>OX454332.1:76838925-79238925 GCA_949716465.1 Chalcosyrphus nemorum | reverse complement strand
ATTGATGGTATTTCTTGAGATGATATACTTTATCCCTAATAGTTCAACACATTAACCACTAAGTGGGTTTTTACACGTAGACTCTTGAGGCTTGACTCTTTTGTTATTTGCTTTCGTGAATATCCGACCCTACAAGCAACGAAAACATATGAAAGCAAAACAATGATAAAAAGAAGAAGAGAAAAGAAAAACGTCAAAAAGAGTCGCCGAAAACTTTACCCTCGATTCGCAGGGCAAAATATTAATCTTCTCAACTTTTCGAATTTTCTTTCTCTTTTGCACTTATGTGAGTCCAGCCTCAGGAGTCTACGTGTAAAAGCCCACTTTTGAACCATGTTCAACCGCTTCAACAGAGGATGAAGATTTCACCCCATTTCTTACTTCACACTTCATCTCCCTCTTCTATAATGTTGGTTTAGCCCCGGCACGATTGCGCTCGTGTGTGTTGGCGCATTGGGATTGATGATCGTTGTTTTGAGCCAATGCAATACAATATCTGTCTCTATCACTGAACAATTGAATGATTGATTAAAATGACGATCTGGTTATCAACTTTGAACGAATGGCACAACACAACTCTAATATGTATCTAGCACTCCTGTAGTTTAATTTCATTAATTAAAAATTTCTTGTTCAACGCAAACGTTGTGCTCTGGCAGCACTTGTAAAAAACTAAATTTCGAAGTTTCGAAAACTACCCAAATTCCAGCCAATCAAAATCAGCCAACACAAAAAGGTCGTAGACTGGAAATCAAGAAGAAGACGTGGTGTAAAGTGAACCGCACCGAGCCCGAACCGAATCACCATTTAAAGTACGGGCCAAGCAGAACATTTTTTTTAGCCGGTTGTCGTAGCCTTTGTTAAGAGTGGTTCCCACTGCCACACGAAATATAATAAAAGTTCGCCTTTAATTGATACAAACACAGTGTTTTGTGTTTCCATTCCAAACCAAGTGTTTTCAATTTAAAACAAAAAAATTGCAAGAATGCTGTTGAGAGTAGCCGCTGTGGCACTCCTTTGCTTCATTGCATCGGTGAGCTGCGCCGAACAAGATGTTCTCGAATTAACCGATGACACCTTTACCTCGACGCTGGCCCAACATGAGACTACCCTGGTTATGTTCTATGCACCATGGTGAGTAACGTTTTTATTTCTACTCTTTTATCACATAAATCCTAATTAGAATGCAAAAATGTTGCAATTTCGAATAAAATACATAACACAACATTTTTATTTTCGAAGATGAAGATCCCTCTCGCCACGTATAACGTCAAATTTTTTGTGATATTTTTTTTTTTAATTATTTGTCATTTCCGGTTTTTTTTTTTTTAACTTCAGAGCATAGTTAATTGAAATAGGAAAATCGATAAAAAGGGGCAACATTCTAATTACTTTAAGTTTCGTCATTGTGCGTGATAAATAGTAACAAGCTCGTATTCTTTGCCGCAGATAACATTGCTCTTGTAGTCATGGTTATCATTTTATTGCCGGCATTTAAGGTACATCACAGTTATAATGTTCTAATTTTTTGTGTCTCTGATAAGATAGGAAAGTACATTTATCAGTAGGAAGAAGAGTATTCATGTTTTAGGGAAACTTGCTATCAGATTGACATCAATTTTTTGTTTTAGAAATTTGTTTGGTTAGGAAGGAATAACTTGTTTGTTAGGCGAGGTGTTATTGGGTTAAGCATATACTAGAGCGGTAAGAAAGATTAAGATTACGGTCACGAAAACAATGGCTAAGAAGTCGCTGTTTGACACACATTACCTACACTTTTAAGCCGAGAAGTATTCATCATCAGTGTAGATCTAAATCAGAGCTAGAACCAATTAATTGAAAGGACTTCTAGTTAGAGTATGTACAAAACCACTAACTTATCGTAATGTAATCGTAACCCCTTAGTCTGAGATAAATTTTCACTAAATACAACTTCAACTATACCTACCAATTTTTCGCTTTCGAGCGGCTACGCTTGTAAGAATAAAGCGAGCAGTGAATACGCGAGTTAAAAGCGAATGAATAGTTTCTGTAATAACCTTACTTTTTGAAAATTTGATACCAATTTAAGTAGGTACCAAAATAAAGAAGGTACATTTGCAAACATAAGCCCTTAGTGCGACAAAAATAAACAATGTTGCTGCATGGCTACTTTACTTTCCTCCATTTGTTCGTAGATAAGATAATATAAAGTAGTAGGCATGTACTTTTGTCACTCTCTTGTCTAATTTTCAAGAAAGTAGCCAGGCAAATGTTATTGCCTAGGTCCATTGTAAAGTACAACCTTTTCCTTTTCCGGATTTTGTAATAATTACTGTGTCCATCTATCCATTTCACATGCGTTTATCGTAAAAGGCAGATGATGTGCAGTTGATGACGACAACAAAGATGAAATGACTGCAATTTGTTTACCCTTCTTTTGTTTAAAATCAGAGTGTTTTATGCATACAGCTGTTTCATTATTTGTCAAAGAATAATAAAGCTACAAAAGCCAATAACTAGGAATGAAAGAAAATCTATTGATTCGGACGTTGTCATTAAGTCTGTTGCCGCGCTGACTAAGAATTCGAATTCAATGCCTTGGGAATCCCTACTTTCCTATCAGAGGTATAAATACAATTGCACATGCAGCTATTATTTTGCATGATCATGACTTCTTCTAACTGCAAGTACAAGTGGTAGATGCACTTTGAAATATTGAAATCTCACGCTATTCTCTTGTTAGTTCGATTGCTTTTTCTTCCAAAATTCTAAATGCGAACATTCGCCTTCGTACAATCTTCTTTTCATTGTTATTTGACTCAATTCATACAGTGTTATCATTATTTATTGTCTATAAAGTGATTGATTAACTTCCAGTTATTCTCTTGCATTCACTTTGCAAGACAGGCCATAGAACATAATGGAGTGGTTGTCAACACAAAAAATATCTTATTTTGCAGGCTAAATATTCGTTATGACCTCCATAAGTTAATCACTGTTCTTTTTAAGGTGTGGACACTGCAAAAGACTGAAACCCGAATATGCCAAAGCCGCTGAACTTGTTCGCGACGATGACCCACCAATTGCATTGGCCAAGATCGATTGTACCGAGGCTGGTAAGGAATCTTGTAACAAATTCTCCGTCAGTGGGTACCCCACATTGAAGATCTTCCGCAACGGAGAGGTATCACAAGACTACAATGGACCACGTGAAGCCCTTGGCATTGCCAAGTATATGCGTGCTCAAGTTGGACCAGCATCAAAGGATATCTTGACCGTAGAAGAATTCGACAAGTTCTTGAGTGCGAAGGAGTCCGGTATTGTTGGTTTCTTTGAAAAGGAATCAACCTTGAAGGGAACATTCGTGAAATTCGCCGATAAACAGAGGGAGAAATACCGTTTCGGACATTCTACCGCTAAGGCCGTATTGGAGAAACAAGGAGAAACGTAAGTTGTGGATAAATTCCATCTGTTGATTGTTATATTAATGAATGTTCTTATAGCGATGCCATCATTCTGTTCCGTGCACCACAATTGGCGAATAAATTTGAACCTAACTTCGTTAAGTTCGATGGATCTTCTGAATCCGATTTGGCTGCTTTCATCAAAGCAAATTTGTAAGTTTTACTTGTGAAATCTTTTGCTGAAAGCATTCAACTAATGGCAGACATTTTGTAGGCACGGTTTGGTCGGTCACAAGACCCAGGATGTAGCCAGCGATTTTAAGAATCCTCTATTAACTGCTTACTATGCCGTCGATTACACGAAAAATGCTAAGGGCACAAACTACTGGAGGAACCGTATTCTTAAGGTTGCCAAAGAATTCGTTGGTAAACTTAACTTTGCCATTGCCGCTAAGGATGAATTCCAACACGAGCTGAATGAGTACGGATACGACTTTGTTGGGGATAAACCAGTTATCCTAGCCCGCGACGAGAAAGGGTTGAAGTACACATTGAAAGAGGAATTCTCGGTCGAAAACTTGCAGAACTTTGCCCAGAAATTGCTTGATGGCGAATTGGAACCTTACATCAAATCAGAACCGATTCCCGACAGTAATGACGCTCCCGTCAAGGTTGCTGTAGCCAAGAACTTCGATGACCTAGTTATCAACAATGACAAAGACACCCTGATTGAATTCTACGCTCCATGGTGTGGTCACTGTAAGAAACTTACTCCAATTTATGATGAACTCGCTGAGAAATTGCAAGACGAAGACGTTGCCATTGTAAAGATGGACGCTACAGCTAATGATGTGCCACCAACATTTAACGTCCGTGGATTCCCCACTCTCTTCTGGTTGCCCAAGGACAGCAAGGACAAACCAGTCGCATACAATGAGGGCCGTGAAGTCGATGATTTCCTGAAATATATTGCCAAGCACGCTACCAAAGAACTGAAGGGTTACGATCGTAGCGGCAAGGCGAAGAAAACCGAGTTGTAAGAAGCGAAGCCCGAAAATTCACACATCAAAGTATCTTGCAATTTAGTTTTATAAATTAAGTTCCACAAAAAAACAAAAAACGAGTGAAAATCTACCTAAACACATTCTTGGACACAGTGTCATCGTCGACCGTATGGCAATTGTGATGGAGTCTACTATTTCCATTTATGCAACCTAATTTTCTTTATTTTCGTAAGAACAACAATAATTTTTCAGTGTTCTAAGAGCCAAGGTCTTATTATTTCTATTTTCCAATTCTCCTGGAAAATAATTATGTTCGTTGTATGTGTAATCATTTTTTTTTTCTTTTTGTGTACCTCTATCCATTTCTCGAGCCAGACTTAGAGCACGTAACACTGTTATTATAGAATGTTAAATTATTTTTAACGCATTTTCCATTGTATGAATTATTTTCCACTTTCGGGATAGTGAATAGTGATATATTAAAAACAAAATTCTTTTGTAATAAAAAAAAAAAATAAAACTAAAAAGTTGTATTCATTTCCCAAATACACGATTGGTATAATGGAGTTTATTTGTCACTTTATTATATGTCAATATACATAGATGACATATTAAACCTTTTTTATAAAGCTACTATTAAACGGTCATTCAAACGTGACGTTTTTAAATAAGAAGTACAAATGAGCGCTACTGATGTAACCCACGTCAACGTATAACCTTAAAGTAATTTGACACCCAGTTATACGTCAACTTCTATTGAATTCATTCACTTTTTAGTACGAAAAGTTGACAGAGAGATGGGGAAAATTCTTTGAAAAACAAAATTAAGCGGCAAAACTACTTGAAAGACTATTGTGGGCAACTTATTCACATTAAAAACTGACCCCCAGATCATGGAGAAAATAAAACATGACTCGGACAACTACGTAAAACTACTCTTGCTAGTTTGAGAGCAAGTGATTCAAAATTTAGAAAATTTATGAACTTGGCATCACTTATCGTCCGGTTGTGTTGGTTGTCATTTCAATTTTGTTGACTTTCATTCACAAATAACCCAAATTATTTGTGCTTTCATTCGTGTAAAGTTTTTCTCAAGAATTAAATCGCATTTTCCACCAAAAAGAAGAAAAAATATAATCACTCGTTTACTATGAATATGCATGGAATGCCTCAACCTGGAATGGGTGGCCCGATGCTCCCGGCTGGTGTGTCCCCCGTCATGATGCAGCAAGCATCACCTCAGCAAGCACAGCAAATGCAAGGCGTAATGGGTCCTCAACAAATGCAGCAGCCTCCACCGCAGCAACAGCAGCAACAGCAGCAGCAACAACAGCAGCAGCAACAGCAACAACAGGCTGAGAAGATTGATAACATCTCCAAGGTAAAAAGCCTGTTCGGTCCACTGAGGGAGTCCCTCTCGCTCACTTTAAAGTACGGTGCCTTTACGCTGCAGCAGAACAACTTGGCTGACAACCTGAAACGGGAGAACATTAACTCGGTACGTTTTGACAAACATCTGGAGGATTTCTACTCGTACTGCGACCAGATCGAGTTGCACCTTAAGACGGCTATTCAGTGCGTTCAACAGCTGTCTTCCGCCCAGCATTATCTTCCGGGTGCAGTTACTGCCGTCCGTGTGGACCCCTGCATGCCACAAGACAACACAAACGGACCCATGTCCTATCCGCAGTACTTAAGTACGGTTCGCGGTCACGTACAGTCGGCGAAGGACATCCACGACACCCTCATAAGCGCAGCCCAGAACATCTCGCCGAGTGACTGATAGAGGTGGACCGTCTAAATAGTTTTAGGCAAGATTTTTTTTTTAACCAATTTTATGATAATAAATTAATTTTAAGTGCATTTGCTTGTTTTTCTTTACAAACTTTCTGATAACCATTGATTCAGTGCTAATCTTGGTAAATGTTCCTTCCTCCAAATGTTTCTGAAGAACTACTCACACTGCAGGCGGCATTAGGTACTCATCGTTTGTATTTTGGGGTCTCTAAGCTCACAAGAACTAAATCATAACCATCATATACATATGTATGTAAAAACAAACATTAGACGTTTTTGTTTGTAACATTTATTTTCGAATTAAGAACTATTATAACAGATTGGAGCCCCCCACTCAATTCTCCTCGTTTCTTCTTTGTAGTTTCATCCTGAACACAGGATCTTCAACTAAATGGGCCTTTTTTACGAATTGATTATTACCACATCCAGCCACAGGGCACCTATTCAATGAAACAATGAATACAAGTCGTTGAATGTTTAATTCTTACAAACCTCAGCCTTGGGTTGACTTGAATCGACTCGAGAATCGTTGATTTCTCATAGTAATGTCCACAAACAGTATTCTTTACGGGATGTGTCATGCGACGCTTAGTCAGAGGATCTATATCCGACACCTCGATTTCCATGAGATAGTCTTCGCCCTCAACGACACTTGTTGATGCCACTGAATCTATGTTCATCGAGAGAAGAGTTCTTGTCTCTTCCATGAAACGTTTGAACTCGTCGGTGCCTCTGGGTCTGAACTTTGATGTCTTCTTCCATTCGTTCTCATAAGCCTTAAGATTTAAGAAAATCACCGGTAATTCAACATGGAATTGGAGACTCTTTACTTACAGAATCGTATTCAGCCATCGACTGTTTGTCTTTGGCAACTTCAGCTGCCTTGTCAGCACGTTTCACCTCGTTTCTTACGTTGATTAGGCCTTCGACCATCTTCGCAAAGACTTCGGGGTCCTTGAGCTCTAAAAGGAGAGAAATTTTAGATCGTTTGGCTTTAAAATAGAGCGACGAATGTAAGCACCATCATCGCCGTATTGTGCAGTAAGTTCGACAGTTTTTATTATACTTTGGATGGCCTCATCTATTTTAGAGTTTATTAATTCGGTCATTGTCAATGAAAATTTATAAAGCGAGAATTGAAGAAAATAATTCGAATTAAACGAAATCACAATTTGCGGCGCAAAAATTTGTAAACATTAAGGAGAAGTTGCATTGGCGTAGGTAATTCGACGCTTAGATGGGATCGAAATTCAGCTACATGATGTCGATAAGGTAGAACTAAAGACGTGATTATACTTCATTTGTGTACATATGATATAAAAATACCCTCCTTATTCACGATAGGGCTACTTTAGCCAATTTGCAAAGGAGAAATGCATGTAATTTGTAAGAGCAATGGAGCTCTTTAACATTTCTCAACATTTCTGTAAAAAGCAGTTCATAGAGGTGCCCTAGCATATCTTTTGTATGCGTCCTACATTCTGCACTTATAAAAGAGATTTAAAATTTGTGTGACATATGTTTTTTTTTTAAAGAGTTTTCTTATAACAATAACACTCTTAATGCATAGCTTTAATAGTCAGATGCTATCGGAAGTTTATGTCAAAATTGTGCGTTAAGTTTTCTTCAGTGCAGTCATTTCCATAAGTAGCCTATAATGGAATGGAAGTCTCTGTCATGCGCTTGGAAGCATCTGTCAAGCAGTTTCGCCTGTGATTTTTTATTCAACGATTTTAAGCTAGGTTAGGTTACCTGTGTCTATGCTACGTTCGCACGAAAGCAAAGGATGCGAAGTCTTAATTACTTCAGTGAGTATGCCGATAGACGAGTTCGTTTAATCAAATTTTGGAGAAGGTACGCCCTCCTCTTTGGAAATCCAAGAAGCAATGGCTTCCTTATCTATCTTGTTATCAATTATACCATAATTTCGATGGTGTGTCATGACGACCAGTGGCTAGAGCGTTGGACTAATGTGCATCGGGTTCCAAGTTCGAATTCAGGAAAATACTATCAAATGTTATTTTAAACCGTCCCACCTCTTGCGAGCGTCTGACAAACATCCAAAAGTATATACAGTTTCATGACAAAGAAACAATATAGATACATATGTCATCGTCCGATGTGGCTGTTAACTTTCCAAATTTACTTTCCACTTACTGCTCTTATCCCCATTACTGCTTCTAGTCCTTGTACTTTGTAGAATTCCTTTAGATAGCTCTTTACTTCTGTTGCTGTCCACCAGAGTGAAGATCCGTAGGTATTGACAGGTCTGATGAACATTTCAATCAATGAGTCGATTGTTAAAAGAAATAATAGGCCCGTTCGCGTTCTTTTTGCACTAAAATTCGTAGATTATGAAATTTTGAAGAGTGGGGGTAAAATTCTCTCAGCAAGAGCTAAAATTAGGAAAAAGTAAACGAACGGGTTGAACAAGAAAAAGTTGAAAATACACTGGTTTGACAGCTTTGACAGTTTTCATAAATCAGTCCACAGAATTTTCTTACACTAAAATTCGTAGCATGGGGAAATTTCTTACTCTCTTGTGAGCGGTCTCTTCTACGAAAAACTCCGTACGCGAACAGCTTTTCGTAAAAATTCGATTTTTTAGGAGGGAACGCGAACGGACCTAATGAGTGACTAATTGGTCTGTAATATTTTGCTATGCAGTGATTTGGTTTTCCAAATTTTTTTTTTTTTTTTTTGGTTTTCTCTTTTGGGGATGAAAATCACTTTATTCGCTTGGTGTATACCCTAAACATACACAATACAAGGACTAAATAAGGAATATAGCAGCACAGCAGGTACAATTTCGTTAGCTTCTGTTGATTTGTAGGAATTGCCTATACTTAAGGTACATTCACAGCTTAGCGACTAGTGAATGGGCGAACTGCGACCAAACTATTTCAGTTCGCCGAGATGTTATCATTTTTAAAAACAATATATAGTCTTTATTAAGTAGTTTTACTTGAATTTATTATAAATATAATAATAATATAAGTCTTTTGATTATTTTTATACAGTCTTCCCTTCGTAGACTTTATAATTAAAAACTTGTCTTAGTTTGATGATTGGGTTAAGGGAATTAGATTAACATTATCATTTTCACACAATTCTGACGGCTTTACGTTAGAGGTCACATTAATTTTAACAATTTGTCTTAACATTCTTAAACACGACACATAATTGGTTTCACATTAAACACAGAGCGTCACAATGTTATGTTGTTAAAATAAAAACTAAATCACTTAATTTGAGATCACAAGATTTGATTTTGAGATTTATATATATGTCTTGGGATGACTCTTCTATTCTCCCCTTCTATTTTTAAGCCTAATAGTTGTTGTTGTGAAAGTAAAGATGGCTACCATCAGTATATGTATATAAAATGGATTTTAGGTTATTACTCTGAATTGAGTAAGTTTCGTTATGATTTTGATAAAATTTCGTCAATAAGTATGTCTTCTTTGTGGGCATAAGCTTCCGGACTAGACACTTTGCATTTGCGATATAATTCTACCTTTAATTTGCTCTACAACCTTACGGTATTGACTCCAAAGGCAACATCCACAGTAGGAGAATCGTAAATACCCACTGCCCTCGATTCTCAGATGTGTTGGATTATTTTTAAAGAATATCCAATGACAGGAATCGGCACCCAAAAATATGTAAATTTGTTCGAAAAGTACACTGCCGACGGTAAATAAATTCTCATCACCTGAGAGTATACGCCAATCCTTAAAACGAACGCGTATGCCAGGTTCCAGTGCTCTACGTTCTTTGCACAGGGTTTGAGCGTACTACAAAAAAAAAAAAATAAAAAATTAATAAGGAGAGGTTATGAAATTAATTTGCGACCTTACCCAGTCAGCAATTTGTACTGGCGTACCGCTTGGTGTCTTACTATATTTTGACATCATCAAAGTGTGCATTTGGCCTTGCCTGTGTGAAAGTGGAAACTTATAAATTAAAGCAAAGACATATCCAATGTACTTACGCATAAATCAATTGTAATACTACAAATTCAACAAACTTTGATCTCATTTCTTGGGGTTGGTTTGGTCCTGTGTTGTAAAGTCCTTTGAAATAATGATTTGATTTAATTTATTTTATTATGTTTGTGTAGTAGATGTGTCTACGTACTTCGTAATAAACGCTTTTGAGACCATTTATCCAAAAATTTTCGAAATGATTCATTTGGCATTTTTTTTTTTTAATTTATGTCAAGGTATTGGTTAGAGAATGCATTTAGTGAATTGCTTTAGTATTTGATAAAAATCTGGCAAATACAATCAAGTTGGTATTAGGATCGATGTTCTCTCTGTTAACTGTGTTTTTTTTTTTTAATATTGAACAATACGGTAATATATTGTTCATCTTAGAGTGAGAAGGTATCACCCAGCGTAGAAAAATAAAAATATTTCAACCGATGTAAGCGTTCAGAAGACGAATCAGTCGTAGCATGCAATCGCTGCGTATAAATGCATTGTATTGGATCCACTCCTTTCCATCTATAAAAGCCCGTATGATACTACATTTTTTTCGTATTTTTTACATACTTAATAATGGTGAAGTGTCAGCTTCGCGTGAAAAAGACAGCAAGTTTGTTTTTACGAAAAGCAAAGCTATTTTTTTGCAAGCCACTGTTCAGTGCCATAATTTATTTTCAAATTTCGCTGGAAAGCAAAAACAACAAGCAACAAAGTCTAAGCTCAATGCAGAAATGTCAAAAAATGAGCTGCCAGCGGCTGATTAATGTGGTGAGAAGTACATTTTTTTAGTATATTTTTTGACATTTCCACATTTATAGGCTTAGTGCGTATACATTCACACCTACTGAGAATTTCAGTGGTGAGTGTTTCGTACTATTCTAATTTAATATCAATCACATTAAAAATACAAAAAAAAAAAATGTAGTGTCTTACGGGCTTTAAGCATAAACTTCCGTAAGAGTATTAGTATCCCATTATATTTATTTCTGTCATCAAAGTATTCAAAATAGATTATGCCTCATAGACAGTAGGTATTCTTCTCTACATGCAGGTTCAAATTTCTTTTTCGTCTCGGGACTGTGATCTGGAATTCAGAGATCCAATTGACTGAAGCAATATTGTCTATTCGCTCGATATGATCCAGTCTATTTGGTAGACGTATTCTGCCTATTTAGGGATGCATCAACATTTTGGTACAGCGCATAGAGATTATGGTTTTATCTTTCCTTCAGTTTGCCTTGAAACTATCTGTTTTACAGCTTTGTTGTTAGTAAGCCTTACACCTCGTAGTGGTGCCATCTATTAGTTTCTTTTGAAGTTGCTAGCGGAAGAGGACTAATGGCAAGCTTTCTGTATTAAGAATCTCCTAGAAGTTTTTGTTGTCTGATTAATACGGATTTTCCGCAAAAAATATGGTCTAAATTTTTATTTTATTACGGAAATATCCAAAAAACCTGTTTAAGTGTTTACATCTAGAAGATGTTCATTAATAACAAAACCTAAGCTAGTTGTTTTTAAAGCTTTTCAAGAGCCCAAAAACTGAAACGGTGACGTACATCAATTCTTGAATTTTGTATGCTTTTCAACCAATATCCTTACGTAAAATACGACAGCCAAACTTATCAGATCGTCGCGGTCGCCTAATTGATTCATCGCGTTCATTGCGTACACTCTCCGGTACGCTCCAGTATTTTCTTCACTACGGGCTGAATATAGTCTATTTGTGACGAATCATGCTTTGGGTTAGGTTCGTTCGCGTACTTTTTGCATTAAAATTCGTAGATTATCAAATTTCGAAGAGTGGGGCTAAAATTCTCTCAGAGAGAGCTAAATTTACGAAAAAGTAAACAAACGGGTTGAACAAGAAAAAGTTGAAAATACACTAGTTTGACAGTTTTGACAGTTTTCATAAACTAGCCCACAGAAATTTCTTGCACTAAAATTCGTAGCATGGTGAAATTTCTTACTCTCTCGTGAGCGCTCTCTTTTGCGAAAAACTACTTGCGAAATTCGTAAATTCTCGTAAAAATTCGCTGTTTTAGGAGGGTTCGCGAAAGGACCTAATTATATAGTAGGCAATAAGTTCCACGAAACATTCCTCGTAGAGCACTGATTTTTCGCAAGGGTAAATCTTAGAAATAAAACAAAAAATGATTGAGATTATTTATATTAAATCAAGGTGCAAGTATGTACGACCCAGTCGTGCACTTTACTTTATATAAATTAAATTAAACAGTAAAACTTATCGAAAAGTACCGCAACCATTAGAGATGAAAGCAATTTAAAATTATAAATGACATTCCATCTGCCATGCGAATACCGGATAATACACAGCGTAAAATGATCCGCAGTGTCTAGCTGAAAATTAGATTCATGTCAGTAAAAGTGACTGTTGAGCTCTTTGATACATACTTCTCACTAGTCCAATCACAAGCATAACAAATAGAAAACTTTTCCCATAGAAGTCAAATAATCGACTAATCGGCTTAGTCATTTTTGTACGAACAATTATGGTCAGATTCAGTAATCGATTGATCTATGAAAATATACTTATATGTAACTTGCATCCTTATTAAAAGCAGCCGCATACCACTCGTTCTTGGTCCGCATTCAATAAGGTTCCTTCGATCTGTAGTACCAGTTGCGTTCTTACAAACAAAACTTCCAATCTTTTGCAATAAACTACCACAAAGATCAAATCCAACAAGGTCACCAAATAATGAGAGCAAATTACAAAAGAAGTCAAATAACCCTGACCCCAATGATAGTAGCGAAACATAAAATCCGACAGAAATACAACTGTTATAAATGAAACAAGGCACACATAATTTTCCACCAATTCACTGAACTTTAAAACCAATTTTAATGTCAATTCAAGTCTCTTGCTAATAAGTTGGAGTTTACGAAATTTTTTGGCATTTCTCATTATGCAATTTTTTATTCCCACATAGTACATGTTATAAGATATATCCTTAATGAGAAACTCGAAGCGTTGGATTAAGGTGACATAAGACAGCTCAAAATAAAATAATATAAAGCAAATGCCTCCCGTTTGTATAAACATTGGTGTAATGAGCAAATTTGTCAGAATTTGAGGAAGAACACAGTTCAAAGTTTGTACGATAGAACCACTTTTAATACCGTAACGATAGAGAACATACACTGAAGCAACTATTTTTAGCACCACTGTTATGAGTAAAAACCAATTAAGCGGAATATTTTTCTTGTTGAACACTCTAAAGGCTCCTAAATGCCGAATGAAAACGTTTAGAAAGATTGTTTTCCGATCCTTGTTCTCTTCGAATTGGAAATATATCAAAAGTGGTTGGCATATCATAACTATGTATTGGAAAAGTTTTGGAAAACTCGCTTCTGTCTTATTCCGGTAAGTCTCAGCCATTACAAGCATTGAGTAAATGGCCACAATTATAATTCTCATAATGTTATTACTTTTGAGTAGAGAAAACCTCTTGCAATTGTATCTGAATTGTATGCAACGAATCCAGACGGCACATTTATATACAACCCGAATGAGGAGTTCGTTTTTATCTGACCCGGAGTATTGCATGTTTTCTGTGTTACTATTGTGACCCACTGTTGTAACCGAAAGTGATGACACCTCCTAATTTATTCAAAACGAAATGAGTGTATTATGATATTTGATTGCTACTATTTCTCCTGAAAGGGGTAATTGATTACATCACGTCCCTAGTATACTTTTTATTGTTTAAGAATTATCTTCTGCCCATAACCAATATATGTACCTTACAGTGACAGTGAATTGAGCTCATTCTATGACACTCTATCGGAATACGCCATCTGTTGGAATCCACTCACTCAAGAAGGAAGATGAGCACAAGTAGCTTAAATGAACAAATAAAAAAACACTCGTACAAAACTTTGTTTATTAAGTGTGTCCAAAATGATCAACGTTTAAGAATCGTGGTGTCAACTATTACTAACATTCATATACCTACATTTATTTGTATGCTGGTGTCAAATGAGGCACTAGACAGTGCTGTAATTATATCAAATAATTGAAGGGTATCCTCTTTACAAATCACGCAATCCTTAAGACTGTAAATGCTTTTAAATGGTTTGCACTTTGTACAATATTGGTTACTCTATCACTTCACGCTTAGCTGATAAGATGGAAAAAAAGATATTCTTTAACAACTCGCAAAGGATTTTTAAATTATTTCGAATTTGGTCCTATCGGGAGGGGGAAAATAAATCTCTTTCTGCACGGTTTCTTAAGTGGATGGTAAGCTTTCCTATGAAGGATTTTCATTTTCATTTCATACTTCATTTATCTATTACAATAGACAATCATATCTATGGGTTTTTTGCTCCTCATCATATCCTTGTCAGAAACAATTGATCAAATACGTCATGGAAAAATAGTTGTGGCAGTAGTTCAAGCGCTCTACTGTATGGCAATCGGTGGTTGTACCTATAAATTGAGCGCAGCGGCTTTATCCGACGATGAGATTTATTCTTGTATTAGAAACATGGAGAAACTATCAAGGAAATATCAGAAAACACCAGAAATTGACAAGGCCTTGAATCTGTACAACAAATTATTCATCTTGGGGACTTTTTCTATAAATTTCATCTCGATACTATTCGTGATAGTACCATTAACGACCGATGTGCCCAGACCTCTGCCATTCACACCACATTTGCCGTATTTGAATGTTGTTAAGACGCCAAACTGGCAGTTGTTATATGTCTATGAGATTGTATCCTTGTTTGTTCTAACAACTACGACGATTGCCTATGATACGGTAAGTAACTATCTACGATAGTAGATTTTGTGTCTACTTATGTCATATTACAGCTATTTTGTGGAATGATGGGTCTTTGTGCGGCTGTAGTTAGAAGCATATGTCGCGAACTTGGCGAACTCGATGACTACATCGATGACCATCGAATTGCAGATGGAAAAATGAAAGAAATCGTCCTTAAAATCAATGAAATTACACAGTAAGTTTTCTTTGTTTTTTTCGATATAAAACAATATCAATATCCTTTTAGGTTAACTCGTAAAATGTCTGACATATTCTCGGCGTCAACAATGATTCACATGATCTACAGTTGCAACTCATTGGTGCTTGGGATATTTATGGTACTCCTTTTGCCTTATAACGATTTAGCCTGTATAACAATGATGACGGTCATCGTTCTGCAAGTATTTCAACTTTGGATCTATTGCTACTTTGGGCAGAATGTTGTTAATCAGGTTATTATCAATCAGCATATCATTTAAATATTTATAAATAAATTTAAATAAAATTTAAGAGAGAAGCCCTTCGAAGGGAATTGTATTCTGTCAGATGGTATAATGCATCAAAGGACTTTAAAGGCATGCTGATGTTGACACTTTTGGAATCACAGATTGATCGGTATATTTATGCTGGAAAACTTATACCCTTATCTATGGAGACTTTGGCATCGGTAGTTATGTGTAGATTCAGGTCTTTGTATGTACTATGTGTAAAAACTTAATTTTTTTCTAGGTGCTAAAGAGGGCGTACGTCATAGTAACGTTTTTAAATAAATTTATTTAGACAAAATATATGCATTTCAACCCAAATGAATATAAAAATAAATGTGTTTTTTTATATAACTAAAGTTGTCAGGTCATTTTTGTAAAAGTAGAATGAATCTACAGGTTTTTAGCTCAAAGGAAGGTAAGGCACTATAGCGAAAGAGTGCAAGACTCTCTGATTGACAGTTTGAGATTACCACAAAATCAAAATAAAGGTTCCTACGTCCTTCGAAAAATTCAAGTTCATTGCTCTTTTAAAATTGCTGAAGCCTCTCGGGTTATACCTCTTTGAATGTATTTTAAGAAATCACCAACGCACGATGCTGAGTAAAAGGCTGGTCAACTGATTCCTTAATGTCACGGCACAGCCATATGACGACAAAAGCGGCAGTAGATTGGTCACACCCTCCCGAAAGGTGATAGATCCATAGCTAAAGAAAATAAATAAATAGAGCGCCAAGGCCTAGCTTCTCACAGCTGTACATGTGATATACATTAATGCACATATAGAAGGGACTACAGTTTAATGCCGTATCAGGAGGGCAGAGAGGTTTTGAGAAGCTTTCTCATGACAGTAGTCTCTTGAATGTTTGTCAGACACTGGGAAGAGGTGGAGCCATGAAAAAACATTTGATGGTATTTTTCTGGATTCGAACTTGGAACTTGTTTAACCCACTTAATCATGATGAAAGGATAGGCGGCGGTCCTGTAGGAGTACATAGCGCAGAACACTCGAGATGAAAGCTCTCAACTCTTGCAAAAAGGCATTCAGCAGCACATGGGGCTTCAGACCAGCTGTGGTATACTGGACATACACGGCGGTTGTAAGACACATTCTGACATATGGTTCACTAGTATGGTGGATGGTACTTGAGAAACAATATCAGCTTTCAAACCTCACCAAAATCCGCTTGACATTTATTGTAGTAGTCTGGCAGCCAAAACTGCTATAAGATTGAGGGAAGGCCGATTGTGGTCATCAAACTCTTACGGCCACGCCTCCATTCTGTCCCGATGGGAGGCTACCAACGGATTGACGGAAACAGATCACATGAACCCGATGTTAACATTCGAAATGAGATTCAATGCAAGGATTCCTGACAGAAGTTACTGGAAGAACTGGAGGACTAAAAAGAAAAATGAGTTGGCATTCTATACCGACGGTTCTAAGACGGATAGTGGTACAGGAGCCGGAGTTTATTGTGCAGCCCTAGGAGTAAACTGCTCCTTTAGAATAAAGGACGACTGCAGCGTCTTTCAAACCAAAGTCACTGAGTAATATCGTTGGAAAAACGATAACTGTTTATATAGACAGCCAGGCAGCCATTAAGGCTCTGGACTCTGCTATAATTCAGTCGAGGCTGGTGAGGACCTGCAAACCACCTTTAAACGAGATATCAAGGGCCAATACGGTGACCCTCAGTTGGGTACCAGGGCATATGGATATCGAAGGAAACGAGAAGGCGGATGAGCTTGCTAGGAAAGGGTCGACGCTGCACATTTCCCTTTGTTGCAGTCCCAGTTAGTTCTTTAAAGAAAAAAGTAGAAGATGAATCCATCGACCGTGCAAACAGACGCTGGGTTCATCTGGATACATGCGTAACG
This sequence comes from Chalcosyrphus nemorum, assembly GCA_949716465.1. Taxonomy (NCBI): domain Eukaryota; kingdom Metazoa; phylum Arthropoda; class Insecta; order Diptera; family Syrphidae; genus Chalcosyrphus; species Chalcosyrphus nemorum. The sequence continues at coordinate 79,221,593 of OX454332.1, read as the reverse complement.
GCTAGAGCTCTATGGCCGGCCTTTAGCATGAAGAGATCATCAACTCTGGTTAAACTCAGTTGTCATAACGCACGGCCATTGTGTCATTGGCCTTCACGCAGAGAGACTCGATGTGCTGCATAATGACTATTGTAGAAACTGCAGAGACGAAGAAGAAATCGAATCTATTCGTCACCTGCTGTGTGACTGTCCTGTCCTATCTTTTAGAAGAAAGAGAACTCTTGGCAGTCATTTTTTCTAGGAGCTGGAGGACTTAGGCAATGTTGAGCTGGTGGAACTCCTGAGATTTATATTACTATCTGGGTGGTTCTTACAGCGGACCTTACTACAACGTTCCCAGGGTTAAATGATGGGGCACAATGAACCTGAATTGTGGGTCTAAGTGAGCAGTGACCTTCTGGTCACAAGGCACTCATCTACCTAACCTAACCTAACCTAAGTACTAAAAAGATTTCCGGTTCCGGATCACTTCGTCACTGAGCCTAATCAATGAAATCAGTTTCAGTGTTTGTGCAAAATTTTAAAGCGCTACCATGCAAAATGGAATAGCTCTTGATTTAAAACAAACCATGCTATTTCATTCGCATTTTTTCCTCTCTACTGTATACATATAGGTATATATATATGTGAATGGTATCCATATAAGTACAAAATGTTGGATTCAGATATAGAAACATGAAAATGTGTGAATGCAATTACGGTCTCCTTGCTCTAAGGTGACTTCATATGCAAGTGTAGGTGGAAGGAAACAGATGCTTTGCCTAAACTTTAAAATCCTTACAAAGTTGGTTGGGGCTAGAGTGAAAATAGCTAACAATTTTATTAAACCAGTAATTATATTTAATAGAAAACAAAAGTTGTTTCTTTAACGCAGTATTTTGTAAGAGAAAAGTCTAAGCAAAGTTTTACATTATCAACGCCTTCGTAATATTATTCAAAACCCATAATTACGGTCACCTAATAAAGGTCAATTATCTATCATAGCAATATTTTTCCTTTTTTACTAATAAAAAACAAAAAAACAAAAAAAACATATAAAAAGCTAGCAAGCCATCTAAAAGAGATCGTGTGATACCCTTTTTTTATGTCTCAATGTAGTCAAATTGATGATTTCAGCTCAAACAAAATTCCCAGGGATGTTATAATTTGGATCACACTCTATTGTGGTCCTTACTTATGTCAATTAATTGCAAACAAGATCGATAAATTTTCCTAGCTAATTTTTACATGTTTTAAGTTTTAGAGTGCATAAATTTCTTTAAAAAAGAAAGCTCGAAAGGCTCTTTAAACTTGAGTGAGTAAAGTGACGGAACAAAATCTCCACGCGGCGCCCCTTGCTAGTAATCTAGTACAGAACTATGAGCATATGTCAAATCGTTGATCGTATGTCAAATCCATCTGGGCAACTTCGTACAAAAATGATTCGTCGTACTGAACGATAACTGAAGTACATCATATACTGAGCAGATGCTTCATCATGCAGAACGATAAGTAAGAAAGTAGAACGAATATTAGGCATCTTCTATCGGAAAACATTCTATAGTGCTGCTTAATTTAAGGTCCAAAATTCTTCATCGTATACTATGCCGCATAGGTGAAAAATGCAAATGTAGAAGAATATGCTAACGTGAACTCCATGAGCATAGTCCACAAAGCCAACAAACGACGGTCAAAGACATAACCTTCAATTCAGCTCCAGCCAATAAGAGCTATGAATCGTAGCACACACGTTCTATGAGCTAAATTAGATGACAGAAAAGACCGCTGTATTCTTCGTGGATACCAGAATAATTGGTAATCGTCACTGGAGCAGCAATTGCCGATGAAAGACCGCAATGACTCTCCAAGGCAATTTTGTCAGCTTTCGGTATCCTTTTACTTCTTTATGCTGCGAACTACATTCCAACATCAATGCACCCTATGCGATAAGAACAAAAAAAAAATAGAAGAAATTTTATAAATAGCTCACCAATCATAGAAAAGCCCACATTTGAAGACTTAAACTCTTACCAAATGGTCGAAAAGAGCTTCTTCATTTATTCCCAGAAAGTTTTTAAATTCTTATTTCTTTGGTCATATCCCCAAGGAGATGAAAGATCCTTGGGAACTTACGCTCTTAAATGGATGGTAAATTCAAACAAAAACAATATCTATCCATTGTATCTTTAAACTTTTTCTTTTTACAAGGTCTTCTTATCTACTGGCTTCTTCATGACCATCGTATCATTTTCGGATGTCATTGAACAGGCACAACATGAAGAGGTGACAATGACTCTAACCAAAGCTCTGTACTTCTTGGCACTCATCGTCTGCACTCATAAACAATTCGCAGCTGCTTTTACTGAAGAGAAAATCTATAATTGCATCCAACACATTGAAACGCTGTCAAATAGATTCAAGGATAAAACAGATATCAATCAGTGCTTAGGCCTCTACAGGAAACTATTTTTCGTAGGAACATTTTGCATGAGCTTAAGCACGGGTCTCTTTATGATAGGCCCATTAACGACAAGTGAATTTAGACCGCTTGTGTACAGGCCTCATTTGCCATTTATAGATGTTGTAAGCACTCCAAATTGGCAACTGTTCTACATCTACGAAGTTGTTGTCCTACTTTTAATTACGAACGCTATGATGTCATACGATACGGTAAGTAACTTTTTTTTAGGTTAAAGGAGTAAGTAGTTGGGAGGGGCCGTTGTCATCATTTTTTGGGGTAATTTATTTGGGTATCGCATTTGAACTAATCGTTCCAGCTATAGCAAGAACGGCCTCGTTTAAGATGGGTTCTTACAATGTTCCATAGTAGCGGTTCCAAGACCGATCCCTGTTCAAGTCTCGCTTCTCGTTTTTAAGAAAATTATCAGAATATACAGCAGGTAACTCGATCCTGGCAAATGTTTTTCCAATTAACGTCGAGTTTGTGGAGTTAGTCGTATACTCTTTCTGTATATTCATTTCCTTAATTTGCTTACAAAATAGAACAAAATCCACTTAATTACAAAATTTATTCCAATTTATTTTCCATTGTACAAAGAAACTTACAAAAGCATTGATTTCACGCAACATGTTGCTGAACTCCTAGCCAGCAGCTCTCCTGCTGTGGATAGGTTCTTCTTTTTGTTTTACGTGTTAAATTTTCCTCTACTTCCTACGGAGGTAGCAAAAAAACACGGCCAATGAGGCAAAAACCTGGCGAACAGTGTATATACCTATGTATACTGTATACACATACTTCAATATTTTTTTTAAGCTCCTGCAGATGCGATTGTATAGTAACTGCGATTGCGATTGAGCGTTAATAATTAAATTTTTTTATTGCAGCTATTTTGTGGAATGATGTGTGTTTGTTCTGGTTACCTTACCAGCATATGCCGAGAAATCAGAGAATTCGAAGACATCTGGGATGACCATCAACTACTGGAAGACAAAATGAAGGAAACAGTTGATAAAATCAATCAAATTTCAATGTACACAAAGTATACTCATACATTCATAGAATTTAGATAATATTTCCTTTTTTAGATTGACTCAAAAAATATCCGATACATTTTCCACCACCACAATGACACATATAATCTACAACTGTACCACTATTGCATTGGGGCTACTGATGATAACTATTCTCCCATATAACCTATTGTGTTTCACAATGATGATGGTAATCGCTGTAGAGGCATTTCAACTTTGGATCTATTGCTACTTTGGACAAGATTTAGTCAGTCAGGTACTTAATTAAAAGTGAAGTCCTTTAGTACACTTTAACAACAAAATATATATTCGCACAGAGAGAACTCCTTCAGAGAGAATTATATTTTATAAAATGGTACGAAACCCCAAAGAAATTCAAAACAATGTTGCTTTTTACGATTTTTGAGTCACAACGTGAACGTTATGTATATGCTGGAAAGGTCCTGCCATTATCCTTGCGGACATTCACAGAAGTAAGATTTATTTGGCATATTTTATTGTTTGAATAGATTCATAAAAGTCTTAAATTACAGGTGTTCAGGAAGTCTTACGCCTTATTCACGTTTTTGAACAAGACGCGCTAACTAACTGGAATAGGAAAGTGACTGATCGATTTCGTTTTTCAAATAAATTATTCAAGAATCGAACCGGAAGCTTTTGTTGATGTCACAGCCTTGTAACTTTGAAAACCGTTTGACGTAGAAGAACGAAACACATATACATAAGTAGAGATGCAGAATAAATAAATTATTCAAGAAGTAAACGGAAGACTTTATTCATGTCACAGCCTTGTAACTTTTATGTAAACCCGTTTGACGTAAAGACGTTGATATGAGAGGGGGTACAGAAAAATAGGAGGATTGTGTTACCAGTCACCCTGTACCTAGGTTTTCAACTTAAAGACCAGAAAAGTCAGTTGAGTTTTGAAGTCCTTTTCGTTTCCTATTCCCCATGGGTTTTTACTTAAGTCGATTGCCATTTGCATTACTTGCAGAATGAATGTCAAATAGTTAAAAATGTTGAGAGACCCTGCCTGACAAGTGACGCACAAGCAGGACACCATATTTATAACAAAAAGAACGCACATTTCCCATGTCAGTCCAAGGTTATAATTATCTCTTTTTGTAATTACACGGTGCAGTATCGAACACTATTCAGAAAATTCGTTGCCTCCTTCTTGCAGTTGCAATAAAATAGCCTCCATCCTCTTGGGGAGCCTATTCCAGTTCAAGCCGCCAAGATGATCGAACAGCCTTTCTTTTATCAGTCCCAAGACGTATTCAAGCGATTTCGTCTTTGGTCTTTAAACGACGAGGATAATAAAACCTTTTTGGCCCGTTCATTGAAAGTCTTGGTATGATTTTGTATTTTTTCCAAACACATTTTCCTAAATCTGGTCATTTTAATGCAGGTCCTTATATTTGTGCCTCTTGGACTTATGATTTCGTCGATATCAGAAATAACTGAAGAGATACGGCATGGAGACAGTGAACTCATCATTACTAGCCTACTGTATACGTTTGCTATCACATCTAGTAGTCATAAAGTGTTTTCGGTTGCATTTGGTGGCGATAAGATCCGTGACGCTATTAAGCAAATGGAGAGGCTGTCGAACGGAATGAAGAATACCTCAAGTATAGAGGCATCTTTGAATCTTTATAACAAAGTTTTCATCCTGGCCACTCGAGTTATGAGATTATCTGTTTGTTTATTCATGATAGCACCCTTAACAACCTCAGATGATAAGCATCACGGAATAACACCCCATCTGCCTTATTTGGATGTCACAAAGTCCCCAAATTGGCAGTTGTTTTTCGTCTATGAACTTTTGTCTCTTTTTGTATTGCTGGACTCGATGATGGCCTATGATTTGGTTAGTAAACCTAAGATTGGTCTTTTGATGCAGATCAAAGATACTTTGAAATGGATTGTTTTCTAATTGTTTTCAGTTGTGTTGCGGAATGATGAGCGTTTGTTCGGGTACTTTGAAAAGCATTTGTCAAGATATTAGGGAATTCGAAGAGATCATTGATGACCACCCTCAGTTGGAGGCCAAAATGAAGGAAACCATAAGGAATATAAGTGAAGTCGCACAGTATGATTTTCTTTTACAATTTGATTGCTTTTTTAGAGTGGAATTCTTGCAGATTGACAGACAAAATATCTGACACATTTTCTATGACAACTCTGTCGCACATAACATACAACTGCTTCGTTCTAGCGACATCGCTGTGTATGATATGTATTGTCCCACCAGGACTATTTTTCATTCTTCTTTTTATGGCAATTTTTCTGCAATTATTTCAACTTTGGATCTATTGCTACTTTGGTCAAAATTTAGTCACAGTGGTATTTGGAACAATCCCAAATAATTTGATAATAATATTTCAGAGGATTAAAATTTCAGAGAGAAGAGCTGCAAAGGGAATTATACTTCACTAGATGGTATGATGCGTCAAAAAATTTCAAGACTATGCTGCTTTTGGCGATCATTGAATCACAGATTGATCGGTATGTTTACGCTGGAAGACTTTTGCCATTGTCGTTCAAGTTATTTACGGAGGTAAGTTTTGTGATATTTTCTTAATTACCGTTGCGTGTGAATAAAATATTTCTAGGTGGTCAAAAAAGCCTATACGTTTTTCGCTTTTCTTCGAGAGACGCGTTAGCTGCCTGTGAAAAGATTGAACAAACCTTAGCATAAACCTGCTTTCATCGGATTGTTCGAAATCTTGCACATTTTTATTCATTACAAATGATATACATATTCTTCATTGTTTTCTCAAGTGTGTATTAAAAGGTAATAAATAAATATGAATATGCTACAATCCGTCTGGAGCGAATCCAGCAAAATACTTGCTCAAAAATTATTTTTTTCAATTTAGTCATCTACTTTTTATACATAAAAGTAGATGACTAGGTCGTACAAACTTGCACCTATGTACATATATCTGTATTTTTGGTTTTAATTTTTTTCTAAAAAAACTAAAAGACATTACCTGTGCCATAGGGTTTCTTGCATTTGACATTAAATAATACGATATTAAAATAAATAAACACAAATAAACATGTGTATGTAGTACATACATCATTCAATGACTTGTTAAACTGGAACGAAGTCTACTTGATCAACCTCTGGTTCTTTTAAAAACTGAAGTGCTTACTTCACTGAAGTACGAATTTCTTATTTTAGGGTCTAGTTTTCTCAAACCATTTACAAATGAGTCAGAAATAACTGAAAAGTTGTGAAACACTTCTTCTATATTTTGCCTCCTCAAAAATTTTCTTGAAAAACTTTTTCGAAAACGCTGCCCAATAGGAAGAATAGCTTCAGATATAATTTCAACGCTGTGTATCAAAATTTCATATACAGTTGTGTGCCTTTTATACCATGGGTACAGTTGCACAAACAAATTTGCGGTATATGTAAATACAACAATGTTGGATATTGTTAATAAAACAACTCGAAATCGGCATATAATATTTTCAGCTCTGCTGGTTAGATCCAAAGAAGTAGGTAAAAGAGTCAAGGAAAAATCAACGAGCGGTGTTGCCATCGTTTATACTACCATAACGTGGTTTTGGTTTGAAAACTAAAAGTCCAATTCGGCTTCTAAATGATTCATGAACCCTTCTCTTATTTTCTTCGGTTTTTCTTTTATTTTCCTCATCACGAGCTTGCCATTTTCCTATGGGCAGCTTATAGGAGACATGAAGTAAACATTCTAAAAATCGTATCCACGCATACAAGGAAAATCAGTTACAATTTTCTTTGTTTACTCTGAAATTTCGATATTGGTTTTGTTTTTGACCTTTTCTATGAACAAATTATTTTTTTCTTTAATATCACGAGACGTACAGCTTCTAAAAAATTCACAAGGTTGATTTCTTGAAAGAAAACTGAAACTTGATCGTGATTCTGTGTCAAAAATATCCCTAAAAAACAACATTTTTTTCAGCGTCCTTAACACCTTTTAGAGACAATATTTCAAAAAGTCGCAAAAAGTGGCAATGTTTTATGATTTATGTTTTTTATTGCGAAGATATTAATCTTTCTTTTGAGACTATTTTCAGTATGAAGCAGTTTGAATCAACTTAACTTTTACATTACCACAGAAAAAAAAATAGTTTTTTTTTGACTACTCAAATACATTATCTTAAATAGCTTGAAAATTTATTTCGCGCTTAAAATATTGTGAAAAAGGGCTATCACTCTTTTTATACATACCATAAGGAACAGAATCCATGCCAAACTATTTTACAAATCGCCCAAAAAAGCAATAAAAAATAAAAAAGCAAAACTACTTTTTTTTTCACAAACCAAACATACTACTGCACTCAAATTTAAAGTTTGCACTTCAGAAGCATCTACTGATTAAATAGTTGTACTCTGTATTGCATAAACAATCAAAATCCAAAGCTCATGTAAATTTTTCATTGAAAAAAAAAAACAACAACAAATCGAAATTTTTTTTATAGTTTTGGCCATGAATTTGGGGAAATTTACCTGTGTGCGAATTGAATTCTAAAGTTGGAGCTGAAGTTTTTGGACCCAAAACAAAGATTTCGTTACTTATAGGTACGATTAATACCGTATTTCAATCTGAAATCTATGTCACTGAGATAATCGCTAGCTTAAGGCAGTGGTTCCCTTTTCCACCGTAAACGCCCCCATGGCAAATTATAAGGTAAAAAGAACTTTGACATATGATGGCGGCCATATTGTTAAAGCTACTTCTATCAAATTTAGATTGTTTTATTAAATTTGTTTTACCGAATTAACAACATCTGCAAGTGATTGAATTGCTTTAAGAGGGTCTTCTGTTCGAAGAACAGTTCGCGTACTTGGCCCATTTTACTGTCGCCATAATTTTCATTTTGAGAGGACTAAGTACGCCGGTTCAGTCAACAATCAGCCAATCAAATTCAACTCTGGTCAAATCTCAACATAATCCATCTAAGACATTAGCTATGCTATGCTCAAGGAGGGAAGTGAGAGCATCAGAGTTTCCGCCCATTGTTCTTAATAGCGAAATTATTCCTTACGTTAGCAAAATGAAATATTTTGGTTTCACTATAAACGCCATTTCGACTACCATTGGGAGAATTTACTCTAAATTGCGCAGCTTGAGATCCCCTGCCAGTCTCCTCCTCCCGGGTATTAAAATGCGTTTGGTTAAGAGCCTTATTATGCCTTTTTTCTCATTTAATGATTACTTCGATTTTCGTAAATTGTTAAAGCTGCATGCGATTATTTATAATAACTGTTATAAATGCTACGATTTGCTCAATCTAGTAGGAGTCTACACTTAATCCTGCTCCGATTCACACACACAATTGCCGAGTGTTTAGGAGAATCTGAGGCATTCAAGAGAACGTCGCGCACAAGAAATCGGCCTTCGGCAGACCACAACTTGGTGAATTTTGCGGCCCTACACCGGTACAAGATTCACCTGACCCACGAGCTCAAATTTAATGATCATAGACAAGGCTGTTTTCTCGCTGACTGACTGAATTTTGATTTGATCAAAATGCCCAAATTTAGGAGAATAACAATCCACAAGTAAATTAGCTTTCGAGATCTTGCGATCTGACCTCATTAGACTTCGTACTGTTGAGAAAGTTGGAAAGTCCACACACTTTAGTAATAAAGGTTGAAGCCTTCAGCATTTCTACATTCTCTGCATAGGAAATTCACAATTGAAATCATGTCAATCATTAGTTTTCCACTGCACTCTTGCACGAGGAAATTATAGCATGTTCAAAACATTTTAAAGTTTTGCCAGGGCTGAATATTTCCCTACAGAAATCGGTTAACTTAATTTCCTGTGCTTTATGAGTTTTTACTTTAGCGGATCGCCTGTTATACTTCTTGCAGAATAATGCGCGGCTGACTTTCTATGCAAAGTCCTTAAAAATGTTGAGAGCCCCTGCCTGACAAGTGACGCACAAGCAGGATCATATTTACAAAAAATGCTTATAAAACAGTAAGCACATTTCCCATGTCAGTCCAAGGTTATAATTATCTCTTTTTGTAATTACACGGTGCAGTATCGAACACTATTCAGAAAATTCGTTGCCTCCTTCTTGCAGTTGCAATAAAATAGCTTCCATCCTATTGGGGAACCTATTCTAGTTCAAGCCGGCAAGATGATCGAACAGCCTTTCTTTTATCAGTCCCAAGACGTATTCAAGCGATTTCGTCTTTGGTCTTCTAACGAGAACGATAATAAAACCATTTTGGCCTGTGCTTTAAAAGTTTTGGTATGATTTAGTAATTTTTCCTAATTTTTTACTTAAATTGGTCACCTTAATGCAGGTCCTTATATTTGTGCCTCTAGCACTTATGATTGTATCAATATCAGAATCTATTGAAGAGTTCCGGAATGGAGATAGTACACTTATCATTACAAGCTTATTGTATACTTTTTCTATTATAGCCAGTAGTCATAAAGTGTTTTCGGTTGCATTTGGTGGCGATAAGATCCGTGACGCTATTAAGCAATTGCAGGTGCTATCGAGTAGAATGAAGAATACATCAAATATCGAAGCATCACTGAATCTTTATAACAAAGTTTTTATCATAGCCACTCTACTTATGAGATTATCTGTTAGTTTATTTATGATAATACCCTTAACAACTTCAGACGATAAGCATCACGCAGTAACACCCCATCTGCCTTATTTGGATGTCACAAAGTCCCCAAATTGGCAGTTGTTCTTCGTTTATGAGATTTTGGCGCTTTTTATATTGGTGGATTCTATGATGGCCTATGATTCGGTTAGTACACCTAAGATTGGTCCTTTGTTGCAGATCAAAGATACTATGAAATGGATTGTTTTTTAATTGATTTCAGTTGTGTTGCGGAATGATGTGCATTTGTTCGGGTATTTTGAACAGCATTTGTCAAGACATTAGAGACTTCGAAGAGATTATTGAGGACCATCCGCTGTTGGAGGCCAAAATGAAGGAAACCACAAGGAATATCAGTGAAGTCGCACAGTAAGATTTTCTTTTGAAAGTTGGTAGTTCTTATTGAGTGAAATCCTTTCAGATTAACTGACAAAATATCTCACATATTTTCTATGACAACTCTATCGAACATAACATACAACTGCTTTGTTTTAGCTACGGGGCTATATATATTATGTATTGTCCCACCAGGACTATTTTTCATCCTAAATTTGATGATCATCGCTCTGCAATTATTTCAACTTTGGATATATTGCTACTTTGGTCAAAATTTAGTCACAGTGGTATTTGAAACAATTCTAAACAATTTGATAATTTTAGTTCAGGGAATCCAAATTTCAGAGAGAAGAGCTGCAAAGGGAATTATACTTCACTAGATGGTATGATGCGTCGAAAAACTTCAAGACTATGCTGCTTTTGGCGATCATTGAATCACAGATTGATCGGTACGTTTATGCTGGAAAACTTTTACCACTGTCGTTCAAGTTATTTACGGAGGTAAGTTGTGTGTTATTTTCTTAAATAACGTTGCGGATGAGTAAAATATTTCTAGGTGGTCAAAAAAGCCTATACGTTTTTCACTTTCTTACGGGAGACTCGTTAGGTCCCAATAGAGGGATTTAAAAAAGATGTAACCACATACATACATACGTGCACTTTCTCTGAATTGTACAAAGTCCTTACAGTTTCTTAAAATAATAAATCCATACATTTGTTGTTATTTAAATTATTTTCTCAAACATATAAAAGGAAGAAAAATTTATTCTATTGTCAGCAATCTTGAAATGCCAGGCTTGTTTCAGAATTTCAAATAATGCATGCGAATATTTCGAATATTTTTAGCACGTTTGAAGGCATACCTACAATTAAATATTTTACTATTGTAAAAGAACTAGAGGACCTTCTCTCATCTGGAGTGGAAATAATCAGGACCTCACAGGTCGATCGTAGTGATGTCGCTTTCGAGGTTAGCTGCAGAAATATCAACGAACGAAAGTAGCTTACAGCTCAGCTCGAATTACAGCAACTCCAGCAGAAAAGATGATCGAGCTAGGTTCCCGAAGCCAGCAACTAGATGCGACAGCACAACCGTCTATAGAATCACCAAAAAGCTGTAAGGTGGCCGAAAGTTTACTTAACACCCCGTGAAAGGCTTGGGCGTTTCGTTGATCATATCGGATTAGCTCCAAAGATGAAAGATTGTTCTGTGAGGTTTCGGAGAGTAGAGTGTTGCCAATATCTTGGGAGTAATGCCTGAACCGATAATGGAACCAAACTGAATACATCCAGTGGAATATGTAAAACAAAATCTGCGTTTGTGTATAAATATAAGGTATTGCTTTCAAGACTTCTTCCTCACCGGGCTTAAAAGTCGGTAATAGTACACCAACTTAATCCAAGAAATTCAAATATTAAAGGACCTTGCAGAAGGTGACGATTTAAAGTGATTTAAACCGATTGAGTGCATAATTCACTCAAAATTTTAGCGGAATGTGCAAGCTGTTCTGTGATAATAATTTCACACAAGTATAAAACGAAACATATGTATAATTTATCAGACAGGTGATGTACCTATGTCTGAGGCAAACTGTCATTAACAAATGTTTAATTGTAGATTTTCCTCAAAGTGTGAAATTGCGTTGTATATAATTATCTCTTGGACAAACCCTTTCAGTTAAAGGGAATTTCAGTAATTCTATCCACTGAATCAAGGACTCCGCTTTAATTGCAGCAAAAATGTCTACCGACACAACAAAGTTCTGCACATATTTCGCAGTGTAATTACCCTCGATAATTGGGGGTTCAACCAATCACCTGTCACATCTTCTAATAAATAAAGAGCAAAACAACTGACATCTGGTAACAAAATGAGACAGTACGTCAAATCGCCAAAATTTGAAGAGAATTTCTCTTTGAAAATAAAACTTTTAGATACTTTAAAGTAACGCCTTATTATTTGTTGTTGTAAGAGCTCTACTGTTCGTCTTATCGCCTGCCTTTAGCATTTAAGGAATCCAAGTATATATAGCGACTCTTCGGTGTTCTTAAACCAAGCTTTGTACATCTCGCCGTTTTGTGTGGATTTATGTATTAAATTGAGTCATTTTGACTGGCTACAATGTAAAGGCTTGCATTAAGGCAATGCTAAATCCATTTGTGAAATGGCAACACCAAAATATAGGATTTGGAGTTGTAGCTGATCATTTACCACGTTTATATGACCTGGTTGAGAGATCGGATTGAAATGGGATTGAGTTTCAATCCGCGTTTTTGCTGTAACCGGATTGAGCGATCGAGTTAGAATTGAATTGAAATAGGATTGCCTTTGACACTGCTTTTGCATTTTATTTGCATGCGCCCAAATATCTCTACCCCTAATTTTTGACTTTTTACTTTAAGTATTCCGCACAATATCTGGTCGCTACAAACAAAAAACACGAAAAAGCAAGAAATTTCATATACTTCTTAATTTTTTTCTCCATCTGTCAAACTCAATCTTTCGATTCGTGTTTATATGGAAAAACTCAACTCGATCGCAGAAAATTTAGTGATCCGATCGAGTCAATTCTATTTCAATCCGATTTGTGTTAATATGGTACTCAACCCGAATTGAATTCGGTTTCAATTTGCCATATAAACAGGGTAATTGAAAGCAAAACTGACAGATGAGAAAATAAAGAGAACTGAACACATCCGCTGTTCATTGAAATCAGTGATTTAGAAAAAAAAAAAACTCTTAAAATCGGAAATTTTGAATGATTTATCATATCAGAGATGTGCAATAAGATGACGTACCACATCTTGAGAAAAAGTTGTTGTAACGGTACCTATCCAAGGGTTAAGAGGTTTTAGTCAATTTCACCTCCTATATTTTCAACACTCGCGAGGAATACGATGATGAATAAGTTCATATTTAGGGCAGATGATAGATAGTTTGAGCATCTCTTTTTTAATTGTCACGAAAGGACTCCTGCCTTTAAGGATAGTAAAACTCAAATTGCAAAAATATTGGCCGATCTTTTAATTTCAAGACCGAATTCAGTGTCAAAACTCAGTAATCTGTAAGCCAAACAAGAAGTAAGAACACGAAAATATATTATGCTTGTATTTTTATTTTATGAAAAATACACAAAACTTTGTATATTCCAGTGAAAATAGATAAGTTCAAAGTGAACTTTATTTTAATGCTCCTCAGATAGCTAACGTGTCTCTCGTAAAAATGTGAAGAAAGTATAAGCCCTTTTGACCACCTAGAAAAAATTTCATTCATATGCAGCGCTCTATAAGTAAAGGATACACAACTTACTTCTGTAAAGGACTTCAGAGAGAGTGGCAAAAGTTTTCCCGCATAAACGTACCGATCAATCTGTGATTCAATGATCGCCAAAAGCAGCATAGTCTTGAAGTTTTTCGACGCATCATACCATCTAGTAAAGTATAGTTCCATTTGTAACTCTTCTCTCTGAAATTTTAAGCCACCTTAACTAAAGTTGAGAAATTATTCAAAATTCTAAGAAATACCACTGAGACCACACTTTGACCAAAGTAGCAAAAGATCCAAAGTTGAATTAATTCCACAAAGGTGGCCACCAAAAAGAGAAGGAATACGGGTCCAATTGGTAGAACAAGGAGCACGAATAGCCCCATAGCTAGACCAATTGAATTGTAAGCCATATGCGATAGAGTTGTCATAGAAAATATCTCAGATACATGTTCAGTTAATCTGAAAGGATTTGAGTACATAAAATCCAGCAACTTTCGACAAGAAACATCTTACTGTGTGACTTCACTGATATTCCTTATGGTTTCCTTCATTTTGATTTCCAACAGTGGATGGTCCTCAATAATCTCATCGAATTCTCGAATATCTTGACAAATGCTGCTCACAATTCCCGAACAAACGCATAACATTCCACAAAATAACTGAAAAAAGTCGAAAAAGGATAGAAGTACATACAGAAGTATATTATACCATTTACTAACCGAATCATAGGCTAACATATTATAAGACAGCATAAAAATCGAAAAAAACTCATAGACAAAGAACAGCTGCCAATTTGGGGACTTTGTGACATTCAAGAATGGCAGATGAGGTGTCACCCCAAAGCGCTTGTCATCTGAAGTTGTTAAAGGTGCTATCATGAATAGACAAATGGCTATCCATAGAACTCGTGAGGCTGCAGTAAAAAGTTTCTTATAGAGATTCAAAGATTTATCTACGTTTGACGTATTCTTGAATCTTTTCGATAGTCCTTCCATCTGTCTAATACAGTCACGGATTTTACTGGCATTTAATGCAGCTGAAAATATTTTATGAGCAGCAGCTATGATAATTAACATGTACATGACGCTGGTAATTACGACCGCACTGTCTCCATGTCGAATCTCCTCAGTTGTATCCGATATGCTTACAATTACAAATCCAATAGGCACAAGTAAAAGAACCTATATGTTGAAAGGATTAGTTTAAGGTAAGCAAATAAATAAGTGGCACTAAGTCATACCAGGATTTTTAGAAAATGGGCAAAAAATGTCTTATTTTCATCTTCGCGCGGAGTCCAAAGGCGAAGTCGCTGGAATACATCTTGCGACTGATGAAAGAAACTCTGTCCGATCATTTTGCTGGCTTGAACTGAAATCCGTTTCGCCATAAAATGCAAACCTATTTTATTGCGACTACTAAGAGGCGGAACCAATTTTCGTGACTGGTGTTCGATATTGCACCGTGTAATTACAAGGAGATAATTATAAGCTTAGAATACCATGGGAAATGTGCTTTACTTTGTTGTAAATATTATTGCAAGTGGGCCCTTTTGATAATACCTTGTTCGTTCAGTTTTTAGACAGGGGTTCTCAACTGTTTTCAGTATTTTCAAAGAAGCTAGGTAGCTGTACTATGTTCCTTTGCTGGTTATATGTATTTTTGGCTTTTTAGTGTTCCGGACCTTAAAAGGAAAGACGGAACACTTATGGGTTTGATGCGCTGTCTGTCTGTCCATCAGTCTGTCACAGCCCTGTAAGTTTTGAACCGTTAGACATAGAGAGCTGAAACTCTCGCTATGTATACATTATGTGGGAGCCTGCACAGAATGGCGGCAATGAATTTAATTTTGTATGAAGGGAAAAAAAAATTATTTTGTTTCCCATCATGTGGCATATCAAATTAAAGAGAATTTTTCAAGGGCTTCATATATGTAAGAAATATTTTTTTCTGACAAAATTTGTTGAACAAAAAAGCTTGCCAAACATTTGAAAATTTTTTTTAATTTTGTTTTTTATTTTTAACAAAATATTTTTTAATTAAAAACATTAAAACTCTTAATGCTGTATTCCTTCGCATGTCAAGTATTGCCAGTGTTTTACTTTACTTAAACCATTTAACAAGCAAAGTACCGTTACATGTACGAGTATTTTTGTCCAAAAGCTTGGTACGCCTAAACTAACTGAAATATGAAATTTTATCAAAATCATTGAAACCATTTTCGAGAAAACCCCGTGTTTGTGAAAATGGCGCTACGTGAAGAAACTCTAAGAGTAGGGCTAGAACAAAAATTTCAATGTTCCCTTTAGGGGCCGTGCAATAGCCATGCATGCAATAGAATCTCAGCACAGTATTACTTGGACATACCTACGTAGTAGACATTACATCGTTCATATCAAAACCAGTATAAGGTGTGCCTATGCAGGATATAAATAATATTGCTCTCTATTTAATGACAATATAAAATGTCCGGAACACTATTGCACGAGGCCCTCCTCGCACTTGTCCAATTTTTTTGAAACTTAATCAGTGTTTGATCAAGCCTTTGCAATAATAACCCTTTTTGGGAGAGCTATCCTATTATTGGTAATAAAAAGAAACTCAAATCTTTCCCTCCATTGATTTTTGAAAATTCCATAAAATAAAAGACATTATATAATTATTGAACGATTTCTTTTATTTATTTTTTTTTCTGTTTCCTTTTTGTTTTGTTAAAATGTAATATGAATTTTTAAATAATTATTTTTATATAATATACTTTGTTTTTCTTTAATAAATAGCTGAATTGAAAATACTAAATATTTTCGATGACCTCTCATTTATAAATATTTGTTTCTATTTGTTTGCTTTTTAATTTTACATTAATTAATCCTTAAAATAAATAATGTATGGTAAATATGTTGTTTTTTTTTTTGAGATTTTATAATTTTTGTTTAAATAACATTTATTAATTATATACATTTTTTGTTTTTTTTTTTGAATAATTAGATTACGCAAGTTAACTAGTTTTTAAACAAATTTTCTTTTTCTTTTTTTTTTTTAATGGTTTACAAATCTTAAAGAATTGCAATCATATATTTATTTAATACTTTTCATTTAACATCGTAAAATGTAACAATGATCAATCGGAATTGATTTTTATTTTTCTATATATTAACAGATTACTTTTCTTTTTTTAAAACTTTTTTTAATTCTTTCATATGTACGATTTATTTTGTACTATACATAATGTTTCCCTTTATGAAATTTGAGATTATCCTGGTACCTTAAGTTGGGTACCAGAATATGTAACACTTTACTGATATGACTTTGGGTAATGATTTGATTTTTCACTGTTTAAGGTATTTGATTTTAATATTTTTGTGTTTTTATTTAAAAGTTTTAAATTTTGTTATACATTATTATTATAAGATAGAAGTGTTTTTGAAAAAAAGAAAACAAGTTTTTCTATGTTCTAGACCGAGATTCTATTTGAGGGCAAATTGTTTATTATTTACATGTATGGTTATGCACTTTGTGAAATCAATAAAAAAAGAATGGTAGCAATATTGTTATTTATTTTGGTTTTTGGCAGAGCAGCTAGTGAGACGTGGGGGTATTTTAAAATCAAAGTTTGATCAAGCGCTGGGAAGACAACAGAATATAGGCCTTAATCGGTAACCTTTTGCAAATTATAAGTATGTCAAACTTTGTCAAGGATCTTGAAATAAATGGTCTCCAAAAAGCAGTCTCACCTAAAGCGCCAATCTGCCAAATTTATATTTGCAATTAAGTTAAGGAAAATTTTAGACATTTTTTTGTTACCTAAATTTTCAAGAAAACTGAATTATATGAAGCATGGGGTTGCATTATTACTTTTTGCCACATAAAAGTGTAATTATTGTCGGTTGTAATTTGATTTTTTCTACATCAAATTCTATGTTTTTTTTATTTTTCATTTTCTATTTTTTTTTCTGATAAAAACAAGCAAACTTAAAACTATTCTTTTTTTTTTGTTTAATTATTTTCAACAATTAATTAATTTTTATTAATTGTTTTTGGTTTTTTTGTTTTGTTATCTAAGCGATTTCTATTTTGAATTCTCTTGCAATTCTTGTTTTTTTTATTTTGTCATAGAAAAAAATATCACTTAATTGACGAGTGTATATTGGTTGTATTCTGTTTCATACGTTTTTTTTTTATTACTTTTACTTAACCAATTAATTCAAAAATTAAATGAATGCTTATCCTGTATGATTTTAAGTGATTTTCTAATGTTATGCATGAATGGTACTGTTGCTGTAGAGATTTCTTCTTCAAAAACAGAAAAGTGAATTTATTATTCTTGTTTAATTAAAAAAAATTGAATGAAGGCATTTATCAGATCTACTTCTGCCAATTATATTATCATCTAACTAACTAAACTTAGTTTAACTATATTTTATTTATAATATTGTTTGTATTTATTTTGGGATTTTACTTATGTACAGAATTGAGAGAAGTACTGGTGGAAACTAAAGAGAAATTCGTCTATTTAGTTTCAATGATTGTCAATTATAAATTAGATGAGTTTCGGAGAATTAATGTTTATTTTGATGTTAGCTTAGAGAGAAGTGTTAAATTTTTGGCCATAAAATTGAGGATTTAATCAAATTGGCATGGAAGTTCTATGAACTGGTTTAAGAGAAAGCACTGTTATAGGCGAAAGCTGATAAAATCAATTGGTATTTCAAAAATCGGATACATTAACTGACTAGCCTGTGACAACAATCTACTACTTGAAAGGGCAATCTAAAAATGTATTTACTTCATTGTTGGCGGTAAGCTAAAACTATAAAATGGATTTTTTTCAAAGCAGAGTCTATATAACATCTGAGTTTCGAATTTATGTTTGCATAACCGGAATACATTTTTGTACACTTTGGAAATATTACAACACGTTATAGGCGGCTAAGAAGAATGCAATTAGAGGTGTTGTGAGGGCAGTAGGACTTGACGGCATACCCGCTGAACTTTTTCAAGCTGCGCCAACAGAATCGGCTGAGCTACAGTTCCCAATTGTCGGGAGAACATGGGAAGCCGAGAGTTTTCCGGACGAGTGGAGAAAGGAAAGGTCGCCAAGCTCTCTAAAAAAGGTAATCTAATGCAGTGCGAAAACTGAAGAGGTATCTGCGTGCTGCCTGCTGTGGCCAAGAAAATAGCTAAAATAATCTTGGAGCGAATCACTCGACGCCGAACAAGCAGGTTTCCGATCTGGATCCTCCTGTGTCGACCACATCAACACCTTGCTGCCTATCATCAAGCAGTATGTTGAATATCGATCACCACTTCACCTGGTGTTCATCGATTTTGAAAAGGCGTTTGATAGTGTCAATCGGGAATTTATTTGGCGTGCCCTGCGCAGGAGAGGCATTCCGGATAAATTAATAGCAATTATTAAGGCTGCGTATGATGGGTCCACATGTCACGTCTTGCACCGAGGTAGGCTGTCTGAGGAATTCGAAGTCCAAAGTGGGGATCGACAAGGCTGCATACTTTCACCAATACTGTTATTATTGGTGATTAGCGATGTGCTGAATGCAGCCTTATCAACAGGAAATGGAGGAATTCGATGGACTCTTACATCTGAACTCAAGCACTTCGACAATGCCGTGATGTATGCCTTTTGTCTCACAGAATAATGGACTTTCACCAAATGACAGCCAATGTGGAGAGGGAAGCAGGCGTCGTTGAGCTGAAAATCAACTCGGCAAAAACAAAAATGATCAGCCTAAGACCGAACTCATCAACTCATGTATGCATTGCTGGACAAATGGTTGAGAGAGTAGAGAGTTTCCAATACCTTGGGAGTATTGTCTCAACCAATGGCGGAACCGAACTGGATATAGCCAGCCGAAAAGCTAAAGCAAAATCTGCATTTGGAATGCTATCCACAGTTTAGCAAAGCAATGCAATTAGCCTAAACACCAAGCTACGACTGTTCCGTTCCAACGTTGAACCCGTGCTGCTGTATCGATGTGGTACCTGGAGAGTGACCGTCACTATCACGAGGAAGCTGCAAACGTTTGTCAATAGGTGCCTGCGCTACATCTTAAGGATATTGCCAAAAGGTATCTCTAATGAACAGCTTTATCAGACAACGGGCCATGAACCTATAGGCATGCGACGACGAGAGTGGCAGTGGATTGGTCACACTCTCCGAAAGGGTGGCAGATCCATAGCTAGCCAAGGAATGCAATGGAACCCGCTTACCCAGGATGGCAGGATACCCGGCGGTCCTAGGAGTACGTGGCACAGAACAGTGGAGAAGGAAGCAGGGCAACTGGGAAAGAGTATAGTTTCCAAGACATAAACTTGGGTATCGTGTAGTCCGCCGAAGTCACAACCAATTCTCTTGGTCAACAGGATTTTACTGTGACTATAAGATTTTGCAGTTCAGCATCAAGATTCCTTGAGCCAAACTACGGTGAATGTAGCAGTGTCTTTGTTATACGTCGGATCATATTCTACGAGGCATGAGTGAAATTTTCTAGCAGCATGTTTAATAGAAAAAAAATATTAAGTTCTAGGTGAGACCCGTGCAATGATTACCTCCGTTAAAAGTGTGCGCCTAATCGAAGTTCTGGTTCGGTTGTTCGAAGCTGAATATGTTTACAATGTTACTATCGATGGACAACGCTACAAAGGATTGGTTACGAACTTTGTTTTGCGGCGAATAACCAATCCAATGCATCCGACCAACAGCGGAAAAGGTGGGAGTGGATTTTAAATTCCCATGAACTTTTGAACAAGATGAGTAAGGTCTTTTTACTACATATGTCACCTACGCATCTACGAAAAGAAGTAAAAGGTTAAGAGTGTTCTTACAGATTTTAAGTCTGGCTGAAGAAAAACCGGGTATGTGGAGCAGCTGTTAAGACAAACCAATGAAGGGCAAAAGAAGGATCATGTTTAAAGTGCAAGGAGTCCAATTCCCAGTATGTAAACGATAATTGGAAGCATATGAATGTATATCCATAATTGATATTCCTTAGGAGTGTTTCAAGTCAAATTTGCCGAATTTTTGGTGCACAAATGACTAAAAAAATTAAGATAATGCAAAAAAAAAAGTAAAAATAATAACATTTCGTACCTACTACCTAAAATCTATAGTTAAATATTTATATAAAAAAATTTAAGTCTGGTAACACTATTATTACAATTTATTCTTTGTTTTGTTACTTGTAATTTCTTGTTTTTGTAAGTTCACTAACATTTTTGGCGTTATTTTTACAGCGTAGCTGGAAACAAATTCTTTTATTCTTTACTGTACAAATTATTTGTATTCCTTTGCTAAATAAATAAATTAATAATACATAATTAAATAATTTAAGTTTTTTTTTATAAATTTAACATTTTTTACTTTAACTATTCTATTTAAATTTTAGTTGTTTTCCTCATGTTTTAAGAACTAAACTAGGTAATTTAATTAAAAATATTTATTGCCCTAAAATGATTGCTATTAAATTGTTTTATTAATCTATTTTGTTTTTAATTTAACTATTTGAGATTGTAAAAAAAAAAATCGTTTAAATTTGTAATACATAAAAGTTTGAAATTATTTTTTTTTGTATTTGTTCTTGAGTGTCTATTTACAATGTAAGTGATAAGATCTAAGTTTGGAAGTGGAGATTGTTTTATTTTTTGTTTTTAAATATTTTTTTTATAATTATTACATAAATATGCACACTTTGGCATAATCTATTAACTATTCATTGAATAGTATTAATTGTTGCTTTTTTGAGATGGTAAACGCTTTTTTGTGTATTATGTTTATTTTAAATGAAATTATGGCTTAGGTTTAGACTTGGTAATTGTTATAAATCTCAGGTATGAACTTATTTGTTTTACAGTAGGGACTACAAAAATAGATTTTGGTTGCATAATTTAGTTTGTTTAAGATTTTGGGGCCTGTAATTTAAAAAATAATTCTAAAACACACACTTTCTAAACTGCTTTCACCTAAAATTCGCATTCGAAGCCTGATGAGTGACTTTATCAATTGGTCTCAGTAGACTTAACAATGAGCAATAATTGGCTTTTTGTCTTATGTTTGCACTAATTAAGATAGAAGTATGATTAAGACTTAACTTGCTTTCGAAGCTGGACATAGAACAGGGTGAATACTGTAGATTCAGCACGAACCTCGAAGAAGCACTAATTCACCTTGTACATCACTCGTCATCGGACTGTAATTACTCTCCAATAAGTGACACGTGATGTATGTGAACATTGAATCCTATGCCTGCAGTCTATCAAACTAACTACTACTGAGCCACAGAATTACAACGGACACGGAACAATAAAATATTCTAGGAGAGGCAAAAGTATAAAAACAAAATTTTTTGACATATTACACGACAAAATACATAGGGGGGGCCCCTTGACTTATTTCCCCCGAACAATGCTGATTTTGATAGTCACTTTAGTACGTATATAATTCGCAGAAATTGTTTACTTAAATAGAAAAGTCATAAAAGTTGCTTTGTGCGATAACTGTGTGCTTTTTAAAATAGCGTATCACTTTCGCATTTGGTCAACATTGGTGTTACTAGGGGAATCTAAGCCATTAGACACATTTATGTCAAAAGTGTATAAAAAAAAGTATAAACAACATTTGATTTAATGCAACCCAAACAATATCTTATTTATTTCAAACGAATATAAAAATTAATTCGCAATATATCATACTTTTATGGCCGCTACTGCAAATTAAAACCTTAAAATTAAATCAAACAATTTACACCTTGAGCTTATGTTAGGCATGATTTTCTGACACATTTTAACAGAAACTTGAATGACTGATTCTTTTAAAATTTAATAGACTACTTGTAAGTACTGAACATACTTGTATAAATTAGTAAATTGGTTTCGATTATTGGTATATTGTTGTTGGTTTGTTTTATTTGTTGTAAGTGAACCATTTTGTATTGCTTTATAATATAAACAAAAAGCAATACTCAAGTTAAAGATTGTCAACTACTTTCGACATTTTCATCATTCGCCATGTCTGTGGTCTTACGTTCGTTATTATTTGCTGATGGTCACCTATTGATGTTGGTTGATTTTTCTTCGCTATCATCGTCTAGTGTAAGAATTTCGTCGCCTTGCGGACTCTGACATCTTATTTCGTTTAAGTCTTCTTCGGGTGATGATTGTTCGTGACCGATGTCTTCCTTGTAGTCGTAAAATATCTGAGAAGTATCACCTTGGATATTTACATCGATTGGTTCGCTAACATCGATTATAACATCATCCGATACGTTTTTTAATTGAGCTATTTGTTGAGGATAAATTTCTAATCCGGTTGGTAATTGTGAGCTGAAATCTCCTTGTGGTGGATCCTTTGGACTTTCGACTTTAATTTGAACCATTGGATGGGTACCTGGTACTATGTCGTCATCCATTGAGAAATCATCGGAACCCGGACTGATTTTTATTTGAGGTGGCTTATGGAGTTTATCTATAAGAAAAATGAAATTATTCAAAATGTCATCTAGTTTATTTTATTTATTCTTGATGGAGTACTCATTCGAACAAGAAATGGCAAATTTTCAAAATTGATTGAACTGAAGCAACTAATTAAAATTTTCATAAAAATTTATCATTTTATGAATCACTTCACGAACACGCCTAATGCGATTCTCGAACAAATTATGATAAATGTCAAACATTCCGTTGCGCTTTTAAATATTCAACTAAATATTTTGAGTCTTCGATTTGCTTGTCCGCATTTTCTTGTTTTCCATTCTTTTTGACAATTAACGTATTCACAGCTTGAGTTAAAATAAAAAAAAATAAAAAAAAAGATTCCTGTGAAGAGATTTTGACATTTGATTTCACTGTCTTACTTACATAGGTATCGAGAATCGAAAATTTAGCACTTCACAGCTTCACACGTCAGGAAGAAGTACCTATTCCATAGACATGTTTTAATAGACAGACAACTTCTCATGCCTCTGCTCAGAAATTGCCTAAAACCGGCAGAACTCTTTAAGTGAATAAATGTGAACGAACGTGTGAACAAGACGTCACTACCTAAATAAATATGGCGTGCTGTTCTTTTCTTTCACTTTTCAAACAAGATGTTTGACAGACTGTCATTCAGTTAACAAGAACAAACTGTATAAAATGACTACGAAATGGCTGCGGCCATGATAACTAACTAAGAATGTCCGTGAGGTGCCGTTTGATTTGCCGGAGACGTCAGACGTCATCCAAGATGGGTGCTGGTTTACAGCTTTGCGGAACCAAATGTCAAATCGAGCGAAGATGTCTGCCTGTTCTATTCAGGGCGTTTGATGAGTTCTGTTTTAGTTATTTCTTCTTACGAACAAAAAAATGGCAAAAGACTAGGAAACATTTTGCGTGTCTTTTTAATTTAAATTCCTAAATTTTTTTTTATCTTTTCTTTTTACTCACCAATCGTTGTAGTCTCCTCATCATCGGTTTCTGTCTTGTATTCCTCGCTTTCCCTGTGCACCAATACATGTACCAATGTGGAATTATCCGGTCTTAAAGATGGTCCCGTTGGTGCTTCCGGTGATGGTTTTGTAACCAAAATACTCACTTCCGATGGACCATCGGCTACAGATAATTTTCCAGTCGAGATAAAAATTTTATTCACAGAATGGAACAAAAGCAAAAGAGGAAGAAAAGAAAAAAATGTTTGTGTAATCAAAGAATTAGGATTTAAAAATTTGGACACACATACAGACAAAAGCATTTTTGTTAACTCTTAAAGCGCTTTGTGCTGACAAACCTCTTTCTAACGGTGGTTTTTTGCGAATAAAGCTCGTTGCACGTTTCCGTGTTGGCGTTGGCGCTATTATCGTTTTATCGTCGCTCGTTGTCGGTGTAATGCCTGTGATTTAGGGTGTTTTTTTTTTTTTGTTTTTGTGTAAATAATTTTAATAGTAAGTGGTTGCATTTATATTTTATACGTGAGTTTTTTTTTTTTTTTAATTAAAGAAAAATAAATAATAATAAGAGGAATTAAGAAATTATTTTATAAAAAAAAAAATATTTACTTTTTCTATGTACGGATGGTGAGGTTAAACTATCATCGACAGCGTCTTGATGGCGTAAAAAGAAATTATAGAAACTTCGGCGACGATTGGCACGCGGGGCTTCCACAAATATGCTACCACTTTTGTTTTTTTTTTTTTGTACCGGAATAACGATAAGATTTTATAAATATAAAGATTTTTTTTTTTTTTTGTAATTTTTCACGAAATCTTTAAAATATAAATTTTTTTATGATGAACATTTTGATAAAAACATTTTTGCACATCAAACATAGAGCATTCCAAACAGGGGGGCGTGGGGGTCTTATCGGCTAACATTCAGGGATGGGGCTTACAACAAATAAAATTAACTGCCAAATTGGGCAAAATATTGCTATTTGGTAGGTAATTTAATTTTCTTAAAACATTAACATTCCGGGGGTACATACATGTAGACACGTAGACAACAAAGAACACCGCTAAACATGTAGTTTATTTAATTTTATATTTAGATCATTTAAATTAAATTCTCAATTATTTAGCAAATACAGTAATTTTTTTTTAATATACCTATACCTATTCTAGGACTTTTAAGTGTTCCAGTTCTTAAAAAAGAAAGGCGGAACACTTGTGGGTTTGAAACAGTGTTTGTCTGTCCATTTGTCTGTCAGTCTGTCATAGAGAATAGAAACTTTTGTTATGCACGCATTATGTGTAAGTTCAAGATGGCGGCAACGAATTTCTTGGGTAGTTTTTGAGGTACCGCAAATTGCTCACTGAGATCCGCTGAGTACGAAAACAAAATCAACATTTCCATATTTTGTCTTTTTTTGAAATGTTAAAGGGATGGCGCTACAACCTGAAGTTGGCTACACCTTTGTGCTTCACCGCAAGCGAAATTTTGAAATTCCGATTGCCGGGATGGTTTTAGGGAAGCGGCTCAGCTTTTGTTTCTCCATCTCTTTTTAGAATTGGTTCAATTCCGCTCCAGGGGAGCACAATGGATCCTATTGATTATGATAATTTCGGCATAATTACTTGATAGAATGATATCTGTCGTGGATGAATTATTAGCAATGTCATTTGGATAGAGTCTATAACATTGACCGCCTGTGACGTAATGACCCCTTTAAGCTAATTTCTTTATTTTAAGGATCTAGCATACGCAAAAATTTCCAAATTTTTGGCAACAGAAACCTTTGTGTCCATAATCGTCTACAAAGCCCTGTCAAATATTCTATGTTACGCCCAAAATACAAGTTTGAAACTGAACTGATTTACATAGATACATCAGTTCGTGGTCCAAAGTGCGTCTCGTGAATAACATCCTTCATCCTTAATTTTGTACTGTTGGTCCACTATGAAATATGTTTTATCCGAATTTTGTAATTTGTGTTCTAGTGCTTTGTGATCCATTTTTTGATTGCCAAATTTTATGTGAATAGATACTATTTTTTTTCCTCTTAATTACCGCTATTGCAATCTTAACATATGTATGTCAATTATAAAGCATTTCATGTGCCTAAAGTGGTCCATATTTTTATTAATTTTTTTTTTTTTGTAAATATGTATGTACAGTATGTAATGTGTTACAACTAGATACTACTGAACCCTACCATTACCTGGATCTAAAAATTTCTGAAATTGATTTGTCGAAAAAATTGGAAAGTCCATTCGGTCTTCGACGAATATTGATGACATCATATCTTCGAGTAACCATTCATATGATAATGAAATCCTAGAAAATCTTAAAATGGATTTGATATATATATTTTTGTTTTTTTTTTTTTTTAAATAAAAATAAAAGATTTCGTGAAAAATTGCAAAAAGTAGATTGAAAAAGTTTTTTTTTTGGAAATGTTTTTATGGTATACCGCTTTCCCATATCCTCATTTTGTTGTTTGATATCTTTAACGACGTCATCTGCACCAGAGACTAACATTAAGGGTAAGTTTAACCAAGGACCTGCTAGTTCACTCAAATCAGAAGCATCCGATGCACGTGAAGATTTCCTTGATGACGCCCGACTTGAGCATTGTGTACCACGGCGACTAACCTAGATTGAATGAATTGTAATGTTTGTAGCTGTACTTTTTAAAACCTTTTAAATAAAAATGCAACAAAATTAAATATTAAAAACTGTCATGACATAACAATATCCAGATTTACATCAGCCAACTGAGTGATCTCATAATAGCCCAAGAATAATCGAACTACTAGATTGAGATGTCTTCAAACTAAACATGTCA
Organism: Chalcosyrphus nemorum; assembly: GCA_949716465.1. Taxonomy (NCBI): domain Eukaryota; kingdom Metazoa; phylum Arthropoda; class Insecta; order Diptera; family Syrphidae; genus Chalcosyrphus; species Chalcosyrphus nemorum. The sequence goes on along the minus strand of OX454332.1, from coordinate 79,194,614 downwards.
GCTGTGAAAAGTGAGTAGAAGAATGCAATCGCAGAGGATGAAAGGGAGTCATGTCTCAGGGAGAGATCCAACCAAAAACGTTATCTGTCAAAAGCATGTCAAACATGTCAGCTGAGTAAACTGTCAAAAGCGAGTAGAAGGATGCAAGAGGATGAAAGGGAGTATGTCTCAGGCATAGACCGTCAAAGGATCCAACCAAAAACGTCAGCCGTCAAAAGCGGGTAGAAAGATGGAATATCTTAGGCAGAGACTGGGCGTGTTCCGTAGTCGAGGGACTAGGCAGTCAAACGTTTCTGATTGGTTGAGTTCAATTTTGACTGCGCAGTAAAGTGACGTAGTGGACTGAAAATGAAGGAAAGAAAATTCTCCCTACATTTTAAGTCAATGTGTGAATTCCCAAACACCGTTTTCCCTTCCATATTTTAGGCCTTATCTGGAAAAGTAGGCTAAGTGTTCGGAACGCGCCCACTATCAGCGGGTCGAGCTCAAAGTAAACACATTAGCTGACTGTCAAAACCGAGTAGAAGAATGGAGTAGAAGAGGATGGAAGGCCGTCATGTTTTAGGCACGACTGTCAAATGAACGACATCTGACTGACTTTCGAAAGCGAGAAAGTAGGTAGGCAACTTTCCAAGCAAAACATCACCAAAGGTAATGGAAACATTTCGGAGATTGCTTTTCTGTCATGACTTCGAGAACTAGTGTTATGAGAAAGTGCCTCAAAAATATTTGCCTTTCATAGATGTGAATAGTTAGGCCTAGGTTATGCAGAGGCCGCAAATGGCCTTGGTCCCACATCAGGGCCATATTGACGGCATTGAGAGCTTTATATCTATTTGCTTCTCAATGAACAACTTGCAATCATAGAAAGGATCGTTGAGGAATTTACAATGGTTTGCATATGAGAAGAGAAGGCAGTAACTTACAACTAAAGATCATCAGCCTGAAGCACAAACAACCTAAATTAAAAACCAACCTGTAGATGGAAGAAATTCAACGCTGATAACTTTGCATGCCATCCACCAGGACTCGATGACTGTGTCCCATCGTCATCGCCCGAGTTCACCGAACGTTCTTTCTCCTTCTTCATTCTAAATTGAAATTGTGTACAGAATATGATTAGAAAAACAAAAAATCAAACTCATGCACATATTGATAGCTACCTTTGATAATCCTTCCATGCAGTCTGTATGGTCTTGGCAGCTTTCTCTTGTCTCTTCCAGATTCTTGTTGACGACACAATTTCCAATTCCTTACGAGTGGGGAATTGTTTCTTGAATTTAACATCCATTTGCTCCTGAAGCTGCTTGAAGTTATCGGTCTCCTCAACATGACCCAACACATGCTTCACCAAAGCATGTAGTATATCCAAACAATGAATCTTGTTACCCTTCGATATTGGCAAGTTGAATGATACTAATGCTACAGTGTTTGGCTTTGAGATTCCCAGTGGAGGATCTAAGGAGGCGATGAAATCAGAGAGCTGGGAGAAATGGATGAATTGTGTGGCATGTGGATCGTATCTGAGAATAACAAAAAAAGAAACCATTAAAACCGTAAAAACTTGAGTGTCATCCTCCAATGGATACAAACTTCGACCACCGGATATAGAACATCTCCAGATCGTCCTCAACAATTCCGATTTCTTCCTCCTGATGGGCCTGATTGAAATTCTCCAAAATTATAGCTATATACATGTTAATTACAATCATATAACTGATTATAATGAAGCTAGTGAAATATGTTATAGCCAATAGTGGATGGCCGCAGTCTCCATTTGTCTGACGATTGTAATTCGGATCACAGTCTGGGGGCTGAATCATTAGCGACTCGAGAACATCATTCCATCCGGCCGATGTCATGAGGCGAAACAATAATTGCATACTGCGGCCGAATGTTTGGAAATTCACCATGTCATCGAGAGCACCCTGAAGTTTAACATGTCCGAATAGAGACATTCCCAGAATGGCATAGATGAAGGTGATCAAGCCCAGTAGGGCTCCGATATTAAATAGTGCTGGCAGCGATACAACCAATGCGAAGAGCAGTTTACGTATACCTTTAGCCGCCTTAATTAGACGCAATATGCGTCCAATACGAAATACACGCACAACCCTTAACAACGTTGGACTGATTGGCAGATCGATCATGATGTCTTCCATCAGAATCCCGAATATGGAGGCTAAAACGAGGAGGAAATCGAACACGTTCCACGGCACGGTGAAGTAGTGATAACGCAGTCCGATGATCTTCACTATGGCCTCTGTATATAAATATGCATGATCACTTCAAGATCAGTTAAATGTGGTTCAAAAGTCTTACCCAATCCGAAGACGGTAGTAAAAAATGCATTGCTAACCTCTAGAATAAAGAAGACAGCATGGGGTTGATTATAGTGCTCGATGCCCATTGTTAGCATGTTGAGAAAGATCAGAACGAAGATCGCGATCTCAAATCTAGAAAAAAGGATCACTTGTACCCATCTTTGGGGGGAGTATAGGAACTTTTTGTTACCTTCTTGAGTTGGAAAGATCGTAGAACATGGCTAAAAAATGATTGATCGGTCGCTTGATCACCTTTTGCGGCTTCTTTCGCCCGAGTTTCTTCATGGCTGTATAATAGTGCTTCTGAGATTCAGTTAGGAACATTTCCAGCACTCCACCTTCGTACTAAAAATAGAGTAAACTTATTTAAACATTCTCTGACAACAAGGCATCGATTCGATTACTGACCTTCTTTTTAAGCATGTTAAAGTTATCAATAATGACTCCGATGAATAGATTCAACGTAAAGAACGATCCACACACGATGAAGATCACAAAATAGATGTACGCATATAGATTCGCTTCTCTCTGAGGTTGAAGATCAACACCTCTAGCGTCCACAGCATCGGCCATAACTTCCATCCAGCCTTCGAAGGTAGCCACCTGTAGCAAGGCTAGATAGCCCATCCCAACATGGTCGAAAGTGATCTTAGAATTGATCCACGAGAAATTCTGTTCAATGCAATCCCATTTATCATTGACTTCCTAGTTTGACAAAAAAAAAAAAAGAACAAACATACGACAAGTGAATACTGACAAAAGGATATTTCGAATCGAAAAAAAAACCCATACTAACCGATACTGCCAATAGTTCGCCTTCATCGTCGAGACATTTGAAAAATTTACCACCAAAAAACTGTACACCCATGATGGAGAATATGAGCCAAAAAACTAAACAAACTAATAGGACATTGAAAATTGATGGAATGGCATACATGAGAGCATTTACTACAATTCGCATTCCCTGCCACCTGGAAAAATGTCAAAGAATAATCAGCTAAGAATATAGTTTTCAAATTGTGATGGTTTATTTTTAGGTGGCGCCATTTTATATATATATATTTTTTTTTTTCATTCCGTGTTTGGCCATTTTGTTGTTCTTTAACAGTTAATTGCAAATACTTTGTACGTACTCGAGAAGCACAGAAATAAGGCAGATAATAAATAAATTGTAAATTTTACGAATAGAAAACCACGAACAAGTGTGTGTCATTGTGTTCTTTTAAGCGTTAGAAAGCAAAGTGTAACGAAATAGCTCTGTGATTAGACCCGAAAAGGATTCTCTTTTTAAATAAAATTTCTCGTCTTGGAGGTTTTGTCTTTTGATGAGAACCTTTAGAGGAAAATCACACTGTATGCAATACGAGACTGTGTATGGTTGTGGTATGTACATGTGACATAGAAATAGAAGTGTTTTTTTTTTTTTTCTTTTTTTAAAAAGAAAACATGCAAGGATAGGGAGTAAATTTGAACTTTTAAAAATTGAATTTTGTATAAATTTTGTTAAAAAAAAGTTGTATTAAGTTAAAAAAGCTGCTTTTGCAAATGGTTATAGAGCCACAACGGATGACAATGTCAAACAGGCGATAAACTTAAAAGACATTTAAAACATAGATGAGAGACATTTCATGCCAAAAGGGTAGGTTTTCCGATCTGAGTGCTCTGGTCATAGTAAAAACTAAATTAGACCGACAACTTCGATTCGTTTGACAGATTCGCTCCCCCAAAAATGTTTGCTCAAAAGGAATGAAAGAGATAACCCGAAAAAATAATAATTAGGTCTTGGTCACACGCTACTTCACATTTATTCACAAACATGGTAATTAGGCTCCTCCTTTTTGCAGCACTTAAGGGGGCAGGGGAAGTTCGAGTTGACTGTCTAGATTAGTCTACGGCTCTGGTTGCTGTTTTCTGTTAAGGATCGAGCCGTTCCTTAAATTAATTTGCCTTTTCACCTGCTGTTCATCGAATTCGAAAAGGCGTTAGATCGCGTTGACCTTGAAATAATTCGGCTCTCCTTACGCGAGAGATTTCACATTTTGAACAAGCAAATTTTTAAAGTGGAGCTCATCAAGGCTGCATTCTTTTACCAATATTCTTTTTACAAGATGACGTATAGGCGTTGCGGAGGTCTAACCATTCGCATGGAGGTACAGAACATGAGTATCGCAAGTAGGTAAAGATTTATTTTACACTAGGTTATATACCAAATAAATGGAGACGGTGTAATATTGGGATTATAGTAGCTCAGTTGAAAGTCGCTGACTGAACGCAAACCGAGCCTCACTTCAAGTTAGTTGGAGAGTCAGAATGAGAGGGAGGAGAGTAACCGGAACCAACTTCAAATGGAACACGTTATTGTGATTCTTAAAGCCGAATACAAAATAAAGACACTTTGTTTAAAGAAATAATAAAAAACCTTCGATATTACCTTCGATCGATAGGCCGACCTTCGATCGATAGGCAATAGAAAAGGCTTCGAGTAACTGAAAGGAGGATATACTAATTGTATTCTCTCTTCATTACCGTCAACATGTTTTATACCAGGCAACAGAATACGCTTTTTCGGAAATCAAAGTCACTTTATAATAATTCACATGGGTCTCTAGAAAAAGAAGAATTAAATTACATAGGAGGTGGGGTGAATGGCCTTCTGAACATAAGTTTAAGGTAAGAGAATGACCGCAAGGAGAAGCTCTATCCTCTTTTGACGTAAGGCCTTGATCTAGAAAAACTACTTGACAAAATGACAGCATACATATGTAGCTGTAGTTATAATAGGTAAATTTGGCGGAATACACGTATGTTACATAGAAGTTTTGAAATAACTTTAGAATGGAGCAACATGGGTTGGCCAAAACCACAGTATTTCAAGAGAAATAAGAAATTTGAACGAACAGTTGATGAGGAATCAAGCTCAAACCCGTGGCAGAACTCCCAACGCAATGGCGTGAAAGTATTTTGGATTCGTTAGCAGGGAACTTAAATAATTATTTCGCCAAGCTTCTTAACATTTCGGATCCTTAAAGCTAAAGTTACGCGTAAGAATTAAATAACATAACTATAAAAAGTTTTAGTACAAACTATTAATGCAATAATCCCCAGAAAAAAAATTTAATGAACACTTTTACAAATTAATAGAATTTATCGTCAAAATAGCATGCAAAAACGAATGAATAAAAATATGCATTCTATTATAAAACGATTAAATTCTGACAAAAGGTGTACAACTCCGATCGATGTACCAGCAACTTGGAGTCCTTCTTATAAAAATATGAATAAAAAATTAATAAATTTTCTTGTTTTTTTTTTCGATAAAAATGCAATTTCACATAGAAAATTTAGTGCACACAGAGACATTGAATAATGTTTTTTTTTGCTTAGCAAATTTTAAGCTTTAAAAAGTAAAAAAAAAAAATCGAAAAATTTACCTCGAAATCGCTCTAAGTGGCCTGAGAGCTCGTAGTGTTCGAAGTGATCTCAATACTTTTAGATTTTCATTTTCTTCGATCAACAGAGAAAATACGGAAACCTGAAAATGTTAGAAATTTGTTACAATATATGTTTACTTAAGTATATACATTTTAAAATTTTAATTATAATGTAAGATGTTTGAAATTTTGGTGCCAAAATGTTGCTAAGGATGAAAATGATAATTTTATAGCCGAACGCTTAGTGGGAATATTGTGATCGTGAACGGTGATCTCAATGTCAAGGTAGAATTTGACAACATTTTTCTGAAACACGTGTTGGAAGTTCGCAGCCCAAGAGATCGCAATGACAAAGATGAGCGGTTTCATTGTTATTGGAGGTTTCAATATAATAGCTGCCGAAATCGAGCTGATCGATCGAGCCTTAAAAATAGTCTCCCTGACGTTCAAAACAGACGTGGAGCTGACATCGGACAAGAATCTTCTATTTGCATCCGTCAACAGCAACCGCTCGAGATAACCATCAGCAGGTTTAGTACTGACATGCTCAAGGCTCCCCAGGTGCCACAATCTTTCAGTGATCATCTTGGCTTAGAAGCAGAATCACTCAGTCGCACAATGCAGAAGTGTATGAAGGATCACTAAAGTGCTGTCAAAAATGTTTTAGCGACTGAGGCACGCATCTACGGTAGCAGACAGAAACACTCTGGCACATGGCTTTCAGCAGACACCTGGAGACGAATCTATGAGCGTAGACTTAAGACTCGGATTGCAGTGGCCTAAGCTACTGTCCCAAAAGAAAAGGGAATGCAGCCCGGTTTGAAGCGTAACAAACGTCAGTATATCCACAGACTACCGTTAAAAACTGAAGAAGCAGTGATCTGATGCGATAGTGTGACAGCTTATAGCTGGTCAAACTGCATCAATAAGGAAGGCTGAACTGGCGGATGCAAACTGTCAAAATGAAGCTCCTAAATTATAGATGAAATTTTGATTTTAAAATATTTAGGCTTTATGAAGTAAACACCTTCAAATGAAATACTTACAAAAACAATAATAAAATCCAGTATCGTCCAGAAGCTCGTGAAATATTTGGAGAAGCCCAATGCCAACCATTTCAAGACCATTTCGATAACGAATATTATACAAAACGAAAAATTCGTCCAATACAGTATTCGCTTCAAAGTCTTATTATTATCTAAGTAGATGTCCTCGAAGCATAGTGTTATACTCGAAGCAAATATTAGCACCAGAACAAACCACTCAAAGGCTGGGGTATCTACAACCGTCAAGACTGCCGTTCTCACTTGGGTCCAATTCTTTGCCCATTTTGTATCCATGCAGGACATAAAGCAAGGACATCGAAAGTAGAAACTATTAATGAGAAATTTAATTATTTTAGATTTTTATCTTTAAAAAAAAATAACTTACTGATCGTAACACTTCTGTGGGAAACAGTCCTGTGGCACCTTTGGCGGCTTATTGTGGCCAAAGCTGGGAAAAGACATGGGATCATTGTATGCTCCCTGCGAGTTACGTCTCCCACCAACGGTAAGATCGTCCACGTAGGAGACCAAACAATGCCATGGTTTTTCTGTTAGTCTCGTGAAAGTGGACTTCTGTCCCGTCACGGCAGACGATTTGTCTTCCTCATTCGCTCCAGAGGTGTAATCACATTGTGTGCTCAAGCTGTATGAGGTGGCTTTGTCGAAGGGTTGTGGATGCACTTTAAAGCCTTCCATTTTGAAGTCACCAGCCTTTGGGAGGGTCGTTTTAAGTGTTGGATGTGGTATTATCGATTTTAATGTTTGCGGTGGTGTTGGTGGCACGATTTTTTGTGGTTGTTGCGGGTGCTGCTGCTGCTGGTGATGCTGTTGATGCTGTTGATGCTGTTGATGATGCTGCTCAGCAGGTGTATCTGATTGTTGTTGGTTTCGTTGCTTTTGAATGAGTATGTTTTCGTAGCTGTTGGTGCTTTTAAGGGAGAGACTATCGACTTTAATGTCTGCAGCCAGACATTTTCGAGGAAGTTTTTCACTTTCGACACGAATGGCTGCGGACTTTTCGTCCTCGGGAAGCTCATCGACTCGCTCGATTAGACTTAGACGTTTGAATCGATCAAATTGCGCACTGAAAAGATCGTTCTTTCGCCGCAGGAATGGCGACGTACTACCGACTTCAGCGAACGGTGCATGCATCTGATCACAGATTTTACGAATCTCATTCGAGATGCTAAAATCTTCGTCGATTTTTCGTTGCTTCTCAAGACTGCGACGCTTGATCTTTACCGAATTGCGATCAATGTGAGAGTTGGCGTGATGTCGTCTCTGGACAAAAGGTACTTCGTAATTTGCATGATCAGCTTCTATGGCAGCGATGTGATCGAGAATGTCCTTATTACATTCGTCCGCTGCTGGCGATGGTTCCGATAGATTCGACAGTCTTCGCTCTAGAGATGTCGTTGATTTCTTGATTTCTTCAAGTTCCTTCTCGAAACTCTGAATGATGTTGTCAAATTCTGAGTTACCCACCAGGGGCACCTGATCGTGTGAATCATCACCATTGGCACTACCATTGAAAATTCCCTGAGATTCCGATCGTCCAAAGACCTTATCGATCGATTCACAGATGCTGCCATTGCGCCTCTGTTCGATTTGTTGCAGAATTGAGTTCGATATATAGCTGAGATTGGACTTCAAACTACTGGATGAGGTCTTGCGCGCTGGTGAAAATAAGCACGTGTCCCTTTTCGTGTCCAATATCAGGCTATCGGTTTCAGCCTCGATCACTGCGCTGCCATAGCCAACAGTCTCGCTGAAGTAATTATTGCTATTGTCGACATCGTCCTGTAAAAATTGAAACAACTCCTTTTGGTCACAGTTGAGAAGTTCGTCTCGCAAATTCCCCTGATGCATAAATTCATCCTGTTCCATGGAAATTGTATTCAACGAATGTCCACTCGACATTCGTTTAATGGTCATACAATCGTAATTCTGTAGATTTTCATCCTCAGATTTACTTCGCGACGGAATCAATGATCGCTGAGATGTTTCACTTGACTGTGAGAGACGATCGAGAGATTTGCGATAGCTCGGCGATCTTGTGAGCAGGGATTTTTGATACTGCAGATAAGCTTCGTCATGCTGACGCAATGAATCGGCGCGCTGTAGTATGACACTTTGCTGATCACCAGGATCGGTATCTGTTGAATTGTACTGGCCCATCAGACGCAGCTCTATGGATTCGGTGAACGTTGGTTCATCACGGCTGTCATTCTGCTGGGTACCAAAACCGGAAGACACTTGATGTAGTAACTTTCTTTCTACTTGAGGATAAAGGGTGTAATCGTTTCTGAAATTTTAAATAACTTATCAGTTGGGGTGTTGATATGATGGGGCATTTCGGGTATACTTTTGATTATTGTCATTTAGGCAGATATTCTCTTCGGGGTCCTTGTATTCTTCTTCATATTCGCCGCCATCGATAATCGTGTGAAGGCCTTCTTTCAGTGGAATTTGAAACCCAAAATCTGATCCTGAAACTGGCCGATTCATTGATTCCTATAGAGAAAAATAAAATTTAAATATTTCTCCGCGTGATAAACACAAAATGGCGCAAGAGTCATGACTCTATTAGAAGGCCTCCTCATAAGCAGCCCATGAGATCTAAAGCTTAGTTTATCACAGCTAAGCGTACTGTACATGGTATAAACTTATCCACTTATAGAAAGGAATTACAGGTGCATGTTTTAAAAAGGACTGGTGGTTTTTGAGAAGATTCTTCGTGATAAAAACACTCCTGTATGTTCGTCAGAAGGTTTTAAAAATAACTTTTTTTGAAAGTTGACGTTAAGCGGTCCATACATACCTCGTTTTTTAGTGCACCAACAACCTCTGCGCACACAAGTGGTGACCACTTTATGCTAAGTTTTCCAACACAGTGACTGCTGCACAGGAAATTTGGTTTCATGTGCAACCACCAGAATTAGAAAAGAATAGGCAAGAGATGGCGCTAGAAGCAGCTTGAAGTGCTTCATTGGAGAGATAATTTGATAGTTGTGGAGGAAATCAAAAAACATTGTTTATAAGGAAACACTGTTATCCAACGTCACTTCAAATCATTTAACATGTTCAGGGTGCAGAGAGTCAATAACCAGTTTACAAATAGCTAAAGAGACATTTGATCCTAAAGGCGTAAATACAAGCCTTTATTTAAAGCAACTGACTCGCGGTTTGACAGGTTTGACAGCCCTGCTTTCAAAATGGTGTTACTGAAATGTTGTTGGAGTGAGAGGGATTGTGTTAGCAGTCATTATATACAAACCTTTTTCACACTTTGTCGAATGGTAACAATTATCCTTTTGCTAATGACAGTTTGTAGTACAAATCACCTGTAAGGTGCAAACCACTTTTTTTTTTTTTAAATTGGTCGATTCACTGTTGTAATTCCCGCAGCGTGAATGTACATACATAAGATATTTGAAAATGTTGATAGCCCCTGCGTGACAATTGACGCACAAGCAAGACACCATATTTATAACAAAAAGAACGCACATTTCCCATGTCAGTTCAAGGTTATAATTATCTCTTTATAATTACACGGTGCAGTATCGAACACTTGTCGCAAAAATTGTTGCTTCCATCCAATTGGGGAACCTATTTCAGTTCAAGCCGCCAAGATGATCGAACAGCCTTTCTTTTATCAGTCCCAAGACGTATTCAAGCGATTTCGTCTTTGGTCTTCTGACGAGAACGATAATAAATCCTTTTTGGCCCGTTCTGTGAGAGTCTTGGTATGATTTTGTATTTTTTCCAAACACATTTTCCTAAATCTGGTAATTTTAATATAGGTCTTTATATTTGTGCCTCTTACAATTATTATTGCATCCATATCAGAGACAACTGAAGAGATACGGCATGGAGACAGTACAATTATCATTACAAGCTTATTGTATACGTTTGCTATCACATCTAGTAGTCATAAAGTGTTTTCGGTTGCATTTGGTGGCGCTAACATCCGCGAAGCTATTAAGCAAATGGAGAGGCTGTCGAACGGAATGAAGAATACCTCAAGTATAGAGGCATCTTTGAAAGTCTATAACAAAGTTTTCATCATAGGCACTCGAGTGATGAGATTATGTGTTTGTTTATTCATGATAGCACCCTTAACAACCTCAGATGATAAGCACCACGGAGTAACACCCCATCTGCCTTATTTGGATGTGACAAAGTCCCCAAATTGGCAGTTGTTCTTCGTCTATGAGCTTTTGTCTCTTTTTATATTGGTGGATTCTATGATGGCCTATGATTCGGTTAGTAAACTTAAGATTGACACTTTGCTGCAATCATAGTATCTATGATAAAGATATATTTTTTTTTGATTGATTTTAGTTGTGTTGCGGAATGATGTGCGTTTGTTCAGGTATTTTGAACAGTATTTGTCAAGACATTAGGGAATTCGATGAGATCATTGAGGACCATCATCTGTTGGAGGCCAAAATGAAAGGAACTATAAGGAATATCAGTGAAGTCGCACAGTAAGATTTCCCTAAGTTGCTAGCTTATATTATGTGAAATCTTTTCAGACTGACAGACAAAATATCTGACATATTTTCTATGACAACTCTATCGAACATAACATACAACTGCTTTGTTTTAGCTACGGGGCTGTATATATTATGTATTGTCCCACTAGGACTATTTTTCATTCTAATTTTGATAATCATCTCTGTGCAATTATTTCAACTTTGGATTTATTGCTACTTTGGTCAAAATTTAGTCACAGTGGTATTTGGAACAATCCCAAATAAATTAATAACTTTAGTTTAGAGGTGTAAAATTTCAGAGAGAAGAGCTGCAAAGGGAATTATACTTTACTAGATGGTATGATGCGTCGAAAAACTTCAAGACTATGCTGCTTTTGGCGATCATTGAATCACAGATTGATCGGTACGTTTACGCTGGAAGACTTTTGCCATTGTCGTTCAAGTTATTTACGGAGGTAAGTTGTGTGTTATTTTCTTAAATAACGTTGCGGATGAGTAAAATATTTCCAGGTGGTCAAAAAAGCCTACACGTTTTTTGCTTTTCTACGAGAGACGCGTTAGCTGCCTGTGGATGGATTGAACAAACCTTAGTATCGAAATTTGAATGTTTTTTTTTTATCTTATAAAATTATTCCAAAACACGAGTTTTCTCAACAAGTGGGATTTTGAACATTTTTCAATAGGGTAATTGCGGGAGAGATGCCGCGCTTTTTCAAAAATCGATGTATTTTTTTTGTAAAAGTAAAACAAACTTTAATTTTCAAAAAAACATAAATATGGATATATTTTCTACCATAATTGATTACTTAAATAAAAAAAAAAAACTTTTTTAACAAAAATTAATAATAAAATAAAATATATTAAGTGTGCCATCTTTCCCGACATGTGTGGGAGAGATGCCGCATATTAAATTCATTGAGCTGTATGTTTTTTTCGCTCTTTGTCACGTCCACAATCTGTACAAAGGGAAGATTCTGGGGCTTTGTAGCGTGTGCAATTTTCATGTAGCCATTTCTTGCATTGGATCCAATCCTCCCGCTTTTTGGTCGAACAATAATTTTCCCAACATTCGGCACAAACATTCAGATTTTCAGCCCGCTCAATCTTTTTTTTTAAGTCTTTTTTTCTGGTTTTTCGGAGACTTGACCTCCTCGACAGCGTTCTAGCCGGTACGCCAAATAATTTTTCGGCTTTTCGAAAGGACATCCCCTCTTCAATATTTTTACTTGCACCTATAATATAGGGCAAGTATTGGATTCGTGCAAAAATTCTAACTCGAGATAACAATGAATTCTGACATTACGATAATAGAGAAGCTCGAAAAAGTGGGTCTGCCAATTCTGTCTGTCTGTCTGTCTGTCGGTCTGTCTGTCTGTCTGTCTGTCTGTCTGTCTGTCTGTGTGTATGTACGCTGGACTGCAGCCTAAACGGCTGGACCGATTTGCTTCAAACTTCATATCTGTAGGGTCGCAGTTCGAGGTGAAATCGGAATTTTTGTTCTAGCCCTGTTATTAACGGTACTTTACTTAAGGCCAATTTCACAAAAAGACGATTTTCTCGAAAACATCTCCAACGATTTTGATTAAATTTCATATTCGAGTTAGTCTGGGTAAATGATATACGATGGCGTACCACGTTTTTGGCTAAAAATACGTAGACCGGTACTTTTCTTATTAACTGATTTTAGAAATATGGCTATTTCTCGGCTAAAACTCAATGGATTTTTATCAAAATCGAAATGTGGGCAAGATTTATTCATTTCCAACTAACAGTCATGCACTTTATTTCTTGCTTCTTCCATCGCCTCTTGGCTCCACCTTCCTCTGCTAGTTATTCTTGTATATTTTCGCGGCATAACACAGTCTTATATTTCCTTTTAAACAAAAAAATTCGAAAATTCAACATGCGGCATCTTATCAAAAAAAAAGTGCGGCATCTATCCCTGTAGTGAGGGAGAAACGCCGCACCCCATCTCATAACTAACAAAAATCGGAAACAAAAAAAAATCACGCCAACGACTTCTTTAAACACTAATTAATGACACAAAATACTTACACTTGAGAAAACACACGGACACCTGTTTCTGGATCGACAAGTAGCAACATAATGAAAAATTTCCATAGCGTAAAAGGGTGAGAAAACCAAAAAAAGGAGAAAAAACTCCCCTTACATGTCGTATGTAAATAGTTTTTTTTCCTACGTTTTCGTTTGAATACCTAACGCACTAAAAGCAAAACAAATTTTTTTGCGCGGATGACTAGATGTATGAATTTGGTTAGCTGCGGCATCTATCCCGACGCGGCATCTCTCCCGCAATTACCCTATATTTACATTTTGTTTCCAAGAAGTGATATTATGTTGATGAAACTGCCGAAAAACAGTTATTTGATAAAAACACCCATAAAATGTAGGCATGGCCATATACAATATTCATATGTAAGATACACATGTACATATAATAGAGGACATAGAAAGTTTTATCTAGTTTCATGTAAAATACAGAAAAAAGTGAGTTTTTTTAAAGAGTGGGCGTAACAGTGGGCGGGTTTTGAACATTTTTACACTCGAATTGCTTACATGAAGCTCGTGTACAAAATTTGATTCATCTGTCTCGAAATGTAAGCCCCAAAAACTGGGTGACGCCCGGAAACACGGACAGATGGATGGTGCAGGCAATAAGTCAACTCACGTCTGAAGGACCAATATATTTAGGGACAGAAAATTTAATATACTTAGACGAACAAGCCTTAAACGCCCTGACCCCAATTGCTTGGAAGCCCTGTTTAAAAATTTAATTACTCAAATTGTTTTGAACTGGAAGGGATTGTGTTTGCAGTAATTATATACAAAGCGTCTTCACACTTTGTGGAATGGTAGCAATTATCCTTTTGCTAATGATAGTTTGCAGTACATATCACCTGTCAGGCACACACTTCATTTTAAAATTGCGTGAGAGAATTTCGTATTCTGCTACGATTGGGAATTAATTAGCTCCTTAAGTTACTCGATATTGTGAGAGCACTTAATATTGTACTATCGTAAAATCGTTGTTTTCTCAATTGTAGAAGATTTGATGGATTTTTACCACAATGTTCTGCCAAAATCTTTAGCAGAAGACGGGGAGAAACTTTGAAGGAATTGGTGTGTCGCCCTATAAATCTTTAATGGAAAGATGGTGCATCTAGAATTCACAAAAGCAGTGGATCTTGTGGACCAGCAGGAAATACTTGAATCAATTTCTGGACGGAATATGGTTTGCAGGCACTATGCTTGGCATTATGACCAGTGTTCTTAAGATTTTTGGAGGTACTGGATCTTAGAAATCTAGTGTAGTTTACCAACGGATCGAGAATGGATTCTGGAGTTGGAGTATTTCGGTTCCTATCCATGTTGGTATCCATGTTAGATATAATCTAAGGGTATCAAGGGAACTTAAAGCCACTGACCATTGTGGCCTGAGCTACCAAAATGAATCCATGCTAACAAATTGAAGAACAGTCTTGCGAGAGTCTCACACTGTTGCAGCCAGCTCGATAGCCTCTTTAAGTGTACGCCTACACAAATGTTAGAATACCAGTTCCAAAGGGACATTTTTCTGCATATTCCTGATAAGTTGGCTTTTTTTTCAATTTCACTGATTCCCTGTTGTGCTTACTACAGCGTGAATTATATATCGCATGCTTTCTACGTAAAATGAAAATGTTGATAGCCCCTGCCTGACAGTTGACGTATGAGCAAGACACTATACTTGTAACAATGTTTATATGATGTATGCAACAAAGTACGCACATTTCGAGTGTCATTCCAAGGTACGTAGGTTATAATTATCTCTTGGTAATTACAAGGTGGAGTATCGAACACTTGTCGCAAAAATTGTTGCCTCCTTCTTGCACTTGCAATAAAAAAGCTTCCATCCTATTGCGGAACCTATTCCAGTTCAAGCCGGCAAGATGATCGAACAGCGTTTCTTTTATCAATCCCAAGACGTATTCAAGCGATTTCGTCTTTGGTCTTCTGACGAGAGCGATAATAAATCCTTTTTGGCCCGTTTTTTAAAAGTTTTGGTATGATTTAGAATTTTTTCCTAGTTTTTTCCTTAAATTGGTCACTTTAACGCAGGTCCTTATATTTGTGCCTCTAGCACTTATGATTGTATCCATGTCAGAAACTATGGAAGAGTTCCGGAATGGAGATAGTACACTTATCATTACAAGCTTATTGTATACGTTTGCAATCACATCTTGTAGTCATAAAATGTTTTCGGTTGCATTTGGTGGCGATAAGATCCGTGACGCTATTAAGCAAATGGAGAGGCTGTCGAACGGAATGAAGAATACCTCAAGTATAGAGGCATCTTTCAATCTTTATAACAAAGTTTTCATCCTGGCCACTCGGCTTATGAGATTATCTGTTTGTTTATTCATGATAGCACCCTTAACAGACTCAGATGATAAGCATCACGGAATAACACCCCATCTGCCTTATTTGGATGTCACAAAGTCCCCAAATTGGCAGTTGTTTTTCGTCTATGAACTTTTGTCTCTTTTTGTATTGCTGGACTCAATGATGGCCTATGATTTGGTTAGTAAACCTAAGATTAGGCATTTGTTGCAGATCAAAATACTATGAAATAATTTTTAATTGATTTCAGTTGTGTTGCGGAATGATGAGCGTTTGTTCGGGTATTTTGAAAAGCATTTGTCAAGACATTAGAGACTTCGAAGAGATCATTGATGACCACCCTCAGTTGGAGGCTAAAATGAAGGAATCCATAAGAAATATCAGTGAAGTCGCACAGTAAGATTTCCTTTTTAAAGATGGTAGCTATTGTTGAGTGAAATCTTTTCAGACTGACAGACAAAATATCGGACACATTTTCTATGACAACTCTATCGAACATAACATACAACTGCTTTGTTTTAGCTACGGGGCTATATATATTATGTATTGTCCCACTAGGACTATTTTTCATTCTTTTTTTTATGGCAATGTTTCTGCAATTATTTCAACTATGGATCTACTGTTACTTTGGTCAAAATTTAGTCACAGTGGTATTTGGAATAATCCCAAATAATTTGATAACTTTAGTTCAGAGGAATTAAATTTCAGAGAGAAGAGCTGCAAAGGGAACTATACTTCACTAGATGGTATGATGCGTCGAAAAACTTCAAGACTATGCTGCTTTTGGCGATCATTGAATCACAGATTGATCGGTACGTTTATGCGGGAAAACTCTTGCCATTGTCGTTCAAGTTATTTACACAGGTCAGTTTTGTAATATTTTCTTAACTACCGTTGCATGTGAATAAAATATTTCTAGGTGGTCAAAAAAGCCTATACGTTTTTCGCTTTTCTACGAGAGACGCGTTAGCTGCCTCACATACAAACATACCTACTTTCACCAGATTATACGAGAATGACAAATGCAAGTAGAATGATGAAGTTGCACCAACTGGCCCCACGCGGGATACTAGCAAACGTGAAGGGGCCCAAAAAATCTGCTCAGTCTAGAACATCACTGTCCTATATCAATACAACAAGATGGTTCTCAATTGAAAATCATCATTAGTGACAAAATGCAAACACACCTTTAAACTCCTAACTGATCTGTCAATGTCAAATCATCAGTCAAGGCTTTCATTTATGATGTTTGCTATCGTACTAGAAGAATATTTTTGCTGGAATTGACATTAGTGATATGTGGTTAAATAATTGATCTATTACAAGGAAAGTTGCAAAATCGTGTACTACCTCGCTCATGCAACTGAACTAAAAAAATCAACCTGTGACTCTTGCGCTATCTTGTAGGATATTCAACTTTTATAAAAATTTATATTTTACAGAAAGGCCTTACTTGATAACTTAATCTATGAAATTTCGTTTCTGATTCGGTTTCTTTGATGGCGGCTGTCTGGGCCTCTCTAACGACTTGCTCGAACTTTGTCGCATACTTTTGTTCCTTCTTTTCTTTGCGTGCCTGGCGCTTTCTTCTTATCAAATCCCGCACACGTTCTATGCTACGCGCTAGCTTTGATTCTTCTCCCACTTCCTATTGAGTACAATTTATTACAATTTAGTAAAAAATTTATATAAAGTATCTAAAATTTTAAATAAAATGTTTAATAAATTTCACATAAACTGGTAATTTTGATTAGAATTTAAAAAAAATATATTTTTCTTGCTTTCCATCATTTTGCATCCGATTGAAAAAGTTATATTTATGTGAAAATTGTGAGTAAATTTTGTGGTCATTTCTACTAGCATTTTTACAACAAAAAAAAATAAAAATTTTAATGCAAAATACAAGGCAAATTTACAGAACAAATAAAAATTCGAATATAAGCAACTACAAGGACATTTCCAAAAAAATATAAACTAAATACGTCTACAGGATCACAATTTTTATTTTTTTTTTTTGAAATTTACAAACTACGTTTTGAAAAATTACCTTTTTCTTGAAAATCTGTTCGAGAGAGACAGTTGAGAGACACGGTGCACATTGAGAAGGTGATTCAGTTTGCAAACATTTTTTTTTTTGTTTATTTTGTATAGTTTTTGGTTTATTTATTTTTTTGAGTGCGAATTTGTTTGCATTTTTTATTTTCAGATACACACATATTTTTTTTAAGGCACATCAATAAAAAACACACATAGAAAAGTATAAAATATCGACATACAACATTTAGGAAATTATTATTATTTTTTTTTGTTTAAATGTAAATGTAGCTTAATGTACATGCTACGATAAAATGTTAAAAAAATGTTTTTGTATTTTTTTTTTAAGGATAGTGGTGTTTATTGTGAAAGTTTAGAAATTTGTTTAGTTAGGTAAGTTTGTTTTGTCCTAAACTATGAAATTAGACATTTTGTTAGTTAAGAAAATATTATTTTATTTTTTTTTTAAATAAAATTTAGGTTTTTTTATTTAGTGCGAATATCACACACACTCCAAACGTCTAATTAAATTTAAAAAAAAGGAAAAAGAAAATCAAATTTAACACACTTATTATGAACACCCAATGGTTGTCTAGTTTTTGTTTTTTAATTACTTTTCTTTTCTTTTTGACAAAAAAAACACACACACTAAAACATCAAGATGAAGATAATGAAATGAATATTTAATTTGTAAATTTACCTCTTTTTTGGATTTCAATTCTTCGGAATTAAAACTATTGAGCAACAAGGCCAAGAACAAGTTTAGCACCATGAAATTGCCCATCACCAGTGTTGGAAGGAAAATAGCGAAACAAGAAGATGCTCCTTGCTGGAAAATAAAAGTTAATTTGTATTTGCACTTAAATCATTTTAAAGTTTATGTCCTAAAGCAATAGGTCTTAGATACTTGAACCAGCAATATTGTTGTTCTTTCTTTTTGTATTTTGAACGACTTCTGCAGTAGCGAATTATATTTTAAATTTGTAGATCGCCGATTTGACCTTTCAAATGGAGCCCTTGGAAAGTGCTGTTACATTAGAGATGTAAAGCACAATTGATGTGGAGACATTACCCAAATTTTTGAACCAAATAAGCTACAACAAATAATGATAGACCATGAAAATAGATGCTATGCAAAAGCGATCTTAACCGTTAAGTTAAATGATCCTCTAATCTGACATATGGAAAATACGTAAACTTGCTGGACGACATTGGGAAAGCATCAACTGGTCTTTGCTGGCAACTGCCCATCGCTACTTAGGTTACCAGGGGACCATCTCTCGTTGAATCATTTGCTTTTGAATACTTATATCCATGGTGACCACTAGGCGATCATATTGAACACTGACGAAGAGAAGTCCAGACAATGTCTCAAAGTAATAGGGCTGAAGTGCAAAGAGACTTCTTTTGGCATAGAGGAGTTACAAGAAATGATGAGGACCCTTGGAATTTTATGAGTTGAAATAAATTATGAAGAACGGCTCCGCAATCAGCATTGGATCAGGGGACCAAAAAATTCAACACTAAAGCTGAAGATTCTAGCTTTTAGGAAGTTTTAGGAACGTTTAATAACCTTCAGGCGTCCAAAACAAAAGCTCGGAAAGGCCGTAAAATTGAGCAGGGCAAGATAATTCGGATCACATTTCAGATTTCGAAACAGATGGCATCACGATTGTGGTTAATAAGCTAAGTGATCATAAAATAATGTCGTCTCTATCAATAGTGAAGATAATCCTAGAGCATCTGTCTTTATCTATCTCTATCACGAGAGAGACTAGCGTGGAACACGTCCTTCACTGTCCTTGAAATGGCGGTGTGGCATTAAAATTGGGGCATAAAACCTTCATTTGGATTATATGTATTCTAGCTGGTTGCCAGTTTTGTGATGCCATTTCGATGCCACTACATATGGCAGCCAAGTTTAAGAGCATTTAAGTGGCAGTGAATATGCACTTTTCAGCAGTCGCACCATATATAAATGGCGTAGTCAGCAAAATGGCATTTGTGAAATGTCACTTCTCGTTTACACACAATAGGTCTGTTCCCGAACTTTCTGCATCAAAATTTCCAGCTTTTTAAATTTCTAAGAGTGGGAGTAATATTCTATCAGAGAAAGACAAACCTCCAAAAATGTACGGGAACAGGTTGAACAAAAAAACTTTTTTAGACGTCGCTCTGTTTTTACTTGCACCGATACATAGTATTGGGCAAATTTTAGATTCGTGAAAATTTTCGATCTCGGGATTTTGATAAATTCTGATATTACCTTTATAGGAAGTCGAAAAAAGTGGGTCTGAAAATTCTGTCTGTGTGTCTGTCTGTCAGTGAGACTACAGCCTAAACGGGTAAACAGATTTTGACCAAACTTCATATCTAGGGTCTGTGGGGTAATCTCTAAGGCGAAATTGAAATTTTTACCTAAGGCAAATTTAACAAAAAGCTGATTTGCTTAATCGAGTTTAGTTAAATGCTATAAAATGGCTTACAACATTTTGGCCAAAATTTGTTATAACGGCCAAAAAATGGTTAAAAGCCGGTTTGGTTCGGATCAACTGATTTTATTCAAATTTTTAATGTGTATAGAACTGGGCTAATGCTAAAAGATGGCGTCCCAAATTTTTGGCTAAAAATGATAATAACGGTACTTTTTTTAGGGTCAAGCGGTTTTAGCCAATTTTCTCGAAAACGGCTCTAACGATTCACTTAAACTTTATATTTGAGCTAGTCTAAACAAGTGCCATAAAATGGCGTACGTTTTTGGCTAACGGTACTTTATTTATTAACTGGTTTTAGATATATGTATGGCCATTTCTCGGTTAATATTCAATGAATTTTGGGCAAAATCAAAACGTGAGCAAAATTTAATGAATACAAAAATATGGCATTTAATTTTATGAAGAATTTAAAAAAATATTTTTGGTACTTAATTTTTTTTTAAAGTTCATTAATTTCTAACTAACAACTCAAAGGTGCAAGTACGTACGACTCAGTCGTGCACTTTATTTTTACTGTTGTAGCATTCATACATCTATTTCGATTACTTACCTCCTCTTCAGCTCGCATGCAATCCCACAAAGGTTCAATCCATTCACCGCATAGAATACGAAAAATCATCATAAATGAGTGAAAAAAATCATTGAAATTCCATCTATTCAAGAATAAAACAAAAAAAAAAAAACGAATTAAATCTTGTGAACTTGAGAGATGTTCTAAATTTGATTCATACCTTGGCACAGGATCTGGATCGAATTTCTCTGGTGTGTAATCCTTTGAAAATAATTGCATCCCGATCACAGCAAATATATAAATGACTATAACTAAAATCAGTGTAAGATTTCCCAGTGCACCAATTGTCGAAATAATAATGCTTAAAAGGACTTTCATTGTTGTCCATGATTGTGCGAGTTTCAATACTCTCAGCTTCAAAAATACAAAAGCAATTTGTAAATTTTCAACACGACAAATATTTTTTTCAAGTTCTTTTTGTAGAAACTTACCAATCTCAGTCCTCTAAGCACACTCAGACCATCAACCAATTCAAAGATAATATCTAATAGACTGGCCGATACAATAATTAAATCGAAAATATTCCATCCGCAGAGAAAAAAGTCTTTTGATAACGCCAGCAGCTTAACGATACATTCGAAAGTAAATATTGAAGTAAAAACCTAAAAAAAAGTAATAGATTTCTTAGAATAAAAATACAAATTGTAAAGCGCAATTTAATGGAGCAACCTTATTTCCTATATCTAATGCTTGTCGAAAGCTCTCACTCATTCCGTGATGTTCCATGGCTAGAAACATGGTATTCAATACTATACACAGTGTTATTGCTAATTCAAATAATGGATCTCTAACAATCTGTTAAAAAAGAAAAATTATTATTTGAGGTTAGAAAAATGATTTTGCAAATAGTTTTAGGCCTTAGTGGTAAATTACAAAGATTTTAAATATTCCTCAGTTATGGTGTAGCAACTCGACAAGAAGAGCACAATAAAAACGAATGCGAAATAACTAAAATTTGTATCAAGTCAAAAGTTTTACATTTGCATCTACGGGTCAAAATTTTGCACTAAGATTCGTAGAATATCAAATTTCGAAGGGTGGTCAAATTCACTCAGAGAGAGCTAAAACTACGAAAAAGTAAACGAACGGGTTGAACAAGAAAAAGTTGAAAATACACTGATTTGACAGTTTTCACAAACCACTGCACACAAATTTCTTGCACTAAAATTCGTAGCATGGGGAAATTTTTGCTTTCTCATGAGCGCTCTCTTCTGCAAAACACTACGAAAATTCTCCGTACGCGAACAGCTTTTCGTAAAAATTCGTAAATTTTCGTAAAAATTTACTGTTTTAGGAGGGTACGCGAACGGACCTAATACGTAACTTATAAAATTGCACATATTTCTCAATGACAAGTCAAATTTATAGAGCAGCATAAGTGTATCCCCTAAAATCTATAGAATCGTATCTTTGGGGTTTTAGTGATAACCTCAAAAACGCGTTTAGAACTGGTTTAGAACATTGCCCCAAAAAAGCTGCTTGCAATTTCAATTTCAATTTCATTTCTTTGAACTCGTAGCTTACAATTTGTGCTCTTTCTCAATGCTCAAGTTGCTATGCTATACCAATTAAAATACAAGGCCCAAAATGCTTTTTATAGAAACTTACCTTATATAAACAATTTTGAAATTGCAGCCAACCCTCATAGTCAACGCAACATTGAACACATCTATCACAATTTCGATCGGGAAGATCATCTAAAATAAAACGTCAAAAAACGACACAAAAAAAAAGGGAATACGAAAAAAAAGGGAAAGGAAAAAAGTACCATGTAGTATAAGAACGGTACCAAAACAAAACGAAAAACAAACAAAATAAATAAATTTAGTAAAAAATTTCGAATTTGTTTTTTCAATTTAGTTTTCGTTAAACTATATACTATGTACCTATAACAACAATTTCCGAGGAAAATTCTTGATGCAAAGCATAAATGTTATGCTTCTTAATGCGTGCAATATTTCCATTGCACTTAATTAAACGAACCTCGCGCGGTGATAAGGCAAGTGTAACCGGAGTTAAATCGGATTGTAACTCCACCGCTGATGTGTTCACCATTTCATTACCTGTGTCCTGTTCCTCATGATCGTCCACGACACCGGAATCATCCAATGATGACTCTCGATTAACTCCGCCACCTTCGCTGGCATTTGAACTGGCCTGTCGGCTGCCAGGCATTAATTGACCTTTGTTGTCTGACAATTTCAAATTGAGGTTCGATCTTAATGCATTGTTAGAGGTTTGCACTTTTAGTAGTGACTCACCTGAAGGGTATAACATATTTGGATTTTTATTTTGCTCATCCTGAAATGAAATACCCCGGGCACGTTGATTTGGTATATTCAACGCTTGTGGCCGATCGGTGCTATGCCGAGGGCTTGGACTCGGACTTGGTGTTACCGAACGACTTTTACTCTAAAACAAAAGAGTATATCAAGAATGATTTGATAGGACGTCTTGTATCTTACTTGGCCATTTCCATTCTCATATGGAGCACCGTCTTTGCCCTTCTTTTTCCGACGTGTCTTCTTTTTACTGTACGAGGCCAAGAGTACACCCTTGCGTGAGTCGATTTTCTTTTTGTAGTTTTTATTTAATTTTTTTACATTTAATATGGACGGGTCGAAGCTAAATGTTGAATCTTCTCGGTGATCCAATAAGTCTTTTTTTCGTTCCTAAACAGAAAGAAATTTGAATTAGGATATATTCTTTTATTTTTAAAGAGAATAGAACTTACTTCGTTTGTTATTTCGGCTTCTTCCTCGTAACTTAATGCGACTACGGCTAACATCAAATTAATTAAATAAAATGAGCCAAAAAACACAACCACTGTAAAAAATGAGACACTCATGGGTCCTGATGTAGCAAGTACCTAAAATTATGCAACAGATTTTTTAATCCACGATCGTCTGGTTAACGGTGATCCAATTGACTTACCATATTGTAGACATTCTCCCAATAATCGAGGGTGATCAATTGGAAAGTCGTTAGCATGGACCACATGAAATTATCAAAATTTGTGTATCCATGGTTGGGATTTTCACCCACACAAAGGCACGTGTATCCTGTTTATATAAATAGAGATCAGAATAGTTGGGTGAGTATAAAACTAAAAATTTCAAAATTGATACAAACCAATTGGGCAGTGCCTGGCTCCAGTGAGATTTCCACAAAGCATTGGCAATTCTTCGACATCGTACAACCAATTCTCTGTGTCATTCACCCAACTGAAATCAAATAAAAAATTATTGCAATTGAGCTCAAGGTCTAGTGTTTCGAAGGAACACTGAAGGAAGATGAGAGAAAAAGCAGAGTAGCTAGACAAACTCTGGCTATAAAATTAGAAGAAGCAGCAGTAATCTAGTAATTTGCAGACCCATTTCATTTAGTTGCTTTAATCCTGCTATAGCTAATGTCATAATTCAACGAAAGTTTTGTTCGCCTGCTGTCAAAACCTAAACGCACCCCTAATCGCATTAAGGAAACATGTCATGTCGTTCTCTCCCACCTTCAACGCTGCAAAGGGAATGTGCTAATGAAACCGCTCTCTACGTATGGAGACAAAAGTGAACGACAACTCGACAAAACTGAGCGGAAAGTCATTATGGGCGCAGTATACAAATTACGTCCGTTCACGTACCCGCCTAAAACAGCGAATTTTGTGCTACGAATTTTAGTACAACAAATTTCTATGAAAACTGTCAAAGCTGTCAAACCAATGTATTTTCAACTTTATTTTGTTGAACCCTTTCGTTTACTTTTTCGTAATTTTAGCTCTCTCTGAGAGAATTTGACCCCCACTCTTCGAAATTTGATAATCTACGAATTTTAGTGCAAAAAGTTCGCGAACAGAGCTAATATGTGCATTCGCATGACTACGTATGACAACTTCCATGCGTAAAAAATGTCACTTGTGTATCAAACAAAGCTTTAGCCTTTCAATGTTGTGAATTCAATATTATTTTAAACAGGTAGGTATTGTCGACAGCATAGACAAACTATCCGCGGTACATTTCATGGGCGCAGCCATTTTCCTGTACATTTTGTTGTTGTTCATTGAATGACAGTCTGCTGAAAATGTGATGTGCAAAAGGAAAAAAAGGGACACCACGACTGTTTTTATAGTTACGTCTTGTTCGCACGTTCGGTCACATGTATTCACAGATAGGAAAATTCAAATCGGCGTACTTTACAAAATTTTCGGGTGAGAAACGTAAAGACGACCGTCTATATTAGTTTGTCTATGGTCGACAGTGTTATCTGCCAGGTGTGAAACGGAACGAAGATGATAAGATGATTTGAACTAAAGTTCGCAGATTTGAAAGCTATTATGGACAATTTTTGAATTTTTTCCATTCGCTTATAATTCACAGAAATTTTTCACTGTTTTGTAAGAATTCATAAAGTGTTATAAGGATAAATTGATTGCAAGTATTGGGATACTCGATTTGTATTGAAGTCAATATGCCACAAGATCCACAGTCTTTGATGTCTCATGAATTTTAAAAACGTACGGAAATCTTGAGTAGAAAACTGTTTTGATTTGTACATGCTGACTGACATATAAGTCATTATTTGGTTCATAGGTTAAAGAATGAAGAATAATTTAATTACTAACGTACCTTTTCCATTCCGCACTTGTTAGATTGACCCAGTCGTCTGGAAGATTTCTAACGCACTTATTCCTAAGTTCACCCATATATACCTTCAAAATAAAAAGAAACTATTAATTAATATGCAAAGGTAATAGATTAATGTACTAACCTGCAGGGCAAATAGTGCAAAAACCATTAAACAAAATATCGTTAGTGTCATAACCTCGGCCAATTGTCGAAATGAATGCAGCAGTGCATTTATGATGGTCTTTAGGCCTTCAAAAAAGAAAAGATTTTTAATGTAATCTGTTAAGCTTGATGACTTAATTTCTTTTGCATTTTTACCCGGCATTATGGAAACAGTCTTTAATGCTCTCAGTACACGAAATGTTCTCAAACCGGCCAAATTGCCGACCTCCATTCCGATGGTGGCATAGCCGCTGGTTATTACAACGAAATCCAGCCAATTCCATGGATTCCTTAAATATGTGTACTTGTTAAGTAGGAAGCCTTTAGCAATGATTTTGATGAACATCTCTAGGGAGTAAATAGCAAGGAAGATGTATCTAAAAAAAAAAAGATTTACATTTAACGGTTTAAACGGTTTCAATTTTAAAAACAAACTTACTCAGCTTCTTCGAATGTCTCGGTCATGGCTAAAAAAATACAGTTGAAAAGGATCGTAGCCATTACACAGTAATCGAAATATTGATTTGTCGCTATGTACACACATATTCGTCGGGCCGGACTCCAAGGATGAAACAGAAAGAGGCTCTTCGTTCCCGTGAACCGATGAATGTAGTTTTTCCGAAATCGCTTTGACACCACACAAAAGGTCTGCAAAATGGACAAGGAACAAATAAAAAAAAAATCATCAGGATAATATCAAGTTGAGTGTTGAAATGCAATTAAATTGCACATTTAAAGAAGGAAGCTTAATGATTATGGTGTGGTGGTTTTTCATTTTATTCTCTGTCTTTCCGGTTAAAGCCGGCTGCCATTTGGTTCTCCTCTACGGATATATGCAAATTTTATTAAACGGGTCAGTCATGTGAGTGTTTTTTACTGGTAGGTAATGACTTTGTGGGCAAGTGGTGACGTTAAGCGACAGTTTTGTATGGAAATGTATTTTTAATTTTCATCCTGCATGGCAAGGAAGGAGTGGACACAGTTTCATGGAGATTAGATCAGTGGACATAAAAAATGGAAAATAAATGCAATTTGGGCGGAGGTAGATTTATAACTGTTGTGAGCTAAACAGAAGAAAAATGTGAGTATATTTGATATTGTTTTTTTTTATTGATTCCAGAAGACCAATTCACACTACGTATCTGCAATCAGATACAATAAATTTGTGAATGCAGTTCGGTCTCATGAAGTTCAGATATTTGAGTTACTATTTTGTAGACCTTGTGAAGTAAAAGTGATCCTAAAGAATCTTATTTCTATCAAGGGAATAAGTGAGCTAAAGAGTGTCAGGTAACGTCCTCTCGCTTTTTCTATGGTCTCTCATGCTGGATGATTAGAAAATCTGAGACCCAGAGCTATCAGACTCAAAAGGTGCATTTTGTTACCAGACACAAACCTTTATTTAGTGCAGTGGTCAGAAGCTCTAGTGATATCAAATTCTCTGTCGGTACTAGGAAGCACACTACCCACTACATCATTGCCACCAACAATGGACATCTGTATTTAATCAAAACAAACAAAGCTTTAATGGCCATGCTTCTTCACAGACCTTTCTAGTTAAGAGGGTTAAAAACCAAAAATCATTGTAGGTCCTATTTTTCTAATAAGTAAAAATCAACAGCTAAGTCTTCCTATTAAATAGAGCTCACCATTAATTTATTTTAAGATGCCAATGATATCCTTGAAGTCAATAATACAATGTGATTGTTTTGTAAACGGTAAATACACTTTTTAAAACAATATTATAAAATGTAAACAATTAGAAATATCTTTGACTTAATCTGAATAGATTAGTTCGCTCTTAAAAAATTCTGTGACTCAATATGAATGTGAATATAAGTTGCTGAATTAATCACACTTATATCGCCCAATTTGCTGAAAGTTCAAATGTCGAATTTATACGACAGATAGGCATATTATATTCATTTACCCAAACAAAATGGTAAACAAAAAGAGCTGTCACAATCGCTTAGTGATGAAGCTGGGTCCGAACACTACATGACTGCTTTTCTGTCAACAACAGAAGGAAAAAAACAATCAAAATGCTACAATCATACATTCTGACCATTTGATACCCTATTCCTTTCCTAAAAAGCTCCTTCAGGCGTTTTTATATTGTTGTCCCACTGACACGCGCAGTTTTTGAGTAAATTTGTAGGAAATTCCAAAAAACTTACATAAGTGTGTTTAAAACCATTCAAAAAAGTTTTAAATTTAACTGACGCTTTTGACATTTGTGTGTCATTGTTATCTAATTTTCTTTTTGGTTTGTTGGTACAGCATAGTACATTCATGTGATTTTCCATTGAACAAAAAGAAGACAAATTGCATACTCCATTCAGATCCAGAAGAAGAGAATTATTGAGTGAAGCCAATGGAAAAATGACATTAGTCAAATTGACGTCACGATATCGCTTAATTTCGTATAGAGCGTACCATTTGCCGCCATTTCATGACTGCTGAATGGCTGTTGGACTTAAACACATTTGAAAACATAAGACGTGTTGTTTTATGATCATGTTTGGGTACATAGTCTGCAGAGTCGAGGGATCGAGTTGGGATTATAGATAAACTAACATAGATGGTCGTCTTCTCCCTACTCTCCCGAAAATTTTGTAAAGCACGCCGATTTGAATTTTCCTATCTGTGAATACATGTGACCGAACGTGCGAACAAGACGTAACTATAAAAACAATCGTGGTGTCTCTTTTTTCCTTTTGCACACCACATTTTCAGCAGACTGTCATTCAATTAACAACAACAAAATGTACAGGAAAATGGCTGCGCCCATGAAATGTCCCGCGGTTTAAGAATGTGTGCGTGAGCTCCGATTTGATTTTGACGGAAACGTCAGAATAGATTCAAAATCCGTGGTACTTTTGCTCTTGGGAGAACCAACGGTCAAATCGGCCGAAGACGACCATCTATGTTAGTTTATCTATGGTTGGGATATAGGGAGAGATTTTGATCTGAGTATTTCTGGACACCGATTTAAATGACGGAAAAGTTAAAATGTGACAATTTTCAATAAAAACTGACAATTTGGAAAGTTCCAAATAGGTCTGTTCCCGTATTGACTAAAACTACGAAAATCTACAAAATCTTATGAAAAATAGCGAATTCCTGTTCCCATACGTCAAAGTTTAGTAGTTTCATAGAAGAAAGAACTCACGAGAGAGTAAAAAATTTCCCCATTTTGCGAATTTTAGTCCAAGAAATTTCTTTGGGCAGAAATATGAGTTCTGTCAAATGGTTGTGTTGTTGTTGGTTGGCAAATTACTCTGAAGTAAATCCATTAAAAAAAAAAAAATTACGTTTAAAAAGTGGGCAGCTTTTTTGTTCAACACGTTCCCGTACTTTTTTGAAGATTTGTCTTTCTCTGAGAGAATTTGATAATTTACGAATTTAAGTGCAAAAAGTAAGCGAACGGACCATTATTACGGGATAATTATCCATTCTTTTGTTTGCATCATTAGAGAATGAAAATATTTACAAAATCGCATTCACAATTTAATTTTATTGCCGTCGTTGTTTTTCTGTTTTTAATTTTTGTGTCAGCCTTCTGTATTTACACTCCCCACCGAAGTTAACGAAACTTGACGAAACTAAGTATAATCGCATTCGGCCATGCACTACTATTTCTGTGTAATAGCACTAGGCTAGTGCAAGCTTATCTAAGTGTGGTTGGGCCTTTAGATAGAACTATTCAGTTTTAAATATAATTTCTGGTCTTTTATTGATGTGCAGAAATCTATACGAACAAGTGTTGTTGTGAGAGATTAGTCTTTCGCCATCTACCAACTGCCTATGGATTACTTTCTTGGTTTTGTTTTTTCTAGAGTTCTCAGCAGACACTGTAACTATAAACAATCCTCTGATTTTCTGAGTAAATTTAAAGATTTGTGGTATTTCCTCACCGCAGTGTAATCCTGGAATTTCTTTAAAAAATTCGCAATTTCTTACGACCTATTCTTTCTAAATTTAGAATTAGAGTTAAAGGACATGCCAATGAAATCTCAGCCTATAAGAATTAATTTTAAGGTTGACTTTTGCAGAAGATTGTTAAGGACTTCATCTATTCAAAAGTTCCAATGTTTAAGTTAATTTAGTCGGTTTTCTTTAGTACGAAACCCAATTGATTTTTTGTATTAAAATGGAGCTTCAAGGGTGTGCTTTCTCATAGAACAATGTAGATGTGTCTGAGTGTTTCTTTTCGGACAAAAACAGTGCTCATTCCAACAAACACATTTTTTCATATACACCCAGCAATATTCAAGCATCTTTATGCTCACATTTAATCATTAAATTTAATAAAAATAATCAATTTCTCATCATTTTAATTTTTCTTTCTATCAAAGTACTCGCATCTTAGCATATACATCGCCACCTATTGCCGAGTAAAAGCAACCCCAATTCAGCTGTGTATTTTTTTTCGCAGCGCACACGCAGTTGGTATGCTTGGGTGCAGAACGAAAAATACTCAACAACCGAAGCAAAATATGAAATGATTTCCGTTCATCTGTCTTTCGTTCTCAATCTGTCGTAGAGTAAAGAGTTGCTTCGCAATTCTTTCCGAAAACCAAAAAGAAAATGAGAGCTAAGGTGAGTCCAATTAGACAGAAAAAACTTAACAAAAGTGTCAAATAAGTGAATTAAATCAAAAAGAATTAGTTTAACCAATTGAAATGGTGTTTTTGTGTAAAAAAAAATCAATAATTGTGCTGTTTGGCGGACATTTCCTAAAAAGAACACGTGTTCCTAGCTATTCGAAGAAATTTCCATCAAAATGGCACTTGTAAATGCTGAAAAAACTAATAAAATTGTGTTTTATTTATTTTGCAGTGGCGTAAGAAGCGTATGCGTAGGCTAAAGCGTAAACGCAGAAAGATGCGTGCAAGGTCTAAATAAATCAAATGCCCACACGACTTGTGTAAGTCTTTTCATTGTTATTTTGCCCCCTGGAGCACCTTGTAAAGTAAATTTTCTTCTCTTTTTTTTCTTGCAGGAACATGGATTCCATTCATCCCGATAATCGTACAAAAAAAAAACTATATAACTTCGAGTGTTCTTTTAAATGCTAACGAGATATCAATAAATTTTAAGAGAATATTCAAGTGAACATGGAAAGTTGTGTGTTTTTCTGGGGCGTTGTCCTTTTTTTCCTTGTGGAGGTTTTGTTCGCTTGGTTTGCTGTGAAAAAGGGAGCCTTGGTGGCGTAAAATTGCCGGCATTGGATGCCGCATAGAAACCACGTTTTTTCTTTTCGTGCTGAGTGTAGAGCTTTGGCAGGAAATGGGTTCCATCTTGGAATTGTCGTCGAAGCTTTCTTTTGCTCAAATGTGCTTTTATGGCGGCGTTTGAATTTTTAGAAGGAAAGTTGCTTTGTTTTTTAGTGGAAAGCTCAGTAGGTGGAAGGATTTTGTTTGGAATTGACTAGGGTGGCAGATGGTAAATGGACGCCTTTTTAAATGTCCGACGTTTAGAATTACATTTTATCCAGACTTGGTACAAACAACGTGAAAGAGTTTTCAGTGATACGAAAGCGTGAGTTCCTAAAAGTACTATGTATTAATCGCTCTTAGATCAACGCGCGGTGAAACAAGCTGGTAAGAAGGAAAAATAACGCGTCTACCACAACACCAGGTACGCAATAGTTTGCAGCTAATTGGGACATGAATTGCAATCACCAAGTGATTATAAAAAGTGCGTGTTCTAGAAGGAATCAAGGATTTTGTGAGTGGTTGTGTGGTGCGTCTTTGACTGAAAGAAGAGTCATATCATAAGCCAAGGAAAGTGCCATGTAGAAAGTTGTTTTCTATGGCGTAGTAATTGTTATTTGCACTGAATAAAAAGGAGTCTTCTGCGGTCACGTGTCTGTCAGGTAAATGTTTCTTTGTGTAGAATGGAGTCTCCTGCAATTCTATTTGATTTCCCTTGTATTTCTCTATAATGTGCGCCTCTCTATATATTTCTCGCTTTGAACACTAGCGCTGGGTTGGGTGTAGGTTTTTGTTTTATGTTCACGATGTCATTTGTATGTAGGAATCTACTAAGTTAAACTATTTCTTATTGTGATATGGAGCAATCATTTGGTTTAGAAATAGATCGGCTAGACCGTCATCGTATTGTGATTCATTAAACATTAAAGGATTGCAGAGAGTTCTACTAAATTAATTTAAAATTATCACAAAAAAAGGTGCCGTGTTAGTTGATTAGTAAGTCAGATTAGACGCACGTGGGTTCTTATTGAATTTGAGAAACCCTTCAATATAGAATAGCTCCACACTGAGTGTATAGTAAACAATTGCTCTGAAACGACATTAGAGCGCTTAGAACGCTCTTGTTACAAAGGGGAATGGGAAAGACAAAAACTTGAATCTTCTTTTTTGTCTTCAATAAACAGAGGTTCCAATTACAAGCACACTACCTACATGTTGGCAGCACAATAAAGCTGCTTTTAGTATAAGAACTGCCTCATGGAAGGACGTTTCTAACCAATTATTTACAAGAAGCGTGCGACTTTGTAAACGCCGAGTAATAAATACACAGTTTACCGCTTTTTTGTTGTCAAGGGACCACCTATTTAATAAAGTCATTGTGATTATATTGGCAAAAGTGTGCCACTCTTTCAAGTGTATGTATAAGTTGCTTAATTGCATTGTTTCTGCCTTGTACATTAAAGGTAATTCATAATCTTACTAACGTCTAAGAATTTCTCAGAAAGAAGATGGTAATAATATTCAAGCTACTCAATGTAGAGTAGTTTTACACATATCAGCTTATCTTATCACAGTTTATTTGGCAAATCATAATTCACCGCGTAACCTATCTACCAAGGTATATTAATGCCAAGTAGCATTGCCTTCTCACATAATCAGTTTATTTTCTTCCGATTTTTACTTGCAAACATTGTGAACACTTGCTTGTCATGGTAGGTATGACGGATGTTCATGTGCCTGGCACATATCCAAAATAGAGTTTCTCTAATAGCCTCTGACCATCGAATAGGGCGTAAAGCTGTAGACACAACTGTAGGCACAACATTTTTAAGTCGGAGAAATAGTTTACAGATCGTAAAGGATTGTCGGTCAGTCAGAAATGATCAACGTTACAAATCACTGCTGAGGGACTGGATGTTAATTCTCTAATCTACAAAACCTTGACGACAGCTTTGTTATATGATAGCTATGATAGAAGAGATATATGAGGTACTAAAAAACATCAAAAACTTCCAAATTTCTCGAACTATAACAATGACTCCCACTGAAATCGATTGAATTTGCATTCACCTGCCATAAGTTTAGCCGTTACATTTGAAATTGTTTGTTCTATTTTTATTTTGTCAAAAAAGTAAGAAGAAAAAAAAAACGAAAGAGAGAAAAAAACAATGACAGGACGTGTCAAATTAGACGTTTATCTAGAACGCAACCTCTAAAAGGGGCACGGACGGAAGAAACCGCGGATTTGTCTTTGTGTGCATGTGCATTTTTTTTTTCTTCGAAAAGTTATGATAATAAGAAACAAATAAGTAAATTTTAAGTAAAAAGTTACTTAATTGCACAGCTTGATTTTTGGTAAGTAAATTGTTTTACTGTTTGCAATAGAGGTGTAAAAATGTTACTTTTTTTTTGTGCTCTGATTTATTTATTTGGTCTGCCAGAAATGATATAACACCGGTAGGAGGTGTAAAATTAGATAAGCTAATGCAGGCACATTTGATGAATGGAGTACAATCAAATGGAATATACCGACTGAGTGTAGTGATTTGCACAATGAATGAGATGTAATTTGGGTGGCATTTGTTTAGATTTTATACCTTGCCTATGTAGCAATGTCTTTATATATAAATCAAGCGGAATAATGCAGTGAGGTGTACAAGTTGCAGACAAGTGAGTGGGACTCAGTATTAGAGTGGAAATTCGGTCTAATAGTCAGCATTTACAGTGCTGCGAAATGTGTGTCAATGAGTTATTATATCTAGGTATCACTTATATCGTTGGTCTATTTCAAACAGTCACTATATTATATATATTTTTATTTTCGTTCCAAAGTTTGCTATCATAAAGTCATTGTTAACCAAATCGGTAAACTTTGGTTAACAACTTGAAGGGAGTTTCTGTCTTCTACGACGATATAATCTTGCGAGTTGCAAATATTTTGTAAATTGTACTACCTACACAACAATCACATGAATTTAGACGGAGTTTCGTGAATACGTGAATACTCAGAGTACGGCAGACTATGTGTACATCTTCTGTGGATCGATTAATTAAGAATCGCTGTATTACATGAAGAAGAAGATACGGTGCAGAGAAGTATTTAAAGGAGAGCTTTGTGAAAGAACCGGACATATTACCTAAGTGGAAGGTGTTTGTCAAACAGTTTCAACAGAGTGGCATAACTTTCTTTCTGAAAATAATATTTATTTGGACCTACCTATACGCGTGTGGACGAAGAGAACATAGAGGGTTGTTTTTTGATATATTTTGTACACTAAAAACGAAAAATGTTCATATTTTTTAACAATAAAAGACGAAGTGTCCGGATACTAGAACTGTCCGGGTACTAGCGCCTCTAACCTATGTATATTTGGAACGGAACTATCCTAGCTACTTTGGCTTTTTAATAGGTCTGTTTGCATACGTTCTCAAAAACTTTTACGAAAAGCTGTTCGAGAGAAGAATTTCAAAGTGCAAGCAAATTCTTTCAACTGGTTTCTGAAAACTGTCAAATCTGTCAAAGCAGTTCGATTACTTTTCGATATTTTAGTTCTCTCTGAGAGAATTTTATCGCTCACTTCGAAATTTAACAATTTACGAATTTAGGTGCAAAAAGTACGCGAACGGGCCTAGTGTTTAGTACATAGTTGAAGTCAGATTCAACCTGGCTTCAAAATCATAAAAACGACATCGAGTTCAATTTGGGTTGACTCAACTAAACAGAGCGTGTATACTTCGCTTAAAGAGTTAAACTGACAAGTTGGGTTTCTGTGTTTTTTCTCTGTCTGTGGGTATAAATTGAATTGTTCTTGAGCCGCTGTGATCATCTGTCAGTTCAAAAACCTTTGAACATTTTGATCTTTCGACTCGGCGTGCAGAAATAATCGTATCTAAATCTCTTCGAGGAATCAAGTTGATACTCAGTCTATTACCTCGTTTCATGACCGGATTTAGTAATTGGATTGACAACGAATTTGGTTTCAACCTGGGTTCTAAGGTTTGACTCATATAGTATGACACTTGTGCAAAGTTATGTTTGCCAAACAATTTACCCTTACTCGTCGTGTTAGATACTTCACTCGTCTGAAAAAACAGCCCCTTTTTACTCAACGTGTAATTAATTCACTGGCGATTCCGTGCCGTGTTTTGTCCCATCACATTAAACGCAGAGCATTAGGTTCCTTTCGAGTGACTCATTGGTAAATTTCTGATTTACTGACATCCTTTTTCCGTGTCTCAGCCAACTATCGTACTCACCGAATAAACTTGAATTATGTCACTTACCTGAAAAGAAAGAAACATAAAAGTTATTCACTTTGTCATCCACTCAAAATGAATGCAATTTATTTAATAACAACCCCCAGAAGCAGTAAAGAATACATCCCCCAAAGGAAATAAAAAATCATGAAAATGCATCCTCGGACTAGGATACAGTTACAAACTTCTAGCTTCTCTTGTTAGTATAGATATTTATGGAAACAATTTCTTGCTATACAAATGTGTGCATATAAATCTTACTTCTGGACTAGACATTCCAATTAGAGGACCCCCTCTTATTATTACCACCCAAAAAATGGGGTCAGATGAAGAGGATTTTAATTAAAATTGCTTTACCATTAAATTACGTCGCGCAAGACAATGTCCTGTTGGAAAGGAGCAAGAAACAGAGCGACAACGACACGTCCAGTGAAAATTTATCACCAAACTGGTGTCACATGCACAGCCAAAGTGGTTGGGATTTTTCTTCGTTAATGAAATTTATATATAAAAGATTCTACGGGCATTAGCCTCGTGATGGGTAATTCTGTA
The DNA here is from genome assembly GCA_949716465.1 of Chalcosyrphus nemorum. Lineage (NCBI taxonomy): Eukaryota > Metazoa > Arthropoda > Insecta > Diptera > Syrphidae > Chalcosyrphus > Chalcosyrphus nemorum. Next base: position 79,159,004 of record OX454332.1, on the reverse strand, counting down.
ATCCGGCAACAGATTGGATAAGAAGAGGTTGTGTAATTTTAATTAACATGAATCCTTAATATACATCCTATTTCTGTGTAAGACTTGACTAATGAATTAAATAGCTCAGTCAGTCAATCACTGGATTTATTAATGTCGGATAGAGAAGAAATCTTTTAATTCCTTGGAGGGGAAAACTTTGAATTGAATTTGAATATATAGAAAACCACTCATCAAATATTTGTTAAACAGAAATACAGCTGTGCTTGTTGTTCCACTCTTGTGGCAACTTTTCAGAATACCCCATAGTAAACCTGTCAATTGGCTTTTTCGGTGGAAGTAAATACTTCGGAGCGTGATACCACCTGGGAGAGACACTTTTGGCAGAATATTTGTTCGCCCATTTTAATATTTTATCTCAAGAGTTAAAGGATAATGGGGAAAAATCACTGACGTTTATCAATTGATCTAATGGAGATTCTTTAAAAATTTATATCATATGGAACGAGAGGATGGTAAACGTACCTTGATAGGGGTAATCAAATAAGATCTTAAGTTTCGGCATTTTGGTAAAAGGTCAGAAGGTAAAGCAGGTCGGACTCCCCTTTTTTTTATATTAGGATTTCTCGCATATGCGTAATGGTAGCTGCGGTTTGTTTGTGGTTTCAACTGGCCTGGAGCGCTAACTTCAATTATTGATCGTCGCACTCGTCCAAATAAACGTCAAGAGGAAAGCCGCCTTATGAGCTATAAATTGTCAACCAATTTTACATCAATCTCCGGAATTGTGTATCTTTTTGACCAGCTTCTGACGACATCCCTGTAAACAAGATCTGAGGCCTAACGACTACCAACTGCCACGACTGGATCCTAAATATGTATGTGCGATAGATCAAGGCCTTGGATCAAGACTCTTTTGATACAAGAACTGAGCCCGAACGATCATTACAGGCTAGGTAAAGCTACCTTCTACTTGGATCAAATGCTCTTTAGCTTTTATTTGTCATTCAGTTGTCTGTTTAATGTAACTAAAGACTCTGTGCCCTTGTAATGGAAACCTGATTCAGTGATTGTACGTCATTTGGGAACAAATGCAATAGAGACGCAATGGCTACAGAGATCTGCCGGAATCATCTATGGAATTTTACGAAATTAGAAGATGATTAAGAGTTTTAAAATACTTAAGATTAAAGGCCTTAAAATTGTTCAGAAAGAAATACAAATTCCAATGATCCAAGGGGTTGAAATAACGACGCGATCGCGGTGATCTTGGAATGATCTTGTCCGACGTTTTAAACTAAAGGGGTTTTCAACTAACACATATTAATTTTGTTTTTAAATAAAAAAAAAAACAGAATTATTGAGACATCGGACTGGAACTTTTTCAGGTGAAGTAAACATGTTAAATTTAGTGAGCCAATTTTCCACAAATTTTTCAAACATATCAGCCTGAATGTTGAAAATTTCACGGTCATTTTCCAGAGCTCCTCTAAGGTTGTTGGCTTATTGGGATAAATGAAAGCCTTAACGCAAACCTATAAAAAGAAATCCAAGATGCCCATTCGATGGGACTATTTCTCGCGATTGCACGATTTCTGAACTTCTCCTTCAATATTATATGAATTGTTCGACTAAGTGTTGGTCATGCGGCGCCATCTTGTTGGAATTACATATCACAGATGCCATGTCCAACGAATTCTGGCCAAAAATTACCTTCAAACATAACACGATAGTGAACTCCATTGACTATAATATAACGATCATTTTCATCGACTGGAAATACAGTCTGGCATGAAACCCACACCACATAGTCACTTTTTGTGGACTCAATGGAGTCTCTTAAAGCACATGTGGGTTTGTTGCCATATAACAACTCACATTTTACTTACTGACAAGGCCATCAAGTCAAAAGTGAGTTTCATGATTTTTTGATGAAATTCAGAATTTACTTCAAACTTTTGCAGGCCCGAATCCGACAAGTTTCAACGCTTGATTGATCTTGTAAGTCTTGTAAGGGTGTACAACGAGATCTTTACGAACAATTTTTCACAATATAGACCGAGAGATTCGAAGAGTGGAGGTAAAATTCTCTCAGAGCCAAAATCACGAAAAAGTAAACGAACGGGTTGAACAAGAAAAAGTTAAAATACACTGGTTTGTCAGCTTTGACAGTTTTCATAAACTAGCCCACAGAAATTTTTTGCTCTAAAATTCGTAGCATGGGGAAATTTTTTACTCTCTCGTGAGTGCTTTCTTCTGCGAAAAACTACGAAAATTCTCCGTACGCAAACAGCTTGTCGTAGAAATTCGTAAATTTTAGTAAAAAGTTGCTGTTTTAGGAGGGTACGCGAACGAACCTATTGTTGCTCGTTTATGATGTTCACCATGATAAAGATGTAACTTTAACTGACGTCTTGACATTGACAGATCATAAAAAAAGTTTGAGTGTGCTTTTGCATTAAACTACCAAACTTTTGCGGTCCTATTAAAGGGCCCTTACTTGAGTCAATTCTTAGACCCTTCTAAGGTGGGTCTGCACTATCCTGGAGATATGTATATTTATTTGTGAAATGTAGTCCACTAGTGGTCGACCGACATTGGACATGAAAAGTCCAAGGAGTGAAAGCTGATGTCATTGATTTCGTGAAACCTTTTGATGGAATTCCAGTTCGGTATACTTTACTCAAAAATGGCTTGAAAAATTTGTTCAAACTTTTCAGCTGGAAACAACATTTTTGACAAAAAACAGCCTAAAAAACATGAGGCGAAACTTTTGTCAATTTTGTGACGAGCACTTAATCGTTTCGGCGTGACAAAAGATGCGATAAAATTGTGCAACAACTTTTACTTCGCAGAGCTACTTTTTGGATATTAAAGTTATGCAGTCATGCTAATGACTAGAGAGAAAAGTTTCAACCAATTTCATGCTGACGAATGTGACAATAACACTTTCCCATCAGTCATAAGCAAAAGTCATGCAAATGAATAAAAAAAGGATTATTCTGCGAAATTAAAAATTCCATCAACTTTTCGCCATGATGATGAGCATTTTCTCTCACACTAAACCATTCTATGCCGACGACGACAGCGACGACAGCTATGATTGTACACATAAATCACAATAAGGATCACAGCATCTATGTAAATGTAAATGTTAATTCTGTGCAATTGTCAGCCGCATTAAGTTTAATGGCTATGCTAGCAAGAGTATAACACAAACGAACGACAGACACAACAATTTTCCAGTGGCCATTGTCACAGTTTTAGTCATATGTATCTACATGCACTCACATGTATGACATATGCTAGCATTACCAATTATAAATTCAAAGAAACACTCTTAATACACCCCATCATGTGCTTTAGCAACAATGACACAATAAAAACAACAACAACAGCAGCAACATACGCGAGGACACTTGTATCCTTTTCAGTTAGAGAGAAAGAAATTCCAAAAATACCAAAAAACACAGACCAAGTTGAGTTAAGAGAGAGAGAGAGAACTCTTAACGAAAACAATAATTCGCTCTGCTGCAAAGAATGCTAAAAACAACGCATCCGGCTTTGTATGGCACACACAAAACAAAACAACAAAAAAAAACAGAAAAAAAGGACGAACTAAAACAAAACAAGTTAAGAACGTGTCTTCCGTCAGTACTTGCTACCTAGCACCCATCCCAATCAACCGTAGTCCTGTAGAATGTACGCAAGGAGAAAACAATGAAAACACGTGTAAAGCTGTAACGCCAACGATAAAGGATTGCCCACATAGTCATAGTATGGGATAAGGCACACAGACTTATCTGGGATTCTTTAAATTGTTCGAGAAATTCTGCCAAAAGAGGGTTTTGCTCGAAAAGAAATTCTCGAATGTATGTACGAAAGGATTCTTGTAACTGGTAACTGCAAAGTCATTGGCTTTGTTCATGGTTCCCGGAAGTGCAGATGAAATCCGCTTTTTTCTTTTCCTCGTTTCTTTTATCCTTTTTGCGCTGTGCGCTGTGCACTGTGTGCTCAGTACCTTAAAGTAAATAATTAAAAGAAAATACTCTCCAATTGTGTTCTGATGCGGAATGACTGCATCTTTGGGTGTGTATGTGTGGTGGTATACATTCAGCGGATGAATCATTCCTTGGAACCCTTTAGGTAGTGCCTTTTTGTGTAAAAATATAAAGAAAAAAATGTCAGAAAATATACAGAAAAATCCGTGTACTTCAAGGATTTATATGATTTATAATAAATTTTACTTGTAAGCCTTCCCTGGTTACAATGAAATTGCATATTTTGTTTCATAAGCTCAATTTGGAGAGTTTCTATAAAAGTGGGCGTGATATTCGTTATTTCTTTTTCTGTGAACTCATATTGAGGAACGAACGTAGCCTAAAAGTAACGAATGAGAAAATAAGCTTTCTTTCATGGGTGAAACATTTATGAAAAACTAGCTCGCCTTGATTCAATCGCCCTTATACTAGTTTGTCACGAGTGAGATATTCAACAGAATTTCAGAACGTCAATTAATGAGGTCCGTTCGCGTAACAAACGCGTCAAAACAGCAAAATTTTACGAAATTTTACGAATTTTTACGAAAAGCTGTTCGCGTACGAAGAATTTTCGTAATTTTTCACAGAAGAGAGCGCACACGAGAGAGTATAAAATTTCCCCATGCTACGAATGTTAGTGCAAGAAATTTCTGTGGGCTTGTTTGTGAAAACTCTCAAATCTGTCAGATCAGTGTACTTTCAGTATTTTCTTGTTCAACCCGTTCGTTAACTTTTTCGTAATTTTAGCTCTCTCTACGAGAATTATACTCACACTCTTTGAAATTTGATAATCTACGAATTTTAGTGCAGAAAGTACGCGAACGGACCTATTGCGTAACCAATTTCGCACACAAACATAGCCGACTAAATTCTGACAATCTGTCAAAAGGGAATGAACACAATCATTTTGATTCATGTGGTTTGTCAGAATGTGGAAGGATTGGATCCATTCGCGTACTTTTTGCACTTGATATCGTGGATTGTTGTAAGAGTGGGGGTAGAATTCTTTCACAGAGATCTAAAGAAGAAAAAAAGTTGAAAATTTGTGTTTCGTGTTGACCTGGCCTAAGTAATGCCATCGATAATTTGTTTCTTAATTCGTAATTCCCTATCGAAGAATGGTGATAATGACCTCGTATTTAGCAAAGCATGAAGTTATACTGTCCAGCTATCTAGTTAGAGAAAATGCGAAATTAAAGGCGGTGCTCATCCACACTAGCAGATTTGACAACTTTAAGCAATTTACTTGGTAAAGCGAGTACTTGCGACCTAGTCTAGACTACATGTACATCTTTTTCGTTGGAAAGAATAATCCCATTCTCGGACTTGACCCTTTCAATGTTAGTTAGCTTCCTTCTTTTAAGTCGCCAAATAGTCCGCTAAACCATGTTTCAAGATTTCTGGCCTCGCTCCAATTAGTCGTGGCTTCTTCCACTTTCTTGGGTGTGGGTGAGTGCCGTCGCTCAGTGGTTAGTGTGTTGGACTACTGCGAAAAGGAGTTCCAAGTTCGAATCCAGAGAAATACCATCAAAAGTTTTTTCACGGCCCCACCTCTTCCGAGTGTCTGACAAACATTCAAGAGTATTACTGTCATGAGAGAGCTTCTCAAAACCCCTCTGCTCATCGCATACGGCATAAAGCTGTAGGTCCTTTCTGTACATGCAGAAATGTATTCCACGCACAACATGTACAGTTGTGAGAAGCTAGGTCTTGGTCCTCTATGGACTTATTTTAGGTCTAGATGACAGAACCATCCAAGTGTATTCGGACTCTATGATGTTTTGCATTATACGGAAAAGCTCCACCAGCTTCTATGACTTGTCCTTTCTTCAGCCTGTTGCTGAGGTTTATTCCAAAGTTTTTTTAAACTTCCTTAGAGCTGAATCTACTGACGGTTTGGCTGGTTAGATGGACAACCTCGGTCTTCCTATTCAACTAGATCCAGTCTATTAAAATGTTGTTAAATAAACGAGGACCTCCAAATGTTTGCTGCTGAAGTGGACCAATGAAATGTTACACTCAACCCGCTTACTACCAAATTTCCTGCAATTACTGTATATCCTTTTCAATTCACTTGCCTATGATTAACAGCTAAAAAAACGTCCTCGAATTATCGTGCAAAACTTGTCCCGTCATTCTATTTTAAAATGAAATGCGCAAAACGTACATACATACATACGCTTTTTTCCATTAATTTTCTACTTAATTAACTTGTAATTTTTAATGCATCAGCCATCACACCCATTCGACTGTGAAATCTCGTAACACCAATCTATCATCATCATCATCATCTTCCATTCACAGGAAATTATAATCAGCGATTTCATTACACAATTAACTGCCTCTGCTTCTGCCTACGCCTACGCCTACACCAGCAAACAACAACGACAGGCTTTCAAACCGCTTATATGATTTTTTTTTTTTTTTGTCAGGATTATGTATCCTTTTTGCGTGTAACAGCCTTGAAAATTTAATTTTACAATCAGATACACAGGATTCGACATTTTTCTTTTTTATTTAACAAAGAAAAGGATCCAAGGATCCACCCCTTGTTTCACATCAGCTCACACTTGAATGGAGTTAATTTAACAAATGTCGACTAGAGCTTTATGAAATCCTTGCCACACCAAAACCCTCAAATTATTGAAAATGAGCCCTCCAGCTATTAGCCTATATTTCTAGTTGAATGAAATTTGTTTCTATTACCCTCTTCCTTTCAAAATCAACGAAAAAAAACGAAAAAAAAAAACTGAAAGGCCGAGGACGTCTACAACTAAATCGCGCTGACGAAAAACACATACTTTTATTTTTTTTTATTTTCTTCATAATAATTGTTCACTCGAAAATAATAATAATAAAAAGGACTACGACGGCGAATTTCACTTCGTAGATACATTTGGGTGAACACGAGTTGGGGGTAGTGGGGAGGATTTGTGCTAGAAGAAGCTTGGGGCTGCGAGATGAAATGATTTGTTTTTTTCTGAAGATTAAGGTTGACGTGGTTTCCTTTTCTTTTTTTTTTTTTACTAAAACTTTGTTGAATTTTATTTTTATTTTTTTTTTTTGTAAAAAAAAACTTGAATTGGAATATTAGCGCACAAAAGCCATTGAAATTTCACCAAATGCCTTTTGGTGAAAGACAGGAGAAATAAATGAAGCGGTCAAGGACTCTCTTGTTGCTGTCATCTCTGCTGCTGTTGTTGTTGTTGTAATTTCTTATTAGATAGAGTTTAGTGGATTTGTTTTTTTTTTTGCTTGGGACAGTGGATTTGACTTGACTTATACGATGGTATACTAATGATGTAATTTTTATAGCAAATTGGGTCACAAAAACAGAATTAATGTTCGGAAGAAGATATTTTAAGAGCGACACAGGATTATGCTGCTGGTGATGATGACGTCAATAGATAGAGAAGCACGCGTAAGGAGATTTCTTCCTCGTATATTGACACTTCTTGTTGCTCGTTAAAATGATTTGGATGAACGGTCTCTGGTTGCGTTTATTTAAGTACAGTTTTTGTATATTTGTATCTGTGTTGCGGAGTAGAGTTCAATAGCGATACCTTCTATCAGAAAACTGGTTTCAACAGACCAAGGATGGTGATGCGCACTCGCTATGAAGAGGCTTCTTAACTAAGAGATAAGAAATGTCTTTAACGTTTGATCAAACTTCAACGTTAAATCAAATAAAGTGAAATGAAGCCATTGGGGAGAAAAAGAACAAAGTGTTCAGTGGAGGTATTCAGTTGGGTGGTTTTCTCAAAATAGGTGCACTAAACCTCGAAGAACTTGGCAAATTACCTGCGAAACTCTTTAAGACAACTGTACATGTTGTGCGTGGTATACATTTCTGCATGTACAGAAGGGACCTACAGTTTTATGCCGTATCCGAAGAGCAGAGGGGTTTTGAGAAGCTCTCTCATGACAGTAATACTCTTGAGACACTCCCATCCCACCTCTCTTGACACTCGGAAGAGGTGGGGCGGTGAAAAAGCTTTTGATGGTATTTTTTTGGATTCGCACTTGGAACTCCTGAGCCACGGCACTCACCCACACCCAAGAAAGTGGAAGAAGCCACGACTAATTGGAGCGAGACCAGAAATCTTGAAACATGGTTTAGCGGACTATTTGGCGACTTAAAAGAAGGAAGCTAACTAACATTGAAAAGGTCAAGTCCGAGAATGGGATTATTCTTTCCAATGAAAAAAATGTACATGTAGTCTAGACTAGGTCGCAAGTACTCGCTCTACCAAGTAAATTGCTCAAAGTTGGCAAATCTGCTAGTGTGGATGAGAACCGCCTTTAATTTCGCATTTTCTCAAACTAAATAGCTGGACAGTATAAATACGAGGTCATTATCGCCACTCTTCGATATGGAATTACGAATTAAGAAACAAATTTTAAACTTTTTTTCTTCTTTTAGATCTCTGTGAAAGAATTCTACCCCCACTCTTACAACAATCTACGAAATCAAGTGCGAAAAGTACGCGAACGGATCAAATCTTTCCACATTCTGACAAGCCACATGAATCAAAATGAACGTGTTCATTCCCTTTTGACAGATTGTCAGAATTTAGTCGGCTTTGTTTGTGTGCGAAATTGGTTACGCAATAGGTTCGTTCGCTTACAGTTTTCGACAGTTTTCACAAACCAGCCCAAAAAAAAATTTCTTGCACTAAAATTCGTAACTTGGGGAAATTTCTTACTCCCTCCTGAGCGCTCTCTGCTGCGAAAAACTACGAAAATTCTCCGTACGCTAACAGCTTTTTGTAGAAATTCGAAAATTTTCGTAAAAATTCGCTGATTTGGAGGAGTATGCGAACGGACCTAGTATCATTGCTATCTGGTCGCACTGTACTACTGTGGAATGTGTTCAAAAAACATTCACATTTCAAAGATGACCTATCTCCAATAGCTGTCCAAAATCTATTCCCAAATCTACCAATCCTCGTTCTCCAAACTCATCCCGATAAGTACCCATTCGATAATATTCTCTAGCAATGCAAGCAAGACTCATCAAAAAGCGATTCCCATTATCGATTTAAAACTTTAAGGATAATTCTAAAAGCGCTATCAAAAGCACATTTGCCATCGCAGAACACGATGGCAAATGTGTGAGCGTTTCACACCCAATTCTCAATGCGAAACTGTAGAATCATTTGACTCATTTCTTTGTGTGTTATTTCTCCCCCAAGGCTGAGGAAGAGGAGTAGGTTAGATACATAACATATAACCTGACACTATCGCATTTGCACTTTGCCTCACCCACATCCGTTTCTGTATTATTTTCCATTGCGGCGGCAAAGAATTTATTTTCTATTTTTGTCATCTGCTCGACAGAATTGATTGCCTAACAGTTTGCGACCGACTCCTTATGTTGCTTGCATCTGAATAAAATAAAAATAAAATATAAAAATCGATTTTAATTCACATGCTGTATGCAATTTAAATTGCAAGTGATGAATCATCTGCAAGTGACTTGGTCTAAAGATATATACGAGTACAGTTTTACGGATATTCTTACTTCTGCATGGATTTATCGGAGGGCATGTATCTAAGGACGAAATAACAACTGTCAGTGCATGCATATTTCGATTAAACTGGTTTGGCATTTAATTCAAAATGGACACATAAATATCCCAAAGCAAAGCAAACATAATTTTCTGTTTGCTAATTGACATTTAGTCTCGATGTTGTGGTCAATTGTTTATTGAAATGGAATACACTTTTGGTTTTGGAGATCGTAAAACTGAAATATCCAGAAAGAACTTCATACTGTTGGAGGGGTATAAATAAAATTCCAAGAATTCAGAAAATGTAATTGCTTTCATTGCTGTCCCTGTGGCCCCGAGGGTGGATGGTAAGGTGCCACTATCACCTGGCACCTGGCACCTTTTATGTGGCAAGGGTAAAAGCGTTTTGGTCCCCCTTTAATGGCATTCTGGTGGCGCTGATTTGGGCGCTCCGTAGAGTATATGGTTGGGGAAGAGCATGTTAGTGGCAAGGAAGTCTTCAAATTGCAGTGTAAAGTTCAAGGGATAGTCACAATGTCGTCGTGGTGTTTGCCCCGTTTGCCAGGTACACAGATAGATACACATGTTAAGCTGCAGGATATCCTTATAACTGCGAAATTAGTGCAATCAAGTTAAAATGGAAATTATGAAATTCTCTTACCGGTGGTGGGTTACTAAGGCTAATGGCGAATGCATTGGATTCAATTATGGAAGAGAAGTTTATGGAATGATTTACGTTAGATTGACTGTCAGAACATAAAATTTTACGTATACGACCGAGTACTTTGGAGAAGTTATGAATATAAATTTTAATGGTTTCTGCTCTCACGGTTAGTTGGTCTGCTTAGTTTATTGTACGTTAAACTATGTCATTGCCTTGGGATAGTACAAACGTCCTGCGAACTGATGTAAGAATGTCTTGCAGGGCGCAGTAACTTTTATGGAAATTAACACGCTAACGAGCTAACCTAAACTGATATAGTCACTCTCAGTTCTCCGATAGTTTTGAGGTCCTTTGGATTCCTTTCTCGCCTTTCATTTCGAGTCTAACTGAACTCTTCTAAGCACCCAAGGCACTACTTCTTGAGACACTGCTGATGTCTATATCAGTGCACAGTAAAAGCTATTTCTTGACTTTCTCTCACTGAAACGCAACTTTTCAAATTTTTGATGGTATAGCGAATCGTACGCTCGTTATACCAATTATAGAGGCCATAACTTGCTCTAAGTGTATTTATTCAATATTCCTTAAAACTCTGTGCCGGGCTAAGTCCTTCCATGATGAAATGCCGACCAATACTGAATGAAAATACCATGACAACCAAACACGATTCAGGCGTGTAACTCTAAATGAATCACCCTTTATTAGGTTGAAGTTTCCGGTAATGTAGTCAGATCCTTACAAATGGTGCTTTGTGGAAAGTAATTGGCACTAACTCTTTTCTGAGCCACACGCCACACTGGGATCTCAAAAATGAGAGCCGAGGCTCAGAAGAACGTGTTTCGTTGAGCTATTCTGCATCAGGGCTTCCATTGACGGTGCTGGATTTCTTATGAACACAATTCCGTTGGAAGAAGGTTGATTAACTGGTTGTTCTCGGACTTCGGCTTTTTTTTTGTAAAAGATCTTAACATGCTGAACGAAACCTCTATCTCTGACGCTTGTAGACGCTATTGCACTACGATGGATGTCTTCTGTTAGTTTTCTATTTTTTCTTCTAGTTTCTGGCTCTAAAACAAGTCCACATTCCTCTCCAATTAGTTAAAGCTAAGGCATAAGCTGGTAGAATGTGTCTAACCTTAAAAAAGTTGCAACTATAACGAGTCTAGTAGGAACAATTTTGAAATGAATAACTCATCAGGGGATATTGGTTAATAGGAGGCTTGCTTCTAATGGTAATGACTACTCGCTCTCATTCGTTCTTCCTTCACAAGTAGTCGAATAAAAGTAACGAGTACTCGTGAGTACCATACATCTCTTTCTAGGAACCGAATACAAAAGTATTCTCTTATCTTCTTCTCTGATATGGAGGAGCCACAATGTTCCTCTTTAACGAATAGAATTCTTCAAAACCAGATTTCGCTTATCGCTTATCGCTTATCACTTATCGCTTATCGCTCATCGCTTATCGCTCATCGCTTATGGCTTTTCTCTTTTCACTTAAAACAAACCGTGTGCTTGATGGGAAATAGACAAAAATAAGTGAATGATTCGTTTATAGTATTGGTGTATGGCGGGTAAAATAATCTCTTAAAATGCTATTTGACAGCAAGGGAGAACGCGTTATCGAATACATGCATGTAGTGAATAAGAAACTACCAATAAGTGATGGTGAGGTGTAACGTCACTACTCCACTTACCATAAGAAAGTACTTTGCTAGAAACGACTTCAAATGAATACTTGCCAATGTACTCGTTACATTGTACCGAATGAATACTTTTTTTTCCACCAATTCTTCTTTGAGGCACTTTATACGATCTAAAAAAAAGCCATTTTGCTTCACATCTTACTTTATATCAAATAAAAGGCGACCGAGAAGGAGCTTCAAGATACAGAGATACATATGTAAGAAAAATTTCTATTGAACTTAATATTTTAAAACAAAAAAAAAAACTTTTTAAAGCCCTGCGCTTAAAGCAAAGGAGTAGGTACTTTTAAAGTGTCAATTTGACTGTAACAAACTTAAGTAATCTACCCTTTCAATTGATTGCACGGATTTAAGTTGCCGTTATTAGGCTTTCGACGATTGTTATTTTATTTCCCCTCAATTTGAATAGATTACCATAAAATGTCGATGCGCAGAGACTGTAATGGTATTCAAGTGAATAATTGGTTCTGGAAAAAGACAGAACAGTCTAATGAAACGAATTCAATTCTTAAATAAATAAATTAATGAATCGAGGACTAAATGAATTTTGAATAATTTTATCAGCAACTCTATTGACTTTCTTTCTTGTCATTTGGATCCGTTAACGATAGAGATGTCATTCGTTGGCATTTCGGCAGCGAAAACAACGTTGAAGAGACACATTAGGTTCGTTCGCGTTCTTTTTTCACTAAAATTCTTAGATTATAAAATTTCAAAGAGTGGAAGCAAAATTCTCTCAGAGAGAGCCAAAATTACGAAAAAGTAAGCGAACGGGTTGAACAAGAAATATTTTAAAATACACTGACTTAACAGATTTGACAGTTCTCATAAGCCAGCCCACAGAAATTTCTTGCACTAAAACTCGTAGCATGGGGAAATTTTTTAATCTCTCGTGAGCGCCCTCTTCTGCGAAAAACTACGAAAATTCTACGTACGCGAACAGCTTTTCGTAAAAATTCGCTCGTTTAGGAGAGTACGCGAACGGACCTTTTATCAGCAACTCTATTGACTTATGCTTAGAGGTATTCTAAATTTCCTTCCTTTTGACATTTGTCAGTGATAGAGATGTCATTCTTTGGCATTCAGCAATTAAAGAGACACATTTTTATGCACGCATTTATGTTGTATTATGCAAATTTTATAAAGCGCCTAGTTTTTGATGTTTAGAACTAGGATTAGTTTAGCTTTCACCCTTTTTGTGAAGACATTGAAAGCTCATTCCACCTTTCGTATACTGGGTGTTTGTTGTCAAGTTCTATACTGGATTTATCAAGTTATAGAGATGATAGAACATTTAGAAATTCTGTTTGGTTCCTTTTCTTCTTGGGACTCACCAGTGTGGCTCACTATGAAGATGTCGACTTCTTTCCAGAATATCTTCCTCTTCGTAGGCGAGTTTATGTCCCGGAGTAGGAAGATCATAACCCGCCCACTTTTTTTTTGCATTTCTACTGGCCTGTGTGTGTGTTTGTCACAAAGAATATTTGGAAGACCTCTGGTATCGCTAGAACATTCGCTTGCTGACTGCTGGTTTCAGACTTTGAAGACTAGATACCTGAACGCATGCCATCGTAAGATCCTTCTTCCTTTTTCCTTAATATTATGATTGTTCTCTTCTCTTTCCTTAATGGCAAGGTTATGATCCTTAGTAGAATAACCACTACCCTCAGACTTTACTGAATGCCTACTACAGCTGTGGGGCTTGCAAGAGTACCGGCAGACTTTCCAGTTTCGGATCTCTGAGGCCAATCAAATGCTCGTGTTTTTGCATTTGTGTTATCCAGATGTTCTTTCATCTGCCTTTTTTCCGGCGATTGTATAGAATCGTTGATCGTTGGAGTTTAAAGGATCTCTTCTTTAAACATGACAGTAGAAACTGATCCGATCGTTCCCCAACTTTATTGTGATGAGGGACCCATAAGGCATAGAATGACTGTCTTCATCGAAGTCGAGGGAAGACGATCGTTAGTCTAGGTTAGCACCTAGTTGAGTTCACCTTGCGCTTTTGTGGTGGCCCATGAAGTCCTCTTCCAGAGGTTAGATTGTTTTAGACAAAAGGCAGTCATCGCGGCCAATTCATTTACGTCAAGATCGTAGAGATTAGATCTTTCTTCGCTACTGCCCCCCAGACTAAGACTTGGCCCATGAGTTTAATTGGGTGATTTTTCTTAAATTGTTTTCCCTACATAGAATGCCAACGATTTCGAGCGGAGTACCATAGGGTCACAGGGCCCGAACGTCAGTAAGTTCGTGAAGAAATTCTAAGTTTGAGTTTTTGTGCATTTACGTTCAGTCGACATCTTTTCCTCTAGTCTAACTAGTTTTGAGGTAGAACTTTGGTCGATGTATTTAGGAACTTACTGGATACTAGATACTTCAAGGATTCCTAACCTATGTAAAAGAGTCTCTTTCGTGGAGGCTAATGTGTGGCTTTCAATCAGTTCTGAGCCTCTACTTGAGTACACATTCTACCCAGTCTGGGAGTGTGAGATTCATGGTATGTTGATGTGGTCCTAGTGTCATTGGAGCCTTCTATATATACTGTCAAGATCAGGAATACTGCTGGTGTGAATTCTTTGTAAAGAAGCAACATTTTTTCGACTTTCTCTGATTCGAGAAATCGGCGCTTTGTGCTACCAAAATGTCATAAGATCATGTCTCTTAGTTTGGAGCTGATCTCTAGATCCAACAATGCTTCAAGGGTTTCCAAAGCGAATAATTAGATGCTGATTGCTCAGAAGTTCTTGTGGGTTCTGTTGGCTTGTCTTTACATCTCTTCTTAGTATCATGGGAGCGAAAGAGTCAATTTATTTTGTGCTTCTCTATGATTGGGGTATAGCAAGGCATGTTAGCTCTTGTGCCTTCCACTGATACCTTTGCCTAACAGAATGCTCTATTATCTCAATGCAGTATTACTTGGTTGGTCCATTGAACTCCTGATAACATTTTCACAGTTAAGCAGCGTATTTCTTCTATCCACTTTCGATGTGAAATTTTCTCCTTGACACCCTGTAACTATCTTCATATTCCAATGCCCACTCCTTATGAAGTTAATTATTTTCGGACACCGAAAATCTATTAAATTGATTATGTACATAACTTTTCCACAGGCATAATATCAATTTTTTCCTGAAAAGGAAAATAAACATTTTTTTCGAATAAATAAACCACCCAAACGACACATGAACCATGACATTCAGTGGGAAATGTGGTAACGCAATTCAGTAGATAAATCCATGGATTTGGCATCAGATAGATATTACTTGTAGAAAAACTGTGATTTATTGAATTTTTTTCTTTTTTACTAGTTTTTCCCCCAGCCGTGGGAAGTTTCTTTCTATAGACTGTGGATTGAATGTAGAAAATGATATTCCAGAGGATTGGAGTGATTAAAAAAAGTTCCATGAAAGAGTCTGAAAAAAAGCTTCAGGAGATTATCCAACTGTGTGTATTTAAATTTGTAATATTTGCCTGTCTGAGGTTCTTCTAGGAATGGGGAATAGTTATAATGATGATAAATGAATCCTGAATGATGAGCAGATAGCATGGGACACATTTGATGTATTAAAACGTCAAAGTTTCCATCAGAATCGAACCGAATAGATGAATGACTTTGGCTATAGAAGTAATTAGGTAAGAGTAATATGCCTTTGTGGAAGATGTATCCTTGAAAAGGGGTAGGATGTTTGGTTAGACAGAATTTGGAATAAGGTATATGCGATGCGATGTTTTCTTTGATACTACTGACGTAGTTGACACACATGCATGCAGACATATGTTACATATAACCCAGTTGTACAAATTACCTATCAAAAACTAGGCTTAACAGGAGTCGGAGCTATGCAACATCAGAGCCAAGCTTTCCCACTGGGCTGAAGTCAACCTGTCTTTCTGTCACTTCTTCGATTCAGATTTGACATTCAAAAGCAACAGAAGCGACCAAAGGCTTTTCTAAACCAGGCGTAAGGTCCTTTCGAATAGTTAACACCGACTTGAACTTATCGAAACCGGCGCCTAAATCTCTAGCATCAAGTTCAGGGTAATACGAAGCTGTAGACGTCTAATGGGCATCTCTCTCTTCTAAGTCTAGTTCGGAAGAAGAAAGTGAATGCCTGTCAAGAAGCTTGAGTGTTACAGAGCGCTGGAGCTTCTAAAGTTTCTTGATAGAGCGTGCAGAAAGGTCGAAGTTTTGCTGTGAAAACTGGGCAACAGCAAGTCAGCTGACAGGATTGCCACTCTTTTCGAGGTCACTGCAGTAAAAGTAGAAAGTAAGACCAACAAGATGAACATTCATTTATTAGAAAGCGAATGACTGGAGAGTCACCCGCCGAGTGGAGCTGGACGATGAGAAAGAAAGCGGAACAAATATTGGGCACCTTCGAATGCAAACGGAGGAGAAGTTACAATCGCGAACTTTATGAGCAGCGTATCTGGGTCCGAAGAGGATAATTCTCCAAGTGTCGGGTGCTCTTTAAATAAAAAAGTAAGTCACTGGAATGAGGAAACCAAGGACGCGCTTCTCAAGCAAAGCAACAGGGCCAGATGGCATACTCCCATAGTGGTTTAGGACATAACAGTCTCTGTTATTTGAATGGTTCTTCCGTGCATTCATTTAGAGCTAAATATTTTCCACTGTTTCTAGTTTGACTTTGAGTCTTAAGCCAAAAAAGTCTGGGTTGTTCCTAGGGCAACTTTAGGTGTTGTTTCGATGGCCAAAAGTGGCTTTTCATAGATTGCTAGAACTTGATTACAGTCCAGGTTGATCTTCTCATTAGTCAGTTGGATGACTTCAGGTTCTCCTTCATTAGCTCGCGCCACTCATTGGAAGGCCTCTTCTACCTCTTTGTCCCTCTGGATTTGGAATATTTTATTCACTGTTCTTGCTTTTCTTCTATGTGTGTCCAATCGCCCACTGTAAAGACTTTTAATTTCATCGGCGAGGATGTCGATGGACAGCATTAAACTTACTTAATCCTGTATCCCCTTGTGGGTCCTAGGGCCTCTACAACGCCTACGCGCCATCGTGTGCGATTTCTGGAAATATGTCCCAGCTCCCACAAACTCTTTCCCAGTTGCCGTGCTTCCTTCTCCACTGTTCTGTGCCACGTACTCCTAGAACAGCATTAAATGCACAATGAGTATGGCTTCGTGGAATATCGTTTGAAAGGAGTTTCCTAGTCTAAGAGCGCACAGATGGTAAATGGACTTAAGTCCACGTGCATACGACTTAACTCTAGCTGTATAGAACTAGCTTCCGATCCTTGTAGAGTCTCTGTCTGAGACACGGTTGCCTTCCATCCTCTGGGGTTCTGCTCCCAGTTGCATAGACCAAGTTTTCTTGCAATCGCGACAACATGGTTCTTGTACTTCTTTGGTGTCTCCAAGATCCTCTTGGCTGGAGCATTGTTGCCCCCTAACTCGATGTGGCAGAGCCAATGTAGTCTGCGTTTCTTGGTTTTTTGGACTACATCCAGATCCTGGTACAGTTGTATCTTCTGGTCCAAGCAGAATGTTTAGTTCGCTCCTTTAGGTCATTAGACGCATTCCTATGCCCTTGTCCGTAGAACATCATATAGAACCATTTCTACCTTTTTGATGATTTGTATGCTGTGCCTTTCGTTGTAATTCCTTTGCTGTGGTATGAATTGGTTTTCCCTCGAGTAGAATCATACATTCATTCCCTTTGCTTTGGTTCTATCTTCCCAGCTGTTGTAGGAAGTTCTACAACAGGCAAGCTGCAGCTCCTCCATTTAATCTGACTGTACTGCTAGCTTTTGTATCATTCAAAGACAAGAAACTAAAGGCTCGTACGTAACTAACCTCCCTTCTTTGTGTCAGCCACTCAATTCTCATAATTCCTATTGAATTCTATTGAAACCACTTTGTCTGCTGTAAATAGAATTATTCCTAACTAATTCCTAACACCACTCATAGTTCCCCTTGATTGCTCTTATCCTGATATTCTCCGATATCATTAAAGTCAAACTACCTAACGAGCTTGGCATGGAACCACAATACACCACACGAAAGTCTTCTTCTTCCATTTTAGGGTAGAATGTGCTCCTTTAGGAATTTAATTAAATTTTTGCAAATTTTCCCTCCACAATTGCTTTTGCTTCTCTTTGTCTCGCCCTATTGAAGGAGAGTTAAGGACACTTGATCTAGTGGTGTCACTTATAAGATTACGCTAAAATAGAAGGTTATAAGCTCTTCAAAAACATAAGGACGAAACACAATAACTCATTATAAAGAGCAATTCCTTTGCTCGTATTCTTTTTGCTTGTTTTTTAGCAGTACATAGACCACAGGTGCTAAAGGAAAAGTGAAAAATAATTGAAGCCTCTTTGATAGGTCTTAAGTGGCCTTTGCTACTTAAAGTCCTTATGTCCTTCAATAGAATGTCGGCATTATTAATTGTGTAACTTTGACACTTTGTATGAAATCTATGTAGATATGTATATCGATCCTTATAGAGTGTATGTGTATGCCTTGTAGGACTGTGAAAAAGTCCTTCGTTTTATTTAAATATTTTTTTCCCTTCTTCCTTTTGTACTGAGGACGTTTTTAATGAGGAAATACAATGTGCATGTGAAATGTATGCCTACTTCACCTCAGTACGATGAATGCATGTTATTCTTCTTCTTCTTCTTCGTCCTACCATCATTAATTTATTCCTTATATCTCCTGATGGCACAGTTTTACAAATGAGCCAGAAGGAGAGTACCATTCTTTATTTTTTTCTTTTGCATAGAGTTTCCTTTTCGTTGTGGTTTTTGAAGAGTAAGAGGTGGAAAGGGTACCTCGGGACAATAGAAGGAGAATTGAAAATTCAGGATGAAATGCACACAATCCATAAGGAGTTGTAAATGGGAATGTGTGCGAATGTGAATGCTTTTCATTTATCTAACCTCGTTCCCTAGTTTGTGAGCTTTTAGTTAGAATGATGCTGACTGTGGTGGTGGTGGATGTAGTCGGAACGTAGTTGACTTGGTATGGACCGGGTGTCCAAAAGTTTTACTTAACTTTTTGTGTATTTTTTTTAATAAAAAGTTAACAGCTCTGTGCTAGAAATATCACAGGCAGTAAGGTCCTAAAACTTTGAATTTAAATGCGACTGTAGTTCTCTACTTCTCTACGTCGTCTGTTCCCTAATTCTTCAGTCACACCGTTTATATTCTCGGATGGAAGCCTTTTTGGTGCCTCATATGTCACGTATTGTTCCAAATTAAGGGCAAAAGCCTTAGAATTTCTCCAGTTGATGTAGGACGGCCTGTAAATCTGCGCCGATATTCAAGTTTCGCTAGAATTGACGAATTATTCCGTAATAACGAGTAACGAGTATTCCATTATGGATCTTCGACGAGTATTTACTTCACGAATGTCAAAACAAAGCTGACAGTTGTCGCCATTTGTAAAAGTTATCAGATATTGTGTTACCTTATCTGAAATCACCCTTCATAGATGACAAGACTATTTGTTCAAAAATTATCCTTCAAAATATTGAAACACACAAATATATTCCACATATCCGTGAAGCGAATCACTCGGTCGAATACGTAACATTTCTTGAATTGCACATATCCTCTTGCAGTACAATCCTGCAACCGCCTAATGCCTCTGCAAATAGACAAATGGAAATGTGTACACACACAAGGTTCGCAACCGAATTGCAATTCTGTATCCGCATCTCTCAAATAACCTCCGTTGAGGATTTTGTGGGGTAGATATGTACATTTGGTGTGCAGCACTTCTTAAAAAAAAACACAAAACTTAAAAATAATTCATGACAACCGAGAGTAGTGTTCTGACATTTGTAGTGTATCCTGCGCGCTCTTGTCACAACCGAAACCAATATTTGTGTCGTGCATGTGAATGTTTGTCGTCACGCCCTCTAGTTAAAAACAATTAAAGTGGCGTTCTATGACATAACCCCATTCGTATTCCGGTTTGTGGATACTCGTACAACGAGCACGGAAAAAGAAAATCCCTACTCGTGAGACTAATGTCTTATTCGAGTTCGTTCGTAATGTAATCGGCTTTTGTCGGTGTGGTATACCTATACACAAACAAACACAGGGATCGAAAGGATACTCTTGCGGTGGTGGTCTCCAGTGCTGCAAGTGGTAATCGTATCATCCGTCTGCATCATTATCGTCACCATAACCATCCCCATGCGGAGGCTTTAAGTGATATCTATTTCTATTCAACTATACACGTGGTACTTTACAACACCTGAGTCCTTGTCGCTCCTGCATAAGGATTGTGGAGGAAAATTTTCCAATAAAAAAAAGCAAAATGCGTCTTGATAAAAGTTTACCTCTAGCCACAAAATTTTCATGAAGCAATATCGTTTAGTTAAGTTATTTTGCATGAGTCCTTAAAGGGAGAGAGTGCGTTGTTTTTGTCTTCCATCAGGATGGAGGGAATGGGATTACAAACCAAAAGTAATGCGAGGAATTCCTTTAGACCATTTTAAGCTGTTTAAACGCATTGTTGTGTGTGCGCTTGGTTCATTATTATCCCTTTTTTGCTTTTGTACTATCTTTTTGGTGTCTTAGAAAAGGTAGGATACGTACACAGTTATAATGGTGCCAGTGGTGTGCAAAAATTTACATTGAATCCTTGATGGAGTCATAACAATTTGAGTTTGGTGTTGTTTTAAAGCATGCAATGGAGGGAAAGGGAAAAGGGAAGATCATTCAATTTAGAGAATGGTCGAGTTAAGGGAAATGTTTTCCAAGGGAGTTTAGGCAATTTCGTTTCATTGAAAGTAATTTTTGCAGCAATTATTGCGGTTATTCTTTTGAATTAATTTTTATTTTTTAAGGAGAAGGTTACAGAAAGTGTATGAAGATTTGATGGAGCTAATTGTATCGACATTTTGTCCAAGTTCTAGAGAATGAGAGAAAACGAACTTTGACAGGTGATTGCAGTCATATTGTTGAAGGTACAGCTGTCAGTTTCACTATCATTTATTAAGTCTCTCTTGTCAAAATAACTATGGCAGTTATAGCGTACAACAACATATTCAATTGATTAAATTGTTTTATGAAAGTGGGTCTCCTGTTCGAACAACATTTCTTCAGCTCGGTCTATTAAGCTCGTTTCTCATACTATCCGCTGACGTTCAAGGGATCACGACGAGTTGTCCTTTACTGTACCAGGATGCAACACATAGTCGCAGCAGATTTATAATTAGGTTGGACAATATTTGCGCTAAACGCCGCTTGGCTGTCTGAAAAGTTATTTATTCTAGGGCCTTTGATCCCCTTAATGAGATAGTGTCTGGCGCAGGACTCAATGGGAATCTCTTGTGTTGGACCCAAAGACTCCAGCTCCAAACCAAACTTCTGGGGTCCAGTAACGGAACACAGTCCAATAATTGAACCTCAAAAAGCCTATCAGAGCAATGCTGCCATATCAGAACATGTGTCTTGCAGTCCCACTAGGTCCTTTGATTTGTACTCAAAATCTGTTTGCATTTTAGCACAAGCAGCACCCGTCTTCCTGATGAAGATTGGTAGGGAAATTTGCCTAAGCCTCTAACAGCCTCCAAAGCTGTTATCAGATAGGTACTCATGTCATCCGTGATCGCCAGGCATGGAGTTCTTTGAAACATCTGCAACTTGTTTGTCGTTGTCTGTTCGAGAACTTTTGGCCACCAGGCGATGAATACACACGTGACAATGTGTCTCACCATGATTGTGCAGAACCATCATTTGGGAGAGAGACGCCAAGTTTTGCGAAGAGGTATCTACTAGTCCTCTGTAGGACGCCTCTATGGCGAACTTGATGAATTCTAGTTAAGGCATTTGTCAAGAATTACTGACTGACTGTTCAATGACTGATAACATCACAAATAACCTTCGGACCCAAGTCAATCCTCATCCCCACGACAGATACGCAACTTTACAGTCACATAGTGCGGTCCAGTGCATTTCTCTACTCATCCACTCATCCCTATATTTTGTCATATCAGGTAATGCCTTTTTCAATTGCTCTAGATAAAGATGCATGTGTTTTCGTTGTCACGAAGGAACATTACTTTTGGGTGGCTCCAGAAAGAGTGTATTGTGATGATGCACTGTTCAGCATTTCTTAGAGAATTTACGACGAACTAGGAGATGATGAGAAGAGTTGGCAATAACTATGGATATTTATGTGTGATGATATCGTGAGAACAAGGATCTCTATATGGGAGGTGATGTCGCCATATAGTGCGTTAACTACAAAGTAAGTCCTATGAAATCCTAGAACATATACTGCAAACGTCTGGGAGATTGTCTCAATCCAATATTCGGGCAAGTACCAGTTGGCCAGTGAGTAAGAATAGTCTCTTGAGCAAGCTCTCATTATTAGATTCCTAAGAGACACTGGGCTAGGGCTCTAAGCTACATTTCTCTCGTCAAGACAAGACAAAACTACTCGGTTCCTTGAAGAAATCGTAGTCTGTGAGGTAGGAACGTGACTGTGAGGTAGGAACGTACTGTTCCAAGGCGATAGTAGATCATTTGCGGTGCAGCATACTCCTTCTTTAAACACTAGTGCCAACCATTTGCGCAGAATGAAACTTTCAGCTGTGGAGATAAATCTTGCCTCGCAGCAAGTGCTCAGAGCCTATAGAGAAAAACTGAGACAGCTCAATAGATGCTAGTCTATAGTACATTTTCATCTAGTATCGTATGGTATCTTTTGAGTCCTACAGTGGCTCTAGGTTCGAATCCAAGAAAATACCGTACAATTGCTTGAAGCTGAGAGAAAGAACCCTTTTGCTTGAGGCCAAGATTTACTCCACATCGTAGCGCCACTTAAATTAGTCAGTCAATACTATTGTCTCCATTTCTACATCCTATCTCCAGTTTTCCTTTGTTTGCATTGCCTTGTACCAAATATAAAGGACTATTTCTCTGTTAATAAAATAAATTATACATATATTTTCCATCTTTTATACATACAAGTATGTAGGTATCTATATACATAACTAACATAATTACTTTTGGTATTTAATTGGGGTGATACCCGCCTTAAGCATAACCATAAAACCGTTTACGTAATGACCATCGTTAAGTTGTCATTTTCAAACCGCAAAAGGACAACGACAACGTATACATCTGGGACAACATAATCGAACAGCAAACTTACAATCAATAATGAAGGAGGAGGAGGACGAACTGTAATTAACAATACGATGGGTGTGAAATGTGTCGCCAATAAAAGGAAACCTTTTTCACCATAAATATGAACAAAGGATTTATGTGATTGTCCATTAAAGATGGAAGAATGTCAGCGATTTTTTTTTTACATACATATGTATAATGATAGAGAATGCTTTCATTGGGTTATAGGTAGAGATATATGTATGTATGTATGTACCCATCGGAATTGATAGTGATGGATGGATTGGGTATGTATTCCTGTTCCCCGAAGGTCATACCCACCATTAAACGTATATTAATGATTAATGGCAGTTTAATTTGATCCAAAAAAAATGCTGAGGGAAATATGTATATCACAAGGATATAAGTAGTAGTAGTAGGATTGAAAAAAGTGAATGCAATCATTGACTTCATAGACTTCAACTGAATTCAACTGCCTTCAACTGAATTCGTTGACTTGAATGTTCCTTTAAACATGCAAATATTGCGAACACACCCTGCCCTCTTTGATTACTAAGTAAAACAACTAATCTAGTACATAAAAAGTATTTATTTATTTACTTAAACTTTAACTACAACAACGACAGTGCCACCTTCACTTAAAGGCTCAAGCGGGACAGGTTGCGGTTGAGGGGCTCCACTGATAGCTCCCATTAGGGCAAAAACAATTGCAATTGTGACGGTGAAGAACTTCATCTTGTTTGTATGATTTATGTGACTGGATCTCTTCTGAATGAGTACTAAAACTTCTCTGATGCAGACTGGTAACTTTCTGTCAGCTTTATACCCGAACAAGATCCGAACAGGGAAATGCGTTTTCCACAAAAGTAATTGTGTAATATTTGATGACCCTATTACCTTTAGTAAAAAACAAAATGTTGTCTACAAAAGAGGGTGATGAACTGGAGCGAAAGTCATAAAATTACTGTTATCACAATTTACGTTGACATAACATACTTTTTTTTTTTAAATTGCGGAATGTTTTGGCTAGGGATTAGCCGTTAAGAGATAGTGTTAACGTCCATTGAACTCGCTAGAGAGATATCCACTGGAGGGTGACTAACTTTTTAAAATGTTATCGCAAGCGGTCTTTAGAATGAAAAGTATGAGCAGAGCATAAATGTCAAAGTTTAGAAAGATTTGTACCTACAGTAGTGGACTGAAGTAATTACTAAGGAAATAATTGTGTGTGGGGCTGTGTGTGCACAGTTATTGAAAATATCAGTTCGTTGTCTTCGAATCGGTGTTACGTATGCGGTGGAAGGCCACACTGTGTCATGACACCGGTGTGCGCCCAAGTGTGGTGCGCATGGACCGCTTAATCCACTGACACCTATTTTTCGAAAAACTCTCTTTTCAGAATTTTTAGATTCGAAAAATTTTCTTAAGCAAATGTGTATTCACTTGGTTTACAAATTTTCTATGCCTATGGTTATGTCCAATTTTTAGGGGCGTTTTTCAATTTTTCTTTGATTTTCTTCAAATAATATCAATTCTTAGGAACAAATTTTTGTTTTCACAACCACGCCCACTTCGAGTTTTCGAGTCATTTTATGAGAAATTTGAAATCAGCTCCAGATGGATTGTAGCCAGGGTTGTCGAATGTACTACTAAGGGAGTATTCGTATTCCCTTCTTAAAAACTGTACTCCCGTACTCCCCTCGTCCTGATTTTACTCCCTTTTTTCCACAAAATAGTACTAGAAAGTAACTCTAATTTTGTTTAGTATATTGTCACTATCACTATATATTGTCACTTTTATATCATGGGCCATCACAAACTGGTGCAATTACCCCGGGGTAAGACTGGCTTATTAGAAGAGGAAGATGAGGGTAAAATCTTCATCCAGTGTTGAAGCAGTTGAAAGGCGGGGTAAAACTTATATATTTTCTCTTTTCTTTGCAAGCTGCCAACGAAGGAGAATTTACTCGGTGTTACCCCAGGGCAAAATTCCTCCAGTGTGTGATGGGCTTCGTCTTGTTTCTGTCCTTGAAATTGATGAGATAATTTTAAAGCATCTAGTAAACTACGAAATGGAAAAGTAAGCAGAAAAAATAGTTAACAACACAAACTATACTCCTTTACTTCCCTCAGGCACAAAATATTCCTCTGTTAACATCTAAAATTGGAAAATTGGAAAACGGCATCCCTGATTGTAGCTTTTCAATATGTTTAATATTTCTTTTCTCTAAATTTTTATCAAATTCTTTTCTTTACAGATAACGACTTTTAAAGGACTACTTATTGATCGTAAGTATTTGTAAATTTTTCAACAACATTCAAAATTGTTCAGAATATGTGTATATGTATTTCGCAGAGAGATCCTTATAAGATCCTTATAAGATTAACTTTGATTGTTCGTCTGAAGTATTTGTGTTTGAGATAAAGAAAGAGAAAGAAATATAAATAGCTCATCCGGATGAGTCATCGCACTGTTGCCTGCTCATCTACTTAAATCTTTTAGTCTGTATGACGTTACCCAATGTGGACCAACCCTCAAAAGACCGAACTAGTCCTCTTCACAAGGAAATATAACATCCCTATTATAGACGTTAAATGGCACTAAACTTGTGTTTTCCGAAAAAGCCAAATTCTTGGGTCCCATTTTGGACAGGAAACTTAGTTGGAAAGCCAATATACTGCCCTGTACTCTTGTAAAAGGGCGATTGGTACAAGAAGGGGGCTTAAACCTCACGTCACCCTCTGACTATATACATCTGTTGTCAGACCTATACTTCTGTATGCCGTGTCCGTCAGGTCGACAGCTCTTCTAAAGACTGTTAACCTATTTCTCCTGGGAAAAGTTCAAAGAGCTGCATGTATTTGTATATGTGGAGCCCTAAGAACTGCTCCTTCCGCAACTCTAGGTACCATTCTTAACCTACTGCCCCTAGACATCGTCAGCAACCAAATAGTGGCCTCAACTGAAATTCGTTTGTCTGCCTCTTCCCAGTGGCTGTCTCTCAACTATGGCCACTCCTCCGAATTTAACCTCGTTGATGTAACCACCGACTACACCCCCGCAAAACTCAGCTTTGGTCGGAACTTCCGTACATCAATCCCAGCTCGTGAAACATGGTCTAATGTGGAGCAGGTGGATGTCAGAACGATTCACATCTACACTGATAGATCTAAGACCTCAGACGAAGTAGGTGGTGGTGTATACTCCTCTATGCTTAACTTAAGCAGCTCCTAGTGAAACAGCTGTTCTCGAGAGTCGAATGCATGAATGGACAGTACCTGTCAGAGTCCTCTATGGTTGCAGTGAAGTAGTCCACCCAAGACAAAGATTTCTTGTATTCTTTGAGACAATCCTTATGTGGCTGCCAAAAATTGTGCTAAAAGCTGATTTTGAATGCCTTAGAGTGGATAAGTCTTCGCTCTAAATGTGTGCTGCATTTAATAGAACACGAAACCTTGAAAAAGTCATTCCCATGGCACTCGAAAGTGACCTTATTTTGGCCTCTTTTTCTTATATGACCCATGAAAGCTAGAACACTTCTAGTTTAAAGCCTTACGAAGGTCAGCCTTACACATATGCTTGCATGTCCTTAATGCTACCATGTAAGCCTTGCTGCTGCTTGTTTTTGGCTAAATGCCCATCGTCGATTCGAAATAGTTCCTTGACTAGTTTCCTCCTTGAGAAAACGTGAAATCCTTTTCATAATTTCTATCGATTCCATTCCCATCAAAAGAATTAATATCAATAGGTAATAGGTATCCCCCAAGAGAAAAAGACCAAATAACTCTTTCCAAATTATTACAAGTTCCGTACAGCTATCCTCGAATCGATAAAAGAATTGCGTGCCTATTCTTTATAGTTCCCCAGACACTTTCATCCTCTTGCCACATCGAGTTTTGCCAACAAACACTTAAGAATCGGCCCCAACAACGATTTGCCATGTCATTTACATAACACGTCCAGCCAGTACACACTAATATTCCCAAAAGGCATACGTATCTGACTTCGAAATGAGAATGTCCTTTGGCCAGAAATAGCCATGTTTCATACGTACGACTGGTACGCATATGTTCCACATTGCGGTTGACCCTCCTATTTCAAAAAAAAAAAAAAAAGGGACCCACCACTGCAGTACTACTACATGTCCTCATAGTTCCATTGAGACAGAAAAAAGCACCCACCCAGCAGAGGGCACCCACTAAACGGGACGAAAAGAAATATGGAACAACATATCCTTATTGATAAATATGCGTGCTGCACGCAAATTTCTCCATAAATTCTTTAGCCGTACATATGTACATACGTACGTAGATGAGTTTTGAAATAACTTTCGCCAGAGGATGTAAATATGTTGGTAAACTTTAAGGAAACCATAAGTTCCCGAGGTTCAACGGGTTCTCCGTCAATTGCCCGTCGAGATAAGCCAGTACTCTTTTGGTTTTGTGTGGTTGTTTCTTTTCTTTTTTTCTCTGTTTCGTCCTTCTTTTGTGTTGTTGTTTTGTTTTTTGGTAGTGTCGAGGAACTTACCACTTCGTGATAGTTAGGTTCCACCCCAAAAACTCACTCCGATGAGACTGTGTCTATGAGAAGAAAAGCCACTCAAATGGGGGCTATAACTCATTTTGGGGGTTCTGCAATCGATAGTCCTTGCGGCGGGCGGCAGGAGTGAGTGGGCTGACTTAACACATAGTCTGACCATTTGTTTACATTTTCTGTTGAGACCATGCAACAGGGTTTGACTTACCACAAAACAGTTCTTCAGTACACCCACAGTGAATAAAAGTGGATTTTCGTTTTTTTTTTTTGTTAATTTGAAAGCAAAAAGGCGCACGGAAGCCCATGTGGGTAAGGAATGAAGGTTGTAATCTTAATTAAATTCAATGTTGTGGTTTTTACAGGATGTACAGGAGCTGCTTTTCAGGTCATCGTGTGGCAAAGGTAATTGCGAATATTCGTGTAATGGGAAAACAAATGGAAATTTTCGTACTTTTACCGTTTGTAATAAAAGAGAGGTGCGCCATGGACACGGAAGCACTTAACGAATTTTGTAGTGTGTTACCCTATGTGATATGCTCTCGACATTTGAATAGCCTTTTACATGTGACTAAAGTCTTTAAATATGCTATTGTGGGTCTTGTTGGTCAAAGAAAAGAAAAAAGCCCTCACCAGCTGGTGAACAAACTGGAAGACGACCCTAACCTCATCAGCAGACCGATTCTGAGCACGGAAATTGCTTGGTTAGCGACTTAGAACTACTTTTAGTGCTCAATATGTAGATGAATGTTCTCTCGAATAGGAAAATGAGAGGAGCAACATTTGGTGTTCAGTTAGTTCCACCGCATGTACACCGCAGACTAGAACCAACTGCGGCCGTGATCTGTGCCTGATAAAACCGTCTCCATTCTCTACAGTGGGCTGAAGAGATCCTATCAGATCATGTGTTCAACTCTTTGTGCAAGCGCCATCCTGGCAACACTGCGCTCTAAAAGGGAACAAAATTTAATTAAAGTCAGATTTAGGGTTAGTCTCAATTTAGGTTGACCAGATAAGAACAATAGGAAAACGAATTTAAATAAAACAACAGCGGTGTGAGATATGACATTGATTCTGGCGTTATTTTAAAGCAGCATTAATGCCATTTTGTGTGGAATATAACACAACATGCAAATGGTCGCTGACAGTGCTTTAAGCGGCCAATCAAATTCTTGATGACACAGTCCAATATATGCGGCGTTATTCCAGCAATAGCGTCTCAAATGTTGGCTTCGAGCTCGTCCAAAGTGGTAACACTAATGCCAGTGTAAACTTCGTTTACATATTTTCACAATGTGATACTGGTGGTATACCCAACCTGCTCAGTCTCCTAACCATACGGTGTCTATGAGGGTTTCCTTGTTAATCTGTCAGGCAGAGTGGTGCCAGTTCAGACGTAGCATGAATCGTATTACGCTCAGGCTTGAAACTGAATGGGTACTTTGCCTCCAATCCACTTAGCCTGGGCTAAGAAAAGGAGGCTGATCGTTTGGAGATTTCCTGGAATAAAGTTTACTCTTTTTTTTTCCAATACTCTAAATAATGCAAAATGTCCACCGATGCTAATGTCCACCAAATATGTCAAAGCACAGTATTCGATATTCCATTGACGAACCCTCCATTTTCGATGGCATTGTCTGTCGAGCTACCATCATTCAGCAGTTCAGAGACTAGCATACATTGGTGCTCTCATCGCGGGCCTTGAAGCCACCGATAGACATTAGTGCCATGTGAATCAGTCAGTCAGCGACTGAGGTTCTTGGAACGCAGCTCAAGGTATCGTTCTGCTGGTTTCTCGGCCATGAAGGCATCCCAAGCAATAAAACAGCTGATGAACCACACAATAAGGTTCAATAGGTTTACCAGAAAAGGCTTATCTCTCTGTATGCACACCGCCTTTCATACTCCGCCTTGAAGTCAGGAAGCCAGCTGGAAGGAAGCTTACTTGTAATATCACAAGAAAATTATGGCAAAGACCGAGAGTCTTATATGAAAGGACAGTAGATCCCTTTCTATTCGAGTTGGTATCATCACGAGGAATAGTACTCTGCGGCTCTAGATAAAGAAACTATGCCAGTTGGAAGAATAACTTTGCCGCGGCTGTAGCGTTGCCATTGTCCTGGACTCCAGCATTCAAGATAAATTTCCTCGGTAAATATGTACGTCTTTCAACACCTTGAAGAACGTCATCGTGGCATATTTGAGACTCTCATCCTGTGACTCTAGTTGTTATTACTGGAATTCAGCCCAGTGGATTTCTTCATGCTTTTTCCTAATACAGCTACATAATTTGTACACGCTAAGTTTTCCATGATGAAATGTCAAACCATTCTGAATACAAATACCATGACAGCTTAACACTATACACTCATTATCTGTCAAAATATTCACAAACAAAAAGTACCTCTAAATGATCCACCGCTTGCTACTGTCCTACAGATGTCCCTAGCTGCAATACGGAGCGAGAGACGTTTGATTGACATTCCGTCAATATATCGCGATATTCCATGCGATATTGTGTTACATAAACATTTTATCGCAAGCGAATGCTTCTCTTTATCGCATCACTGTGCGGGTAGCCTTACGTTGCAGTGAGCAGAACTATCTTAATAAATCGATAGGATATCCTAGCCCATTCATCTCTTCATTAAGACACACTCACAGTTATCCTAGCTATCGTCACAAATAACCTATATTAGGATAGTCCACTTCGGAGGTTAGGGAGAAGATCTAAAAGCTTTTACACTGGTGAGGGAGAATGAGTTAGTGGAAAGCACTATCTGTGAAAATCACGAACAGGGAAAATCACTAACACATTCTCATTCACCAGTGTAAAATTTTTAGGTTAAGGAGAAGATCGCTCGATCCAATAATAAGGTTATTTGTGCTATCGTTTTGAGTGTGAGTGAGGTTAGGAAAAAAGGCGAAATCAGCTAGAGTTTCAATCCTACTAAAAGTTCCCACATTTCCTTTCACCGCAATTGTCTGACATGCTATCCTTCATCATAGAATTAATTAAAAGAAAATTAAAGAAACCCATTATTTAAAAATTTCACCCCTACTTTGAAAAAATTTACATGCCACCCACAGGATTTAATTACCGCCCGGAACTTCTGGTTATTGCAACATCCTTACTTTTTTTTTTGTTGTTCCTTCGTCCTCATTGTGTTACTGACAATTTTAGGTCATTTTATTCTTCATTCAAGGCATATCCTGGTCCTGCCCACACACTATCAACCCCCAACTCATCCATATCCATCTGTATGTTCTGTTTTTCACCATTGTCAAGCCAAGATGCTGCTTTCGCTCTCGCTTTCGCCTCGTAGTCCTGGAGGATAATTGAAATTCTTCTTCCATACAACGAGATTACCAAAAGCATTCATTTCAATTTAAGAACTCGAAAAGTGAAACGAGTTCCGCAAAAAAATAAAAAAACAACACGAACTTCTTCCTCTTCTGTGTTGTACCCAGGTGGCGGTTATGCGCTTCTAAAGATATGTAGAAGACCATTACCATCCACATCCTGTGTTTGGTGTCCTTCTTTTTCTTTTCTTGTTTTTTTTTTTTTTTTTTTGTGTAGGGATGAAAACTTTATGGAACGTCGTTGACTGTGTTTCGCGTCGGCCCATGTGTCTTTGGTGTACTATATTCACATTTCGAAAATTTTCTCAGAAATCCCAATTTGTGTGCGGCACACAAGATGATGTGCTTCAGAAGAAATAAGAAAAAGTCCTGCTTTACAATAACCCCACCAAGAGGGAGGCCTTTTTTTTCTTGTCTACTTTATGTATTTTGGTGTATCCTAATGTACATGTTTCATTTCGCTTTGATGCTTCTGGTATATGACACAAGGGACCAAGATGAGAATATGTGCTGTGCGCACTCTGTATTCAATGAAAAGACATCGCCAGGATGCTCGGTGTTCATTTCCTTGTGCAGATATGTACACTGAAAGAATTATGATATTTTTATGCAGCATAAGTTGGAAAGCTAAAACAAGCGAGGAGATTTTCATCTGTGAACGGGGGTTGATACGGGGCAGCGTTTAGGGAATTGCTGCATCAGGCTAGTGGTTTGAGTAACTGCAATGGTTTTTGAGGATAAAAATGACAAACAGAGAAACTGAGAAATATTTCTGCGCCCACACCAAGGAAACACTTCAGAATTATTTAAAAAAAATCTTATTTTTGTTTCTGAAATCTTTGGTTCGATCTGAATGCAGATTAAGGGCGAAAGTTTGGTCTTCCGAAACAAAGGCCTTTGAAACAATTCAAAATCGGTGAGGTTGTTAAGATAGGGAACCAGTAGCCTCAGCAGTGAAAAAAAAACGAATTTTAAAACCGAATTCTCGACGAAGAAGAAGGATTTGGAACAAGTATATAACTTAACAAGCAGCTGCTAGCTAGCTACAAACCCGGAACGCAGGCTCTTTCAAACAGCGAAGGCAACCAAGTCACCGACATACAGGGAATTGTTGATGTATGATGAATTCCAGCAGCAAATAGAGAGAGTGCCCTATCACTCGAGACGAGAACCCATATCCAGTCAATGAAGAACCAACGACTCCACCCAGTATTGAAGAAGTTAATGTAGCCATCAGAAAATTGAAGAACAACAAAGCTGCTGGCTCTGATGGGCTTCCAGCTGAACTCTTTAAGTACGGAGCTGATGTCTTGGTAGGGTGCATGCATCAAGTCATGAAGCAAGTATGGAAGGAGGAACGCATGCCCGACGACTGGAGTATCTCTCTCTATGCCCCATCTTCAAAAAAGGCGATCCTATGTCTTGTAAGAACTACCGATGCATATCCCTGTTAAATGTCGCATATAATATCCTATCCAAAGTAACACACTAATCGGCACGTACCAGTGTGGCTTCCGGCCCAGCAGATCGACAATCAAATTTTCACACTCAGACAAATCCTGGAAACGACCAACGAATTTCAAGTCGCAACCCACCACCTTTTCATCGACTTTAAAGCCGCCTATGACAGCATTCATCGCCTTGAGCTCTACCAGGCGATGGCCCAATTCCGGATACCATCAAAACTTATCCAGATGCTCTGTACAACTTGATAACAACTCTTCAGAGCACTTCCAAACTTGCACCGGATTCAGGCAAGGAGATGCGTTGTCATATGATTTCTTCAATGTTGTGTTGGAGGAGATAGGGCGCAGGGCAGGTGTCAACACGGAAGGCACTATCTTTCACAATTCCGTCCAACTACTGGGATATGCATATTGACATCATCGGAAGATCCCGGCAAGCCGTCGTAGACGCGTTTACGGCTATTGATGAGCAGGCGAAACGAGTTGGTCTTGAAGTGAACCAGTGTCCAAAACATTGGGCATAACGTCACTGTTGATAACTATAATTTCGAGGAAATATAGAACGCTCATCTTACCAGTCCTGCTGTATGGAGCCGAGTGCTGGACGATAGGTAAGGAAGCTGAGCAAATATTGGGCACCTTCGAGCGAAAAATACTCCGTCGGATATTAGATCCCTTATGCGAGGAGGGCCAATGGAGGAGAAGATACAACCGCGAACCAGAGGTGTACCAGGATGTGGATGTAGTCTGAAAAGCCAAGATACGCAGACTAAATTGGCTCGGCCACATCGAGCGAATGGGAAACAATGCTCCAGCCAAGAGGATCTTCGAATCGGATGGCGGATAGAAGGCAAAGGTGTCTCAGTCAGCGACTCTACAAGGGTCGTGAGCCCTTTAAGTAAGTAAGTATATAACTTAACAAATTCAAGAAGGCTTAAGGAACTGAAGAAGCAAGAAGGAGTTTTGACAACAACTGCTTGCGGAGGATCAAATTTGCAAAACATAAACAGAGAGCGCCAAGCTCGGGTTTCGGCTCTATCAACTGGCTATCGACTTTAAGAAGGCTCCAGGCAGTTTGAATTTGAATGGTATCACCTAGTAGGTGTCAGGCCGTAAAAGAACCAAGTAAACGTTCGGTACACAACATCATCTACCTAACTGACGTCTCTTCCCGTTTAGTCCAAGTCTCCTATGCAGTTTAGGAAGATCTACCTTTTCAAGCTTCTCCTTTACCCAAACGTCAAAACTGATAAAATATTTTTACGAAATCGATAAACACACAAAGCACCTGTTGTCTAAAACAGAAACCAGTTGACCAGTTGCATTTCAAATTGGCTACTTTCCACTCACCTCCCATTACTTACAAAAAGTCCCATCAAAACCCTATCCGTCTGGTCATACAATCCACCATTTCCTCAATTTAAGGACCTTACAATGATTCACTGTATATTTTTACGACCAATTCATCCCCGATTACATCGTCTTCTAGTCAATTTCACGGTAAAGCCACCATTCCAAAAATACACTGCACACAGCTCACCCAATTCGACAAACTTTGTTTTTTTTTTTTTCTAAAATTGTCATAAAATCCTAACGTTAAAATTTTTACTCTCAAAGTACCTCAAAGAAAAACTTTCCAATTATATTGTCGTACACTAGTGAACTCGTAAAAAATGGCAACATTGTCCCCGAACTCAGAAAAGGCCAAAAGTACATAATATCTGTCATTAAAGTCTTTGACCGCCATAAAAACTCTACTCGTCCTCGTGACCCATAAACCCATGCGCTCAGTTTTACACTCCTTTTTCGTCAGTTCACTTCACATGACGGACATTAGCTACAGGGATGAAAGATTAAGTCAGGTAACGACCTACCTCTGTCCGTCCACCAACCACTCAAGTTTCACAACAAAAAAAAAAAAAAAAATTGTGAAAGGAACTTAAACCTAATAAAGGAGTCTATAATAACGTTTTGATGTTCATTTTCGTTTCTTTGGTAAATGAAATGGCTACACAGTATGTCATTTAATGTAGTG
Organism: Chalcosyrphus nemorum; assembly: GCA_949716465.1. NCBI lineage: Eukaryota > Metazoa > Arthropoda > Insecta > Diptera > Syrphidae > Chalcosyrphus > Chalcosyrphus nemorum. The sequence continues at coordinate 79,124,587 of OX454332.1, read as the reverse complement.
GTGGTGGTGGTGGTGGGGTGGACGTGAAATGCTCACCTCTCGTGCGGATCTAAAGGATAATGGGCGGCAGAATAGGGTCGCTTATAATGAGCAACGGAAACGGTAATGCGATTGTTTCTAGAAAAATAACAAGAAATCAAATTGACCTTTGGATTTATGTCGAAAACAGTCGAATTGGGGTTGACGAAATTTATCATTTAATTACAGAGAAACAGAGTGAATACAATTTCCTGTAAAAGAATTCGTCGGAATTTCAAACAAAATTTGATTACTGCATCTGTTGTCAAAGGGAATGAAGAAAGGACATAGCTTTTGGTAGTCAGTGCCGCGGAGATATCTATCTTTGGGTGGGCATCGCAATTCATAGAGTTATGGCCGCACTTTATTGAGTGGAAACAATGAGCTCTGCACAAAATTTATTTCATATAACCCCCAAATAGAGCTGATCTCTACCTCGATGCGCATTTGACAGCTATTACTCCGCAATACCGCTCTCATAACCCAGTATTCAGTGTCCTTAATTTAAGACAACAAGCGCACGTTAGAGTGTATTATTTCTTTCGACGACAATTGTGCAGTCGAGTTATAGCTTCTGACCACAGATTTATTTTTCATGGATGATCTCCAAATTAACTGAGAGGAGTTGTATGTGATTTTTGCATTTGTTTGTAATTCACAGTATTATTTTGTTTGTTTTGTTTTGTGATCCATGGCAGTCCATATGGACTTCTCAATTGTTGAGTATGAATGAGGCAGTTCCTGGTTGCTTTGGAACTACCATTCTTCGGTTGGTCATTAGTCCCTTAGCCTACAAATAGCTGGAAGTCAACCCGTCAATGCTGATAGTTCAGAAGTATAAAATCAATCGTAAAAGATTAGAGGCTACATTTTATTGTTATTAGTCTCGAGGGCACTGTGTCTGAGATTTTATACAACAAAACCCTGGGTTCATCTAGGAGCGAATGCCAGGATACTAAGACCGGTCTTAAGCTAGAAAAGCTAAGTTCAATCTTAGACGTTCATCAAGAAAGCAGAAGCGCAGAAATTTTAAGAAAGTTGGTTCTCTGTAGGCGTCTTTTTTTGGACGTTCAAAAATTTGTTCCATTGAGTCGAAAGTTGATGTTAGCTTTTATTCGATCTCCTACTCCTACATAGAAAAGTCAATAAAGACAATTTATTGATGCGAGGTCTGTGTGATGTTTGAGGCATCACGAGTGACGGAGGATGAGTGAATTCGAAGACAGAAGAAAAGTAGTCGTACTTGAAACTCACGAGATATAAGGTTTCTCTTTGGATGGTGCCCAAATTAAGTGGGGAGAGTTGTATGGGATTTTTGCATTCATTTGTAATTTACAGTATCTTTTCGCTTTACAGTATCTTTATGCTGTTTCGAAGCAAATTCTTTTCTTTTTTCTTTAAATGGCTCCCGACCCTGCCTGAGACGTCGTTGCCTTCCACTCTCTGTGGTTTTCTGGCATCCGCGATAGCTTGATCTTTGTACCGGAGGTTCGGTCCTCTTCGCCGTCTCGAACCTGGGGGCTGGGACTCGAAGATCCTCTTGCCTGGAGCATTGCTGTCCATTTGCTCGATGTGGCCGAATGCTGTCATAGGCGACTTTAAAGTCAATGAAGATGTGGTGGGTTTCGTCTTGAAATTTGTTGGTCGTTTCCAGGATTTGTCCGAGTGTGAAAACTTGGTCTGTTGCCTATTTGCCAGGCCGGAAGCCACACTGGTACGTGCCTAACCTAACTTTGTGAACACTTTTAAGGTTATGTGATGAAGGAGCTCAAAAATTATTAAATACCAACCATTTAACAAAGTGCTTCTTAATAATTCAAATGACCCTCTTCTCATTTCAATTAAACTTATTATTGAAGAAGCCTTATGCATAACTACAATCTACTGAAATTGGAACATGAAATGAAAAGAACCAGTAGAGCTAATTACCTCCCTACTCACGTAGCAGTACGCATTGCAGTTATTTTCTATAGAAAGAGGATATACCGAGTTAAAGAAATTACACGCCTCAATTTTGTATGCACAAGTGCACATTGTGTTACACCTAGTAGTTATTGCCCTTATCCAATGAAACAACCACCGACCGTCTAACATTCACAACGTGCCACAAATAATTTACTACAAAACACCATTGCTTCGTGTTCACCCTGTATATTGCGAGCAACACTCATGCAATGTGAAACCGCACATACAACGGAGAACGATTAATTAAAATTTATTCAATCCCAAGTTGGGCGTGCAATTATTTTGTAAAGTCTCTCTCTCTTCCTCTCTCTACTCTCTCACGTGGAGTATTATAAAATGATGCGTTCCGGGATAATTACGTTCCCATCACAAGGGTCCTTTAGTTCCATTTCAGTTGCAGAAAAAGTTATTAAATTTTTTTTCCCTACATTCTCACATTTTACAGAGTTGGTATTTGAGCACTAGGATCATTCATCACTCCTCCCCAGAGAATGGTGATAATTATTATCGTCCTTTTTTGTTTTATAGCAGCCCAGATACAACAAATATACATAGATACGCATATAACTCTGCAGTTTTGCATTCCCATTGCGCTACGAGTGGCCATTTCCATTTCGAAAATCATTTCGAAAAAATCTCACCAAATGGAGCGGAAGTGAATCCTTTTTGAATTGAAGCAAGGAATTTTATTTTTCCCCTTGCATTGGAAAAATAGTTTTTTGAGTGAGTGATTGTATGCAAATGGAAGTGCATTACTTTTATTTTATATCTCCTTTTAAACGAAAGAGAGAGATGAGAACACACTTTGTGTAGAGGATTACTGAGAGTGAATCCTTCGAGGGGTAAAAACTAAAAAAAGCAAGGAAAAAAGTGATTTGTTTCGCAAATGCAACAGAATGAAAGTTACGTGAGATGAGCCTCTGCATTTGAGTAACTAACATGACTGTGGACAAGTTTAGAGACTATTTTCAATTGACACTCGAATATTTAGGTCACTTTAATGATTCATCTTGACTCAGTGCTCAGCTCTTTAAGTGAACTCGGATCCAAATGAAAGCTTATTCGACTCGACTCGTCTGCGGCTTCCAGTGAAGCTCACATAAAGATGAACAACTCAATCAAATTATAACAAATTCGAGTGGAATCCAATCAATATAACGGTGGAGTTGAGTGTGAATAACCAATTGAGCTCAACTAGAGCGTAGGCTTAGCCTGCAGTGATGCGAGAAGCGATTACTTGCGAGTAAAGCGAGTAATGACTCACCTCGAGTTGACTACAAATTTAAGTGAATTTGAGTTCTTTTTTGCTGTAACCAATCACTCAGCGTACTGAAGGTAAGATCTAAGTTAAAGCTAGAGTTTCTGAACTGTAGTCTTATCAGATCTTTAAGCCGATTGATAGTTCGCTAAATTTTGGAACAGTATCTCTATATTCTCATTGTATTCCAAACTCCTTATTCTCTCAATCGTTTGTGCAGAAATTTGAGCTGATAAATTCAGCACGAGACTACCGTCAAATAGTGCCTCCCATGCTCCCCTCTTTGGCAGAAAACGATCAGCGATCGACGAGTAGTACGAGTAGATCGACCTAATTTTTAGGACCTTATTGGGAAAGTAAATCGACACCAACGCACTAACCATTATATCAACTTGGTGGAGGTCCTTATCCGGTGAAAGAGTAGCTTCTCCGTCTTCCGTTGACTGAGCAAAATTCAGCATTTCACTTATAAGAAAAAAAGAAACAATATTGGTGAAAGAATGCAGCCTTGTCGAACCCCACTTCTAAGTGATCTCTTGTGATTAGGGCTTCTATAGATGATTAAATCTCTCAGTTTTGTAAGAAAATACCGGCTGCCATTTAGTTGGCGTTTTAACGGCTTAAGTAGGCTTACGAAATACTACAGTGTGCAATTCCTGCGGAGAGTTCGATGAAACTGCGAGAACACTTCCTCTGTAAGTGTCCATCTCCTTTGCTCGCAGTAGGTGGCGAATTTTCTGTGGGAATGTGATGACTACTAATACCAAAAGCTCGTCATTATTGAAGTCGAAAGTCGGAAGAAGTCCAGTAGGATTTGCTTCCCTAAAACTAAAATGCATAAATTGAGCTTTTTCCTGGCTCAACAAAAAAGGCTACATACGATGGTGATTAAAGTTACGTTTTGCACGTGAGGTGTCAGATGATTTGAAATTACTAAAAAAGGAGTGCCTCAGGGGTATATACTGTCACCGATATTCTTTGTTGTTTTAAGCAAAAAGCATTGATGAAATTTCACAAAAATCTTTGGACTATGGCCATTCAATGACTGTTTCTCTAAAATGTCGAATCTAAACTACTTTTGAGAAGGGTACTTTATATAGTACTATCATTGCAGGGACTCCTAGGGAAATTTGGCGCAGAGTCGGTCTCTTTGGGAATGCGTTAAAAGCAACTCAAATGCGTCTCAAATGAAATGGCGAGCAAACGTTGTCAACTTCCTTTACGGTAGAGACTAAAGCAAGTAGGAAAGGCTTCAATCCCTTTAGAGTCCATGTACCACAGGTTAGAAATGAAAAGACAAATTTTCTAGGCTGTTTGTCGTGAAGATGAAGATCCTCTAAAGAGGATTAATTTCCATTAATCATAACCGAAAGTCATTTCACGTAACACTCATGCCAAATTAATGCAAAAATTATTTCCTAATTTTCATCAAAAACATAACTTATTCCATGCCTAAGATTTACATACGCCTAAAGTATGTATTTATTCATGAGATTATTATGACAGAATGTACTTCCTCTTGGCAACACTTTGTCTCCAAACCAAATGTGAAGTTTCAGTTCAAAGAACACATCCTTTATGTGTATGCTGTCTCCGGCAGACACGTGTATCCTGTGCACATAATGAGTTGTTTCATAGGACATTGCCATTTAGGCACACATTAACCAACATCAAAGAGGAAACTTATGTTAAATGTGCCATCGTTCAGTTCATCGCTTGGCTTCTGTTCTGACTCAGAGAATTGAGTCCTTTTGCAAAGAGAGATGAAGAAAAACTTTTTTTATTCGATGCAATTGCTCTGTCCTGAAATGAGGTTAAAGCCACAGAAAGGATGTCACTTAAGCAGACAATTTATCCTTCGTCCGAAATGAGATGCATAATTACGAAATTACATTTATGGAAATTTAACAAAGGGTTTGACATTCCACATTACCCATCAAACATTTTACAAAACGATAACACACTTTAAGCCACAAGTCAAAGATGTCAATGTGCACTAAGCCATCCGTCTGCGGATCCATCAGAGAACTTAATCCAATTGGATTTAAATGAGTTATAATTTCTATGCACAGAGGCCAACCGACAATACCACATGGGGCGAGCGTAAAATAGGCCAGATCATATTGCTAATTGGGGCATCCTATTCAACACCTAATCCCGACATACTCCTCGCAAATGGTTTAGTTGCAGTTCGTGACCATATGTTGGTTTGGCCGGCCGCCCGCCGCCGCTGGGCAAATGCTGTTTCCGGTGCAAACTCAATGAACCGAATATCCTGTGCTTTGCACGTTATTTTGTTATTAAAAATTCATGTCCGAAATGGCCTAATTGCGCACACAGAGGCGATACCAAATGCACTGGATTTCATTGATCCTAGCCCAAGGATGTTGTGTGTGTGTGTGTGTGTGATATCGAAGGGAAATTTAGTGTTTATTTAAATGCAAACTGGAACTGGAAATGGGGCTTTGGTAATAATCAAATCGGATTTTCAAATTATAGAACTGCAAGGACTGTTGTTGACTTAAAAATTTTATTTTCTTTTTTGTCCAATTATCCTTTTCAGGGGAATGGAAGTACGTACGTTTATCATAATGTGCTGTGGTTCTATGGTTAACATAGGGTGACCAGATAGCAATGATACTTTTTTTCAATTGTTTTATTTCAGCAGCTGTCAAAGTTACCAGTGATATTTAGCTGTCAAAATATTAAATAATGTTTGCCATTTTATTATGCGTCGTTTCATGCTTGTCGGGTATGTAGAATTTATTTAAAAATCTTGTAGAAATTCCGACTCAGTTGTAAAGTGAATTTCATCGTGAGGTCGGTCGTCATCATGGTTTCAGTGTGCAGGCAATTCGTCGCACTGTGGAAAAGTTTGAGCCTGAATACACTCCTTTGGACCTCAAGCTACCAACTAGACAGAGATTGGTGCGAAATGAAGAAAAAAATGAAATGAAATGAAGAAAAAGCCGCCGAAGCGGCCAGGATCGAAGTAGATACATAAATCTTGAACAGCGCATCACCAAGGGGTTTAACCGGCCTGTTTTGGGCTTGAATTTGGGCCTACATCCGTATAGAATTGTACTGAAGCAAGAATTGAAGCCAAAATCACGAATTCAAGCCGACATTCGAGACACTAATGCCAGAAAAACGCCGCACATATTGGACTAAGTCATCAAAAGTTGGATCAATCGCTTGAAGCGATGCCAAGGCGGCCGTGTGAATAATATTCCATTCCACACAAAATGGTATGAAAGTAGCTTCGAAATAAAGTAAAAATTAATTTTGTACCTCACAGCTTTGTTGTTTGATTTAATTTATCTTTCCTATCGTTCTTGTCTGGTCACCCTATAAGGATGGTACAATAGTTTAGTTATAAGCCTCTCATGTTAAAAAAAAACCTTTTATACATATATTTTTTTTCTTTCTTTCTTTTATTCCTTTTTAATTTCTATATCTTGGATATCTTCAGTCATCATCTGGCCATCAGATAGCTGTATTATTTGCCACATAGGGCCGTCCAGTACCCGCTAAGCGATCATCATGGGGTGTGACATCCACTTAATAGACCGGTAACTATTACATTTGCACAAAAAACATATATAAATACATATTTAAGATATTTAGGTTATCTACTAATTTTTAGAACTTTTTTTTAATCATTTCCAACACTAGACAACAAAACTTTCCTAGTCTTACTTGGTCTACCCATCAATTTGGTTGCGCGCTACTTTCCGCAGTTGGAAAAGTTTCATAAGAAATTTATTGCATTAATCTTTTGTTGCGGGTCTTTCCATTTGAGAAACTAATAAATTACGGGGACAGTGTTGTAGGGACTTGCACAACCGAGAGTAAAATGCCTTGGGGTAGGTATAGGTATACCTAAGGGTGTGTCGTCATTATGCCACTATAACTTGGGTTTAAATTCCATTTTCTCAACAAAAATAACTCACAGGGTTAAATAGGACGAATAAGTCCTTGCTTGCGGAAGTTCTTTTCCCTTTTTTTCTATTTTTTTGCTCAAAAATTTTAGCTTCATAAAGTTTTCCTCTTCAGAGAAAGAGAGCGAATAAAGAATATAAAAAAAAAACAAAATCAAAAGTTGGACAAATTTTGCAGAACAATACATTGGGGTATTTTAAATTGTTTAAAAGCAAAAACCTATGTGGTGTCAGAAGTTTTAGGATTTTTTTCTTTTTTCTTTTGAGAAGGGGTCTGAGGTTCGTTTTTGCATATGGCATTTGCATCAATTTGTAAAAGGGACTAGGGTTAGCCTCTGTGAAAGTAAACAAGTGGTTTGGGCTATGTTTTTGAGTAGGGCTCTAGAACTTGTGGAGTTGAGTTTAATTTTAAAGTTGCAGTAATATAGGTAATGCATGGACTTGAATGCGAAAGGACTATGTTTTTTTAAGGAAAATTTGATTAAAGTTTACGATGAAGGCTGTGTTTAACTCATTTGTTCACTAGAATACAGCAGAGCATATGAAGTATCGGCAGATTTGCTGCATCCGCTAATACGGAGATCTTAGGATAGCGAGTTTCCGCAGGAGTGGAAAAGAGGGATGATCATCAAGCTTTCGAAAAAGGGAAACCTGATGAATTGTGGAAACTGGAGAGGTATAAGTGTTCTAGCAGCCGTAGCCAAAATAACTGCAAGAATAATTCTGGAAAGGATCAGGGAGCATTTAGATTCTACTCTCGACGTCGAACAGGCAGGCTTTCGTGCTGGATCCTCCTACATCGACCTTAAGGATCATAATCGAGCAATGCGTTTAGTACAGGTCTCCTTTGACAGTTTGAATAGAGATGCTATTTGGTTGGCCTTGCGCCCAGAAAAACTTATAGCTATTATTAAGGCTACATATGAAGGCAGTAAGTGTCACGTCTTGCACAATGGCAAGGTGTCAGTAGAATTTGGAGTCCAAGGATGCATACTGTCACCGCTGTTATTTTTAGTGGTTATCAGTGATGTTCTCCGTGCAGCATTGACGGAAGGAAACCATGGAATTCGCTGGACTATGACGTCTTATAATGGACCTCCGTCTAATGGTCCAGAATCTAGAAGCTGAGGCAAACAAAGTAGTCAAAACAAAAGCCCTGAGTACTTCTAACACCAGCGCCCAACTTTGCAGAACAGGAAGTCGAGAAAGTTGACAACTTTCTATACCTAGGAAGTGTGGTCTCGGCAAACCGTGGTGGCACCGAACTGGCTAAAGCTGCGTTCGGCATGCTGTCCACCATCTGGAAAAGCAATGTTATCAGCTTAAGAACCAAGATACGACTGTTTCGCTTTATGGGTGCAGTCAACATTACAATACGAAGGAGAAAGTGGCAGTGGATTGGACACACCCTACGGCGCGAAGACAGTTCCATTGCGAAATACGCTACGCAGGGGAATCCGCTCACCCAAGCAGGCAGAAGAGTGGGACGCAGAACAGTCGAGGAGGAATCGAGCTCTTTGGGGATGAGTTGGAAAGAGCTCAAACGCGTTGCAGAACTACCAACAAGAAGGCGCGCAGGCGTTGTTGAGGCCCTATGTCCCCCGAGGGGTTAAAGGACTCAAGAAGAAGAAGATATGAAGTAGTCTACCAGTCAGCCGGAACAGCTTTCGTTCTAGAGGAAATTGCAATCAGAGCCGCAGTTATTAGGTGATTGGAACCTCAAATAAGAGCCACACTCTACAATCTACGAAAACTCGTTGGAGGTGTTTTTTCTAACTTTTTCTTGCCGCTTATCAGCGTAGTGGCGATAAACAGGTCTGCTGTCCTACAGGTTCCTTTGCTTTTTAAACAAGTCACACGCTTTTCTCATCTTCCAAAGCTCCAAAGCTCCAAACCGTTTTCGTTTGTCGATCTGGTGCTAGCTCCGATTTGAAGTCAACGTCTCGTTCGTGGTTGTCTTTTCATTGTTGCTGCCATTTAGGTTAGCGTTGCACTAAAAACAGCTCCCAACTAGTTTTAGCAGGGCTATCTTTTTGTGGCGCAAAATACTCTTGTCCGCAATTTGGCTGTAAAAATCCTGTACTGTTCTATATCTATGACTCTTCTAGAGGAAAGGAGGATATTACATGTTGGCAGATCGGGACTCTTCCATTTCACCTTATTAAACCTTATCGGGAGAATTTTGGTTTTGTAACGCAGGATACTGTGCTAGGTTCTCTTATTTACCATTCTGGCTCTCATTTGCACAATATGTGCGTGATGTCCTTAGATACGTGTAAATCACAGCAGTATCTGCAAAGATCCGTGCCTGAAAGCCCTAGTCTCTTGGCGTGTTTCTTCATTGTCTTGGTCCATCCTGTGTCCTTCCAGATCTGTCCATCCACGGTTAGTCAAGCTGGCTGACAATTCTGCTAAGAGTGTTTTTATTTTATCAATCAGGATAGGTGCAAGCACTTAAGGAACTTTGATGAACGAATCTTCTGTGCAGTTGTACTTCTCTTGCCCGCTATTTTCAAGATAGTTCCTTCCTCTATACAAGTTCGTTTGTCAAAGCCTTAGGGTGGCATGGTTTCTATCGGATGGTGAAGACGATATTTCCTTCAACTCCCAATAGAGTCATCCTTATTAGGTGTACTTCTTCTTTGTGATACTTTTGCATTATCTTCTACTTTGACCACACCTTACTTGTCCACCACCATGTTCCTGAGGCATGTTGGCAGTAGCCTTTCCAATCACTGATTTGACTCTCTCCAAGCAAGATCTCTGTATGGAATCCCACACATCTTGTTCTCTACACATCGCCGACCTCATCAATGATGGTAAATTTAACTTACGTACTTTAGTGTACTATCTAAATATAAATCAAATCCTAGTTACAAATGTTGAGCTCTTAAACGTATCATTAAATCCTTTCATAGCTCTAAACATCTCCTCTCTCCTCCTCGAATTTATGAGTGCTTTTTATTAAGAAAAAAAAAACTCAGGAATAAAAACATAAAGGACAATGCAGACAAACAAAGGCAACTACTCGTCCAACACATATTTATGATTCATTTTTATAGTTTCAAGTTTTGGATAAATTTTATGACAAATAGCCTTTTTTTTTTTTTTGGTTCTTTATTCAAACTATTTATTCATATGGAATACGCAGTACATTTGCAGGACTTCGTTTTTTTCCGGATTTTGTGCCTTTTGTTTGCTCACGAGCAATAATATTTATGAAACCACTCCAATCCGTAGTAACCTCTTGGCTGTGTGTGAGTGCGGATAGTAAACCTTGCACAGAGAGCCAGAAAACAATTTTAAACTTGACGAGAAGAATGATATTTATTTTGAATAAATAAAATGCTGCGCGCAGAATATTTAAGGATATGACAGCTTTATATGAACGCAATTCATGGACAAAAAAAAAAATGGGCAAGTGTTTGTGGGTTGTGGAAAGTGTATGCATACACCTAAGGTTAGTTTGAATTTGAACAAGTGTTTGACGCGATTGCAGGTAACATTTCTGAAAAGCAGACTGGGAGTGTTGTATGAAAGTTGAGATTTTAAGTAAATCTACCGAATGCTAAAACTAAATAAAGTGCACGACTGGGTCGTACGTACTGGCACCTTTGAGCTGTTAGTTGGAAATGAATGAACTTTAAAAAAAAAAATATATGAACAAATATATTTTTTAAATTCTTCATAAAATTAAATGCCATATTTTTGTATTCATTAAATTTTACTCACGTTTTGATTTTGACCAAAATCCATTGAATATTAACCGAGAAATGGCCATATTTCTAAAAACCAGTTAATAAGTAAAGTACCGTTATACGCTTTTTTAGCCAAAAACGTGGTACAACATTTAATGACATTTGTCTAGACTAGCTCAAATATGAAATTAAGTCAAAATCCTTACAGCCGTTTTCGAGTAAACTGATTTTATGTTGAGTTGGCTATAAGTAAAGTACCGTTATACGCTTTTTTAGCCAAAAACTTGGTACGCCATTTTATAAGACTTCACAAGACTAGTATAAGTATAAAATTTAATCAAAATCGTTATAGCCGTTTTCGAGTAAATTGGTTAAACCCGCTTAACCTTAAGAAAAGTACCGTTATTTAACGTTTAGCCAAAAATTTGGAATGCCATCTTTTAGCATTAGTACAGTCTTAAGCAAACTAAAAATTCAAATGAAATTGGTTAACCCGTTTTTTAACAAAGCGGCTCTTAACCAAATTGGCCTTAAGTGCTTTTATAACAAATTTTGGCCAAAATATTGTAAGCCTAAGATGGCTTAACACACGTTTCTAAACTTGATTCAGCATAAAGTTTAGACAAAATCGGTATGGCCGTTTTCCAGTAAATCAGTTTTTTACCAATTTGGCCATAAGTAAAGTACCATCATTAACGCTTTTGGCCAAAAATGTTGTACGCCATCTTATAGCAATTTGCCAATCTAGCCGAAATATGAAATTTAAAAAACATCGTAGGAACCGTTTTTCAGCAAATCAGTTTTTTCTTAAATTTGCCTTAAATAAAGTACCGTTCATATTAGGTCTAGAACGAAAATTTCAATTTCGCCTCTAGGGACTACCCCACAGACCCTAGATATGAAGTTTGATCAATATCCTTTTACCCGTTTAGGCCTCGCTGACAGACAGACAAACAGACAGAATTTTCAGACCCACTTTTTTGACTTCTCCATAAAGGTAACATCAGAATTTATCAAAATCCGGAGATCGAAAATTTTCACAAATCCAAAACTTGCCCTATACTAGGTATGTTCATACTTAAAGTACTTATGTCCCAGCCAAACTTATTTTCAGTGACCATTAGTCACGGCCTTTTTTTTGCTCATGGAAAGGATATCATTTAATTTCTTCCTTCAGTATTTTTTTGGGTTTAAAGTCAGTTTGTGTAACCACATGATGGATCAATGAATAAAGACTGGGCTCAGAATTTATCAAAATCCGGAGATCGAAAATTTTCACAAATCCAAAACTTGCCCTATACTAGGTATGTTCATACTTAAAGTACTTATGTCCCAGCCAAACTTTTTTTCAGTGACCATTAGTCACGGCCTTTTTTTTGCTCATGGAAAGGATGTCTTTTAATTTCTTCTTTCAGTAATTTTTTTGGGTTTAAAATCAGTTTGTGTAACCACATGATGGATCAATGAATAAAGAGTGGGCTCTCAATCTGGCAAGCTCGTCGTTAACTTCGTTGCCAGGTATATTCCTGTGTCCAGAGATCCACATTAATGCCTGCAGCGAGTTCCAAGAGGATTTGGAGACAATTCCAAACCAGTTTTGACTCAAAGTTGAAGGACATGAGGATTCTATCACAGAACTCAATGGCGAAGACCTCTGTCTGGAAGGTAGTGGTTGATTGTCCCAAATGAATAGAGAGTTTGTAGCGTGGACCAAAAATTCCAGCTCCTGTCCCTCGTTGTTTTAGGAATTTGAATCCTACCGACAGAATTTGATTCTTTTTGCAATAAAGTCTGACAAGCATACTGCTGGAGAAGATTGGAATTCTTTCTAGGATCTTCATGTGTTATAGTTCCATAAAAGTGGAAGCTTCAGTAGAGAAACATATTCCCTCAGTTAAGAAATCGGTTGTTGTCTCCTGACAGGTTAATAGCTCTAATTACTGTACAAAACATGCCATACAAAAGGATATACTTACTCGTAATAGCAGACGCCTATAACCAGTGTGTAACACAAGGCTTTACGCTCAGCATATAGCCTTTTTGTGTGAGTGTGCTGGCATCCTAATTAAGTCTTCTGCCCAAGATAAGACCTAGCAGGATTGGAACTAGTTATCACTAAACTTAAGACTGGTGCAATCTGTCTTAGAAAAGTCTTGTGGTTGAAGAGTCCCGGCGAAGAGAACTAGCTTCCTGAAGTTTACTTCTGGTCTACTCGGTTTGAAAGCATTTGTTGGGGTATAAGGATATTTATGTGTTGAATAGATTAAAAAATCCCAGAACATTTTAAATTGGTGTACATCTCTAATCGAAAGCTATGTGTGGAACCTTCCTGCGGACACTTCAACCAAAACGATGTCCTAATAAAGCCAAAACAAAAGCAAAACCAAAATTAAAGTATCCCCAACCAAATGGCGTAAAAGAAAAATAAAATGTTAAGTATACGCCTTGGTATTCGATTGTAAATTACACTCCTTAACTGATCGTCCTTTCTGGCAAATATTCCGAAATCATTTCCATGTCATTGCCTGTTTCCTTTTGCTCCAAATTTATCGCAAAAGGCCTATTTTTATACAGCATCAAGGACGAAGCGTTCCAAATATTTTATATCCCCCCGAACCGAAATAATGATTCTGCGTTTTTGGCCCGGAAAATTATGTTAATTACCAACGCGCAACGGTTCGACAAAACACTAATACCCATGTCGTTACGGCGGCGCCGCACCAAGACCTTTGTGATTAGAAAGTCAATTATTTGGTGATGGCTGCCGTTTGTTCCTGCTGGTGCTTTCAGGACTAACGCCTCAGATATGCATGTTTTGGGAGTATATCCGATAAAAGATGGGGAATTATCTCCAAGCTGCTATCTTCTCAGAGAATGATTTCCTTTCGCCTGTATACAAGGACATGAGGGTAATAAACGTAGTTAAGTACGATACCACCAAGGAGCCATTTAAACTGATAACATTGACAACAACACACACCTATGGAAGGTAATGGATACATTTACACACCAGGAAAGTGGTTAGGCCTCAGTAGCTAGACGAATTCCATAGATCTATCTTTGAAGGAGAAAATTTGTTTTAATGGTGGATGCATGGTATCAAATCCTTCCTTCTTTGTATATTCCTAGATTCAGTCCCCTTATTTTGTGTATGTCGTGAAGAAATTGCCATACATTTGCTGAATAGTAATCAATGGAAGCGTTAGCGTAGCAGTTGAACTAAAGTGTCTTATCGTCATATTCACAAGATCAATAGATACATGCACATACAAATGAGTGAATTTTCTTCTTCAGTCTCCACACAATAGCAATGACATCGAACAACATACAGCAAGGACGATGGGATACTGCTACCGCTACTACCATATTGTTCTCACACGACGCCGTATACTCGTATCCTTTTTTTGATATTTTCTTTTCACTAGAAAATTTCAATACATGATGAGGAGAGAAAAACAACTAAAAAACTTATTTTTCTTGCTTTCGCTCTCTTTCTCGAGGTTTTGTACAAACCAATCGAACTGAAAATATTGAAAAACTTAAAACTCGGTGAATTGTGAGTTTCATTTGCACACAAATACACATCGAGGTGGAATTGAAAGGACGAATGGGCTGGGCGCGGAGAAGATAAAAACTCGTTAAGTGCGAGCTTAACTGGGGCAATACTTTTGCTTCATTCACAAAATAGTTTGGGTTTTTTTATTCCTTCTTTTTGTATCCAAGCACATATACGGTACCTATTGAATTGAAAATAAAAAAAAAAATGTATCTAGATGCCCAGTATGGCAATTGACGGTTTGGTTTAATTTATTTCCTCTACTCCTTTGTTGATTGTGTACGTATTCTCTCTCTGGTGAGGATTAGAGTATTAGGCAAAGCTGCAGCAAAGCAATGAATTTGAATGGAAAAAGGACACCCTGGGCGGTTGGTTATACAATTTGATATTGAGCCTAATTGGGCAGCGAGCGGTAGGAGACAATTATTTCCTTTGAACCTTTTGATAGGAGAGGAGAAATAATTTTTAAATTAATTTCAATAGACGTCTTTTTTTTGTTAAATTTTTTTCCTATTCAAGGACTTGAGTTCCTTTTGTATGGATCTATTGTGATTGACGTTCATGCTGTTAGGCTTAATGACTCGGAAAATGGGATGTTTGTTGTAATTTGAAAAATTTCAATCACAAATGATGGTTAATGGGAACAGTTTCTCTAAATTTGAATGGGAGCTTTCAATGAATAATGGTATCCTATTGAGGGAGTTCATAACAGCTTGTATTTCAATGAGGACGGGTCACTTTGTTTGCTGCATTCAGGGGGGGAATCGAACGAGAATCGAAAAGGAAGACGCCAGTGATTTAGTCACTGTGATTGAGGAATCACAATCACTGTCTGTGACCGAAAGTAAAAAAGAGTTGTGATTAGTTGTAGATTAGGTGGCTACTCAAGCAAGAGTCAGGATACACTTAGACCAAAGGTAGATCCATTGTGAACCAATCAAGCTCTTTCTACTTATAGTGTAGCCGTGACGTGACTGTGGGTGCAGGGTGAGTAAAAGTACTAGAGTGACTCGCTCAATCAATCTCTGTTACTGATATACATACGTGATGGTAGTTTAGTAAGTTTTGGGTCACCTAGCCCCCTTGTTTTATGTGTTACAACGTGCTACTTCCCGGTGTTAGGAGTTGGAGAGGATTAACTACTACAAAAGACATACAGCAAGACCAAATTTGATGTGTGACTATGAGTGTATTCACAGTTTGGAATGGATCAAAAATCAACTGTGAATGAGAAGGCCTCCGAAAAGAGGTACATTCGGTATTCTTCGGTATTCAGTGCAGGGCGATCGCTTATCCAGATGATGTTGATGTAGCTGTCTCAGGAAAGCACTTAAATACTCTTCAAGGCGGGCGGTCCAAGTTTTGATGATTCGGTCCCATATGTACTGCGTTATTTCGGCAATAGTATATCGAATGTTGAGCTCGAGCGCATCCAAAGGGTTTGGCTAAGGACTTAACGTGGCCACAGAGAAAACAATGTGTCAAGTCGTAGGAACGTCGATGACACAGTCGCATTTCGAAACAAACAGGGCCTGGTGATGCCGCCATGCCAGAAACCACACCAAACACTCAATGTTTGTAGATGAATTGATGCTTGGTCGAACATTTGTGGATTGTGTTCGCTCCAATGACGGTAATGTTACTTGTTGACATGGCCGCTTGATCAAAAATGGGCCTCTACCGAGAAAACTATCCTTGGCCAAAATCGGGATCTTCGGCCAAAATTTCCATCGCCTAATTAGAGAACTCATGGCGTTGCCTTTGGTCGTCCGGCTTTAATTCTTGCGTCAGAAAAATCTTGTACGGATGTAGGCCCAATGCAGGGCTGTCTTCTTGGTGATGCTCAATTCAACGAATTGACTCCTAATCCTAATTTCTGTATCCTCTTTACGGAAATTATGTGTTCTTCATTAGCACCAATTTCAGTCTGGACTGTAGCTTAAGGTCCAAAAGAGTGTAATCAAGCTAAAACTGTTCCTGGGTGTGAAGAATTGCCGGTACACTGAAGCCGTGATGACAACCCGTATTCACAACTGAACCAGAATTCAGAACATTTTTGTAATCAGTTCTGCACGTTCGACAAGCGTGAAACGATGCTCAATGAAATGGCAAACGTTATTGAATATTTTGACAGCTGAATGTCATTGGTAATTGTGACAGCTGCTGAAACATGACAATTTGAAAAAGTACCATTGCTTCCTGGTGACCCTATAATTTTCAATTGCAGAGAAGCTCTTCTGAAGACAGTTTGGCCAGTGGATTGCTTCGTTGAGCTAAAACACTTTGGAGAGGTTTTTCTTGCCTGAAGTGGATGCAAGGAAAACTTTTTCCCAATCACGTGCAGATAATTCCTTACCAACAACTCAAACGCTTCAAATTATTAACCATCAGGAGAATTTATTTAAATTTCCCACTAAAGAAGGATGTTTTCCCATTTAAAAAAATCCTCTCATTCCCATAAGGATATAAAAGTAGGACCCTCTTCTTCCACTCATAGACAAGCATACAACCTTACTTAACGAAACGAGAAAAAAAAAATATAATCCCCGTAGGCCGTAGGGGTTTAGGTTATAGTAAATGCAATGCGATATTTGTGCCAACAGGGTGAGCGGGCGGAAAGGATCTTGAAATTCATACGGCCACCTATATGTATGGCCGGCTGACTGACAAATCGATTGTTTGCGTTTTGCCGCACGCATTTTGGGTCAATTCTGTTGGTTGAGTTGTGGCGACAATAGAGTGGTTGCTGTGCGTTGGGGGGAGCAAACTAGTTCCAACCGCATATGGATTTTTACGCAGCCAGCATCTCGGATATTTACTTTTTTTTTCGAATAACAACATTCGTCCTTTCATGTAAATGAAGCATACTACGGTTATGTGAATGTATTCATATGTTAAATATTTATTTGCGCTTTATTGATGTGTGTCCCACATCAGTGAAGCGAATGATTCATTTCAAGTGATGAGAGGGAAAAAAGGAGCACGTGAAGGATATTCAGATACATTTTGCATCTCATTTGGTTTATTGTCTAATTTTTGTTTTGCCATCAATTGTGTGCTTAGTTAGTAATGCAAATGTGAATTTTTGGTTATCATCGCGGAGGACAACTCCACCAGGATTACAATAATGGTGAGCGGTGCGTGCTTAATCAAAAATGTATGCACGCTTCGACGGTGTGCTTGATGATGGACAGGTATTTGATTGAATGCCAGTTATTGTGATTGAAATATTACATATTTTGGGTAGACATTCGTAAAGCGATATTGATTGGGATAGACAGGCACTCATCAGCCAAGGCTGTTGATAAAAGGATCTGTAAAATATAAAATCATACAAAGGAGCTGAGGAGTGATACATATTGAGACTAGAATGAGGGTCCTGTTGAATGGTCATCCATTAAGCTGTGTTTGAAATAATGAGAGGGATGAAAAAGTGCGCATAGTCATCTAAACCGACGCATACAAGATGAATGTGGGTACTGGTGTTGGTGTCCACTGCGAGTCTAGTAATATAAATCATTCCTTCAGGCTTAAGCATAGTTCTAGTGACTTTCAGGCAGAAGTTGCTGCAATTAGACAAGCTGTACGATGTACAATGGAAGGTCGTAAAAATGTGTATCAAAAGACTGTTTGGTGTCAGGCGACATTTAGATCCCCGGCAAAGAAAGGCAAAAGTTTCATCGAAGTCCTTCGTGGGCTTTTTCTTAGACCAGTACACCGCTTAATACATTGCGCAGCTAAATAGACAGTGAGTCCCTAGAGAAAGGTATCAAACGATGGTGTAGATGATACGCTACAGCCAAATCTTTATGGTCCCTCTGCGATAAAAGGAATCTTAGGGATATACGACCAGTCGTCGGTGTCGTGACATGGTACTGCGTGATGCAACACGACTAGTTGGAGAGACGAAGAGGATATAGCATCCATTCGTCACCTATTGTGTCCAGAACTATCCGTCAAAAGGAAAGGAACTGGTGAAAGGAGCAGTGGCAGTAGCAGCAATGGTACTGGCACTGGCTTAGTATTCAGAGAATTAAATCCCTATGAGATCATGAGTGAAAAAGCTACATCAAACTGTCATTCAAGGAGTTATAACTTCACAATCACTTGATTTTGAAATGGACATCCTTGCCCTGTACTACATATTAACTTGATTTTCTAACATCCAAACAGCAAAGGAAAAAACCGAGCTACATAGAAGCTTTTGAAGTCACTAGCATTCATTGCATTCACATGAAGTCATTGAAGTCCTCGATGTTAGTGAAGTCCTTGAAGTCATTGAAGTCATCTGAGGTCATTGAAGTCATTGAAGTCATCTGAGGTCATATGAAGTCATTTGAAGTCTTTGAAGTCTTTGAAGTCATTGAAGTCATCTGAAGTCATATGAAGTCATTTGAAGTCTTTGAAGTCTTTGAAGTCATTGAAGTCATCTGAAGTCATATGAAGTCATTTGAAGTCTTTGAAGTCTTTGAAGTCATTTGAACTAATTGAACTTATGGAATTCAAATGAAGTCATTAAAGTCATAGAAGACGTTGAAGTCAGTGAAGTCCTCTGCAGTTTTTGAAGTCATCGAAGTCTTTGAAGTTTTACAGCAGTATATAAAAAAAAACATTTTTAATTAACTTTATGATATACCAAATCATAATCATTCACAGGTGTTTAATGTACATCCACAAAGCACACGTATATTCCTCGTAAAAGAAAAACATACTTACTTTTGTTTTAATTCACACACTTGAGTGAGTTATTCTAACGAGTTTGGCTGTGTTTTGCTTCTGCTCCTAAATCTTTTATACTTTTATACACCTTGGAATCCTAAATCAACTTTTGTTGTGTCCTAACCGATTTTTTTTTTTACACGGTTTCTAATAATACGCGTATTTCTTTGCATTTTTTTAATTTTCTGCTTTAAAAGAAAATTAAATAATAGTTAAACATAATTATAAACTCATATTTACTTTGTGTTTTTGTTTGCTGAGTGGAGTGTAATATTTTTTGTTTTGCATCTCACTTCATCGCATACAGTTTTTAGCTGTCTGACTCATTTATCCCGGTGAGTTAAAATATTAGTGGATGTTCTGCCTTTGAAGCAATTCTCTGGTGCTACACTCATCATATTTTACGGCTTTCTTTTCATGTTGGAGCTTCATTTACCTCTACATCTGAGTGAAAAGTTATCTTATCCTCTTCCATCAGTTGGAGTATACTTGGTTTTTATCCGTGTGAGTACAATTTTTGGTGTATGCTCTGCCGCTTAGCAAGGTTGATATTCACAATATACATTTCATTCATCTTCTATTTGAACCTCATCGAGTTCATCAACCACATCATCTGCAGAGTGCATTGGTTGCTGTACCTGGAAGAATCGGTTGCTGTACCTGCTGTATACAGAGCTGCCAATTTTATATTGTAGCATTTTTTAATAACTACATTTTTTTATACAACACTAATCTATCACCAAAATATGGATATTGGCTGTAATGGATGTAAGCAACCCTATAGCGCTAATGATATTTATATTTCCTGTGATGGCTGCCTGAAATTGTTCCATACTAAGTGTGTGGCACTTTCACCGAGAACTGGCGATGACTTACGCAACTCTACACCAAACGGCCTCCAATGGTTCTGTATTCAGTGCCGTAAATTTTCAACATCTGCGCTTTTGAGACTTCTTGATGAGTGCAAAGGCCCCTCGAAGCTTATTTTGGCAGAGCTAGATCGTTTGCAAGTTCATTTTAAGAAGCACCTTGAGTCTTGCGACAAGCTCTATGATCTGGCTTGTACCAATGTAGATACATTGAATGCAAGCTGCATTCATAAAAAGTCAAAAAAGCCTAAACCTATTCCGAAATCGAAGAGAACGGAGTTATTAATTTCATCTGATGTCACTAATGCGGTTCCATCACATAATTCACGAACTGATCACGGAGCCACTTCGAGTTCATCGCTTCTAGTTGGAGAACCCCTCGTGAGTTACCCTATAACACCTGTTCATGCGGAGAGTTTAAATATTCCCTCCCCTACAATGCCGTTCCTGCCTGAGGGTTCACCGCTGATACCTGTACGTCAAGAAACGCCATCATCTGTCAATCTTGTGGTAGTCAAAAGGCCTCGTCGTAAAACAATATTCATCTCGAGACTTTCTTCTGCTACCACCGAGGACGATATACTGAGATATATTGCCAGTAAAACTTCGGTGCCAATATCATCTCTTAAATGCATCAAGTATAACTTTAATGAACCTCGTCAAATAGCATCATTTAAATTACTAACTCCTGATGCCCACTTTGATATGCTACTTTCCAACAACTTTTGGCCTGATGGAATTTTAGTCCATGAATATATTTCTCGAGCTAGAAATACATCATCAGTCAACAGATCTGTAGCTGCAACTGCAACGCATCCAAAAAACGATTAGGTATCTCTAAAACTTTAAGTATGATCTCAAAACATAACTATTCTTTATACTATCAAAACGTAGGTGGTATGAGAACCAAATTTAAGGAACTATATCTTTCATCTTCTTCCTTTGATTTTGATATTATAATTTTTACTGAAACATGGCTTTTAGACAGCCACTTTACAGCCGAATTCATCAGTGGCTCCTCTTTTAATGTATTTCGCAAAAATCGCTGCGTGAACACTACAGGTCTATTCAGGGGGGGAGGTATACTGATTGCTATTCGTAGTTGTTTCTCTTGCAGACAAATCGAGCTGCCTTCTAAAAAACTGACACCTCCTACTAATTTTGATGTCGATCAATTAATTTTAAAAATTTCTTTTTCACCTGACTTCGATCTTTTTCTGATTGCTAGCTATTTTCCTCCTGGTAGCCCTTTAGAACTTTATAAGTTACATTATGATAATTGTCGAACTCTATTTGATAACTTAAAACCACATCAACATGTAATGTTCACCGGTGATTTCAACATGGCGGATATTGTATGGGAGTTGAATAAATTTGATAGTTATCTATCACCTCTTAATGTAACTAGTGAGAAAGAAATCGAACTTATAGACTTCTTTAGTCAGTATGACTTAGTTCAGATTAATCCTAATAAAAACAGTTTTAATAATGTTCTTGATCTTATGTTTGTCGATAAAGAATTAGTTGTTAATATTGAATTAGCTGATTCTCCAATTCTCAAGAATTCCATATTTCATAATGCTTTTATAGTAGATTTCTCAATCTATCATTATCAGAGAACTTCTAGTATTCACAAATTTCGCAAAGACTTTAATAAAGCTGATTTTGTTGCAATGAACAATTATTTACAATCGGTATCATGGAATAATATTTTACCATCTTTAGACTTAAAAACTATGTATGACACTTTTTTTTTCAATTTTAATATCTCTTATTGATCGTTTCGTGCCAATTAAAGAAAATGTGTTAAGTGGACAACCAGTCTGGTTTAATAGGAGGCTGTTGAATCTAAAAAATAAGAAAAATAAGGCCTATAAGCATTTTAGGAGAGATAAATCGAATATGGAAGTAAAGTCTTGGTATCTACTCTGTCAAAAGGAATTTGACGTTCTTAATAAGTTCTTATACAGATCATACATATTATCTTGCGAAAACAGATTAAAATCTAATAGTAAGTATTTTTGGAATTTTATTAATTCCAAAAGAAACACTAATGGGTTACCAAGCCTTATGTACTTTAAGGACTCTTCATCTGAGGACACTGGAACTATTTGTGATTATTTTGCGGACTATTTTAGTTCAGTTTATAGCCTTAATGATGGCCCCGACTCTTTTTCAAACTTGGAATCTATGTTTGATCTGGGTGATTTGCAATTTGACAGACTTGATATTGAAAAAGCTCTTACTGAGCTCAAAGGAATATCAAGTGAAGGTCCGGATTGCATTCCACCTATCTTATTAAAAAATTGCGCAACTTCTCTTTCTCTTCCACTTTATCTTATCCTTTGCAAATCACTTGCGTCTGGTAATTTCTTGGATATTTGGAAAGTATCGCATATTGTTCCGATATACAAATCCGGTTCAAAACAAAATGTCTGCAATTACCGTCCTATCTGTAAAATTCCTTCTATACCTAAATTGTTTGAAAAGTTAATTACGAACAAAATTACAACTGTAGTAAAAAATTGTATTTCAAGTCATCAGCACGGATTTATTCAGGGAAGATCTACCTGCACAAACTTGTCACTTTTCTGCAATTTTGTTATTAAAAACTTTGAGGTCGGTCTGCAAACGGATGTGGTATTCACTGATTTTGCTAAAGCATTCGATAGGGTTAGCCACAGAACATTAATTAGGAAACTTTCTTGTTTAGGTTTTCACTCGAATTTACTTCTGTGGATTGAGTCTTATTTGTGTAATCGTGTCCAGCTTGTGAAAATTAATGACAGTCTATCTAAACCTATTAAAGTAACTTCCGGCGTACCGCAAGGTAGCCACTTAGGTCCATTGCTTTTTGTACTTTTTATCAATGATCTTCCGAATGTCATCAAGCATTCTGAATGTCTTTTGTTTGCTGATGATTTAAAGATATACCGTGCAATAAAATCTTATAACGATTGTAAGCTTCTGCAAGAAGATTTAAATGCCGTGGACAAATGGTGTGTAAAAAATAACTTGCTCTTAAATACCTCAAAGTGCCAATGTTTCACACTCTCTAGATCCCTTACTTCTGTTTCGTTTAACTATGCCATTAAAAACATTCCACTGGACAGAGTGTCTTCAAAAAAAGACCTAGGTATCTTACTTGATCCTCGTCTCACTTTTAATGAGCACATTGACTACATTGTTTGTAAGGCTAATTCAATGCTAGGTTTCCTTAAACGAAACTCTAAGGACTTTTCTGATCCTTACACACTAAAAACTCTTTTCATATCTCTAGTCAGACCCCATTTGGAGTACTGTAGTATTGTCTGGAATCCATCATATGAATTGCACTCCTATCGTATTGAAAGAGTACAAAAACATTTCACAAGATTTATGTTTTTTAAATTAAATTGGCGAATCGAAACACCTTCCTATAAAACCAGATTGGCGTTATTTAACTTAAATACTTTAGAATGCAGGCGAAAATATTTTTGCGTTATGTTTGTTAGAGATTTAATTCATTGTAAAATTCAGTGTCCTATATTGCTATCTATGCTTGATTTCTATTCTCCGTCACGTTTACTACGGGGTCAGTTTCATTTCCGCGAAAGAATACACCGTACGAATTATGCTCAAAATGAACCTATTGCTCGTTGCATCAATGAGGTAAACTCAGTTTTATCGTTTATTGATATTTTTGTGAATTCTTCTAGGCTTAATTTTAAAACTAGCCTTCTATTAACTTTATCTGATAACGATTGATTGTTGAATTTTTGTTTTTAATTGTAGATGAATGAATTATTATGAATTATTATTTGAATTTTAAATATCGAATGTACGTAGAATTTTTGTATTCTCTACACTACTCTATTATTTATTTTTGTATAATTATTTAGTCTGTAAGAGATGTTTATACTCTGATTGATGAAATAAACTAAACTAAACTAAACTAAACTAAACTAAACTAAACTTGTGCGCCATAAATTCACAGAGAATAACGCCCAACACCGAAGGTTCCAAAGTTCCAAAGATATAAATCAATTGAAGACATCTTTTTCATAAATCTCTGTCAGTCACCTCGGGCGAAAACATCATCAGGTGCTTCCCTTCCAATGTCAATTCTATCAATTCCCATCAAACCCTCTGTGTGCTCCAACACAAATCTACCGCCCACCAGATGTCAGCAATTGAAATGAAAACCCACCCACGCTACTGGTAATTTTCTTCAAATTAAAACCATTCTCCGGACTAGCATCCATTAGTGTTCCCAACGTAGTAGAAAATTTAATTCAATTTGCCATAACTACCCCTAGTATTGTGTGGGCAATTTCAGATTGATTTCACTACCAAAAAAGAGGATGCTTTTTCCATATTCCTTTTTTTTTTTTTTGATTGATATGAAGAATCCTGTGTAGGACACATTCCGCAACAGCAGGAGCCACCTTTCTTCTCAAAATCGGAAATATCTATTTGTTTTTTTATTCAATATTACTTTGCGATAAAATGGTTTTCAATTTCAAGAAAAAGGTAAAATCCTTCAAGGAACCAATGGTTACGTATGTAATGTGTACTATATAACGCGGACCGGAAGATCTCACTTACCTCTTCATAGATGAAATTGTCGATTTCCTCCAAGGGTTTGCCGTACATGTTCTCCGGAAACGGTTCGAATTTCTTCGGCAGGACATCACCGTCTTCGACTGTGGCCTTCGTCCTCGGATGGAATCCATATTCACGTACCAATTGTATATGACGATTTTCATGCTTGATCTGAGACTTTTGAGTGTAGGCAACAACTTGCTGTTTGGCAACTGTAAACAGACAAAAAATTCTTATTTCAATAACCGTTTTTTATAGTAAACAACTTCAAAGTATGTATATATCTGCAGATACTTTCACAAGTGACCTTCAGTTCAGTCTAATATCTGATTCATGAAGGGATGGGCACAAAAGTTCACTTTGCTATAAAAAAATTGTTTTAGGACTAAATTATGACAGAGTTTTATGTTTTGGTTTGGTTATTTCATTTTTCCCCCCATAGATATTGTATCTAAGAACGTATGAGGACAGATGAAGCAATAAAATGAAATGTTGGACATGCACCACGGGGGGTGGCACATATTTGAGTATTCCACTTCCGATTATTGATCAATTAAATAAATTGTTTTCGATTATAAATGTTTCCTGGGCCGTAGTCGGTCTACAAAAACGACGACGAACTGAGCCTCTTGGGGGACACATAGCCATAAAATTCATTCCGTTCTGTATTAAAAATTTTAGTACGAGCATTAAAAATTTGAAAGTATGACTATGAAACAGCAAAGTGTTTTTTTTTTTTGTTTTTAGGAAAAACAATCATTTTCCCAAAAGACCAGTGTTTTAGCTTTTCTAACTCCGAGATGACTGTTTTGAAATAAAGAAATAAAAGATATTTCAACGCCTACTGTGTTTTATTGAGAAATCAAATCTCAAGGATCCTTTCAGATCAGACAGCAAATAGAAGGAACTTAGTACTGTTTGTATTGATTGAATGAGGCCTGAATGAACGGCTTGAATTCATTTCTTTGACTCTCTTCTATCCTTTCACTCCATGAGCTTAATAGACTAATCTCTTCAAAGGATAATGATGCAAATTATTTAACAATAACGTTTGTCACTCAGTTCCTAAGATTCTAAAATAAATAAAGACTAGGCATCCCATAGAGGGCAAAGGCCTTTTTTTAGTTGTGCCTCGGATGTGTAATCTCCATAGAAACGAATAGCGCAATTTCTATTAGCATGCACGGTTCGCAAACTTGAGTAATCGAGTCCAGGAATACGCCTACGGGGCTGGTAAGCATCTTATGCTCTACTATCCATATTTGCCTCCTCGGCCCTTCTTAACGTTTCGATTCTCCGCAGTTCAATCTGCACGGCCGTTATGACGGAACAAATCTCCACCCAGTCGTCCGGTGATCTCATCATGAGGTCTATTAGGTGCTCCGGGCTTCGTACATTCGCTATGCTAGTTGTAAAGCGTCTGCACTGTAACGATCTATTGTGCCCGAATCTGTGGAGATATTTTCTATAAACACCGTGCCCAGACCGGAACTGCGTGAGGTGCAGTCCACCTGCGTTCTTTTTATCCAAGTTTCAATGTTTGGAATCAGCTTATGGGTCCATCTACCTTTGGTGGTGTTGTTCCACTTGCCCTTTCTTCCTCTTTTACGCTCCTCGTAAGCCTGGTATCTTGCCCATTTGCGACAAGCCTAGTGTAAATCCGTTGCATTTCATTGGCCAGGATTTCAATAGGTATCATCCCAGCTATGACACTGGCTGCTTCGTCCGCAATTGTTCGGAAACTGCAAATTGTTCTGATTGCGCAGAGCTTGTAAGCAGACGAAAGTTTCCTCCTTAATTCCTTTGTTGAGAGTGCAGCCGCCCAGACTGGGGCAGCCAGCATACAGAAGGATAGAGCTCACCACTTTTGATAGCAAGATTCTCCTTGCGTATCCAGGCCCTCCGATGTTTGGCAGCATCCGAGAG
Organism: Chalcosyrphus nemorum; assembly: GCA_949716465.1. Classification (NCBI taxonomy): domain Eukaryota; kingdom Metazoa; phylum Arthropoda; class Insecta; order Diptera; family Syrphidae; genus Chalcosyrphus; species Chalcosyrphus nemorum. Next base: position 79,098,053 of record OX454332.1, on the reverse strand, counting down.
AGCGCTGCCTGCATCTGTGACGCCTTTTTGCTAGAATACTCGAGCATTCTTCCTTAGACCGGATTGTGCAGTTTCCGACCCGAAAACTTGCATATTCCGCAGTCTTTCTGCTGGTTATTAGGATGGCTTCTGTTTTGTGCTCAGCTAGTTCCTGGTCGGCTGCGTCAAGCCAAGATATAATCCTGGAGACTGCCTCATTCGTGGCGGACTCTATCTCATGGATATGCTTCGCCACAGTCACCACGGCGATATCGTCAGCGAAACCGATAACTTTAGCGCAAAACACCGTCCTACATAATATTCTACAGAAGTGGTCCTAAGACTGACCCCTGCGGAACTCCCGCAGTGATATTATAGTACTTTACGCCATCGTCCGTCTGGTATGTAAGCTTTCTATCAGCAAAGCTGTCGGCGACTATCTTTAATAGATACTCTGGGGCATTCAGTCTGATCTACCAAAACCTTTGATGTTATTTTTCTGGATTCGAACTTGGAACCCCTTGCGCAGTAGTCCAACGAACTAACCACTGAGCCACGGCACCCACATTCCGATTAGGTGCCGATCAGCTGAAAGAATTGAAGCCGGACGACCGACAACGCCGGTAATTGGACGGTGGAAATGTTGGAAACAATCACCTTTTCGGATGATTTTTGGCTCAATGGCTGTATCAAGTGTTCAACCAACCTTCGCGTACCCTCCTAAAACAGCGAATTCTTACGAAAATTTACGAATTTCTTCGAAAAGCTGTTCGCGTACGGAGAATTTTTGTAGTTTTTCGCAGAAGAGAGCGCTCACGAGAGAGTAAGAAATTTCCCCATTCTACGAATCTTAGTGCAAGAAATTTCTTTGGGCTGGTTTGTGAAAACTGTCAAAGCTGTCAAACCAGTGAATTTTCAACTTTTTCTTGATCAACCCGTTCGTTTACTATTTCGTAATTTTAGCTCTCTTGAGAGAATTTCACCGAAATTTGATAATCTACGAATTTTAGTGCAAAAAGTACGCGAACGGTCCTAATAATTGACTGTTTGGTGTTGGGTGTGGCATGTGTCAATGGACTCAGGTATAGAGCGATGTTAATCGACTTTTTGTGCCCAGACAAAATCGATATATCTGAGCTGTGGTTTCAACAAGATGGCGCTGAAGTTGTGAAGGAGAATTTTGGCGTCTTACGGCGAGGGTTCATCAATTGGCCTCCGCGAACATGCGACTTAAACTCGATTATTTTCTCTGGGGCTACGTGAAGTCTTAAGTTTACACTGGCATTAGTGTTACCACTATGGGCGAGGTAAAAGGCCAACATTCGAGACGCTATTGCCGGAATAACGCTGCACGTATTGGACCGTGTCATCAAGAGTTTGATTGGGCGCTTTAAGCACTGTCCGCGAAGCCAAGGCATGATTTGCTATATTCCACACAAAATGGCATTGATGTTGCTTTAAAATAACGCCAGAATCAATGTCATATCTCACACCACTGTTGTTTTATTTAAATTTGTTTTCCTGTTGTTCTTATCTGGTCAACTTAAATTAACCCTATTTCTGACTTAAACTAGATTTTGTTCTCTTTTCGAGCCCAGTGTTGCCAGGATGGCGCTTGCATAAAGAGTTGATCAACTTTAATACTCGTTTATAAATATGGTTAGTTGTTTAGTCCTCTTTTAGAGCACAGTGTTGCCAGGATGACGCTTGCATAAAGAGTGGATGAACTTTAATACTCGTTTATAAATGTGGTTAGGTGTTTAGTCCTCTTTTAGAGGCCAGTGTTGCCAGGATGGCGCTTGCATAAAGAGTTAATCAACTTCAATATGATTAGGTGTTTAGTCCTTTGTAACCTTTCCTTTCATCGCCATAAATTGCTGTCAGAAGATCAACATGATTGTCATCTAAAGACCATATATAAATTAACCATTAAAAGCTCTTAATTAAATTGAAATCAAAAAAAAAAAAAGAAACAGAAAAATAAATAAATTCACATTTAAACCGATTTAAGCATTTATTAACTGACAAAATCCAATTATTCTTCATGAACAAAACAATTTCATTTGCCAGTCCTGCGTAAATATTTAAAAAGGTTTCTGCACAGCAACAACTTTGATTCCGAAGCTTAAATGATACAATTAATTAATTCCATCCTGTTCACTGTTTTTTTTTTTATATTCTGTTCACAGAAAAACAAACTTGGATAAAGTGAAATTGCCTTACGCTAATTTTAAAACGATCGAATTAACAATATTTTTTTTGGAAAAATTTAATTTAATTTAATATTGCCTGAATTGTTATCCTTGTGAATCACTCCATTAACACAATCGGTGATTGTGAACACATTTACTAAGTGAATCATCACTTTCAAAGGAGCAACAACTTATTCGCGATTTAATTCGCAACAATCGATGCAGAATAGAAATGATATCACTTGAAACGTGTTTAAGGTTTTTTTTTTTCTCTCAAGACAAAAAGAGAAAAAAAAGGACGACACAGAAAAGTCATGACACAATAAGACATGTCCTTGTGCGTGTCCTGTGACGAGAATATCGTCGCCGCTGCCGCATGTCATTAAATTTGTTTTATTTCCCATTCATGTGGAAAAGAATAACCCTCCGGTAGGAGTGTGTCTGTGTTGGTTGGTATAAAAGGACGACTGAAAAATCACAAAATTCATTTTCAAATATTTATGTCTATTGGGTTGGCACTGGAGCACTGGAGCTCTGAAGTTCAATGATGAAAAGTTTGTCTGCAGGAAGGATACGATTAAAACATTGGAAAAGAAGATAAGTGGCTTTTTGTTTAGGGGGCCAGGCGACATTAAAATTTCAGAGCAATGAGAAAGGATGATAGGCTTCCGCATTAGGGACATTTGAACTGATAGAGCTTAATTCTTGTTTTTTTTTGCCTCTTAGATACATCCGCCTGGCTTAGGACACTTTATACCACCACTATGGAGGGCAATTGGAGATATAGATGTGTAAACATGTCCACGTGATGGATTAGGATTGTAACCACAAAATGATAGAAGTTTATGGTGCTCTAGGTCGTGATAACGAATTAAATGGAATAGGGATTGTAAAACAGCACATTCTTGCGGTTTCCTCGCGCAAACACTTTGAGTACGAAACCGGAAAGAGTTTAACGGTTATTGTCCATGTTAATTGTAAAGCTAGTCAATTACTGACTATACTGAACAGATGTGTACGGTTAAATGAATTTCAGTGAACATTTATGGCCACGAACGTGTGGTGGAGTAACAACCAATAGTTCATTTTAAGGGTTTTCCATTAAGCGCTTTCTATCTTTAAATGCAAATAGAACAAACTGTGAGTGAGATATTTTTGAAATTTGTTATTTATTTTGAAGGCCTATGTATGCCATTAGATATGGAATGTAATATTTTTAAAATATCTTACGCGGTTTCGCTGGGTGGCGCGCTGCCCAAACGTCTAATTTTCCGTTACTCCGGTGCAAAAATCTGGATGAATTTTACCAATGGCATTGATTATGTTGGCTTTTAGGACAATGGTGGTTATTGGCTAGACTTATGACTTAAGAAAACCCCAGAAGGAAAGGTCTAACGGGGTCAAATCGAGTGAGATAACCAATGTCTGTCCATTGTGGCACGGGCTGTGGGCACCTAGTGCTTTCCTGTTGAAACCACATGTCGGCGGTATCCATTTCCAATTGGGGCCCAAAGAAATTGGTTAACATCGAATGATAGCACTGTCGTTCTCCAGGAAGTATGGACCGAGACCGGCAGTTGTACGAGTGTAGACCCAAGCCATGAGGCAAAATTCGCTAAGTTGTTACCGCGTGCTCACGGCCGCGATCCAAGTTTGGAAATTCCTATTGGAAAACCCTTAAGCATCCCTTTACCTTTGATTGGACAGAAAGGCTCACTGTGAGAGTCTATTTTGACGGAGTGGATCTTGATTTTAAGTCAAACAGACCAGAACTGGAACTCAAAAGTCAAAGAGTTCATTGAGTAGTTTTTCAAAACGGGCACTTTATATTAGATTTTTAATTTTTTTTAATTTAAGGATTTAGGAACAATAAAATGTCAACGATTTCTTATTTGAGGAACTTTTTTTTTCTTTTCGACTGTTTGCTTTGAATTCCTCTAGCAACGGAGAAGGAAGTACTGCAAACGAGTTCTTCATGAACTCGTTCGAAATTTTTATATTTATTGATGTACATTAAACGTATAACTTTGTGCATTTGTAAGTATATTTAAATGTTACTTTGTACCGTTTCAGATACGCGATGGCACCGGATCCTATATTGAAACCCAAGCCACCAGAACAACATAAGATCCACTATGGATTCAGATCTCAAATGAAGCAAATGGGTGCTGGGGCAGCATCATCAGCGCTAACACGTTTCTTCACTCAACCATTTGAGGTTTTGAAAATACGATTTCAATTGCAAGTCGAACCATTGCGAGGCGGAACCGTTCACACATCAAAGTACACATCCTTCTTTCAGGCATGTAGTGTTATTTTGAAAGAAGAAGGCATCACAGCCTTCTGGAAGGGCCACAATGCTGGCCAACTCTTGAGCGTTGTCTATGGTACCTCACAATTCTGGTCATATGAACAAATCAAACTATTACTAAGCCAAACTGAACTTATCAAGGATCATCAATATATCAATCGTTTTGTCAGCGGTGGTGCATCAGGCGTTGTAGCCACCGTATTTTCAATGCCATTCGATGTTATACGGACAAGACTCGTGAGTCAGGATCACGAAAAGGGTTATCGCAATGCAACTCAAGCTCTGCCGAAGATCTTTCGTCAAGAGGGAATCCGTGGCTTGTATCGTGGTGTCTTCACACAAACTGTACAAATTATACCATTGGTTGGTTCGAATTTTGCCTTTTATGGAATTTTCAATGATATAGCGTGTAAAATATTGTCTGTCGATGATCACAAGAGACTACCGACATTGGTGATACTCTCTTCGGGTGGTATAGCTGGAACTCTATCGAAAGTTGTTGTGTATCCATTGGATTTTGTTAAGAGACGATTACAAGTTCAAGGATTCCATGAGCATCGTAAAACTTATGGTAAAACGCAAGAATGTCATAATATTCGAAGTTGTATTGCGGCGACGATGCGCCATGAAGGTCTCTCTGGTTTTTACAAAGGTATGACACCGACCCTTTTCAAATCTGGTTTGTCTACAGCTCTGTACTTTGGCTTCTATGAAAGAGCGAAACAATTCTTAGATATTGTATAATATTAAAGTATATAGTGGGTTTTGTTTTTTTTTACTGCTTACTCAGGGATACGCTAAATGGTGGTTTTATTTCTGGCAATTGTTCCTGCATACATACTTTTTCTTTTTCAGCATTCAAGAGGAGACACTAGTTGAATTGGAGGCACTCTCTCTCTTGGCAGCAAAAGGCATTGCCCTAAGACAGATGGCTGACTGAAAAACGTTATTAGCTACACAAGATGTTGCACCTGAAAATTGATTGTTTTCCTGAAATTTAGTCAGGGGACAACCCCCATACTCTGCCATTGAGGTATAGGGGTTGCTTTTTGCCTTTTAGCTTTCTTCTTCCGAGACTTGATTAATGTCGTCCAATTAGGAATGTTTTCGAAGCAAATGAGTGCTTGCTTGCGAATGTCATTTGATTTGAAAAGTCGACAGAAACTTTGGAAATAACAAGTTTTTCAGGTCAAAGTCACTGCTGTTCGACAAATGTCGAAATTCACTTTTAGAATCTAGGTCGAACGGACTTCTGAAACACAAGAAAGGAACCAGTTAGTGTTCCTATCGAGCGGCGCTGCATAGAAGGACAAGAGCTGCTCGTGAAAACTTTAAAACTTTACCAAAAGGTGAAGAGAACATGCTATGGTTTCAAAGTCAGAACAGATGCCTGCAGGGACGAAAATTTCATACGCAGTCAATGCTGAGGATATGGAAGGAACACTTCTTCAGCCATAGTGCCAATGATAGTCTAAACTCCCGTCAATCCGATCTGAATGAAGTGAGGATAGCGTGCTTGAGCCGAGGGCCTTACCGCCGAACTTTTCAAGGATGACTGGTCAGGAGCATGCACCAACTTATCTACAAAATGTGATCAGACCAAAGTATGTCCAATCAATGTCGTTGGCCTTATCTTGATGAAAGGAGATCTTCCGTCTGTCTGCAGTAATATTTGAACGCCTAAAGCCGATCATCAACAACCTGATAGGTCCTCGACAGTGCAGTTTCAGGGCCAAATTGACCAAATATTCATATTACGGCAGATCTTGGAAAACCCATGAATATAAAGCTATGGACTAGGATGGCAATTGAGCCAAAGCCCTATCGATGCCTCTGCACCATACAGAAGGATTGGAATGATTACTCTGTCTTCTAAAGACTTGTCTAAGTATGGTGCAGAGGCAAGGACAATACAGAAGGATTGGAATGATTCTAAAGACTTGTCTAAGTATGGTGCAGAGGCATGGACAATACAGAAGGATTGGAATGATTACTCTGTCTTCTAAAGACTTGTCTAAGTATGGTGCATAGGCATGGACAAAACAGAAGGATTGGAATGATTACTCTGTCTTCTAAAGACTTGTCTAAGTATGGTGCAGAGGCATGGACAATACAGAAGGATTGGAATGATTACTCTGTCTTCTAAAGACTTGTCTAAGTATGGTGCAGAGGCATGGACAAAACAGAAGGATTGGAATGATTACTCTGTCTTCTAAAGACTTGTCTAAGTATGGTGCAGAGGCATGGACAATACAGAAGGATTGGAATGACTACTCTGTCTTCTAAAGACTTGTCTAAGTATGGTGTAGAGGCATGGACAATACAGAAGGATTGGAATGATTCTAAAGACTTGTCTAAGTATGGTGCAGAGGCATGGACAATACAGAAGGATTGGAATGATTACTCTGTCTTCTAAAGACTTGTCTAAATATGGTGCAGAGGCATGGACAATGGAATGATTACTGTCTTCTAAAGACCTGTCTAAGTATGGTGCAGAGGCATGGACAATACAGAAAGATTGGAATGATTACTGTCTTCTAAAGACTTATCTAATTAGTTCAGGATAGGGCTTTGGCTAAATTGTCATCCTAGCCCATAGACTATTCGGACGAGGATGTGGCTATTTTGAACTGTTCGAGTGGTCTTTGGTCCAGATGCGTTTGCGGTGAACTGTACGGCCTATACAAAGACATCGACGTAGTCAGAAGTGTTGGTATAAGGCGACTAAGATGGCTAGGTCATGTAGCTAAGATAGTCTTCGAAAACACCCAGATGGATGGCGCAGTAGAGAATGACATTCCGGTAGGTGGTGGTGGTAGTGTAAGTAAGTAGTAGGTCTTTGGTAACATGTTCTTAGTTTAGGCATTCCGTACAACGAATTCTGTAGAAGCCATAGGGAGGAATACAGTCAGTTTTGTGTACGTGCTCTCGTCAAAATCAGAGGGGCTATACTGGAATGCTCTAAGCAACGCCTGCACGGCTACAGTTAGCTTCATACAAAGGAGTAAGTGAATCGCAGAGTAAGAGGCAGCCCATCTGCATCAAAACGAACCTCCCCTTGGCGCAACTTGAGAAGCGCAATCACGTGAATGCGCTGGCTTTGGAAGTAGGAAAAGCCAAAGGGCTAATAGGTGACCAAAGCTTTTCTCAACAGCCAGAAAATTTGTTGCTTATATCGGATGAGGATCGGCTCAAGAGATAGAAGAAAGATTTGGGTTTAGTTTTTAACCGAGTAATTGGCACCATTTGGCAAGTTACAGATGGCAAGAACCCTTAGCAAAGACGGGATCATCATCACTCTCGTCTTAAACATTGAAACCTAATAAAGAGGTTGGACTTGAGTTTTTTCTTTTCGACTTGCGTCACCTGCATTGGACGAGCTGCTGCTTCCATTTGTTGGAGAGTTTTCTGTAGGACAGAAAAAGGCAACCGAATGAAGAACAAAAGCTAGAGATGTGTGGACCACTGAACCTTCTGTGCCAGCAAAAAGCATAACCAAAGAGGTTAACTGCTACTCGTATCTTCCTTGTCACATCATGTAGTACACAGCTTAGTTGCCTCCCATTCTCTGTGAATGCCTCAGCTTTAGCCATGTCAAAAGTACAAACTTTCAAATTTGTCAACATACACAAAAAAAATACGGTCCCATCACATAGGACTTTCCAATATCGTTCCTCTCAACAACACACGGGTTCAATCTGAATCAACATATCCTAGCCATAATCACCATAATCTGTTCATAAAATTCAGATAAATTTGATGAGATCCTGAGTGCTTCCTTGGAATATAGCCGCCCATCGCCCACTTGGTTTGCGCACATGGCTAAGCTTCCTAATGTAAATTGTCGACAACAGCAAAGAAGATGAAGGAAAATTCCCTAAGCTGGTCCCAGCTTTGTACTTTTGTATATTCCATAGACGGCGATGAGTTGTGTGTGTTATCCTTTGCAATTTATCTATGTGAGGTGTAAATTTCCATTGAGACTAAAGTAGGATTAAGCATCAAACATAAAACGTTGATACCACCACCAGTCAGCCGACTAAATACAGCTCTTCACACGACTCTCTGTGTGTGCGAGGATATAGAGGAACATATAGTTTCATATCCTTTATTATTACCACCATCATAGCTTCGCTTATTATGCGTTCAACTTTTGACCTTTAGCACACAGTAGAATTTCCTCTCTCGTTATCTCCGACTAAACATAAACTCAATTTACACGAGTAATACAAAAACACACACACACACACACACACACACAGATGCAAGTACTATGTCCTTATAATATGTGTTGTACATATGTATGAACTCTTCTCAGGCAGAAAACTTTTGTTCTCTCATCTATCTTTTTGGTCTTGCTGGAATAGAAGGGTATATCCTATGGATGGACAAACCACACACGTGCAGGTTGATATACCGATGAGAAGGAGAATTCAACTTTCAACACAAAGGACACACACAAGAGAAGACCAAAAGAAGAAATTGGGTAAATATTGACTTTTTGATCCGATTAGCTGACATTTTGTACGCCATATCGCTGTAACTGTTAGCTACACACTGCCACTGCAGCAAAATGTGTTTACTCATGACCTTAATATAAAATTTGAAAGGATCACGGCACGGCACCACCGCCGCCATCTACCCCATTGACCCCTAGCGCTCGACTCTTTCATGGACCACTGGACCATCTGCTGGTTGTTTCTCACACAACGTGCAGATAATTTTGTTTTCTCACTCTCTCTCTCTCTTGCTCTTTCGGTAGTTATCCTTTAGAATGATGTTACGGGAATATCCTAATTTATTTTCCATCCTTTTTTTTTTTTGTTCCCTTTGACTTGGTATCTTTTTTAAGTACTGCAAATAAAATTGGAACATTATCCTGATGGGTTTTTTTTTTTTTTTTTTGCTTTAGGATGGGTTTGGACCTGTTTTTGGTAGACCTTCGTGAGTGAATATTTTATTAGGACATTGGGTGATGGAGGAGAGCAGCTATAATGCTTGGTGTTGAGAATTTGAATACAAAAAGAAAAAAACACACACACAATGTTTGAGGAAGGAAAATAAAAATCCCTTTTGGGTGAAGGAGATCCTATTGAAAGATAGATTATGTTTTGTTCGCAGGGAGATTGTTTGTTATGGCTGCAGAATAGTAATACTGTGTAATACTGGTGGTGGGAGTTCTCTTGGTGGGGTCTAGGGATTCGCCAACAATGCGGATTTGATACCAGTTCGAACTGCGAGTAATGGGAAATAAATTACTCATTCGTGTTAGGACCTATTTTGATGTCGAGAGGTGATTTTTTGTTTCCCCCCACACTTGTTTCAATATTTGAAATAGAACAAAATCTCTGGCAGCACTGCTGCACTCTAAAGCCTCTACAACACATACCTAAGTGTACTTCATTAAGAACTTCTTAGCTTCAAATTCAAATAAAACAAACTGTGAGTAAGATATTGTTAAAATGTGTAATTTATTAAGAAGATGCTTGTATGCCATTATGTTTGGAATACATATAAGATTATTCCAATGTTTGCCGCGGCTTCGCTGGGTGGCGCGCATCTGAAACGTCCAACTTTTCATAACTCTGTTGCGTAAATCGGGCTAAACTTCACCAATGGCAATCTTTGTACTGTCTTTCAGGGCAGTGGTGGCTTGTAGTTTATTGAAATAGATCTGTGATGTAAGAAAACTCCACATGGAGAAGTCTAATTGGGTAAAATCGCATGATCTCGATGGGCAAAGCACATCGCCTCCGCGTGAGATAACCATATTCGGAAATCGCTCGTGCAAAATGTCCTTTGCGGCACGGGTTGTGTGGCATCGGTGTCCATATTTTCCAATTGGGACCAAAAGAAATTGGTTATCTTCGACCGGTTGATTGAAACCTCGTGTCACTTTCTGGCTGTACCTATATATGTCTGCTGTTGGACCTATACCTTTCTTATGGCGGGTTCAATTGGTGGAAAACTCTATCAAAGACAGACAAACTTACTCTCCTGGGAAAGGTTCAAACTGCCAAATCCATAACATTAGGTACTATTTACCTATTGCTTTTAGATATTGTCAGCAGACAAATGGCTGCCTCAACAGCGATCAGCACCTTGGATCACAACCACATCAAAGGTCCTACTAGGATGCCGCTCATCTCTGATGAAGATCTTAGACCAATGCCAGGGCATAGGGAGCTGTAGTGCGGTTGAAATTGACAAACTAGACTTGGTTTGCCAGTTGCTACTTGTTGAACTAATGCTCAAATTAGATGCCACTTCTTTCATGATCTTGGTGATCTGACGGGCTTACATTGCAGCCATTTACTGCGCTTTACCAAGAGCCTTTACAGCTCAACCCCCTTTCTCTATGTCTCCCTATGTATCTGTTTAACATAGCCTAGCTTTCAACCGTCTAAGTGTCTAAGTGCTCACCAAAAAAAGATACATGGAAAAATGGCAAACCTTACTCAATATTTTGACAGCTGCAGGTCATTGGTAACTTTGACAGCTGCTGAAGTATAAGAACTAGAAAAGGTATCATTGCTATCTGGTCACTTAGAACAGAGTTGCCAACCAAGTGCGATTCTATTGCCTTAGAACCAGAACCAATCAGTAACTTAAAGAGGTTGGAAGATCAGTAGAAGACTATTGGCAAGAATTTGGAGACGGATTTGGATACTGATTCTTGAAAAATCGCCAAAGAAAGCAAGAAACCCCACCACCAATTACACTCATCAGTAAATCCCTAAACCTCTGTCCAATTATGCATGTCATGTTGGCCTTTCCCTAAGAAGGACTCACTTAAATCTCATAGAATACCGTTTGCAGATGGTTAAAATTGGTAGAATGACAAATTAAATTGTTCAAATCAAGATTGTGTTGGGGTTATTCGTGTTTCCAACTAATTAACCACTTCAAGGTAAACAAGAACCAATGTGGAATCCTTAATCCCTTTTGCATTTGTTCTTCTCTGTGTGCAGAACATTTAATTATCTTTCACTTGAGACAGGGTTTTTTTTTTAGTGTTTTTTTTTACAAAAAAAAACTCCATCAAAAAGGAGGCAACGTTGTGCCCGCTTATTTATATTCAAAGAGCACAACACTGGATACATTTTAATGCCCATTACTGGGTGAAAAATACTAAGCAAACACGAGTGTTCAAATAGCCAAACTTACCACATGTATACCTGTTTCTTGGAACAGTAGTCCTTTCTACAAGAATAAGATACACAAAACCTCTTCTTAATTAAGAGTGTACACAGAAAAGGACACACACACTCTAGCTAAAGCCTCTGTCCTTTCTACACAACATTACCTACGTTACTGCTGTCATGTCCTGATATTCCTCGTTTACTTCTACTTCTTCTTCGTCTTATCTCAAATAAAATTAAGTATCGTGTCCTTTCACAGCCAGTCACAAGGATTTATTTGGGCAAATTTTCAAGTGGCATCCAACAACTGTATAATCTTATACATGACGTTAAATATATATACATATATATGTTTTTTTTTTTTGGATTTAAGAATAAATACTTGGAGTCCTTTCAAGTATGTGTGTGTGTGTGGGCATTTTAAGGAGCAAATGCAACTATGGCCTAAAGCAAGTACACGGATAGAACGATTGTTTAAGAAGTTTTATTTGATAATCCCAAGTTAGGATGAAATGATGGAGAATGAGTGGAGTTTTATAAAACTTCAAAGTCCTTCATGCTGCGGCCTGGCGATGGTGAATTCCCAGAAACGACAAGGGTAAGTGTAGGAGAAACACAAAAAAAGAGAAATACACAACTTGAAACCAATTGTTTTCTTAAATTTTGACAGTTACAAGGAGTGCACCGAAAGCCGGAAGGAGTTTGGTGAAATTCCCTTTTTGTCCCCTTTTTTTTTTTGGACGGAAACTTGACAGGAAAGGGAGTTTTTTTTTCGATTTTTGAGGAGATGCTTGTCAGGGGAACTTTAACAAGAAATGCACTTGCGATACGCACGTCAGATACATTTTACATGATCGATTGACTGCTAGTGGATGAAAGGATGTTTGAGTGAGTTGCAAATAAAATTTCAATAAGGATTATGAGCACAAGAGATCGTCTGAGCAGGCCCTCAGTTGTCATAGTTTGGTATTGATTAGACAGTGGGATACCGTCTTGTTGAACCAGGTAACCATTCACATTTAGTAACGATTCCCTTCGACTGACTGTTAAAGAAAAATGGCCCAATGATGGTTGTTTACGGGACTAGAGAGTCAGAGCCTCGTTTGCTTCCAATAATCAGATCCAGTGTCAATTATTCGAGCGACAGTTTGCCAATATTCCAAACTATGTGGACAGTCTGTCAGCAATATTCTGTGAGCCTTCAAAGTTCTCCGTAAGGTGGTTAGGTTTGGATACCTCCGCCGCACTCAGGTCAGCACTGAACCATTGTGTTACACATAGGGGGGCTTAGAAAAAGTACCCCTTGACCATTTAACTTACTCGTTATCCGTGTATACAAACCATCCTGATGTTGTGATGAAGTTCAGTAACATGTCGGTATTGGCGTTGGAGAATTCTCATAGATCCTGTAAGAAGTGCTTGCCGAGGAATTTGTAGTTCAGGGCACTGGCAGCGGAAGTGGGTAGTGTCCTCTATAACCTCCTCATCGCCGCATCGTCTGCAGAGTTCTTCTTCCGTCCGACGTAGTTTCTTTAGGTGGTACCGCAGTATGGACAGTGCGTCTGTCTGTCTGAATAATTCTCTCGGTCCTTGCTTTTTCAAAAGTTGGCCATAGTTGTTTTGCAGTGTCTAGGGATTTCCATCTCAAGTTCGCCTCTCTCATAGCTAGTTTCCCTGCTTCAAGCCTGAGAGCGCAGAGCGAGTTGCTCATGGAGAGGTCGGTCAGTACAAGTGGGTTCGATGAAGCTTTCCTTGCTAATTTATCTGTCGGGACGCCCTCGTGCCCAGGGCCCCAACAGAGTAGAACCTTTTGCTGTGTTCCAAGAACCTTAAGCTCTTCGCGACAGCACTTCACAAGCGTGCTTTGATAGCTGCCTAGCTGTCGATAAAAGAAAGTGATACCTTCTGGTGGTATTGTTCTTACGGCAGACTCACGGGCAGCTGTTGTCACTGCCAGGACCTCCACTTGGAAAACACTGCTGTGGTCTTGGAGTCGTATAGATCTGGAGATACCCAGTGATTCGGAGAAGATTCCGGATCCTACACCGGTGTCCATTTTTGATCCATCAGTGTAAATAGCTATGGATTCGGCATTTGGTATGCGGCTGTCTGTCCACCCTTCCCTGCTAGGGTAAGCTGAGGTAAATGGTCTTTTAAAGTCAAGGTAAGGCGTAGTGTAGTCTGTTTTGGGTGCATGACCGAAAAATCTGCCAAGGATGGTCGCGTGCCCTATCGTACTTGACTTGCAGCACGCAGTCTGACTTGAATGCTTAGACACCGACGTAAAACATTGCACAACTTGCACATTATTGGGGGAAAGATATATCCAATCTGTCGGACAGTCAAGGGGAAAGTCTGTCCCAAATGAGACAAGGCAAACCAGAAAAGAAGTTAAGATTGCGCTTCACCATCGCACAAATTCCTGACTCACTAGATCGCCCATTTTCGTAATAAAATTGAATAACAAAAATGAAGTCTTGCATTGTAAACGAGTCCATGACTCATTTATATGACTGCGTTTACACTGTGATTGCTCTGTTTCAACTGAGTTTCAACTTTCGTCAGCTAGAGCTGCTTAGTTGCTTTTTGACAAATTAAATTTTGACTTGAGAATTAGGGCGAAAGTATTGCATTTATGAATTGGGCCATCCACAGCATCTGTTGACTATTTTGATACGGTCAGACTAAGTTATCCGAAGGATGATTTCCCAGCAGTCAGTCCCCATGATCTAGGCAAGGTAGTAGCCCTCTGGATCCACGCCAAGCTGAATTTTCCCTTGCCATTCTATGCTATAATATATGTATGTGTGCCAAACTAATTCGATGAATAGGAAATGCTTACCAATGCATCCTTTCAAATCAATTGCAAATTCTATCTCCAAATACTTCGAAGGCTTTTAAAACAGAGGATTATTCTGTTGCACTCCTGCCAATCAGCTGTGCACATCCGAGAATTATTCGTGCAATATAAATTTTCAAAATGAAATTATAAATAAAAATCAAAGATATTCAGGACACGTTCCTTTACTGAGAACGCATCCATATGCTTCAGCTTCAGCTTCAGCCAATGAATAAATAATTTTAAAATGATTTATAGGAAATTAAGCCTTTCTTTTATCAGCTCCCATATGACCGTAAATAATTTAGTTTGCAGAGAATTTAAATAAACATCTGGCTGCCATTCGTTCATTTAATCGAAATAGTGACCAGAAAAATAAGAATATTCAATAAATTGCCATCCTATATATGTAGCATCCTTTTGCATTGCATTGTGTGTAATTGGCTGCAATTGAATTTTAGTTGATTTCCTGGACCAAATAAAACTTGGTTCAATTAAATGCCGACAAATACGTTAGTGGGAGACGACTGAATGCAACCAGTTGTAGTGGCTATTTGTAGACTGGAACTACCCACTCACAGATGATAAATTTGAGTTGGCTCTTTGCCAGCAACGAATGCTGAACTGATAAATAGTTTTCGGTTTTCCACATGAAATGCTCATTAGGGGAAAAGCATACCATCGCTAATGCAATCAATTAGATGAACAGCTCATGAAACAAGGGAAAATATTACAACGACTAATTTATGGAATGCAAATGCTGTACGTTAAAATGTTTTTCACTTGGCAAAGTGATCAGGAGCTAGGAGTGAAAATGGGTACAACATACTTAAGGCAGTCATGACCTATTTCAGTGACATTAAGTTGGGGTAACATGGCTGTCATAAGACCCATTCTGACATATGGCAGCCTAGTATGTTGGCCAGCATTAAACAAGTCCACCTACCTGAAGGAGCTCAGTAAAGTACAAAGACTAGCGTTTATTGGTGCCACCAGTGCGATGAGAACCACTCCAACTGCGGGTCTTGAGGCTATTCTCAACCTGCCTCCGCTAGATATCCACACGAGATCAACAGCAGCCATCAGTGTCTTAAGAATAGGTCCGACTGCGTGCTGGAAGTCAAGTACGATAGGGCACGCGACCATCCTTGGCATATTTTTCGGTCATGCACCCAAAACAGACTACACTACGCCTTGTCTTGACTCCAAAATACCATTTACCTCAGCTTACCCTAGCAGGGAAGAGTGGAAAGACAGCCGCATACCAAATGCTGAATCCATAGCTATTTACACTGATGGATCAAAAATGGACACCAGTGTAGGAATCACTGGGAATCCGGATCTATACGACTCCCAGACCACAGCAATGTTTTCCAAGCGGAGGTCCTGGCAGTGACAACAGTCTGCCGTAAGAACAATACCGCCAGAAGGTATCACTTTCTTTATCGACAGCCAGGCAGCTATCAAAGCAATTACCGCCATAGAAATAAAATCCAAGCTTGTGAAGTGCTGAGCTTAAGGTTCTTGGAACACAGCACAAGGTTCTGCTCTGCTGGGTCCCTGGGCACAAGGGCGTCCCGGGAAATGAAAGGGCAGATGAATTAGCAAGGAAAGCTTCATCGGACTTACTTGAACTGACCGACCTTTCCATAAGCACCCCGTCCTGCGCTCTCAGCCCTAAAGCAGGGAAACTGGCTATGAAAGAGGCGAACTTGAGATGGAAGTCCCTAGACACTGCAAAACAACTATGGCCAACTTTTGACAAAGCAAGGACCGAGAGAACTATCCGCAAGGACAGACGTTCACTGTCCATACTGCGGTACCACCTAAAGGAACTACGTCCGACGGAAGAAGAACTCTGCAGAGGATGCGGCGATGAGGAGGTTATAGAGGACACTATCCACTTTCTCTGCCAGTGCCCTGGACTACAAATTCCTCGGCAAACACTTCTTTCAGGATCTAGGAGAACTCTCAAACGCCAATGCCGACATGTTACTGAATTTCATCAGAACGTCAGGATGGTTTGTATACACGGATAACGAGTAAGTACAACCTTGGGAAGTTGTTCAAGATACTTATGAGTTAAAGGGCAAGAGGTACTTTTTCTAAGCCCCCCTATGGGTAACACAATGTTCCAGTGCTGACCTGAGTGCGGCGGAGGTATTTCGTTTTTCTCTGTCAACCCACAAACCTAACCTAACCTAAGTTGAGGTAGCATACTGACGCTGACATTAGGCACTGTAACGTTATCCTGATAATCAGTGGTACGGCTTTGGGCCGTTCATGTAGAACATATGGCAAGAGACAGCGTCGTAAGGGAAGCACTTTCGGACTGTGATAAGTTCTTTACTTCCCAAGAGCTACTTATGATGCAACATAGGCATTTGGAAGCCCAAATGTGGGTATGGGATATTAGTCAGATAGAACATCATCAGTAGCTGCATGTACACTGTTCGTACCTGCCAAGCTTTGTCTGATAAACTGAGAACTGTTTCACGTCCTTCATTAAAAGACTTTTGGGTTAATAGATCCTACTAGTGTATTCTATTGGCTATTTTTGTTTGAGCATAGACACACACTTTTGGGATCCAAGTGTGGCTGGATCAAGGCAACTAAGCTAAGTGGTTTACTTCCCTTGTCTGGTTTCACTTTAAAGGCCTTTATCCGCCCCAAGTTGGAATACCTAAGATCGCTGTGCGTATGCTACGTGGGCATGGAACAGAACGTCCTTAGACCTTACGCTAAAAATGCCGGTGGCTGTCCTTTTGTTTATGTAAAGGAGACCTGCCTTAGCAGATTGTTACTGCCCTTTTATCTGAATTTGGAAGAAGGCTAAGTTTAAAAAAAAAAAACCCCAAACGACTATGGTCCTACAACCACAAAGGCCACATCATACAACTTCTGGGTCACATTGTTAAAAATTTCCTGACACGACAGAAAGATTTCATTAAAGTTAGCTTCCACGAACATGGATTCTACTTAAAATTTAACCAGCTATTTATTTATCCAACTCATTCGATCCACTTAACATTCTGTGTCTTGTGGACTAAGATTTTCTTTTGTTTTTTTGCCAATTAAAACATTCTTTCCATCAAAGGATGCCCTTCCCATAGCGCGCCAATGTCATAATTAACTCATCAAATTATTTCGTGAAACTCTAATCCCCATGCAACACTAGACATAATCCCTGATAATCCCAATCGTTTTCGCTCCTCTCCTTGAGGCAACTTCCCCCTATATCTATTGCTTGTATATATTTTTGTATAAATATTCTATCTCAAGTCACCCTTTTTGAAAAATTTCCTATCTAATCCTTGAGATTATCTCATTCCTCATTCCTCGTTCCTCGTTCCATGGTAGAATTGACTTTTAATATCGTCAAAGGAATCACAAATAGGAGAGGCGAAAAAGTAAAAGTTCCTCTGCTATGATAGACAGTGGTGGAGTATGGAAAAAAGTTAGAAAGGGGCTTTTTGGTACTCCGGATCGACCGGGAGTTAATTACATTTTTAGGGGGGAATATTGAGTAAAAAGGTCTTTGCAGTGAATTAATTTGTAGGTGGCAGTGCTCTTGGTGGGTTTTAAGGGCGAAGGACCTCTGTAATAAGAAGTCACTTAAAACTTTTGGATTTCATACAAGCTGTTGTGTTACTTTGCTATTATTCGGAAAATCGTTAATCAAAAGATCAGTATCATTCGTTCCATTTGTCGCATTCCAAT
Source organism: Chalcosyrphus nemorum (assembly GCA_949716465.1). Taxonomy (NCBI): domain Eukaryota; kingdom Metazoa; phylum Arthropoda; class Insecta; order Diptera; family Syrphidae; genus Chalcosyrphus; species Chalcosyrphus nemorum. The sequence continues at coordinate 79,079,870 of OX454332.1, read as the reverse complement.
CAAAGTGCAACCAACTTCAGTCTCTACATGTCTTGTTGGAACGTCAAATCTGAATGTCAAACTTGCTGCAGCAAATATTTTGTTATGAGTTGGTTAAAGTTAGTCATGTGGAGACATCGGCAGGAAGCTTAAAGCTTAAAGTGCCTGCCTGTTCACACGTACATTGGAATGGTATGACAAGTTGATTTTAAGTTGGAAGAAAAGAGAAGAGAGAGAGAGAGAGAGAGAGAGAGAGAGAGAGAGAGAGAGAGAGAGAGAGACCACCCAACTTTAAAACATTGACATCACGATTATATGATGCAAACAAAAGAAAACAATTGGCGAGTTCACTGTCTACACTCTGCTATTCTGGAAGACTAGTCGAGAGTTCATAATTTCAAAGGCGTGCAGGGAGAGTTACGTTCCCTTAAATTCAGTTCAAAATCTCTCTGCCAAAATGGGATACATTAGGCGAGATCTAAGGACTGCACTTTTCGGTCAAACTCTTGTCGAATTTTGACAGATGTAGATGTTTTCGAGTGTCCTTAAGTAGTCCAGTATTCCATTTATGTTTCAGTTTAAATCGATGGTACCTACGTACCCCCCATTTGCCCCCATCTTCCTCCGCCCCTGTTCGTAGATAATCCTCTGGCAAAAAGCAAAGTCTCCCCGTAATGGACATTTCACCAAACATCACAAAGAATCCAGTTTTACCCTCCATTTATCTGAAACATCATTGCCGACCCGAAAACACCCAAAAAATAAAAATTGTTTACTCATCTTGATTAATAGCCATGAAATCCGCTCATTCCATCCCCTTTGATTCGCCACCAGCACCCCTCCGAGGCTTTATAAAGGCTGTACAAAGTGTTAAATCCACTTTCCGTTGAGTTGAGCATATTTCCAGCAACTCAAGCGGTGATATGAGAAACACGGTAAGGATTAAAAGGTCGGGGGCAGTTTACCCCTGCCTCTCTGTGCCAAGAAAATGCCTTTGCCAAGAATTTAAGTAATTTTTTGTTTCGTTTTTCGTTAGCACAATATTGGGCTATTAAAACTCGGGTACAAAGGCAACTTTTGTTCACACAAAAAGAAACGACCTCTCCCATACCAACCAGGACTCTTATCAAAGTATGCTAACGTGAAAAGTGCAAATTAAAAAGTCACCACCCAGAGCAGGGGTTGACTGTGGATCTTGTCTAGAGGCGACCACCACTTAGCAACGCAAAAAAGGTGGCCATTTGGTGGCACTTTATTCTAGCCCTATGATTGTGTGACGTTAGTTTTTGTGTTTCGAAATTCCCTGTTGCTATAATGAAGGTAAATATAATCATTCACCGTTGTTAGGGGTGAATTGACCGACCCCCTCCATTGTTTGTATGTCAATTTACCTGCAATGTAGCGCGCCAGAATGTATGTTAGTAAGTACCAGTGTTATGACGTGACGAAGACAATTATAAACCGCGAGCTACGGCAGGTTCCATGTTGAGACATATTTTTCGTCCTTTGTGGCAGTTTCTGCGCATAGCTATAAGCTATCATGAGTCCAAATCTCGTTACAGTCAACCCTCTCTGGGTAAAAATGAAAAATCACTACCTATTTGTCGCGTTTCATACACACGAATTCGCTTGTAAATGTGCGAGCGAGGGCTCCTCGAGGATTAGATATTCTTCTCATTCCTCCTTTGTACTACTGTAAAAGTGCTTGCAATAAATCCAACAGCCAAGTCCTTGTTGGTGGAAGATTTGGATTTTTTTGTAATTTTTCACCGAAAATGTTGGACCATGTGTCTGAGAGTGTTTATTTTCATTAGACCGTTAAGCTAAGAAGTACCTAATTTATTTCTTGTACGCAATTTAATTACCAATGGCAACCCTTTTGTTTTAATTATTGCACAGCATGTGTGTATGTGTATGTTAATATGAGGAAATTAGATGTTGATTGTAGTGGTAGGGTGAAAATTTTAGCGATGACGGGTGAAAGGACATTTGTCACGTATATGTGGTCTTTTATGGGTTAATGATGTTGTTGTTGGTTGGTTGGTTGGTTGGTTGGTTGGGTGGTGGGTTAGACTTATGTTTCGCAGGCTGTTATTGGGATATTTATGATTGAAATCAAAGAAGGTGCTTATTGCTGCGGTATGCGGGCCATGATTAAAATTGTGGGTCATTAAAAGGAAATCAATTACTGGGGAATGGGATATTTTTTCGAGTTGTGAAAGGTGCCTATTTAGTGAAGGGCTGCACGTACTCATGTTTGTCATTTTGAGAGTGCGGTGCTGGCTCCATCGACAGTGTATGGCGTATACGTAATATTTAGAAAAAAAAAAGATAATTAAGGCGACAGACCTTTTTTCACCTCACATACCGCTGACTTCCATTATCTACGGTCTTAAGGCTGCCACTTTCAATTGGAAAGATCGATTTTCTGGGGTTCTCTTGGTCTTCATACCAGAGGTGAGGCTTTTTTCGGCATCTCTAGCCTGAGAGCTGAGACTTAGAGGAGGTATTCCAAAGCCAAAGCGTTCGGTAGTTCAAAAGCAACTTCTACTTGAATAAATGACAGCCAGAGTGTGTCAAAAGTTCCTATTACTTTGGACTAACTTTATCTTTATTCCATTATGGGAACTGTAGACAGCCTGTAACATGCAAGTCAAAAATCGTCCATTTACCTCCAAACTGTCAACCAAAACGTCATCTGTCAAGTACCATTTGCAGGGATGTACTATATTCTCTTATGATGTGTTTACTGTTAGCAAACAATGGCTGATGTACTTTTGAGTCCGTCAATTTACTTACAAATCAAATAATCAATAAAGAAGAAGGATTATATGAAATTTCCTTTTATTGTACCAACTTCAGGTGAGAGCTACTTAGTAACTGAGACTAAGTGACTAGGACGTGCTGGAATATTCATTGGGCAAGTATTCCTCTATCTTCCAGGCGGAGATCTTTGCCATCAAAGTATGTCAGGTTAGGTTAGGTAGATGGGTGCCCTGTGACCAGAAGGTCACTGCTCACTTAGACCCACAATTCGGGTCCATTGTGCCCAATCATTTAGCACTGGGAACGCTGTAAGAAGGTCCGCTGTTAGAACCACACAGATAGTAATATAAATTTCATAATTTCCACCAGCTCCGAGAAGAAATGACTGCCAAGAGAGCTCTTTCTTCTAACAGATAGGGCAGGACAGTCACACAGCAGGTCACGAATAGATTCGATTTCTTCTTCGTCTCTGCAGCTTCTACCGAGTCGCTCTGCGTGAAGGCCAATGACACATAATGGCTGGTAATTACGCCAGAAACGACCCGTGCGTTATGACGACTGAGTTTAATCAGAGTTGATGATCTTTTCTTGCTGAAGGCCGGCCATAGAGCTCTAGCCAGATGAACCCAGCGTCTGTTTGCATGATCGATGGCTTCATCTTCTACTTTTTTCTTTAAAGAACTGACTGGGGCTGCTACAAAGGGAAGGGCCCGCGATATGTGTAGAGTCGACCCTTTCCTAGCAAGCTTATTCGCCTTCTCGTTTCTTTAGATATCCATATGCCCTGGTACCCAACTGAGGGTCACCGTATTGGCTCTGGATATCTCGTTCTCACCAGCCTCGACCGAGTTATAACAGAGTCTAGAGCCTTAATGGCTGTCGGGCTATTACTCTCGCCTATAATTTCAGCAGCCTGCGTAATGGCAGTGACTTCGGCTTCGGAGCAGTTTATTCCTAGGGCTTCACAATAAACTCCGGCTCCTGTACCACTGTCCATCTTAGAACCGTCGGTATAGAATGCCAACTCCTTTTTCTTTTTAGTCCTCCAGTTCTTCCAGTAAATTCTGTCAGGAATCCTTGCATTGTATCTCCTTTCGAATGTTATCATCGGGTTCATGTGATCTGTTTCCGTCAATCCATTGGTAGCCTCCCATCGGGACAGAATGAAGGCGTGGCCGTAAGGTGTCTACTCGAATTCTTTAAGATTTGTTGCTATTGTTTTGCACACCACTGTGAATCAATCCAGCAAACAATCTTTAAGGTTTAAACAAAATCTAGACAGCAACAGCATTTTAAGAACAACGCACCCTTTTTATTTATACTGCTTTAAAGAAAACAACCCACAGCACAGTAATAACCAAATGCTGTGAGATGTAACCTGCCTTTATGGTACCCGCACGACCAAATAACATATTCCCTTTTATGAGTTTTAAAAACAGCAGACTAGACCATCCTGTGTGTCTAGGTTTATGCCCACAGGCGAGTCTAAGCAAAACAGTCAAAAAGTGTATAAGAACACAGCTCAAGTGCCGGCTTTAAATGAAATAAAATGTCATACGTAAAAAAAGGAATATCTAATTTATGTTTTACTTTTGCCAATGGCTTTAAGGTCCTGGTGTTTTTCTACCCTGGTAGGGTGACCAGATGGTAATGATACTTTTTGCAATTATTATTTTGTGGCAGCTGTCAAAGTTTTTAATAGCTTCAGTGTACAGTTAATTCATCGCATTGTGGAAAATTTTGAGTGTAAGTACACTCTTTGGGATCTTAGATTCCAACCAGATAAAGATTGATGCGAAATAAGGAAAAAAAGTCCTCTTAGCGGCTAGTATCTAAGAAGACCCAGAAATTCGATTCGGAGTCGATCAACTGAATTGCGCAACGCCCAAGAGTCAACCTGGATGAATTTGAGTGGCTTTCTGTAACCACCAACCAACAACATGGATGTATCCAGCTGTGGTTGCAACAAGAGGGCACTAAATGCCATAAAAATGACGCAGCGCTCGAAGTTTTGAAGGAGAGATTTGGCGTTCACCAATGTGCCGCTGCAATGGTGCGACGTATCACCAAACCATTATTTTTCTGAAGCTGCCTCAAGTTTTTGGTCTACGCTGCACATTGGTCTAAACATTGGACGAGCTCGAGGCGAACATTTGAGACGCTGGTTCCGGAAGTACGCCGTATGTATTGGACTGAGTCATCAAAAATTGGATCGATGGCTTGAAGCACTGCCAGAAAAACCGAGGGATTCCTTTCAAAGATGTTCCATTCCATACATAATGGCATGAATGTACCTTCAAAATAAAGCCAGAATCATTTTTCTATCTCAGACCGTTGTTGTTTTATTTAAAGTCCTTTTTCCTATCGTTCTTATCTGGTCACCCTATAACCACCTTTGAACCCAAGCGCAACAGTTTGCTTTCAAGTAAAAATCCCCCAACCTTTTGTAATTTAATAATAAAATATCTCCAAGGTAAGAAGAAGGTATGCATTTCACCAAAAAAAAAAAAATTCCACCTTGAGTCCTTACTTCGTTACCAATCAACATTTCTACTTTATTTTCATCGTAGTCTGTGAAATTAGAAATTAATATTTCATGCAACAATCCTCCAAGGAACTGGGGGAAAAGCCAGCAGAGCACATGAAAAGAAAAAAAGGAACAAGAAATATCACAACGTACAACATAAAGAATGGAAATTCCTCCGATTCATGTCCTTACCATTCGCCTTCGTCTCCACACGCCCGCGCTTCGTTTGGTCAAAACGAATTTCTAGAGCGAACATTTATTTTGTGAAATAATAATGCCATTATCCTTCCAACAAAAAGTACACCTCGCCTCTTCGCTTTCCCAACAGAAAACAGAAAACAGAAAATAAAACGCGCAACGTTGGTAGTATTGAATATAAGCCAGTTACCTCGGCAAAGCTTTATTCCTGAGCTTTTAAGTCATAACTGTAACTTTTATGCCAGATGCTCCGAGGCAAAAATAAAAAAAAAATAAGTCAACTGTCTGTCTAACGTGCCATCGCATCGCGTTTTCAAGGATATCATGCTCATGCCTTGTACTTGTATTTTATATGGCAACTGCAAGCCTGGCCGTTCGTCACCAATGATGCCATAATATCCTGTGTGCTCACATAATCATTAAATTTTTACCAACTTAATACCTGAGTGAATCATGAGCACATGACCGTACATCATCAAGAGAGAGAGAGTAGGAAAAACCTCCGTGGATAAAATTAAATACTAGGGGGGGAAATAAACAAAGAAAAACACTGAGGAATCCTTGCGAACGTGTATGCTTGTCCTTGGTATTAACTCGAGTTGTACACGTTACTCGGCGGATTAATGTGGGAGCCACCGTTTGCAGAAAGGATTTTTGCATTCACAGTATACACAAACAATGTGTTACTGGGTCATCAAACATTCCTCTCGCTTGATCTATCTATATATGTATGCATGTATGAGTTGTGTGGAGGGTTGGGGAACAACAACACCCCTAGTGGGGTGGAAGTTGTAACATAATTAATTATTGTTTCGCTGTTATTAAGGGTAGAAATGGGGTTTTGCCTTGTGGTAATGAGGACGAATTGTTATTGCGAACTGGTTTGTTAATATTTGGGTTAAGGGTGGTGGATTAAAGAAATATAAGGCCTCCACCAGAGGTCATGACGAACAGAGTTTAAGTAGTCTGAGGCCTTGATTGGTTGGGCGGCGCTCCATGGTGCAATCAAAGGAATTCACTGTCTATCCGGGGGTAGATTGGATCGAATTAGATTGCGGACTGACACAACTGCGTCAATAATTTTCAGTCGTGGGCAATTATTTTTCCTCGAGGCTGAACTGTTGTTGTTTTTTAGTACCTAAGGGGTGTTTTTTTGTATAATTTGTTTGCTTTAACTTTTGACGCTATTCCTTCAGCACGGAGGGTATCTTAGTCTGGGAAATTCAATAGTTACACGAAGAAGGTGGAAGCCATAAGATCTCGTAGTCTTGCTAGATATGTGGCCCTCTTTTAAGGAAGTAAGTAAAACACAATACAGCGAATACTAGAGCTGAATACTACACCAATCAGGACCAATACAGAAGGCCCAAGAGATGTCAAAGACTAGACTAGACAAAGGCTATGACTGTGGCAAAGGCTATGACTAGGTTAATATGGACACTGTATACCGAATCAGTGGTCCTAAAGCCTCTACGATTTCTGGAAATATGCCTCAGCTAGCCCCAACTCTTTCCCAGTTGCCGTGCTTCCTTCTCCACTGTTGTGCGCCACGTACTCCTAGGACCGCCGCGTATCCTGCCATCCTGGGTAAGCGGGTTCCATTGCATCGCTTGGTTAGCTATGGATCTGTCACCCTTTCGGAGAGTGTGACCAATCCATTGCCACTTTCGTTGTCGTATGGTTGTGCCTATAGGTTCATGGCCCGTTCCCTGATAAAGCTGTTTGGCCAGAATATCCTTAAGATGTAGCGCAGGCATCTATAGACAAACGTTTGCAGCTTCCTCGTGAGAGTGACGGTCACTTTCCAGGTACCACATCCATAAAGCAGCACGGATTCGTGCTGGAACGTTGGAACGGAACAGTCGTAGCTTGGTGTTTAAGCATTCCAAACGCAGACTTTGCTTTACCTATTCGGCTGGCTATATCCAGTTCGGTTCTCGAACTCTCTACTCTCTCAACTATTTGTCCAGCAATGCATACATGAGTTGATGAGTTCGGTCCCAGGCTGATCATTTTTGTTTTTGCCGAGTTTTCAGCCCAACGACGCCTGCTTCCCTCTCCACATTTGCTGTCATTTGGTGAAGGTCCATTATTCTGTGAGACAAAAGGCATACATCATCGGCGTAGTCGAGGTGCTTGACCATCGAATTCCTCCATTTCCTGTTGATAAGGCTGCATTCAGCACATCGCTAATCACCAATAAGAGCAGCATTGGTGAAAGTATGCAGCCTTGTCGAACCCCACTTTGGACTTCGAATTCCTCAGACAGCCTTCCTCTGTGCAAGATGTGACATGTGGACCCATCATATGTAGCCTTAATAATTGCTATTAATTTATCCGGAATGCCTCTTCCCGATTGACACTATCAAACGCCTTGATCCAGATCAGAAACCTGCTTGTTCGGCGTCGAGTTTTGGTCTTTGATTCTAGCTATTATCTTGGCCATAGCAGGCAGCAGGCAGCACGCAGATACCTCTCCAGTTTTCGCACCGCATTAGATTACCTTTTTTAGGGAGCTTGATGATCATTCCCTTCCTCCACTCATCCGGAAAACTCTCGGCTTCCCATGTTCTCCCGACAAGTGGGAACAGTAGCTCAGCCGATTCTGTTGGCGCAGATTGAAAAAGTTCCGCGGGTATGCCGTCAAGTCCTACTGCCTTGTTGGTTTTGAGTGCTTTGATCGCAGTAATAATCTCTTCCTTACTGGGGGTTGTGGTGCGAATTCGGGAATTTTCTTCTACGGATACTTCAGTCTATGGTTTCCCTGTAATAGACCGACAATCCTTTCAGCACCTGATGTGAAAATAGTTTTTACAGCATGCCAATGGTCTTGGATGGTGGCGGGCACTGAGCTACTCCACGTGAGAGATGGTCCCTTAGTTCTCGGTGCACTGTAGGAACTCTTAGTCGGTCTACGTTGAACCAGTGTATTCTTATGTCGTTAAATCTTCGAACGGCAGCTGTGCGTAATTGGACAGCAGCTATCATAAGATGGTCAGTATGGTATATACTTCTTTCACCGATGATGTGTGGGTCACCAATAAAACTCCTAGCAAGGGAGAACCGACTGAGATATACAGAAGCTGAAGAACCTATGTAGAACGCTTTTGATTGAAGTGTCATTAAAAGTTGTGGAAAGTGGCAAGCTAGAGCTACTACCTCGAGTTCAACATTGGATAGAAAGGCAGCAAATACTCTAGTTAGTCCTGACTCTACTAAGCCTGACTTCCCCGCTTGTAAATAGTTTGGAAAGGCTGGTTGAGATAAACGTGGGCAAGGATGCTTTTCGTTAGCGTACAGTCCTTTTGTTGCTACAAGCGATGAAAATTGTGTGGGACTTGAAGGCAGAAAAATATTCTCATGGCATAGAGAGACCTTTGGATTGTATGTGTCATTCAGGTGGGCTCCATGGCATGAACGAAACATTGATATTGCGCATCAGAACAGTGCTGAGTAGGCGACACTTATCTTCATATGTTTAAGGCTCACGCGCAGGTCTTTATGTCTAAGAAGACTAGACCAGGCTCCGAGAAGGATTTCCCAGCCTATGCCTATTTCTCGCTCACTATTATGAACTAGCTTTAGCCTTACAGGTTATAAAACATAGAAGACAACAGATTAGATAGATTGTCCTACAGTGTGATCTTTCATGGGACAGACAGCGGCATCACTAGCACACATTTGGCATAATAAATACGTGTCATTGTTCTACTAAATTCGACTTGACATTTGACCTAAAACCAATCTGCTACTCCCTGAAATAATACAAAGAAAAACCCTGTATGTATGTATGTACAAATCTCCTGTTGAAATGGCTATTTATTATGCCCTTACAGGATCTGATAAACTTCCTGCTAATGTGAACGTGACTTACATTCAATCACCATCAGGAGATCGCACAGTCAGTTCTACACTTCAATAAACATTCACTCAACGTTTCGCTAGAGGAAAAGTCTCATCGTCCCCTCTAATCCTTTGGTAAAATAAGTTTTCACTTCTATCATTAATACAGTCACATCCTGTATGCAGCAAACACAACCGCAGAACGAAAAAAAAACTAACCAAAAAGTATCATCTATGCAGCACTCCTCTCCGCCACCAAAGGACAATCGGAGCAGAATGCTCTCCAAAGATTTATATTATTCCTCCTTCTTTTTTCCTTCAGATCCTTCAATCCAACTGTGTGTGTGTGTGTGTTAGGAGTTGAATAAATAACCCTCCGTTGTGGTTAGTAAATCGGTTTCCATTCATGCTTGAGTTGGATGCACAAATGACTTTAGTCCTTTGTAGGAGTTAGTCCTCGACAAGGTACGAACGACGTCAGGATATATCGGATTTCATACGTGTACATCTTCTCGAATTGTTAAAAAGGATTCACCTGCGTGAATGCTATATTTACTGTTGCATTTTATTTTATGCTTGACAAAGCACAAAGAATACAATTCACCAGAATTGGACATTTCATTTGGAATTTATACTTTTTTTTTTCAGCAAAGCATACATTTATCCTACGGAAGGGAAGAAGAAAATGAATGAATGGAATATTTACTTACCTTTGTCATCGCTGGGCGTTTGATCATCAGTCATCTTGAAAGGATATCTGCCCGTGTCTGTCTGTGTGCTTAGCCTCACTCGTTATAGTCGTCTGTTCATCAATTTAAATTCGATCCGTTGTTCGGTATCTTTTCTTGGTTAGCATTGCGATTACATTTTGTTGGTCCTTTTGGGTTTGACATTCGCTTTTTGTTTTTTTTTTCTTTATTAGATATTTTCAAAGGATTTTTTCTTGCTTTTTTTTTTAAAGATTTTTCCTTTTTTCTTAGAATTTAAGGAGTTTGTCTATTTGTTTAAATCCTCTTTTGGGTTTTGTGTGTGTGTTTTGTTTTGCAAAGATTCAGTTGTTATTTTGTTTCGTTTCATCTGTTTAGCTACATTGTTAACCTGAAAGAAAGATAAATAAAAAAGTGTTAAATCTTGGAAAGAATGGGGGATACAGAATTGAAATTTTGGCAGTCAAATAGATACCGACTTTCTTTTTGCAAAAGAGCTGCCTCGCAATTGTTTACAAGTTGTCCTCGGAATGAGCGCAATGAGCATAACTTTGACTTGAAAAGAAGCACACGCCAGACTAAAAGGCAAACCATAATTGAACGCTGCCGTACGTAGTCATGCAAATACATACAATTTATAAACTGCACCCATAATGACATTTCGCTCAGTTTCGATTATATTGACCAAAATATTCTTGATCACCTATTTTCGTAATACGATTGAATAACAAAAATGCATTGTTGCATTGCATTCGACTCTATGATTCAAATTACCAAAGATTGTACTTGACGTCTGTCAAAAAGATCAACCATTTTGAATTCAATAAATTACAGTAGTCGACAGTCATTTCCATTTTCGTTGGTGTTTTTTTTTCTTCTCGCGATGGCTGAGAATGGATAAAATAATTAAATCGCCAATTCCATTGGTTATAGAGTTTTGAAAATACATCAATTGAGGTTATTATTTTTTCAGAAGAAATGAAAGAGTGACAGTCTTCTTTGAAATATTGCACGCGGTGTTAAAAATACTCCATTAAGCGCTCGATTCAGAATGAAAGAAGCAAGTCTAGTGTAAGTTGTCAAAACCAAATATCAATCAATGCAAATGTATGAAAGAATATAGGTCCGTCCGCGTACTTTTTGCACTAAAAATAGTAGATTATCAAACTTCAAAGAGTGGGGGTCAAATTCTTTCAGAGAGAGCTAAAATCACAAAAAAGTAAACGAACGGGTTGAACAAGAAAAAGTTGAAAATACACTGGTTTGACAGTTTTCACAAACCAGCCCACAGAAATTTCTTGCACTAAAATTCGTAGCATGGGGAAATTTCTTACTCTCTCGTGAGCGCTCTCTTCTGCGAAAAATTACAAAAATATTCGTAAATCAAAAATTCGTAAATTTTCGTAAAAATTCGCTGTTTTAGGACGGTACGCGAACGGACCCAATAATATGACGCGAGACTCGTTCTATCGCAAAATTGGAAAACTTTCGCATCGTGACGTGACAGCAGACTAATATGACATTGCAAGAAAGGGAAAGGTGGTGTTCGGTTGTCTGGCTGACGTGGTTGCTTTTTCACTTTAACAAATAGAATATATACGTAAGCTTGCTGCCAAAATTGTCACCGTCATTGTGTACTGGGACAAGGATTTATCGTCTCGGTCTCACGTTGCATTGTAAATCGGACAGTATTCAGTCGTCATTAGCTTAATAGTCTGCTTTCATTGGATGCATGGGAGGCACAAGGTATAACGATTCAAACAATGCACTTGTCAAAAACAATGAACTAATTAAGAACTTAACCGAAGAAATTGTCGAGTAAAAAAGGAGCAAACAGAAAAAAAGGATGCACTTGTTTACAAAAGCAAATAAACAACAATATTTTAATAAAAAGCTTCCAAATGAAAACAACTGAGCGATTGGTTAATCCTTTTTTTGCATTGGACGGTGGCAAGTCTTTTAAAGACGAAAACTGAGCCTGTATTCACCCACTAATTCCACTGCCTCCTAACACTAGTCCTGGCAGAACAGTCGACAATAATTTCATCTCGAGAGGAGATTTTAGCCTTACACCATCCATCTGGAGTGGAGTTCTCCATGACTGCTGAATTCTTTAGAGCCCTGGTACAATCGGCGTTCCCTGTGAATTTCTCCGCGGAGTTTAGTAATCTCAAGCATTGCATGGAAGCAAGCTCTTGGTACTCCTCTTGAGAACACCTTTAATTTATCTTGAGCAGATCCACATAGAGATATATCCCCCAACTTCTTCTCTGCTCACCTCTATATCCTGTATGATTGAGGTCAATTTGTTTCCTGTATTTGGAAGAGCTACGCAAAGCGATGCAAATACCTTCAGAAGAAATTTACCCCTGGTGTTTGTGGTACGTGAACCCCATTCATCCGCAAGGTATGGTAAAGTCGCCTGCAATGACGACGTGGTTTCTTCCTATTGCAGTTTATGCGATGTTGTCGGAAATTCGTCCGAATTTCTTCTTTCTTATGCTGGGAGCAGCGTAACAGCTGAAGAAGACTTTGCTTTGATGTGTAACTAGATGCTTAGCTGTCACGGAATAATTAGGGTTTAACCTTCATGTAGCCTTGGTTTCCTTGATTGAGTTTTGATCTGAGCAACAATCCTTTGACTTGTGACCCCTTGTACCTCAACTAAGTCCGGAGTTAAATCCATAATACTGCAAGGATAACTTCATACGATATGTATTGCAGTCCGCTTAGTTTACCTAGCAGAACAGCTGGATGTCCTAGACAAACGTGGCGCAGAGTAATTGAGGAAGAAGCAAGTTCTTTAGGATGGAGTTGAGGACGCAGGCAATGTGCATATAACCCTTATACATAAGTACAGATTCTACAAAAGGATGCAGCATAAAAGCTTCAAACTCATGTATCATTTCTAACCTAATCACCAGCAAACACTCTCCTAACCATTATAACCATTATTTTCCCAACAATAAATCTTAGTTTCACAAAAACGTTAAAACAATTCCAATGATGTCAACCGCACTTGAGCACGCAGAGCACCAAATGCCATAGTCCTCATAAAACCCCACCGAATGATTAACTTCATTGCAATAACCCATTGATGCTATAAATTACTGCGAGGATATAAAAAAAACATTCCGAGTATCCTTACGGGGACTCTCTCTCTCACAGTCTCATAAAAGTACAAAATTATGTTATCCAAATCCTGGTCTTGCAATGGGGTCATACACATATACACACACACACACACACACAGAGCAAAGTACTTACTCGAGAATGGATGTCATCTATTCAAATCTGCACATAAAGAACCCCTGCTGGGGTATTACCCAAGCCACAGCAAAGGATCTGCTGGGATCCATATCCCCATGAGGTGCAGCTATTTCATTTTCTTTCTTTCTTGTTGTTACTCAATTGAATTCCAATCTGCAGAATAGAAAACTGGGTTAACGAATTCCCAACGAGCAGCAACAATTCTGGATGTTTCTGTTAATGACGTCGCGCTCTCCCTGGTGGCAGTTTAAGTATGTACTACCAGCTCCATGGTGACATCTGTCAGCAAGTAGGTATGTTCTATCATCAAAGGGGGATGCCAGTAGGATTGTTAGAGGCATACGTATACAGGACCTTATGAAAACGTGTCCTGGAACACATCGTTCGCAAACTTTTTGACACAGGGAAGTGCCGTCAAATGTCTAGGAAATCTTAATCTACTTTGTACAAATCTGCAGGTACTTAAGGATTATTGTTTCTTTTGATTTATTTTATTACTCAAGGATCAAACCATAACTCGCGTCATGGATGATTGCTGTGTCCCCACCACTAACACCGAGGGGAGCACTTACAGAAATTACACATTTGATTTATCGATTTTATGTGGAACAGGAATCAGCACTAGCTGTCCCCTGTCCCCTCCACCGAGCAGGTGTCAAATTACGAAACGAAATGCGATATCCTTGCAGCAGTGCTCAATTATGTGTCACCACCCCGTCCCACCAGGCACGCACAACATGATAGAGGTTTGTGTATGTGATACACAAAGTGTACACACTATCATCATGCTAGACAAGTTGCTTGTCTACAGAAATCTTATAGCCCGGATATTAGGCGCAATTAAGGCTCAAATTGCAAGGATAAACACAAACAATGTATCGCTTCTATTTTCAACAAATTAATGGGATATATTATTGAGGAAGATACGATATGCGTGTGCGTTTGCACGTATAGACTTTGGCTGGGTTGAGAATGTTTGTTTGGATCCTATTTACATATCCTTTCACATTTATTTTTTTTTGTGTTAATTTTGTTTGCATTTCCATGACCTTCTTTGACAGCTGGCACTAGGGGGTTCCTTTTTTTTTATTTCTTTTCTTCTGTCAAAGGACTTTTCTCTCTTTTGATAGCAAGCAAGTGCGGATCTTCGTTTTGTGAGAAAAAAAAGGATTAAAAGGATTTTTTATGAGATTGTCGGTTTATTTATTCAGTGTTTGAGTTATGTAAATGAGCTTAGATGTGGATAGATGGGAGTGTGCTTGCTACAAGCTAGGAAATCATTCGTCAAGGTTAGTAGTCAAAGGAGCGGGTGACTGAAAAAACTGAAGAGGATATTGGAGCAATAAACTTGATGTGTGTCAGCGGATTAGTTTTGGAATTCAGAAAGCTGAAAGGTGAAAGGTTAAAGAGATAGTTGCTGGATATGGCCACCAAGGGAGAATAATGTATCCCATATCACCTCAAGAAATGATTTAAATTCCTACTAAAGTGGCAAGACCATGTCTATGCATCGATTGTGAACTTCTGCAATACCAACCGCCTAGTCATTGGAGGTACGCTGTTTAAGCATAACACCTGCCACAAGATCAGTTGGGTCTCGACTGATAGGCAGCGATCATCCAACTAGTTCGACCACTATGCGATCAGCCGCCGCTTTAGAAATTGTCTCCTAGACGTCCGAAACAGACGTGGAGCTGACATCGGACAGGAACGCGATCACCATCTTATGGTAGCTCATATACGCTGTCGCACTGCATCTGTCAATAGCAACCGCTCAAAGTTACTAAACAATGCCTAGTTTAATACTGACAGGCTCAAGGTTCCCCAACTACGCCAACAGTTCAGGGACCAGCTTGCCTTACAAGCAGAAGCAATCAGCAGATCATTACAGGAGAGCATGGCTGCATGACCACTGGAATGCTGTGAAAAATGCTCTTGCAACGGGGGCAAGCACCTACGTCGGTAAGAGGCAGAAACACCACCGCACATGGCTTTCAGCAGATATACCTGGAGACGGATCGAACAGCGTACAGCAATAAAGGCTCGGATTGCAGTCGCCTCAGCAGTGGAGAAAACCGAGCTAGAATCCCAATATCGTGCGAAGAAGAAAGAAGTGCAGCGTAGTGTGAGTCGTGACAAACGTCAGTACATCGACACAGCGAGCAGATGCGACAGTAGGACTGTTTATAGTATCACCAAGGAGCTAACTGGTGGTCTAGATGGCAGCCTTCTGATTTCGGATGAGGATCAGCTCGTTAGATGGAGAGAACATTTCGCCACAGTATTAAACCACTTTGGCGATGTCGATATGTTCTCAAATTTGAGCGAGCATTTCGAAGCAACAAATTCCCGAATCCGCACCACACCTCCCAGTAAGAACGAAATCATAACAGCGATCAGGTCCCTCAAGAAAAACAAAGCGGCTGGTATTGATAGCATCCCTGCCGAACTATTTCAAGCTGCATCCGCTAATACGGAGAGCTTGGGATAGCGTAGAGTTTCCACAGGAGTGGAAAAGAGGGATGATCATCAAGCTTCCGAAAAAGGGAAACCTGATGGATTGTGGAAACTGGAGAGGTATTTGTGTAGCCAAAATAACTGACAAAATAATAGACTACGCTGACGATGGTTGTCTACTTTCACATCGGTTAATGGGCCTCCATGTTATGGTTCAGAATCTAGAAGCTGAGGCAAACAAAGTAGCTAAAACAAAAGTCCTGAACACTTCTAACGTGTGGTCTCGGCAAACCGCGGTGGCACCGAACTGGCCAAAGCTGCGTTCGGCATGCTGTCCACCATCTGGAAAACCAATCTTATCAGTTTAAGAACCAAGCTGCGACTATTTCGCTTTATGGGTGCAGTCCTTGGAAAGTGGACACTATTAACACATGCCGGCTGCAAGTCTTTGTAAACAAATGTCTAAGAGTCATCTTGAGGATCTTTTGGCCGAACCGTATCCCCAACGAACAGCTTTATACGAGAACGGGCCGGGAACCTATCAACATTACAATACGAAGGAGAAAGTGGCAGTGAATGGTACACTAAGGCGCGAAGAACGCCCTAGGCAAACGTGGCGAAGAACAGTCGAGGAGGAATCGAGCTCCTTAGGAATAAGTTGAAGAGAGCTCAAACGCATTGCAGAAGTACGAACCCGAGGGGTTAAAGGACTCAAGGCAAGAATTTGTTTAGGTATACTGAAATACCAAGAGTTTTTAATCCTGTCAAGGGTACTCCAACTTGAAGGCAAATTATTTCTGGCAAATCTTGGAATCCGGTTGGTGAAGCGGGAACAATATGACAGACGGCCTTTAGGTTTCTCTGGTGAAGAATATATGAATTATGAACCTGTAAGTGCTTCCTTACTACTGGTGCTGGAGTCGGTTAGGACCGACTTATGTACACTAATAGTAGAAAACTTAAAAGAGGAGAGAAGTGTGGTGCGTCCGATACAAATTATTTTTCAGAAACGTTTGCGTATTTTGCATTGAGTTATAATTCACATTATTTTTTTTTTTTTTGTGGTCATGTTGAACGTCATCTGAGCTGTCTGTCTGAGCAAATTAGACAGTCCTTGCAGGATATTACAGTTGTGTCCTTTTTTAAAGAATATCTCCCCAAACTTTATACCTTTCCTATCCTTAATCGACTTTGTTGAAAATGTAATATTTTGTGTGGCTTTTACGATTTCTAAATGATTACCACGTCTCGCTTTCATTTCAGTACATCGTTTCAATTCAATCGTGCGCCATTTGATGGCAGGATATTATTGCCTCAAAGAGGTTGAGTTAATTATTTCCTTACTCGGGGTTTATAACAATTATTCCTTAGGATGCAGATTTAATGCTAATTGGAGAGAATCCTTTTCGATTGCAGCAAAAAAGAACAAAGAAATGAGCGAAGCCAGGAGGGACTTTTTGAAGATGAGACAGCAGTTTATTGTTTTCTATTTGTAGCCTCTCAAGGACATAGGGGGGAGGGGGTGTTTTTAGTTTTGATTTTTTTGCGCCTCAACAAAGTACAAAAAAGGATTCTCAGAAAAAGGAATTCATTACCATGAAACTAACATTTTGTTCTCAAAAACAACCAATTCAAAATTGATTTATGTGAATTTTACAGCCCAGTGGCAATAAAAGCAAATAAAAACGTCATCATTGCTTCATCCCATAAAAAAAGTCACCAAGTGCATTTGGCTATGTTCGGCGAGTACACTCATGAATCCGTTCATGCAGTGCTTCTTGGAAAAAGGAAAAGCCATAAGGATATCTGGGTGGAATATAAAACTGACACTTCAGACACGTTGGTTTATAATCCAATTTTTCCAGCGAAACTTCACTGCATGATGCGAAAATTTCATACATCCTGTGTGTGTGTTTATTTTTGGACTATGGTCTCCTAAGGGACATTTTATTGCAACAGATGACAGGATACGTATGTCAACTAGAAAATTTTTTATGATTGTGCGACAAACGTGAAATGAATTGCAATCTATGGCCAATTTGTCGATAGAATTGCTCTCGAGTGAAAGAGTTCCTGTAAGAACTTTTGATTGCACCTATAATGGATCCACGTTATGCTAACTAACGATGAACAGCTCATGTCGTCTGAACGTCTTAATGCGTCTGAAATGTCTAACAATAGCCATTGGCAAAAGGATGGAAGACGGACAAATTCTCTAGATAAAATAAACAACGGAATCCATAGAGAGTTTCACAGAAACCTTACATGAGCTACTTTGACACTTTCGAGTCTCAGGTCTTTGTGGATTTTGACAGCTCCATCAGAGTTATGCAATAGAGATGGCGGATAACTCACGAAAGCGGATACTTATGTCGGCACGTAGGCCAATGGGCTAAAAACCATGGAATTGGCTGAAGGTTGTGCTCTTGCGTCAACTCAATTATTAGAAAAAACATAACACAAGTAATGAAAGAGACACGAGCATCGGACACTGGGAACGATCCTCTTTATTTGCCAAAGCATTGGCTGGTATACATCGAGCGAATGGACACTTTTGGTTCCAGCGAAGAAATCACAAAAAATCACAACCCCAGGCTCGAAACGGAAGAGAAAATTGAACCTCGGCCTCACAACTGGAAGCAGTGTCTGGAATCGCAGAGGAGGTCTCAAAAATTTAAAGAAAATGTCAATGTCACAGATAACATCAGCACCACAAGGTCAAACTCCGCTGCTTGCTTAAATCCTGTATCCCCTTGTGGGTCCTAGGGCCTCTACAACGCCTACGAACCATCGTATGCGATTTCTGGAAATATGCCTCAGCTCGCCCCAACTCTTTCCCAGTTTCCGTGCTTCCTTCTCCACTGTTCCGCGCCACGTACTCCTAGGACCGCCGCGTATCCTGCCATCCTGGGTAAGCGGGTTCGATTGCATCGCTTGGTTAGCTATGGACAGTGTGACTAATCCACTGGCACTTTCGTCGTCGTATGGTTGTGTCTATAGGTTCATGGCCCATTCTCTGATAAAGCTGTTGGGCCAGAATATCCTTAAGATGTAGCGCAGACAAACGTTTGCAGCTTCCTCGTGATAGTGACGGTCACTCTCCAGGTACCAGGAACGGAACAGTCGTAGCTTGGTGTTTAGGCTAATTGCATTGCTTCGCCAAACTGTGAATAGCACCCCAAACGCAGATTTTGCTTTACCTATTCGGCTGGCTATATCCAGTTCGGTTCCGTCATCGGTAGAGACAATACTTCCAACGTATTGGAAACTCTCCACTCTCTCAACTATTTGTCCAGCAATGCATACATGAGTTGATGAGTTCGGTCCTAGACTGATCATTTTTGTTTTTGACGAGTGGATTTTCAGCCCAACAACGCCTGCTTCCCTCTCCACATTTGCTGTCGTTTGGTGAAGGTCCATTATTCTGTGAGACAGAAGGCATACATCATCGACGTAGTCCATCGAATTCCTCCATTTCCTGTTGATAAGGCTGCATTCAGCACATCGCTAATCACCAATAAAAACAGTATTGGTGAAAGTATGCAGCCTTGTCGGACCCCACTTTGGACTTCGTATTCCTCAGACAGCTTTCCTCTGTGCAAGACGTGACATGTGAACCCATCATATGTACCCTTAATAATTGCTATTAAAGCTCCGCTGGGTACCTAGACAAGGCTATGTGGAGGCGAATAAAAAGGCAGATGAATTGGCAAGGCTTGGGTCTGCTATGAATATAGTATAAGCTTCCTGGTTATCCAGAGAGGACTTCGGTACTTCTCGTGCCAAAATTTAATAAATCGACAAGATCCTTCTGACAATTGATCAACTCGCTATTTGGACACTCACTCGAGTAATAACAGGACTCTGCTCCATAGAAATTAAGCTTCGTAAATGGACGACAAGAGTCCAAAGCTGGTTTGCTGATTGCATTCCATCTATTGACGTCAATAAAAGATGATTCCTTGAACAGAAAGAAAGAACCCCTCATCTACACTCGAACGAAACCAAACCGCCTTCGAAAAACCCCAAAAAGGCGTCCTGAAATCGAAGAAAACTTTCAACAAAATATACTCCTCCTTGTTTGCGGATCAGTTTTGTTTACGTAAAATTAATTTAAAAAGAAATTAGGCAGCGAAAATAAATTTCTAATTTACTTTTGATTAAAATCCCACCCACACGCAGTGGTTTCGCCATTTATGAAGAAATTTCCACAACAAAACGGCAAACTTCAAAGGCTTGAAGGATTTAAGTAGTTTCACATAATTACCCCCACCTAAGAGCTTAATCGTTAAGTTGAAACTAGGTATGAACGTAAGCGCCTCTTGAGAGATGAGATATTTTGCCATATCCTATCTTATTAATGTTTTCAGGTATTTTATTAAATTTATTCTTCAAAAAAGCCTTCGAGCATTTGAAGTTGTTGCTTTTGTTAATACCCCATACATACTTTGGTAAAATGAATGAAAATAATTGCCTCGTATTTCTGAGAACTTTTCCATTAAGGATATTTATTTTTTTGCTTTTTATCGTTTTTCGTTCGAGGGTGGATTTATCTTTTTTTTATAACTCATATTCCCAAGAGTTGAGATACTTATAGTTTGGGGGAAAAAAACTTTTATTACAATGCGGCACATCTTAAATTACACAGAACTGTGTACGGTATGGGATGTGTTCAGAAAACTATGAAGGTAAAGGGAAAGTTTCTTGAGCTAGAGGAATTTACTTCAAAATACAGGTACGAGGAGATATAAGTTATATTATTTTCATGAGCTTTATGTGAGTTGTTGTGCAACATATTTTCTACTAAGAGGGTGACTTAAGGCGGATTTTTAAAGAAAATTGAATGTATGGCGACTGTGCAGAGGAGTATTCGGGTGAAGGTACCTGCGTTCAGCTAGAAGCAAAGTATTGATAGAGTTTGGCCTGATTTACTCCAATGCTTGACAAGAAGGCGACCACAGAAGCCATTCATGAGTTGCATGAGTTTGAACCGATACATATAGGCTTCCACATCCCCTTATACTGGTTTTCAGGGCAGGAAGAGAAGATTGGAAAACAGCAGAAAAGATGGGAAAAAGTTGATGAGGTAAAGTGGCTGCCCTGGCAATATTCAAAACACACTTAGACCAAGAGCAATGGAATCCGCTTACCCAGGATACGCGGCGGTGCTAGAAGTACGTGGCGTAGAATAATGGAGAAGGAAGCACGGCAAAGAGGAAAGAGTTGAGGCACATTTCGAGAAATCTCATAGGCGTTGTAGAGGCCGTCTGAAGGTGGGAATCTTTCAAAGATAAAATTGAGACCGTACTCAGTAATAGTGCCCACTAAAGCTACCTCTTTTTCTACCTCTGATCCAGAACGCAGGTTCTACGAAAAAGGGAAGGCAACCTAGTCACCGACGCACAGGGAATTGTTGATGTGTTTAAGCAACACTTCCAGCAGTTGCTTAACGGGCAGCAAATAGAGAGAGTGATAGGGCAAGACAAGAACCCACCTCCAGTCAATGAAGAGCCAATGCCCCACCCAATATTGAAGAACAACAAAGCCGTCGTAGAGGCGTTTACGGCTATTGATGAGCAGGCGAAACGAGTTGCTCTTGAAGTGAATAAGGACAAGACGAAGTATATGCAGGGCCGCATGTGGTTGTTAGGAAGGAGCTGCATCCTCCAAAATGCATTTATCCAGTAAACTGCTTATGATCGCCCCCACAGTAACTGTTACAGTCTCCATAACCTGGCTGCTGCTGATAAGTTCTACTTCCGTCTTTCTCTCTGCTCGTTGTAGGTCCATACTTACTAGCCAGTTTTGTACTATCCTGATGGCTTCATTGCAGTTATGCTCTAAATCCTCAAGAAGTTTGGCCTCTACAATGATGGCTGAATCCTCGAAAAAGCCAATTATTTTCGAGGACTTTGGGATTTGAAGTTTCAGAACGTCGTCCTCCAGTTTGTGGTCGTAAGGCGTTCGTAACATCCCGCTTGGTGATTGCACAGGACTGTATTCTTATTTCATCGATGTGCATCAATCTGTCCTTCGAATAAGGCTTCGACAGTGGTATGCCCCTTACAGAATAGTTTCACTGTAATAAGCGCTGGTTTCAAGGACAATTAAGGTGCCCCCTTCCTCAAAAACTTTATTTAAAATCAATATCAATTATTAAGCTCTTCTCCGCAAAAGGTTAAAGTTCATTTCGCTTCCAAAAAAGCCACAATAAATACTGTCATCGATAAAATCGACAAATTGAAGGAAATAATCCTCACAAGCAATTGATTGATTGACCGAACACAAGTCGAAAAATGCCACAAGTGGTCAAGGAAACTAATCTCTGGACAAACCTATTTGTGTTTTTTTTTTTTCGCTCTTTTTAGAAGTTGAACGCCTGGAAAATTGTTTTGTAATGTAATAAGGAATGGGATTGGATTAGATTAAACTGTGGTGCTGAGGTGTTTTTAATGGATGGATAGATTATGGCCACCCGAAGCAATGCGGTGCCATATTGTACGATTTATTGGGTAATTAGGGTTTTTTTTTTTGGTCCTGAGGACCGAAAATGTACTGTAGCAAACAAATTAGAGCATTTCAATTGATTTATTTAGGTTCATTGATACTATATTGGAGGAGAACTTTAAATTAGATTTTTTTTTTTAAATTGAAAGCAATCCATCTAAAAAAGAAACTTATGGTATGGTGGGATTTAGGGACTGTCGGGAAGGGGATGTCCTGTGTCCTTTGCTGGTTGGTTTACTCTGTAGTGACAAATTTAATGTCCAATTTCTTATGATATTCACTGCGACAGCTTGGCTGCTAGGACTGCATTGAGACTAAGGGAAGTTGGTCTATGGTCGACCAAGCCCTATGGTCATGCCTTAATCCTCAACTGATGGAATATATCGAAACTTTGAACGGCCTAGTACAGAGCCGAGGTTGGAAAGGAAACAGCCCAGATGCTCGAATTCTGGATGACCAACATGGAAGTATTCATTGGCACTGCTGAAGAACAGGCCACTCAAATGACCGCGTATTTGTCCCAAGGATGCGATGCATCCATACAACGATAAGGTAATGGAAACGATTGCATCGCTAGACTGAGAGCAGATTGCCTCAAATTACGTAGGCGCCAGCAGCGAGCAAGACAAAGACAAAGAGAAGCTTTTGCTAACCTCTATACAGCTTGTCTGATAGAAGGAAAGTTTCCCCTACAATGGAAACGACAGAGATTGGTATAAATCCCAAAAGGCGACAAGCCTCCAGAGCAACAGTCTTCATATAGACCACATGCTAGATACAGTAGAAAAAGTGCTAGAGAAAATAATTCGCAACAGATTGGACCAGTACACCGAAGGAGAAAATGGACTGCCTATCCTACAATCATGTCCAACCTACAGGGATCAGTGTTGGGCCCAGCCTTGTGGAACGTTGTGTATGATGGGGTATTACGGATCCGTAAACCAAGAGGAGTAAATATAATCGGCTACGCTGACAATATAGCATTGATGGTTGTGGCTAAAACACTAGAGGAAGAGACGCAACACTGCAATAACACAATAAAAGTTGGGAAAACATGACTTCGTTGAACAGGCCTGGAACTGGCAGAATATAAAACGGAGGCCGTCCTCATAAACAGCCGCAAGAAAGTTGAGCGCCTGACAATAGAGGTAGCCTTATATAAAGTACCTGCGAGTACTGCTTGACCATAGGCTAAACTTTAGAGAACACTTAGCCCGTACTACGGCGGTACCATAGGGGGCAACAGGGAAGTTTTGCGGAGCGATGGTTTAGCACGTAAACATGCTAGAGCATGAAGTCGGGTATAACTTCGTAGTACGAGCTACGAGTATCCATAAAGAGTCCATCGCCTCCAGCGCATCAAACAAAAAAAAAGACTCTGAACGGCGATGGACTTTACCATACCTCTTTTATAATGCCAGCAGGGAGTAATGGAATTTAGGTATGGGTTGTGTCAAAGTTGAGTTCGCTTTCTATATCGACGGATCCAAGATGGATGTAGGTACTGGTGCTGGTGTCTATTTCGAGTCTCCTTTAGGCTTAATGAAAGTTGTAGTACCTTTCAGGCAGAAGTACATAGTAGTGGCATCTGCAAGCAGCCATCAAAAGACTGGACGATATTTCAGTGGCCAATAAGGTGACATTAGGTCCCAAGCCACATGAAGATCCATGGCAATGAAAGAATGGATGAATTGGTTAGGGAAGGGTTGCATCTAAGCTCTACGCCGGCCCTTCGTGATGCCACCATTCTGGTTAACACATTGCACAGGGAAATAGAGAGCGAGTCCTGCGACAAAGCTAACAAACGACGGTGTCGATTAGACACATACGCTACAACCAAATCCTTATGGCCCGTCTGTGGTAAAAGGAGACTTCTAAGTCATATAAAACTAAGTCGGAGAGAACTGTGTGATAGGCCTTACGTCTAGGTATACCCCATAACGACATCTGTAGAAGTTTTAGGGACGAAGAGGAAATAGAATTCATTCCTACCCTACCAAGTGGCTGTCCAGCATTGGCAGTTAGACAGTCTAAGGATCTGTTTCCTTTTAAATCTGGATGATCTAGGAAAAACATAAATTTCCAATAATTAGCTCTGTAACCTGACACATCTGTCTGCCTTTTGGATCCACCTGAATACCAATGATGCTTAATACGTTGTTCATCGGAGACTCACTGTACCATTCGTCTCCTTGTTGAGCTTTGAGTCAAATCTTCTTTCAAAGCAGTAATCATTTAGTCCCCTTCCAAGAAGTGTTTAAGAAGGCTTTCAGCATGATGATGATGACTTACACAAACTATTTCATGTTCTTTTTGGAGAACAAAAATCAAATAATTAACGAACCATAAACGCAGGCTGCTTTCAGGTCCGCCATGTTTCCATATTATCCTCCTAGTGCGTAGCACTACCATCGTTGTAGCTAATCAAGATTTGTTCAGCCTCAGTGGCTACAAAAGCACACAAGCAAAACCCCAGCTCCAGCATACCAAATCCATAATAACCGACATTTCCGCATACCTTGCTTTGTGCTCTACTTCACAATTTAGTTTAACGATCTATCATCGCCACCGAAACCCACATTCGTGTGCTTCAGCCCCCCGATGTCCGAGTTATTTTTATTTTTCCCCTGCACTGTGTTATTTGTTGCTAGCCCTCTTCTTTAATGCTATTTTCAAAACAACTGCATTGCGATGTATTCTAGAGGACTAATTAAAAACTATCACCCGATGGAGGGATGTCCTAGCACACACATGCCACACAATGCCATTACAATAGTGCCAAACCCCCCCCTCCAATCGTAAAGCAATAGCCACCCCAACCCCTCTGTTGGCACCTGCTATCCGCTCGCGGAGAGTAAAAGAACACAACATTAATTGCATTAGTATTGACTTATCCTCCACCTGTGGCTGTTTTGGTGCTGGAAACAAGGATAATAGTGGGCACTTTGTTTTAGCGCAACCATCAAATGGGCCAGCAGGATACCCGGAGTTTGCCAGGATGGGTGGTGCAAAGCAAAGCACCTTCTTATCGATTAGTTTCTCCCGGACACCTCGGAGCTAAAAAGGAAATTCATCGCCCTGAACGAGGGTTAATGGTAGTTAGTTGCGAGTGCGACGGTGGGAGTTGGATGGCGGGGATTTCCTTTTTGTTAATTTTTTTTTTTGTGTGTGTTTGTCCTTTTGTTCTCCTCGGCCGGAAGTGGCCGGAATAGCAGCCCTTCTTGCCACTATCTCGGAGGTGAAAGTTGAAGTGACATCGTCGTGGTCTGTATGACCATGACGTTCGCCATTCAATTGCTGTGTATATTTTTTTCTGCTTTATTAAATTTTAATGGCTTTCGCATTCCAGTTATGTCCGCTTCACTACTACTACCGCGTTTGGCAATCCCATATCGATTTCCTAGCCCTGTGGAGGCTTTTTGCTAGGTCCCAGCCGCGATGCCAATGCAATTTAGTACGGAATGCGGTTCGAGTCCTTTTTGTTTTTCAGGTTTCCCTCATCAGTTATCCTGTTCTCGTGTTCATATGTGTATGCGTGTGCGTGATTGAATTCCTTTGGATGGAAGATTTATGAGAGTCGATTTTTTGTTGTTGTTGTTCGTTTCTCCCTGAACCTCACCTCTAGGGGGTAATCGTTTGGATGATGGAATCAAGGTGATCGAAGACTGATTCACAATGCATGAGCGGATGTAAGGCTATTTCCCGTGGGAGGTAATGATGGAATGGGAAGGAGGATTGAATTCGAGATGTAAGATGTAATGAGATACATTTGTTTGAACTTTGCTTACACAGTAGCAGATACTACTACCTACGTGAATGGTTATTTAATTATATCCAGAATCGAAGAGCAATTTGGATGATGTTTAGATTGATTTATATTTCAGTCAGTCGTCCGTGGGGAAATTTTTCAAATGACAAACCTTTTAATCTAATGAAGGTTAAATGGGAGTATAGATTTCTAGCAGCTGCCAAAGACAAACGTAAAGAAAATGTAAGGATTTCTTCGATTTGTTTTAAATATTGGATTAGATGACTTTTGACTTTTAGATTCTGTGGGGTTTTGGCATTTGGTTGGACTAAAAGTTGTTGGAAGACAGTGGGGATTGCGTAGTAAGTACCTTACATTCAGATCCAGATCTACAAAAGGCTGCATGACAAAGTGGTGAAGGTAGTTTTTATAGTCAAGCCAGCAAAGTAGATGGAATAGTCCCAGTAGCTTCAGTTCGAATGCATTCCTCATCCGAGATTGATCATATATTTGTATCACAGCAGTGTGTTTCAAGCAGAGGTCCTGGCAGTGGCAACGGTCTCCCTTAAGACCAATATGACCAGAAGGTATTACCTTCTTTACAGACAGCCAGGCAGCTATAAGAGCAATTACTGCTACTGAAACCAAGCTTGTGAAGTGCTGTTGCGAAGAGCTTAAGGTTCTTGGAACAAGGTTCTGCTCTTTTGGGTTCCTGGGCACGAAAGAAGAAAAGCCTCATCAGATTCTGATCAGGAAATGATATCTTTATAAGATCTCTCTCTGCTTCATAGCTTCAAGAATAGCTTACTTAATTTGAAGCTGAACAACTATTCTCAGCCTTCGATAAAGCAAGGACCGAGAGACTTATGCGTAAAGCGATCCTTTTCCATGCTAGTGGAGATCCTCACGGGACACAAAACCCCCTGCGGTGTAACTATATTGAACTCTGTATATCTTAGAATGCAATCTTATGGAGGTAATGACCTCACGCTTCATATCTGAACAGAGCTCTGTAAAAGTTGTCGACTGGAGAGCTTCTTTAAAAGCCGCCTGGACACTCTTCTGCAGTCCACATGTGGCCAACTGGCCAAAAGAAAGATGTCTTAACAAAGAAAATGGAACTCCGTTCTATTCTCTCTTCAATCTCTCTTCTATTGAAGCAGCTGACCTGTTGGCTTAGGAGATCCTTTAAACGATGCTGTCATCCAATCAGTAGACATTCTGGAGAAAGGAATCGAATGAGGTGGAAGGATAACTCACACTTTTATTGGCTGGATCTTCGCTAAGGATGGAGTCATCGAATGGCCGACCTACAAAGAGAACGTTAAACTCATTGCGAAAAGAAACTGCTGGCTTTAATGGAATCAACCAAGGAAGCATAACAGCGATGGTATGTGAACGGAGTCATAGGAGGAAACGGTGGACATACTACTGAACAGTCACTTCCGCTGTTACTCACTAATTCATCGAACATTCTAGAGACAATGTTGGGAATGAATGTAGAAGGGTCCATACAAGGGCTCAGTAATAGTACCCATTCGGCATGAGAACTTTAAGCTAAGCTAGGATACGGTCCAAAACCATGGCGAGAGTTTGATGTCATTTTCATTGGAAGAGCTGGGAAAGCAAATAACATGACCTCAAAGGACTTAAAACCTACCAGTCTGGAATGCTAATAGATGCGATAGTTACCTTCCGTAGGTCTTCTATGGAAGAAGTCCCCAATTTGGCTCCTCGTAGTGGATGGGATCATGGAAACACTAAACTTATCCGCCTGTGGTAATAATTTCGTCAACCTGGCTTGATTCTAATCTTAAGTGAAAGTATGACTACAGCTTGTGGATGAGTGGCCTGCCAGGAAGGGAATGGGAGTCATATCATCGAAAATGGAGAAAGTTGTCTGCAGAAATCAATCGCCATCTTCAGCACTCTAGCCAAACGATGCAATGGAACCCGCTTACCCAGGATGGCAGGATACGCGTCGGTCCTAGGAGTACGTGACGCGGAACAGAGGAAAGAGTTGGGGTGAGCTGAGGCATATTTCCAGAAACTGCACACGATTGCGCGTAAGCGTTGCAGAGGCCATAGCACCCATAATGGGTTACAGGATTTAAGTAGAATTAGAAGTAAGTTCAGCTAAGTTAAGCGAAGTTTAACTCAAAATCTCAAAAACAGCGCGATATTTGGTTGTAACTCTGGTCTCCAAACTAAACCGGAGGGACAGCATGGATGATTGTATCAGGATAGCAAGTGTTGAGTAATTCATTGAGCTCCAAGCCAACCATGTTCTTATTGTTCAATAGTATCTTAGAAACGGAACCAACAGCAGGACCAGTAGGGATGCAGTACAGTGGGATAACTTCGCCTAAAAAAAGAAGACAAAGAAGGAGGTTTGCATCGGTATCTCATTCTGCTCATCCAAGCACTCTGAACGTAGGCAGGAAGGGTAGACAACTCTGCTCAGGACCTAATACTCCCCTCTAATCCAGCAATTTACAACTCTCGAGCCAAAACAAACAAGGCACATACCCCACTCCCGACTAGCTTAGACAATTTATCGGAATCCATTTCATAGTACACCCATTGTATAGTCGTCCATTAAGTCAACTAATCTCATGACCTAGAAGCCCTAAGTAACAAACTTAATGGCTATCACTTACATATGATACTCCTAAAGTGACACTCATTTCAGTGTCTCTATGGCCGCCTTTGTTGTTGGCCTCTATTGTCACATCGTCTCTTATCAGTGCCATTGTTTTCATCTATTCTCTATCTTCCAAGGGCCATTAGTAGTAGTCGCCCGTTACCATCCCGAAAGTAGGAAAAAAAAAAAATCATTTTTCATCTCACAAAGATAAGGAACATACCAACACACTCATCGTCCATTAATTATTTTAAATGATATCTCGTCTTACACCGGGGCATAACCCCAAAACTTTTAATGTCACCTCATACACAGAGAGCACTATTATTCACAAATAAAATTCAAAAGGGATCCTGTTTATCCTGCAAAAGAAGAAAACACTTTGATGGCGGCACTTTTACATGCATATCCCGATGTAAGGATATATAGTATCTAGTTTCTTATTTTGGTCACGAAAAGTTCATCAAAACAGAAGCCAACCAACCACCTCCAAGGTGTGCGAAGATAGATCGACCAACGTAGGAGATAAGCAGGGGATAAGCCGATTGACACCCCCCCGTGCAGAATAACAAAACGAAATTCCTTAGCACAAAGCATATAATGGGAAATGAGCCTAAAGTACAGAACTATGTAACAAAGAAGCTACACAAGGAGTAGGATGGTGTCCTTTTCATGAAAAATGTATAAATTCATAGAAAAGAAAATTTTCCTTGAACTCTTAGTTGGGATCTCCCCGTCTCCAAGCCATTACCAATCCGCAGGGTTCTTCTTACGCATCCTTCTATAGGGAGGATAAAAATGTATTCAGCAACTACGAATGTGTTTTTGTTCGCCCGAATGAGTTGTAGATACAATCAAAGGATGCGCAATGGCGGAAAACAACATTCGGTTTTATGGTGTCAAAGGAAAAAAAAACCCTGTCTGTTTGGCCTTGTTGGCCCTCGCCTTCTCGAGAGGATCTAATCCATTCATTTATTCCTGTGTATGTGTATGCCTTAGAAAGAACTGTGTGCGAAAAAAATGACCTTGACACACACACACACAAAAGGATGAAACACTAAAAATCAAAACAGAATATGGAACGAATAGAACTTTCTTCACTATAAGATTATCCTTCTGCCATCAATCGTATTAATAATTTAGAAACAAGACGCAGAAAGCAAAAAAAAGGAGCGTCTTAGAGATTTACGGCGTTCCTTTTTGACAGGCGGAAATGTGTAGAGACGAACTGTTGCTCTCATCGCACTCGACATAAGGATTTAATCACAAGAGTTGGATTAACCTTAATACCCAATTGGGAGGTCGCACTACGTCTCTCTCTCTCGCTCTATGTATAGGTACCTGAAGTTTCATGATAAAATATTCAACAAACAATGCAAGGTAAATGAGTTGTGGGCTGAATATATTAATCAGGACCGAATTTAATTGCTTTCGGTTGGTCGTGTATCCTTAGGCATGCACTATGTGTGCGCAGGGTTGAGAGGGGGCAGGCAGAGAACCAATTCACGAGCTCATTCGGTTTAAGTGAAGCCGTCGTACTTAATTCGGAGAAGGGAGAAGAACATGTTATTGCGGGTAGAATGATTGGCAGGGATTTTATGTGTCAGCTGGAATGGTTTATTGGATAAAAGTTTTTGGGCAAGTTGGCACTGATGTAATGATTGGACACGTGGAACAGCGAACATTGGTTCCTATAATCAATTCACTGAGAAACGTGACACAATAATTTGTACTGCGTATTTGGGTGGTTAAGGACAGGGTAACTTTGATTAAGGATCTTCTACAATTTTGCTACTGTTTGGCATTTGTTTTCAGATGACCTTCCACACTTTTGAGGCATTGTGTGAGCAATGACTTAAGTAGGCACTTATCGCAAGGAAGGGGAAATATCTGGACAGCCTTGACACTTTTTGGATCGGAACTAGAGGTTACCAAAAGATGCTGGACTAACATGGAACTCTCACATAGTGCAGAAGAACCAGGAGGCTATGTGGGAAGTAGAGGGAAATCTCGCCGAGGTCTGGATACTGGATTTATACAATGATAGCTAGACAGATTATCTGGTGACACTCAATGAGTGCAGGGACTAAGGGCAATACAAGGGTCAACCTTGGAGTTCTCTATTACGAAACCATTTGCTGCATTTGGGAAAGGAGTGGTAGACCACATGACTAACGATTGGGTTGCAGTGGAATATGAGAGAAGATGGTCAACTGTGAAAAATTGTAAGCATGGTAAAATCACTATCCGATGGGCACCACTCATAGAAAATATCTAGTCCTAGAGCCAGGAACACTGTAATGCTTGGTAGCACTCTCTACAGAACAGAATTTTGGGTCAACAGGGATAGAACTAGGCCTGAAGGCTACTGAATCAATGTCCGGCATTAGTTAGCAGAAGAAGGAAGCTCTTGAGCAGTCGCAGTATAGAAAGTCAGAAGATGAACCAGATTTCTGTTAAATAGATGCTAACGTTGAAACGAGGAATCATTTTTCGGCCCAGATTTCTACAATTTCGACGTATTAGTCGATCTAAAGGGAGAGCTGTGACTTTGTAAAGGCATGTTCCAGTTCGGTGCCAAGACCGATCAAGGTTCAGGGGCTGGTGTATTTGTGGCAAACGATAACACAAGACTGCAATTGGGAATGATTCAGAAATAGATGGGCATATCCATGCAGCGACGAAAGCAGCAATGGATGGCTCAAAACTCGGAAAGAACGAAGGAAATATATATACGATAGAACTCGCTAACAATGGTAAAAGAAGCACGGGAATATGGCAAGAGATGTTTCGTTTCTTGCAGTTTTTGGCCACTCAATCCAGCTGTTCATCCTCACAGGCTTCCAACCATTTTTTTTCATTTTGGAGCTCGAAAATGTTCACGAAATCAATACCACCCTTAAAGCTGCAAGTCAAAACGCACTGACTGATTCAATCGATTCGATATTCCGATAGAAATCTTTGATTGAATATCCTTTCGGCATGCTATCGGCACTCAAGCCAGTATGGTTATTAAAAAAAATATTAAAGAAAGTATTCATGCCAATTTCTGATTGATGACCACTTGCCCGAAAGGCTATTATTCATATCTGTCTCCACGATAAATTTCTTTATGTCTTTTGTAAATGCAAAGTTGTCTGTGTCTAACAAAAAATAGCTCCCAAAAGGCAACAGAACTGACCGAAATATTCTGGTCAACACAACACAAATCCACAGCTGTGTCCTGTATGACAGTTGGTGGAATAAAAAAATCTAACAAGAGCCAAGCCACACCACCACCGCTCCCAGGGGTACAATATCGCTGTCGCCCAGACATCGGCCACACAATGAAATAGAAATTTTATTTTTCCCTCAAATTAAAGTCATTTGTGTATGTCCTTTGAGTCCTTATCCGTGTCAAATGATATCGATTAATAAATCAACAGAAGGGTTTAAGAAATCACATACTATAAGCAACCAAGGAAATCAATATGGGCATTTGATCGATGGCAAGGCTTCAGAGTATCCAAGGAGCTTATTGTGTTTCCTGATTTCATTTTGTACGTCCTTCCTCTCTCTGCTTTACTGATTTGTTGTTGTTTATTTTGTAAAGTGTGTGTGTTTGTGTGTGAACTTGGGCGCGAGTCTAGCCTTGAAGTGTGCGTTCAATTGGAAAAGGTCGGAAACTCGGTTGACATTTAACACGAAAATAGATAACCGAAAATCAGGTTCAAAATTCATCTTGAAATCCATCGAAAGATTTATTTTTTCTTGGCCCAAAGGTCAGCTGAGATTGAATAAATTTATACAGGCTGCTGATGGTTGGAGCTACTTTTGCCTTGACAACATGATGTGGGCAAAGTCGGTTAGGATTTGTGGTGCACATGTGAAGTGAAGATTTATTCTTCCCATGTGGAACGTCATGAGTTTTATTTTGCATAAGATATGCAAATAACTTTGCCAGCGTCCGTGCACACCAACAGACCTCCACACAAACACAATTACACCAACTACATCATATGCCGGCTGTAGGAGTGTGTGCTGCTATTTCCATGCGACATTTGTTGAACTAAAAATAAAAACCAACTGAGATTGTGTACACTGTCATGATGATGCGGAACAGAGGAGTGTTTTAAAATAACTCAGGATGTTTGAGATGCGGTAAAGTAGTAGTAGGCGAAAGGAATCTGCATAGGAAAATAGGTTCAACAAGCTGAGCTGAGAGACATGTGCGGAAGTAATCCCCCCATTAAGATTGTCAAAAAGTTTTTCGTTTTGATACAAAACTTTTCCAAACCAAAACCCCTCCCCCCATTATAAGCTGTTAAGTGATGGTAGTTTTGAAATAATGCAACTGTTTTTCTTTGGTTTGTAGTATATGTAGTTTCCAAAGACCGCTAAGAACATTTTGCCACAGGACATCGAATTGACGTAGGTATTCGAAGAATCCTGCCAGTGTAGTGTGAGAATTTTAGATTAAAAAGTTTTGAGAAATTATGCAAACAGCGCGTGGCAACTTTGAACTTTTACAGTCGAGGGGATGTGGCCAATTCTTGGAACTCATTATGCCAATTTGTGTAGCTAATCTACTTAGGGATGATATTATAATCGCATTGATTGGAAATTCCTAGAAATCTTGAGTAAAGTACCCCAATGGCTATTGGCAATTTGTATTTTGCGTTTAACAAAATCAGATAAGTAGCTGTCATTGTGAAGGTTTGTTCGTTCGTGCATCGCGAATCGCTGTCAAAACCGAGACACATGGGTTGCACCTATGCTGAGCAAAAGGGTGACACTTGTTTAACTTCTCAGAAAAACTTGTGTGTAGTTGGAGTTAATGGAAATTTGGAGTATACGGAAAAAAGGATGATTCTTTTAGAGGTACCTTTTGTCTATGTACTTTGTGACAGATGAGGCATGAGTCGTGCTAACTCGTCATAGTACTTTCAATATTGTTCGACATTTAAGTATTGGAAGACTTGGCTCATAAAAATTTCCTAAACTCCTCAGCTGTATTCCAAAAATCAGAATTTCACGAGGAATGGGCTTCATGCACTTAGAGCAACTTCAGAAATCTACCGAATGCATGATTTGTTTTGACATCGAAAAGCTTGGAACCCTATTCTCTCTATAAGACTATACCCAATCAAACAGATCTGATCCAGCACGTAGTGAAGGAAATATTGTAGTGGTAGCTGAAAATGTATGTTATGACCGCGATAAATGTCTTCGGTGCCGTTCTCAACAGCTTGGCTTTTGTTCAACAACTTTGCTGCCTCAAATTGAAGCCTGTGCTCTTCAGGAAATTTTGTACCAACAAGACGAGGCTACTTGTCACACAACTCATAAAACTATGACTTTATTGCGAGAACAATTCGGTGAATAGTGAATTTCGTCCTTTGGACCGGAAAGTTGTCCGCGACCTTTTACAATGTATGTCCAATGCCTATATGGATAAGCTGGGTGCGATTTCTGAATTTGAAGCCAAGATTACTCGGGTACTTCAGAAAATACCACTCGAAATGCTCCTAACACGTCATCGGAAAATGGGCCATGTTAACCACACTTATGGCCAATTTTTGAAATTATTAAATTTTAAGAAATAAATGCCAAGAATAGGTTTTTTTATTAATGATAGAGATAATTTGATTACCCTATTGTTTTTTAATTTTTACTCTTTTTGAAAAAAAGTATCTCTAAATGAATCACCCATTATATTCATTTTATGATTTCTGAGAAACATTGTTTCAAAAACGTTTCGTTCGGGATAGAAACACCTTTACATACTTTTCCTCTAAGCATTCTCTGTAAAACTACAAAATCTCTCCGCATGCAAACAAAATTTCGCAAAAATTTTCTTATTTTTCAAACAGACCTATTTATTCTAAAAATTCGGTACCAGACTTGTGAAAATCTCATGTAGACAAATTGCTTCACATGGTTGTCCTAATGGATACACAAATGAAGTTTCCATCCGTAAATTCGAAAAGACTGGTTGCATTGGGAACGTTCATATGCATATCACTGTGTAGGTACACTGCTGCCCATTCAAATGAAGTTCATTCGAAGAAGCCACTGAAAATTCAACAGAGATTCGACGAGAATCGTGTCAATGGGCGAAACATTTCTGAAATTTGTACATTTTCTAAAACATTTTTGAGATTTCAAATGATTTGTGAAATGTTTCTCGTTTTCCATTTGAAATGGGAAATTATTTTCGTTCCTGCAGAAAATGTGTCAGTGGGACAGCTGTACACAGCCACGGATAACTGCCTAGTCTGATAGCCAGCAGCGAAAAAAAACTTACCAATCTCAAAGAATTGTCCAGAGACAAGTCGGCATTGCTTCTACAATAGGTCCGTTCGCGTACTTTCTGCACTTAAATTCGTAGATTATCAAATTTCAAAGAGTGGGGTTAAAATTCTTTCAGAGAGAACTAAAATTACGAAAAAGTTAACGAACGGGTTAAACGAAAAAATGCTGAAAATACACTGATTTGACAGATTTGACAGTTTTCATAAACCAGCCCAAAGAAATTTCTTGCACTAAAACTCGTAGCATGTGGAGATTTTTTACTCTCTTGTGAGCGGTCTCTTCTGCGAAAAACTACGAAAATTCTCCGTACGCGAACAGCTTTTCGTAAAAATTCGTAAATTTTCGTAAAAATTTGTAAATTTTCGTAAAAATTCTCTGTTTTAGGAGGGTACGCGAACGAACCTAATACCAGACAAAAAAAATTGTAGAAAGTAATGGCCTTGAGTAGGTATCTACCGGCCCTACCACTTCCTACCACGGCACTGTGTTTCAACTTCTGGTGGTAACAGAAGCAGCAGGGGAGATATTTGAGAAATAAGGAGAAACATTGTACTAATATACACATACCACGCTGATGTGATATGACACAAATTAGCACAGCTATTAGCAGACTAGACTGAGTACGGTAAAAGGAACAACAAATTCAACAACTGATTAGGGACTAAGGGGCCATTCACAGCTTAGCGATCAGTGACATGGCGATCTACAAACAAATCATTTGTAGAACACTTAAAGGTCAATTTTAATATAAATGAAATAGATGACTTAATTTATCTATCGATTTATGCAAAATAAGTTAAAATTCAAATTGTTTTTGTAAAGAAATAAACAATTCTGTTCGAAAACGCAATCCACAGAGAGAGCTTAACCTCACAATTCTCTTTTCTTTTGTAAATGACAAGTGAAATTTGCAGATGGCTGCGATGCGACTAGATAAAAAGGTAACTGTGAATGAAACGTCCATATTTACGAATAGTTGTTTGTATTCGCAGTTCACTGAGTTATTAGTCGACCACTAGGCCTGACGTTGAAGTTCCTGTTGACTCAGTATTCTCTTCCATTTAAAAGTATTTATTTTGAAAGTTAATCTCCAAGTGTCAAAATTTCTATTGATGTAGTATTTCATCCATGGCTGTAAAGTGAAACATTGAGACAACATATTTCATACGTTCCTCTTTGTCAAGGTTAGTTTAAAAACAGACATCGAATCAAGTTCATAATGCCCGATTCGCAATACCCCTTTGTCTGCTTCGCGTTGAGAACTTTGACACAAAGCTGAGATTAGAACATTGGGACATATGCGTGTATCCAATCACAATCACGCTTTGAGCGCGTTGCTTTCGGTTGACAAACGTAAAAGACTCGTAAATACACATAAGAACATTACTCAGTGCGAAGCAGAAATCAAAACAATTGAACTTTTGCTTCGCTTTAAAGTTTGTGAGAATTTGTTTGTATTCAAATTTTGAAAAAAAAGTAAGTCATTTTTCAAAATCGTATTTTCCGTTTAATTTGTCAACAAAATACAGCTGACCGACAATTCAGAAAAGAAAATGACAGAAGCCATGAAAGCAGTTCCCGTAATGATTTTCAAAGCGAAGGAGACAAAGCGGTATTGTGAATCGGGCATAAATGTGTTGAAAGATGTTCTTTAAGGTAGGGAACACTAAAAATGACAGCCCAAAATTATTTTTATTTCGAGATTTCCTTGAATTTTGAACTCTCGCGATACATATAGGATTTTCGGGACTTTTGGTTTTAAAGACCTTGTATTTTCTGATGGTGACCTAAACCCTATAGAAGTCTCAAAATTGTGTATTGCCTTCATATAGGCTGGCCCGAAATTCGTCCAGAGAAATTCAAATTATCATAAGGAGATTTTCGACCTTAATTTTTGTTTTATTCAGAAATCCAATGAACAAAAATTATTTCACCACGACTTCATGAAGGGTTTTCCATTCATTCGAAACGAGTTTCGTAGGTACACCAAAATTTAAAAAAAATTGCTTGAATCCCTTTAAATTTGCACATACAAAAGGGCGACATAAATATTATTAAAAAATACGCCTTTAAGTTAAAAAAAACTTACAATTCAAAGCACTGGTTAACGTAATCCACTTTAAATGATCCAGTCGATGTCTTAAATGTTAAATTTTTAAATTTATTACTAAATATGTATATATTATTCCACTAAACGTTCTTAAATATATTTAACTATTTTATTTGATTTTATATATATATGTATATGTAGGTATACTTTAATCGAAAAAACACAACGAAATTTCACAATGGAACAATTAATTTCAAAACTATTTCACTTAAATATTTTCAACTACTTAATTTTGTTTAGCTAAACATTGCTTTTCTTTTTAAATATATATATATATATGTATTAACAAGCGGAAGATCGTATTAGCAGCGAATAAATTTTTTTAAGATATAATTTTGTTTTTTTTTTTTAACAATTTTCCTACACTATTCATGTATTTATACAATTTTTCACTGTATAACGAAGAATTAATTATAATATTTGAACATTTATAAATTTGAATTTGAATATTATAATTTATTTTCTTATTGCACACAACGACAACTATTGAGAAACGAAAAAACAAAAAGGAAAAATATGTAGAAATAATTTACACGCTAAAACACTTTCGAACAGGGTAATCCGTAAAAAATGAACAAGCGAAGCACAGAAGCAGCAGTACACGGCAGGCCTTGGGTTCTTTTTTTTTTTTTTCGTTTTGTTCCTTATGCGCTGGATTTTCTTTTTTTATTAAATTTCTTTTAAAAATATTTTCTTTTTCTTTTACTTTTTTTTATTTACACGACAAGGAGAACATTTCGCGCATGATGTATAATATAATTTTTTATTTGTTTGTTGTTGTTGTTGTTGATTATAATGGAGGAGGTGCTGTTCCTGCTGGTGCTGGTACTGGTCCTTAGGGATGACGAGGTAATGGTCGTGGTGCTACTGTTGCTATTACCATCGCCACTGTTGCTGGGCCACCCTGCATCCTTAGTGATCCTTTTCCTACTGCCACTACACCGTCGTCTACGTCCACCGCTGCCACGGTGTTGATGCATTTTTATTATCCTCTTGGTCTTGGGTGGTAATGGTGGTGCTGGTGGTGTAGGTTCTATTAACGCGATGCAGGTAGAAGCTATGAATGTCCTGAATAAACGTGCAACCTAAGCTGGTATGGTGCAGAGTTTGGGGTGGGCCGACAACTACGACTACGACGACGAAGAAAGGATATACAGATATAAATGGGGAGCGAGATGAAATCCCTTTTTAAATATTAATTCGTTTTCCGGGGTGATTGAGCTTTACATACACTGACACGAGAAGGCTGTAAAGCAAAGATTTTCCCTTGGTCTAGTGTGGCTTTGCTTCACATACACACCGAGGGAAAGACTTCCGGCTTAGCATTAAATATTCCGGTTGCAACTACTTAACATTGAGATAAGAAAAAACTCTCCCACTCTGATGGAGAATGTTTTTTTTTTTTTTTAATTATTTACACACAACCGAATGTAATGCGGATTGTTGCGCGCCGCCGTCCGACTACCGCATTGACCCGACGTTGCTCTCGTCCGCAGTGTCACGATACCGTGTCATTTTATGGCCCAAAAAAAAAAAACCGAGAAACACGACAACACTATACTGCCGACGAAACGATTTGCCATGGAACTACTGTGACCGATTTAGCCATCGGATACATATGAATATTTCATGTACCCTGCCATTTGATCGTTTTTTTTTTTTTTTTAAATTCCCACACGAAAACGATTTCAAAACGCACTACACTCCCACATTGGAAGGAAAAAGAAAATTTTCAAAAAAACACAGGGAAAACTTGCAACTGGAAGTAGAAGAAGAAGAAGAAAGTTCACTTTTTACCACCTTCACTGTTTGAAACTTCTTCCTTCAATTATATTTAACTGATTTATGCAAATTTTTTTTTATTTGCATTTAAATATTTTGTTTAATTCTTTAAATACTTATATACTTTTTTTTATGTACACTTGTGTATGGGTATGTGTTTAGTGTATATATATATATATATGTATCCGTTAAAACCGTGCGAATCTACAGGGACTTCAGCCCATGTGAAAAGTTAGTCGGCTACTAAAACCTATATTTGGTAGGATTGACGTAATCCTTGTTCTAGGTGAAAATTTCCCATTTTTCCCCTGAGCTGATGGGAGCGCAATCTGTTGGGAAAGTTCAAAGTTGAAACGGTTCAAAAGTTTCCCTGTGGTAGGCTTTATTTATGCGCAAGACTGTACTTGTAGCATAGAGGTATTATTTGTGGCGGTAAAACTAGGACGTTGGGAAATTTCTTGGGGGAAAATGCATTTGTTTTGGGAAATTTGTCTTCGGGTGAGGTGAGTTAAATAGTCATATGTACGTTATATACAGTCTGTACATACATTTGTGTGTATTTGTTAAGAAATTTACCAAAATCTGAAATGCCAGTCTAAGACTTTGTGAGTGCCGTGGCTTAGTGGTTCGTGCGTTAGACTACTGTGCCAGGTTCAAATCCCATCAACGTTTTATCACAGCCCCACGAACGAGTATAATTGTTATGAAACAGCTTCCCTCTTGTCTTTCGGCTATGGCAGTTGTGAGAAGCTGGTTCTTGGCCTCAAATACCAATAACGTCAAACAAATGAGATGTGAAGAACTCTAAAATGACAGAAGTACTTTTGGGCTAAAGCAAAGGCCTAAACGCATTGTATCGCTGAGGATATTAAAAAAAGTTTTCGTAATGTCAGTTACCGTGACAGCTGTCACTTCATTAACCGGTTAATTTCGCGTGCAGTCGCATCCTATTACAGTACTGTATATCCAAGTATTAAATGAACCTCATTCCTCTACCTCTACCTCTACCTCTACCTCCTCCTCCTCCTCCTCCTCTACCTACTCGTTGACAAGTTGATTTGACAAGACGTATTGTCAAAATAAACTCGTTCCCAGTGATGGCCTAACCAGCGTAGTTCTTAACGATTTACGGACTGGTGATTCCGTCAGTCCAGAATCCCCACCAAACAGAGATTTAAAGGAAATGTTGCTCGAATACTTCCATAAAACAATTTAAACATTTGCACATGTTGTGAAACACTAGGTCCGTTCGCGTACTTTCTGCACTAAAATTCGTAGATTATCAAATTTCAAAGAGTGGAGGTAAAATTCTCTCAGAGAGAGCTAAAACTACGAAAAAGTAAACGAACGGGTTGAAAAAGAAAAAGTTGAAAATACACTGGTTTGACAGCTTTGACAGTTTTCACAAAATCATCCCACAGAAATTTCTTGCACTAAAATTCGTAGCATGGGAAAATTTTTTACTCTCTCGTGAGCGCTCTCTTCTGCGAAAAACTACGAAAATTCTCCGTACGCGAACAGTTTTTCGTAAAAATTCGTACATTTTCCTAAATTTTCGCTGTTTTAGGAGGATACGCGAACGGACCTACTATAAATTCTTATTTTAATGTGGCAAACCAAACAATGCAGTAAAAATAAATGACAGCCAATTTGACAGTTAATTACCTATCAAAGTTCAAAAATCCCTATGAGAAAACTATTTAGATGGACTTGCAGTTGGACTGTCGTTGATGTTGGAAGACGTTTGTTGCGTTGGTGGACTGTGTTTGTTCCTGGGGTTTTCTGCACGCGTTGGGGTGTTGTTTAATCCTCCAGACCTATCTGTGCCCTGAAACTCGTCCCTTATTTTGTTCACTTGCCGTCTTTTTATCATTAGCGACTATCACCTTCACACATGGACCATTTTCAAGTTCATAAAATCTCCATCATCCACTAGCTTAAAATGTTTCCAACTTCACCGGATGACTTAATTTACACCGCAAAACTTAACGACGCATACAAGACGGCAGTGAAGCTCTTTGTCAATAATAATAATTCGATTAAGCACTTTGGTTCCATAAAAACAAACAAAAAAAAAACATATCATAAATATGCATCTATGCGTTGTACACGTTTCCACAATTAAGCTTACCCAGCTTAAGATGTTTGGATCCGCAAAATTCTGACTGCCTGCCTTCGGTACAGACAATTAAATTCCTCAAATTAGCATACCTACTGTTTGGCTCCTTTACGATCAGCCTATAAAGTGAAAATAACCTACCGTCGTCACATCCGCACTGATGTACAAAGGCTTAGAGAGTTACTCCAACCAGAAAAAAAGTCCATGATTTCAATCCAAAGGACTTAGAGAAGATTTCCATGGATGCCATTAATGTATACTTAAAAACCCATCAGTAAAGGGAATACCCAGCCTTCCCTAGGCACCCACACACACTGTGTCCTTGTCGTGTGTCTCACAACAAAATTTCACCTTAAATCTGCAACCGAATAGCATTTAGGCCTCAGAAAAAGTCCTTTTTTTTCTTCTCGACAACTGTAACCTAGTCATTTTGTAAATTTCCCCTTATGTCTTCAACATGTGTAGGATGGGGTAAATTTCCCTTGGTTTTTTCCGGGACTTGAAACGTCCTCCTTTCTTATGGCCAAAGGACTCGTCATGCGCACACTTGCTTCTTGTTACGCCGTCACAATGTTTGTGGGTTGCTGCTTGCTGCTTGTGGCAGCTGTGCGACGGAATTTTGAGCACATGTTTGCCACATTTTTACCTCCGCCGGAGCACTGTTTACATTTCGCGCCGCTTTTAACGCTCAGGTATGAATCCTTAATGTACCCTTGTGTGTGTGTTGGATGTTTTTGTTTCTCTCCTTCTGCCACCCCCTGTACACGACACAACTGTGGTTGATTCTGGTGTTTTTTTTTGGAAGAGGTGCTGAATCCAGTTGACATATGTATATTGCTTGGTTGATGTGTGTTTTGTTTGCGATAAAATTTTAATGAAACGGAATGAGTGACATTTTATTGCGCTGTGTGGTCGGAATTGGCTGGATGATTATGGTGGAAGGATTTTAAAATTATGATTTTAGCGATATTTTCCCAAACACACCCCACCTTGTGTGTGGGTGCGTTCGGTTAGGTTAACATATTCTGGAGGTAAAGGCTCCTTGGAGTTTACTTTAAGAACATTCGGCTATGCATGGGAATTTATTTGCTCTGCTGGGAAATTGCGTACCATTCTAGAGTCAAGAGCAAAGAGAACTGATGAATATTTGAAGGCATAGTGAGGGTGTCCTGTTGAAATTGAAAGCAGTTTTAAGGCTGCTTAGCATTCACCATCTTGGGCTCTTGCAATCGATACCGTCAAAACCTTTGAAGACGTTAAACTTGGACTTTCCAAATGTGAGCCAGATTCCGGCAAGGAGATGCCTAGACATGCTACATTTCCAATTTTGTTGAAGCAGATAGTGCATTGACACGTCAGGTACTAGCTTTCATAAGTCTGCCCAACTGCTAGGATATGCTGACGAGAGACGTCGGCTACACTTTGGATTTGATCTATCGGTCTGGTGAACTCTAGCAGGTCCTCCTTTTCAACAAGTCCAATGTTGGGATTTGCTAATGGAGCCTGCGTCTTCTGAACAATTGTCTTCAACCAGTTTAAGGTGAAGTTGTTGTCACACCATAGGAGCTTAAAACCTTTGACAGTAAGTTGCTCAAAGAAGGGTGGCGGTATCGTATCGTCATGCCCGCTTTGAGCATCTCATAACTTGTGATAGCTTCCAAACCAATTGTAGGAAGCCATATTCTGTTATAGACTGATGTGGGAAGCATGATGCCCACTCTCCTTCGTACCAACTTCCTTAAGAAAGTGAGTATACCTTGAATAGTGGATCATTTCAGTTCCCCTGGATCTCCTTGTGGAGAACACGTTTTCTTAACCAGTGTAGTGCCTGATATTCACCTTGTTAAGGTATTATCTCGTGCCAGAGTGGCCAGTTAAGAATCTCTCTAGTTTCCTGATACTTTCCTTATCTAATGTTTGATTGATGTGGCACGTAGTTCTAGTGGTCTAGATGAATGACTGATTGACGTCCCAATACAGTTCAGGCTCTATGCACACAAATTCTGAGTTTGCACTGGCTTCCCCATCTGCATAATCATTGCCAAAAATTTGCAGCCGAAATTCACTAAGTGGTGCTTCGTAAAAGATTGCAATGCATCGAGGCAGGATTGGTTGGCTGGAGTATATTTGGTTGGCTGTACCCATAAGGTCAATTAGACCCACAGGTCGGGTCCATTGTGCCCAATCATTCAACCCTGGGAACGCTGTAAGAAGGTCCGCTGTTCGAACCACCCAGATAGTTATATAAATCTCAGGAGGTACACCAGCTCCGAGAAGAAATGACCGCCAAGACTCTTTCTTCTAACAGATAGGGCAGGACAGTAATGCAGTTCTGTCTC
Source organism: Chalcosyrphus nemorum (assembly GCA_949716465.1). NCBI lineage: Eukaryota > Metazoa > Arthropoda > Insecta > Diptera > Syrphidae > Chalcosyrphus > Chalcosyrphus nemorum. Next base: position 79,036,580 of record OX454332.1, on the reverse strand, counting down.
TGCACCTTCGTTGATAGTCATTATGCAGCACACCGAGTCTCTCTGCGCGAAGGCCAATGACACAATGGCCGATAATTACGCCAGCGACGACCCGTGCGTTATGACGACTGAGTTTAACCAGAGTTGATGATCTCTTCTTGCTAAAGGCCGGCCATAGAGCTCTAGCCAGATGAACCCAACGTCTGTTTGCACGATCGATGGCTTCATCTTCTACTTTTTTCTTTAAAGAACTGACTGGGGCTGCTACAAAGGGAAATGTGCAGCGTCGACCCTTTCCCAGCAAGCTAATCCGCCTTCTCGTTTCCTTCGATATTAATATGCCATGGTACCCAACTGAGGGTCACCGTATTGGCTCTGGATATCTCGTTTAAAAGTGATTTGCAGGTTCTCATCAGCCTCGACCGAATTATAGCAGAGTCCAGAGCCTTAATGGCTGTCGGGCTATTACTCTCGCCTAGCAGTTTTGGCTGCCAGACAGGAATGACACTAAGTATGGTTTCCATTGCCGCCGTCGGTGTTGTTCTCAATGATCCCATGATTCCGATGCATGCCGCCCTCTGGATTTTGGTAAGGTTTGAAAGCTGATATTGCTTCTCAAGTACCGTCCACCATACTAGTGAACCAAATGTGAGAATGGGTCTTACAATCGCCGTGTATATCCAGTATACCACAGCTGGTCTGAAGCCCCACGTGCTGCTGAATGCCTTTTTGCAAGAGTAGAGAGCTACGCTTGCTTTTCTGATGCGTTCAGCAATGTTTTCCTTCCAGTTTAGTTTGGAATCTAAGATCACACCCAGGTATCTGGCTGAACTCGAGATATTTAGCTCAACGCCGCCGATATTTGGGAGTCTGTAGGTGGGGATTGATCTCTTCTTAGTGAAGAGGACAATCTCCGTCTTTGAGGGGTTCACTACCAATCCTCTGCTTCCGACCCAGTTATCCACTAGCTGTAGTGCGAAATTGAGTCTTTCACTAAGAACTGGAAGAAACTTCCCCTAGACAAGGATAACCACATTGTCGGCATAGGCAGTCACGTTAAAGCCGTTTTCCTTCAATATTACTAGGATCTTATTCACTACAAGGAGCCATATCAGCGGGAAAGAACTCCGCCTTGGGGTGTTCCATAATAGCTGTTAGACTGATGGCAACATAAAGACTCAAGATATCAATTGGATTACGACAGTGGGTTCAACTTCTTTCTCCCACTCTTCTGATCGAAACATTATTCCTCTAAATCCGTTCATAAATGAAAAACAAATAGTTATCTTAGACTAAGTAAAGTATCTCCACATATTTCCTCAATAAGTCATCTAATCAAATTAGCTCAGTTATCATTTTGGCACACTGAAATGAAAAACACCACCAAAACAACCATCAATTTGGACTTTTTTTTTTTTAATCGATTTCCAAACTCACTTCTGGTGCTTGAATCCCAACCAACCCGCACTCTGTTCTTTTTGTTCTCCTCCTTCATCCACTGATACAAGGGATCGTAATACTCCATGATGGCTTTCCCATTCAATTTGGTCTCGTTGGTGAGCATTTGCATGGCCTCACGCCAGTGCTTTTTCGAACCCAATTTCATCAAGTCCCTGTCGACAGAATCAGGGAATCAAAACAAATTGACACTTGACATGGCCACCTCCCTAAGATAAAGGTCATACTCACTTGATAAGTTTTCCAGCGTTTTCATCCTCGTAAAAGTCACAATTGTGCAAAGGATAATTGGGATCTCCAGGTACATACTGTTTGCTGGCAATACACAGGCCTCTATAAATCTGATATCCAAGAATTTCCGAAACAAGTTTTCTAGTCAAAAAGGAAAAGAAAAATGAAATTGATGTCATGTGTGTCGTGCTCGAAGGAATTGCCTACACAGTGTTTGGTTTCTTTGGATCGAGTCCTTTGTAAAGGGTGTAACTGGGATCAAATTGCTTTTCACTTCGTTTGTTCGGAGGCACAACACCGGCGTATTTGCCTTGCAGCTTCCAATACGCACAATTCAGTTCGTTGGGATGATACCTCGATTCGAGTGAGTCTACAATGAACTTTTCATTGACAAAGTACATCGGCAGCGATATGAGTGTATGGACGCCCTAAATCAAATCATAAGTCATATACTGTACTAGTTTGAAAAAGTTTCTTTGTACTTACCAAACGGAATAGGCGATTCATAGTCAATTCATTGTCCAGAGTGTAGTTCTCTATGAGTCCCAGTTTCTCTAGATGTCTGGGGCTGCCCGCTGAAACAATCGCCGCCTCGCCGATGGCACTGCCAAAGCCTGGACAGGCATCTCTATCGAGACCAAAGGGTAGATGGGTCTTGTACAGATTGTATTGAAGCTCACTCATGTGTCCGTGCATTTGGAGGAACTTTTTGAAGTCCACTTTCGGGCAGTAGCGCAGTGCGACGTCAGGTGGGAAGTAGAAGACAATGGCCTTACAGTCGGGACCAGCTTCTTCGTCGGACATTTTGCGGGAGTATTTGTTCCAGAAATTCCTGTTGAGAAAGATTGTCTATATATCAAGTGGAAAAGGATCTTAAATATTGAATCAAACAAAAATGTGATCTGTATACACACTGCTTCAGTACCAGGGTATCACTGAAGCTTGGAAGACTAACATTCGGAGTTCAGAGCTCAGCTACAACCAAAGATATGGACAGTTTACTAATCCTTCAGCTAAGCCTTCCTCTACCATAGTCTAAAGAGACCACGCTTCATTACAGAGGCTTCAACTGGTCTCATCCTGAAGACTGGATGGATCGACATTTAGGCCTTCAAATGTTCTCCCTTCGCTCTGCCATCAGAGGGAAAATGTTGACTTTCCAGCCTCTAATCTTTGAATCTCGTAATAGGAGACTAGTCTTATGTCTAGGACTTCACAGGACTTAAAACTAAAATTTTTACTTACGATGACAGATGATTAAGGCCAAGCGACTCGAAAAACTTCGCCGACAGCTCGTTGATCTTCAGTGGCGTAAAGACCTCCTGATCCATCTTCTGTTTTATGTCCGGCAACTTTCTGTCTGGATACGGTGGAGTGAAAATACTTCGAGCCTTCCAAGCATGCTGCAGCACCTGCTCCATCAAATGTTGTGGAATCGAACCATAGTCCCCTATAAGGTCACGGCCATATTTCCCTCGCAGAACATTCCTCATGAAAGCATGCATTTCCTTGTAGAGCGGCATAATGTCCATTATGGCACCTTCAAGTTCCTTTAAGAAGTTATCCTCCTCATAGTACAGATACCAGGTCTTTGATGGCGAGACATGTCCTATAAATTCAAAAATCCTGTAACAGGTTAAAGAATTGAAACCTTCTGCTTACCATTATAGGCTGCGGCTTTCCTAAAGAGATATGTGTACTCTATGAATGAGATCCTCGCTAATTCACCGATCTCCTTGCGCCATGACGTCCAGTAGTACTCCATCTCATCGAGATTTCTCGACCTCGAGACAACGTCGTGAATTTGTGGAATCTGTGCAACTTTGTTGCTGCAATCGTCAGTGTGATAGTGACACACCAACTTATTGGTGCCGAAAGCCTTTATAGTTCGAAGGATATTCATTGCCTTCTCATAGTCGTCATCCTCCAGGCCGGACAGTTGTAGTTTTCCAAGGATTTTCACCTGCCGCATGAGGATCTCGTTTTTGATTTCAGCCAGAGGGATGACACTTAGGTTATAGGCCAATTGGCTTGAGAAGCGACGAAAACTCGTCTGGATGTCGTTAATTACTGGCGCATGATTAACTTGATTGAATTTTCGATTCGATGTGAGGAAGAGATCACGCAGCTTCAACCAGTGGGCTTGCATTCGAATATTGGCATCTTCAACGAGCTCAAGGGCGATAGCTTCATAGTCGATCTTTGGAGGCGGGATAGTTGTTGAGACTGATTCGCCGGAATCAGTTGAATTGGCGGCAGCTATTGAGATCCATAGGAAGAGTGGAAGGCAGCGAATGGAGAGCATTTTGTTTGATCTGAAATAAGTAATTTTGAATGAGTTGGGAGGGCAAGGTAGGAGGGACGTAATATGATGTGAATATAGCCCAAGAGAGGTGAATGGAATTCATGGGAATTATGGCCGTCTTTTGGGAGGCCACTACTGTAGAAGATACCTTCCTACATATCAAAGAAGTCATAAAAAGTATACAGGGTGCTTTCAAGAAGTCTGCCATACGTTGGAGGCCCAAGAAGCATCAGGAGAATATTGCTGTCTAGAATCGTGACCCCACCAATACTCTTGGTTGGAGGCGCTAAAAGTTATCGGCTGCCAATAAATAGTGTCTTTAGACAGACTGCACTGCGAGTTATATCGGCCCATAGGACATAGACATCCTAGCTTATGAAGCAAGAAGAATTTGAGGCCGAACTCTACTGGATTAAGGAGACAGGAATGTGGCAAGAAAGATATGACGGAAGGTGGAAACTTATTCCGTGGATAGGATCACGGATAAATAGAAGAAGTGCGGTCAAATTTTGGCCAACCCGGCTTATTCGCTATAAGATTATTCTAAAGTAAGGATTGAAGCCGGACGACCATAGAAAAGGCCTTGATTTTACGCTACAAGCCTTACAAGTGACGCAACACTCGAAGGATAAATTTAGCGACTGGGTCGGGTCGCCTCAAGGCGGACGTACGTGAGATTCGACATAATTCAAATACATATTTTCTTTGCAGCTACGTCAAGTCCTTAGACAACTACTTTGGATGAGCTCGAGGCCAGTATTTGACACGGTATTCCTGCAATAACGCCGTACATATTAGACCGAATCTTCAAAAATTTGATCGACCGCTCGAAGCCTTACCAGGAAAGCTGAGGAAGCTATTTGAAAGATGTTCTATTCTAAATATAATGGCATATATGTGGCTTTTAAATAAAGTGAAAATCACTTCCGTATCACATACTGTTGTTGTGTTATTAACATTTGTTTTTCTATCGTTCTTATTTGGTCTATCTACACACGATGGCTTGGATACCCTAGGACTTACAAGGAGTAAGGGCAGGTTGTGGACATTTGTGGTCCTAATAAGAATTTCTGTAGGATACTAAAACTTGAACTCATGGTCCACAAAGCATTGAACTTCCTGGAACAAGATGCAAATTACACAAACCAAATTAAGACTAACGATGTAGGTATCTACTTATGCTGGTCTATTTCGGACATGAATCCTCCTCCAACCACTTGTAAGTGTTAAATCAAATAAACACAAATCTGTCACGGGTCAAATCCCCTAGATAATTGGATCAATATTTTTGCCAGTTCGTGCGTGTAAATCCGCAAATTCAAATATTTATATCTATCTCCTCCTAATCAAGGAGTGCGTACCCTTGTATAGTAGGTACTCATATGTCAATAACTGATAGATTTATGTTGTTTTTAGTATAAACGTCCCGGAAATCTATGTATGTCAACACAAAAATCTGTTTACTCTAAGCACTTTGTCGTCGTACACACAGTACACTTATTCCGACCGAGATAACACAGCACGTAAACATGTCTCCTTCCTCCTAATGCGCTGCTGATAAGGCAACCTTTTCCGGGCATGGGAACAAAATAAGAAGAAAAACTTGAGATGAACAACATAAATCCACTTCAAACCGTCCGTCCGTCCTTCGCTCCGCCAAATGACCCCGATTCTCTGGCATAACAGAATATTGCATTGTTTACAGTTTACCAGGCGCGCTATCGATCGACAAGTACGAATAGATTTTCTGGGTTTTATCCTTGCGATATTGAAAAAGGATTCACCGAGAAGAGACTCGAGAATATGATTTATGGTATGATTGATTCAATAGGTATGTGTAGTAGATACAGAGCTTTTGATTGAGATACTGGTAAAGGTAATGGATTTACTTGTTTTTTTTTTTTTTTGGTTTTCAAACAATAAATGTGGAATTTCTGTTTTTGAATTATTGACGAATGACGTCGTCGTCGTTATTGGGGCACTAAAAGGAGTTTTTATTTTTTTTTCTTTTTACCGTTTTATGATTGCGCAATTTATTTTATTCTAGAACAGCACACTCGATTGTGGATTTTTGTCGGAACGATTTGAACGCGCCCACTTGTCTCTGTCGACTACAATGACGACCGCATCGAGAGATGAAAACTTATTATCGACAGAAATTTGGAGTAATTTTTGAGTCGGAGATTTACTGGCCGGTCAAGCGTCTTATCATCATCATGCGGCTTTTGGAATGGAAGATTGTGAGTTCAATGCTTGAATTTTACAGTGTGCGTCGCAGGAGAGGAGCGGTCTAATGGAATTCCGACACTGGACCATAGAAGTCTGATTTGTTCCCCTGAGAGATCGAAAATGAATTCTGAAGTTGGAGTTGGGATCTTTGGACCCAACACAAAGATTGAAATCTGCCTCAGCCACAATTCCCTTAAGGAAATTAAGGCGCCAGAATACATACCTTTTGAGATTGGAAGACTAAACATCGTCTAGATCGCTGGACCAAAGCTCCGGGTCTCCGACAATCCGAAAGATTAATCAATTCCTATTCCTACAAGGAAATCCTTAAACAGACCTAGGGAGCTCTCTAATTAGCCATTGTGGCCCGAGATAGCACTTTAACAAGATGAACCTGTCTTGGTTTTGTCAGAAGAAGGATGAAAGGAAGCTTCCTGACGGTTGTTTTGTGCCCAGCGAACTTCACATCTGACAAGAATTTTTCTGGCTTCAGTGCAAGAAGGACTTAATATTGCTAGACATCTGAGGACTGAACGCACGTTCGCTATGGTTCCAGCGATGCATGATGAGATGAAAAAAATTGCTGAATATTTTGACAGTGGGATGTGGTTGGTAGTCTTTTCAGCTGGTGAAACATATTAATTGCAAAATGTATCATTGCTTTCTAATCACCCTGTGACATCAATCACGACTGTCGTGTTTTTCTCGATAAGATAACCAATGGACATATCTCAGCCTCTGCTTAGTGCGAGCTAGATCGATCGAGCGCAGCCTAGGCGACTCTGAGGAAGCTGCAGGGACGTGGAGAAAGAACTGTTGCACCAAATCGAATTCCTACCACCACACCGTTTTGGAAAAAACAAGACAATACGACTTACACGTTATAAATTTTATTAAACGACAAGAGAAAAAGTAATGATACAATCCAGTATTTTTACAGAGCGTTATGTACATAATTGTATATGATTACTAGTTAGTGTTGCTGTGTAACAATGTCTGGTACTTTATTTAAATTCATTTTGTACTTCAATAAGAACTGACCCTCTGTCGCTGTTATGCTTCCTTCTGCCAACATAAGGACGTCTTACTTCAGTGAATGTTTCTACATCCATTCAAAGGATCAACATAAACATGATTCCAACAGCAAGAGGCCATCTCGCCCTTCCTATATGTATACTTATATATCGGCAGGACTATGAACCCTTCTCTTCTCTAAATTCATCCCGATCGACTCCTACTCAAATGTTCCTCGTCATTTCTTCTACAATATTAAATAAAAAAAAAAAATAATAAAATATAAACGAAATTAAATTAACATCACCAAGTTCAGATCCAATTAAGAAAAGAACTCCAACTCAATCTCATTTCATGCTTAAGGTGAAAAGGCGACCGACCGACCGAGACGTAAAGATAAATTACACTAATGCACTGAGATTGAGATTCTTTCTTTCTTTTTCTTTATTATTTTGTCTCGTTTCTTTCTACTTTTATACTTTTAATTAATACGAAAGTATAAACGTCATTTTCCAGGAACTTTTCCCATTCTCATGGTAGTTCCTTTGCGATGGAGTTCAATTAGTAAATCGAGTTAAATTATGTCTTTGTTCCTGTACGCAACCAATTAAAAAATTATATCTTCTGTGAAATTCATTGTAATCGCTTCTACAGCAATTAATCAGATACTTTTGTGTATCCTAGGGCTGTGGGGATCTGTGACTTTTGGCTGCTGGTATGCCTCAACAAAACACTGGACACTGGACTGGACTGATGCCATCTTCCAAAGGTTAAAAGCGGCCATCAAATCCCTCGGATCCAGCACAACGAGAAGGAGGGACTGCTGTGTATCTCTGAACGAGATAGTTGGACAGTACAACCTTGCCGGGTCACTGTAATATACCAGGGAATTGCGAAGCTGACAAACTGGCCCGACGAGGCTCCCCATGTCTAAAGAGCATAAACGTCACCGACATCGGGGCGCCAACGTCCTATAATGACTTCTGTAGAAGTAGAAGAAGAAGAGGAGACTATCAGTCACCTGCTATGCACGTGCCCCGCACTTGCCAACATTAGAAAGGCCACACTAGGTGAATACCTATTCAACGATCTAAGTGATCTCAACAATGCCTGTACGGCTAAGATTGGCTCCTTCATACTGAGGAGTAAAAGGTTCCCTGAGTAAGAGGGCACACAATGGACCAACTACTGGTCTAAGTGCATCTACACCAAGGGCCGGTTTCAACCAACCAACCATGCCTCTGTCAGATGAAACAGTGAACAATGGGCCATTACATTCTAGAGGCGAGACAGTTCCAGTACAAGAAAGCCACCAAAAGTTACTTTGGCAAAGTAATAGTCTAGATAAAGGGTATCAGAGGCAGAACATTCCAAGCATCCTCCACATTCGAGAATGTGAAAAATCCAGGCCAAGAAAAGGCAATGGAAATGAGAGAACATCGGCAGACTGAAAGTGACTTCAAAAGGACTTCGAACCCTTCGCTTATAGAAGACCTTTAACACTGCCTTCTAGAGCCGCATTATGATAGCGAATTGTTGTGAAACTTCTGGATTTTTTCAGTATTTTATAGATTCTCACCCGTGGTAACTAAATTGCAAGACACTTTGATGTGTGAGTTTTCGGGCTTCGCTTCTTACAACTCGGTTTTCTTCGCCTTGCCGCTACGATCGTAACCCTTCAGTTCCTTGGTAGCGTGCTTGGCAATATATTTCAGGAAATCATCGACTTCACGGCCGTCATTGTATGCGACTGGTTTGTCCTTGCTGTCCTTGGGCAAGAGAGAAGAGAGTGGGGAATCCACGGACGTTAAACGTTGGTGGCACATCATTAGCTGTAGCGTCCATCTTTACAATGACAACGTCTTCGTCTTGCAATTTATCAGCGAGTTTATCATAAATTGGAGTAAGTTTCTTGCAGTGACCGCACCATGGAGCGTAGAACTCATTCAGGCTGTCTTTGTCATTGTTGATAACTAGGTCATCAAAGTTCTTGCCTACAGCAACCTTTACGGGAGCGTCATTACTGTCGGGAATCGATTCTGATTTGATATAGGGTTCCAATTCGCCATCAAGCAATTTCTGAGCAAAGTTCTGCAAGTTTTCGACCGAGAATTCCTCTTTGAATGTGTACTTCAAGCCTTTCACGTCGCGTGCTAGGATTACTGGTTTGTCACCAACAAAGTCGTATCCGTACTCGTACCAACGGGTTATTTAGCAACCTTAAGAATACGGTTCCTCCAGTAGTTTGTACTATTAGCATTGTTTGTGTAAACGACAGCATAGTAAACAGTTAATAGAGGATTCTTAAAATCGCTGGCTACATCCTGGGTCTTGTGACCGCCCAAACCGTGCAAATTTGCTTTGATGAAAGCAGCTAAATCGGATTCAGAAGATCCATCAAACTTAACGAAGTTAGGTTCAAATTTGTTTGCCAATTGTGGTGCCAAATGATGGCATCCGTTTCTCCAATACGGCCTTAGCACTAGAATGTCCGAAACAATACCAGACTCCTTTGCACTCAAGAACTTGTCGAATTCTTCTTCCTTTGATGCTAGTCCAACTTGAGCATGCATTTACTTGGCAATGCCAAGGGCTTCACGTGGTCCATTGTAGTCTTGTAATACCCCTCCGTTGGGGAAGATCTTCAATGTGGGGTACCCACTGACGGAGAATTTGTTACAAGATTCCTTACCAGCCTCGGTACAATCGCTTTTGGCCAATGCAATTGGTGGGTCATCGTCGCGAACAAGTTCACCGGCTTTGGCATATTCGAGTTTCAGTGTTTTGCAGTGTCCACCCCATGGTGCATAGAACATAACCAGGGTAGTCTCATGCTGGGCCACTAAGGCAATTATAGAGATAGAATCAGGGGATTTACTGGCAGCTTGGCTGTCTGAAAAGATATGGATATCTTCACCAGATATCGCGTTCTTCTTAAGCCACGACAAGACTTCTACAGTCACCATAATTTCCGTCTGGAACACGCTGCAGTAGTTTGGTAGACAGAATGAGAGCTCAAGACTGAGAGCACCACCCATACTTGATCTTTCAAATGTCAGTGTAGAAGTGAACTGCTCCTTCTTCGCCTTGACGGCATACTCGAGAAGTTTTCTTTGAATCAGTGCCAACTGCATCGTCTTAGTTACGGCTCCCTGGTTGGGAAAATGAAAGAAAAGGCAACCAAATGCAGTGCCATAGCTGGAGAAACATTTGCATACTGAGATCCTTAGCCCCGTACTGGATTCTATGGCCTCTATTAAAGCTAAGTGACTTTGTGCACCCGGCATATATTTTGTGGACAGACGCAGGTCTTCTGCTTTCCTGGGCTTAAGGGTCCTTTGCTTTCGCTGGTTTGCTGTAAGGTAGGCCGAATATTTGTGAATGAGGACATGACGAAGTATATGTTATCAACAAACAAAAATTTATCTATCCAAAACATTGGGCCGAACGTCACTGTCGATAACTATAATTTCGAGGTAGTTAAGGAGTTCATCTACGCTAGCAAACCGTTGGTACTTCGGTTTGGCGAAGCAACTGGGTTCAAAACTGCTAACTCGACGGACCAAATTAATGCTCTATAGAACGCTCATCTTACCAGTCCTGCTGTATGGAGCCGAGTGCTGGACAATAAGTAAGAAAGCTGAGCAAATATTGGGCAAAAATACTCCATCGGATATTAGGTCCCTTATGCGAGGAGGGCGAATGGAGGAGAAGGTACAACCGCAAACTCTATAAGCGGTACCAGGATGTGGATGTAGTCCAAAATGCCAAGATACGGAGACTACATTGGCTCGGTCACATCGAGCGAATGGACAACAATGCTCCAGCCAAGAGGATCTTCGAGTCCGAGCCCCCAGGTTCGAGGTGGCGAAGAAGACTGAACCTCCGGTACAAAGACCAAGCTGTCGCGGATGCCTGAAAACTTGGTCTTCACAACTGGAAGCAGCGTGCTCGGGACCGCAGAGGATGGAAGGCAACGATGTATCAGGCAGGGACAAGGGTTGGGAGCCCTTTAAACATAAAAGAAAACATCCAATCGGATACTTGCTGGTCATGTCTTGAAGACACTGAAACACCCCAATAAATTCTTTGCGAAGGTCCTGCCATAGCTAGGTTCAAATTTAAGTACTAAGTCTTTAAATCATCCTTCTCTTCAGGTAGAACTATCTTTAGCTTCATGAACTAGACTTCAGCTAATAAGATTGGCAGTGCTTCCTATACTAATACGCAACTTTCTTCAACTTCAAATCAAATTCTCCAAAACAAATAAATAAATTTGATTCCACTCTTTCTGACCAGACTGTGCCCCCGACGTAACAGGCGGCTATGGTGCGCAATAAGGCAGCCTTTGCTATCAAATTCAATGTCATCCATTGGGCTTGTTGTTATCACATTTGGCAATGTTTTGATACATTTTTTGTTTCCCTCTTTCTTTTTTGTTGTTTCATTCCAATTTTCTGAATGAAACCAAATCTAATTTTACGATGAGAGGAGAAAGAGAAACAAAAAACAAGTAAAAAGAAAACATGCTGTGCGTGATAAAGATAATAATCTTGTTTCTTCATCCGGTCATCGGATCGACAACGGAGCGCCCTGTTGATATACTCGTACATAGGTATTCGAGATGGGAACTTAATTTTGCGCCCGAAAAAGTCAACGCTGGATGATTATGACGTTGCCGACCGACGACATCCCTGATAGATGATTTCGCTAAGCGAATGCGACTGTTGGCGACTGCGATGATAATGAGTTGAGAATGATGAATGGAATTAGGTGAACAGCGGATAGTTAATTGCTCTGCTGGACTGGACGGGACGGGAGTAAAGTGGATCTGTTTGGTTCGGTGCTGCTGATTGGCATAATTATTGCTCATGTGGAAAGCATTTTTATAGTCTCCCTCAGCCATAAGATGTGTGTGTGTGGTGACATGTCTGTCAAAAAAAAGTAGTTTAATCTTCTTCGAAAGGATACACATGCACGTGCAGAACTGGGAAGGAGAAAACTCCTTGACAGAAGGGTTGATGTGGGTTGATCAAAGTAGAAAGGAAGTTTTGAGGTAATCAAAAGCAAATCGGCCACTGGATTCGTTCAGTCATTTATAACAGAAATCTCCAACTGGCCTGAGGTACAGAGGTTTTGGTTAAGGAATATGATTTATTGCTTTCAACGAAATTTGAGTGGTTACCGTTCCAAGTTCATATGCTTCCAAGAATGGTCTTAAGTTGGTTTTGGTTTGAAGAAAAATAAAAAAATAAAACATGGGCTGCTTCCTTGACATCAAACAACAACGATATGAGATATATGAAGCTACACTCATGCCACAATGTGTTGAAAAGCACATCATTCAAATGACCGCCTCAGCTTCACTTGAAGTGCTTCAGTAGTTGGTCCAATATGTGAAGCGTTCTTCTTGTTCTTCTCGTATGGCGCTACAGTTCGGGTGAACCTGGGCCTCAACCAATAGACTCTGCGGGCCGGAGCGTTGCTCTCCACTCGCTCTACATGTCGTAGCCATCTCAGACGTCCAATGCTCAGTCTTTTAACTAAGTCGATGTTGCTGTGCAGCTCGTATAGTTCGTCGTTGAATCTTCTCTTCTAAACCCCTTCGACGCAAACGGGACCGAAAATCTTAGGAAGAATTTTTCTCTCCCTGCAGCGTTAGTCCGGCAATTGCAACCAAAATTGAGTGTCCCCAAGGGCTCCACTACTGTGGAACCTTATGAACGACGACGTTCTGAAACTTCGAATTTGAATTCGGCTTCGTCGACGATATAGCGATCGTTGTAGTGGGCAAACTTCATAAAAGTTTAGACCATGACTGCAGTGAATCTATCGAAATGGCTAGGATGCATGGGCCTGCGACGAGTGGAGGAAAACACGGAGGTAGAAATGATCAGCAGCAGACGTGTTATGAAGACTGTAAAAGTGAGACCGTGAACGTTCACGTTAAAGTTTCTAAGCCAAAGTGGTCATGGTTTAGAAGTGTCATACCTCCACAGATTTGGGCATGCGGACAATGATTACTTTGTCCATTATTCTACTGCTCATGATATCATGGAGACCGTGGGACCCAGAGACCATCATCAGACAAGGAGCATCAGCGTTTGTACCATCATGAAGGGGCAACGAAGGCAGGAGTGACAACTTAATGCAACGCAGGAAGCTGCCAATACGAACCAGAAGAGTATAAATACCTCATCCCAAACTATCGACAAATCTAAATTAGACCGACAACTTCGGGTCGTTTGACGAATTCGCTCCCCCAAACTCAAATCCGCTAGATTTTGTCATTGTATTCTGACAATCAACCAAAATCAAATGGGAGCTCACTAATTTCACACATACAATTACAAAATCCGGCGATTTTTTTGACATCTGTGAAAATAATAGTTCCGTCTGTGACCAAGACGTCACAAACATGGTAATTAGGCTCCTCCTATTTGCAGCTTTAGGGGGGCAGTGGAAGTTCGAGTTGACTGTCTAGTTTAGTTTGTCTATGTCCCAAACAGTCAATCTAATGCGACCTCACCATTTACACATCTAGCGAGTTCAATGGACCTTAACACTATCTCTTGACAGCTAATCCCTACCCAAAACAGAAAGTACATATGTCATCCCAACGTACATAATAGCTTTATGGCTGTCACTTGTGTTCATCACCCTCAAATAAGTTCATCAAATATTACAAAAATAAGGACAATATTTGCTTTTGTGGAACTCGCATTTCCTATCTCTCGTTTGGGTATAAAAGCTGCCAAAAAATGCCCAATCTTCATCAGAACAGTTTTAGTACTCATTCAGAAGAGATCCAGTTATATAATACAAACAAGATGAAGTTCTTCACCATCACAATCGCAATTATGTTCGCCTTAATGGGGGCTATCAGTGGAGCTCCACAGCCGCAGCCCCTCGTGCTGGAAGCCTTAGAAGGTGGTGACACTGTCGTTGTTGTAGTTGTTAAATAAATAAATAAATTCTTGTACTAAAATTAAGTTGTTTTACTAAGTGAACAGAAATCCAAGAGGGAAGGAGTAGGTGTGTTCGCATTTAAGCCTCACCAAGGAGGTAAAGAGCAGCCTCCTGTTCTGGGAGAGTAGGTTAGGTTAGGTTTGTGGGCTGGCAGAGGAAACGAAATACCTCTGCCGCACTCAGGTCAGCACTGATCCATTGTGTCACCCATAAGGGGGCTTAGAAAAAGTACCCTTTGCCCATTTAACCCATAAATATCTGTAACAACTTCCCATGGTTGTACTTACTCGTTATCCGTGTATACAAGCCATCCTGATGTTCTGATTCTATTGAAATTGATGTTGAAGGGTTCTATTAGATCCTGAAAGAAGTGTTTGCCGAGGAATTTGTAGTCCAGGGCACTGACAGAGGAAGTGGGTAGTGTCCTCTGTAACCTCCTCATCGCCTCATCCTCTGCAGAGTTCTTCTTCCGTCCGACGTTGTTTCTTTAGGTGGTACCGCAGAGTGTTGTGACCCGTGTGTATCCCCACGAGTATGTCCTCAAATCAATTTTTGCTTTGTCAAAAGTTGGCCATAGTTGTTTTGAAGTTTTGCAAGTATCTAGGGACTTCCATCTCAAGTTTGGCTCTCTCACAGCCAGTGTCCTTGCTACAAGCCTAAGAATGCTGGGCGGGGTGCTTATGGAGAGGTCGGTCAGTTCAAGTGGGTCCGATGAAGCTTCCCTTGCTAATTCATTTGCCCTTTCATTTCCCGGGACTACCTTGGACCTTGCAGAGTAGAACCTTGTGCTGTGTTCCAAGAACCTTAAGCTCTTCGCGACGGCACTTCACAAGCTCGGATTTTATTTCTATGACGGTAATTGCTTTGATAGCTGTCGATAAGGAAAGTGATACCTTCTGGCGGTATTGTTCTTACGGCAGACTCACTGTGGTCTTGGAGTCGTATAGATCTGGATATACCCAGTGATTCGGAGAAGATTCCGGATCCTATACCGGTCCGTTCTTGATCCATCAGTGTAAATAGCTATGGATTCGACATTTGGTATGCGGCTGGCTGTCCACTCTTTTCTGCTAGGGTAAGCTGAGGTAAATGGTATTCTGAAATCAAGGTAAGGTTTAGTGTTGTCTGTTTCTGGGTGTATGGCCGAAAAATCTGCCAAGCGTAGTCGCGTGCCCTATCGTACTTGACTTCCAGCACGCAGTCTGACTTATTCTTAAGGCTGGGAGAGTATAAAAGTATCATCGACAGAAAAAGGCTTCTGTTTCCTTTTGTGTTGTTGTTCTACTTCTTATTAGACGGCAATACAGTCCGTTGTGAACCTGCGCACCTCAGCCAACAAGCTTCTCCACTTAGTTCATTTTTTAGCGAATTGCCTCCAGTTGAGCTCTTCAAGTTGGGCAAGGTCCCCTTTTTTTGACTACGTTGATGTCACTGTACAGCTCGTATAGTTCATCTCCTCCAAAACCTGTCAACGTAAACGGTAACGAATATCTTACGAGGAATTTTTCTTTTGAAGCGACCAAGGATATCTTCATCCACTGTCAATAAAGTCCATGTTTCAGCGCCTTAAAGCAGAAGCACTGAATCTGGATTTTATACAGATTCTTTTTAGTCTCTTTGGACAAGCCCTTACTACCTCGAAGTTGTTGCTGCCCACTTTTCAAAATTAGACTTGGCTTTTTATAGTTCGTCTCTGCAGCTACTATCATAGGCGTCTTTGAAAGCTATGAAGAGTTTCTCCAGGATATGGTCGAAGTTTTAGCTCGGCACAAGTCAAATAGTCAACTCAAATACTCACATTTGAAGTTACTCGTTACTCATTATCGATTGTTGATAGTGAGCCGTGCGTTTTAAGACATTCAGTGCCGGTTTTCATTAATGAATCTGCAAACAAACTCTGAGACGAACTTCCCTATAGTATTCCATGCTCCACTCATCATCCTGCAGTCACATTTGTAAGCAAATACAATTTCTTAGAAACCTCATCCACAAATAAACACAAAACTTTGAACTAACTTCAGGACGACACTGTTTTCGACAACCTCCCTCAGTTCCTATGAATTACTTATTTCAAAATGCTACTAATGGCAACAAGAATCTCCATAATTTACTTAGACTTCCTTCTGTGCTTCCTTGTCGTCTACGTGTGGCATCCAATTCAATCAATCATGTCGTCTTACCAACACTTGAAAGTTTCTCCAAAACTCCAACCGAGTTTATTGTCGATTTGCATGCCTCGTTAATGATCGTTTCGCTTGGGTGTGTGTTTACCTTTTTGAAAACTATTTTCTCCTCTAGGTAAACAGCTCATTTTCTGCCACACTTATTTCAAAAAAACAATTTCATTTCGGTTTCCCTTGAAAACAGAAAACGTCAGCGTAACAGGTTACATCTATTCAGTCAGTCGACTTCGTTTGGTGGATTTTGTAGGATTTTGTAGAGAGAAGTTTCCGTTTGGCAACAACCGCAGGACGTCAGCTATGAAATCAAACAAACGGGCAAACTATGTCTGGAACCTGGCCAAAAAGTAGCACTTCTTCTCTACTCAAACTGAAGTACATTTGACGTTAACTACGAGCAATCAAACAACAACAACACAAAATGAACTCAAGAGAAAAGCCTTGTGGCTTATTACGATGTCAAGGGTTGATGGTGGATTCCCATTCCACCCACCTAACTAAGCATACTTTATGGTGCTTGTTATACTCTTGGAATAAATTTACATATTGCATCCAATAGATGGCGCACTTCAGTACTGTACAAACACTACTCTTTTAGAGGTTGTTGTCTTATGAATGCATCTTAGAGGTTAAATATTCATTAGATATTTTCTGAGATTATGCAGTCTCATTACTTATTTAACAGTTAAGCGGATGGTCCCCCGCTTATCTCGATTGGTGGTGCTTGGCACAAAAGATCTCAGCTCCGTATTTGCATTTCTCATTTAAAATACACTGATAGTTGCCGTTTGAGGTTTTTGGGCAGGTTCCCCTCGGTAGAGGGAGTGAGAATACATTCATTCTTAGATTGAGGTCATCTTTTGACTTACCAACCAACAGGTGGATGAGGGAAGTTCTAATTTTGAAAGCTGGTGTAGAAGAGCCATCTCTTCGTCTATCGAAGACTTTTTTTATCTCATTTAGTACGAGCTCTGTGAAACGAAGGTGGATAATGGGGCATATGTTGGCAATATTAGCCTAATTGGCAGTATCCTGTTCAGATAATCTTCCTACTGAGTTTCGTCGACCTTTGTTGCCATAGAATGCACTAGCTTCAGTACTGGAAACCTCGGTATCGATGGTTAGCCTATTCTGGACACAGTGTGCTTTCATCCTTCTTCTCTATTGGTAGAGAATCTTCGATTGTAGTTTCATAGTGGGGGAAAGTGGCACAGCTTCTTTCGAGCTCCTCTTGAGTCAGACATAGCTTTTGCATCACGAGGTTGAGCTGCATACAAAGAGCCTTAAGTTCATTGTGACAGCCCATTACAAGCTTAAGGAGCGATGGCAATTCACATTTCTATGGACTTCCCGTATGTCCACATCTCTTGACCTAAGTGTCTTGGATACAATTTTCTAATGAACCTACAAGTTGACATCTAATATTTCGAAGTTTAAAGACCGAAGCCGAATGGATCAGCTTATAGGCACATACATGCAAAGGGTGATTCATTTAAAGGTACTTTTTTGCCTATGGTTTTTTTTTTGCTATGTGACGTCTGAGTTGCTATAGTCTATTATGTCATTTTTACTAAGTATTATTTGACATTTTATAATAAAAAGATTTGGAAAGATTTGACTAGATATAGCGTCTACAAAATTATTTATTGTGAGAACGATTCACTGAACAATTAATTTCGCGCTTCAGACCATTGAATTGGCCGCCTAGACCTTTTCTTTTGAAGCTATGTAAAGTCCATGGAAAAGCCGTGTTAGATTGCCGAATTGGAAGCCAACAACTCTCGCTTTTTTCGCCAAATACCACTCGAAAAACCCGGGTGATTCATCGAAAATTAGAACATCAGAATGGATCATGTTAACCGGAGTTATGGCCAACATTTGAAAAGAATAGTTTTTAAGAAATAAATGCCAAAAATATTTCTTTTATCTGATAGCAGAAAAAATCCGATAAAAATTAAAATTTTGTAAATT
Organism: Chalcosyrphus nemorum; assembly: GCA_949716465.1. Classification (NCBI taxonomy): domain Eukaryota; kingdom Metazoa; phylum Arthropoda; class Insecta; order Diptera; family Syrphidae; genus Chalcosyrphus; species Chalcosyrphus nemorum. The sequence continues at coordinate 79,018,244 of OX454332.1, read as the reverse complement.
TTTTTACTTTCAAAAAACGTATCTCTAAATGAATCACCCTCGCTATTTTCGCCAAATACCACTGGGAATGCTCGCTGTAGTAACGACCAACATTTGGAAAAAGTAGTTTTTTAAGATATAAATGCCAAGAATAGTTCTTTTATCTGATAGCAAAAAAAATCCGATAAAAGTTAAAATTTTGTACATTTTTTCACTTACAAAAAAAGTATCTCCAAATGAATCACCCATTATAGCGCCTTGCCCATCTTGGTTTTATTTTATCCACAGCGGCAGTTTATTTAAAAAAATAAAAAAAATAGGAGAATTCCATAAAACTTTGTTTTAAAAACTTAAAAATGTGGTCATCATTGTCACGCCGGCTGCAGTTTTTGAGCGAAAACTTTTCCACCATCTCGCAGCCCATTTCACAGATTAAGGTTCAAAAAGTTACGATGTGAAGCAAAAAACTAAAATGAGAAACAGGTTCCACCAAACTTATGCATATCAACTTTTTGTAGCCACGGAAAAAATGCCTTTTTTTTTTTGGATAATATGTCCTCTTGTCTGTCTTTGTTGTTCCACCCAAATTGCAGACTTAATTTATAAATCAATTTCCAAAAACTACAAAAAGTCTTGGAATAAAATTTATAATTCTCGCTATATTCCTCCACGCCTCAGTCATTCTCCAAAGTTAAAGGATATCCAGGACCTTGTTTGTGAAACGATACTTTGACATGCTATCCTGGAACTCTTTTCTTTCATATTTGTATGATAGTATCATTTAACTGACAGACAGCTTACGACAGTACTGTCCGCAATGCGGCTCGCCCTGGAGCTACTCTCTATTCATTTGAACAGAATCTGGGTCGACAACTACTATTAAAAGTCGAGAGGACAGAGCAACTTTCACTCACTCTATGAGGAAGTGAATGTCTCAAATGAAACCACACCGACGACGACACCACTCATCGGCAGTAGGAAGTCTGCCACTGGGAATGCATGCGGGATGTTGCCACCGCTCAGGACCTCGTTTGACATATTTTATATAATTTAACTTTTCAATTATAGTGAACACGCGCATCGTTCTCCAATGAATGTCAAACTAGGTCTGGCCGCAAAAATAAACAATTACTTTGCCGTGGATGCAAATCGCATTTCCAGTAAACACACAACAAATCAGGACGAAGCATGAGCCTATGCCCAGCGATAACATGAAATATTCAAATCCATCCAAATGGACAGTTACACATATGTATGCATGTTCCATCCATTTGGTCACGTGAATAGCTACAAAAGCTACCAAAGGAACCAGGTGAGGTGGCAGTCAGGGAGTCAGATTGAGGAATTGCATGTGGCACGCGGAAATTTCCATTTGAAACGGATTGAGTTAGTAGTGTGAATGAGAGTACCTACTCAACTTTTCGAATAAATAAATGAAATGGAAGTAGAAAAATATCTATCCCACCGTTTAGGGAGCGTGATAAATTGCCACCTTCCGCTTTTGGGGCCATTTTAATGCTCCCACCAGTTAGCGTTCGAGGCAGGAAAATGTTAGCCTTAAATGGCCGCAGGTTCCGTGGAAAAGCTTTGATTTTTATTTTTGACTTTTCAACTCGCTGTGCAATTATTTGTTCGTCCTTTCTCCTTTTGGCCAATTTATTTGTTTCAACGGAAAACTTCTTAAACACAATTTTAGGGCATTGAAGGACCCAAGAACGTTAGAACCATTAATTCCGGGATAACGTGGGTTAGAATCGATTGTGTTTTTATAGTATAATCACGTGCTTTGCCAAATGAGAGGAAATCATTTGTCACCTGCATGTGAAGGGGCGTTTGCAACTTTCAAGGAAACCATTTTGCAATGAGTCAGTTTTTAAAGTTTGGAAAAGTAATTCGAAATATTGAAAAAACAAAAAACAGAAATACTTTTTGTTTTAAGCAATGGTGTATGAGAGAAGGAACTAAGGATGATGCGACCTGCAAAAGTGTCCAGAATGAAGCATCAACCTGTCAAAACTGTCAGTTTAAAAGTCAATTGTGGCGCTAAAATTAGTTAGTAATTAAATCATATTCAAATAAACTCTTGAACTGTGAATTTATAACAAATGGCGACGAGGAAGTGGACGCAGCGGGGTCCAGAACAGAGGCTTATAATTTTCTGTTCTAATCTGTTCTGACAGTTTTCACTGTGATACTCTTTCAGTCACTGAACAAAGGTACTATCTCCAATATCTGTTTCAGCAGCTGTCTAAGTTACCAATGACATCCAGCTGTCAAAATATTCAGTAAGGTTCGCCATTTTATCATGCATCCTGTCATGCTCATAGACAGACTAACATTGACAGCAAAGTTGTAAATCATTTCACAAAACCAAAAACACTTACATTTAGGGGATTAGCCTCAGTGAGGAAGTACTTTCAGAGGTCTAACCGGCTAACTCCCCAGGCGGATCAGTATGGATGCAGTGAAGTGGGAGGGTTAGTTGGTTGATTGGTTGAAACCGGCCCTCGGTGAGGATGCACTTAGACCAGTAGTTGGTCCATTGTGTGCCCTCTTAGGGAACCATTTACTCCTTAGTATGAAGGAACCGATCTTAGCCGTACAGGCATTGTTTAGATCACCTAGATCGTTGAATAGGTATTCACCTAGTGTGGTCTTTCACGTGACTGAGAGTCTCCTCTTCTTCTTCATCTCTACAACAGATGTCATTATAGGGGATGCCCAGTCTTTGGGCATGCCTTCCTATGGCACAGTGTCCGGTGAGGGTGTTTACGATTTTGGAGAGGGTTCCTCTCTTTTGTTTCAGAAGTCCGATGGACGTGGTTTCATTTAGCGTGGGCCAAAGCAGCCTTGCAGTGTAACAGTGGCCGAGCTGTTGCCACCCATGGTTGGCTTCTCTCAACGCGTGAGCGTGGACAAGGTATTTAGCATAGGACGTTGGCGCACCGATGTCGGTGACGTTTATGCTCTTTAGACCTGAGGAGCCTCGTCGGGCCAGTTTGTCAGCTTCGCAATTCCCTGGTATATTACAGTGACCTGGTACCAAACATAGGGTGAGTCCTTTAATTCATTGGATCTCGTTGTGCTGGATCCGAGGGATTTAATGGCCGCTTGGCTGTCGATGTATTTGACAATATTCGATACTGACACTGCATTAACCGCCAGCCAGTCAGCTGCCAGTTGTTTACTGACGATGTCAGGTGGAAGTAGGTGGAGCATGGTTTGGAGCGCTGTGGTGGGAGAGGTTCTCAGTGCACCAGTAATACTGAGACAAGCAACTCGTTGAGTTTTTTTTTTTTTTTTGGGAGGGTTAGGATCCTTCTACACCATTCAAGTATTTCCCTGTATCTCTTCTCTATCTCCTGCCCTGAATAACTTCTTCCAAGATTGTATGCGTGAGTGGCAGTAGATAGTATGTTAGCTCTTCGCATCGAGACCACGGAATTATATAGAGGCTGCGGCGACTTAGACGTAGATGGAAGCTTATGCTGCCTCCTTCAATTTAGACCTTCCAAATATCAGAAAGAACATGTCTTCATCTAATGAGTTTATTTTCCAGCCTTGTTTTTGTTGCGTTCTTGTGTTGCTCTTCTCCATTGTATATCATGCTTAATGGCCGCGTTGCCGTTGTGGGTATATTGGTCATAGTATCGTCCGTTTGAAGGAGAATTTCTGTCCTATTGTCATAATTTTGCCATCTGTAGCAGCCCCTATCAGTTCCTTACGGAAGAAGTTAAAAGATGAAGCTATTGGTCGAGCAAACAGACGCTGGTTTCATCTGGCCGGCCTTTAGCAAGAAGTGGTCGTCAACTCTGGTTAAACTCAGTCGTTTCTGACGTAACTACCGGCCATTGGCTTTCACGTGAAGTGACACTGTGTGCTGCATAACGCTATTGGAGGGACGAAGAAGAAGTCCTGTTGTGTGATCGTCCTACTTTATCCGTCAGAAGAATGAGAAATCTTGGTAGTCGCTTAGTAGGAGCTGATAGCTGACAGGGTTAAATAATTGGGCACAATGGACCCAAATTGTTGCTCCAAGTGAGCTTAGACTCTCTAACTCCATTACGTCTCGTGAGTAAGAAAGCTGGTCTTTTGGTCCATATGCTATCTCTGTAAATGTGCATTGACGTCGTCGATCTTAATTTGTTGACGTCCAACATCATCCACAACAAGCCTTTTAAGAACATATCCTGTAATTACTCGAGAGTGGTGTTTGGAGATGCATAACATTGCAATGACTTTTGCTCACGTAGTCTTCAGAAGCAATTTACTCGTCGGGATTTTTATACTACTCGCAAGCCCTTGACATCGGCTGTTCTCGTGTCGCTTTGTTAAGTTGTAGCCATTCTGCTTGTGGCTTTCTGGTTCTGCACTTCCTGTTGCTTGATAGGTGTTGCCATTTTCCCCCTCTTTACAGAGGACGAACCTCGGACTTTTAAGCCTGTTGTTGGTTCTCCACATGATGAGTTTCTTGTCCCTACAAGTCTTTAAGAAAAACATTTAGACACAAATCCCAAAACCAAAGACAACGCGCATGTACCCCTGGAAAGACTCGTTGACGTCAAAAACTATACGAGTATATGGTATTCGATGTATGCACTCACATTGGTGCGATGTTATTCTTAAGGATTACCCCTTCCCTTCCACTTATTTGCATTAACGTTGGCACTCAATTCTATTCTCAAATGACCCAATTTCATATTCAATTATAATTCAAAAGCTATACTCATTCCTATGTGGCAACACCCAATGTCATTGCCATTGTAACCATATTGCGACCACCAAAGACTATCCTCTTGATCCTACCCACCAAAACTATTATACATATCCACAGATAAGGTTCCACCATGCAACGTAAGCAAAAGAATATATACTCCTCTCGAACATTCGATTAAAGTTAAATCATTCGGAAAGTTTAAATTGAATTCCAAGTTATTCGTCCTACCAAGACGTTGGCAAATGAAAACATATCCAAAATTGCAGTTGCGGGACGAATTGAAAGTCGTTTCTTTGTGAAATCCTTCACTCGAACTCTCGCTCTCGCTCTCTCCTTCTCTGCTTTCGTTTCGAACTGTTAAAGAACTTCTGTTTACCTAATTCCATTGATTTGGAGAAAGGAGTTGGCATAAAGCCAAATTCATGTCATGTTTCGTGCTGTAAGAGTCCTTTCAATGGTACCTAGTTGCAACAAAAAAAATTGATATAAAAAACCAAATGGAGGACGAACTAGGGAAAATTCCTGATATTTTTCTTACTTGCCCTATGTCCTGAATCCGTGTCTGTCCGTATGGAGTCAGAGGTATACATCAGAGAGAATGGTTCAATGCCATTATCACAGTGTCACATCGCATTGACTTCCTTCTTGTTACTCCTCTGTGTCCAATTTTTGGTACGAAAAAAAACGACTATTGCATAGGAAACATAATAGTCCTTTATGGTATGTGCTTCTTCTGCCTTTTTTTTTGAGGCAGATAAGGTTCAATGCATTCTGTACTGCATGTCCTGAACTGAAAAGGGTACGAAATCCCTTTCATTTTTTTGTGAAGGAAGATTCGTTAGACCACAAAATGTGGATTACTGGGACGGCAATGGGATAGTTGCTGATTAAAATGAGCACTCATTTTGTGAGAGAAAAAACCATAAGGACGTCTACTAGTAGGAAATACAGACAAGGAAAGGATTTTATTTTGAAATTGTCGTCAAGGTATGAAACTTTGTACATCAGCGCACAAAGCCTGCCTGAGGAATTCAAAGTGCAAAGTGGGGTTCCGCAGGTCTGCATTCTTTCACCAATATTGTTTTCATTCGTGATAAACCGGTTTACTGATGGGAAACGAAGGAATTTGTAAAGAAACTGTGGATGCTACCGTTGACATTTGGCGATGTCCATCCCTATTGGCTCACAGGTACCAAGCCTGACGGGCTGGTGAAGCTAAGCTCAGGCGACTGTGGGGGTCACAGGTGGCGGATAGTGAACGGTCTGTAGAACTGCAGGTTTTGCTGCGAATACTCAATAAGCAGCCCCCGACCAAGAGCGGCAGAGAAGGAGGGCGTGGTTTAAAAGGCTACAGGCGACTACATAACCCCGTGCTCCTTACACAGAAGGGAAACACAACGTGGGATACATGCCAAGAAACTGGCAGGACCCCAAGGTCCTAGTTACAACGGGTAACACCCGTTCTAAAATATTATTGATCACTAAGACTAAGCCCAGTAAGGTCTTAAGTAAGGTATACTGCAAAATGACTCGGAATAAGGAAGCTGAGGGCTGACGTCTGTAGTATTCTGTTACCTCGGTAGGCAGGAGTGAAATCCAGTTGAAATGGCTCTCAGGCTAATGCTACAGACGCCCCCGTCCAGTTGAAACCTTGGCAGGACTCAATGAACGCTCAATGTTTTATCGCCATTTAGTTGGTGGCATAGGCTCTGGCTCTGGTACAGCACCACATGAGGGCCTGTATCTACCCTTGCATGGCCTCCCTGATACAAAGACAACCATGAGAAAACTTCTCCTTCAGTACCACTCAGTGAGTATTAGATAAGGACATGTTGTTGCACAGGAATTGAAGCCCACGGGGCTAACCAGAGGTGGAACCTGTTTTTGTGATTCTCTCCAAAATTCAGTCAAATAATTCTTGAGATTCCCAGTGCCTCCATTCAAAAGACGCAACATATTCCCACACAAAATGTCACTCTTAACTGAGCTTCATCCTTCAACAAACCAGTTAAGCGTGTTGGTTAATTTCGTGTCATAATTGAGAACAAAAACCAAATGACGTAAAAGGATATCAAAGGAATGTTGATCGAATGTGAATGGCAAACTAGGTCCATCATAATCCATCAGGTCCAATCAATAGCATTCTTACTTCTATTATACATTTGCGTAAACAAAACAAATAAAGACTACGTACATATAGATTTATTATTTCCATTATTCTCCTTCAAAATCCTGTCAATCTATCATAAACATCAATGTTAATCCCTCAAAAGCAGCCCACCAACGAACAAGCGTATTCCCAGCACTCCTTCGTCCAATAAATACTTCTATCAGCCGAACCGAATGTAATAACCCCCCAAGGACTATGATAAGGATACGAACCAAATCCAAAGAAAGGGGTTTTAAACGGAAATCCACAGACCGTAAAAAAAGAAAAATTAAGTCTTCTGCGGGAGGGATTCAGTTTACTCAGGATACTATACGCCTGTAAGTCATACCAGCAAATAAAGTTGACAATTGGAAAAGTTTCGTTTCAACATGCCAAAGTGACAAAGTGGAATAAATAAAACGGCACAGCACACAGCACACAGAAAATGAAAACTTTCTCCTTTTTTCTTTTCTTTATTGTTGACAACATCAAGATCAAGGACGAAATTAGGATTTATGTCTGTTGGATTAGTTGCAAAGTAATAAAGAGCATAAATGAGAGAATCAAAAACTCATAAAGCACTGGAGCTTGAAGATAGTCAATCGAAGGGACGACAGAAGGACTGTTTCTTATTTTTAGTGCGGACAGCAGTTGGGAGCGTTGACCTTAGGGGCGGCGCAAATTCGCAAGAGTTTATTGGAAAGGAAGTTAAGTTGGTGAATAAAATTCTGCAAAAGGATGTCTAAAGGAATTGGTCAGGATTAGATCGGAAAGGATGGATCAATAAACTCAAGTATAATGGGAGACTTGTGTCCTGTTAATTGTCAGTTGTTACTATCAATTGGGTACTTACTTTTACGAAACAGTCAGAGATACTCTGCCTTATTTCCCTCCAATACATCAATTGTACGTTTGATAGCTCCATCGTAACCAAAGAATAATTGACGCACTTTCTAATCTAAGACTACAATAAATAGCAAAGGACTGAAGAGGTTTCCCTGGTGTACACCGGGTCAATATTCGTTGACTCCTTTGAAGTATATTGCCCTTCGTATATGTCCATGATCCATGTTGGACTATTGAACCTGAGAAAAAACATTCGATCCCGAGAACCTAGCACCAACTTTCAGTACGGCTTCAAATCTCTCAAATATCTACAAACATCTGAGACGAATATTTACAATACGGCATAAATGATGAAAGTCCATTATTGTGAGAGAGAGATAAGGCTTAAATCCTTTGGCATTCCAGATATTTGAGTTCGTTTGTTAGAGTCTATCAAATGCCTCTGTTTCCCGTTGACAAAGCTACATTCAGCACATCGCTAATCACAAATGAAAACAATATGGCTGAAAGAATGCAACCTTGTGGAACATCACTTTAAGTTTCAAGTTCTTCAGACACTTTTTCTCTATGAAAAGCGTGACATGTACTCTTATGACAATGCCGAAGCATTTTAGCCTTCCTCGACGTAAAGTGATGGAACCAATCACTGTCAAGCTTGATTCCTGACGTTTTGCATATGTCAAAATCGGCACTTACTCCTAGAGCCATCTATTAACAAACAGCAAGAACTTAGTTGCCGACTGAAGAATTCTATGTCGGGGATGTACTTTTGTGCAAAACTTTTTCACCAAATTACACAAAATCTCTTCTTCTCTTTCTCTCTCCATGTCTCCCTCTCTACTTTAAGAAAATTGAAAAGTTTTTCTCCTCAACATAACATCATTGGCAATTCCCTTGATTATTAAATGAAATTTAATTAAGAAAACAGCAGCACAAGTACTGTGACACATATGTGCCGATGTCGACTCGAGTAAGGACATTTCATCGTGCAGTCGCATATGTTGACACATTTTTGGTAAAGGCAACCTCAACCAAAGTACATACAGCACTCCCACATCGCTAGTGCAGTGGGAAACTTTTTAATTGGCAAAAAAGGAAATGGAACTCGCATAGTACACTTTGTACACTCGCGGATTGAGTGCAGTCGAAAACACGAATAAGACATTCTGTATCAAGTTAGATTCACAATCTTGTCGACGGAGGAAGTACCTCCTTTACTTGTTGCGGTGCGCGATATAATTCATTCCTTGTGTTGAAGTTGAATGATGTATTACGTTACCTTCTGACGCAATTGCTGTGAGTGCAGATGGAAGACGTTTGAAGAATTTGGGTTGACTGATTGCTTCCACAGAACGCTGATGGTTTCATATAGATTCAGATCTTCTCTGTCTTCTTGAGAAACTCATGTAGGTGCAACAGGAGTGGTAGTCAAGTAATTTTAGCTCGCACTCGTACAGGCTTAATTTACTGAGTCTTAGCACTGTTCCTGGACCTAGACTACAGACTGGAGCTTCAGCCTACTATCTAGAGTTGGAAAACGCGTTCGAGTCTAGCTTCTCCCTAAGCAACAACAGGGACAGGAAGGATGGTAGACAAGCAATCTGTCAAAGCGACGCTTTAATGCACGAAAGTTGTTCAACAGGGCAAAGCTGTGGAACACCAGCTCAGTGTGCTCCTTTATACAATACCATTAGTATGCTCTGAAAACTGTATTCCAAAGAAGACACAGGTCCTTTGGGGGATACCTACAGAAAGATTGACGGATGAAAATAGGTTAGAGCTTCAATTGCATCGAATCCCGCTTGAACTACAGCGACTCTATCTGCAGGGGCAGTCCAGCTGCGGTCTCTTTTTCGTACGAGGGAGTGCAGCTCCAAGCTGCTTAGAATGGAAGAAGTCTTTGGAAAGAAATCACACTACAAACTCTAGTAAGGATGGAATCTTCAGCGCGCTCCGAGCTCTACAAATGCAAAAGAACTTGATGGCAAACCCGCGGATCTTTTTTAGGCAGCACCAGCGGATATCAAGGGAGCTACTTTGTCTTCTTGTTGGACCGACAGTTTTCAGAGATCAGTGGAAAAAGTATCCTCGAAGTTAGGGAATGCCATTACGTAGTAGGCACCCGAAGCATCTTCAATCTCTACCTAACTTACTTACTTACTTAAATGGGTCCAGACCCTTGTAGAGTCCCTGCCTGAGACATCGTTGCCTTCCATCCTCTGCGGTCCCGAGCACTCTGCTTCCAGTTGTGTAGACCAAGTTTTCTGGCATCCGCGACAGCTTGGTCTTTGTACCGGAGGTTCGATCTTCTTTGCCGTCTAGAACCTGGGGGCTGGGATTCGAAGATCCTCTTGGCTGGAGCATTGTTGTCCATTCGATCGATATGGCCGAGTCAATGTACGAGTCCTCGCCCTCCTCGCATAAGGGACCTAATATCCGACGGAGTATTTTACGCTCGAAGGTGCCCAATATTTGGTCAGCTCTCCAGGTTGGGGGTTATTTCGTCGGGGTAACTTCCCTACTACGTAAAAAGAACTATAGTTATGAGAGAGTCTCTACCTAATGTACATAACTATATCTACACTGTTTCACTTCAGAAAGAATGCCACCTAAAAGGACACACAACTCTCTACCATTCCACATTCGATGTACACATCCTTCTGCATATCCTTGAATACAACACGATTTCGGTTAACAAATTGCAACACAAAAATCTTCCGATTCACCTCCGCAAACTAATTTAATTTTCAATTAAGATGCAAACAAAATACGTACAGCATTCCATTCACTAACTTTCTCTGTAAGTCCATTGCTCCTTTTTTTGCAAGAAAAAAAAAAAAAAACTGCATCCATTCAGTTACAAACCCATCAGCAGGATTCAATTTAATTTCGCATACAACTAAAGCATTCCCTTATACTCATGACTGGGGCGCAATCGATTGGGAAGTCAGCTATCTGGTATCCGTTTCCTGTTTTGTTTATCCTGGAAATGAGGTCAAATATCAGTTACTAATTATTTACACTCGAGATACCGCCGCAGAGAAGGGGACTATAGAGATACAATCATCAATAGGTAACCTCATTTCGATGCTGGTTCCATTTGGGCCAATCTCCCCTTCGCTCAGGAAGTTAGTTAGTCAAACTTATTTAAGGATAATTAATTCGAAAAGAATGCATTAGACTTAATCTGTCGTCTTCAGGTGATGACAATCCAAAACGATGGTTTCTAATTCCTCGAGAGGGGTGACCCACATTTTAGACTTCAATGAGCAAGAAGTTATTTACTTTAAACAATAGGCGATTAGATTCAATCAAATCACTTTCGATACACTTGATGGGTTTTTTACAATGATCCTTGGAAGGGAAGGGAACAAAATAGAACGATGCACAGGAAAAAAGAAATTCAAAATCGAAAGAAGAGAAAACAAGACACTGTACTATCGACATAGGTTGGAAGACATGCTAATAAGCTTTTAGTGGGAACCAAAACCGAATTGAAAGTTGCATGAAAGCTGTTTATGGTTGACGTATGTGCTATGAATTGAATGCAAACGAAAATATTGTTGTTCACAAACTGTAGGGTGAGTGTAGAGCTGATATAAATGAAATTTTACTTAGTTTGCATCAGGGTTGTCGAATGTACTACTAAGGGAGAATTCGTACTCCCATCAAAAAGACTGTACTCCCACTCGTCCTGATTTTACTCCCTTTTAAAAACATTTCGATATTTTCCACAGTATTAGAAAGTAACTCTTATTGTGTTTAGTATATTGTCACTTTTATTTCATTCAATGGGCACATCACAAACTGGTGCAGTTACCCTGGTGCAATTACCCCGGCGTAAGACTGGCCTTTTAGAAGAGGAAGATGAGGTGTAAAGTAAGAAACAGAGTAAAATCTTCATCCAGTGTTGAAGCAGTTGAAAGGCGGGGTAAAACTTATACATTTTCTCTTTTCTTTGTGAGCTGCCAATTTAGGAGAATTTACTCGGGGTTACCCCAGGGCAACATTTCTCCAGTGTGTGATGGAACTCATCTTGTATCTGTCCTTGAAGGTGATGAGATAATTTTAAGGCATCTATTAAACTACGAAATGGAAAAGTAAACAGACTTCCCTCAGACACAAAATACTTCTCTGTTAACTTCTAAAATACTCCCCTTCGAAATTGGAAAACGGCATCCCTGGTTTGCATTCAATTGTAGTTTGTGTAAGTGTTTTACTGCAATCACTGTCTCTATGGGGACAGGGAAGCCCATGATTTGTACTCCTTCGACAATTTACAAATTGTGTGAACCCTCTTACATTTAATGAAAGTGGACTGAGAACTTAGCCCTGTGGAGCACCATCGGTTATGGAGTTTTCTTTTGTGTAGCGGCAAGATTTTGTGAGGATAGTTATCCACTATTTGCAGGATATATCATGCGGTGTTCTTCTACCTACCTACGAGTACTTAAGACAGGCCAAAAGTCCCAAGTAGTTGGGCTGATTGGATAGATATGATTTGGGGTATGTCTTCCTTTCACACCGAATACTCGTTGTGGTGTGGTTGCTTTTCTTTCAACGAATGAAGTTCATGAGAAGGCTTAAGGGTCCTCATCCCACCCATTCACCGTCACTTGTACTCCTGTTTTGTACTCCTCTCTGGTCATTTTTGGTTTCAATACTAAGGAGCATCAGTTCAATATTGTTTGGGTGGACTATGAGTGACCAAGTATGGCAGAGATGCTCCAGATGATCTAACCTCTATACAGCCCCACCAGTGCTACTTGCAGCTGGTCTCTGCCACGTCGACTGCGTTGTGGTAACCGATGATGTACTCAGTTGTTGGTGTGTCGGTCTCCTCTGAAGAACTAGAACGACTGAGTGAGTAGGACTCGTGTCATATCTTCTTCTTTCGCTCTTCCACTCGACAGCAATGTTTTGATCGACAGAAATAACAAATCCTCACATTTCATTGACGAGTTACTAGCTGCTAGTACTAGCCTTTGTATCCTTCTTCTTCTTGTGATGTAGCTTTACAAGGATTCCCACGTTGTCATAAATACTTGGCCTTGTCTGATGCGTCCTTCCCATGAACGGCAACAATGTCAAGAACCAGCCAAACCATCTGCTCTTCATGATGCCCTCCGTGGCTTTGTGTTTCTGTACCGAGCCACAGTTTGGTTGCCATGTGAGTGCTTACTGTTGTCCTTAATTGGTTACATGTCAAATGGAGTAATTGCTGCAGTTATGAGAAAGACTGAAGGCTATTAGTTTGTCTTTCAATGAGGAGCCAATGTCGATCATGAGAGTGTAGGTTGGCAGAAGAGAGTTACATGCCAGAAAGATAATGCTCACTACCGACCTCGCCTGAGCATCGATTAGAGACCAGCACTGTCTGCCCATAAACTGGCCATGGTTCCCTCAGCACGAGTACTTTGTCTTTTGTCAGATTTAAGGACTAAACGTCCCACATTTGTCTAACTGAACCACAGCGTACGATTGAGTATACGAGTATGAGTGTCAATTCGTGGCCATTTTCTCAGTCAAAATGTCAGAAATGTTGCGCTACAAAGGACCTATCGCATAGTTCATCTCCTCGCTTAAAGGTCATTGTAACCGATTACAAATGAAAGCAGCTAACTGATTCGAGTGCTTCAAGTAAAGCAATTAAATAAGAAGAAGTGCCTCGTTCCACAGAGAGTCCTTCTAAACACTAAGTGTCCCATTTACATCTTCTTCGACTTCAAATACTCCAAGCAGCTCTGGAGTAAGTGCCTCCCAGCTAAATATATTTGCCATCTGCTTTCGGTAAAACACTGCCTCTGAGTATTATTCACCCTTGTCCCCATTTTTATCACCGAGCACAACTATCCAAAGATAAGGAATCCCTCCCTCGTCCTCAGCCACCAAGAAAGCAGTTCATTTAATTGCAATATTCGCGCAGAGGAATTCCACTGGCTTCAGCAATATTGAGCAATAATACTCTCAAGCAGATTCTCCTCGACGGGAATGTCCCAATTCTTCTTAACGATTATGACAGAAACTTATCGAAATGTTTCCCGTCATCAAATTTCCCCGCCAGAGACTGACAAAAATGAAACTTTTTACTCAAGGAGTAAGCCATAATAACAATATTAATAAAGCATTCCGGCAAAGGACTTAAGCGGAACTCCCTAAAAAAAAAAAAAAAAAAACAAGAAAAATTTAAATACCCCATAAACCACTCGGGTAGGGGTACAAGAGGGTGGGTGCGCTACGTGGCACCTCTTGAATGTTATAGAGGAGTAATCCCTAATCCCTGGTGCTTTTAGAGATCTCACTAGAAGCAATAAATGATGAGCGCGCGGAATGTTCATTACGACGGAGAGCACAACAACAGCGTGTTCATTAAATGTTCTTCTCCTCGCGCCAGGATGCTCCGTTGATTGTTTTGTTTGTTGTGTGTGTGTGTTTGGCTCCTAAATACGCGCGCGTCAAGCATTCATCTCTTCCTCGTGGGGTGGTAATAAAAATAAGAAAAAAACAAAAAAACAAACGTGTTGTCAGCATTTTGGTGTACTCTAACTCTAGCTCTGGGTGGAATGAACTCCTTGACATTGTCCTGGCAGAGGTACTCTTTTGTATGAGTGTGTATACAACTGCCTAAAGGTTGTGGGTGGTGGTTGGGTGTTGGATGGTGGATGGTGGCTTATGTGATTCCCAGATTCTAATGTTTCCTGTTGTGGGTGGCGGAGTGCACGCCCGACGTCCGACATGAAAAGCCCAATGAGCTGTTTCCAGTGTGTGCGAAGGGAGGAAGAGACAATTTAAGCCTTCTCCGGGCTCCCAAGTAATAGCGGAGATTAGTCAATTTATGGAGCAACGTTCTTTTGCACGATTTCACACTGAACCGAAGTACTGGCTGTGGGTTGGGGGTTGCTGGTTCCTACAGAGCCTGCAGTGGAAAGTAGGGCAACAAGGGCATTGGCATTAAATTTTTTTAAAGTTTAAAGGGTAGTGGTGAGTATGGTCGTTTAGGCGCTGATTTGTAAACTCTAATGGAACCCAATTTAGAGGGAAGATCACTCAATGTGATAACGGTAAATGTTTTATTAATAAAATTGCAATTAGAAGATACTGGGCAAAGGATGACTGAAGGCACTGTTACTTAGAAGTTTTTATGGAGGAAACCATTCTCTAAGTTTAATTTTGTGGGGTTATATAGCTCTGTAAGGACATTTCCTGCGCACTTATTGAGACTTCAAACTGATGAGCAGCAGCCAGATTACACAGGGACAGAGCCGGTCCAAGCAAAAAGTAGGAGCTTTGAGTTCACTGAAGATAGAAGATGGAAGCAGTACTGCTGACGAAGGGGAGAGAACTCTTCGTCTATAGCGAGGTACATGGAGTGGAAAGACACCAAAGACCCAGGACCGAAGACACATCTAGACAGTCGTAACCGGCAATTCTAAGCTTAAGGAGTGCCTCATAGGATACGACGTACACTGAAGATTCCACAAATACCAACATACTCGTACCTTCGCACCAAATGTGAAGCAGTAATTCACAAAAGAAGAACCTGTCTGGCTAGGAAGACGCTTCCGGAAAGGAAAATTGTGTAAAGGAACTCTCTATCTGCGACGCTTGTGAAGGAAGGCTATTACACTTCTACCGCAAACGACCTGTCTCTGCTCATCTTATGCTGCAGATTTTATGTTGTGAAGTGGTGTATGCGGTTAGGTTAGGTTAGGTAGATGGGTGCCCTGTGACCAGAAGGTCACTGCTCACTTAGACCCATTATTCGGGTCCATTGTGCCCAATCATTTTACCTTGGGAACGCAGTAAGAAGGTCCGCTGTTAGAACCACACAGATAGTAATATAAATCTCAGGAGATCCACCAGCTCCGAGAAGAAATGACTGCCAAGAGTTATCTTTCTGCTAACAGATAGGGCAGGACAGTCACACAGCAGGTGACGAATAGATTCGATATCTTCTTCGTCTCTGCAGCTTCTACAATAGTCTCTCTGTGTGAAGGCCAATGACACAATGGCCGGTAATTACGCCAGTAATGACCCATGCGTTATGACGACTGAGTTTAACCCAGCGTCTGTTTGCACGATCGATGGCTTCATCTTCTACTTTTTTCTTTAAAGAACTGACTGGGGCTGCTACAAAGAGAAATGTGCAGCGTCGACCCTTTCCTAGCAAGCTCATCCGCCTTCTCGTTTCCTTCGAGTCTTTGAGGGGTTCACTCCCAATCCTCTGCTTCCGACCCAGTTATCCACTAGCTGTAGTGCGAAATTGAGTCTTTCACTAAGAACTGGGAGAAACTTCACCGAGACCAGGATAACTACATCGTCGGCATAGGCCGTCACGTTAAAGCCGTTTTCCTTTAATATTACTAGGATCCCATTCACTACAAGGAGCCATATCAGCGGAGAAAGAACTCCGCCTTGGAGTGTTCGTCTGCAGACTCTTCTCTGGATGGTTGTGTTTCCTCGTGTCGAAAAGATTATCCTAGACTGGAGCATTTGTGCAATCCAATTGCAAATTCCGGTGTTTATGTGTGCTCTATGCAGGCTGTTTAGGATCGCGTCGGAGCTCACGTTGTTGAACGCCTCCTTAATGTCCAAAAACGCCCCCAGAGTGTATTCCTTGAAGTGAAGCGATGCTCGATACAATCCTGTGAAGGGCTGTGTCTACAGATCTGCCGCAGATGTATGCGTGTTGTGTAGTTATCGCCGTTCTTATGTGTACATCTATTAAACGTTCCAATGTTTTCAGCATAAAAGACGATAGACTGATAGGTCTCAGGTCCTTTGCGTTTGTGTGGCTCGCTTTCCCTGCTTTGGGAATAAAAACAACACGTACCTCCCGCTATGCTTTAGGAACATATCCTAGCTTAAGACATCCTGTGAAGATAGGCTTGAGCCATGAAATAGCAATATCCACTGACTCTTGCAACATCACAGGACGAATGTTATCCATTCCTGGTGCCTTATATGGAGCAAATGATTTGATTGCCCAAGCTATCTTCTTGTTATCTATTATTTCATCCACTTCTTCTGTGCTTATTCCCGACGTCGTCTCTGGAATGCGCTTATCACCTCCGGAGATTGATGTACATCCGCGAAAATGTGTACTTAGAATTAGGTATATCCAGCGTTTCCTCTTGTGAGATTATGCCCAGGTACCATCGCTTTTCCAAATATGCTGACGCTGGTGTCTTGGCCAGGATCTTTCTTAGTCGGGACGCCTCGTTTTTTGATTTTATAGATGCACAAAATGACCTCCAAGAGTTCCTCTTTCTCTCTCCCTCTCTTTCTTGAGGAGTCTTACACCCTCTTTGTAGGTCGTGTATGCGGTTGCTATAGCAAATAGGCTTAAAGAGTTACTAAAACCTCGACTTTAAAGTTTTATTTACACGCTCCTTCCTTGTTGTTTAATTGATTTTCACATGACCATTCTGTTCAGTCTGTTGCATCCTGGGCATGTTTTTGGACATATAAAGCCTATTTCAAATTTAATCTAGCATCACCCACAGGATGAACCTAAAAAGCCAACCACAACTGCGGTAGGTTGATCTAAGCAAAAAATATAATAATTCGGTGCTAATTATATCCCAAACTATTCTAGACCGAAACGGCATCCTCAAAGGCATTCATCAGCTCCAGTTGGCTGCAAACGAATCACATGAAATTGCCTTCATCCTGCATCGGCATCAGCATCGTCATCCCACTGCCCACAACCTGTTCATTGGACAATTAGAGTGGCTAATGCCACTACGCTTTAGAATCGCGCTCCGAAAGCATGGTGGTAGGTTCCCCTTGTTTTTTTTTTTCTTGTTATTCTGTCCATTCGCTTTCAATTATGCAAATTATGGATAATTGAGATTTGATTACCGTTCCCGCCGAGCGTCGTCGTCGTTGCCGTCACCACCGACACACAAACAATCAATGAAAATGATCTAATTTAACTGTAGAGTTGGAATGGGAGTCGGTCAACGACGCCACAATACCGCAACCGCGATGGTTTCGCTCACGTTGTAGCCGCAGAGAGTCCAGCACGATTCCTGAATGCACGAGGAGATCGAATTAGGCGAGAGAGCGCGCTGCAATATTGTTTTTCGTAATGTGCTATTAATTGAAGTGGAAATGATACGTTTCGATGGGATTGGCAAAAGTTAAGCAAGAGCTTTGAACAACACGCGTCATGAATAGGATTGCTTAAGAAAAATGGTAGCTTCATCGAAGGAAAACAAGGTCCTCATGAACAGACTGACTCAGCCAGCACTAAAGTGGATCACCATCCCAACAAACTTCTCTAGCCAAAGCGAGACGATGTCATACGAGGTGCTCTCAGTCTTCTACCAGTGCGTCTTGGGTAGGATATGAGGATTATCAAGTCTCTTATGGCTTCTGAAGCATACTACTTAGATCACCATCCCGCTCTGCAATGAAGCGAGATATCGTGCATAAGAAACCTTTCTGGGCGAAGCGAGACGATGTCATCCGAGGAACGAGGATTATCACGGCTCTAATGCCCTCTGAACCATACTACTTAGTCATGCAGGCTCATGCATCGGTTGTTTGGTGTGTGAGTGGGTTCCCCGTGATTGTTCTATGTCACGAACTTCAAAGAACTTCACGGCTGCCCAGCGGCTTTCTCAAGTCTTCCTGAATCTGCTCTAGATATAACTTCCTCTTGATACCTACTTGTGTATATCATGGGATAGCTTAGGTTAGGTTAGGTAAGCGGGCTGGCAGAAGAAACAGACTTCCGCCGCACTCAGGTCAGAGCCAACCCATTGTGTCACCCATAGGATGTGTTGCAAGCTTCTATCCACCTTAAGTTCGCCTCTTTTGTGGCTAGATTTCCTGCTTCAAGCTCGGTCCCAGAAACACAGCAGAACATTGAGTGCTGTGTTCCAAGAACATTGAGCTCTTCGCGACAGCTGCCTGCAGTGATTTTCGTGCAATGAATCCGCCGAAACGGTTGAGATCTATCATGCTATAAAGACTCCCTAACAAACTCAATCTTATTAATGAAAAGTCCTTGTCTGGTTCCCGATTGGGACCTATATCTCTTGAACCCTTCTCAATAAACCCTGACCATAAGGAAGATAGGTATCATAAAAACAGCGACAAACTTAGTTCTCCGTATAGTCTATACTATCAAACTTTTTGTTAATATCCTTTTGGTGTACCTAATCTTAAATTACGACGACATAATCTGAACCTTTGTCTAGACCAAGTCGCTCATTCCAATTTCCTGTTTCATTGTCAAGTTACAAAATCCCCATGCACAGCAGCCATTCTATGCAAATTGAGTGAAAATAATATTTTATTATGTCTCTCTCACAGCCAAATTGAGTACCCTCAGGCCTTCCGGTTAATTATATCCCTGCACGGTATAAATATTAAGATTTACCCAATCCCAACCCAGCCTTCAGGCCCTTGGTCCCTTATATATGTATGAAGCACCCTATCAACATTACGTAATCCCGAAAAGAAGGATAACAATTTCCATATGCACTCGCTTCCATTTCCCGATAAAACTTTAAATACCGGAACATGAGACATCAAAATTTCCCCACGACGACGACACAACATAAAACATTTATTGGCCAAAAAAAAAAAAAGAAGAGGGCTAACCACCGAAAAGTCCATCAGAAAAAGAACGAAGCATAATCCTTAAACAACATCCTTTGGCGAAATTTATGTTTCAATCAATTTTATCCTCCCCAGCAGCACTATACAATCCATACAGTGCAGAGGGACGAACACAAAAAAAAAGAAAAAAAGGACTCGGTCCCTATGCGGAGTTACGTATAAGTGTTTGCTCCAATTTTCGGTTCATTTCGCCTCCGCCTCCTGGCTGTCTGGCGCCATTCATGTTTTTCTCGCTCAAAAAAAGAAAAATACATCCTAGATGTGCCAGGAGAGACAAGAAAATCAGAGGTGACGGAGGACGCTAAGGACTCTAGCATTGCATTCACAATTTTTTTCAACTTTAATCGTCTCTTCCTAGGAGAGCCAAAAGTTGTGTTGTTTGCCAGTTTATTTATGATCGTCAGGAAGTAGCAGAACAGACAAAAAAACAAGGATATTTTCCATGTTCTCGTGTTTTTCATCCTTTCGCTCAACAACAATGTTTGTCAAAGTGCTGAAGCTCGGATTTGGATCGATTTTGGTCGATGGGGTGATTGGTGGAGGAAGTTACGGGCCACAAATATATGGAACACTGGGTCAATGGTGGATTTAAGTCATATCCTTTGTCATTACTGTTGCTTTATGCCCTTTTGTCTGGAGATTGTTTTCGCTGTTTGCGTGCTATTTGCGGATTCAATCTTCATCCGGGGGGTGGATGTGAAATTTTCGACCTTTTTCGTATCCTTTTATGTGGCATTTCGATGCACGATTAAGGGGGGGGACTTTGAGGAATGCAAGGTTGCTGTTAGCCATCATGGAGCCATTATAGTATTTTCAATCAATTAAGAGCGATTTATTTTGAATGGCGAGATTATTATGAAAGTGGCGCCATAGCCAGATGTATTTAGGGCGCAAGGACATACAGAGCATCTGGGAAACGAAGATATGTACTTGTGATGCACATTAGTTTAACTTTAAAGACTCGCCTTCTATCAAAGAAATATGCAGGATATATGAGCCTTTAGTATCTTTCTTAAGGACAAACTCAGTTAAGATTCCGAGGGAAGAAACTTCGTCGGAATTGCCGACAATCCTTACAACGTACTCCAACACGATTGTTAAATAAATACTGTGAATTCGAATTGAGTATGAAAAACGCATACAAAGAGCTTAGACACCAACCACAAAGAAAAAAAATATTGGCCGCGATCCCAACACTTCGCTAATCTAGCTGCTAGAGTACTTTTGCACCGGGATGACACATGTTGTACTAGAGGCCGCTAGATTCTCTAGGACAAAATTTGTCATCGCGGTGCAAAATTATTCTAGGAGCTAGATTAGCGAGGTGTTGGGAACTCGGCCATTGAAACCGAATATATGTTCCAGTACGGAAACTATTTGCTATACCTTCTCCTTTCATGAATCTTTCTTTGTATCTTCTAACTGATTTTCGACTTTGGTACTAAGAGCGTCCCTCTGTCTGTCAGTTTTTGGACCTTAAATTTTGAGCTAGATTAATGAAACTTTGTGCTAAGTACGTGGTCTTTGGAAAAGTAAGCAGTAATTGGCCACATTGCGGATGGTCATGCCCACTTTTTGGGGACCAATTTTCAAGATTTCGATCTGAATTCTTAGGAACAACGTACGTATGTTAAGGACTGTGCAAAAATGCGTTCGGAATCAAGTCGCATTTCGAACGATATCCTACCAGGGCATACTTATCGTGTCTTCAACTGTAAGTGGCCTTCGACATGATCGATGGATGCTGTATTAGGAATGGACTTCCTCTTGTGCCAAACTACAAAGAACAGGCTCTGCACTAGACGCACTGCTGAATCTCCCTCCTCTCGATGCTTCTACCATGGTGTGCTGTTTAAAAGCTGTTTACAGACCCAGACGAGTTGGCTTTTGATATGGTCTTATGGATATGCCATCTGATGTTATGTCTTTAGCTGCGGCGCAAGTAGGAGGTTGACTTTTCTGGTATTTAGGACCAGAGTCTGTGAAGTGTAGTTGTTGGTTCCAAAAAACCAATCAAAGATCAGGGGCTTGCAATTCCTCTGCCTTCCAGGAGGAGATCTAATAGCTGCGAGTCACATCGTTAGGAATAGGTGGAAGGGTCGTAGTATCTTTGTCTGTAGTGGCAGTGAATTGCTATAACCTTTAATAAGTTTGAATAAGTTGATGGATGCAAGGGAGCCATGAACTGTGTCGCCATGACTCTTATCTGGGGGCCAGGTGACACTGATATCATGGGAAATGAGATTGCTGAACAAGGCTCAGAGGAGGATTTCCGAGGAGCCGAACCTGCGTTTCTACATGAACGGTCAGGGCTTCGATTTAAGATGGGATTTCTTATCCACACAGTTGATGCCTCCCCTGAATGTAAGCTGACTAAAGCGATACTTTATTGGTGTGTCTCAAGAGAAAAGGCTGCAGAAAACTCTTTGGCATTCTTACAGGACACTTCCCTTTTGCTAAGCGTCCTAGTCTGCTTTGCTTAAGCGAAACATCTGTCTGCGATGCTTGTGGTGACAGTGACGACACTGCGGAACACTTGGCTCCTATTAGGCTGCAGATCTTAGGTTGGGGTATGGTGAATGCTGTCAATATAAGCCCTTTGTAACTGAAGTTTATGTCTGTCTTTGTCCCGTTGCAGCTGTTGAAAGCTTGACAGATGTCAAGTACACAGATGATGCAAGATTGCTAGCCAACTAGATGATAGAATCTCCAGTGATCAACCGAGTCATAGGTCACGATATAGTTAGTACACAACGTTTGGTGTCAATCGAAGCGCGGAGGTTCCATCTAACCTTCCTAAGCAATTTGAGTTGTAAGCTCTGTACAACTCCCTTTATTCCCACATCTTCCGCCCCCAGCAGACCCCGTCTCAAAGCAAGTATACGTCAATCTATAAATTGCTTACCCTTTAGCACTCAATCCAGACCGCGGTATCAACTAAATAAACTACAAATCCTACAACTCGCTCACTTTGTTGCAAAACGAGTGCGCTTCCAATGCAGTGCATGCATGAGCCGAGTGTGGGGGCATTGTCTACGACTTCTTTATTCTCATCCGACGGCGCATACGGTCTTGTCTCTTCCCCGCCACATAGAACACAGTTTATTCTACCAACTTGTATCTAAAGGGTGGTCGGGATTATTACTTGCGTTGTGAATGCATTTGCATTTGCGGTACGAACCCTTTATCAGTCGAAGAAATAAGATTATTGCGAGAGTCCGGGCTCACATTCCAGAATCGAGAATTTACGAGCTTGAAGCTGTTAAGTGCGTCTGGATGAAATAAATTGAATAACATCGTGCTGCAGAGACTCGCAGACGTTTTATCTAATTTACTGCGGTTTAAGGGGGAGATGTGTGTGCAGGCTTGTGAGAGGTTATCCTCAAGTACTTTGACGCGTGACGCGATACTTTTATCAAAAAGAAAAGGAAAAAATGTACGAAAAATGTGTGCAATAATACAGTCATGCAGCTGGAATGGATCTAGATAGAAAGAGTTGAGCACATTGAACTTGAATGGAGCATAAAAGGGGATTTCATTGTTGTGATTGGAACTTGGCAGGGCGCAAGGGAGAGGGGTTGGAATCCACATCGAATCCTGCACCATCCCTATAGCTAAGTTGTAGTCAGGCAGAGTCGTCATCTTCTTTAACGTCAACTTAGGGGGAACGTTGGGTTCCATCCGCTCTATCTTAAAGGACTTTGTCGCTAAATTGACTTCTGTGGATCTCCATATAAAAAGTCAATAATATGTCCTGGCCAAACATGCTTTAGGAATCCCTAGGTCGTTGAAGTCCTCCTAAGTTAGTTAAATCAGTTTTCCCATTAGACCATGTTGCCGTGCTCTTGCTACTACAATATATGCGTGCATACATGCTCCTTGGGATATTCTTCAGTCATTCTTGAGGGAATACCATTAACATATGTATATCTCTATGAGCAAATACTAATACATTGCAATGACCCAGAGGAAAAGGGACCTGACGTCATCTGTGGAGAGATATATCGAACGTAACTTAGCCCAGATCTTCTCCAGAGCTACGCAATAAATATCCACTTCCAACTATGTATGTACCATGACCAGGACATTGACATTATATTCCTGATTTCCTCTCCTATATAACGAACAAGATGTCCTTCCATCCGTTGCCAAATAAATTCAATGAATGTTATTACTTCCTCACCTCGTTCAGCTAAAACTCCACCAAAAATTCATTGAATATTATATAAAAGTACTTGGCCAACAGAGGTCTGGTCCTCTGGACAACGACAATGAACCCCAGAGGACAACACTTGGTCACTGATGTTGCAGCTTGTGTATCCTTTTCAACAAGAAACCTACTCTTCACTGAATAGAGTTATTATGCGACACATTTGGAACGGTTCCAAGAATATTTTTGGTCATACATATCCAGCAACATGCTGCTATACCAGTTCGATAGCCTTTTTATCCTCACTCGACTAGCATGCGGATATTTTACGACACAAAACTCCCAGGACCGACGACCGACGACCGACAACAAAGACAACTAAGATTCCCGGGGTGCACCAGACTCGCCGCTACTTCTGGGCTATAACTAAGAGTATTTATCCGCCTCCAGTTGAGGCGTTTCGCTGCTCCTCAATAGCTGTGGGCTATTGGGAGAATATTTGGTAACCAAAGTGAATGACCGTTCAATAGACTGTGGAGCCTTGTTGCAGGTTGTACTTTTGGGTCGTATCCGGATATTTTTTGAACGAGTTATTCAATGGAATTTATTGGAACCGAAAATGGGTTGGTTGCTTCTTCTTTTTTGAAATAAATTTTCTCTCTCAAGAACTTATGCAGGACTAAAGGGGGGAAAAAAAGTTGTGTGTAAGGAGAGACTCATAAATCGTTGGCAATGAATTAACTTTCAATAGAAGGAATTTTGTGCAGGACTCTTTTTTTTTTTATTGCATGTGACAAGGGCTATAAGTCGTTACTTTCTTGTGGGCCAGGAGTACAACCTGGCCAATGGAAAAGTGGGCACTGTGAAACGGCTTTGTTTCCCAAGCTTCTTCGGCACATAAATACGATTGTAAGTTTACGCTTTAGTCGGCAGTCTGGAGTATCTCTCGTTACGTGGGAATCCATGGGTAAAGTCATGAAATGTTATCAGTCACAGACCCCAAATACGTCCGTCACGGAATTCACCTTCGAATTTCATTCCATCCGACCTCCAGAATATGCCGTGACCATGAAACCAGCCTTGGTGGAAGAACCAAAGGCAACCCAGTCCTGTGCAGAGTCCATTCTGAAAATTGCCATCGTAGGGCGTACCATTAGGCAGTCGCAAATGGGAAATTCCGTGCCTTTGTCCTCTCTGATTCCAATCGCCACCACATTTTACAGAGCCCACACCTTGATTGCCTACCACATCTTGTTGTTCCTGGTAATCGTCCATTGCAAGGGTATTACTACTCGCCTAAGTTTATGACCAGGAATATAATCTAAGGAACTCTCATTAAAAAGGCCAGAAAAAGCGTTGCGACTTTTTTTTCTTCTCTGGCGCCTCTGCTAGTGGTCGTCGGTGGTTGGTCATCGTCTTCGTCACATCTGTGGGGCTTCGCTGTTTCGAGTGGTTGTTTCTTCCAAAACCAAATCTCTTTGGAAAACAAGCCCTTCTTAAGATAGGACATCCTCAGCTACTCGCTACTCAATTGGGTTCAAATATTCTACATTTTAAGCGACGATAAATCAGTGCTCCCAGTTTGATGCAAAAACAAGGAGAAGTGTCTTTAAAGGTCTTCTAGTCACCTTTTTATGTTTCTACTGACTTTTGAGTAATTTGCTCTTCTAGTGGTTCTCTTGGTAGAGCTTCTTTCCGATCATGTAGATCTTTTCTCATCGCTTCGCTGAGAGACTTAATCTAGTGACCGTTCTTTTACTAGAGAACAACTTCTTTTGGATCACCTGGAACCATTTTCTTCTAAAGAACAACTGCTGTCCTCCTGGTTGACGTCCTTAATCATGTCACTTTATGCCAGCATGTCTTTTTGGAGCCCACATGGCTTCAGTGTAAAGCACCTTTGAAAAGTTTGAGCGTGAGTACACGCTTTTGGATCTTAAGCCACCAACCAGAAAGAGATTGGTGCGAAATAAAGACAACGTAGTGGCCAGTATCGACGAAGACTCAACTCGGCGCCGATCAGCTGAATTGAGCATCGCCAGAGGATCAACCTGGCTTATTATGCGGTTGAATTTGGGCTTAAATCCACAGAAGACTGTGCGGACGTAAGAATTGGAGCCCATTTTTGGCGCGGCTACATCAAACGAACACAATCTTCAATTATTCAACCAAAGATCAATGCATCCACAAAGACTAGCTGTTTGATGCGGTTTTGGGCATGACAGCATCAAAGACACTTTAACCGTAAATGGTCTTAGGTGCGGAACGACGTTAACCGACTTTCTTTGTCCAGGATTTGACAATATCGATACATTCGAGCTATGGTTCCCACAAGACGGCGCTACATGCCATAGAAGCTGTTAGTTGTGAAGGAGAATGTTGACTGCAACTGGGTCATCTCACCGTGAGCCACTGCCACGATCATGCGACTTTACACCACTAGAGAAAATATCTAGGGCTGCGTCAAGTCCTTAGTCTACGATTATGGACGAGCTCAAGGCTTACAGTCGAGACGGGAACAGCGTATTGTACTGAGAGATCTAAAACTGGACTGACTACACTGATATGAGTCTGTATATGTATGTCTGGGACACGATCATTTAGACTTACCCACCTTTGCTACTTTATGTTACAGGCTTCTGAAAGTCAGCCCTTAAGAGTCCAAGAGGGGTTGACTTGCTGCTTTTGCCGAGGACTACAGATGATTCATTTCACCTGAAGGCAGCTAAACTTCCACGATATGGACACCTTCTATTTCCCACAAGCTGCTACCATATGCTTTCCATCTAAGAAGTTTCCATTGACGTCACAGTTTCAGTGTCCTCCCCCCTTCCAATTCATATAAATTGAAATCCATGTCATCAATACGTTACACAACACTCAAGCATTATTGTCCCCCGACAAAGGACTCAGATGCATCAGCGCCATTCCAATCAAGTCGTTTCCTCTCTACAAAGCTAATGTAATAGAAAATTAGGTTTCGTCCTTATCAATAGAAACCAGTCGGTTTGCTGGCGCATGTCTGCCATCACACCAAGTCATCGCCTTGCTTTGAAACAAAATCCCAGAGTTTATTACAGCACTTCCGCTCAACAAGTTGGCATCCGGATAGAAAATGGCTCCAACGCGCAGCGAACTCGAAAAGGATTTTGAAAATTTTCTACATTTTTGTGAGCAGCAAAACTTTACTCCGTCCGAGTTGCGGGAAATTTGCAAACCGCTAATATCCTCCTGGCGATGGCGTTTCTGGAAACGAGTCGGTTTGGTTGTGTCCTTTGTCGCTCTCGTCTGGTGGTTGTTCAACAGTGTGGAGGTTTTCTCCTGGTCCACGAGTGCAGTCGGGCGATTGTTGTTAATTGAATTTCTACCATTTTGGGACTGGACGCCACTGTATAACGCAAAATGTTTGCTGGACAAAACTATAACAACTAGAAGTTCCGGAACTGCGAATACAAAGTATGAAACGGATGCGGTAAACTGTGTTTTGTGTGAAAAGTTTGGTAAGTTCTAAGTGAACTGTATGCAAAGGCCAAAGGTCAAAGGATGTTCCCTTTTATTGCAGAGCTTGTTTCAAGTGTGAGTAACGTGAGTTACTCTCTGATTGAAGAGTTATTCCTAGAGAAAGGACTACCAGTGATTATCAATGATTCCCATTCGAGGCAGTCCTTAGACGATGTACTCGCAGCTATTTTTGCCGACCAGGGAGAGTTTTTGGACAGCGATCCCTGTGACATTGAAACGAATTTGGTATTGAAAAAGTTCTTCACGATTGGAACGGCTCTGGACAAAATCGCCGGAAGCAGAGACGACGATGAGTGGTTCCTTCAGCTGAGGAATTGTAACT
This sequence comes from Chalcosyrphus nemorum, assembly GCA_949716465.1. Lineage (NCBI taxonomy): Eukaryota > Metazoa > Arthropoda > Insecta > Diptera > Syrphidae > Chalcosyrphus > Chalcosyrphus nemorum. The sequence goes on along the minus strand of OX454332.1, from coordinate 78,990,925 downwards.
TTAAGGCTGTTAAGGCGTCGAGAAAGTTCATCCGTAGGCCTTACTATTATCCTATTCACTTTGAGCCGTTTTATTCCAGCTGGCTGTTGATGTCGAACAAGTATAGAGGAATGGAGAAGGAGCTGTATGTCCATGGGTTGGTATTTGTGCAGCAGCTAAGCGGGGACATTCTGATTCACTTGGTTCCGAAGTTACCGTGTGACAAGTTGTGCTTGGAAGTGGAAATGATTTTGAAAGCCGGAGAGTGCTTAGTGTTTTCGACGGAGCTGTGGATTTTTAACTATCAAGCCGTGGGAAGCCTTGAGTCCATCACAACTATTATGGAAATCGATTGGCGGTACTAAGACTTGCTGAGTACTGTGCAAATAAACTGAATAAAAGGGTTGTGCTGTGGGTTTTATTTATTTCAAGTGGAAGGGTTGTGGTCCCTTAATCAAAGGCATATCGCTGGAAAACAATTGGTTTTGGATAAGAAGGCTTCGTCTAGCAATGGCCTACAACAAACTACCTAAATATATGGCTACTAAGCGGCCTGGCGTAGAAAGGTATTGGAAAGGAAAAGGTGAGTCACGATGGGCCTAGATGAGAGCCACCTAACGAGGTAGCTCTTTATGGCTTTCTAATACGAATTTGGATGATGTGGTATTCGAGGAAACGGCTCTGATGGCAGCCTGACTCTCAATGAAAATGCCAACTTTTGGTCTTGGTCTGTTTTGCAGACAGTCTCCTCAAATAACGAGTACTTCCGCTTGGAAGACACTAGAAGTATTCAAAAGTCTTCAATGTTTGCAGAAACTTAGCTAGAGAGGGATGATTTTTCTTTTATGCTTCTATTATGACGTCCGTTGGGTGGACAGATCGATCATTCGACTGTCAACCTCATTCCCCCCCATCCCATCAACTTCTGACTTTCTATATAGTCAGCAGACTATATCGCCTCAACAGCGATCCGTCTGTCGACATTTTCACAGGATACAATTGCCAAACTTGGCACAACCCTCTGAATCTAGGCTCATAAGATAGGACTTGGCCTTTTGCTACTAAACTAGATGCTGCTAGGAAGGCCAAGGTATTCTTGGTGAATAGTCATTTCCTTAGAATATCCAGAGAACTTTGGGCTAACCTGAACCAGAAGCATCCAAACGAGTCATGAGCTGTTCAGCTCTTAGCATCATCATTGGTGTCCTTCCGGGGCACTGTCTGATTGGTCTGCACTTTAAAATAATTTTCGTAGAAGCTACAGGGATGAGGAGTACCAAGAGATTGTCCCTCATATGCTCTGCAACTACCCTGCCCTATCGTCGAAGAGGAACCTCCAACTGGGGTCCTACTTTGCTTTGTCAAGAGCTCCGGCCCTCTCTTCCCCGTTATAACACACTCATTCCTAGGCTGACAGGTTTTTATAAGATCAATCCAAGTGTTCTAAAGCACCTGTCTGGTTTTGTTTTCTATAAATTCTACTATGCATTGTCTCATGACCAAACCGATTTAAAAGAACGTTCGTCAAACTTAAGCTTCAATTAAAATCGCATCAATTTTCGCTGATCCTCAATACAATACAATTGATACATTTCAGGGAAATCTACTTTTTCGTTGGTACTTAATTGCATACACAAAAGTGAGATGTCATTTTATCTAAGTGCACTCAGGAAAAAAATGCGGTACTCCATTGTCAACCGAACGATGCACTCGCGTGTAAGTGGCTCCCATGATGAGTGATAAGGTCAAATCTAAAAAAACTAAAATGAAAGTTTTTTTCTATTATTTCATGTGATTACTCTTAAAGGAGAAAAAAAATAGATTTATAGATTGATGGATGCGCTAACAGATGAGTCAACGTACGTACAGGATCAACGTTAGAAAAATTTACGACCCCAGCCAAGACGGCGGCAACTTAGAACCAGCTGGAGGTTACCCCAACATCTTGAAAGCCAGAACATAAGAAATGGGTATCCCTCCGAAATCTAACGAGAGCCTTCAGAAGGACGTTGGATGGCAGATGAATGAATCAACGTCATAGAATCCAAGTCATGTCCAGGCTTCGCTTCTTTGATATGATCGATGCTTAGGTCTGTAAGATGATCAAATGTCATCGATTTCAAACTGATATCTGCAGCATCAGTTGTAAGGATACTCCAGAGGACAGAAGGCAGTCACGTCTCAGTCAGATACTCTTTATGGGCCAATCTATTGGTGAAACAGCCGAGGTGGGGACATGGGGTTGGTACGAGATCACCATCTTATGATAGCTACTGTCCAATTTCGCACTGCTGCCGTTCGAAGATCTAACGACACAAGAATACCCAGGTTCAACGTAGACCGACTGAGAGTTCCTACAGTGCGCCAAGAACTAAGGGACCCTCACGTGGAATGAAAACAATCAGCAGCTCATTGCCCGCCACCATCCAAGACCATTGATGTGCTGTGAAAACTGTTTTCACATCAGGTGCTGAAAGGATTGTCGGTCGATTGCAGGGAAACCATAGAGCGTGGCTTTCCGAGGATACCTGGAGAAGGATCAATGAACGAAAACAGCTAAGACCTCGAATTGCAGCAACTCCAGCAGCATGAAGGATCGAGCTAGAGTCCATATATCGCATGAAGATGAGAGAAGTGCAATTACATCAATGCGCCAGCTACGCAAGCAGAAGAAGTAGCAGCGAGGTGCGACAGCAGAACCGTTTACAGAATCACCAAAGTGCTCATAGGTGGTCGAAGCTCTACTCAACACCCAGTGAAAGTCTTAGAAGACGGTTCGTTGCTCGTATCGGATGAGGATCAACTGAAGAGATGGAAGGAGCATTGTGCTTCGGTTCTAAACCGAGTATTTGCCAGCAATATGCATCCAAGTCAGACTGAAGTGTTTCAAGCTGCACCAACACCATCGACAGAGCTACCAAATGACAGCAAATGTGAAGAGGGAAGCAGACGTCGTTGGGCTGAAAATCAACTCGGCAAAAACAAAAATGATCAGCCTGGGACCGAACTCATCAACCCATGTATGCATTGCTGGACAAATAGTTGAGAGAGTAGAGAGTTTCCAATACCTTGGGTGTATTGTCTCAACAGATGACGGACATGAGCTGTTCAGCCCCCCCTGGATATAGCCAGCCGAATAGGTAAAGCAAAATGTGTATTTGGGATGCTATCCACAGTTTGGCGAAGTAATGCAATTAGCTACGACTGTTCCGTTCCAACGTTGAATCCGTCCTGCTATATGGATATGGTACCTGGAGAGTGACCGTCACTATCACGAGGAAGAATATTCTGGCCAAACCGTATCTCTAACGAACAGCTTTATCAGAGAACGGGCCATGAACCTATAAGCACAACCATACGACAGCGAAAGTGGTAGTGGATTGGTCATACTCTCCGAAAGGCTGACAGATCCATAGCTAACCAAGCGACACAATGCAACCCGTTTAGCCAGGATGGCAGGATACGCGGCGGTCCTAGGGGTACGTGGCGCGAACAGTGGAGAAGGAAGCACCATTCTATTGGTGGTAGTGCTCTTTAATCTGCCACTAGAAATCTTGCCAAGCCTGTGCTCATCTTCCATATCTATAAGAGCTAACGACAGAGTTTGGATTAACCCCGAAATCCTTGTGTACAACATGAGTATTGCCGCCTAGACATGCTATTAGTTCCTCTCCATTCCACGATCTTAAACACAGAAACTGTTCAAGAGTACGAGAGCTGCTCTGAAGAATGAACGACAATGCTTTAGCTTAGAGGATCTTTGAATCACAATTCTCAGATTCGAGAAGATCAAAGAAGAATCAAAGACCAAGTAGTCACGGATACCAAACTTAGTCTTCACAACTGGAAGTGACGTGGCAACATGGGAGCAGAAAATGGAAGGCATTTGTGTCTTCAAGTGTCGGAAGTAGGGTAGCATAAGGTCTTCACTAGCTGGAACTGTAGGAGTCACCATCTAGGCAAGAATTTGTCTACTACCATCTGGAAGAGGAAGATAAAGCTCTTTAATGAGGAAACTCGCTTCTATTCTCTCTCATCTGGTGCCTTTAAGGCTGCAGGGAATATATTCTACGGGGACCTACTCTACAGGAAAATTTACTCCACCACTACTGGTGGATCCATCGATCCATTTCTCGTAAGTGGAGTAATATCCCGCCGGTAAGGGGGGGAAATAGTGCCAGCGGCTTGTGTGAAATTCCTTCACTTCATTTCCGATGACAGTATGTCAACAACTGTCAACAACTGTCAACAACTGTCACCTGTCAATGAGTCTAGTATTTTTTAAGTTTCGGAGGGTGACTCGCTTCTTCCCCCTTCTTCCGCAGTATTTACCCCTTCACACGACCTTATCACGTGGTGGTCGATCCTGAAAAAAAGTCCTTGTGTTTTCGATCATGATCAGAAAAACCCCACAAATTATCGCCCAAAACGATCCTCTATTTACACTTAAATCTGACCATGAACCTTAAATGCCTCAATTAGTCGCTGGTACCACTCACACGCCGCACGTATTCAAATTGTGTTCCGAACAACATATCGTTTTCCCTTGGAAAACTTTCAATTGTTTGTCTTTGATTAAATCGCAATCAAAACGAACAAAAATAATTTTGACGAACAATTCAAATTTATGTTTTGACACTAAAATTGTAAAATACTCCGGGGGATTTTCACAAAAAAAGGAAAGCCCCATAAACACCCCCCAAATTGGACCTGTCAAAATTGTAATTTCACTTATTGTCATCGCTGTTTAATGATTAATCAATTTGATAGTTACTTTCGAGAGTAATCCGCACTCGAGCGGCAACTAATTAATTTAATTGCACCCATACGACGGAGTATAAAACTCATGGGCGTACTTGCTCCAGAATCAGTTCAATCTGAAAGCGCTCAGAGCAACTAGCTAAAAAAAAAAAATATGAATCGTTTCGGAGTTATAAATCTATTGGTTGCGATCGGTTTGGTATGTCATACTAATTGCGTGGCTTATTCCCATCATCTGGTGTGTTGTGAAATTAACAAAGTTCTTTTGTCTATTTTATATGTTCAAGATCGCATCTGTGAGTTCGGCCCCTGATTGTTCAAGTCCTCCACCAAAGACCGTAAGTATGTCGGCTATGTGGCGGATATCCTTGCTGAGAGATATGACTTCTTTGTAGAATTTGAAACAATGTTGTCCCCATGATAACTTGCTGACCAAGGATGTGGTAGACAAGTGCAAGTCCCTTTTGGAGAGTGGAGAAACTGCGTCATTGGAAGGATCGGAGAGCGTAGAAGGTCCCCCCGGTGGTCATGGACATCATGGTCATCATGGGCATCATGGGCATCATTGCTTCTTTGAGTGTGCCTTGAATGAGACCGAAATCTTTAAGAACAAGGACATCAGTGGTGAAATCGATGCAGTCAAGATCAAGAGCTATCTGTCCAAGGTTCTGAGTGAAACTCCTGACTTTGTTCAGGTTGTGCAAAATGCTTTCGAAATCTGCGCTAAGAAGGGTAAGTGGTGATTCTACAAGTGGAGTTTTCTCTAAAAAAAAATTCCATCTCAGGTAAAGAATTTCGTGCAATGATGGAAAAGGAAGGACATCCAACGCCACCATCCCCACCAGCCGGTGAAACATGGTGCAAACCATGCTCACATCATCTTTTGAAGTGTGTCCAAATTGAAACAATGTTGAACTGTCCGACAAGCGCGTGGAAGAACGATGACGCCTGCAATACAAGTCGGGAGTATATCAAGGCCTGTCCCAAAGAGCTCAAGCCCCATGGCAAGCCACCAATGTAAAGGATACTAAATCAAAAATGATTGTCAAATAAAGAGACACTAAAGGTGGTATTGGTTTAAAATTTAAGAGCAAAATATTGAGTTTTTCTTACCTCAACTGCTGGTGTGCTTGCGTGAGAATAATCTGGTCAATCTGCCAAATGATTTTCGAAATTAATGTACTGGGACTAGTGTGTTTAATTTGTTGTTGGGTTTTAATGATCCATCGCCTCATTAGTGAACTTGCTCGTAGCAATGACATCAAGTCAAACTGAATTTGCTTTGCATAGATCCATTTTGAGGGAAACCCTAGTGCGACCCATAAGATCGGGACCAGCAAGGCTCAGTTGAGAATTTTGGTAAACCCTAAGAGAGCCCTAGGATTTCCAGTTTTCTACGGTGCTAACTTAGACCCCTGAGCATCCACAAGGATGTGTTCTGCTGTCTTTAATAACCTTTTTGTTACTCCAAGTCTAGCTTGTATTCGGCGTGCTTACTAGCTTGACATTGTGCACTGGATAACCTGGGGAATACTCCGAAAAACGGTTCCAGTGCAACATGTATGCTCGCCAAACAGTCCGCCTTTTTATATCTCATTTCTGAGGAGCCTACTTATATCGACGAGGGCGCTGTCAAGACCCAGGTGTGAATAGTAGAAGGGTATACTAAGCAAATAGCGACTATTTACCTTTTCCAGGGATGCTGTAGCTCCAACCTCTTAAAGTCTTTCAAATAGTAGTTTGCTTATTGTTCCATAGAATTAATATGCATTGGCTTGCTGATAAGGAAACTCCTCTAAGCGAAACTTTAAGCTAAGGATACGGGGTAATGTCAATGGGAACTAGAGGTGGTTGGTCGGTCTTCTTCACCGTCTCGAACCTGGGTGCTTGGCTGGAGCATTGTTGTCCATTCGCTCGATGTGGCCAATGTAGTCTGCGTATCTTGGCTTTTTGGACTACATCCACATCCTGGTACAGCTTATAGAGTATCGTGGTTGTATCTTCTCCTCTATTCGCCCTCCTCGCATAAGGAACCTAATATCCGACGGAGTATTTTTTGCTCGGCTTTCTACGACGGCTTGCCGGGATCTTCCGATGATGTCTCAATATCGTCTGCGTATCCCAGCAGTTGGACGGATTTGTGAAAGATAGTGCCTTCCGTGTTGACACCCGCCCTGCGCACTATCTGCTCCAACACGATATTGAAGAAGTCACATGACAGCGCATCTCCTTGCCTGAATCCGGTGCACGTTTGGAAGGGCTCCGAAGAGTTGTTTCCAAGTTACACAGAGCACCTGAATAAGTTTTGTCGGTATCCCGAATTGGGCCATCGCCTGGTAGAGGTCAAGGGGATGAATGCTGTCATAGGCGGCTTAAAAGTCGATGAAAAGGTGGTGGGTTTCGACTTGAAATTCGTTGGTCTTTTCCAGGATTTGTCTGAGTGTGAAAATTTGGTCTATTGTCGATCTGCCGGGCCGGAAGCCACACTGGCACGTGCCGATTAGTGTGTTACGTTGGATAGGATCTTATATGCGACATTTAACAGGGATATGCCTCGGTAGTTCTTACAAAACATAGGATCGCCTTTTTTGAAGATGGGGCAAATAGAGCTGATACTCCAGTCGACGGGCATGCGTTCCTCCACCCATACTTGGTTGATGACTTGCTGCATGCACCCTACCAAGACATCACCTCCGTATCACGCAAAATTGAACAGTGCCGCCCTCTAAGTGAGGGACCAACAATTTAATTTGTATAAACAATCAAATAAATACAAACTTGTAGCAGTGTTCAAAAAGTTTAATCACAAATAACATTCCGCTTGCAACAATCAGGATATGGCAAACTTTTGTCTATGTAACCGCCCAACTTACAGCCTTTAATTTCTTGAAAATTACACCTGAAAAGTAATTAACTATTAACCACTATTCCAGGTGTGAATAAGCTAAAACTCACGAGTTAAAAAGCGCCAAACTATGTTCCATACAAGAAATCTGTCCGCAGGCTTGATCCGGGTCCTTGATCGTATCGCCAGGGGAAAGAATTAAGTCCGCTCTTATTGCACATTTCCCAGGATATTCTTCAAAAGAAAAAAACAAAATTTGGAAAACTCTCTCAAGCGCATGAATACACTCACTTGGATCGCGAAAAAATCCTGTAAAAGAAGCAGCAAATGAAGCCTCGGCAAATATCGCTAAACACAGAACCACGCCGCTAAATAGTTTCATTTCGAACTGATGAATGAAATAAAACTTTTAAAATCTACATTGGGTTCTAAATATGTTTCTTTTTTGCTGATAACGGAGCGCAATAAAACGTAATAAACAAAAAATTTGACTTAAATCGCTATCAGCTCTTGTTTGGCTCTTATCGGGTCAAGCAACATGAAACCATTGCTATCTGCGAAATCTTCCAGCAAACAGATTGGATTTGGAATGGTATAAGCAAATACAAACAAATAAAATTCTGAAAAATTTAGGGTGAATAATTTTTTTGCACTTATCTAGGAATAGGGCTGGTAGTCCCCTAAAATGTCTGCAATATAAGATATACAGCGGGTATAGTATAAAACGTGACCAAACGGCCCACTTTCGGCGGGGGACGCCCCTGTTGAAGGCCGTAATAAAGTCCAAATCATGCTCTATCGAATACTGATAACTACACAATGCAGTCGGGGGTTTATCAGTTCGGGATAGGAAACTAATCGGAGCCGTTGTACTCGTATGTCCCCCTTCCAGATCAACGCAGCTGAACTCAGATTCTCGACTACTTGACGGAGATCCGCTGTACGAGTTCGGGACAGACTCTATTGGAAACGACGACTGCAACGGAAATCACAGGATGTTGGAATTTTCTATACGCGAGAGTAATATCTTTCTAAAACTCTGGGCCCCAATCTGTCCCTTTAAGGGCTCTCGACATTTGAAGAGTCTCTTCCTCCCTTCTTGTTATATACGACGACGAAAGTGGCAGTGGATTGGTGACACTCTCCGAAAGGGTGACAAATCCATAGCTAGCCAAGCGATGCAATGGAACCCACTTACCCAGGATGGCAGGATACGCGGCGGTCCTAGGAGTACGTGGCGCAGTACAGTGGAGATGGAAGCACCATAACTGGAAAAGAGTTGAGGGGGGGAGCTGAGGCATATATCCAGGGATCGCACACGATGGCGCATTGGCGTTGTAGAGGCCCTAGGACCCACAAGGGGATACAGGCTTGAAGTAAGTAAGTTTGATTAGCAATATTTTTGGCATCCCCGAGAGGCTAGTCTTTGTACCGAAAGTTCAGTTCCTTTTTGTACTTCCAGTCTGGAGTCTCAGAGTCTTTAAGCACTCCAAAGTCTTAAAGGTAAAAAAAAGTATAAGCACCGAAGTCGTCTTAAGTTTTCTGGCCGTCCGTCATTATCAAGGGACTAAAGTCTTTTGGATCTTTTAGATGTTTTAGACTATTTGTGGCTTATGCTTATGCAGGATTGACTTGGGACAGAATCAGAGCCGGGATGTCTTGAAAATGAGGCCAGGATTTGGCCTTTATTCTGTCAAAAATTCTCCGAAGAACAATTAATGGCAATCGTTCTTTGGTTAAACAAAGGATTGATCTGTAAGGTCTTACCCCCAACTACTTATTCTGAGAAACTGGTCTGGATCTGATCTTTGGGATTCCATTAATTTTCGTGCAAATATCGAGCTCTGTCTTATAGGGATTAGCATTTCAATCACAGCTGTAGACGCAGTAGGAAGGTTCTCACGAATTGCTATGACGATATCGTCTATCTTGGTATCCTTCCCTTTCTAGAGAGTATCACTAAAATAGTCATGCCAGGAACAGTTGTTAAGATTTTGAAAGAACCTTGGCTATACTGCCTTAGCCTATATTTTCCATGAAAAGCTGAATTTGGACTTAGCCTTAGGTTAGGTTATTAGAATGTGTGATGGAAGAGGAACACATCACGTTCACTGGGAGACTCAAAAAAGGTCCATCGTGCTTACCCTTCAAAAGTAGTGGAAGATGCAAAGTGCCAGGGGTTAACCTCTATCTCGGTGTCGGTCTTCTTTGAAACGATTTGGTACTATGAGCAAATCTAAGTAGGTTCATTATCCGTGACTCTGCTACCTCTGCATTGATAGCGAAGAACCTGTGGCCTAAGGCGTTGTTCTTGAAGCACAGCCCTTTACCCTTTTTGACTCCTAGTTTACTCGACTTCTGTATAGGACAAGTGTGGCTATATTTAAATCATTGAATGGCTTTCCGACTCCTTACTACATTCCGTATATTCGCATGTCCATAGTGGTTAGATTCCCTCAATCTGATTGCTCCTTTTGCGGCACTCCCTTCAATGAACATGTTCAAAGAGAGGAGATGAGTATTTTGTTGACAGTGAGAAGCCATAGCTTTGGAGAGAGGACCATTCCCTGTGGGGTTCCTCTTGTTGTCTATTTCCTCACGGAACAGGGTCCTGCTATTAAGCTGAAAGTATCCTTTGATAGAAAACCAAGAAATCTGATATGGGTGGCGCTAGCACAACAAGGAGTGCCAGAAATGAATGAGCATAGACATGTTCGAGGAGGAGGATGATTTGCCCGTTTCGCTTGTAGATTACAGCGCTCCCAGCACCCCTTTCGTTTTCATGTAAAGAAACTGAATCACCCTGTAGAGAAGATGTCTCTCGCATTTGAATTATGCTCCATTGCATCATAGAATGAGTCCAATCAATTTTAAAAGGCCGCTAGAGCACAAGAACATAATTCTAGACATGGAAATTTATAGCCGCGCCGCGCTTGATCATCGGTGTTAACTAGTTCATAAATCATTTTGTGGCTTTGTAGTGAGCGACTTGTTACCCGCCGTAGGCAATTCTCAAGGACAAAAAAATTTATGGATAATTTGTTGGACACCTATTTTTCGCTCACACATGGCCAAACCTCACAGGGATGGGTTGCACTTGGAAACGTGTTGAGAATAATTGGAGTGGAAACATCGTTGACGAGGAGCGACGACGACGCCACTATTGCTGGTCCAGTGTAATCTCATTATTATTCAAATTACGTGTCGTGAATTGATTGCAAATATGGCAATTTGTTTAAAATTACATACATTGCGGCGCTTAAGTTACAAATCGTTTTTGCCATTATGCCCAAGGCGGCTGTCGAAATGTTATTTATCGATTGCACCTGCTTAGTGGAGTCTATTTTCATTGGAATGTTGTGGTCAAAGATAGCTTTTCATCTGTAACTTTAAATCCATTCGCAAAGAAGGAGAAAAAATCCACCCCCAAATGAAATGAAATTTCTCACTTCACTGGACTTCCACTTCCTGTCCATCTACGTCCTACGCACTGACTTGCCTCCCACTCTGCTCTTTTGTGGACTTATCCCGGCATCAAATCATCCATCTCCGTTCTCACTCCTACCGCCGGAAATCCGTTTGCATTGATGCGTTCTACGCAAACACACCCTCCCCTTTGGAGGATAAGGGTGAACAGTGTGTTTGCTCGTTTCTTGACAGACTTTGATGGACTCTTTCTTAGTGTATTCCTTTTGTACTTCAATCAAAGTCTTTCCAGGCATAGTCGTGTGTTGAGGGAGCCATAAAACAACCAACCCAAAACCCCACTGTGGAGGTGGGAATTTCCGATCCGTTTCTCCCCAACAAAAATTAAGATAAATGGAATTTCCTATGAAACCAGTGTGAGGGTGGTTGCCATCCTACCGGGCTCTGTTTCTTATCCACTTTTCCGTTTATTAAATTTGAATAATCATTCCGCTTCTGTGAGTTTAATTTAATAACAGTAATAAAAAAGAATCGTAAAAATATGATTCGGCTAAGGACTGTGTGGAAGGATGTCGATTGCTTGGCAACTTGACGCTGCGATTTTTAATTTATTAATTTTTTTTTTCTTGTTTCTTTTTTCTCTACGCGCGCACTAATGAAATATGATGAGAAGAACAGAGTCGTAAAAGCATGATTGGAAAACTCTGTAAATGTAATCAGCCTTGGCTATCGATACTTGCTATCGGTTCAGCTTTCTTTTGTAGGTACAACTCTCCGTATCCATCCTTAATTCCCTTGCTTTCCGACTCTTCTCCACCATGAGCTTCTTGCACAGGCTAGCTCTAGGTAGACCTGTTAACTGGAACTGCGATCACAGTGAAAATAACCTGCGATTGGCAACCAGACACTATTATCGACTGCTTCGCAGCAAAATAAGTTGTTTTTCAGGTTTTGCCTTCCCTTTCCTTAATGTCACTTTTGTGATAATTTGTGATACTGTTCCCTGCGATTGCGATATACATTATGCGATTGGTACAAATATCTGCACTTGTGATGTACCTACAACTCGAATTGCGAATGAGGGATGTGGAGTTTGTTGCCAGAATCGCATTTTGAAGATGTACTCATCGCTTGCAAACAGCGATAGCAATATAACAGTCACAGTGATTGAATCACAGGTTATGTTTCTTTTGGTTATTTTGCCAATTTTTGTTGAATAGTTAGTGCCTTTTGGATCCTTTCACGTTTTTTGATAAGGCTGTTTGGGTTCAGGTATATATTTGTGAATTTCTATGTAAATCTCGACTGACAGACGACATCGTTCTTTGCTATCGTTTAGACGACAATCGTTACGTGATGAGAGCCCTGAGTGCTTTGAACTGAGGCTGAGGTGAATATTTGGTGAAAAATACTTAAGGTTTTTGACTTTGCTAACATTATAGGTTATGTGGTTTTGTTCCAAGCTCTTGATGTTCGATTGAAGACACTGGTTCTCGCAGTAACTAATTGGTTGTGAGTTTGGGCTTGGGTTTGTGGTTTGTGGTTTGCGGCATTGATTTAGCTAAGCCAAAGGCCATTTTAAATAGCATATAGCGATGGATATTTAACGCTATGGATGATGACGGTCCAGTGGTTGTTTTGTTGGTGAATAGGCTAATGAATAGGTCGCAACTTATGCTAGGTTCGTAGCTAGGTATTTGAATTCGGATTGAACCTGAGCTGCAACCAACAATCCCCCCACTTTACAGCCAACCAGCTTGCACACACGAAGCTAGTTAAAAGCCATAGTACCCACTTGTTGTACCTTCTTTTGTGAGACCTTCCTCTACTGAGGAATAAGTGGCTAACTCAACTTGTTGTAACTCCATCTATGAAGCCTTCTTCTATTCAGAGCACAGTCCGGCTTATATGACCAGATTTTCTGATTTGCCGTTGGTTGCTTGGGTTCTTTTTATACCAGATCCTTTCTATTCAGCGTGTACCTTAGGGGAAATATCTGTATGCGGACAGTTTCAGGGTTTTGGACATCACAAGTCTACTTTTCTAACTCTGCTTGTCCAGCATGTCACCTGCAAAAATATATCCAACAAGTACGTGTGGCATTATGTGGCATTACCAATCGAGAAACACTGTGGATTGGACCGCTGTCGTCTGCTTTCTATGGTTCATCCTTTACGTTCTCCATTGCATGTCTTAGACTCTGTTCCAAATAGGCCAAGTGACCTCTATGGATGGTCTAAGATGATTCTGAATTCCCGATGACACTTGTAAGACAGCTAGGAAGCATTTTAGTCCCCCAGATTGGCTATAGATGTGGTAAGTGTATGCTGAAATTTCCCAGATGTACACAAGCAGTTCCGAATGCTAACCTGTAGATGGATGGGACACGGGATTCGACTGGAGCACTATGCACAAATGGTGAGGCGTCATTTCACTTCACTTGCATTTGAACGGTTTTTTTCTCTTTAAACTCCTAGAACACTTTGCGCTCATAACTCGATATATAGGTTAGATCTTGTTTATTCCCCATGGCATACCAGTAATGGGTCATCCAAAGGACTATAAAGCACACGTTAAACATACAAATGGATTCTCCCCACCTATAGGTACTCTCAATATCCTTGAATTATATTTCACATCAAATTCTCAAAATTATTACACGGGAGATCCATAAAGAAGGCTTTAGCTCCCCGCAATGGCAACATCCGGGAAATCTAAGCTGAAAATATGTTCAAAATTACCACCATGAAAGCGCTCCTCTCCGGCAGTAAATGGAAAATAACCCGAAAGGATTCTTACGGCTATGTCCTAAATACAATCATAATAACTCTCTATTTGTGAGGAAATTGTATTTCCCATAAGAGGACAATGCAAAGCATCTTAGAACGGGTCGTGACCACATCGTGAAAGTACCAACCCTTAACTAAGAATGTGAGCTTAAGACATATGAATTGCCTGGCATATGTCAGGTGCGTTGTCATTCGAGAAAAGGGATATCCTTCGTTCTTACTTGCTAATGGAATTGAATGATTTTCACTTTACACACACAGCCAGACATCATTAAATCGACTGCCCGAAAAGGATGATGAGTCCATTTGAAGCGTAAATTGGAAAAGTTTTCTTTCGATTTTTTCCTCTGCCGGAGGGAAAAGTTTAAATTAATTCTTTCCTAGCTTAGCAGGAGGATTGGTTTTCTTTGTTCACAAATAGAGCTAGCGGACTTGTGTGTTCCTTTTGAGTGGACTTATTGATAGAAAGACGGAAAAAATAGTCTGTAAAGTTGGCAAAATATGTATCCTTTTTCAATTGGCAGCAGTTTAAAGACTAAACAGCAAGAGGCACAATTTATTTCGCTCTTCATTAAGAGGACCCCATTGTGTCCGTATATGTGTCACTTAATGTCAAAGCAAAACTAACTTGTATACCTCCTGTCAGTATCATTCTCAACTAATGGTGACATCATTCAGCAGGATTCAATTGTGTTTTGCACAACTATTATGAGAGAGAACCTAAATACACCTGAGAACGTCCTTTGTTTGAATCGGAGCACTCATCCTAAACTCAAATAGGATTAGCAAAACCTTTGAAACAAAAAAATAGAAGAGAAAAAGCAAACTGGGACACTCATCGTCGGTTATAGTCCCAGCAATTCTTCCAAAAAGGAGTACAAAAAAGCTTATGTCCTCTCTCAAAAGACCGGATGCGTGTGTAGGTGACACATGTGTGAATAAAAATAGCCATTAGGCATCATCATAGCTGACAAACGGACAATTAGGTGTGTGTGCAACCGTGCACGAGTGATTATGCCTTTGCCTAATGTGCGACACCTCCCTTGGAAGCCCTTTAACTGCTGACATTTTTGCACTGCTCTTTGATCGATGTAGGGCCAGCATTTGTGTATTCAAATGGCTGTATCCGCGAGTTGTGATGCGGAACCGAAATGCATCCGCTAAATTTGTTCGCTGCGCTTATTGAACGTCACTCAAGTGGGTGATGTGAGAGCGACTCTTTGGCCAGTGTGTGCTCTTCCATGCAAGAAAAAAAGTGCTCACAGTTGGCATATTGGCTGATGCTTTTTTTTTTTGTTAAGGCTCCCAACTGTTGTTTGTTGTTTGACTTTTTTGTCCAGGGGCGAGAGTGTAGTAACAGGTGTGCAGCGAGAGGCTCGTGTCATTGTTCGGAAAGGAGTCATTTGAGGTGTAATTGGCGTGTAAGTGCACTGGGAATTAACAGTTAACAGTAACAGCAGGAAAGCAAACTAAACGTGATGAGAATCAAGAAGTGAATTTTAGAGCAGAATAAGTAGGTTGAGTCGAATTCTTCGATGAGGACACGTTACATTCATGTGCTTTGTTGTTTCGTATGTATGAAACGAATTACTAGTCGTTAAGAGCGTCCATTTTGAATTCTGTGTCATTTCTATTGACAGTTGTCAATCTAAGTCAATTAATCAAAGAAAATCGGACGATATATGAGCGAATTGGGCTTCCTTTTGTAAGTTAATCAAGCCAAGCAATAGTGCCACATTTGTTGAGCTGAAAATAATCAATTAGACAGCAAACCCCTCAAGTAAAATCAGTTTGACCTTTGACTGTAATTTGTTGGCTATTGTTGGTGATGTGGTCACAGTAGCGTCTATTAAGCGTCATCCATCCAGAGAGAAGTCTGCAGAGGAACACCCCCAGGCGGAGTTCTTTCTCCGCTGATATGGCTCCTTGTAGTGAATGAGATCCTAGTAATGTTGAAGAAACATGACTTTAACGTGACAGCCTATGCCGACAATGTGGTTATCCTGGTCTCGGCGAAGTTTCTCCCAGTTCTTAGTGAAAGACTCAATTTCGCACTACAGCTAGTGGATAACTCGGTCGGAAGCAGAGGATTGGGAGTGAACCCCTCAAAGACTCGAAGGAAACGAGAAGGCGGATGAGCTTGCTAGGAAAGGGTCGACGATGGATATTTCCCTTTGTAGCAGTTCTTTAAAGAAAAAAAGTAGAAGATGAAGCCATCGATCGTGCAAACAGACGCTGGGTTCATCTGGCTAGAGCTCTATGGCCGGCCTTTAGCTAGAAGAGATCATCAACTCTGGTTAAACTGGTCGTTTCTGGCGTAATTACCATCCATTGTGTCATTGGTCTCAACGCAGAGAGACTCGGTAGAAGCTGCAGAGACGAAGCAGAAATCGAATCTATTCGTCACCTGCTGTGTGACTGTCCTGCCCTATCTGTTAGAAGAAAGAGAACTCTTGGCAGTCATTTCTTCTCGGAGCTGGTGGACCTCCTGAAATTTATATTACTATCTGGGTGATTCTAACAGCGGACCTTCTTACAGCGTTCCAAGGGTTAAATGATTGGGCACAATGGACCCGAATAATGGGTCTAAGTGAGCAGTTACCTTCTGGTCACAAGGCACTCATCTACCTAACCTAACCTAAGCGTCTCCTTGAACTGGGAAACTACATGGTCCCTTTTCTTTTTATGCAGGATTCTCTCCTCGTCCGCTCTTCTGGTCAGGTATTCCTCTCTCGCTGTTCTCGTTTCATGTGTACATCCTATGTCACTCTCTTTCGCTGAACGCACTCATCATCATCATCAAGGCCTCCTTTTTGGTGGTGGTTGGTACCCAAAGATGGTCACCAGTTTCTCGGTGAGTTGCTCTTTGTAGGCTCTGGCTCTTTAGGACGAGGTAAGGTTACCAAGGTTAAGGTTCTTCTTCTGGGCTGCTCGCACCTTTTTCTTGTTGAGCAGTTTGAGCAGTCGGACTCTAAATTTAGCTGCAACAGAAAAGCGGTCAAAGTCGACGTTTGCCCCTTGAAAGGTACGCATATCACTTTTTAACACTCTTTAATGGAACAAAGCATAGGCGTTCGATATTTCTAAAATATTTTAAATTTATTTCGTAGGATTAAGGGACAGCTAGGAAGAAATTAAGGACTCCAGAAATTAAGGACTTCGTCTCTATGTAACATAAAATTTATTTAGTTGGATCTAGCACAGTGTACTCCGGAACTCCATCAAATTTAAAGGCCTGAAGAGTTGCGATCAAGTAGGCAATGGCAAAATCCATAAAAACACAAAACATGAAACTACGATCGGCGACGTACATATTGAACGCCTTTGAGGACAAATCCAATATATGATGTTGCATCAGTAATAAATCGATCTACAATCAAAAATCAATCACTTTATATTTAGGGTATAAACAACCACCTTTTACCTTTTCTTGTAACTCAGTAGCGCTTTGACAGTCCTTGTACAAAAGTATCTCTGTTCTGAATGAATCCTCTTCTTGAGTCACCATCTCAGGCACATATGCCATTAAATAGAAATCGTAGATCCATGTAAAAAAGTTGAAGAACTCGTGCACAATATTAAAACACTTTGTCGCCGACCAGTTCCCATGTAACGTCAGATGTGTCACATCAACTATTGTATTGTACGCGTTCAACACAAAAGTAAGTAGATTAAAATAGTAACACACATTCAAAGTGTTGTAAAATCTGTTGAGTGTAACTTTTAAGCGATGAATTCGAAACGAAATCGATATGAATCTGTGAATCTGTTTCTCTATATTTGTTCCTCTGGTTTCGACTAAGAACTCCTTCATCTTCAGATAAAAACAAAGCATTAGCAGATGAGAATATAAATAACTCAAGTAAGTTGCCTCGATTAGAAAGAGCCCAATTGGTAGGAAAATCTTAAGAGTGGTAAAAAACATCGGCGAAAGTTGTATAAAAAATAAAGTACGAATGCATAGAAGGTACACTTTGAGGATAATCTTAATTCGAATGTGAGAATGTATCTGGACATTTGTTGTCAGTTTGACTTTGTGGAAAAGACTTATCATTTTATTCAAAGTGGGAATGAAAGAATTGTCATTCTCCAAGTGGTTTCTGATAATACAATACATATTATAGTAGGCTGTAACAGCTATAGAGTGCTGTAGGACTTTTGAAGGAAACCAGATGCCATACCTGTACTCGTAAAGTGAAATGCTAACCATGCTTATGAGCCACAAAAAAGAATATGCCAAACCTATTCTAAGCAAAACTTGCGAAATATAGTACAACGTTTTAGAATGTTCGAACTTTTTTGTCAATGGATTGTACTTGAAGTGGATAAAACCGAGATATTGACAGATCTTTAGGAATATATTCAAATGCCAACAGATGTTTATATTCACTTTGGGCTCGTCCATGCTGTAGACTTAACGGTGATGTACTAATCGGAAAATATGCTTCCTTGGGACAGTACTTGGTATTACTTAAATAAATTGTTCCCGAAATTGGTATGTATTAGTATAATGAGTATCAGCAATATCTAAATTACCTCACATCAACTTTGTGTCATTTTTGTATCCAGGTGCTCTCAGTGTGTACTCTAAATATCGAACTGACACGTGTGACCGAGGCCAAACTACAAATTTATCATGCTGCTTCTTCCTTCATTTCTTTTGAGCAAAATCTTTTTTTCAGGTATGATTAGGGTTGCCGAATGTACTCCTAAGGGAGTATTCGTACTATTATATTCCCGTACTCCCCTCGTCCTGGTTTTACTTCCTTTAAGACATTTTTGTACATTGTCACTCTTACTTCATTTTATGAGCCCTCAAACACTGGTGCAATTGCCCCGGGGTAAAACTGACTTTATAGAAGAGGGAGATAAAGTGTTAAGTAAGAAACGAGTTAAAATCTTCATCCAATGTTGAAGCAGTTGAAGAGCGGGGAAAATCTAATACTACAATGAAAGTCAGTTAAATTTACCCCGCAATGATCCAGTGTGAAATGAGAGTAAGAGATACATTGGGGTTACCCCAGGGTAAAATTGCTCTAGAGTGTGATGGCCTAACGAATCCATATTGCATTAAATAAAGAAAAAGGCGGCGTCATATATCTGTCCTGAAACTCCAAAGTGAAAAAGTAAGCAAAAAAAGGTTTGAATGAAAAACTATACTCCTGTACTCCGCTCAGACCCAAAATACTCCCCGGTAAACTTCTAAAATACTCCCCTTCGAAACGGCAAACGGCATCCCTAGGTATGATACCTGTAACAACAACAAATTGTACACTCAGCAGCTACAAAGTGGCAGCACGCTTGGTAGCTGTCAACGGATGTGTCCAAAAATGTATTTGCATGGGTGAGGTGCCATTTAACTTTGGTGAAACGTCAAAAGAGAGATGACTTTTTGGGTTGATTTTAGCTTGGGAAAGCGAATCTGTCTAATTTAGTTCGTCTATGCCACTGGGGATCGAACTAGGAATATAATTTTACAGGTCTAAAGTTGTTCGTCTTATGAAAAGGGGAATTAGAACCGATATCATTCAGCAAGTGCTACAAGGTGTTGCCATTTCATTTTTGAATGAAATGAAATATTGAATTGCTAGACAAGATTCAGAGAAGAATTTCTAAGGGCCGTCACGGCTTCAATTTGGTACCAAGTTCGAATCCAGAAAATACCATCACCCCTGTCATGAAAATTCGAAAATTTAGCTTGTAGACCAACTTATTCATCCAAAAATAGGCCTTGACGCTGAATATGATTTTCCGACTGAAATCGGGGTCAACCTCCAGCTCTTCGAGAGCCCAGTCGAACACAAAAACGGCATTGGTTATGGTCATTCAGTTTTAGATCCTGCGTCAGTTTAATTTTTTACGGTAACTACGACATAGTCATACTTAATATCTCATAAAGATCCTCTTTATGCTGTTGAAAACCGATTAATATCAAGTCGAAGCTTTTAAAAGTTGCTTTTACTGTCTTACTCTTGGACAGTCATGTTTTTGGAAAAGGCATCGGGCTTTGAGCTCGTTTTTTTCAGCTGCTGAGTCCGATACAATCAGAGCGCTCATTCAGAGCGTCTTCATTTCTAGTTGTCACCTAAAAGCTATGGACTGTGTCTATTGGTAGTATATGCAGGTATTGCTTACTAAATTTTGAGCTGTAGTGGTTCTTTCTGGTCAGCAAGTTGCTCATGAGAAGACCTTGTTCATCCTTTGCCATCCTAGCTGCTGGCAATACCTTACGTATAGTACTTCTATGCAATGAGAACTAGCAAAAGTCTGTGATAGTAATTCACATCAAGAGCTCCTTGGAATAGTAAGCAGTACAAGTGGTAAACATTTTTAAAATTCTTCCACTGACGCCCACTTTTTGAGAAAATTCAGGTTTTGGAATAATTTGATTAGAAATTTCAAAAGAAAACTTTATCAAGGAGGTTTAATGGCGGAAGAAGGAGATATGTATATAAGGTAGCATTTTCATATGTTTTGTTCTGTTTTATGTATTTCACCTGCAATATGTTGCTAGTGCTGTGCAGTTGGCGTATGAAACTGTGGTGGAGTACTATTAATTAGGTTCACCTGCCCAACACTATATTCAATTAGTACTTACCCCGTCTTTTATTGCAGTAATTACAATAATTTGACACAATTACCAATCTCAATTAATTCGCTCTTTTCATTCGATTTAGTTCAGTTCGCGAGCGAATTTCATTCAAGCAACATGGTTCGCGATCAAAATAAATTCATCATTCACTGCCTGTTCACATTTGCGAACGCTATACGCTGCCTAAATTTTAAATATCACAATCAAAAGTTTCATCTTTCGGCGCACTATGTAAGAATTTCAATAAGCGTGATTGGTTCCTTCATTATAATGTTCATATTTCAAAATACTTTTCAAGAAACATCCTTTTCAAATTTCACCGAGTTTGCGACTTGCATTTGCTATCCACTTCTAGTTGACTTGACTACACTAACATCCGAGGAGAAACAGATTCCATTTCTGAACTTTTTCATTCGACATCTTCGAGCTTGTCAAGAAGTAACGAAAAAAAATGTCCGCCTAAGTGTCTGTTTAGTCGTAGCCGTGGTGTTGAAAGTGTGGGCCTGTATTGGTATTTTTGTCTTTATACACGCAGGTGCTTATGATGCGACTAAGAGTATTTGTGCTTTTGCAGTTCAATTTGTACTAGATTTTATTATGATACCATTGTACATACATACCGGAGGAATGTGTGTATTTTTATTCTATCTGCAAGTAATCTATGTCGCTCTGAATGAACAATTCGAAAGTGTCCTTCTTGAGGTTAGAGCAAACGAGTTGAGCTATATCGCGTTGAAAAATCGCACAAGAAAGGTGTATCACATAATTCGGAGGGCAAAGAAAATCGCCCAAAGCCTTCAAAGGACATTCAAAATCATCGTTAGGTTTGGTGAATTAGTGGAGAACTACATGAACCTTTCGGGGTTCATTTCATATTTGCTTCTCGTGGATTTCATGTTCCGGTTTCAACAGCCGCAAAGAAAGTGGCAATTTTCTTCTTTGTTGTTCTATTTTTATTTGCTTATACTTTTGGACATTGGCTACATGGTATTTTCTTGCAAGATGTTAGAGTGGGCGTTTTCAAAAACCCAGCTGCTGGTACAGGCTGAAGGATCCGTTCGTAATGTGGAATTGGAACAAGCGGCAAGGATTTAAAGAAGTTTTTTTTTTTTCCTCTCTTAAAATTTGTACTAAATTTCGTTTCTTTTTTTTTAACAGTTGGATGAGCTAGTGTATTATGCCTTAATGACTCGATCAAAAACGACTAAATGGACGCAGTTTTTGAAACATTATTTACTTACTCTGGTATCAGTCATATTTCTGGTCGCTCTTGCTCCAAAAAAGGAAATATTTAGAATTCTTTAAATGAACTTATTTCCTAATTATAACAATAATAAAATAAATACAAGAGAGTAGAAGGAATTGTGTTTAAAATGTTTGTCTTTGATCGCGTATCAAGCATAAACTTCTAGACGAAATTAAGCAATTTTGCTTTACTCAGAATTTGACTCAAATTTTGGTAGGTATATCTTTCAAAGTGATCTGCTATCATGACATACGATTTTGTATCTGCAGGGGCCAGTTGTAGCTATCATTCAAATGCATCATTGACAATTTTGATTTCCAACTTTAAAATGTTTAAGAAAACATTATTAGGTCCGTTCGCGTACCCTCCCAAAACAGCGAATTTTTACGAAAATTTACGAATTTCTTCTACGAAAAGCTGTTCGCGTATGGAGAGTTTTCGTAGTTTTTCGCGGAAGAGATCGCTCACGAGAGAGTAAGAAATTTCCCCATGCTACGAATTTTAGTGCAAGAAATTTCTGTGGGCGGGTTTATGAAAACTGACAAACCAGTGTATTTTCAACTTTTTCTTGTTCAACCCGTTTGTTTGCTTTATCGTAATTTTAGCTCTCTCTGAGAGAATTGTACCCCGACTCTTCGAAATTTGATAATCTACGAATTTTAGTGCAAAAAGTACGCGAACATACTTTAAATTATAGATTTTTTTTTTTTTAAACAAAAACACTTAATTCTGATTAAAACTTTCTTTAAATGCAATTTTATTATTTAACTGATCGAAATCGCTTTCAATAAATTGGAACACAATCGTTTCACTGATGTGTTCATTTCTCGTTCTATTCCCATCTGTCAGTTTTACTTACAATGATCAACCCTAACCTCAAAACGTACATATGCTTGTTTGTTGCCATTTCACTTAAAGGGCCTTCTACTGACAGTAAATTTTCAATGATTTCTATAACTGAATGATAGTCATAACTGGCCCCTAAGAAAGCTTCTTCGTCTGCATCCCACAATATAAATTAATATGTTCCCGTTCTGTTCCACTTATTCTGTACGTCGCCAAACAACCACCTGTCTCAGTGCGAACTCCTTCCAGATGCTTTCCCATTCACGAAAAAACTGTTAACAAATTAATTTCCCTGCGATAAACTGCAATGATAAGGGCAACAAATTGCCCATAATTTCAAGTGAGTACAGTGTCACGCTCACGACCCGCCGAAACAGCGATAAACATCTGTCATCGCTGTCATCCCATCTAAATACAAACCATGTTTCTCAGCATGTTCCTCGCTGACAGCCGGCAATGAAGTAATCACCAGCTGGTGGAAGTGCCGAACAATTTGGGTCAAAAGGATTCTCCATCACACACACTCAAAGCAGGTCATGAGTGAGAGAAGATTCGAATTCCATTACATGGAGTTCTTGACCTCATACAGAACCACTCACACGAGACTGACGACACTGATTGTTATTGAATTTTTAATATTATCACGATCGTGCTGAGGAATTCCCCGTTATAATAGGAAGGCAATACATCAATTTTCCTGAGACTATCATCATCGGACGCCCTACATGATTCTTCCTAGACAAGCCTGCCAACGGCGCACAATGGGAATTGATCTGTGCGCATTGTGTGCCGTAAAATTACTCCGCATTTATCTGCTATCGGATCTTTTGACGGAACACGGACTGCCCGGCCTGATACATGGTTATAATATGCCATGAACATGGCTTCTCTATCTCTGGCACAAATAAACGAGTCTCTCTCTCTCTCTCTATCTATTGTTGGTCCGTCATCATCAATCATCTAGAAAATATCCAGCAGAATAGTTTATAGGAGATGGACTTTCTTCTCTCTTCAATAGATAGAATCACAAAACCAGAATTCGATCTTCGGTGGCAGGAAAATTTATGCAGAACCGTTCGCAGAGTATATGAGCTCGGAGGGTTATGGCAATGCATCATGTATATTATGACAATCGGTGTAATGATCTGCTTTGATCATGCATCAAGATGAGAGCTTGAAATTGCTCCGATCGATGGTTCGGTTTGTCATGTAGAGGAGGGGTGCTATTAGTGGCTTTCGGTTATATTTTTTTTTTTTTTTTTGTAAATCAAGAAATAGGTAGATGTGCGTAGAGAAGCGGAACAAGGCGCCACCGACCGCCATCGATGAAAGTTGACGGGCCAGTAGTAGGAAGAGAGTGGATCAACTGGTGAATTCTGAATACACTTGCCTTAGCCTCGTGTTGAAAGTTAATCAATTCAGAGATATAGGTTTCGTAAACATGTTACTAGATGAGTGTGAAGTGGAAAAAGAACTTTCCATTATGGTAAAAGTTTGCACATTCCTAACGACGACACGGGGATTTCACATTTCAAGAAGATGGAAGGCATGTCTAGCAGGCGGATCTCTAGGGATGCAGGTTGAGGGTTATCGAAGAAAATGGAAATAGGAGGCGATCCGCTTGGTAGGTAGATATGAACCTATGAACCTGCAATGACATGTTCTCCGATGAAGATGTTCATTTGGGCTAGGATTTGGGCAGAGAATCCTTGAGACACTTCACAAACACTTATCAACAAATGCTTGGAGTTTTCTTTGGATAGTAGCCGCGACTCTCCTAGTATCAAATTGAGGATGGATTTGACTTTGGAAGGGATCAGTCACAGTGTCTGTTGGCTGGCTATTTCTTTCTCGGATCCGCCAGATATAAAATTCTCTGCTGTCTCAACCATTTGTCTAACAATCTTGGCTTAAGATGATCAGTTTGATCCAATGACCTCTGCGGGCGGGCAAATTGTAACGAAGTCCATCTTCTCAGAGGTACCGAAAGACTCGGAACATGGCTTGATGAGGGATATTAAACCTAAACGTCTCAATGCAAGGAGGATGAAATGTAAATGAATTGCCTGGATGGAATCAAGGGAGGAATCCACTTTCAACGAACACTTTCCATGAACGACTTCGACATATTTGAAGCTCAGATTTGTAAGGATATCCACAGGTACATCAGAGTCATGGAAAAGAGATGATAGGAGGTGAACCCTTGATGGGCCAACGACAAAACCAGTAGACCGAATAATGCAACATAATCTAGGAGTTAGCAGTGACCTTTGGCTGCCAACCACCACCGAAAGGAGCCCGTTTTTCCGTCGAAATGACTGAAGATGCCCACAAGAAAGCGAAAGGAAGAGAACTCTATGAAAAAGGTAAGGGGCAACACAGTTTTCTTTTCATCATATCGAGGAATCTCGTGAGCGCAATAACAACTGGAAAATTTATCGAAAAGTCAAGACCGAACCGCAGGCTCAACCTAGTCACCAAAACAGGGAATTTTTTATGATTCTAGGCAGCACTTCCAGCAGTTGTTGAACTGGCAACAAGGAGAACGAGCGATACGACAGGGAAAGAACCCACCTCTAGTCAATGAAGGACTAAGACCTCTACTCAGTATTGAAGAAGTTGATGCAGCAATCAACTGAAAGGCTCGCTCTGATTGGCTTATAGATGAACTTTGTTAATACGAAAGTCTTAGTTGGATGCATGCAACAAGTCGTCGCTTAAGGATTACTGGAGGATCGCATGCGTGACGACTGGAGGGCTATATCAGCATATGGAGCAATGACCCTTTGTCTTGTAAGAACTAACGAATTTCAAGTCGAAACCCACCATCTTTTCATCCTTTTCATTGTTGCAAAGGCTTTCTGCCTTAGTCCTTACGTACTTCTTCGATCTGGTATTCCGAATTCAGATCCCGAAGCAGGTGTTTCCTTCTTCGTGTCAAAATGAAATGAAGGACCTTTCAGACAGTCATCGAACCTACTTCCAACAGCAATGCAATGAGAGTATTGCCATCTGTTCTTCCTTGCAAAAACAAAAGACAAGAGTCTCATTTTAAATATGCAACAAAATAAGGACGACATTCAAAGGAAATTACAGTCATCAGAGAAACAGGCACTTAACGTTGAAGGAGAGCTGTTTTATTTTTTTTTCAAGGACACAAATACCTTTTGTTTTTTTGTCTCTCTTGAATGTCACGGAGAAAAAGGATCCTTATCCTTGCACGTTCGCTTGCTCTCTCTCTCTCTTGTTCTCTTTATTTCTTGACAGACACAATGTTCCAGACTTCACACAAAAAACCAAAAAAGAAGAAGAAAGGTAAACGGCAAACTTTAGCACGACAGGACTACATCAAATGGTGGATGTAGGTGGTGCCAATGAATTTGTATTCCATGCCAAGGGAACAAGGATATCAGTAGCATCCTTTGTCTTTCTTGTGATTCCCTGTTGCTCGACGTCGGTCGTCGCGCTCATGGCGCATAAGGACATTACACTCCATTATTATTCCAGGGGAAGTCAAGTTCAATGCCTTTGCCTAAGCAGGCAGGCGAAAGTCTTTCTCTCATCCTTGTCCGCCAGCCAGCCAGCCACCCATCATACACACAAAAACATAAAGCACTCATTCAATGTCCTTTCCCATGGTAGCGCAGCACAACGACCAAAAATAATAGATGGGTGGGAAAATAAAGAAAAAGGACCAAAGCAATGGAGCAAGTATCCTGCGTCTTGGTTCTTTTCCTTTATTTCCTCAATTTGTATGATATGCACGCCCATACACACCCACACACAAAGGAATCGAAAGTTGCGTTTCCTTTAAGGCGGTCGGGTACAATGAAAGACTTGGAATTGGAAGGATACCTACTACTCGGTTGGTCTTTGTGGCCAAGGAATTGGTTGTCGAATAAGCTTATCCCGTTACATAGTTGAAATTTGAGAACACATTTGGAAGTTTTAATCGCCTTAGTCCAAAGTTTTCCTCGGTTTTGGTGTCTGCTCTTTAGCTGAGATTCAAATACGTGTGCAGAATGAGTTAAGGATTTTCGACTGAACAGTGGGGGCCAAGCGTCTTAATTGAATTTTATCGGTTCGTTAGGATTTCTTAGTGCAAATAATGGCACGAGAGGATTTTTTAAGGACATGGCACCTACATTCCTCTCGCGAGTGGGTGTTTCTAATCGAAGAAGATGGATGATTGAAGAAAGTTTTAAGATTTATTGAGATCGATTTTGGAAGCAATTCATTCTTTAAGGCTATCTGTCTGTCTGTGTGGAAATGTTCATTCATTAATTAGCTTGAAAATAATAAGCCAGACACTGTAATCGATGGACCCATCTCGTGATCTAATGAAGTGAAAGAAAGCTCTTTCTGTGCGGAATGCGGTGAGAAGGGATAAGTCGTAAGGCGGACTTCTTGGAGTTCTTGGAAGAGGCAATGTGCACTCCGAATTGTACATACTCTTTGTAAGCGGCTGCATGTATTCAAATGGAGGGCCATATGTGGTGGGAAGACCAGAGTTCAAGGGCCGTTTGTGTACGTTTAGATTGGCGATAGGCGATCTCGAAAAGACCATATGAAAAGGATAGCAAGGTCAAATTCATGAGACAACTATGTATGGGACAAAATGTACTCCAACCTATTGGCCATCTTTTCGTCTACTCAAACTAAGCGAATACACCATATCATAGCTCCACGGACAGGCCATATAAGGGAGCTTCTTCAAGCCTGGTTAGGGGAACTATTTAAGAAGTTCTCATGCCTATCGTTCTGTCAGGGCTAGGTTTCCTTCGCTCCGTCAAAGAGCCTTCTTTGAGTGCTTATAGCTGGTCCCCACTATCTTGGTTTTCCTATAGAAATTCTTGACGTTTGGGAAGCTCGTCTCTGTATCTTTAACGTAGGAAGCTTTGTGTGATGCAGGCATTCCTTCTCTTCCTAACTTCCTCGTAACTTTTGTCTTGGTACTCTTGCTTTGCTCCTCTATCTGTAATGCTTCTCATCAACATTGGAAGAGCTCCCTCTTGATTACGGTCGGTGGCCCACAGTGGGCTCTGCTGCTAGCTGGATGAGGGTGTCTTAGCTCTTTTCGGAGATCCGGCATAGTAGTGGCTTCACTGCGTTCTCCTCTAATTCATTCACATATCTTGTAGGACATTCTAAGCGCTGTATGTTCTCCTTAGTCCACTTCAGCTCATCGAGAATTCACTAGACAAACCTCAGTCTGCACAGAGGATACCTATCCAAAACTGCTTCTGTTTAGTTGGCATTACATTTACATAATCCCCACATTCAAATACGTTCAGAAGCCTCTCAATATCTTCCCGCAAATCCATAGCAAACAATTTGTCATCCAAATTACATACACTATCCATTCCGACCACAGCTAGTTCCATGTGGGAATGCCATCGATTCACACCCCAAAGGGTTTCAACTTACATCCCAGCTAATTACATTGAAATCTGTTTGCATCTGACACCGTCAAAACAAGGAAACTCCGCGCAAGAGAAAGGGCCAACGAAGCACTCGTCGCATCCAGTGGGGTGACATTACGTAAAAATTTCTTGGCGTAGATTTTCTAATGATCTCCCAATACATCACCTAAAGGTGTTGCATTCACAAGAGTCAACTTGGATATTATGTCGACGAACTGTGAGCTGACCACATTGAGCGAGTCATTCAACCGCAGATGCAATCTTCCGTCATATCGTTGTAGTTGTAGTCATTGGCAGCGTTACCATCAACGTCAGCAGCTTAATTAACTCTCGGGGAATTGTGGAGTCATGCATGCAACCACGCATCAGACTAATATTACATAACAATTCCGGATTTTATGATTGTGCCTTCGTCTGTGTTGTATCTCAGGCACAAGAACACAATCGGGATGGCACTGTCACACAGGATACTGTTTCCTTTGTTGCGTCCTCTTGGAGGCGGCTTTCAACTTGAGCTTGTGGTCGATTGTTAATTGTAGCGTTGCACTTGGTATGGTAGTGACGTTTTTGAATTAAATAGTTGTTTGGTGTAGTTTTTATGAACTAGGTATCCTGGTGCATGTCCATTCATGTAGTTCATTGAAGATTTTAATGAGTATATGATACTTTGTAGGAGAATGACTTATGAAACTTATTTCCATGATAAGTCACTTTATTTTTGAATAGATGCATCGTTCTTTTGGATCAAAAGAGGAGCTGTAGCATACAGCGGAGAAGGCTGGAAGGATAACGACTGTTGGGGCAAGTATTATGCAAATATCGGGGAAGAAAAGTAGAAGAACACCACGCTGGGGTTAGAACTTGAACCTGCAACTCTTTGCACAGTAGTCGACGGCACTAACGTTAGCTTAACTTATCCACCCAGCCAGATACTACTAGACACCAATAGTCACCAACAGGGTTGCCGAAGGTACCACTAAAGGTGTATTCGTACTCCCTTCTCATTGATCATACTCCCGTACTCCCCTCATTACGATTTTACTCCCTTGAAACCAATTTAAAATATTCTCACTCTTATTTCATTGAATGAGCCATCATACACTGGTGCAATTACACCGGGGTAGAACTGACTTTATAGAAGAGAGAGTGTTGATCAGTTGACCAGCAAGTTGTCAATTTCAAGGTGAGAAAATGAAGTCAGTTCATGTATGTCTGCAGAATTTTACTCCGCATTATTAATCCAGTGATATGATAGATACTCCGGGGTTACTCCAGGGTAAAATTGCTCAAGCGTGTGATGGTTCTAAAGTACTGTACTCCCTTCAGACCCAAAATAGTCATCTGAAAACTTCTACAATACCCAACTTCGAAATTGGAAATCGGCATCCCTGGTCACCAGAAGCTTTTGACAAAAGAAATTCTACTCGCGTAGAACTAGGGAACTAGATTTGTGCAATAAGGATTCTTGAAATCGAAGCACTAAGAGACTGTTCGTTTATTTACTGCCAGCAAGCACGCCTGTTTTGGATTAGGATTCCATCCAGAAAAAAAGGCACGATAGACAGAGTCGATCAAAGTATTTGTTACTATCTCAGGATATCCTTGTTTCTGCCAATTCTCGCCTTAACGATGTGATACAAGCTCCTCGATCCCAAGAAACCGCCACCCTTGTGTTTCCTGGTTTCACCATGACGATCATTGTGGTTGGTCAGATTGTCCTTGTCGTTGGTCTCCGTTGGACACCAGCCAGGGCGACGTACCAACAACTTGAAGGTCTTAACGGGCGTTGGTCTTGATCAAGGTCTGGGCGAACTGTGGACTGGTGGTGGCACCTTAAGACGTTTCCGAAGGACAGCCTACTTTCATTTCTATCATCGTTTCTAAAATCCTTCGACCTTCTTCTCTTTTATTTGAGGTACCAAGGCCTGACATGGAGGTCAACTTAACCTGAAAAAAGGCGATAACAACTTTTGCCATTGAGGGCATTGAGGGCACACTAACCAACTGGCTAGGCTTCAACATCTGGAAAGCCTTCCATATTTGATACTTTATGCAAAGATTCCTTGGACAGTGTGTGGCTTTGGAATAGGTTAGGTAAATGGGTGCCTTGTGACCAGAGAGACCCACAATTCGGGTCCATTGTGGCTTTGGAATAAATCTCTCTTTCATCAGTGCCTCTCTTGTTCTAGAGAGCTCAGATGGAAGCCAGATGGCAACGCACGAACCCGAATGCACATTGTGGCCTAGGATATGGTGGTTGTCGAGAACTCTAATCCAGTTAGCAGTACTAGAAGATGGTGCACCAGTCACATCGCCTTGAAAGAGCTTGATATGCTATAGGCCTTCGTAGTCTGAAGACTTTTCATGTATCCCACGGCGTATGCTATACCACCTTGGAATCTTCCTATACAAGGCTGGACACAACAGAACCAACTCCAATGGTTCGACATCATGAACAATGACAAGCAATTGGACCACCTTTTGTTCAACCTTTTATGACCGAGATTTGATCGCGGCTTAGCTGTCAGTAAATAGAGTGCTATCCCTTGCAGATCTTACATTATACCTCAGTCACAATAAGGCTTCCTTTATCGCCATTACTTCCGCCTGGAATACACGACTGTGATTAGGGAGGAGATCTTGCAGTTGAGATCTTGGGAGAACATACCTCACTCAATCCGCCCTGGGGGGAATTAGGAGCAGGGGAAGTGTGTAGTCGGTATCTGCCGCTAGAGTGACCTGTTGGAAGACTGGTTTTGAGTGAGTGGCTGTTTTTGCTGCCTTCTGTTTGCAGTAAGTGTCTAGGTGTTGAGTAACTTCTTCCTGACAATTATACAACTGGATGCTAGTCAAACGTTCAAAAGGACTGGAACTATCTACTTGAGTCTTTTAAAGCCACAATGACGTCATCTGTCTTGGAATACGTCTCATAAGTCTTTCTTTTGCAACATTACTTGCTTAAAGTAGATTTCGTCTAGACTTTCTAAACTTTTCCTTAGACCTATGCGTCTATTGTTATAGGCTACACATTCCAGACGAGAGTATAACTTCAAAAAAAAAGAGTACTCGTTACGATTTACTATCGCGAATCCACAACAAATCGTTTGGTTTTATGTATTTGTCCGCCGCCCTCACGAACTTGCTGCCATGGAATTTCTTTCAAAAAATCCATCACAATAACAATGCAACATTTCGCTCTGCACCAGTTGTTGTTTGTTTCCATTGGAGAAATATGCATGTTTTCACAGCGTTTTAGCACGCCTTCTGCCATTCATTTGTGCCAAGTGAAACTACTTTTAGGGGCAAGAACCTCCTTCGAATCGATAAGAATCGAATTCGCACGCTTTGCAATGTCGGAACAATAGAACATCTACGACTGATAGCAGCAGCATCAACCTGTAAATGATTCACAGTTCCACTTAAGTGGGTATGCGGTGTGCATAAGTAGAGCGTATCGCATGAGAAAACCACAGGCAGATGTACCCATGCATGGTAGTTGATTGCATGACATTGCAAAAATACAAAGAAATAAAAAAGTTCTTCCCACGCCCGACCTCTTCTACTCATCCTGCTACAAGAAGCTATGCAACCGCAACAGAGAGAAGGATCACTCAGGTGTGAATAAAATTCGATTCCATTAGACGGGCTAAAACGGCTTGTGTATGATTGTGCTGGCGGTGGTGCAGTACATTGATTGTATCTGGAACCGCAGTAGCAATAGTAGTTTTGGTTTATCGCTCCCAGACACTATTGTTCTGGTGTTCTGTCAACCGTAAATGGGGCTGCAGAAGGAGTTTGCCCCCCCAGTCGCTGTGTATGATTGTTACGCGACAAGTTGTCTTGTTCTTGGTGGTGGCAGTTGCAGCGTGTCGGGTCGTTCCACTTGTCATTGCAGAAGAGGGACAAAAACTTTGTCAAAATATGAGTTTTTCCTCAAGTTAAAGTAGGTATAAGAGGGATACTTAAGGTAACCAGATAACAATAATACTTTTTCCAATTGTTTTGTTGCAGCAGCTGTCAAAGTTACCAATGACATTTAGCTGTCAAAATATTCAACAAGTGTTGCCATTTCATCAGGCATAGTTACATTTTTGTCGCACGTGTGAAAATTATGGAAATTGCAGCTCAGTTGTAAACACCTAACGTGAGGTCGGTCGGCATCATGGCTTCAGGTTGTAGGCACTATGGAATAGTTTGGGCATGAGCACCTACTGTCTTTTGAATCTTTAGCCACTAATCTGCTAGAGTTTTGTGGGAAATGAAGAAAACATGGCCGCTATGACAAAGAAGACCAAAAAAATGTCGATTCAACGTCGATGAGCTTAATTGTTCATCACCAGAGGGTCAAATTGGTTGATGCACGATTTGAAGCCGGACGACCATGGAAACTTTATGTTCAGCCTTCAGTTCCGTCTACCAATGACAGTTCTACCATCTTGCCTGCTTGCTGGTATCGCTTGGTCGTTTAAAACTGAAATATCTAGTCTCCTTAACCATGTCGCCTTTAGGTGTCTGATTACTTATATCCTGCATCCCCTTGTGGGTCCTAGGGCCTCTAACGCCTACGCGCCATCGTGTGCGATTTCTGGAAATGTGCCTCAGCTCCCCCCAACTCTTTCCCAGTTGCCGCGCTTCCTTCTCCACTTTCTTCACTGTTCTGCGCCACGTACTCCTAGGACCGCCTTGTATCCTGCCATTCTGGGCCTGACTGTACATAAATGGAATCTAAATGGCTCCTTATTAGTGTTTTCTTTTGAAGAGTGATGATAACTTTCCTTTATCTAACCGTCAATGGCTGGTCACTAGAGACTTCTAGAATATGAGGCTGCTTCTAGAGATAGGAACAGTCCTACTCTGGATCTCCCCGCACTCTCAGAAGGGTTACTAAAGTAAAACCTGATAAGATATTCCTTAGGAAGTGGTACACCTCAATATCGAACCATTTTATCTCACTCAGCTGCAAGATATCTAGCCACAAGCTGTCATATTCAAGTTCATGGTATCTGGAATCTCAATGCATCGTCTGGACTTAGTCGTGAAGAATATTGAAGTGACAGCCAAAGGCATTCAACACAGTCCCTCTCTCTCTATCCAAGACCTTATATTCCGTAAGAAGCTGGACAAGATTGCTTGGATACAAGTATTTCATCAGAGTATTCAATCCTTTCAATTAGTAAACCTGTTCCTTAGCTAACTGCAATTGCTTACAGACCGTTGTATTTTCGCACAAGTCCAGATGTTTTTCAACACACCAATTACTGATGTTATCAAACGTGATGCTTAGAGTAATTGAGTATTTTGAAATCTGCAACAAGCAACTTTGCAACCAGTTACCGTCATATCCATTATGTCATTTGTAGAATTACATAGTTGTGCCAGGAAGCAGCAGTTAACTGATCATTTTTACTCCTGTGGAAGCCCATAATGGATTGGTAATTGGTCTCATTACATCATCCATAAAAAGACAGTGGCTTTGTGCCAAGTATTTCTATCTTTCTACGATTGGGAGGGATTTTATTTGCAGTAGAAGTTTATGTGTATTTTTTGTGAATCTAGTCGAAACTAGATTGGACTTTTGGAACTTTTTTCTGAAGCAGCTTGGGTTCCTTTTAGTAGACACCTTCACATAGTAAAGAATTACAAACTTCAGAGATCTCCCAGCTACTTTCACTCTCCCCTCAACAAAGTGTTACAAATTGCAGGCCTAACCTATAAATCAACTGCAATCCAAAGTAATAATCAATTTCCTCCATCAAACATCCGTTGAAATACGTTTTTGTCAATACTGTCGAGGCGATAGATACAATCTAAGGGCACACGTCGACACTCTAACGATTAGTTTGGCATTTCAATCCAAAAAAAAAAAGAGAAGAGATTCACATCAAAGCAATTTTCTTCCATCAGAAGGAAGAGTGGTGCATCTAAACTATGTGCAAACGAGGACACTCGTCGCTGACACCCCACACAACACACGCGTGAAGATTTTAATTTGCAAGTTGACATTTCACTCCATCTGTCATCGAGCTCCCTCCTTATTAAGACCGAGTACCGACATACCACCGCCATTTGAATTGATACTCCTTTTCCTGGTGGTGACAAAGTCTACTCTGCATCGTTGCAGATACTTTTTTTCTTTTTTTGTTTATCTGAATGCAAGATCGTGACTGGCATTAATTTGCTGTGTATGATAGCTGCGCACATAATTGGTGTGAATAAACGTTTAAAGAAACTTTTACACACAGTGCGCTCTATGAATATGTATCTCTTACTTAATAATGCACTTAGATACATTTTCCAAGCCGAAGAAAAGTCAACCAAATACGTGCAAATTGCAGTGACCAATTACAAATTACCGTCATCAGTGTGATGTAGCTTATCGCGCTCTCTGGGGTTAAAAGAGTCTCAAGATTTGTGAGAAGAAGGTTGTGGCAATAAATTGCAGCGTGCAGCGGTGATTCTCGTTGACCGAATCGCCTCTGATCTCTCCATTGATGTGTTAAAGTATCTCGTTTCGTTTGCGCTGTTGTAAGAGTACTCGTATGCATGTGACCTCATCCTCAATTTGGCCAAGTCTATGGAGGGTTTTAGGTAGCTAATATCATTTGCATGCATGTTAAATGCCAGCCGTGTGCTATATTTGTGAACTTTTGAAAATACCGTTATAATAGTTTAAGCAATTATTGCAATTTCATGGTCGTCTATTGGTAATTACTGCACACGACTTGGCGTTGGCTTCAAATTATGAAGAAACGGAGGAGCGCTGGTTCAGACGATATGCATTTCCTTGTTTTGATATAATTATGCCTCCTCTTTGTGTCTCATGATACCTAATAATGTCGGCCTTCGTCAATGAATTCGTCGTTATCTAAGGTCTCAGTCCTTAGAAAGGTCTAGCAAAAGTCCTATAGAGTCTTATTGATGTCAAAAAGATATGTTCTCTACTGACACAATCAACTCAATGGGGACAAGTTTGGTGGCAAGACTTAAGCCGAGTTCGACGAATTAGAGGATATGAGAGACTGAAGGATGGTGTAAGCTACTATAGACCCAAAGCAACCACCATGCACCTGAAGGACTCCGGTAGTTCAGACACAGCGATGTCTTTTGACATCTTTTGTCAGGAATTGCCGCTCATTGTTCAAGGCATTATGTACGCAGAGATTATGCTGGGTACCTTGACACTGGGATATTGAAGAGAATGCGTCGATAGACTGGTCAAAAAAGGTGCAGAACTCCTATCAAAGAACGTCATCAAACAGCATTTGGGCACTGCTGTGTGTTACCAGGTGAAGTATTCTCAATAGTATGCACAATAGAGCTTACCACAGATAGGCTAATCTGGAGAGACGAAGCCTTATGGCCAGCGTTTAACCGTAAAAGAGTAGGGGAGTTTAGAAAGCAAGCTACAGAAAGATCACGAATCAGGGCTATAATTAGAATCCTTTTTGGACATTGTCTTCTGAGGAAGCATGCCATTCTAGATTGAGATTATCAGAATCGAATATTCGTAGGTACAACGAAGATCGAATGGAGGACATTCCGCATATACTGTGCGAGTGGGAGGGTACTTATAGAAATAGATCTATAAATCTAGACAGTTACTTACTTACTTACTTACTTAACAGGCTCCCGACCATTGTAGAGTCCCTGCCTGAAGCATACGCTGCTTCCAGTTGTCAAGACCAAGTTTACTGGCATCCGCGACAGCTTGGTCTTTGTACCGGAGGTTCGGTCTTCTTCGCCGCCTCGAACCTGTGGGCTGGGACTCGAAGATCCTCTTGGCTGAAGCATTGTTGTCCATTCGTTCGATGTGGCCGAGCCAATGTAGTCAGCGTATCTTGGCTTTTTGGACTACATCCACATCCTGGTACAGCTCATAGAGTTCGAGGTTGTATCTTCTCCTCCATTCGCCCTCCTCGCATAAGGGACCTAATATCCGACGGAGTATTTTTCGCTAGAAGGTCCCCAATATTTGCTCAGCTTTCTTACTTATCGTCCAGCACTCGGCTCCATACAGCAGGACTGGTAAGATGAGCGTTCTATAGAGCATTAATTTGGTCCGTCGAGTTAGGAGTTTTGAACCCAGTTATTTCGCCAAACCGAAGTAGCTGGAGTTATTCTTCCTCGGATCTCTACAAAGGTGTAATTTGTAGGATTAATATTTGTTCCAAGGTAGGTGAACTCCTTAACTACCTCGAAATTATAGCTATCAACAGTGACGTTCTGCCCAATGTTTTGGACACTCGTTCACTTCAAGACCCACTCGTTTCGCCTGCTCATCAATAGCTGTAAACGCCTCTACGACGGCTGGGCGGGACCTTTTGATGATGTCAATATCGTCTGCGTATCCCAGCAGTTGGACGGATTTGTGAAAGATAGTGCCTTCCGTGTTGACACCCGCCCTGAGCACTATCTGCTCCAACACAATATTAAAGAAATCACATGACATCGCATCTCCTTGCCTGAATCCGGTGCATGTTTGGAAGAGCTCCGAAGAGTTGTTTCCAAATTGCACAGAGCATCTGGATAAGTTTTGATGGTATCCCGAATTGGGTCAGCGCCTGGTAGAGCTCAAGACGATGAATGCTGTCATAGGCGTTTCAATTCGAAATTCGTTGGTCTTTTCCAGGATTTGTCTGAGTGTGGAAATTTGGTCTTTTGTCGATCTGCCGGGCTGGAAGCCACACTTGTACTTGCCGATTAGTGTGTTACGTTGGATAGGATCTTATATGCGACATTTAACAGGGATATGTCTCGGTAGTTCTTATAAGAAAAAGGATCGCCTTTTTTGAAGATGGGGCATATAGAGCTGATACTCCAGTCGACGGGCATGCGTTCTTCCACCTATACTTGGTCGATGACTTGATGCATGCACCCTACCAAGACATCACCTCCGTATTTAAAGAGTTCAGCTGGAAGCCCATCAGAGCCAGCGGCTTTGTTGTTCTTCAATTTTCTGATGTCTAAATTAACTTCTTCAATACTGGGCGGGGGCATTGGTTCTTCATTGACTGGAGGTGGGTTCTCGTCTTGCCCTATTACTCTTTCTATTTGCTGCCTGGAAGTGTTGCTTGAGCACATCAACAATTCCCTGTGCGTCGGTGACTAAGTTGCCTTCGCTATTTCGAAGAGTCTGCGTTCCGGGTTTGTAGCCAGCTGCCAGCTGCTTGGCTAAGCTAGACAGGCTCTGCTTCTTTAGACATGATTTGGTTTCTTTCTGCCATTTTAGACTCACAAGAAAGGGATCGCGATGGGCGCATTATGGTACCTACAATATTGTGACCTATGGCTGTGTACTTTGGGAGGATGATGGCAGGCTAGAGTCCTCATCTTCTCTCTAGTCACTAGAGAAGTTCATATGTGCTTTCATAAGTCTTCCCGATGGCTTTTCTCCCCAGTTTTCGACCCAAGATACGCTGGACTAGAAGCCTATCTACCCCCTCTCTAGATGCAAATGGGACCACCATTAGAGCTAAGTTGGACGTGGCATTTACACTAATTTCATTGACCTTTCTGATCTTTCCCTGCACTTACTTTGTTTCAGTGCCCATTACCAATGAAAAACTACGTAAGTACGCACTCATAAAACAATGATCTCTTTACTTAATGGAGACTTGAATGCCGAAATAAAAATCGTTCCTTAAAAACCCCTTTTCAGTATTATGGTAAGTGAATACTCATTCATACACTTATGTGCTATCAGTGAAACGTTTCATTACATTCCTCGTTTACATTTGAAGAGGTCTTTAATTATGAATTCCATAAAATACCAAGCATTCCTCCATCACCCTCTCGTCCCTTTTTTGTTGGTTTTCCACGCACGCAGATGGGTCGCATTGTAACTGAAAAATTTCATAATTAGTCGAGAGCAGGGAACCATAACACAAACACATTCCTTCTTGCACCACACTCGACCGTGACCATCATCCATGGAAGTTCGCTCTCTCTCCTCCAGAGACAACAATCCGAATGTCACAATAACAAACAGAACAATTTATTAATAACCATTTCGAATGTGTTGCCAAGAAACAGTGGGGCATTCTACTCCCACTGTGTATGTGTATCTACTTGACCTCACTCAACATTAGATACAGACATAGAACGAGGGATAGATACAGGAGCTAGCCGTGGAGTTCCAAAAATACTCGCCGCGCAACGAATTCCCACGAAATCAATTAACCACTTTATGCTCATAGATACATTTATAGATACATCTTTGGGCGGCAGAGTGGGGGTTCAGGAACCCAAATCCCAATCATCGCGTTCACGTGAGGAAAACACAGAGTCGACTGGCTCCGTGAAGAAGTTGCCGTCCGGCCGGCGTGTGTTC
Source organism: Chalcosyrphus nemorum (assembly GCA_949716465.1). Classification (NCBI taxonomy): domain Eukaryota; kingdom Metazoa; phylum Arthropoda; class Insecta; order Diptera; family Syrphidae; genus Chalcosyrphus; species Chalcosyrphus nemorum. The sequence continues at coordinate 78,952,688 of OX454332.1, read as the reverse complement.
CATTCCATCAAAGGGAATCAATTCTCACCCCATTAGGAGCGCTAATGCGCCCAAGCAACCATTACGACTTCTCTCTGGTTTTAATTACAGTTCTCCTTCTAATGTCGGTCCATGGTCACGTCACGCGAGATGGGGCGCAAGGAATATCACTTATACTCCTCTTCACTCTAGACTGCTGCTGCTGTCTGTTGGAGTACGTGTGTTGTGTCCAGCTTCGGGGTTTTTTTTTTTGCCCAGTTCCGTGTTGAATAGGAGAACAGTTCCATTGAATTTGCTGACACAAAGGGTGGGTATTGTATTGTGTTTTTGGATTTCGTTTGTCGTTTTAGAGAGTGTGCGGTTCTCGGAATATGGAATGCTTATGAGGCAAGTTGTAGGCAGTGGCAGTGTTGGAGTAGTGGTCCACAGTTCACAATTTGGTGCCCTCTTCCATCGACATAAATCGCGATTGCTCTTTGCTTTAGGGATTTTTTTTTCTTATTTTTTGCTGTGCTATGCGCGATTAAGAGAAACATCAAGGGGGAGATACAGGAAGCATTTTTGTTCTATTTATGTGGGTCGCTTAGTAGTTTATGCAGATGGTACTACCAGATAGATGAGAGGCGAGTGAATCATCATTTGCATTTGGAGTAATGTATTTGGGTTCTGGATTTGACTCAATGATTGAAATTGGAGATTTTATGCACGCAAATGTGGCTCATCGGGAATGACAACGACCTAAGGCAACCGAGCTTTATAAAGAGTACTTGCGAATGTGACTCCTGGAGGCTGATCGGTGATGAAGGATCAGCTACATAGCAACAGGGAAGAGAGAGCTCGAGTCGCCTTCATGGCAATGACCAGCGAAAGCCTAGGCGAGTAGTCAGTTCTGATGAGGATCAGCTCACAAAGTGGAAGGTGTAAATTTCTGCGGTGAATTCGCTAGAGAGCTGTACAAAAATCCTCACTACCTACCATGACCTCCAGTAAGGACGAGATCCTTCTTAAAGTAGGGCTTAACTTAGCTTTCCAAAGAGATCTTATGAGCATCGCCAACAGCATCGACTGAGCAACTGTTCCCTAAAACTGAAAGAGCTTAGGAAACTAAGAGATTTCCTGGCGAGTAAAAGCAGGGAAGCCTGCTAAGACTAAAGAGGAGCTAATGGAGTGGCTAAAGTAATCCTGGACTAAATCAAATACCACAGTCGATGCCGAACAGGCAGGCTTTCCCTCTGGAACCCCCTGTGTCGATCACATCACCTTGAATATCGATCGCCACATCGATAGTTGTGGCCCAAGAGCAACAGAGACTTTTCCAAATTTGACTGACTTTAATGACCTGACCTTCAGCCAAGACCAGGAGGATGTCGGAGGGATTCACATCTACACTGATGGATCAAAGACCTCTGATGAAGGCGTGGTTGAGTCTACTGAACTTCTTTTACCTTCTCGACCACTATCGCGCACTTAAGCAGCAAATTCTTCTGACTTTAGCATCACCAAAGGTGTCCGGTCTGATTGGTCTGAGCGCTAGACGCCTGGTCCTACTTTCAAAGCATTTTCGCAGAAGCTGTGGGGATGAGGAAGATTTTTTTTCACAACGGCCCAACTGTCCTGCCCTGTCATCAATGTCATCAAAGAGGAACGGTAGGTGCACCTATCAGACATCTGCTTTGCTTCGTCAAAAGATTTTTTCGGGCCTAAGTGTGCCGGTGCTCAACTGTATCTGTATCTCGGCAGCAACTCAAACCTAACGTAACCCATTCTAATTGAGGTTTCTTCAAAGAATCTTATTGTCCGTCTTTATTCGCTGATTGAGCTGTCAAACTTCGACAGCTGTCAAGTACAACTCTATGCGGTGTAGCAAAAATGGAATAAAAAAGAAGAAGTCTAACAAATATTTCCATTCCAAAAGGACCACTGAATCACTCCTTTCTACAGAAAGAGCACCCGCTAATGCATTTTTCATTTGATCCTTTGTTAATGGCCATTACGAGTGCGACTTCAGTCATTGTTGCACTCAGAACAACCCGTCAAGGTTAATAACACCATTCGTTTCAATATTCACACCTGGATCTGATCCGTACACACTAATTACCATTGCAATGGATAGCTACACTCTTTTTTTTTTCTGTTTGGCGAACTTTTCATCAATCATTTTCGTGTAATTAGCACACTAGCTAGCAGCAGCAGCAGGCAAGTCATCTTCTCGGTATATCATCTGATTGCTGCTCCAAGGCAGCAAACATTTGCACAATCGACAAACAAGTCATTAGCTGTGGGTAATGTTGGGAGCTCTACAGACAGCTCGTAAAATAAAACAATTTTCACTTCCACCTGCGACCAACAGGACGACTATACATACTATAACCCAACTAGAAGGAGTTGGAGGAGAAGGATGAAAACAATTTAATTAAAGATTCCACCTTGTGTTCACTTGTCCCTTTCGGTCTACATTCAACCAGTTGACGTGGTGACTTTTCAGCGCGGCTTTATCAAAGCCATATGTCATGCCTCATGCCACAAGCCGTCGGTCGGCCAGTCGCTCCAAGGGAGAGGTTCATTAAGAAGACTTTTTCTCGTAATGCAACGAACTGTGGTGCTCTTCTAATTCTTCTTCGGCGCGAGATTCTACTCTCGGTCCATCTCTGTGTGTAATTAGTGTCCAGTGAGTCTGGGATTGGGATCGTGTTTGCTCTCGCTTAACGGTTTAATATGTCTTCGCCGCTCTGTGACAGAAAACATGGTTTGGGAGGCGGTAGTATGTCTGTCTGTCTGTACCAAGAAGAAAAGAACAAGCACGCTAAGTGATGTTAGAGGAAATTGTCATGAGCTGCTCTCTACCTGAGTGGGAAAATGGCAAATCCAAGACGGAACATGAGCAGAATAATAGTTTCAAAGATTTCCCAGAAGGATTGCTGCATTTAATGCCATTAGAAGCGGGGTGGATTGGCAGAGAATAAGAGAGAGAATTTATGTCGGTCTGCGTGCAGATTTAGAGCTTCCTTCGGGCACTGCACTGTTGCTCCTTTTTGTATCGTTTGTTTGTGTGTGTCTGGGATGACTGGGGAGACATTGAACTTGACTTTCACTTGACTGGTAGTGTGGTGGTTCGGTTCGGGGGAGACACTCTGTCTACGTGGGTAGTTGCTGACTATCTATAGTAGGTACCATCTACCTGTAACGAGTGTGCTTAACTCTCAATCTCTGCCTGTGGATGGTTAAGTGGGATAAAAGATGTATCATGGGACTTGGTCTGGTGTTGAAGTGCGCTTTAGCAGACATAATGGAGATGGGTAATGACGATTCTACGTTAGTCTTAATTTAGTACTTGGATAAGAATAATGGAGATTGCAACAGAACCTTAAAAGCTATGTTATCCTCCAGCAAAAGAGGAAATGATACTTTACTTGGAGATGTTACTACATGAGAAGATAATTGTACGGTTAATTCGTTTAAGAAACGTTAGAACTTATGGAGGTATTCGTGTTTAAGTGGGATGTCTTAGGACTTGTAATCACTGGTCAGATTCCCCAAGAAAGAGGGGTCAATCTCGGTGGAAGATATCGTGGCAAAGGCAGCGGAATTCTGTGAGACGGCTTTATCCCTCGACTAGTACATATGTCCACTTAAGTTCAAGTTTGAAGACATAATGCGTCAATGAAATTGGACTAGAGAACGGGCTCCACCTCAAGTTCTTCGCTCTACCTCGAGTAGTAAGTGAATTAGAGTTCAAGTTCGGAAACATAAAGCAGTCCAATGCATCAACCAAATTGTACTAGAAGACGAGCTTTAGCTCGAGTAAAAGTTCGGAAACACAAGGCAGTCTGACGCATCAACAAAATTGGACTAGAATACCTTTACCTCGAGTACAAGTTCTATTCTGATGAACTCTATTTATCTTACTTGACAGCTGTCAAAAAGTAACAACCTCATGGTTGAAGGCTAAGAAAGAGAATGACATTTACACTTCATTCTCGTGCGAATTCTCAGACAAATTTTCGCCTAACTACCAACCGTTATCAGCACCCATTACCTCCTCCAATAAATCGCATTACCCATAACAATAAGTTTCACTAAACAAGTTCAATGACCACAGTGTCGTTGGGGTCATAAATCAATCCTCATGTCAACATGAATAATTCGCATCTCAATCCCAATCCAGTCTTCCGTTCTTTAACTTTATTCTTACACACAGATGCTGTGTTGGTTGGAATGCCGATAGATTGAAGTTTTCCTTCAGATACAATGGCTACGCAATAAACGACAGTTAGAGAGGTACGTTGTTGGTATATCTGCAATGTTGTGTTGTGTCAGTTTGATGTAATGATTTCCAGTTTTCCACCCGACGAACAAGTCGGAGGCCAAGTGCGCACACTCTCTAGTGGCATTCAACTTTTTTCTCTGAAGAGCATTCAATTTTGAACAAAATTTCAAGAGATTTACCTTCATGTCTCTTCGACGAGGTTTTTTGTCAATATTTGTTCATAAGAAAATAAACAAAATAAACCAAGTAAACAACAACAGTTTGAATCGACAGCTGGGCTTTGCTTCAATTCCCATTAAAACTATGCTCCATAATCCCACACAAAGCGAACTGTCAAAGTGTAACGTCATATTCCATATATTCGTAATGTCAGTTAGCATGGGTGTGACATTTAACATTTCCGTTTTGATTTCAAGAGATGAGATGAGGTCCCACAACTTTATCCACACCGGCCGCCCACAACCATAACCATCGAATGTCCTGTGGAATATTCGCTGACACAACAACGATAACGTCGTTTCGATCAAAGTTTCACACATATCGTTTGCCAGTCACTCGTTCTCTGTCCGAACATTTGTATGAATTTGATGGGGACGATGGGATAATATATGACCGACCACCCTTATCTGTGTTCTTCCAGAGGGTTGGACATTAAATGAATGGGCCAATGCTCCCCACAGACACACACAATCCAACTGTCAAACGGCGCGCAATGTCAAGGGTGAGTTGTGTTTTTGTGTTTTTGTGCACTTTGTGGTTCTGTTATTTAATCAAATAGCACCAGGGGCGGCGACAGAAAAACCACATGCAACTGTCAAACGAAATCGTCGTAGTTTTCTTTTGACAGCAAATAGTTTGACAGATGGATTTCATGATGGATTATATATTTCTGTATGTTTGTGTAAATGTTATTAGCAACCCTTTTGCGCCCCGTGTCGATGCAAGGATATTCTGCCATTGACAGTTAGTATTCAGTTCCGAACGCCCAGACATTGTAATGGGAAGTAATTAGTCATTAAAACGAGAGCAGCTGCCATCGTTTAGTTTTAGGTATGTGTCTGACATATGGCTGTGTGTTCTTAGATGATGCGATGTGTGTGTGTTCCGTGGATGAGACTCTCAAGGATTAATGATGGCCTCTTATGGTGTGTCAAACACTGTTGGCGACATCCATTGGATGAATAGATACACAGCAGATGACACGGTGGTTGCATTTCATTGAGGGAGGTTGCTTCAATATTCTTCTTACTGTTGTTTACACTTTGAGGAAGAAGTGTGAACGGGGGATTTAATTGTCAACGATAAATTGTGTCGCGTTGGACATGCAATGAATAGTGAAGTGACAATTTGGAAATTTATAAGAGATAAGGTGTGGGGACACAAGAACATGCTACGACTAATGAATAGAATTTGCATTTAGATTTGAAGAGCATCTGTAAGCCTTATTTGAAATTGGAAGGGATTTATGATTGTCATGGAGATTGAACCATTTGAAGGGTTAAGTTAGATGCAGTTGTCAGTGACAGAAAATGTTGTGGAGGTTAAGCTGTCAAACAACAAACTGAATAAGCTTTGAAATCAAGGGAAAATTAGCAGAAAGAAGCGTAACTAATGGCAACATGGCAACAGTGCGATTGAAGTAGCGAAAATATGATACCCGAAAGTGCTTCAGTACAACATGAGCCAAATCAATCACTTTTACACCGAATTGTGTATCTCTCATTCTGAATTTTGAGCAAAGATCTTGGCGGAGACCATAAAAGGAACAAACTAACTGAAGAACTGAAACTTATTGACCATTTGAAGGGTTAGAACTTCTCCGATTGGGCCCTGCAAAAGTTTGAATAAAATTCTGACCAGATAGCAATGATACTTTTTCCAATTGTCATGTATCAGCAGCTGTCAAAGTTACCAGTGACGTCTAGCTGTCATAATATTTTGATAGATTTGTCATTTTACCATGTCTCGCTTCATCTTGTCGTAAGTGCGGACGTTATTAACATTCCAACCGCCATAATGCCATACATATTGGACCGAGTCATCAAAAATTAGCCCGACCCCTTCAAGCACTGGCAGGGGAGCCCAGGCGCCTATATGAATGATATGGCCATTCCACACATAATGGCATAAGTGTAGCTTTAAAATAAGGTCAAAACCAGTCTTATACCTCACCGAATTATTTTTAAATTTAAATTTTCTTTTTCTATCATTCTTATCTGGTCGATGATGCCACAGGGTGTTAAAGAACCAAATCGAATCAACTTCTCTGGAATTTAATTACTCCGCTGTCTAACCAATTCCAATAAATAACAAAGTACAAAATAAATTCAATCTGTACACATGTTGGTACCAACTCACATCCAAACTGCACGGAACAATAAATATCCTGTCTGCTACGCAACAAAGCTGCAGAGAAAAAAAATTGCACTTTGCATATTTGAGTAACCCGTTGTGAAAATTCAAATTCATTTTCCTCACACAAAGTGTATACTTAACAAAGGACCAAGACAGAATACAGAAAATGACTTTTGAGAGTGGGTACCAGACTAACTTTCGAGATACTTTCGTATCCTCTTTCACAAAGTCAAACCAACTTTAAAATTTTCTGCACACACATAGTTTTTCTTTTTCTTCTCCCAACCATTAGTCCTTTTTTAGAGATTTTTTTTTCAATTTTAAATTCTCAAGCAGCGTACACAACAAGTTTAAGGTTATTTATTGTTAAAGGACGAAAGGACGCAGTCGATGTGAACAAACTACACGCTCAATATTCGTCTGGTTAATAAAATATTTCCAAACAAAAGAAACTGGATACAACTTCGAGTGTATCTTCGAAATTATGATCGATATCCTTGCGAAGAAAGAAGGATACAGAATGTATGCACAAAACTTGAAAGGTTATTGTATGTAGCCGTGTGGAGTTGTGCTCTCTTGAGGATGTAAAGTGAATAAAGGAAAGAAGTTTGTGGACGCAAACAAGGGAATATCATTATGTGTTGCTGCGGATGGCATTTTCATAACCAGAGTCCTTACACAAATCGTGATTAGATGAATCTCAAAGAAATTCACATTGTATCCGGATTTTTGGAATTAGAAAGCTTTTATCCGGTCCTTTGTGTTGTCAAGGTTTTTTGGTGTAATAATGACATCCTGCCTGTTGCCGTTGTCTTCTATTCACACAGTCTTCAGGGTTTCCAGGCAGCCTAGTGTCTCGAACCCTGTCCTATTGCCTTGCTGCTTTGCTTCGCAGAGGTCTTGACGTTCTGTCTTAGGGCTCCTTTCTCCTTCGACTCGGTGTTTGGCTATCCTGCTCTGGCTTCTGTATAATGCTCGCAAAGATTCTGTCAGCTGTTACCCTTGCATGTAGGGTTGCTGCATTCCCATTCCCTCTGTCTAGTGTTTCTCGCTGTCTCATACCTTTTGGATCCTACGAGAACGTGTTCGGCATCTTGGACTTGTAGAATGGGTCATCTGTCTGTAGGGAGGTAGAAGCTAACCTGACCAACAGCAAGCTAAAAGGAGAAACACTCATATACTCTTAAGGAAATTGCCAAACTAAAATACTACATTACACTCCTATAAACGATGTCGAAGATACAAGTCATAAAATATTCATCTGCTTCAGTGTTATGAGCCCAATCAACAGATCAGATAACCTAAATTGCTTGTAGGTTTTCCAATGCAAAGCATCTTGGTTGGTGCACCTCTAAACACAAGACATGTACTCGTATCTAATGATTCCATTTGATTAGGCAATAGTGCATAACTGATGCTGATTGCAAAGTGTAAGTAGTCTGCAGAGTTGGCTATTTTCATTTTACACTGATTGCTTGTAAGGTGATAAGATTTCAATACGTATAAACTTATGTGCTAATTGGAAATAATGGTGGCAGCTCTGCTTTTATGGGCTGCCACTTTATAGGAGAACGGCTTAAATGGTTGGAAGATAACAAAATTTTGGATAGGAACACTTTTAGCGACAAGTTTTTTACTTTTTTACTTACTTATATCCTGGCAGCTGGCTACAAACCCGGAACGCAGGCTCTTCGAAACAGCGAAGGCAACCGACGCACAGGAAATTGTTGATGTGTTCAAGCAACACTTCCAGGCAGCAAATAGAGAGAGTGATAGGGCAAGACGAGAACCCACCTCCAGTCAATGAAGAACCAATGCCCCCGCCCAGTATTGAAGAAGTTAATTTAGACATCAGAAAATTGAAGAACAACAAAGCCGCTGGCTCTGATGGGCTTCCAGCTGAACTCTTTAAATACGGAGGTGATGTCTTGGTAGGGTGCATGCATCAAGTCATCGACCAAGTATAGGTAAAGGAACGCATGCCCGTCGACTGGAGTATCAGCTCTATATGCCCCATCTTCAAAAAAGGCGATCCTTTTTCTTATAAGAACTACCGAGACATATCCCTGTTAAATGTCGCATATAAGATCCTATCCAACGTAACACACTAATCGGCACGTATCAGTGTAGCCCGCCCAGCAGATCGACAATAGAGCAAATTTTCACACTCAGACAAATCCTGGAAAAGACCAACGAATTTCAAGTCGAAACCCACGACCGTTTCATCGACTTTAAAGCCGCCCATGACAGTAGTCATCGTCTTGAGCTCTACCAGGCGATGGCCCGATTCGGGATACCGGCAAAACTTATCCAGATGCTCTCTGCAACTTGATAACAACTCTTCAGATCTCTTGCAAACGTGCACTGGATTCAGGCAAGGAGATGCGCTGTCATGTGATTTCTTCAATATCGTGTTGGAGCAGATAGTGCGCAGGGCAGCTGTCAACACGGAAGGCACTATCTTTCACAATTCCGTCCAACTACTGGGAGATGCATATTGACATCATCGGAAGATCCCGGCAAGCCGTCGTAGACGCGTTTACGGCTATTGATGAGCAGGCTAAACGAGTTGGTCTTGAAGTGAATGAGCACAAGACGAAGTATACGTCATCAACGAACAAAAATTTATCTGTCCAAACATTGGGCAGAACGTCACTGTTGATAACTACAATTTCGAGATAGTTAAGGAGTTCACCTACCTCGGAACTGGGTTTAAAACTCCTAACTCGACGGACCAAATTAATGCTCCATAGGACGCTCATCTTACCAGTCCTGCTGTATGGAGCCGAGTGCTGAACGATAAGTAAAAAAGCTGAGCAAATATTGGGCGCCTTCGAGCGAAAAATACTCCGTCGGATATTAGGTCCCTTATGCGAGGAGGGCGAAATATATCCTGTATTCAAATTTGGATCTTAAGGGCCACACTGCCTTGTGCACCAAGCTTTCTCCCGGCCTTATTCATAGAGTTTAGCAGAGGCATATGTCACTCATATAAGTGGCTTGAATCTTCCAATATTTGACTCTCTCATCCGCGTTTCTCAAAATAAGCTACAGATTCAATTATAAGCTACTTAAGCAATGACTATTTGTTCGATGCTTCAACAACTAAGGGGACCCTGGAGAAGTCCCTGATCATCTCAGTCTAACTTTACAGTCCTCAAAGTATGGACTTTATCGAAGGCCTCTTTTGAGAAAGATTGGAAGAGAGAGAAGAAGGTATAGGACAGAGCAGTTTATTCTCCGTGTATGATGTCAAAATTGACTAGGTCGTGTTGTATGCAAATTTCGCTTTCGTACATAATTCACAGTAAAAGGGAGCAATCTAGTAGAGTAACTATGTAGTGTGTAACAGAAGTATAGGCAACTAGTTTTTGTCCAAGAAACAAACTAAATAACAACGGACACCCTAATCGTGGATAACATCACATAAACGCTCCAAAGCAAACAATTGTCTGCTCCCAGAAAGCGATTTCAATTAATTAATTGCGTGCTGCACAGTAGCCAGGCAAAATAAATCGCATATGCTTCCAAATCGAGGAACTCTTTGGCACAAGTGGTCTCGCGAAGTCAGATTTCTTAACTGAAATAATGAAAAAGCGATTAAGTTTGAATAAGAGGCCAACAAAGAGGTCATCTCATCGCTTTGGCTCAATCGTGACCGAACACCATCGCGACGATATGGAACAACTTCGGTCTCAATCAATTGGACAGACGGAAAATGATTGAAATAATTGCTTTAACCTCTAATGACCCAGGCTGTAAATCTGAAACAAATTATCACGTTGTGACTTCCAGAGAGAGGGCAGCGAGTATTCGGTAAACGATTTGACATTTTGACTTGAGGTTTCGAGTCGAATAGGTCTTGATTCAGGGAGAGCCAGTAGGAAACCCTTTAAGTTCGCTGTTTTGGTTTTATAAACTTTTCTGTAGATTCTTCCTTGCCTGGCCTTGCTTTCCTTTTATCTATGTTCTCAGAATTATGGAGTTATCTCCATAGGTCCAGTTTTTCAAAAGCCATAAGGCTATGTCAGACGTATGGACAGATAGCCAGACAGACAAATGCCTGCCGGATGTCACTTGCTACGTGACGCACTGTACCCTCAGAGCAGACAACGAGTTCAATTAATTAATGTTCACTGGCCGAGAACCAAGAGCCAAGCGATGCGCCCAGAGCCAATGACGGTTAATCAATTTGCCGCCTGATTTGATTGTCATCTTGTTGTTCAGTGTGCTTTATCATCTTTGTCTTCTGGCCCAGCACTCTACAGTGATTATATGAGATGAGCAGTGGCGCCAGTATGGATAAGTGTGACCGTTTACACTTCATCATGTAATGATGGCGTTTTTAATTCCAAATATTAAGCACAACGATGTGACATGACTGGCGGGACATAGAGTGATGCAAGTGATGGCAGTGATTGTAGTGTGGGACTGGTAATTGAGTACGAACTGTGTACTAGAACCTCCAGGTGAACCAATCCAGGTCACAATAGGCAAGTCTGTTCAAGATTTGCACAGTACCTGTGAATCTGCGGGAAAGAAAATGGAAGTAAGTAGTTGCCTACAGTCCTATCGTCCTAAGGAGAAACGATCAGGCACAATGGACCCGAATTGTTGGTCTAAGAGACCAGTGGTTTCCTTGTCATGAGGCAGCCACATACCTAAGGGGAAATGATGGTTGGATCACTGTAGGACTTAGCAGCTTCTGTGATTTTCTTGTCATGAGGCAACCACCTACCTAAGGGGATTGATCGCTCTGTAGGACCTAGCAGCTTACCGCTTGGCTGGAGAGAAACACCCCCTCTCGACTGATTGTGTATATAACCCAGGGCAGGGGCGCTCTTTGATATCTTCCTAATTTTTTAGCAGGATACTGCTATCAACTTCCTGGTCAAACAAGGAGCTGAGCTGGAACAGATATCTGTTGCGCGTCCTTGTTTTGTTGGTCCTGCTACTGATATCAACGCTTATGCAGGCCTCAAGGAAGAGTAATTTTCGAAAGGAGCGGTACCCTCTATCGCTCAACTGTCATCTAGATGCCGAGGCGTTGGTACTACTGTCGATTTTACTGCAGGAGTACCCCAAAATAGTCCTGAAACCTTGATAGCTATATGCTTTGCCCCAAAAGGCCTTTCGAAGTTTAGTACCGCAATTGGCATCGAAAATTCGTTCCAAATTCATCCAAGTTGGAGAAAATCCCTCCATTCCAAGTATCAAGTAGGTTGATGGCTGAAAACCCCCATAACATTATGCTCAGCCAGCACAATGTCAGCTCATTCGACTACGCTGAGTCCAGCTGTGAAACAATCAGTCTGTCTGACGCCAAAGATCTTAAAAGACTCCCCCCCATTATCTGCGCAATAAAAAACCAACCCATCGAATAGATAAGAAAACTAAAAAATCGATTTAATTCTCGCTTGCACACAGATAGATGCATGAGTACTTTCACTTTCACCCTCGACCACTTGAACTCTTCCTCAGCGAACACACAAGCATAAAGGAAAATAACTCGGAAGAGATAATAATAATAACCGCATCTGCTTCCACTGCCACTGCCACCCCCATTCATTGAAAAGGAAAATCAACTAAGGAACCCCCAACATAACAGTTGACTAACAGCATTCTGTTAACACGTCTCTTTGTTGTCTGAATAGACACTCTGTTCATTCACCTCATTCACCAGCTGAAGAGCGACACCCCATCGCTCTCTTAATAAAAAAAAAAAACAGAAATTTGTTTTGAATTGAATGCAATTGAATCAAAGAGAAATGATCAGCTGATTTGGCTGGCCAGACTGGTGCTTGCTTCTCCGAATCCAGCGGCACCGTTCAGTATCAAGACGTGAGCGGTCATCTAAAGGTGGCGTTGCATCGGTTTTTTGCGTTTCGTGTTCGTAAATCATATCTAATCGCCATTTTATTGCAGTTTTTTGTTTTTATTTTTTTAATTTCTGTCCTCTGTTAATTTTTTGGGCAATTTCGTTTTATTTTTCTTTTCGTTTTTTTTTTTGTTGTTGTTTTGTGTGCGTCGGCAAATGCACACACGGAGGTTATTGTTTTGCTGTCTGTCGGACTTCCGGTAGCGTTCAGGGCTAGCCAGGTGGAGAGCTCTTGTTTCCCTGTTTTTTTTTTTTTTCAATGGATTACCAGTGTTTCGTGTCCGCTTGATGAAGTTTTTCTTCTTTGCAAGCGAAAAGAAAAGAAATCAAGGAAAATTCACCCCAAAATTAACGGTACAGGGGTGTATTCAGTGAATCAGTGAATTAGGTGTTCAAAATTAATGTGAATTGTGACTGCCACATGTTTTTAATCGGATGGATGACAACAACTGTAATTAGTAGCAGTTCCGCATTTTGACGTATCAATAAAAAACTGATTGGGAATCGTTATCAGGTTGACAGCTTGTTACGTATGTATGTATTTTGTTTATTTTTGTGGTGACACGTTTGCCGATTTACCGGTTTGCTAGAGAGAGGGAACTTTTCTTCTTATCAAAATGTGGCGCCGCTTTGTGTACTTAGTTTTTGAGGAATTTTCTGCAATTGACGTTTCGGTTGACATTTCAAGTGTCCACTTCTAGATATGGGTACGTCTTTCAACTACCTGTTCCGTACCGTTGTTTCACCTGAATGGAGTTGTTTTTTTTTTTTTTTTTTTTCTTGTCTCGTGTGACGATGACCGTGACATTTAAAGCACCTTTTTGGACTCTCCTCTTGGGGGTATCTGTCAAATGGAATTAAATAAAAATAAATATGAACACAACAAAAAAAAAATAGAAGGTGAAAAGGTATAAATTTCTTGGATGGCAGGTTGTGTTCGTCGGCCGATAGATCCAGAGGTTAATTTAGACAAATGGTCTCTTAGGGTTGGGGCTTTTTCGAAATGGGAATTGGGCAATTTCCTTTTTTTATTCTGAACTTGATGTTCGTGTGAGTCTTTTTCGTTTTTTGTTTTTATTCAATGTTGATGTGAATATGGTGAATATGGGTTTGGCAGGCAAAATTTTGAATTTATTAGGAGTGATGGTGGTGAATTGATGCCCTACTGCGTATAATTTAGATGAACGGCTTTTAAATTGATTTGAAGTCGTTGTTTTTGGCAATAAATTGGGTTTAGACAATCGTCGGGGGGGGTTTAATTAAATTAACGAAAAGTTTTGCGGACGACATTGATTTGATTTCGGTCTTAGTTTATGGTGATAGGCTGTTGGGCTAGTTGGCGGAGTTAGAGGAAGGGTCTAGTTGTGCTAAACGTGGATCGGACAGTTTATTTTTGTGTTTTTTTTTTCAAACCTTGTAAGTCTTAAGGAACAAACCATAACTGAACGAACGCTATTCTGTCACTTCTGGTTGTGATTTCATTTCCTACTTTCGCAGAATGCTTAAAAGCAAAACATTGTGTGAGAAGAAGGCAAAGCAATTTGACATACTATCTCGTTAAGGTAGTTATGGGTTCTACATTCTTTTGACAGCATTCAGGTCGAATTTTCGTTCGTGTGAATTCAAAAGATTTGTACCTACCTACTGTTTGACTGCAATGGTTTTTGGCTCAGTTTCGTTAAGTTATCCGTCAGTTGTGGCAGCCGCAAATTTGATAGTCTTTAAAGCCCTAGCCGGAGCGGAAAGTCATTATGAACCAGGTACGGCACCGTGCAGAGCCTAAATTCAATTATGCTTGAGCCTTAAAGCTACTTAATGTATTAGTATTTAAGTAAATAAGACACCAATTCACATAGGCGAAATAAGTTACATATTATGTATCTATTACTATTCGCATACATCTATTATGGGCAACTGTAGTTGACAGCACTAAATAGAACTTAACGTAGAACTATGACGTTTATTTTTGACAGATGTCTTTCTGCCTTTATCCTGTTCAATTTTAATTACTGTCGGTATCTTTTGGAACTAAAAACAGCGACGATAAACAGTACTAATATTCGACAAAGTTCAATTAATTCAAAAATTCCTCTAAAAGATGCTAAACGGTTTTTTTTTTAATTTCGCTAAGTTTTTGGCAAACAATTAGATTCTGTTTTTTGGTTGTCATGTTTGCCTAAAAATTTGCATTTTGAATAAAGAATGACGTTACTTAAACTTTGATGTCTGCATGAATGCACTCATTTGCTCTCTCTGAGCTTGAACAGTACTCTAGAGCAGTGTTGCCAGTCGCTGTGAAATACCTATTTTTCTCCGCAATATTACAGGGTTCATCATTCTCTAAAACGTATTTGTATAAGCTTGCATTTCCAATTTATTTAAAAGCAGTCAATTACGAAACTAAATGTATCAATAACAACGACGACGATTCAATTCAATTCCTAATTCAGTCAACCCAAGTGCTGCGTTGTCAATTGATCAGTTTGACAGCTGTCTAGTCGATAGAAGATTTTAATTTTCGGAAGCTGATTCAAAAAGCCTTTCAACTGAATTGTTCCGTGTGTGAATGAGTCCATTGTAACAGTTGAAACAGTCTTTCAATTCAATTTATGTCTTGTGTATGGTCAAGTGTCAATTTAGTTATTATTCGTGCTTCCCTGAGTCAATTTATAATCGAGTCCCGGATGTGTTACACTCAAAAGGTTGCAGCTTACGAAGAAGATCCTAGCTATCTATAGATCAACACTGATACAACTTATTCAATAAAAAAATAATTCAAACGATGACCCAATCCAAAGACCTGTTTTCCCTCTTTGCAGTGACCTCGTATCCATTTATCTCTATCACTTTGTAATTAAATCTCAATTCAATTGAAATACTTTACTGACCCAATATTGATACTTCCCTTTATCCAAAGCAATAGGAAGAAAAGCACAGCTCTTGGGTTTCATCTCTATTACTACACTTACCCCATTCGATCTAATTGAATTCATTTTACTACTACTCCACTGGGAAGTGCTTGCGCGACGACCAGTGTAAACATCGAATGTGTGTTCCAATTTACTCTGTTTCCCCCTCCCTCCCCTCCTAACACATCCGGATTTGTTGACACTGAGTCAATCAATCAGCACCCAGTGCACACTCACTAGTCCTCCAGATAGCTAGAAAGTTACACGGCACAAGCATATCCCTCTCCTCTAAGCCAAGCGAATTAGATTCAATTAAACGATTTCGATAACACAACACGTCCGTCCGTCCGTTTGGCTCTGTCCTTATCACTCGAACTCGATAGAGATATGTGCCAATAAATGATGGGCGTTAGTAAAGCAACAAACCCACTGCTTCAATCCGTCAAAGTGTTCGATAGATACATGCCACCAGTCGCCTGGATTGACTAGCTCTTCTATCGCCAGTCTTGTTGTCTTTAATTTGCAGTTTTTAAAGCGGCGGCAGCAACAGTGACGTTCAATCAATTATAATTCGCTGTAATTGATTGCAAACAAACATTAATCAAAGAGAAACTTAATTATGCATCCATGGGGAAGAAGAAGGAGAACCGAATCCATACATATGCTCCACATCAGTGTTTTTCTGCTTAGGTACACGAAGCACCTTGAAGGCATCTTTCATACTGCTTGCAACGAATCCGGTGGAAATCTAGGACGGACGTATCTCACTCTCTCGGATGATGGCTCTTTCGGTTGACTTGAACTTAATTTCATGAAATTGCATCATGTGCAACGATTGGAGTGGCTGTTGGTGCCTACTGGGTGCTGCAGCTGGAGCTGGAGATTTATGCATACGTGAGCGAATGAAATCATTTTAATTACATTGAGCGCATCAAATATTGATGATTCTTTAGTGGATGCTCGATAAATTTGCTGGCGAGTGGTGGCTTACACAAGCCTCAAGGTCTCTCGGGTGAACACTTGCTGTGTTTATGCATGGGAAGGGGGGGAGGTACATATCCTGCCGCAAGGAAACAGAAAGTCTAGGTTCTGGTGCAAGAATCGTTGAATTTATAGTTTCAAGTGTAACAGAGTGTAAGAGCAAAATTGAATGCATAACTAGTGTTTAATTGAAAAATGTTTTGGAAGCCCCGGCACTTGTAGTTGGTAGGAAACGACGTGCACAGGCTGTTTGTAGGGATAAGAGGGCTGTGAGGGCTGGAAGTACCCCCAAACTATAGAGAGAGAGAGGCAACAACCATCTGAAATGGGGGAGGCTTTAAGGTGTATTTTACTAAAGAAGGGAGCTTGGGAGAGTATCCTAAAAGTTGTTCTATTGTGTCATAGACGGAAGGGAGGTTCTAAGGCGATGGGTCGACTTGGGAAGCCGAAAAGGAGGAAGAGGCTGCAAAGAGTCCCTATATAAGAGGAATAGGAGAAGGGAAGCTTATCCGTGATGACTGGACACTGAATAGGCTAAAGGCGGTGCGCAAAGCTGGAGAAGGTACTCTACCAAAACTGATCAAGCTCCCTGAACTATAACCGGACACCCTTTGGAATCTGGGTCCTAGTGGGAGTAGATATTGCCTTGATAGTTTCCACGTCATTCATAGATCAGTCTTGTATAATGTGACCAACTGCATTTATTGTTAAAGATTAATGGACCCAGATGACTACCATGCGGAACATCTAAAAATGCGTTAATAGAGTCAGAGACTTAACAGAACCCTGTACGGGCGTTTCTATAGGAACGATGCCAGCTATGAAATTGAAGAGCGTGGCAAATCAAGAGCTTTAATTAGAAAGGTATAGGCAGGATAGTTGGCAGTTAGCTGACAGATTGTATCAAATGTGTAGTCAATCCTTCACCTGCCTTTACTACTTGCAGTGTATCTCGGGAGGATGGTAGAACAGCATGATGTGTATATTACTCTGTAGGTGTATTCCTGAGGGAAGCAGGAGCTATTAGTGTACTACAACCTCTCTCTCTCTCTCTTAAATCAGTGAGTGCTCTATGAATGCTTTAGTCAAACTCCAAGAGAGAGGAAGTGACAGGAAAGAGTTTGCTTTAAACTCAGGTGGCACAAGCAGGGATGCCGTTTTCAAATTTCGAAGGGGAGTAATTAAGAACTTTACAGGGGAATATTTTGTGCCTGAGGGGAGTACAGGAGTATACTATTTTTTCAGCTTACTTTTCCATTTCGTAGTTTACTAGACGCTTTGAAATTATCTCATCACTTTCAAGGACAAAAACAAGACGAAGCCCATCACACACTGGACCAATTTTGCCCTGGGGTAACCCCGAGTAAATTCTCCTAAATTGGCAGCTCACAAGGAAAAGAGATAATGTATAAGTTTTACCCCGCTTTTCAACTGCTTCAACACTGGATGATGATTTTACCATGTTTCTTGCTTTACACCACATCTTCCTCTTCTAAAAAGCCAGTCTTACTCCGGGGTAATTGCACCAGTGTATAACCGGTGATCACAACAAAAATCTTTTCCCAGGTGCCAAGAAGAAATATCAATGTTATGATGAATTGGTGACTGAGAGCTTTTGCACAGTTTGAACATGTACGAATACTCCATTAGTACTAGAACATTCGACAACCCTGGGCAGTAGGTATCAACATTTATTTTTCCATGGTTGGTGTCCTAACTGGCTAAAAAAGAAATGTATATAATTTATGTATTCATTTATAATTCGCAGTATTTTTTTCATGTATTCATGTTGAAATACACTAAGTGCTTAAGGTTGAACACAGCACCTCGATACATGGTTTCAGCCTCTTTAAAATCAATTCAGTCGAAGTTTTTCACAGAAGTTCTTAGCACTAAGAGTGTCAAAATTTTTGTACAAGAACGTTCCCTTTAAATAAGTTCAAACAAAAAGAGCAAAATACGTGGTGATTTATCTATCCCGTGCTATTGAAAGTAGTGCCGCATCTCTTCCAATAAAACTGCTGGCAATTCCTCAACAAAGTGACCTAGATCAGATTACCAACTTCACACAACCACTCCATGTTGCCGGAGAGAAATATGTACAAAAAACAAAGCTCCATCTACTCCATTCTTCCTAGCGTCTAGATGGCGCCCCATCTCAGTCGCACAACTAAAAAGATCTGTCATGCAATTTATCTCCGCCAGGGCCTAATGTCCTCAATGAAATTTGAAAAATTTTTCTATCACAAACCTGTACTAAGTACAGTACCCATTACTGAGCGGCGCCATTGCCAAAACTCAGAAACAAAACGCATTTCTCATTCACTTTCGTTGTTTTGTTTTAGTTTTTAGTTTTTTTCTTGCTATGCTATGCTATTTCTGTCCAATCATCGACCTCCTCGTAGGGCTGTGCACTAATTAGCTCCCAAATTTAGCAACAATAGCTGTTTGCTTGAAGCTATTTTCGTTGGAAAAACTCCGAGGAAAACACTATGATTAAGTGCGTTGTACTGGGTGGTGGTGGCTGCACTGGCCCATGATGATGATTCATAAAAAGAAGAGAATCTATGCCTTCCTGTACACAGATGAGGAATTGGTGTCGGCATTGATGCAGTAAATATCCATTAAACTTGCTTCGCAATGTATGGAGGAGTATCTAGATGTGTGTAGATGGATAGATACCTTCTACTCCCCCATTAGACTGGTCTAATTATAGGTTTTTTTTGCAGAAAATCTTTTTTTTTTTACAAAGATGTATCTCAAAGTGAAAGGAATGCGCGGTTTTTATCTAACACCACTGCTCTCTTCATCATCATCATCAGCATCGTTGTCGGCGGCAACATCAGCCGCACACAAAAAAAAAATAGCAAAACATCAAGCTAACATAGGGCGCTGCGTGTTGGTGGAGTATATCCACAAACCCAAGCGGATAGTTCGGGGTGGCTCGGCTCACACGGGACCGGGTACAAAAACAAAAAAAAAAAAAAAACAGTTGGGTGTTAAGGAGGCGGAGGCTGAATTTTCAATTTGATACGGGGTGCGGATTTATAGCTCCGTCATCATCATCATCCTAGTCGTTTGGCGTGATGTGAAATTGTTAAATTAGCCAAGACATCGCGTAGCAGCGTGGATAATGGAACTTGGCCTTTGCCATTCCTCCTTTCCCTTTCCCTTGGCCTTTTGTCCCGCTCCCCGCTCCCACTAATCGTAAGTTTTTCAGGCGATTTTTTCGCTCAGTTTTCTTGGTTCGTTTTATATTTTTTTTTTTTCCATGAAGTGTCGCTTTAATTAAATAGCGGCGGTAGTGTTGTGAAGAAATTTAATTTAATTTTTTTTCCAACACTTTTTTTTCTCTCTCTCTCTGTTTTTTTTTTTCTGTTGAAGGCTTTGGATAAAGGACCTGCCCGCGAGGGGATCACAAACGTTTAGCCTATTTGTTCGCCCGTTGGGAAGAGACACAGTCACAGGGTAGGTGGGTGAAAGTAAATTCTGCGTTAACTGTCTAATTATTCATGATGTTTACTCTCGCGCCTTGACTGTAGGGCGGCTCTATGGGACAGGGTATGAGTTGGCACACACACAAAGTCTCTATAATATAAGTCTTGGGGCGTGGATTTAGTATTTAAATGAGTTTACTAGAGCTGCTGGTTTTTAATTTTCTTATTTCTTGTTGCGTGTATATCCTATTTCCTCCCCAAAAAAAAGAAGACAAAGCAAAAGAAAGAAATTACGTTGCTCCAAGCAATGGGACAATGAATGGTGTTTTGTTTCATTTTTTTTTTCTATTTGGGTGGTAGAATGTTGGGGGGTTATCCTGCGAAGGTTGAGGCGACGACATTTTCAAGTAACAAATTGAAAATGAAGAAAAGAATTAAATAAAGTTTTTAATTGGAAACGGAAATTGTTGACACCGTCGGTGTCGGTAATTAAAAAAGAAATTTCGTCACTCATTGGTTGAAAGAGGGGCGGAGGACAAGTGATTGTCCTTCTCGGTTAACATTCAAGTGGGTATTGTCCCCTTTGAATAGAGAACTGCTTGCCATCCTTTTTATTGACATTTCTTGAAAATCTCTCGAAATTTGCAACAAGAAACTGATCTTTGACATTTGATCTGTTAAATTGGCCACAAGTAGCATTCGTGTTGTGCAAGGTGTACTACTTTTAATGAAGAGAACGGAACCTACCCACAGTCTTATGCCTTTAGTGATTCTTATCTTGTGGGCCCTAGGGTCTCTACGACTCCTTCGCGTCATAGCTTCTGGCTCCTCAATTCTTCACCACTTGCCGTACTTCCTTTTCGACTGTTCTGTGTTATATGCTTCATGTACTGAAGTTAGAAAGTTCCACCGTATAGCGTGGTTAGCTACATACCTATCATTTCCATAGGAATTCTGACCCATCAACTCCCACTTCAGTCGTTGTATGGTTGCGTCTAGTGGTTCATAGTCCATTCTCTTCGATTTGTCCAAGAAAATGCAGGAAATAGTACTCAGGAACCTATTAATGAACGTTTGTTGATAGAAGCAATCACTGTTCACTAAAAGGATGAAATTCGATGGACTTCACCACCAAAAACACACAAAATTGCAAGAATTTGGAAATGTACTCCTTTACACAGTACTGTCGCAACGAACAAAATACTGTGAATTATAAATGAATGCAAAATATGAATAAAATCAACCTCTGTCAACTTGGATACCATCCACCCCAGAGCGAAATTTAAACTAATGAACAGATTAGAAGAAGAAAAGACAATAGTACAACGAAGATCGTAGAGAGAAGAACACCTTAAGTCGTTTTTATCCCTCCTAAGGTACATACAAAATATTGGTGCGTTTGGAAGAGGAATGCCTGTGTACCTACCTAGATAACATAGTAACGTTAGTGTCAGGGAATTTTGTCTGAACGAAGGCTTTTATGGGCAACCCAAGCTAGAGCTACTGATACAGATGTCACTGACGAAACAAGTATGTCCTTGGCTACTTCAAATGAAGGGTTCTTTGTCTGATCTTTGGTTGGAGTGCTGGAGAGACGGAGAGTAACGAACAAGGTATTCAGTCAGAAAACTGAAGATAGAGCGACTAAGATAGTGTATTTGGAGCTAAATTTTCCAGCCATAAGTCTTCAAATCCCCCATTCAGCTAGATGAAGAGTGGCCTGTTGAATGAGCATCAGGTTGTGATGTTTCCCAAGGCTGAGTACTAAGACTGCTACTATCTACATGGTTCTGAGCTGGATTATGAACATCGGCCTACAACAGCATCAGCAGCCATGGCAGTCACGTTATAGGTTCAATGTTCAAACACCTTGAAAAGAACAACATTTGAAGCTGAGAAAGCAGCAAAAACTAACACTGTCCTGTCAAGAACCACGTCAAACAGAGAAGGACCAAAGCAAAAGAAAAGACTTCTCTTAAGAGGAAGACAGAGTGTTGGCAACGCTAGTGCCATGACAGACTCTTTTTCGTCGTACCCTTGCATTATGTAGTATTTGAAACATAAGATAGAAAATCAACACCTTGAGAGTATACAATGCCTTTTGTACTACCTCCTATTAGGGGACAAGCGAAGTGGCTGTCATAGACCTTCATGTTTAAAAAGCCCATCGAAAATATTCTCCAATAGAACAATGGTGTCAACAGCGACAAGTCGAAGTGGCAAACGTGATGGTATCAGTCTGGACCTGAACTTCTACCTGACCCCGATATTTACCAGGAACACATTCACGACAGCTTCATAGAAAGGAACCTACAGTTTTATGTCGTATCCGAAGTCCAGAGTATTTTTGAGAAATTTTCACATGACAGTCACAACTCTTGGATGCTTGTCAGATACTCGCAAAAGGTAGGACCGTACAAAAACGTTGATGATACTATCTGGGACTCGGACCTGGGACTCAGTGCCCAGTAGTCCGACACCCTAAACACTGGGCCATGGCAACCACTTATATACTACGTTTTAGTTGTCATTCTTACTCCTAAGTTAAATTTGGCCTTAAGCCTATCTTTGCCGGAACCATTGAATGTGCTACGTGAGCTGCTAAACTCTAAATTTAATGACAAAACTCGACCTCCATTCTGACAGATAGTATAGCAATGCTAACTCAAGATCTATTAAGATTGCCAATTCAAGGAACAGCTGAAGGTTAAGTAAAAACAACAAACATCTATCCAATTACATCGTGTCCCACTCAAATGCGTGTCATAGGTTATTCTTATCTGCTGGCAAACTAAAATGTATCTGTCACTGCACGTAGCCAAATAAAATTGAAGTCCCGACTGTGTGCGATCTTTTAGCCCGATAGCATTGAGGCCATAGCATAACTCCTGTCACAAACAAACAAGCAACAAATAACAGCGTCTCATAATTTTACAAACAATCTCATATTTTATACATCAAATGGATATAAATTAAACAAACTACTTTTTTTTTTGTTTTGTTGAGCTGGTGGTTGGGGGGTTGACGGTTGACGGTAAACTATCCCTGAGTTGGCATTTGATATAATGAAAAGTATCTAGTCATGTTATCTGTTGGCACGCATGCATAAATCTTTTACGATTATGAATATGAACGCGTATCGTAAATTTGTTTTTCAGCACACACAAACCGCCGCCGTGTCTCCGTTTTTGGGGGGCTGGCGAAGGGGGCGTGGATGTGGTGCTGCTGGTGGTGGTGGTTGCCTGGTTAAATTTAAATAATTTTCGACTTTTTTTGTATGTTGGTTCGGGGCAAGGACGTGTTGTCAACCTTGCCATAGGATATACATATGACATACAATTATAATGGCTTTCGCCAGAATTTTGTGTAGGGTGTGTTGTTTATGGGTGGCTTCTTTCATTTTTGGTGGTATAAATTCCCTACTGGATGGCAGTTGGGCTTTATTGGCTTTCGCCGTTCATAAATTTCCTGTTTGGGTATAGGAGGGATATAATGTCTGTTCTTTTGGACTCATTGTCATAGATATACGAGAATGAGCTACGGTATGGCATTCCTACTTGTGAATGGAAATCAGAATGAGCGGCTTTCGTGGTTGTTTTTCTGGGCAAAAGGGACGGGATTGAGGCAATGTGTTTGGCATTGTGGTTACTAAAAATAAAGACATCCGACAATCAAAAATCAATTTTGCGTTACCGCAATGGCAATTTCGCGTTTCTTATGGCCGTGAGCGCACGTAGGGAAATGGTTTTTATTCTTTTTGTTTTCGTTTTTTGGATTTAGGTCAATCGCGTATATGAATGGCTAATGTGTTGTACCGGGGAATAGGGCCTGGCCTTTGCGGAAACATCCATTAAAATGAATTTGTTTTTTTTTGGTAAAATGTGGAGCCATTTTGACACCATTTTTAGGTGGAACTGAGTTATAATGGAATGGTTTTCGTCTTAAAATGGTTCAAGCATGGCAACGGCGAAAGGTTTGTGAATTTTAGCAACCCAATTCGCCTTTTCATAGGCGGCATCATTAGCACAAGTCGTGCCACAAAGTTCTACAGACAGACAAGCAACCTCCAACCCAATTGATAGCCTTGCCATCAGTCCCGCCAGTTTAAAATTAGTCTCCTGGACATCCAGAATAGACATTTAAACCTCCAAACTTTAACACTAAACGGTATTCAAATCAATTTCTCAAAAGAAGACGCAGTCAGTACCACTGAGAAGGCGACTAGAGCCTTCTGGGCTTGCTCTAGGTTTTTCAGCAAATCATGGGGATTAAAACCAAAAATGATCCTCACAATCATCACTTCAATTATCACCTATGCTTCGCTAGTATGGTTGGGAAAAGGCCAACCAAACGGTCACGTGGTCTGCCCTCATAAGAATACAACGCTTAGCTTGTGTAGGTATTACGGGTGCAATGCGCTTCTGCCCGGCAGCTGCGTTTATGAAGACTGCAGCTGCTAGTGCAATAATTCCTCCTCTACCTTAGACGGACACATGAAAATCCTTGAAACTGTTCCTGTGCTTTCCAATCCAGCAGTGTGCCTCTTAAACTCCATGCCAAAGAGACTCTACACCCTCTTAAGGTCCCAATCCGGAGTTTCTGGGACAATCAGCCTACTCCCCAAACTGACGGATCTAAAATGTCAAGTGGGTCTGAAGCTGGAATCTCCGGTCCAAACTACAAATTATCTGTCCCTCTAGGACAGACCTCTTTCAGGCAAAGGTCCACGCTATCGAGCTCTGTGCCAGAGAATGCATTAGAAGAAACCTCCGAAGATCTCATATCAACAACCTTTCAGACAGTCACGCAGCACTCAAGGCTCCTTCGACGCCTACAACTTTGAGTCTAAGCTACTCTGGAACTGTCTCCAATCCAATCAAATAATATCACACTAACTTGGGTCCCTGGACACAGGGGCATCCTTGGCAATGAAGCCGCCGATGAGCTTGCCAGACAAGATGTTCAGGCTCCTTTCATTGGTCCTGAACCTTTTTGTGGCCCACAAACTAGTCAAATTAGAATGGAGCTCGATAAGAATCGCTCTCCTACTGGAACTCTCTAAATGGCTTAAAACACGCCAAAGAATTCATAAACTTTTCAAAAAAGAGAAGAGCTGGTGCGACAGCTTGGCCATCTAGAGAATAACCAAAGAGCTGACAGGAGTTCGCAGCTTCAGCCAAGACCCAGTGAAAAGCCTAGGCACAGGCGATAGAAGGAGCATTTTTGGGCGCTATCTGCGATATGCAGTGGAAGGTTGTCGGAGGAATTCTAGGACCTAAAGTGGGGCACCACAAGGCTACATTCTTTCACCAATAGTGTTCCTCTTGGTGACTGGCGATTTGCTTCGTGTAACTACTTAACCGCAATGCAATTCCTGGAAGCATTTCTTTAAGCACTTGCAGTATTTCGGTTGCTTGATTGCATGAAAAATTTGTTTGCTCCGAAAGCACTCAGTGTATCTTAACAAGAAAAGGAAAAAGTACTGTGAACTACAAACGCATTGCAAAAATTACATAGAATTTTCTCCAGTTCATTTGGATACCACCCAAAGCTTGTAAGAAGATAGGTCAGATCGTCGTCCGGTATAACTTTGCGTACTACTTACCATGTTACCCAACCATATAATCATACTCCCTTTTTGACTCTTACGACTGCTAATAAGAACCGCCTCTGTCATGCCAAAGCTAGACTCTATTACCCTAGCCCTTGTCTTTAACTTGTACTCCATCAGGAACTCATCGTCCAAAGACATCGAGTCTGGTCATCAACTTATGTGGATGTGATACTTCGTGACTCGCAAGGGTATACAAGAAAGAAGTAGGCCGCTTGTTTTTTACTATCAGTACGTTCCAAAGGGGATATGAATACCCTCTTTCTGATGTACAGTACACGGGCATAAGTTCAATTGGAAGGCAGAGGAAACACTTAGTGTTGTGGTATTTGACACTCGAGGTTTCAATATCTATTCTCCGTGTGTGGTTTCCAAATTAACTTTGAAGAGTTCTATATAATTTTAGCATTCATTCATAATTCGCAGTATTTTTTTGTGTTCGTATTGAAATATACTAAGTGAAGTGAAATATATAAATCGACGAAGGCTCATAATGACGAATAGATCATAAATCTTAAAGTCTCATCAAAATCATGTTCCATAGAACAACTCTGGCTCCTCTCTCTTTCAATCAAATTGTCAGGATAACTTTCCACCAGCTGCTTAGCAACTTTAAAGTTCAAAACTCCATAATTCCAAAGTATGTTTCAGTCCTCTTTACTTTGTTAGAAAATTTAAAACAAAATTTCCAAAGCCATAGGACGAAATAACTTTTTCTTTTCTGTCAAAAAAAAAGTTGTTTAGTTGAGAACAAAAATTGTTGCCAACACAGTTTCCATTGAGTAACTATGTCTTCCGGTAGCCGAGTCCTTTATCTATTTCTAAAGAGTTTTTCTCATAGTTTATAGGACATAAGCTCATCCACCTATTCACCTATATTTTCTGTTTGGACTCACATGAAAGGATCCTTTTGTAAAGGATTTAAGAGTGACTAAGTTTTACCCGCTACCAATTACCTCTTTTTTTTTGGTTTAATCCCTTTCACCCTCTTATTAGTACAAAAAGGAACCACCACCACCAACAGTGAAAGGAAGTAATTAAAGCAATTACATTTGTCTTTGCCTTCCTCCAACTGTCATGCAAGGACTAACAGTCCACCCACACACACGGAGCAAAACTTTCTCTCAAAGGGAATACATAAAGTCGTCCATCAAAGTTTGATGGAAAAGCGACGGTACCTACCTATCGTGTGCATAATTTTATATGTGAAAAAAGGACTCAAAAGAGGGATATTACTTTCAATAGCAGCGAAATGGAGAAAATTGCCCAATGTCCTGAATGCAAATATGAAAAGGAAAATGCTTCTCGGGCATTATGATATTTTTTTTTGTCCTGCTACTCCTTGATAATAGGGCAAATGGAACGCTGTCTAGACATACTTAATGGCTGCTGGTGATATTATTAGCGAGACTTTGAAGGTTAGCATTGCTGCAGTTTGCAATCGATTGCATAGGTTATGAGTATTCTATGAACAGATGTGATTTGAAGGATAAGTGGATTAGACAATGAAAATTGAATATACTACAGGACGACTGTCAATCTGTTTGTGCACGGTATTGGGTGAGGATTGCGATATTAAAGCCCAGCATGAACTGCGACTTCAAAGACTGAACTTCAATAGTTGATGCTTTGCAAGTCCTCATCATCTCAGGAGGCGACACTTGTCTAAATTTTGTAACAAATGGCATAAACTTCACAATGTCCAGTTAGAGAACTCGCAAGGTATGCAAACCCTTCTTGCTGAGTTCAAGTTACTCTCTTGCTTTACTATTATTGTCCAGGCTCCTTTGGTTGGCCCATTGTTAAGTGAACTTCGAAACAAGGTTCTGTACCACAGAGTGGCCGACCAACAACTCTTCTAGCCCGGCAGTCTGTCCGTACCTTTGTGTCTTGTGATCGATGTTATGGTGGACTGGTTAGTAGCTGTCCTCTGCTGGTTCTCAAGGTACTCAAGGTAACACACTATCCGATTCCCCATTACTATCCTTAGACGGCTTTAGAAGTGTCTTCTTACTTTCTTAGATGACCCTACAGTCCAAGGTGGATCTGGGCCTCAAACGACAAGCCTCTTCAGCTGACTCGGTCATTGGTCTTCCTTCAGTTACACATGCCAAATTAGTTAAGGTCCCTTTCCATTCGCTTGAGTCACTTAAGAGTACACATCGTACTTCCAGTGTGAACTTTTCGGCCTTGAGCTTTAATGTCTATCCGCTGTACATGTCCTTACCATCTCAGTCTCATTATCTTCTCCCTTTATCAAGATCAAGATGATTGATCAAGGATCTTGTACAGGGCTACCTTAGTTGTTCGAGTGAAGGTCTTACTTCCCCATTAGCCCAAGTCTGCTTTGCATTTCATTGCTCGAATTTATTGCTGAGCCTAGGTAGACCAACTCCTTAACTCCTTAATTACTGTCCGTAGTCTCGTCGAAGTTGAAAAAATTGCACGACAGAGCGTCATATTGTCTAAATGTCTTTTTTAAATCAAAAGTGTCGGTAAGGTAGTCACCAACCATGGTGGAGAAATGTGAGTTCTCAAGTTCAACCCTGCATAGACGAATAAGAGTGACAGGGATGTTAAAGAGGTGATGTGGTGGTTAATGTTGATATTTAATGGATATGGTCGGAACTTGAGCACCAAATCTTTGGTCATCAATCATCATCATTCCCGCCTTTTCTTCTTCTTCTTAAAGAGCTCCCGACCCTTATAGAGTCCCTGCCTGGGCCATCGTTGCCTTTCATCCTCTGCGGTCCCGAGCACTCTGCTTCCAGTTGTGAAGACCAAGTTTTCTGGCATCCGCGACAGCTTGGTCTTTGTACCGGAGGTTCCCGCCTTTTAGCCTCTGTATATGTATTCCTGAGCGAGTGCTCCTTCTGACATATCGATGTTCTTCCTTTCTCAACTATTCGAAGAGCTCTTAATCAGCTCTGGTCTTTCTATGCTTCTTGTTTGGTTGCATGTTATCCCCGTCGTTTTTCATCAAACCAGCGGTTTCCTTGTGTCAGTCAGGTCATCTCTAATGGCTTGTTTGCAAGGTATCTAGTGTCTATGCCAGGCTCAAAGTACTCCGTGTAGCCTTCGTCCTCATTCTAAGGTTTAGCGGCGTAACGCATGAATCATAGTGCTGTTATTGGACAAGTTTCTCTTACCCTGCTGATGCCCATACAGGCTAATCGATGATAATGCTTCATCTTCGTTAATGAGAGAGTTTTTGCTTTACTAGAATTTGCCACTTCCATAATCTACCTCGGATTCGGGACGGGCACCTTTTAGTTTGTGTTTTGGAAGCACTGATTATCTTTGTTACTGATGAGTTCCAATTCCACTTACCTTAAGTTCTCTCTATTTAAGACACCCAAGACGATTTTCCACAGATACACCTACAACAAAAATTCCAACAGGCTGTTAAGTGTGGGTAATTAGTACAAGAATATGTTAATTAAACAAAAAATAATACAATCTAAACGACGATAGGATTATGTGGGTCATTAGCAGATAAATG
This sequence comes from Chalcosyrphus nemorum, assembly GCA_949716465.1. Classification (NCBI taxonomy): domain Eukaryota; kingdom Metazoa; phylum Arthropoda; class Insecta; order Diptera; family Syrphidae; genus Chalcosyrphus; species Chalcosyrphus nemorum. The sequence continues at coordinate 78,923,769 of OX454332.1, read as the reverse complement.
ACAAGTTAAACACGTGTGTCATGTGAATCGTTTGAAGAATCCCTTATACTTTAAAATGGATCTAGATAAGAACCAAGATTAAGTAGTGTAATTCGAGTTTTTGTTTGAACAAAGAATTATTTCTTGACAAAATGCCTGTCATTAATTTTGAATTAAGTGAAAAGGTAGGCTCGCACAGCGGGTGTAGATCGAATTAAATGGTTATTAGGCGAAGACAGGCTTTTTTTGGAAGATTTTTCCGGAGGCGTGGAGCAAAGAATAGGAATTTTGAACCCACACCAGGGCATGAAAAAGAGTTCGTCCAGAACCCCTTAAGATAAGCCAACAAGTTGATTTTGACCAACAAAAGTTCAGTAACCCTCAAAATTCTGTCTGAAAAGAGAAAAATCGCTGGTCATCTGAATTTTACTTCCTACCATGACCTAGTCAACAAAAGACACAACATATTGGATGTTTCAAAATTTGTTGGCAACAGAACTAATTATTTTTCTGACTTCCCTGCGTCAGTCTTTTGTATTCTCAATTCTAAAATCCAGAAATAAACATTCTTCAGCAGTTTCATGTTACACAATTTTGACATTGAAACGCGTCAGAAACAGAAATAGCTTCCAACCGCCACAATTATGTCACGGAGGCGCACAAAACTGCACACCTTTACTTTAGGATTGATTAAAATAAGACGAAGAAATTCTAGATCAAGGCATTCGGATGTAACCATTCAGTTCTTAACGCCACCGCCACATTTTGTGAGAATCCAACAAAACCAAATGTTCCATCGACACACAACAGAATAAGATACTCGAACATAGTATCGGATTCGTTCCTCCGTTAATGACACTCTAGAACCGAAACCGAACGACAATAATAATTCATCTCTCAAGAAAAGAATTCATCTCTTTGGCTGGAATATACGAGTAAATCATAAGAGGGGTACCCCTTCAATTGTGTATTAATGATGATGACAATGATCAATTTACAGACACGCGGTTCTCGGTAGTCAGCAGTCTTGGTGCTATCGGGTTTCTATTATTATCGTCACTTTAAGTGATTCTCGGGCTTGAGATCGTCGTCGTCGACCACAAATCAGCTGCACAACGACGACGTTCTTATGTTTTGTTATCTCTATACACACCCTCTATCTGTGTATCTGCGGGGGGGGATTGTGCTAGTTGTAATCTAATATTTTTTTTTTCTAAAACTCTGGGCGGAAAAGAGTATGTTCATTTTGAACTCTGTTGACCCAGTTGTTGGATTATTTGTTTTTGATTCGATGTCGGAGGATTGTTATGTTTCCACACACAAGTGAGGTCTAACTGGAGCGAATGTGATGTGATTATGGTTTACTGACTCTAATTGCATTCGAATGGATTATCTTTGATTGAAATTGTGGCAACTATTTTAGCACAAACTGTAATAAATATCCAAGTCTTATCAGCGGACTCCCTGGACTGATTAATGGCATGTGCCCAAATCGAGTTCAAGTTACATATTTGTCAATAGATATTGGGTTCAAGGTCTATCGTTACCATGGGCAACCGATAAGATCGGGTTGCGGGTTGATTTATGCTAAGGTTGGCCAATTAAACGAACAATGGCTTGTAAAAGTTATCGTCGAGATTATCGACCAACATGACACGCAACTGATGACCGCCTCTTCTTCGATCGTATTTCATACATTTACAGGGTGACCAGATAAGAACGATAGGAACCAAATTTTAAATAAAACAACAACGGTATGACATATAAATTTTGACTTCATTTTGAAGGTAGATTCATGCCATTTTATTCAAAATAGCACATCAGCCAAATAGCCGCCTCGGCTTCAAGCGATCTGTTCAAGTCTTAATGACTCTCTGCCGGGAATAGCGTCTCGAATGTAGGCCTCGAGTTCATCCAAAGTGGTAGGATGAAGAACTTGATATAGCCCCAGAGAAAGTAATCGACCTTTGTTAAATCGGAGCAACGCTCGCCATGAGATGACAATAGTCTCCTTTACAACTTCGAGCGTGGTGCTCCTTGTAGTAGGCATGCTGCGCCGCCGTCTTTTTAGGACCAAAGTCCGGATATATCGATGTTGTCGAGCTCTGGCCACTGAAACCGTTGACGGCTATCTCTTTCCTTATTTCGGAAAAGGTTCGAAGATGCCGCCACAACCAACAGTTAATCATTGTGAATACGTTGCTTGGCCAAACTTTTGTGAATTATGTTCGCTCCAGTGAAAGCAAAGCAAAATGCGGATCTTTGGCCAACATTTCCAGCAACGAGCTGTCTATTTCCCTGTGGAAGATATTCAGCGTTGTAATGAACCTTTCTTTGCTAATTCATCCATCTGACATATTATCCAATTCTTCGATGCTGACAGGCACGCTTTATTGGCTTTCTTTGAAATATGATCATATCCGCAGCTTGTTTTGTTGCTTGAACAATACTGCAAATATGCTGTGAAGACTGTATATGTATTATTGATTTGTATTCTGATAGAGAATCTGCGCTCTTCTCTTCTGACAGCTGTCAAGAGTGACAGTTTGTGATGAAATAGAGTGGAAAACGCCTCAAATTCCCCTATTCGAAGGGAAATTTCACATCTTTTTGTGCAGTATTCAAGTCTTTGCCGTCCGATTTCCTCAAACCGTACAGTTCCTACTTGACATCTGTCAAAAAAGGCCGAGTTTAAGCAGAAATGACGCGGAAATTTACGATTTACACAATTTTTTGCGTTTGATCAAGTCCATACCATCCCATTTCTACTTGACAGCTGTCAGAAGTGACAGGTTATGAAGAAATAAAATGGAAAATACCTCAAATTCCCCTATTCGAAGGGAATTTTCACATCTTTTTGTGCATTATTCAAGTCTTTACCGTCCACTTTCCTCAAACCGTACAGTTCTTACTTGACATCTGTCAAAAAAGTTCAGAGTTTATGCAGAAATGACACAAAAATTCTATTTCTGTATCTAATGATGAAATTTTGCACTAATTGAAGCTAACAACATTTCATAATCCACTAATGTTCTCTTTTATTGATTCTTACGCCCCTATTAGCCGTTCGCATCTTTTAACTAAATAACTTCGCACCAAGGCGTAAAATTTTCTTGCCAAAAGTTACGCAAACAAATTTTGTTCACATCGCGAGTACTCGTACACTCTTGTGTTTTCTAATTCAATTATCAACTTCAACTCGTCGGCTCCAAATTTAATTTTTCAAAAACAATTTTTTCGTGTTTTTTTTTTCGTATTTTGGCACAGTCCCCGACGAAAGTCTAAATTCAATTTACTTAGCATCTTTTGCGTGGTGTTTTTCAGTTTGGGTGAGTTTTTTTTTTTTTTTTTTGTCAGGTAGATAAATCAATAGAAGTTCCGCATCCATTTTTGTTAATTACTTAGAGATACATTAGTTCCACTTAAGATACAGCATATAGAGGGGATACTATCTGCTCAGTAGCTATAAGCTAAGGGGGGGAATTGTGTTCAACTCCTGACCTCCGGTTTTTACTGATACAACAGCCTCTAGTACAAAGTGGAACAATCAAAGCGCTAATCGCTACAACATCCTTTCCCAAAAGTGGTCTAGTCCTCGTCTTCAAGTGTTGGCCACCACTTAATGTATCTAAAACACTTTTAGTAAAAATAGATTTATTTCTCTTTGGCTAATGGCTCTCAATTGGACGGAGGGTGGGTTGCAGCCCATAGTTGCAGAGGAGGAAACTAATTCCTAGCCTGAAGGAAAACAAAAAATAAACGAGGTCAAAGCATTTGGTGGAGGATCGCTTAGGAGGCGGTTATCTTTCGGTCAATAAATGCATAGGAGAGAAGAGGCTCCTATTAAAATCTGGGCCACACTTGGGCAACCTGAAAATTTTCACCATCATACATATATCTCATCCGGCAGGCAGATAACTGCAAATAGCATGTTGCGCGCTATAAAAAGTCGTGCATCTTGTGGGCGTCCGTATGTAGGTATGTATGCACTTCCTGGCTAATGCCATCCGTAGCCTGAAAGCAAATCTCTTAACCTGGTTCCATGGTAGTTGGTTGGGTATCATGTTTCGGCTGAGCGTTACATAAGTTTTTTTGTTACTCTTGTCAGTTGTTGCCACATCCGTTTGACGCTGACTCGTGTACCTGCATAATTTTTGTAGCTAAAGACTTTTTTCAGAGGTCTTGAGAGTGTTTAAGGAATTTTGCCGATATTTTTCATGCAAGGTGGGGAGAAAAAAAAGCCATGCAACAGCATAATACTTGTATTTGCTGCCAGTTGTGTGTAGGAATGAAAAGTCGCTTGGTATGCTGCGTTCATGTTTAAATATTTAACAGAGACACAAGTACACAGTTGCAGTACTCGCAGAGTAAACATTTTTCGCATTTTATTGAATAGTGAATTGTATTTTGTCCTGAATGGGCTCTGCCAGTGAATGAAGGCCTTACGTGTTGGGAATATATAGGAAGGCTAGATGATTGGCTTATTAACATTTAAGTTGCTATTCAATGCGAGAGTTTGGGTTTAGTTTGGTCTCATCTGTAATTGGCATTCGTTGGAGCAATAGAAATGGAAATGCAAATAAGGTAATTTAGTTTGTAATGAGCCAAACGAGCATCGTTATTGTTATTGTTATGCGCAATAGAGCGCTTAAGGGTTATGTTGCCGGAAAACAGAGTCATGTACTTAGTGACAGAAACGTTCAAACATGCATCAACTTTACGACTTAGTGGTTGCAATCTAAACTTGCATCTAAACGAATGTCTATAGATACATAAGTATAATAAAACCATAAATAAATCGTGTCTGTATAATGACCATATTTAGGTACACAGAAGTCAAAACAATGTTTTTTTTTGAAATAGTCTTCCTGGGCTTTTCTTTGTGTGCTCATAAGTCAAAAAATACTACATGAAATTCAATAGTATTTGCATTGTTGCATGTCTGAGGCTTAACCTAAATTTTGGTATATGTTTCATTGCCATCCGCCAGAACCAGAACCTGAGATGTACTCTAATTTGTAAGGTGGATTATAAAATTTCCCATACGTTTAAGTGAGAGGAAATTTAGTTTTGAAAGGCAGTGCACATCTCTCCCTCCCAATTCATTAGCCCAGGAGTAGGAGATTTGCTGACTGACTTACTCAGTGGGCCAGACTTTTACCCTTACAAGAGCTCTTGACATCATTGCTGAAGCATTTAGCTAGGATAACCTTCTTGATTTACATCTTTGTGCCAACAGTTTCTACAAAAGTCTTTGTAAGAGTTGCCAGGTCTCCTAAGCACAGTATTGAGGACATTGATTACTTCTTCTACCTCTCGTGTGTTTTAGGACTCGTATGGTTCTAACTGTGTTGAAGTTTTGTCCAAGGTAATACGCAAGCCTATGGTTGGCATTAAGATTAAGCCAGACTCACGTGAATAAGACTGAACTTTGGCGCCTCTATATTGTTGACTTGGGGGTCCTTCTAAAATCAGCTCCGCATTACGTTCAAATACGTACTCTATTTGTATCAGACGAGCCCTGCTTAACTAGCAATGTCAGCACTGTATTATTTGACAACCAGTGGACTCCAGTACCAAGTCTGTGGGTGGTGTCCAAATTGATTGGGAAGAGTTACATGTGACTTTTTTCATTCGTTCATAATTCACAGTATGTCTAATGTATTTGGGTGGAGTAGCTGGTATGTAGCTCCTTCATTCTTCGGTATCCCGTAGACCGGATAACCAACTTTGTTTTTTCCAAAGATGCCATTTGAGACTAAGTGACACTTGCCTTTGGAATGACTTTTTGTGGAAAGTTTTTCTTATGAAAGGGAACGCAGGCTTCATACCTCTTCTGAATGTACCTAGCGCTACAGTTAATGCGATCCAAGCCCCGACTTCCAGAATATAGCTAAATACTATCGAGAGACCTGCGAGCGTCTGACAAACTTTCAAGAGGTTTTGAGAGAAGACTCTTTTCGGATATACTTCCTTACTTGAGTCCTTTAACTCCTTGGGGGCATAGGGCGTCAACAACGTCTGTGCGCCATATTGTTCGTAGTTCTGCAACGCGTTTGAGCTCTCTCTCCTCGACTGTTCTGTGCCACGTTTGCCTAGGGCGTCCCGCTGTTCTGCGTGCTTGGGTGAGCGGATTCCACTGCATAGCGTAGGGTGTGTCCAATCCACTGCCACTTTCTCCTTCATATTGTAATGTTTATAGGTTCCTGGCCCGTTCTCTTATAAAGCTGTTCGTTGGAGATACGGTTTGGCCAAAAGATCCTCAAGATGATTCTTAACGGTGTTAATGGTGTCCACTTTCCAAGTACTGCACCCATAAAGCAGTACTGATTCTACGTTGGAACAAAACAGTATGCCGAATGCAGCTTTGGCCTTCCCGATTCTGCTGCACACATCGAGTTCGGTGCCACCATGGTTTGCCGAGACCACACTTCCTAGGTATAGAAAGTTGTCAACTTTCTCGACTTCCTGTCCGGCAACGTTAAGTTGGGCGCTGGTGTTAGAAGTGCTCAGGGCTTTTGTTTTGACTGTCTTAACTTTGTTTGCCTCAGCTTCTAGATTCTGGACCATAAGATGGAGATCCATTATCCGATGTGAAAGTAGACAAACGTAGTCTAGGTGTTTAAGGTAAGACGTCATAGTCCAGCGAATTCCATGGTTTCCTTCGGATATGGCATATTTTAAACTGTTGGTCACTTGCAGTTTCAATGAGATCCGTCGTGGCTTTGTTTGTTCTTTTCTTAGATTTATCTCGGGCACTATATTCGGACTTCAAACCATCCTCCGCTCGTGTGACTCAAAAAGTGTCAAGAACTTGCTTTGGTAACTGAATGGGGAATGGGAAATGTCCTCCTTAGTGGCTGTTCTTTACCTTCGTTGGATTGTGGCATTGTAGCATATCTCAGGCTTGACCCCACAAACATAGTTATGCCTGCAAAGGAGGTCCTAATAGTCCTTGTATCCAATCATTGATCATACAGTTCTAAATCGTTTCTCTTTTTACGATTTATCATCTACCTCTTCTGCTCTCCTTCTCGTTTTTATTATGAAAAGCACTTTATCTAAAATTTGAAATATCTTAGACTACTTTTTCGTAAATTCTGACATCTGTACGTAGATAAGTCTTAAGAGTACGAAACAAAAATATATAGCCCATCAGACATCTTCTTTAGGGACCAACAGCGCAAACACAAGATACACAGAGAGAGAAACACCACTGGCAACCCTTCGCAGATGCGGCCGGCTGATTTCGTGATTTCATCTTTACACATGGTTGTATCTGTAAAATACACCAAAGCATCTTTATTCTACTGCATGCTCTTAAGTATCTGCTGCATTTCAATGGACATGCTCGCCCCCTTTTTCCAGACAAAACAAGTAAAAAAAAACCCCCGTCATAAAAAAAAAGGCAGAAGAACACACTGAAGCAGGAAAAACTCTCCAAAAAATAATGGATGTGTACTTGTACACATGCACGAGTGTACACCATCGCGTCACACATTAATTCATCGTAATCATAACCATAACTCTGGGTAGACCTTTTCATTCCCTTTTTTTGTGTGTCCCGTTCCAGAGATGCAGCCACCGTCCCATGGTCTAACAAATTCATTCACAAGTGGGCTAACATTAGAACGTTGTTTACGTCTTTTGGGGTCGGTTGATGCTCGCGCAAAAGTTCTTTCAAAACCTCGCATACATACACTCCCCCCGAACCCCCCCTGTGATGTAACTTGTGCTGTGGCCCTTTTTTTCTCCGCGCGCCGCCCTTGTTTGTTTTTCGGGGTTTGGAAAATGTATCTGTTTTGTCTGCGGGAAGATAGATATTTACTTCAATTTGTGTCTCAAAGAGAGTACCCAAAAAAAAAAAAAAACACACACACAACACAGACTACAAAATAAACTTAAAAGGAATGTAATAAATTTTAATTTTCTTCCTTTTTGCTTTTGTTCTTATTTCGTTACAGACTGCAGATACTTTTTTGTTCTACACCTTACAACTACTGGACTGCTGTCGCGCCTGAAAGTATCTGCTTGAATCTGATTGAATGCAATCTTCTTTAGCCTTCGTGTTGCGGTTATAAGCGGAAGAAAAGAGACAGATACTTTGCCTGCAACATATTATGTCACATCGGGCGACAAATCTGTGCGTCCAAGAAAAGTGTTAAAAATAAAAAAAAATAAAATTAATTACACGCGGCGCGAGAAAAACAACAAAAAAAAGTGAACGATTTTAAGTTTTCCCAAGAAAAAGCCATCAATCTTGCTTTAAAGTGAAGAAAAAGAAGAAGGAAATAGAAGTAGTGAAGTGCGGTGAAGATTAAGCGCATCTTTTATTTTTTGTTCTATAATTTCTTTCGTTTTTGGTGTGTAAAAAGTTGCGTCATTCTTCTTCGTCTCGTCGGTTGTTGGGTAGTGTTGAAAGGTGTTGAAAAGGAAATCTGTCAAATCTGTCCATCTGTCGGAATTCTCGGAATGGAATGACGGAGACGCCACCGTTGTGAATATTAAAATATTTTTTTTTTACTTTTTTTTTTTGTTTCATTTTTCGTGAGTGTAAACCATGCTTGGAGTACTGAGAAAGCGATGGAATCGAAAGTAAGTACAGTTTTTTCAAGACTTTTCTAAAATTTTGTAAAATAAAGATATAGGTTTCCTATACAAATATTTAGCTTTATCAATTAATTAAAGACTGGTTCTAGAGGCATCTGTGGAGTCTAACCACCTCAGTTCTGTCAATATTCACTCCCGGTTCATTTTGAGTGAACCATTTCCACAGCAAATGAATTATAATAAGTTTTCTAAGAATATAGACCTTTGCTTACAAAAGTCAAAAGAAGAAGTGTAAGAGTACCACCCTGAAGTGTACAGCAACCAACATATCTTTGTGGCGTTGCACAGTGGCGCCGAATAGTCTCAGAGTTAACAACAAATCAAAATATAAGAGTAGGAGCCTGAAATCTCGCCTGACAGTTGTTACAGTATACAAATGTGTAACCCGCCCATTCACCTGCTCACAGTGCGAGCAGAACTATGATCTGATCTATGATGACATTAGCTATCGGACGCTTAATGCAATTATAGTGGAGGCTTATTTTTCTCATGATGAAATGTCAAACAACACTGAATAAAACTACCATGATAAGTTAACACGACTCAAGTGTCATCTGTCATAAAATCCTTTGACAGAGAAGTACCTTTAATGACCTACTGCTTTGCTCTTCTGTTAGCTTTAACTTAATTCAGTTCATTAGTTTATTTTGCCCTCTGTCTTTAAATTTTGCACTGAAATTCCCCACGAAAAAAGGAATTCCCCTCGAACTGTCAACACTGACATCACACTTTCACTTTGTCTCTCTACTTTCATATTATTAATATCAAATTACGAAGAGTGGGGGCAAAATTCTCTCAGAGAGAGCTAGGTATAATTACGAAAAAGTAAACGAACGGATTAAACAAGAAAAAGTTAAAAATACACTGATTTGACAGCTTTGACAGTTTTTATAAACCAGCCCACAGAAATTTCTTGCTCTAAAATTCGTAGCATGGGGAAATTTCTTACTCTCTCGTGAGCGCTCTCTTCTGCGAAAAACTACGTAAATTCTCCGTACGCGAACAGCTTTTTGTAAAAATTCGTAAATTTTTGTAAAAATTCGCTGTTTTGGGAGGGTTCGCGTACGGACTTATTACTACAGCAACAACAACTTGGACAGTCATAGAAAACCTTCGAGAAGCAATACATTTCAATAGAAAATAGTGACAGCAACCGAAACTTCGACTCTATACCTGAAGGTTGAAGTAAAATAATCGGAAGCTAATGTCAAAATTCTGCGTTCACTTTGTATGACAGGAGATACTTACCGATCGTATTTATCTTTGACTTTTTTACAGAAGGGACTTCAAGTTTTAAGCTATATCCAAAGGTCAAAGGGGTTATTTTTGAGAGACTTTTTTCTGACAGTTATGCTCTTGGATGTTTGTCAGACAATCGCAAGGGGGAAGAGTTGTTCCCTAACATTGAAACAAGTCACTCAATCCCCAGTTATCTAGGCAGTATTGAGTGAACTCATGCTCTGATGCGTATATGACATAATAAATAGCTTTTACTTGACAGCTGTCAAAAGCGATTGCAAAATTGAAGTCTAATCGATCAAATAGAATAGAGCGCCTGAGTTTGGGTCTCAAGCTGTCAACATGCGTGTATGTATAAGAATCTGTGTCAATGTCTGTGTCTCAATTTTTTCCATACAATTTGACAGCTTTCGACTCGGACTTACAATTCTAGTCGACAATATATAAGCTGCACAAAGTCTAGAACTGAATTTGCTTGACTGACTGATTGAGAAGAATGACATATCAGCATCGGAATCCTTTGCAGTTTTTAAAGTCCAAGCTCTTCAGTCCCATGGGCCTTCACACTATAAACCATAAGTCTCCGTCTAACTACAAAAGATAAAAAAAAACCACGCCACTATGTCAGTGAGTTTGAAGTATTTTATCGCAAAAACTATGCCAAAAAGATTAAATTATACCTTTTGCTGACTAGGCGTCATTACTTGTCTGCTTACTATAGTCATAGTTTATGTCTCAATTTAAAAAAAACACTCATTAGTCTTACTTAATGTCCTCTTACGTTTGTATCCATTGACGAGTTTTGAATTAAATTAATTACTTCTAACAGCGCTAGATACTTTTTCTTTGTTACCAGAACAACATCATAATCTAATCATCGGACCTTGTTCTCTCTATCTCATACTAGTCGATAAAAAGTCTATTTTATTATACTCGCTAGACAGCAGACTAAGTGTGTTTAAAAAAAAATTATGCAAATCTGCTGCTTGTAACTAATTGCAAACGAAGCCAAAGGTTTTGTTTGTCAACTGCAGTATCTATTTAAATTTGCATTTGAATCCATTGAATGGGGTTCAGTTGGGTGATAAATGGAAAAGTTCATAGTGCGTAACTAATTAATTGAACCTGACTCATTTAGATATAGTTGAGAGATGAGGTGTCAAATAGATACTCTATATGCATATATCCATTAGTTGGTTGTTTTTATCTAATTTTACGCTTTGGAAATTCTGTAAATTAATTGAGATACATATGAATGGAGCTCTGCATTGAAATTCAGTGACGTGGTTATGGAGAGCTATTTATTGGATGATTGCATTGGTGTTTAGAGCTTTTTGTGGTTGCCCCAGGGGATTTGGTAATCTTTCAACAGTGGTAGTAGCTTGTCAAGGCAGCGGGCACGATAAGAAAGCTGAATAAACGCTGTCACATCCCGCAGACCTATGCCACTTTCGCTGCGGATTCCTTGACCCAAAGCAGCGATATGGTTCAGTTTTGAGTTGGACGAGATGCTTTAAGTTTTAGCCCACTAGGTCTCTTTAGAGATTACTTACTTAGTCTACCTGTACGTCATCTTGCTGGAACTTCTGCCTAGCGTTTGAGGTTCCTCCAGTTCGATTCCTCCTCGACTGTTCTGTGCCACGTCTGGGTGAGTGGATTCCACTGAGTAATTGGCAATAAAGTTTTAGGCTTCGCAAAGAAGACTTCCTAGAAAGCGGGCAACTTTCTCGATTTTCTGTCAGGCAGTGTGAAATTAAGCACAGGTACCAGAAGTGCTCAGAGTTTTTGCCTTGGCCCACTCTTTTGGCCTCCGCTTTAAGATTATGGACCAACAGATGGAGCTCCATTCTCCGATGTAAAAGTCGACAAACATCCTCTAGGTGTAAGGTGTTGTTGTCCAACGAACTCCATAGTTTCCTTCCATCAATTCTACACGAAGTAAAAAAATAAATATTAGGCCCTAAGCAGCCCATAGAGGGCCAAGGCCTAGCTTCTCCCAACTGTATGCATTGTGCGTAGTATACATTTTTGTACACGTACAGAAGGGACCTACAGTTTTATGCCGTATCCGAAGGGCAGGGGGGTTTTTAGACAGTTATACTCTTGAATGTTTGTCAGACACTCGGAAGAGGTGGAGCCGTGAAAAAACTTTTGATGGTATTTTTCTGGACTCGAACTTGGAACCCCTTGCGCAGTAGTCACTGAGCCACGGCACTCACTCTACACGAAGTACATCGCTGATAACATACATTACACATCTCTGTCGGTATTTTGTAGATAAAGTAGGGGCTTATTCATTATTATTATTCGAACGAGTAACTCGTCATCGAAAATTTGACGTTTCTACTCTCGTAATAGAGCATTCGCTATCGAAATTTGAACCTTCGATTGCATCTTACTTTCAATTGCTCTACTATCGATTGCACTGTTCACAGTGGCACCTGTGCACTTATGTAATTTCCTTTAAGCCTACCTTGATCGCTACTAATTAAAATAATCAACACGTTCAATTGGTAATTGCTCTATGAGCGCTGCAATACATAATAAAACCGATCTTTGTCTCTGATGGCCATTTGAACTTTCTCAGACGAACTTACATCATGAGTCCGCTCGCAAGTTATTATTCCACGAACAAATCATATCAAACCGTGCCCACCTTTCATCGGATTTGAAGCAGTTTGTATCTGTAATTCTCATCCAAAACAATGATGAAACTTTTAATTGCACAAAAAAGTAACTGCGCCGCACTAGATACTGCGAGTATCTGGCCTGGAAAACAAGCTCCATCCAGCTAATTAGTGACACTCTGCAGATAAGGTTCGTGGTTGGTCATTAAACACCTGATAAACATTTACTCAATTTTGTCGTCCCTCTTCTCTCCTCTGTCTCTCTCTCTCTATGTATCTTTAGTGTGTGAATGTTGGATTAATTAAAAATTGTTTACGAATCCCAGTGCAACAAGCTTGTAACAAGTATTAGAGGTGCGTCGCGTCGCTGAATCCAACGAAGGTCATGAGAATATGATATTTGAATGTGTCATGCTCTAGCTCTTACTCTAGCTGAATTAATTAATGAACTATGACTGCACCCTGTATCTGCGCAAATGTAGTACGTCCTACGCGCTTTTCGTGTGGCAATAAATCCAACAGAGCTGCTCCTGTTCTGTTTGTTTGGCCCTCGTTTTGAAGCTCTTCAGAGCTGCCAACCATCTAACGACTCTTAATCACGTATGACTGCCATAAAACAACAAAAAACACAAAATATGAAACATTTTTTTTTTTGCTGTTTGCGTTTTGTGTTAATTTATATCGGCCGAGGTGAATTATTCGCCTGATTATGTACTTTAAATTGCTAATTTATCAAAATTCCCCAGTCGCTGGTGCACGAGGGTATTTTTAGAACGAGGAGTTCTAGTTTTGGTGGTCGGGGTTGCCACCCCAAAAGAATTAATTTCATATTAAAAACGAATTATGTGTGAAGCCAGTAATATACAATTGGTGGGGTCACGTGCAGAGACTGCAAAAATTACATAGTATCGTGGAACTACTGCCGCGGGTAACCTAGATTTTTTTTATGATTGAGTTCGAGTATGGAAATATAATTTAGAAATATTTTGTTCTTTTTACTTTGGTGAATGGGTTCTATTCACGTGGTGGATTATCTTATCGAACCGGGGGAATTGGAATGTTGAACTGTTTCACACACACACAGTAACACAATTTGGGTAATAAACTGTGTAAAGTGTCATGTAATTAAAGGGTAATTGCATGAAAGCTAGGGGGCTACAAGCTACAAGTAGATAAGACGCGTTGTAAGTGAGGTGTCTGATTGGATTAATTGTTTAATAGAGGTTGTGATTTGTTACTAAACTTATATCAAGTGGTTTTGATGTTTTACTTTCATTGGTATGGGGTGAGTCAACAGATGGCGTGGATGTCATTTATGTCATTGAATGTGGTTGATCTTTTTGACAGATGTCAAGTAAAATCTTTGCAGCTACGCATTTTTGCTATTCAATCTTATTGCGAAAGAGGGCGATTTGTAAAAGTAAGATGTCGTGAAATTTCTCAAAATAAATATACACCAAAACATTACGACTATGAGCAAACAGAGGAAGAGGGCAAGAAGCCTTGAAACTTCCACAGCATTTACCGGGCCTTTTCTGAAAATTTGTGGCGATAAATTGTCCACATCTGGTCGGCAGTTCTCCTTGTTAGGGTCGGGGAGGGCAGTAGCTTCTCTCTGTCTTGCTGTAACGACACGTTCGTCAATTTTCCACAACATATAGGGCGTATCTGTCAAAGTAACAGTGATGCCAACATCGTCTTCGAAAAAAATGGGTCAGTTACCCTCCCACATGCTCATGTGAATCCATCCCCTCTTCAAAAAAAAGGGAAACTGATGCCAAATTTATGGATCACTTTCCCAATAGCCAGGCGAGAAAATGCGATCTAAAAATATGACGAACCTCTTGAAATATTGACTCAACAATGTTGCATTATAATTTGTAGTCAAATTGCACAATTCCATGCATAACTCCCTTATATATCACTCCATTTGCTTAAATCGCACGGATTTTACTTGACAGCTGCCAAGCTTGTAAAAATTTTCTTGATTTTACTTGACAACTGTCAACAAATGTCAGCTTTAAGCTTGAAAGACAACATATAATTTAAAATGAAATCTTTTAATGGAAACCATGTGCACGATACGTGTTCATGAGTACCAATTTCAAATCTATTATCAAACACTCAAGTTGCCAGAATATAGTTTCCCATTTGCTTAAGTATTAGTCTTCAATGCAATAAAGCCAGAGCAAGGATTACTCTCTATCTCTATTCATTATTCCCAATTAATCTGAAATTTCCCAATTAAATTCCAAATTACCCAGGACGAGTAACACAAATTAAGTCCCTGATTCCAATTTGTATTATCGTCTCACAACAAACAAACAAACACACCCTTCTCTCCTCCTATGACAATGTCAATTCCAATGCCAGCAGAATTATCTCACAAATCCGATCCGAAATTCAAATTTGTTATAATGTGGTTATTACATGCTCAGCTACACACACTGGTTCTCAGCCCAACTGCCCCCCATCAGCACTAGAGAAAAAAAGACTCCAATCCACCACGATGGCAAGGAAATGTGTGAAAATTCTTCAGATTGTCATCTTGAAGAGCCCAAGATATCACCACTAATTCCACTCTTAACTCACTACACACGGTCTGCACACCACCAAAGTGTGTCTACTCTATGCCCATTTCGGGTTATCTCCCATTCCGCAACCCCTCGCTTGACAGCAGTAACCCTAACAAAACTATTCATATGACACGAAACAACAAAGTCTCTGGAACATAATGCCGACTAATTATAGCTTCGAATGGATTGTGTATGCATGGAACACAGATGTATCTCTAAATCTCTACACAGGGCATGAACCCGGTTTCCAGTATTCGTCGTAGACTCCCAGTCTGCTCATTTTAATTACTAGTTTCATTTTTATTGTCGTTGCATGTCATTGAAGAGATTGTCTGCTATCTCTCTCTCTCTCCGACAAAGAGAATCATCTTCCCAGTTTATCTGTATCTTGTATCTTGCGGTAAAGGGGATGGGGTCTTAAGAGAATTGCCGCCCGCCGATGGTTTATGGCAGCCAAGCTGGCTACAGTCGCTCCTCCTGATTCAATTGGACTCTTTTTTGTGTGACATTTATGACCCCACTTACACGCGGGAGAAAAAAACAAGAGCACACAAAAGAATTAAAAAAAATAAGGAACAACCTTTTATTGCGGCAATAAAACCCCTAGAGCCGACTAGTTTTAGTGAGGAAAATGTAATAAAATTTACGTTTTTTTTGGTTTGCTTCCGTTTATTCGGAATTTCTTTGTGGCATGTCATTTGGTAGGTAGACCTCCCTCTAGGCGGCGCGACGACGAGAGAGAAAGTGCAAAATGTCAGATTAAAAGTGTCTGCGCGCCAGTCAAAGAAAAGTGAGGTTAAGGAACTGTCTTTAACTTCTTAGAACGGAAGTTCAGGCGCGGAAAACGGGTGTGGGTGTCTTCTTCTACTGATGTCTGCATAAACCGCTTAAAGCGCCTTCTTATTGCCATACAAAGTGAGCAAATGAGCAATGAGCACCAACCGACCGACCGACCGTCACTATCTTCACTCATTAATGTTTTTTTTTTGTTTTTTTTTGTTCTGTCAGCTTTTACTTGTCAGTGAGTGTAGATAGTTTTGAGACTGAAAATTCCACAGATAGTTGGTTTTTTTTTTTTGTTCTTTCAGTCGGATTACATGACAGACACAAAATGAAAGAGGGGACGACGCAACGGGCGAACAGAAATCCCAATGTAGTATTAGCTAGTATCACTGTCAGTGACACTTGGTGGAGATGGAATGAATGCAGCAGGAGGAGCAGCACACAGTAGGGGAGTCGTCGCGTGACTTTGTGTTTAGAATATTAAAATAGTTTTCTGCATTCAGCCGGGGGATTTTTAGATACTAGATACAGTGGATTGCGAAATAGTTCGCACGACAGAGAAGTCGTTTTTTTTTCCCCCTCTTTTGAGTCATTCAAGGTCTGGGTGAGCTAAAACTTAGAGGTGGGATATTTTTAGCGCAGATAGTTGTCCGTGAGGTTGCCTTTAACTGATTGAATTTTTGTTATGAAATAAAAATATGAGGTTACCTTAGGGTGGGCTATTTTAAGACGGAGATAGGCATTTCTTGAGGGAGAATTTAAAAAAAAAAAAGGGGAAATTCTTTTGAAAACAACTTTAAAACTGGGTATTAGGGGGTGTATTGTTAGCTGAGTGGCCAAAGGCAAAGTTTTTATGACTTTTATAAAAACTCATCTGCCAGGGATGTCACTAGCTGCGATGAAGGCCTTGAATTCGATGGGCTTCAACTCCAGAACTGCCCATAAGTGCCGTCTACCTCTCAAAGAGGATGTGCAGGGCCATAGGCACATTGTGAGCCCAAAGAACTTGCCAGGCATAGCACAACTGAATCCGAAAAGGCCCCAGCTGAACACAGGCACACTTTGATCATAAGCTTTACTGAGAATCATCACTAGGAGGGGGAGACGTCTATATGTCTATGCAAAGGGTTAGAGGACAGACAGAAAGGTGGGGTTGAACTGACAACTCATGAGGTTAGCAGGAGAACAATTTAAGGATCCTGACAAGGCCTAATAGGCACAGCTGCCAGATCACCCAGGAAATCAAAGAAGTAGCACCCTAAGTGGAGCTTTGTCTTTCATGATAGATGGTTCCCTGCAACTTCTACAAAAATTGTTTCTTGCGAGGTCTTGAGGTCTAGCGTGTATGATGCTCAGATCTGGACCTCAACTCTGCATCGACATTTATTCTTCAATCCATTCTCAAGTATTGGCTTCTTGGATTCCATCCTCATTTTGATAGAGCTTACAGAGCTCGCAGTTCTTCTTCCCCATTCGCCTTCCTCACCTAAGGGAATTCATATCCGTCGATGAATTTTTGACCAGAAGTTGCGCAATATTTTTCCTTATTTCTTACTTATCGTCCATTCTTAAGGCTTAGGTTTCAGTATACATTTTCGATGGGAAATGTCCAAAATTTTGTCGTGCAATTTTAGGACAAATTACCGAATTCCCCTGAATCTGCTGCTGACCACGCAAATTACTCAATTTATTCCTAGGAACTTTGAATTAAGACTGTGGGGACTTGAACACGCTGCCGTCCACTCCAATCACCTCATACGTTTCCTCGTAAAAAGAGGCAAAATAGTGGGAACTCCTTCGTTCCCCAATAACTTGAGAGCACAGTTTGCAATCATAGTGTCACATCTCGCTAAATATAGCTTAGCATATAAAGCCTACAATATTTCCATAAGTCGACATTTGTCACGCCAAATACATGAATCTTCAAACCTTATCTCGTCTGCGGAATGCGCCTTACATTTTTACAGAAGCAATGGATATCAAAAGTTTCCCGCATGACAAATTCAGTTTCCCTTCTGCGGTCGTTTGAACTGATAAGTGCAGAAAACCCCCCTCTCTTTTATCGCTCTCCAACACTGCTACACACTTTTGCTCGCCACTGTGTTGGTAGGAACGATTAATTCAAGAGATTGATACCGCCGGCGTTTAATGCTCAAATCAAATCCAATCCGCTGGCTTCTGCTTAGCAAAACTTCCACATGTTCTCATCGTTGACAGAGGAGGCGCACATCCCTCCTTGCCAGAACAAACACAACATCAACATGAATGTTTTTTTTTTTAAAAAAAAGTTAATCGTTTCGCAGCGCCACGCCATGCAAAAAAGGTGGTATTACTCACCTTCGCAGCGGTGGCGGCACTTCAACTGCTCCCATGCCTAGGGGGAAACAGACTACAATTTGCTTGCACATTAAAAAGGAAGTCAATTCACGTGCCCAGAGTACATTAGAGCTTCGCCTTCTAACCAAAGAAGCCTTTTCCTCTGTGACAACGTCACACATTCCGGTAGCACGTAACCAGTCATTAATATGACATCCAGATACCCTTGTATCCGGAGCTACGGAGTAAGGTACACAACTCGCCTCATGCATTCCGAGGTACACTCGAGAGGATGTAAATTTTGCGATACTGGAACTGTGATACTTGTGGGTGGCCCTCTGTCTGTCCGTCCTCCAGAGATACCGTAAATGCAAATGCGTCTGTATAATTTCTCATTTTTATTTCGAGTTTTCTGAAACTCTGTCTCGTTGTTTCTCCAAAAGGACCCTAGCCGACGACGACGGATGTCCAACTTACATTGACGAAATCAAAACAATGTCCTCCTCTCGCTCTCTCTCTCTCTCTTCACCTTTGTGGAACTCTTTAATTGACATTCAAATTGGTTTTTGCGACAAACAACAATGGAATCGTTGGAGACATACACACAAAGCCGCACAGGTACTCTCGCCGCTTTGGGAGGTATCTCTCTCGTTGTATAAGCACTTGGGTGGTTTTCAAGTTCTTATTTATTGATAACGGTAGTCGAAGCAAAAAATTGTATGACAATGATACCACCCAATCACAGATGGCAGGGGGGTCTGCAAGGGTCCACAATATCGTATTTTCCTTGTTTAGCAATTATTCCGGACTAATGATTGTGTCGGTGTGGCATTGTGCATCGATTTGATTCGGTTGATTGAGTTTTTGGAATTGATCCAGAAAATTTGGCGCTCAGGTGGAGCCAATCTTGAATTGGACAAGCAATTTGAAATTAATCACTTTTTTTGGTTTTTAAAGTTCTGTTGCTGTTTGAGTGGTTTTGAATTGTTTGGTTAACCTCGATGAAATTGTTTTGTTGTTCCATAAGTGGTGGGCTTGGTTTAAGTGGGAAATTATTGGTTCTGGCCAATCGATTTCGATTTCGAATAGACAAGGTTTTTATATGGAACAAGTTTGAGCTTGACACTTAATAATTTGTGGTTAGATCTTGTTAAGAGAGTGCCTATTGTCTTTGAACGCACCCACTGTTTAAGAATTGCTTTTTTTTTTGGAGAGAATGTACCGTGAAATTGTCCGAATCCGTGGGATTTGTTAGCCCTAGGTGGTAGAAGGAGTTATTGATAGAACCATGGCCCTGGGATCAGCATAATGGCGCTATGAAGGGACAGGTCGTGAATCCTCTTCAGCACTTTTCGCAATCAGATTGAAAACGGAAAAATATTAGACCATAAGCAGTTCATAAGGAGACAAAACCTAGCTTCTTTTTCTGACCTTATTTTGTCAAAGTATGTCGAATCAAGCACATCCAAGGCGCTCACAGTATTCAGGGTGCCTTGAGTAAGCCAAAGTATCCTTTGCATCAATTCAGCTATGATATGATTCCTTCAGGGTTACGCGTTGTTTATTTTGTCTGCCTCTTGCGGCAAACTCCCAAAAGACCAGTCCCCTGACAGACGCAGGATCTGCTCCGAGAACATGGGTTAGAAAAGTTTGCCTCAGTCTAGCAGGCAATGATTTTGCCAATCCTTTTGGTGCGAGAAACATCCTTACGGATAGTAGATCTGTGTCTGAAGCAACAGTCAGGACTCTTACCCTTTAACCACTTCGTGATTGCAATCCTCTATGATCCAGACCTATTCGATTGGAACCTCGGGCGAAATTTCCTAAGGCTCTAACCTGCCTACGTCCTTAGTCAGAGCTGCCATTGGCGATGTGTGGCATGATAGGTACTGCTGGATATAAGCTATCTGAACGCACTCCTATCCTGACGTTAAAAGGAAAGCAGAAGCTTTTTTTGCTGTCTGTCAAACAAAAAGACTTTGTCTGGGGAATAATTCGAACCACCTCCTCCCTTAAGATGTCCCTTTCTTTCTGTCAAACGACTTATAGCCTCCTCCATTCTTTAGAAATCTCTCTTTAGACTAAGTATTTCAACCGCAGCCAACTTTAAAGTATTTAAACCACTCTTTCAACAGCCACGAGTGTGTCGCCCCAAAAGCAATACCCCAAAGCCTATGGCTGAATAAGCCCACTTTGAAAAATAAATCATATTTAGTGCAGTTACTGTCATGAAAAAATGGTCTGAATACCTCCCCCGCAAGTGCAATTCCATTCGCACATATCGATTCAAAGCCACCCCTCTCGGACGAACCCACAACACATCAACCCCTCGGTAACCATGGACATTGACATTGGTCCCATATGGGCCTCAGTGCCAATGACAAACTCACGCAACTAACATTAAACCGGCAAGGGGAGAGTTGGGGGCAGGAATTCACAGAATAGCGGGGGACAACAAAACACACAACTGAATGATTATTGCAGAAATCCCCTACTGAATTACAGCCTTAGGCTGGAGCACACATTAAGCCCATTAAACACACACACCGTGTTACATGTAACCAACAATGAATCATACTTTGTTTTGCTTCCGCTTTAGCCAACGTCCGTTCGGATCGCAGCTCGCTGGAAGTCCTTATCACTTCCGAGCGTAGGTACTTAATATCTTGCCAAATTTCCATGGAACACTCTATCTATCTGGCCAGCGGCAGCGGGGGTGGTGAGTTTAACGTATGCGTGTCCACGTTATAAATTTATGAGCGATAATAAGCAAATAAAACATGCAAGACCCTCCTGAGATTCGCATGCACCAGTGGTAGACGACGCCGCGCCGCGCACACCGCACACAGTCATGACAACTTTATTAGCCGGGGTCATGGTGGATGTATGTATTCCTTGTATCCATCTCCATTTATACTGCAGGAGGAAGGTTAAGGATCAAGAGTTTATGCGTGGTTTTGAAGCAGATGCGATAAAGTATCGTCAGTGCTCTGCTGATTGTGTCCGGGGAGTTTTGACCCATTAAACGTTTTGGGGAAAATTTAATTTTACTTTTTAAGAGGATTGGCCGTGGTTGAGGGTTTGCTGTTGGGTTTTAATGAATTTGGGTCAAAAAAAATAAACAAGCGGAGCCCAAAAAAGGAATGTGGGCTGTGGAGGCTCTCGCAATAAATCCATTTGACGTCGATAAGGAGGTCAGGTGGATGAAATGTTGACGTTGAGTTATTTTGGGTTGTAATCTTTTTTTTTTTTTTTCTTTTGAAGCGATTTATGAAGTTTGTTGGTTTGGAATTTTAAAATTGAGGACGACCAGCAAATAGAAAGGATACTTGCAGATTGCAACCGTTGAGCGGTCAGAGGTATTCAATATTCACAAAGGTTTTTCAGGGAAATAATACGATTGAATGTTTGTAAGAACTGAGGTCGTGATAATGTTTCTTGGATTTTTTTGGGAACGTACACATAGTCATGGAGCCCACAGACCGAAAATCGAAATAAAGGCGGGAGTATTGCCCTCGCCAAACTGTCTCTCGTTATGAATGGTTAGGTTGTCCATCACGAGCTAGAGGAGTTGCACCTCTTGTATGACCTTCCATTTAGTGGCCTTTAGGCCTTCCTTTTGTGCTTCCATAAATTTTAGCTGAAGGGACCTACAGACTCTGTAAAAGAACTTCGTACGTTCAGTTCACTTTTAGGACTTATGGCTTCGAAGTTCGAGCTCATCCTCTCAAGAGTAGCACTGTCTGAGCAGACGAATACTAGCCTTGCCGCCTAGAGGTATGAACCTGAGCAATGTGGCCATTCCTCCCTGTTGCTTAACTCAATGATGACTTTATCCTGAATACGAGCCATCTGTCCTGTTGTTGGAAGTTAGTTCTCGAAGTCCACTGGGACAACAACCAACCTGATAACACTTACCAGTGACTGAAAGTGGGAACGTCAGGTATAGTTCCTGCCTTGGCTTTCTTGACAGCTTGTGGTGGAGCGCTGTGATCATCCGATCTTTTACAGTGTGAATGGCAAAGAATAGGACAGTTTCCCAAGTTTCACCTCTGGAAATAGCAGATTCTTCTGAACTGAACCAAACTGTCCGCTTGAATCCGCAGCTCGTTCGATCACTTCCCAATAGAAGAGAATGCAGTCACTTGTCCGTGACTAGGTATATGTTGTAACTTTCCAATAGAGTAAGAGTCAGAGGCTGCGTTATACTTTTCCTCGTTATACTGAAGTCAATCTTCTTGGAATGGTTACTCAGTACCCCGAACCTGCCCATCATTCTGACTTGATTTCATACACTCAATCCAAAAATCGTAAAAAAAACTCTCCTTTCTTGGCCTGAGCTTACCATTCTTCACCTACTGCCCTTAGACATCGTCAGCAAACAAACTGCATTTCGTTTGTCTGCCTCTTCCCAGTGGCTGTCTCTCAACTATGGCCACTCCTCCGTTCTAAATGAATTTAACCCCATTGATGTAACCACTGACTGACAAAACTTCCGTACATCAATCCCAGCTCATGAAACATGGTCTAATGTGGAGCAGGTGGTTGTCGGAACGATTCACATCTACACTGATGGATCTAAGACCTCAAAAGGAGTTGGTGGTGGTATCTACTCCTCTGTGCTTCACTTAAGCCTAATTGTCCTACACGCTAGACGTTTGGGCCTCCCATCTAAGGATTTTTGGTCTGAGTTACAGGGACGAGGAGGAAGAAGAAACGATTCCTCATCTTCTTTGCAACTGCCCTGCTTTAGCGTCAAGAAGAAACCTCCACTTGGGGTCCTTTTTTTTTTGACGACCTCGCCCGTTAAGCACCTTCTACGCTTTATTAAAAGCTCCGGTTGGTTCTCTTAACTCAGTAGCAGAACCTCTTCTCTGTCTCTCATTGTAGCGTCGTGGTAATTAGTAATTTTTTGGGACTTTTAAGCCTAAGAGTGCTGGTGTCCATCTGTATCTGGGCGCTAGCTGAAACGCTAATCTAACCCAACTAGACCTTGGAAAACTCATACCAAGTCCATGATAGTCATACTCCTCGAAGACAACGTTTAAAATGGTGACTGATGGCAAAATGGTGAATTTGATGGCCTGTCAGTTGACACTAGTGATGGGGGATTGTGAATGATTCTCGCAATCGAATAACTTGACAGCTAGAATTGTTGTTCGATTATCGATTTTTAGTTGAGGCAAACAATCGTGTGTTATCGATAAACAATAATTTACTCCGCTCGTTCTTAGCGCAATTTTGTTTACAACACTTTTCAGAGAATGTAGAAAGTAAAACAATATCCTTCTCTCTCACACTGAAGATAAAAAATAGGCGAATACACACAAAAGTTGACAATTGAATTGCTAACAGTTGTCAGTGGTTGAGAACTAAATATCGATGAGAACAATTGCCTATAGTCGAATTGCAATCGCTCATCACTAACTGACACCTCTCTCTGGTTTTGTGTTGACACATGACAAATGCAACTATGACAGACCGATTTGAATTGCGAAAATCAACTACACCAAAATAAATATTTATAACATTTGCATCAAGCCTAAAAATATCTTCATCCTCACGATAAGATATTAGATACGACTTATAAATAAAAAAAAAAAACTTTCTACGCCGCATTGCGTTATCATTTCGAAACAAGGTCAATGCATTAACTCTATTTCTGCATTGACGTCAAACAAAATAACACAAAAGCAACATATCGACGTGTCCTGTCAAAACTTTGACTGATGATTATAATGATGATGCCTTTCACGCCTCACCACCATGACAGATGAACCAAAAGACTTGTGTATTAATTCAAATTTTCCACCGTCCAGCTCAAGGTTACCTCGATTAAAAAAAAAAAAGAAAAAGAAAAATTGCCTCACTGATTATTACACAATAGTCAGCTTGAGTGGATCTAAATAAAAGTACTTAAGTCGCCGTCGTCGTCGTTGCTCATTGATAACCAACTGTCAGACAACTGACCAGTGACCACTCAATTGTGTGAGATATGCTATCGGAGGCTCCAAAGTGGCACAACAATGAGTGCATAGCGCCTTTTACAGATTCTAATTCATTCAACACAGAGGAAGTCTACTCTCAGGCACTTGAATTGATTATGCAAATGGCTTGTGTGCGCAGCGCAGCGCTGCGCAGAACCTTTTAACAAAGAACGAATTAGTTGACATGGATTTTTACTATTCATTCCTCGAATATAATTCGTTTGAATCGTTCAAATCGAAAACATATACTCACAGTCAACACCTACGACAAGAAGCATGTCTGTCTGTCTGTCTGTTTTGGTCTGATAGATCATGGTAAAATGGAAATTTCAAAAATCAAATCAAAATAAGTAAACAAAAAACTAAAACATGAATTTTGAATCGAAAATGGATTTCTCTTTGAGCTGTTGGTCATAAATTCAGATTTGTTGATTGGAAAGATTGTTTGGGTTAAGTGTCGTTAGTTCCTTTCAGGTGATCGCTTAGATATTTGTTGGAGATAATAGACAAATCTATATTTAAATTAGATTAAGTTTTAATAAAATGGTTGGAGACGTTTTTGAAAGAAAGTTCTTTAAGCGCTTGGGAATGTTTAAACTGATAAATATCGCATTATAATCTGAGCCTACGCAGTCGCTTACTCGCCCTACTTAACGCAGTCATATGGAGTGACTATTGGTTCTTAACCCCCATTGGAAATGACTAGGAACACTTGCTGAAAACACAAAATCGCGATCTTAAGCTACATCTGGATGCGTAAGCATGTAAAAAACGTTTCTGTCATAATAGCTCAGTCACTTATTGGTACTTCAGTCGTTTGAAAACTGAACAATATCAGGACCTGTTGCAATGATAATTAGGGAAAATATCAACAGAATATGTCCAATCATTAGGCAGCAGTCAAATGGCTACATTAGGATGCCTCGTTCCTCATGACATTAAGCAAGGTCTTGCAAGGGCTCACTTGGCTCATAGGACTAGCTTAATGCACTGTGTAGTAGATAAAATTACCCACCACCAAAAGACAGATACGGATATGAATATCAGGTAGTTTCTGAACTCGATGGCAGACAGAAAGATAAATAAAGTTAAGCTCCTCGAGTCCAATTGCTTTAATGACCCGAGGTATCTTTATAAGATCCATTCTCTCACAAGCCAGTTGAGTCCTTCTGTTGTGAATTATATTTAGAGACAAAGTGGGTACATGTCCTTACCTATGGCTAGCTTTGTAAAGTGCTTCCTAACTCTACTTAGTGACCTGCCAATATGAACTTCAGGCTATTGTGCAAGTGTGGACCTAGAGTCAGCGTACCATTCAGTACCCTTCTTGCCCGAGCTTTATAGAAATTTGTGAATAATTTTTGAACGGTTGCTCTTTCTTGGCAGCTCATTGGTTGCTTTCTTTTGCTGCAATAACTATGCGTTTTGGTACCAAGTAGAGTTGTAAAAGAAAGTAATTGCAGTCTTTTGCTGTCACTTGCTTTTTATGCATTCTCCGCATTCATTTTCAATGTCTGGCATTATCTGCATTCTTATGCATTCTATACATTGCATTATTTTGTATTCCCTTGCCTTTTTTGTATTTTTTGCATTCTTTGCATTGAATTGCAATATTTGCCTTATTTTGTATTTAAGCATTTTTCTGCAATCTTTTGCATTCTTTGCACTTTCTGCATTCTTATGCATTCTTTACATTGCATTATTTCGCATTCCTTGTCTTTTCTGTATTTTTGCACTCTTTGCAATCTTTGCATTGAATTGCAATATTTGCCTTATTTTGCATTTAAGCATTTTTCTGCAATCTTTTGCATTCTTTGCATTTTTTTGGATTCTGTCTAGTCTTTGTATTCTCCTGCATTCATTTGAAATTTGTTGCACTTTCTGCATTCTTATGCATTCTTTACATTGCATTATTTCGCATTCCTTGTCTTTTCTGTATTTTTGCACTCTTTGCAATCTTTGCATTGAATTGCAATATTTGCCTTATTTTGTATTTAAGCATTTTTCTGCAATCTTTTGCATTCTTTGCATTTTTTGGATTCTGTCTAGTCTTTGTATTCTCCTGCATTTTTTTGCAATCTCTTGCACTTTCTGCATTCATTTGCTTTCTTCGCATTCTTTCGTATTAAAGGCGCCGAAGATAGCATGACTGAGGAATATGTCCTTAAAATTTGTACTATTTGTTGAGAAGCAGTCTAGCGAAAGGAATCTCGATTGGCAAGGACTTTTTACATTAGCGGCGAATGGAAATGCGTTATGAAGTAGAGAGTGCATCACTGGACCAGAAAAAAAGTCAACTCGCCTAGCATAGCCCTTGTCTACCTCTTTAGATTCCCTTTAGGATAGTGCATCTTTGAAGTTTGTTGGTGGCTGATTTCCGTCCTCCAATTTCTTTCACTGCTTCTACTGATGCCGCTAACTTATAAGAAGGAACTGTGCCCAGTATTGGTTAGCTCCTCACCTGGCATTGCTGGTCTCGATGGATACCATCCGGATACTATTAAAGCCCAGTACCTATTCACTTCGGTCACTTTAACGTTTGGCAAAACCCCTCATGTAAAACCCTTCGGTGTAACGCCCTCACAATGTGCCTGTCGCCACTTTCAGGAAACGCAGGCTTCCATGACAAAAATGATTAAAAGAACTCCACTTTTACCACCACCATTTGTCTGAGATTTCTGTTTTGTTTCGCTCCCTTCCCCTTCCTTTCGTGTAATTAATGTAATGACTACTACTCCAACGTCGACATCAATCACAATTACATCATCATAGCGTTGCATGTCACAAAGTTACCCAACCTATTCGACTCCTATCAATGGAATTGTTATCATTCCAAAGCTTCCCATTACTTTGGAAAAAAGCCCAGGCTTTCCGTGACCAAAGATATCAATTTTGATTCTACCCATATTACACACACACACTAAAACTCGAGAATGTCAATGAACTAAACAGGAATCCCCATCATCTTCGTAATCAGATAAACTCATAATTAATTGACTCACAAGAGTGATTCAAATTGCATATACTCGCGATTGAAAAGTTGAACTTATCCCAGCGACACACGACATGATACAGTCTGGCTGTCTAATCAAAGTCAATTTGTCCGACTTTCCTTGTTTTTTTTTTTTTTTTGTGTTTTGAAATCTCGAGGCACTTCCCGTGGTCAAGCCACTTTGTTTGCCCCACAGAGAGAGGAAACTTGGACCCTTTTTCTCCGTCACTTACCCAAGATAGAAGGGGTCTTATCGCTACGCAAATACGAGTGCCACTGGGGGAGGAGCGGCGAAAACCTTATCCAAATGCTCACAAGAGTCTCGTTATCTCGACAGAAATGCTTATTTTCGGATGAGGAAACCTTAAATTGGTTTCTTGTGTGCTAGTTCTCACAGTGTATCATGCCTATTGTCACATGTCACAACAGTTAGCGGGAGTTGCAACACCACAATTGCCAGTTGCATGTGATATAAAACAAAAAATAAAAAACAGGCCTCGTCGTCGTTTAGGTGATTAGGTGCTTTCAAAACGAACTTTGAATAGAAATAAAGAAACACAGGGGTGGAGGGGGGTGAAGTGTGTTTGCCTTTGGCCCATTTGGGGGCCCCTTTACTGTGTGTTATAATCATTGAATATAATTACCTACGGAAATGGAGCATTGCCTTCATTACACATGCAGGTGAGGTCGCTAGTTTTATGAGTTTTGGTTTTTTTTTTTCTATCATTTTATGTTCGTTGAATGGGGCCCTTAATAGAAGTTTACGTTTCATATGTTGTACGACCCGAGAGAACGAGAGAACTTGCTATTCTTCTGGCGTATTTTCTAATTGAAAGACTAGTGTATTCAAATGGAAGAATTTGAGGCTAATAGTCGCAATTACCAATTAGAGTCAATAAAGGTTTGAAGCGGTTCCCAGGACTTGGGTGTCTGTTTGATTTATTCGTTGAAACTAGTGCTACGCCTGACAATCGATTTGGGCACGAAATAACTTGGGTTAACTGTTGAGAAACTAAAAAGAGCTATAAGGGCCAAGGGAGGAGGCAAGCTTTGAACACATAAACCGAAGTAGATTGGTCGTCAGCTCAGATCTTCGGCTTACTCCTAGTAGTCCTCCTCTAACCCTCTTCTGAGGGTCAACAGAGTGTTGAGTTCATTTCAGTCCTTGGATTCCTTGTATTCTTGCATGTTTTGCACTTTTTGCATTCTTTTGTGTTGAAGGCGTTCAAGGTGCATTTTCGATCTTTGAGACTAGCGACCGGCAAGCCCTTTTGGAACCAAGACTCCGCTTTATGCATTAGACGTCTAGATGAATAGATTTTCTCTAGAACTGAGTGTGATCTGAGAGCTGACGTAGAATTATGGCGGAGTGTATTATGTTGGAGGAAGTTAAGCTATGACTATCAATACAGATTGAACGTTCGTTCTGCTTTTCACACGTTACCTTTGCGAGATCATGCGTCCCCACACAACAC
Source organism: Chalcosyrphus nemorum (assembly GCA_949716465.1). NCBI lineage: Eukaryota > Metazoa > Arthropoda > Insecta > Diptera > Syrphidae > Chalcosyrphus > Chalcosyrphus nemorum. Next base: position 78,895,185 of record OX454332.1, on the reverse strand, counting down.
CCACCGACTGTTCCGTGTTCTTGAAAAGTATAGTAGTCCATTACTACCTTCAGCTTACTTGACAGATGTCAAAATCGCGATGACTGAAGACTCTACTGTTCCGCTCGATACAATTAACTAACTTGTGTGACATAATGGCCCTCTAGTGCGAAATTAAACCACCAGCACATTTCTAAATAATACCAACATTTGTATGTCACTGTTGAGTGCACTCCTCCAGATGTCATAACAACTTAAGAGCATACATGTGCTTGTCGTTCCACCAATTTAAATTGAATCACTTTCCTACATCATTATAGGACCCCAATTCCAATAGATCACTCATCAAATGCTCTTCAATCGATTTTGAATGTCAACTCAAGAGCCATGCATTTGACAATCACTTGACAAACATCATACGTGCACCGCGTCAACGAGCAAAGTGTCAATTAAAGGACGTTTGCCAGCCAGTTTGAGAGGATGTCTAAAATTACCAAAAACTACGAAAATAGTTCAAACAGTCGCCGCCGACAACAGTGGTCTTATTGACATCAGTGCGACGCGACGTTCCATAGCCATAACCGCTATGGTGCCCGTGTCGTAATGACATGTCAATCAGCGCCACACACCCATTGAAGTTTTTAGGGTGCTCGCTGGCTGCTTAGTTCACTGAACCCATGCACCGTGGTTCCTGTCACAGAGTCGAGAGATGAAAGCAAACATTTTGTTCCGCTCCACTCCGCTCTCCCCTATGCAGCGGCAGGAAATTATGGATTTTCATAATATTCCCGATTTGGGCGGATGGAACTCACCTTTTTTGTACTTTTATTTCTGAAGACAATTTTTGGTTTTGAATTACTCGCATCAGGTACTCGTCCACCTTCATTGGGTTGCGTGTCTGTCGTTGTCATCGCTGTGAATGGAATCGTAGAGCGCCAAGCTGTGTTGGGATCCAGAACAGTCCCATAAATTGTTTTTCTGTCACTTTCGTTCTTTGATCTCGTTAACAAAGTGGAATTTCGTGCTGAAAGGTGCCTGAGATTGCATTGCGATGCCTAGTCCTTGGTGCAATTGGGGATTTTATGCGCACAACGCATTTATTTCTGGACGTTTCGGTGGATTACTACTTGAATGAAGAAGGCATCTTAATCGAATTTGAAAACTGCCGTCCGTGCGTCGTTGCGAATCCGCAAACGAAATCCCGGAAGCCACAGTAGATGGGGTGATTAGTTTTGCTTTTTTTGCAATAAACACAAGGAAATGAGTTGAATTATGTCTCGTCGGCGGGCGTTGGGTTTTTGTGTGTGAAGTGAATTATGGGCATCTTGTTAAAGTGTGATTTATAAACGTCGAGTGAGAGGTAATTTGCTCTAATTTCTCGTGGGTGGGTTTGGGTTATGAATAGCTCCTCCAAGGAATGCCAACCGATTAGTTAAAGCAAGATTTGCTGCGAGGTTGTACATGTCTTTCGAGAAAAAAGTTGTGATGAACTACTAGACTGAAGTGGAAAGAGGACGCCCTGTAGAAGGAGATCATCCACATTTGAATATGTACTCGATGGACTTTGCATCAGATCCGAATCATTGAACTATTAGAAAAACACTTTCCATGTGTCCAAATTCAATTAAAATTGCTCGTTCTTCTTAGAAAGGCTTTAAGCCTTCGGAAAGCCTTACAGATGAGACAAGAGAACGATAGGTTCCGATGAGGAGAACTTCCCCTTTGGAGCAATATCTTCTAAGATCGGAATTTCTGAAAAGAGTGACATAATTTAGACCTCCGACCAAATATTCTTAAGGTTAAGGTTAGGTGTAGCCTGATTGTCTCTGTACAGCTTCTTGGTAGCTTAAGTTGTGGTCTTATTGCAACAGAAGGGTTGCTTATAAGGCTCCTCAAGGTCATCAAAACACGGACGATGACAGATGCTTTAATATTGCTCCTTATGATATACATTGGCATCAAGAGATGATAAGACAATCAGCTTCTCTAAAGAAGAATCGGATGGACTCCCATTCCCATGGACACAGGTACCACGATTGCAAAGATCTCCGCCTGGAAGACCATTGAGTATTACATTCCTGTGTTGTCGCCTTTCACAAATACGCTAGCCCATGGTTATTGATCGCTTTTGAAGCCATCTGCGTAAGTCCGACTGCACTCCATTTCTGGCTAGGGGTCTGGTCAAAGCCAGTACTGAATACCAGAAAAGTTGACCTTATACTTGCGTCTCTGCTGAAGCTTGGTGTCATAGTTACAGGAGGCATATACATATGTAAGTCCGGATGTAAGGGGAGGCGAGACACCTCTTTGTTATCGAGCTTTGTACCAGGAGTGTATCAGAAATAAGCTCACAAATAAATATACTGTCAGGGAGCAAAGCATAGACAACATAGCTGTGAAACCAGAGAAAGATCAACCTCAAGAGCTCTCTTAGAGTGGAACTCACAAACTAGCTTGGTTGGTTGGTTGAAACCGGCCCTCGGTGAGGATGCACTAAGGCCAGTAGTTGGTCCATTGTGCTGCCGATGTGTAAAGGTGGGTGGGCCAACCTCTTACTCCTTTGTATGAAGGAGCCAGCCTTAGCCGTACAGGCATTGTTGAGATCACATAGATCGTTGAACAGGTATTCATCTAGTGTGGCCTTTCTAATGTTGGCATAGGAGGTGACTGATCATCCCTACAACTTCTCCAGAAGTCACTGTATGGGATGCCCAGTCTTTGAGCATACCTTCCTATGGCACAGTGTCCGCTTGTATACGATTTTGGAGCGGGTTCCTCTCTTATGTTTCAGAATTCCGATGGACCTGGTTTCATTTAGCGTGGGCCAGAGCAGCCTTGCAGTGTTACAGTGGTCGAGCCGTTGCCACCGATGATGGTTGGCTTCTTCTCGTGCCAGTTCGTCAGCTTCGCAATTCCCTGGTATATTACAGTGACCCGGTGAGGTTGTACTGTCCAACTATCTAGTTCAGAGATACGCGGCAGTCCTTCCTTCTCGTTGTGTTGGATCCGAGAGATGTGATGGCCTCTTGGCTCTCGATGTATATAACAATATCCGATACTGATACTGCATTAGCCACCAGTCAGTCAGCTGCTTGACGAATGGCAGTGACTTCGGCTTGGAAAACGCTGCAGTAGCTGAAGGAGAGGTGGATGTCCAGATCTTTTGAAAAGATATCAGCACCGACTCCTCCGTGAAGATTGTCAGCGATTCATGGTGATGGACATCCCGTTGTGTCCATTCTGTTTTGTCGGGCATTTGTAGGCCATGTTGAAGTTGTATTCAGTGGGCAAGTGGTCGATGACCTGTGGAAGATGGCGGTGCTTCAGAAGTATTCTGTCATGTCCAGTGTGTTGTTGTTTCAATTGTTTGGAACTTCTCAGTTTTATTGCTGAGCAGGCAGCCAGTTGTTTGCTGACGAGTGCACCAGTAATATTGAGACAAGCAACTCGTTGAGTTTTTTACATTAGGATAAGGTTGGAGGTCTTCTCCAGGGCAGGCCACCAGACCTCAGTTGCCCTATACCTTCAGCTAATCTTTCGTTTCAATCGTTGATACGACTGTGACAAACACTTGAACATTCTTCTGTTGTGCCTCCCACATTGCGTCAAAGATGGAGTCACTAACCTCTATAACCGACAAACTCCACAGCCCAAATGATTGTTATTCTGACAGGAAATTTGAAAAAGTCCATCTCTAAACTTCCTGCAGGCATATTCTAAGCACTCACCATCCAGCTCCTACATTGTACAAATTAGCTTCATTAAGCTATGTCTGTCTGTAATTAAACCCCAAATAAGTACATAACTATTGTAACCGACCAAATAAGTGTAATCACTTTCGACTGTAGGCCTACAACAACCTCCCCCGAAATGACATCATTTATACTCGAGCCATTTTTGAAAGAAAGTGTTCCCCATTCACTTCTCATTTCTATGAAGCAACACACACACGTTCATTAGACAAATATTCATTACCAAAACCTATTTATGGAGAGCATATACCCAATTATCGTGCACACTCTTGTGCTTGTCAACAACTAAGTACTATACGTGCCCTGCATTAATTAATTTACACGCAAATAGAAATCAAACGCCAGCTCGCACTTAATAATAAATTAAGAATGAAAGTAAAATTGTACAAGATAGACATAGAATTTTTAATTTATTTAGATTTTTTGCAACAAATTAATGATGGCTGACAATTATTTAAATTAACCCTCAAGCAGCTATAGTCAATTACCGACGAAGATTTGCACGAAAAGAATGTTTAACAACACTCTAAACGATCTCGCTTCTACTCGTATCTCGTGGCTCGCGATCAGCCACCAACCAATTAATTAGAATCGAATTAAAGTTGTGCATGTATGGAATGTTGCAAGTTGGCACACCCAAGTAAAATAAACAAACCCAACCCTCCTCAATCGACCGCTAGATACAAGAAGTAACTTCTGTATCGATTCAATTAGATCGATCGTCTAAGTGATCAATCGAGCGAGATCTCTCAATAAAATTTTTTGAAATTTATTGCCTCACAAGGGGACCAGTGCACACCCAGATACTTATAAAAGGATCCCACTGGCAGAAGAGAGCACATATCCATTGCGAACGAAAAAAAAAAAACCGCCACCCGCGATATGCTTTCAAAAATAAATGCCCGAACCTGTTTTGCGGCTGCACCGTCCATCAGAAAACATAAAATCAAATTAATTTATATGCCATAGGCCTTAACTCGCTCCGCTCGTCATGCAATGGAACAAGCTCTGCACCTGCATGTTGCCTAGTTGCCAGTGGAATGAGGTTCACAAGACAGACAGACTCTTTTATACGGCCCACAGAGAACGCAACAACGACATGCGTTCCATTTATATTCTAGCAATTGCATCGTACTTGTTTTTGTTGGTTTGTCTTGTGCTTCTTGGGATTGTATATGCTGTGTGCCATTGACCACGCACTCGTTGTGTCATAACATTGATATGTTTATATCTTTTCAATTTTTGAATGGATTTGCTAGCGCGCAGTACACGGTAAAAAAATAAACTGGCAGGTTCCTTCCATTTGAAAGGAAAGAGTGTGTCTGTGCAATGGAAGGCTTGTAGTTCAAGATACAGGCACGCGCAGCCATGCAACCCTGCCATAACTCTCCGATTTAGCTCGGACACCAGCCTTAAATATCATGTACTTAAACCTATCTATCGGCCCCTTTTCATTAAGCAAAGACACACACTATTTGTGGATAGGAAGAACTGAAAAATGACTCAATCAACAATCCGAATGAAGCTTTAACTGAACCCTAGACAGGAGAGGAGGATCCACAGTACATAAGTGGATGTAGGAGTTGCTAAGAGCAAGATCAGCAGAGACTCAGACATGACGAAATACTATCAAGGTCCGCATGAAGCTTTCACTGAACCCTAGACAGGAAAGGAGGATCCACAGTACATAAGTGGATGTAGGAGTTGCTAAGAGCAGGATCAGCAGAAACTCAAACATGACGAAATACTATCAAGGTCCGCATGAAGCTTCAACTGAACCCTAGACAGGAAAGGGGGATCCACATGTAGCAGTTGCTAAGAGCAAGATCAGCAGAGACTCAAACCTCACGAAGAACTATATAGGTCATTGCAATAAGTGGGCGGCCACAAGGAACAGGGTTATCTCCTCTTCTTGTTGTAAATGAACTACTGGAGTAGTCAACAAACCGCAGCTTATGCTGAAGACAGTGTACTGATGCGCGGAGGGAGGTTTGAAGAGACCCGATGCAAGACACAATGGGGCCTAAGTGTAACTGCAAGATGGCTTGGCTCGATATAAAACTAGAGCACCATTTGCTCCTCCTCGTTCCTCCAGACATAGTTCCGGTACTATTGGCTTCATGTTATTAGTCCTCTCGGAAGGAATTGGCCGGCAATTTCTCTCTCTAGTAAGTTTTTGGCCGGTATTTCATCAAAAGAGGTTCCGAGCTCTGGACTTGGCCTTCACAGGGCGAACTGCATCTCTGGCAGAGTTTTTTTCGCCGTGTACTTGACTCTATTAGCACAATCTTTTCCATCTTACCGCACACAACGAATCTCCATTCTGTATCTTTAACTGTCACTCAGTTGGCAATCCAGTTTGTCCTACGCATCCACAAAAAAAGAAAAGAAAACCACCACCAACAGGAATACCACCTTCGGGGGCGCTCGCTCGATTGAATTCATATGCAAATCCATACAACTGAGGGCTCATAGGGCGAGCTAGAACTTGAACCTCTGATTCACTCTTCTTCTGGGCTGATTGATGTCGCAAAACGAGATCAGTATCTATCGAGACCAAACAAAACACCCTTTGATCTTGAGACTTGAGTCTCTCTCCACCCAAGGAAGGGGAAGTGAATTGTCACATTTATCCATTGGTAGGCTTGCTTCCAAAGATGCAGCCAGATACTTTGCCTGTTTGGCTGCCATTTAATCGACAATCTGTCATAATATTCTCACTTAAATGTCTCCCTAAAGAGGCGATGTATTTATGTTATGTTTGTGTGTGTATCTATGTGGATGCCGTTGACTCCTACCGTGTGTATATACACATATTGATTGTCACATCTCTGTCTGTTGGGTGAGTGTCGCGCAGCCTCGTTTCATCACCCGACAGCCAAGTGGGCGAGTGGGAATGAGCCTGAATGCGATAAATTCAACCAAACAGATAGAGATATCCATCGCGAGGCATTGAGTGCGCGCGGGCAGATTAAAAAATAAATATAAAGGGGGAAACAAAATTTGCATTGGCATACTGTTGAGAGGGAGCCAGGGGTGTTTGGGGTAGGTTAAGGCGGATTTTTGTTGACATTTGGGAGCAGTAGATAGCATTTTTTTTTGTCTCTCACTGAAGACCAGACCAGAGAGGAAATGCGCGATACATCAACGTCGTGGGTGTTGTGTTGTAGGGCCTGCGATTGTATGTTGTGCATTGGACATTTATTTCCTCCTCTCTTTTTGATCAGATTTGTTAAGTTTGACGTGATTGCGTTCACCCACTCGGGGTCTGTCCACTTATCGATTTATCTAGTTGGGCAATAGCTGCATTTGAGTCATTCTACTATGTGGAAAGCTAAGCTGATTACTTAGTACCTACTGCACCTATTTATGTATTGTGTGTCTGAACTTTGGTCCAAAACCAAATATCAACTTAGACGTGTCTACTTCTTCTGGAGGCAGCTTACAGTGTGCTAGCTACTAAGGGATATGTCTAAACTCTCATAGCATGATGATGTCTTAGTATGTACGTAGGCATGTTCTCCAATGGAGCCTCTTTGCTTAAGAATGTTGTTAGCTCTAGGAGCTCATAGTTCTTCAGTCCTTCTCAACAGCTGTCTCTGTGGTCATGGAAGGAATTTATGTTGCATAGCCTCCACTAGAGCTGGACATGTTACCTTCTGACTAGTGTGTCTGCAGCCACATGGGAGCTAGTGATCAACATAGTGAAGGGTTTCATTTAAGCTTGATTGTCGCACTGGCTTTCCTTTCACTTGCCAAACTTTTTCCACTCGGGATTGTCTAGCTACAGAAGATATATTTCGAGAGAGCCTTTAAGACCGGTTTGTCAGCGCACTTGTTCGCTGTATCAAGCGATCCAACAGAGAGTATTTTTAAACTGAATGGTTCTTGGGTTTCATTTAGACATTGCTCCACGGGTTTTAATGATGTGAAAGCAACATAAATGGACTTAGCCCTCTGATCTAACAAGGGCATAATGAAAAGCGAGACTCAAAGCCAGATTCATAGCAATCTAAGCAGATGGCATACTTTTGATTCTTTTTGCCTCTCGCTTAAGGTACACCCCTTGCATCTTGTTCGCGAGATTGTCGATTGGGAGCATTCCTGGCAGTACACAGGCTGCTTGATAGTTCGGACTTCGCATACTCGACCGTCTTGCGATTGGTTATTAGGACAGCCTAAGCTTAGTGGCCAGCTAGTTCCAGACCGCCAGACTCCAGCCATTCCTTGCAATTTCCTCTTCATTTCCCATCTCTGCGAACTTTATAGTATCCACGGCGGCGGTTTGCCCTTTAACCTCCTTTAAGCAGTCTAATTTTAATAGCCGCCTTGACTGCTTTATTCGGAATGCCATTCGGTCCAGGTGGTTTGCAGACCACAAACAATTCCTCCTACTTGATTGCCGGGATCCCCTTGGATCTCTGTTCTTCTTCGGCTCTTTGTGTTTGGTTTTCCAGCCGTAGCCCCTGCATTATACTTGCAATAACGTTGTCGGCAATCACCCAAGCTTCTCTTCTTGAGAGCATAAAAGCTATTAGGCGCCTTGGGGTTACCGCTGACTCATATTGTTTGCACATGGACGTGTTCCGCGTTTTGGACTTTCCATTCACAGTGCCGGCAGAAAGGATCATCTACGATATTGTATTTGTGAAGGTATTCCCGAAAACTTCCATGTCCTGTTAGGAATTGAGTGAGATAGAAGCTTACCTACCCGTGTTTTCTTGTGGTCTACACTCTTCGATATTTGGCAGCAGTTTGTAGGTTCACCGGCCATTTTCTGACGTGCTCCATCGTCGTTGCCTTTCTACTTTTGCAGTCGCTCTAATGGCGCTTCTGTCCTCATTGTCGCTATTCATGCATACTTTGACCTCTGAGAGATGCTCTTCTGTGTACCGAATTAATCCCCCTCATGTGTGAGCTTACAGCTGTAGCCGGCTTGCATATGGGGGCTGCATACATGAGGATTGACTTGCTAACTGTCGCAAGTAGGCTTCTTGTAGGGTGCTTTGGTCCTCCAATATTGGGCATGAGCCTGGATATTGCTGCGACCACCCCATTAGCCTTTACGCTTGTGTGGGCTAGGTGTTCTCTAAAGTTTAGGCTATGGTCAAGCAGTACTCCCTTTAAGTAAGGCTTCGACTCGATAGTGTGTTCGCCTACCTCTATTGCCTCAACTTACTTGCGACTGCTTATGAAGACGGCCTCCGTTTTAAGTTCTACCAGTTCCAGGCCTGATGAACGAAGCCACGTTTTCACGTCTTTAATTGTGTTATTGCAGTGTTGCGTCACTTCTTCCACTGCTATACCAGGCTGGACCCAACACTGATCCCTGTGGTACTCTTCTTCCGTATCATAGTGGAGGGTCCTATCTTCAAAGGGACGCACATGTCCCTAAACGCTTTCATAATGCAGCTCCATTTGGCAGAGTTGAAGGACCTTCTTTACGTCGAGGGGAACGACAGCGCAGTACTCCTTTGTTCCTCCTTTCTATCTGGTCCCCGATATGGCTTCGCGTGCTATCTTGCAAACTGCTTGTATCGCATGGGTTGTGCTTCGTTTCTTTCTGAAACCGTATTGTAGGTTGGACAGTCCAGTCTGTCGCGTATTATTTTCTCTAGCACTTTTCCTACAGTGTCTAGCATGCACAGTGGTCTTTATGAAGACGGTTGCTCTGGAGGCTTGTCGCCTTTTGGGATTAATACTAATCTATGTCGTTTCCATTGTAGGGGAAGCTTTCCTTCCACCAGACAAGCTGTATGTATGTATGACCTCTTTCAAAAAGCACTGCCAAATAGATAAAAGTACAACTTTCTCCTTTCGCTTAATACAACTTCGTCCTGCCCAACGTGCGTCGTTGACTTTTCTCTCCAACAAAACCTCCAACGGGAACTTTATGTCTGACTTAAGACAAGACAGACAGACAAACAGACAGTAAACTCCTTCAGAATTAAAGTCACGAACGACATATTTGTCAAAAAAAAAATGGGTGCACCTGAAAAGAAAAGAAAAAAATCCTTACCTCCTTTCCATTGTCCAGTGGGGCTTATAATTTATCGATTCCTCCGCACACACAATTGATTACGCATTAAAATAAAATTTATTACAGTTGTTAATGTCAAAAGTTTCTGCAATAATATCATGTCAAGAGGCGCTCCTCCATACGTGCGTTGCATGAAGAAATCCTCCTCCAGGCACACAGGCACACATACAGAAAACAGGTGGTGGTCGTCCCAACCCTTAAATTGTTTCTTAATTTCCACATTTTTTTCACACTAAAACTCGAATCGATACTTTGTGTATGCGTAGTACGACACGGGCTCTCCCATCATCTGGAAGTTATCATCTCATCACATCACACATGCGGATCTTCCCAAAAGAAACACACCACAGACTGTTCTTCTGGGAAGAAATCAAAGATGAGGATACTTATATACTTTATGCAACAAGTGTGAAATGCCTAGGGTCCCTCTAACATCCTCCTACAAAAAAAAGGAATCCAAACGAAGAAGAAGATACGAGAGAATACAAAAAGATACAAGGCTTCCAAAAATAGTATGCCACACGTTTTGTAGTTGTGTTTTGTGTATCTCTATATTCAATTCCGATCACGTAGGTTGAATTCGTATAAATTCCCCAAAGAGACAAAAAGTCGCACAACAAATTTTCGCTTCACTTCGCCCTCCATTTCCCGGTGGTGGTAGCGCTCCTGATGGGGCTTCGTCGCGTCGTCGTATCGAAAAGGCTTTCAGTGTGACTGTGCTTATAGCTGGCGGAATAAATCCGTATGCCATTCAGATTTGCTTCCCACTTACAATACGATTAGAAGAGTTTTGCTACGAATTGGAGTCAACTCGACAGCCAAATGGGTTGATTTACTTCCCGACACAAAAAAAAAAAAATTGTTAGCTATCCCCTCAGGGGGGTTCTCCATTTCGTTGTAATTCAATGAATTTACAGCATGTGCTCCAAATTAGGATACAAGTTGTTTTATTTCTTCTTTAATTGAAAGGAGAGGTATGGAAGATGATCTTTTAGAAGGCACTAGCTGGAGGAGGCAATATGTCAAAGGACTGAATTTGTGTCCAATTTCTTTAAATATCTACTCGGACACTATCTGTCTTTAGAAACTTCAAGAAGACGAACTGGTCCAAAAAGAGGGACAGTGTGGACTCATCTGTAATAACCAGTTCCTCCATCATCCTGAATGATATTCAAGAGCTAGACGTGATAGCCTAAGTAAGGGTCACCGAAACCCTGTGATATCTTTCTTCTGCTCCATAAGCTTTCCAAAGAGTAATCCTTTAAACTTGGTAGAGATTTTATCATTCAGCAAAACATGCAGGAAGCTTAAGCGTTCTCGTTAGGCCATTGACCGGATCTCGTTTATAAATACACAAAAAGAAAAGAAAATCAGGACGACATTCTGTTGAAAAATAGAAGAGCTCTCTGCGGCACCCAGCCTCAGCACGGTCTTTGTGGTCATCCCTAGAATCCCAGATGGCTCTTGGACAACTACCAGTGTGCAATCTCTGGAACTACTACTGAATTCGCACTTTTCAATAAGCTGCAATGCCACAATGGGTCCAAATGATGGTACGAACAAATATTTAGACATCATTTTGGACAGTAAGCTAAACAGGAAGTGCAGCATCCTGGAACGTACTACGAAAGCCACCACGGCTCTATACTGCTGCTCAAAAGCTGTAGGAAGCAAGCGGTGGCTTCAGTCTCAAAATAAATACTGGCTGCATGTATCTGTCTGTAGAGGTCACGCATCTATTCTGTCCCGATGGGAGGCTATCAATGGATTGACGGAAACAGATCACATGAACCCGATGGTAACATTCGAAAGGAGATTCAATGCAAGGAATCCTGACAGAAGTTACTGAAAGAACTAGAGGACTAAAAAGAAAAAGGAGTTGGCATTCTACACTGACGGTTCTAAGATGGACAGTGGTACAGGAGCCGGAGTTTATTGTGAAACCCTAGGAATAAACCTTTCAAGCCGAAGGCACTGCCATCGTTGGAAAGACGATAACTGTCTATATAGACAGCCAGGCAGGCATTAAGGCTCTGGACTCTGCTATAATTCGGTCGAGGCTGGTGAGAACCTGCAAATCACTTTTAAACGAGATATCCAGAGCCAATACGGTGACTCTCTGTTGGGTACCAGGGCATATGGATATCGAAGGAAGCTTGCTGGGAAAGGGTCGACGATGCACATATCGCGGGCCTTTCCCTTTGTAGTCTGTTCTTTAAAGAAAAAAAGTAGAAGATGAAGCCATCGATCGTGCAAACAGAAGCTGGGTTCATCTGGATACATGCGTAACGGCTAGAGCTCTATGGCCGGCCTTTAGCAAGAAGAGAGAGGCGTATCATCTGGTTTCTGGCGTAACTACCGGCCACTGTGTCATTGGCCTTCACGCAGAGAGACTCGGTGTGCTGCGTAATGACGAAGAAATCGAATCTATTCGTCACCTGCTGTGTGACTGTCCTGCCCTATGTGTTAGAAGAAAGAGAGCTCTTGTCAGTCATTTCTTCTCGGAACTGGTTGACCTCCTGAAATTTATATTACTATCTGGGTGGTTCTAACAACGGACCTTATTACAGCGTTCCTAGGGTTAAATGATTGGAAATGGACCCGAATTGTGGGTCTAAATGAGGAGTGACCTTCTGGTCACAAGGCACCCATCTACCTAACCCAACCTATCTTTATGTACTTACGTATGCCCGTGGAACTGCCCTAGATAAAACAAAACTATCTCAATCAAAGTGGAGCCCTGAGAACCACGACTACAGCTGAACTGAGTGTTCCATATGCTAGTTGGATTGTACCACGTGCTCCATAACGGAATAAGTAAATCTGGCTTAAGCTGGATTAGAGGAGGAATTACTTTAAGAACAACATTATGAGTCATATTTTTTGGGATTCAAGGCATAAAGCTGTTACTGGATGAAGAAGTCGGAGAGACCATTCTTCACCTCCGATGTACCAGCCAAGCTTCCTCAACTAAAACTTCACCTAAGAGAATATTTCTGCTACAATCTTTGTGAATTCGCTAGCACAAGCCTCCAACACTTTATACTTACCTCCTTTTGGTTCAACAGGTATTTGTTACTTAAGTCCTGTGGTATTACAAAGGACATATAGTGGCCTACGTTGCAGCCTACCACCCAAGTCTTACCCCTTCCTGCTGCACAACTTTTCGTGAGTTTATCACAAATTGTGTGGATTTTTTGCTCCTTTTTATACATATGTTGATCCTCTCTCTATTGCCTAATGATTCCTTAAAGTCTTCCACAAATCCAGAACCAATGGACACAATAAGAAGTCCAGACCAAGTGACGGCAATTCGTAGTCTGTCTTGTCGCCCAGACTGTATAAAAATTGCATTAGAAAAGTCACTTTTGTCCACTTGGACTCGCACTTAGGTGGTACTAAAAAGATACTCACACTAAGAGGACAAAAAATAAAAGTCCACCTCGAATGTTGGTAGATTGAACAAAATTTGTTTGCCAATTGACACTCTTGGCAACAACTTTTCCTATGTCCACAATTGTGAAAAGAAACATATCTACAATTAACACCTACGCATTCTTTAATCTGATTTGTAGACACAAGACTAGCCTCGACTGCAGATACCAGCAACCGGTTAAAAGTATCTACGTCCCCCCAAAACAGTGTTGCAATTAATTTTAGTAGTTTTTTTTTTACAATGGGTTGGGTGTCTTTGAACAACTAACAAACCATCTATCATTCAATCGCCTTCAGGAGGGTGATGAACGCCAATTGAAAAGGTCAAGGTGTTCGTGTTACGTACACACCGAGTATCTATATCTGTATCTATTTAGATAACCTCGCTGATTGATAAATTTATTACTCATCGGTGTGCTGTGCGCATCTCACTGATTGACAAAAGAAAGAAGAAGAACAATTTTCCCCTTTGATGCTATTTGTGATAGTTGCAAAGTTGCATGCGATCTTTTTGATCTCATTTCGTTGTGAGTCAGAGCAAATGCATCTGATGGATGTAGTAATTGCGGAACCAGGTTCTGGTATTGAGTTCCCGGGGATTAAAGTTGATTTATGTGTGCATTACAGCGGTTGACATGTCGCACTGATATGTGAATACTTTTTTTTTTGCTCTCATGACAGTTTCGGTGATAGTATCTGTCAGTGGAAATTAAGAAAAATTTATCATTTTTTTTTTTTTTTGCTGGTAATAAACAGGACATATGTATGCAGAATGCAGGTGTTATCAAAATTGGTACAGAGGCTGGGCTCTGGATACCAGTTGCAGAGTCCGAGAATTTTTGTTTTTTTTTTTCGCGGGAGATTTGCGGATACGGCATTGATTTATGACTCTGACAGATAAACCATTTTGCATCCAGTTAGCTGTGTTTGCTTCTAGGTTTATTTTTAGTAGGATTCGAGAGGTTTCGTGAGATAATGAAGGAATTTGATTTATGCAGTGTGGAGGTCCACAAGGCTGCATACGTTCACCTTAACTGGTGAGATTTTAGGTGACTTTTTTTTTGCAGATTTATGAGACAAGGTGTGTGTCTATATATTACACGGGGAACTCGCACAATCTATGTTAACCGGGGCTATAATTAGCTTCAGTAGAGGAAAGAGATACTTTTAATTGCAAAAAGAAAACGTTCCGGAGTTGGAGGAATGGTGGAGGAATGGTAGAGGGAGACCAGAGAGCAAAACTTCTTTGACAAAAATTCATAGACAAGGCCGTGAAGCTCGCTAAGTGGGCGGAAATGTTGGTCGAAGAACCGGGTCTCGGCTAAAAACTGGGTTCATTTTTGGCTCAAGCGAACACAATCCACAAGTGTTCGACCAAGCATTTGGTGAAGTTTATTGCATGGTGGCATCGCCGGACCTTATTCCTTTTGAAAAGAGGAGGGGACAATGGTCAATGGTTTCAGATATAGAGCAATGTGAACCGACTCCTTGTGGCCAGAGCATGACAACATTGAAATATCCGAACTTGTGAAGGATAAATTTGGCGACTTGGTCATCTCAAGGCGAACGTTCATTGGTTGGGGACAGCAATCATGTTGATTTTTTTTCTCTGGGGCTACGTTGAGCCCTTAGTCTACTCTAATAAACTAACATCGGGATAATAACTTTAGACGAGCTCGGGACGACTCTTCGGGACCGGGATAATGCCGCACATATTAGACTGAGTCATAAAAAAATTGATCTGTCTCTTGAAGCACTGTCAGCTAAGTCGAGGCGGCTATATGAATGATATGCTATACCGCACAAAATGGCATGAACGTGGTTTCAAAATGAAACTAAAATCAATCTTATATCTTACACCGTTGTTGTTTTTATTTGACTTCCTTTTCCTGTCGTTCTTATGTGGTCACTCTTAATTCTACTTGCCTTGCAACTTCCCAGTGTCTATTGGGTTAGTTTAAAATGGTTTTTATACAAAAATGTAAAACCTAGTCTTAGACCTAGACCTAGACAGACAAAACAACTAAATATCCACTACCAGTATCCAACCCAACAACCTGTCCCCAGAAATTTGCACATTCCATACCATTCCTCTTCCGTTTTTTTTGTTAATCTTTTCAACAAAACTAATTTCAGTAATACGTTTTCTGATCCTCGCCAAATAAAAAAAAAAAAACCCCAAAGCTTAATCCCTTTAGGTCAAATTAATTACACACCTCTTAATGGAAGTCCTTTTTTTTTGTGTTGGCGCTTTTCAAATCCAAATGGACGGCATAATTGTACGTTATTAACTTTTAGGGACCCAACAACAACAAAAAAAAATCCTGTAATATGTCCTCGTATATTGTAATACACACCCGTTGATTCAGGCACGACTTTTCAGGATAATAAAAAATGAAACGAAACAAAATGTCGAGGGTAAAAAACTACAACAAAAAAAAAGGGAAAACAATCCCGACAATTCATGTCCTCCCCTGAAGTTTATCGCAATGAAAGGGACATTTACCCTTTTTTTTTTTTGCCATCAAAAAGTATCTGTTAGAAAAGAATAATTAAAATATACACCACTCGTTGCACGGATTTTTAAGTGAGGGTCGTGCACATTGAAGAGGAAGAGTGATAAGAGTTTTAATTTTTTTTTTGAAAAGAATCAATTCAATGGAAAAGCTTTCGTTCGTTTGTAGAATTTTTAATTCTTTTTAAATGAAATTTTTAAGAAGTATGGTGATTAGGACTTTTCCTTATTTTAATTGGAAGAAATCTGGGTTATTAAAAGAATATCACTTTGAAATGCTTAAGGTTGAATGAAGATTGTCTTATGTGGGTGGACACTTGAATGAAAAAATCAGAAAGCAGCATTTCAACACGAAGGCGAATAAAATACTGTGAATTATAAAAGAATGAAAAAATTACATACAATTCTCTGCAGTTAATTTGAACACCAACACTTTCCTATTCCATTCTTTTCCCCTCCAATTGAATCAACGTCTGTGCCCTGAACATCAGTAAAGGGTATTCCTATCTCCTTTTCGCACGCACTGAGTACAAACAAATGGGATCATTTTAAGACCTGAATTCCGTTGAATGGTTAAGTTGATCCTTCCTGTCTGTATCGCTTCACAGGTATAGAATAGAATCCCTAGAGGGAATCGTGGAAGAAGAAAGAGATCGCATCCTATGTTGCTCTCATTATTCGCTCTGACATTAAAAAGTTTTGAGATCTGCACATCCATTTATAACGATGGACAACACATGTCACAAATAACCTATTATTAGATAGTCCACTTCGGGGGATCTTCTCCTTAACCTACAAATTTTACACTGGTGAGCGAGAATGTGTTTGTGATTTTCCCTGTTCGTGATTTTCACAGATAGTGACTTGCACTAACACATTCTCGCTCACCAGTGTAAAATTTTGTAGATCTTCACCCTAACCTCCGAAGTGGACAATCTATATATATAGGTTATTTGTGACACATGTTCAGAACACGCCTCTGAAAAGGGCCGATCAGATGAGGCCTCCCTTCAAACGATCGGAAGATCACTCCACCACAATCAATTCATGCTAACGCCCTTGTCAAGGTAGATGTGGAAAGCCCTTCAACAATGAGCCTTTTTATTCTTAGATTGGGTAGAATGTACGCTCATTTGGTGGCACATAAGCTCAGAACTAGTGACTGGAAAGTACTGAGCTATCCATTTTGATCGCGGTAGATTTTTTTTTAAACTAGGACCCCCTAGGACCGCACTAGGACTAGGGCGAATATATGTAGGTGGAGACTAAGATAATGGACAGAACTTGTCCTCTAAAGCATCTAAGGTCATCTGAACCCCCGGACAAAGTACGATAGAGCGGAGCCTCGTTCGTAAACTGAGCCGGAGAGTGGTCACATTGAAAAATACAAAGAAAGCGTCTACATTCTTTTACTCAGGCACAAAAGTATAAGGAATCATCTGTCTTTGAGACTATATTTATATATGGGTGCCTAGTCTATTGGTCAGAATCACATTGATTCGGAGACTAACAGCGAAGGGACTTCCTATGGAGTTAGACATATAAAAGTCAAACATTCTTTCGGAATATATACCTAAGACCAACATTTGTTGTCGGAGATGTGACATAAGTCTTTTCCAGAAGTCTGCTTCCTCATACTATATGTAGGTATGTAGCTTTCTGCATCCCAGGTAGTAAAAGCTTAAGTCGCAATGAAAAAAAGAACTAAATGAAGTTCAACGTCACAGGCGGTGTTCCTCAGGACTCTGTACTAGATCCACTATTGTAGAATGTTATGACGTTCTTAAACTTCGAATTGCAATCGTTGTAGTGGCCAAAAGTTAGAGCATGAGTGCAATGAAGCTATTGGGATGGTACAAGACTGGCTAGCAAGTATGGAAAATCTGGAGGCAGTGCTTATCACCACCTGGTTAACGACTAACAAAGGCCCGATGGATGTTGGTCCGATAAATAACAAGAAAGAGCCACTGCAGCCGAAAACCTCTATTAGTAAGCCCAACTCCCCATCTGGGAATTTATTCGGAAGTTGCGAACGTGAGTGGACGAATGGCGAGCCTCCTGCGCAATATAATAGGATAAGTGTCGGTTGGTCTGGGGCCCAGCGAGCCGCAACCGTAAAACTAAAATTGCTCCGAAACGGACAATAATGCCTCGGATGCAGTACTTATCAGCAGCAAACTGGTTATAGAGGCTGTAAGAGTGACTGTGGGCTATCACGTTGTATTTTCTATACCAGAGTTAAGTACTTTGGCGTTACTATAGATGCAAGGCAACATGCAGCGGAGAAGACAGTAATACCAACGGCAAAGATCATGTCATGTCATAAAGGAGGACCTAAACAAAAGAAAACCGAGAAGCTAGTAGTTGGCCTGCTTGTTGCGTCCTTTTTTTTAGCTCCATGCCCCAGTTGTAAATCAGAAATTGCCTTCAATCTTACTAATGGTCCTGCAAACTCTAGAAGACATACCAATTTATCCAAAGACTGGCAGTAGGTACCTCTCTCTCGTCCCTCCCAGTTGGTGCTGAAAATAATCTGTCAGAATTCCGTCTGACAGAGAAATCCCCCAAACCAAGGAGAAAAAGAGACTCCTTATGGTCCTCTAATTATCGTTGAATTTCCTCATTCTTTCGCCGTCAAAAGACATTTTAATTCTGCACTACCATTGCGTTCAACTCCTCCAACAACCAACAACAACAACAAAAACAACGACGACGACGACGAATTTCTCAATTAAAATCAAAAATTTTCAATTTCATTCATGCATTCCATTCCATTGCAGTTTCCTGCCCGACTGTAGGCTGAGTGTCTTGTCCCAAAGACATAGCAGCCAAATCTGTCCCTCTGGTGGCTTACTACTCAGTTGAGCTCCTAACGTAGGCGTTCCACCATCTGGATGACTTTAAATTAACGTCTGTCTACCTTTAGATATGAATTCCATTTTTCTTCTTTCCTCGACTTTCATTTACTATATTAAATCTTAAAAGGCTGACTGGCTGCGTGGCATGAAATGGCAGACAGCCTGCCTGCATGAGTGCCTTCTGAGGCCTGGGGCATTCAGTTCGCCGCATGTTGGGGCTCTCCATTGCATTTGCGTGCAATTCATGGGAATGAGCGTGTCATTAAAAAAAGCAAAAAAAAAAAACTTAAGCCGTCCGTCGTCACTAAGAAGATCGCAAAATGAATATGAAATCGCTTTTGTCGTCTGCTTTTGGCGATAAAACACTGACCTAAATTTTTCCTCGCCCAAAATTTTTGTGTTTGTGTGATGAATTTCAATGGTAATTCTCTTCTTCTCTTTGCAGACAAATTCTTGATATGAAAACAGAGGAGGATGACAAAGAGGAACTGCAGGATGTGGCACCACCACCGAGTTATATTAGAATTTCCGATGGAAAAGTATCACTTGTCCAGCCTTTGTCATGTGAAAATGTCACAAAGGATAAGGTAAGCGCGAGGGCTATTGTTGTGTAACATTTTGTGGAAATTGGATATGTGTTTGTGTATGGGTTAACCACATGTGGGATTTTGCTTTTTTTCCAGGGTAGTTTGCGTACTAACAATGCATTTTGGATGGCATATAACACAATAGATGTAGTTGAATGTTAAGTAGATTAAAGGATGTGGTTGCACTTAGTATATGTATCTGCACTTCAAGCATGGTTGTAGATTAAATAATTCTACATGTTGTGGTTTGGAAATTGAAGACCTGTTTTGAATGAACTTTGGCTTCGTTTTGCCTTTGAGAAGTCCAACCATGTAGCGTGACGATTTCGACTTACATCGATAACTTAAGTGGAACCTAGGCAAACAATTTGATTGAAAATTGAGAAGTAACCAAATATGTCAATAATCTCCATGAATCTAAGGCTAAGCGATGCCGCTCTGCCGCTCAGAAACATACAATGTCATATGTTGTAAATTGTTTTTTGCCGCTCAGATTTTTGCCGCTTACTACTCAGAATTGTGTTTTTTCGAAACTGACTTAACTTTCTATAAAACCTAAGTAAATAAGTAGTTTTTTTTTTATTTATCGCCCATGCGGTAAGAAAAGTTCGCAATCACGATAATTTACTGGGCGTATAACACCCCTGTCTATGTATGGCTGTCAAAATCAGAGTAACTCACCAACTTTCTTATGCTCCTCTTACCCATTGCAAGTTAAGACTTTACTTTCCACCCCTCTCACACAGTCCTAAGGTAGTTCACAGTCAGGGATGCCGCATTCCAATTTCGAAGGGGAGTACTTAAGAACTTTACAGGGGAGTATTTTGTACCTGAGCGGGGTACATGAGTATACTATTTTTTCAGCTTACTTTTCCATTTCGTAGTTTACTAGATGCTTTAAAATTATCTCATCACTTTCAAGGACAGATACAAGACGAAGCCCATCACACACTGGAGCAATTTTGCCCTGGGGTATCCCCAAGTAAATTCTCCTAAATTGGCAGCTCACAAGGAAAAGAGAAAATGTATAAGTGGATGAAGATTTTACCATGTTTCTTGCTTTACACCTCATCTTCCTCTTCTAAAAAGCCAGTCTTACCCCGGGGTAATTGCACCAGTTTGTGATGGCCCGTTCACTGAAATAAAAGTGACAATATACTAAACACAATAAGAGTTATTTTCTAATACTATTTTGTGGAAAAAATCGATATGTTTTAAAGGGAGTAAAATCAGAATGAGGGGAATACGGGAGTACAGTCTTTAACACCTTGGCTGCCAGTGTATCACCGGTGATCACAACAAAAATCGGTTCCCAGGGGCCAAGAAGAAATATCAATATTATGATGAATTGATGACTGAGAGCTTTTGCACAGTTTGAACATGTACGAATACTCCTTTAGTAGTACATTTGACAACCCTGTTCACAGTCTCATTGACTACAATTTCTTGATGACCAGGAGCTTCATTATTCATTAGAAAAACTGTGTTAAATTTAGTCAACATATTCACTGTTGAATGCTACTGTTACCACCTTCATGCCGGAGGAGTGATTGGACTCTATGATGTGACGGTCAAAGAAGTTCGCTATAACACCATGTTGGAAGGCTATTTCTGGCCACAATTGGATGGACTTGACATCAGAGATATGGGGTTCCAAAAAGATGGAACGCAGCTGGTCAAACAATCGATCTATTGAGGGGTAAGATCAGTGATATCGAGAAATGTTCCGGTCGAATGACTGGATTTCATTCAACAACATAAGATGATCTCAGGAACAATATCAAACGCGAAATCGCCAACGTTTTGGCTGATATGTGTCGAAACGAATCACTACAAATGTGCTTGCACTAGTCACATGATCAATGATCTCATCCGTACTGGAGATTGTGGTGCGAATTCAGGGATTTCTCTCCATGGACACTGTAGTCTGACTTGGGTGCATATTGGTAAAAAATACATACTCGATTCAAAACTGTCGCAAAACTCCTCATCCTCATCCCCATCTGATATTAGCCACGATCCGTTCAAGCCCTTCACTAGTTTTTAGGGGAAGCTGCGGCCATCTATCAGATCTGTGACTACCGCACCTACCTGTTGCTTCTTCTGCTTTTGCAGTCAGATCGACAATCCTGGCAGTAACTATATCCACAGCATACCAGTAGCCCACTGGTGACGAGTAGCTAGTTCTTCACGCACTATGAGATCCCTAGGTCAGTTGATGTGTAACCTGGTCTTGTGTCGTTAGATCTTCAAACGTACGCAATGGGACAGTCACTATTCTAAGATGATAGATTAGGTTAGACCAGAAGGTCACTGCTCACTTAGACCCACAGTTCGGGTACATTGTGCCCAATCATTTAACCCTGGGAACGCTGTAGGAAGGTTCACTGTTAGAACCACCCAGGTAGTAATATGAATCTCAGGAGGTCCACCAGCTGCGAAAAGAAACGACTGCCAAGAGTTCTCTTTCTTTTAACAGATAGGGCAGGACAGTCACACAGCAGGTGACGAATAGATTCAATTTCTTCGTCATCATGCAGCGCACCGAGTCTCTCTGCGTGAAGTCCAATGACACAAAGAAACGACCTGTGCGTTATGACGACTGAGTTTAACCAGATTTGATGATCTCTTCTTGCTAAAGGCCGGCCATAGAGCTCTAGCCGTTACGCATGTATCCAGATGAACCCAGCGTCTGTTTGCACGATCGATGGCTTCATCTTTTACTTTTTTCTTTAAAGAACTGACTGGGGCTGCTACAAAGGGAAGGACCCTTTATTTTAGAAAGCTCATCCGCCTTCTCGTTTCCTTCAATATCCATATGCCCTGGTATCCAACTGAGAGTCACCGTATTGGCTCTGGGTATCTCGTTTAAAAGTGGTTTGCAGGTTCTCACCAGCCTCGGCCGAATTATAGCAGAGTCCAGAGCCTTAATGGCTGCCTGGCTGTCTATATAGACAGTTATCGTTTTTCCAACGATGGAAGTGACTTCGACTTGAAAGGTTTATACCTAGGGCTTCACAATAAACTCCGGCTCCTGTATCACTGTCCATCTTAGAACCGTCGGTATAGAATGCCAACTCCTTTTTTCTTTTAGTCCTTCAGTTCTTTCAGTAACTTCTGTCAGGAATCCTTGCATTGAATCTCCTTTCGAATGTTAACATCGGGTTCATGTGATCTGTTTCCGTCAATCCATTGGTAGCCTCCTATCGGGACAGAATGGCGGCGTGGCCGTAAGAGCTTGATGACCACAATCGGCCTCCCCTCAATCTTATAGCAGTTTTGGCTGCCAGACTACTAGAATAAATGTCAAGCGGAATGACACTAAGCATGGTTTCCATTGCCGTCGGTGTTGTTCTCAAAGATCCCATGATTCCGATGCATGCCGCTCTCTGGATTTTGGTGAGGTTTGAAAGCTGATATTGGTTCTCAAGTACCGTCAACCATACTAGTGAAAATGGGTCTTACAACCGCCGTGTATATC
The DNA here is from genome assembly GCA_949716465.1 of Chalcosyrphus nemorum. Lineage (NCBI taxonomy): Eukaryota > Metazoa > Arthropoda > Insecta > Diptera > Syrphidae > Chalcosyrphus > Chalcosyrphus nemorum. The sequence continues at coordinate 78,872,538 of OX454332.1, read as the reverse complement.
CAGTATACCATGGCTGGTCTGAAGCCCCACGTGCTGCTGAATGCCTTTTTGCAAGAGTAGAGAGCTACGCTTGCTTTTTTGATGCGTTGAGCAATGTTTTCCTTCCAGTTTAGTTTGGAATCTAAGATAATGCTTTTGCACTACAACTAAAGTCTGTCTTACGAATTTAAACAACAATACGATACCCCTGTTATGTAAAGCTATCTACCTCAACTTGAGCTCAAGCCGATAGCAATTAAACTATAAACGTTGTCTCACCCACCCTTCTTTCGAGGGTAGTTTATGACACACACTTTTTCGTAGAAGGGGTAGCTATCTCAGACAAAAATTTCCAAGAATTGTGAGTGCAAGGCTTGTGTTTTACCACGGAGCCAAAGGAAATGGTAATCAACACTCTCTATTTAAACAGAGACACCTCACAAGGGTTAGGTGTTAAATATCAATCAAAAATGAGGTGAGGTCCCTCAATCGATACTGATTTCATGTGGTATGTTATCTTTCAAACGAGATATCATTCAAATCTTAAAAGAAAAAGTATCTAAAAGCCTTAACTTTCTAGCTAATCAATAGAAACTAGTTTAAACAAATAACCAAAAGAGTTTATCTGTTATTTAGAAAGCCTTTTTTTTTTTGGCATTTTGAAGTACACTCACTTGCAATTCACCAAAAAACAAACAACACCTGACGAATGCTCTCATTAGCTGATGTCATTAAGCCCACTTACACCTTAATTACAGGCCATTATAAGACCGAGAATAGCAAACGAACTCTAGACCCTAATTCGTCCAAAAGAAAACAATTTTTGTGGCCAGAAAACTCTCTTCATAACGATAACGAATGTCTTCTCTTCGGGTGACAGTGATTTTGCTTAATTACGGACAGACCATATGCCCAGAAGAAGCCCTCCAATTAGGCCTTCACAAAACAACAACAACAACAAGAATGCTCATTAGAGTATGAGTGTGTGTCATCAATATCTCGTGAAAGTGTCCCGCTCAGCACACAACAGAAGGTGTGAGCTCATAAAACATTCAAAATTATTACACCGCATTACGATAGGAGGAAGCAGGATTAAATGCCGCTTCTTATCTGTAAATCCTACTCCATCGAGGAGGATCCGCTTTTTTTTTTTTTTTGTGTTGAAAACTCACATTTCAAGTCTTGAAATAAGATACGTATCTGAATGTGAACACTCGGCTAATTACCTTGTGACGATAATGACCACCGGCCGATGTATCTGTGAGGAGGTCGTTCGATCAGTAGTGATCATCACACGCCGCCGTGGAAAACGAGCTTAAACGGTCTCGAAACGCACACGAAGTCTTGTGTTTTGTGCCAGTAGTTGCCGTCAGTCAAGTCATAAACCTGGAAATGCACTCAGGCAGCAAATAATGGGTCTTAGGATCCTCTCAATGTATCTATCTATCTCTCTTTCGCTTTGTGTATGTCTTTTGTTGAATGGAATGTTCACAGATAGATACAGAGTGGAAGGAGGCTATTTATGTTGACAGTAGCTGTCGGTGAACAATCGATACCACTTAGACTCAATTTTAAGTGTAATAAAGTGTAAACAACCAATCGACAATGAGTTGCATAACTGCTGCTGCCTTCTAGTGAATGTTTGCGTGTCACTCAATGACGGAATAAAGATCGTAAAATTTGAATTTCTTATATCGTAAAACGGGAGAATGTTTGTTTGTTTGTTTGGGAACACGTCTGGTCGTCAATTTATTTTTTATTTTTTTGAGAAACGAATTAATGATTGCAGTTGATAGGTTTTTCTTGTTTTTTTTATTTGAGACAGACAACAACAAAACAGAGCGACAAATCGAAACAAATAAATTAAATAAGGAAGAGGAAGAGGCAGTGTCACTTCTTATTGATATGTCAGAATGAAAAACAAAAAAAAAAACTGGTTTTGGCTATTCGACAGAATTTTGTCTGCGCCATTCAAGTTGGCAAAATTATTCTGTTGGATTTGTTTTGGTGTTTTTTTGGTTAGTTTTGTGTTGGCAATTTTGCTGGTAGATAGAGACAGTAACAGGTTTGGCAGCAAGCAATGACGTTTGATCGCAACTATTTGAGTTGCTCAAATCCGAAATGTTAAAGTATCTCTGAACTTTTGTGCACAAGTGATGAATAGTTGGGGAAATATGTATGTAATATGTGGGCTTTTGGTTAAGTAAAGTTTTATGTTGTGTCAGACGGATGGGAGACATAATATTGCAATGCAAAGGAGAATGGACTATAAGGTGGCATTATGAGGATCGTGAGGGAGTTAGAGTAGAAGCGCTTTTGAGCGCCGTTTTGATAGAATGAACTATTGTGTGGAAGGTATGAAAGTGAAGGATGATATCTTAAATCGTCGGAGAAGGCAATCATATCTATCAAGTTTTTAATCAAAATTGATTCCCGGTTGCGCATCACCTAAACTGTCTAGTGCTTGACTACTTAATTCCACACGATCAGGGACATGATGGCGATATTCACGTGGAGCCAAAAAGCCACCGATCGATTATTTGTACAAAATATTGATCAGTGTTCTAGAAGAGTTATAGCTTGCCTACATGCATTCGATTTCTGTTTACTTGCCATGTGTCAAATTCAGAATGTCATTAAACGCCATTTTTAAAAATGAGAGCATTTGACATTTATGCCACTTAATAGACAGAGACGAATCAGCAACTTCTTCTTTGTCACAAATGCATCTGTGAGTTCTCGACATCAATTCTGACATTACGACTCTGTCTGTCTGTCAGTCTGCCTGACGGTGCGAATGTATAGAACACTGCAGTCGATTAACCATATGCCCCTTAGAACAAACACCAGTAACTTTGAGCAGGTGTGTGTTCGTGGGTAATAGTCGGATTTACGCTGACCCAAAAGCCATGATTTTGCTCATATCAGCAAGAGCAGCAATATTCGATCTCGGGATTTTGATAAATTCTGATATTATCTTTCTAGAGAAGTTGAAAAAAGTGGGTCTGAAATTTCTGTCTGTCTGTCTGTCTGTCTGTCTGTCAGCGAGGCTACAGCCTAAACGGGTAAACGAATTTTGATCAAACTTCTTATCTAAGGTCTGTGGGGTAATCCATAAAGGCGAAATTGAAATTTTCATCCTAGCTCTAATATTAACGGTACTTTACTTAAGGCCAATTTAACAAAAAGCAAATTCGCTGGAAAACGGTTCCTACGATTTTGTTTAAACTTTATACTGAATCGAGTTTAGATATACATATGCTATAAAATGGCTTACAACATTTTGGCAAAAATTTGTTATAACAGCACTTAAGGCCAATTTGGTTAAAAGGCAGTTTGTTAAAAGTCTTCTCAACCGATTTCATTCAAATTTTAAGTGTGTATAGAACTGTGCTAATGCCAAAAGATGGCGTTCCAAATTTTTGGCTAAAAGTAATAATAACGGTACTTTTCCTAGGGTCAAGCGGTTTTAGCCAATTTTCTCGAAAACGGCTCTAACGATTTTGATTAAATTTTATACTTATGCTAGCCTTGTGAAGTCTAATAAGATAGCGTACCACGTTTTTGGCCAAAATTGCTTAGAACGGTACTTTACTTATAGCCAACTTACTAGGTAGGTTTATTCGAAAACGGCTCTAAAGATTTTTGATTAAATTTCATATTTGAGATAGTCTAGACAAATGCCATAAAATGGCGTACCATGTTTATGCTAAAAAAGTGTATAACGGTATTTTTAGAAATATGGCCACTTCTCGGTTAATATTCAATGGATTTTGTTCAAAATCAAAACGTGAGCAAAATTTAATGAATACAAAAATATGGCATTTAATTTTATGAAGAATTTAAAAAAAAATATTTTTTCATATAATTTTTTTTTTAAAGTTCATTCATTTCCAACTAACAGCTCAAAGGTGCACTTTATTTTTTCACATTTTTAATTTTCTGGATGTGTAAAATCCAAAATGAAAAATGAAAATAATGAAACATGTTCTTATCCACCAGTCAGTGACAGTTTGGTGCGGGTTTTGTGCTGGCAATGACCAGACCTCTGCTGAACAATATTGAGTGACATTTGTTGGCCTCATGCGATTCAACGCCATTTTCTATAAAGTCTACCGCAATGTTCCACGAATGATTCTAGAATTAAAAAAAAATATCTGGGGTGTTATTTGCAAAATACAGTCGTCCAAAATTACACCTCTTGTTGAATGACCATAGTGTACTGACTGCCACATATGTAGATGCTAGTACGTCCACTCCAGTCGTGCTATTACGTAATATCTATCGCAATCGATGATACTTCCGCATCTCTCTGCCGAGAATAAATCGTTTCCATTAACTTGTCTCCCATTTATAGCTCGCAGTAATCATATCATTTTCTTGTTTACCACTAAAAACGGTCTAAAAATGGCGAAATTGTTGTTTGATAGTTTTTTTCTATTACCCCAAACTGTGTTGCCATGCTCCAGCCGAAATGTAAATTCAAAATTTGGTGGCCACAAATTAACAAGTCTCTCAAATTTTGTTGGCCAATATAATTAATGACATCCATTTAACCTTTTAACACATTGACAGGTGAACAAGAACAATATGTTGCGCCGCGCTAATTGGAAAAATTAATAAATTAACCACGAGAAGAAAAAACTTACAACTTAGCAAACAAATATTAATCTTCCACCAAAGTAGTGAATTTATGTACTCTTCCAAATTGGTTCTGAGTTCTATAGGTAGGTATACACAAAAGGAAGAAGACTGAAGTTAATCTCCCCCACACTTTCCCTGGAGAAAATTAATAAATAACCAAACTAATCTAATGCAATCGGGCTTCTAGATACATTCTTCCCCCCATTTGTGGATGCATAATTTGAAACCAATTTGTGTTGGCGGTGTGTGGATGCCGATGAAATTCGAAAATGGAAAACGATCAATTTGTGCCCCCTCTACTCTCTGACACCATCCTCCATAGATATGGATATATGTACGTTCCGAAATCTTTGTCCACGACATCGACCTGCACACGCTCTGCCATCTTGATGAGCCGGTTAGAGTCTTTTTATTCATTCCTAGTGAGACTAATTGGACTCACCGCCATGCTGCGGAAAATTAGGAAGAAAATTACACCATGCCATGGCATGAAGCATCCGATTGTGTTGTTATCTAGAGTCACGGTCCACATCGCGCGTGCATTTTCCTCCTCGCCAGCTTACTGTATGCATGCACTTAAGTGGTGCCGTTCTTCTGTTCTGTGGTTCATTGTTATTCTAAAATCCATCTTCCGAAAAGAAACACACAGACAGAGAGAGGGAGCGAAAGGACTAATTATTGCACGAACTCATCTATTCATCCATTCTGCAGGTCTTCGCTTGGGTTTCGGTCATTTGCTCATCAATCAAATTGAAGTTTTCCACGCGAACGACAGAAAATCTTCATCTTATTGCTTATTTTTATGGATTTAAGGAGAACTAACTCAAGAGAGATATAACGGTGTCATCGGCATTGCGTCAGGTGTAATTAATGAAGAGAATGAAAAATGGATTTTATCCGAGACTTTCAATCTATCATTAAGCACTTTTACTTTGTCTGATGAACATTTCCGCATTGACGTTGTAATGAAAGTATAGTATAGACCTGGAGGAAAAGATTAAACGGGTTGATGCATCTGAAGCGATGCAGAAACAGTATCTCTTACATCAGAGCGTGCGAGATGTTTTTACAGCTAATGGTAGGAACACTATCTGTTTGTTTTTAATCAGGGTATTTCAGTATACAGTTACAAAGAAGTTATGTTCACCTATTATGTTTGACACGAAGCTTTGAAGGTTCTTTAGCTCATGAAGCAGCTAAACATATAAGGTGACCAGACAAAAACGATAGGAAAACAAATTTAAATAAAACAAAAACGGTGGGAGATATAAAATTGTTTCTGGCTTTATTTTGTAGCTACATTAATGCCATTATTTGGGGAATAACACATAATTCAAATGGGCGTCTCGACTTTGCTGGCAGTGGTTCAAGCCGTAGGTCTACGTTATGTATAATATGTACACGTTATTCCAACAATAGAGTCAAGAATGTTGGACTCGAGCTGTTGTTAGACTAAGGACTCAGAGAAAACAATTGACAAGTGTTTTTTTGGTTGCCGTGGCATGTGTAATATTCATTGATACTAATAGCATGCACGATTCGCAAACCTGAGTAATCGATGCCAAGAATACGCCTACGTACTCAACACACACCCTACACACATCAAACCACTCTCCCCGCGGGACTGCCATTAGGTATTACTTCGCGAGGCTCTACTATCTATATATGCCTCATTGGCCCTTCTCAATGCTTCGATTCTACGCAGTTCAATCTGCACGGCCGTTATGACAGAACAAATCTCCAGCCAGTCGTCCGGTGACCTCATCATGAGGTCTATTAGGCGCTCTGGGCTTCGTAGATTCGATATGCTAGTTGTAAAGCATCTGCACTGGAACATAAAGTGCTCCGCATCTTATTCTCCTTCTGGGCATTCTGGCAAGCTATCGTGCCCGAATCTGTGGAGGTATTTTCTATAACCACCGTACCCAGATAGGAACTGGAGCTCACCACTTTGGATAGCAAGATTCTCCTTGCGTATCCAGTCCCTCAGAGGTTTGGCAGCATCCTAGAGAGCAATGCCTGCATCTGTCACGCCTTTTTGCTATAATACTCGACATGTACTTTAAATTTTAACCTGTTGTCGAGCATGACTTCTAGGTATTTTAGTGCCTCCTTGGACCGGATTGTGCAGTTTCCGACCGGAAAACTTGCATATTCCGCAGTCTTTCTGCTGGTTATTAGGATGGCTTCTGTTTTGTGCTCAGCTAGTTCGAGGTCAGCTGAGTCAAGCCAATATTTAATCCTGGAGACTGCCTCATTCGTAGCGTAAGGCGCAAAACACCGTCGTACATGATATTCCACAAAAGTGGTCCTAGGACTGACCCCTGCGGAACTCCCGCAGTGATATTGTACTACTTTACGCCATCGTCCGTCTGGTATCTAAGCTTGCTATCAGCAAAGTACTTTGGGGCATTCATCTGCAAATGCAGGTCCAGTTGGCAAAGTTAAAAGCGTTTTTAACGTTGCCTCCTTTCCATCTCCTCCCTTGTATTGCTTCGGTCTTTATGGCATCGTTTAGGGAAGATCCCCTCCTCAAGGTACCTTTGCATCGTTGCTATAAACAGGCCCGGTCTCTTATGGACGGCTGCCTTGATAGCGATATTTGGAATGTCGTCAGGCCCACACGCTTTATTGTCCCCTATTTTCCTGCATGCTTCATATAGCTCATCCGTTGTGATTTCCGGAATATGTTCCGGAGTTGTTGCCCCCGTAGGAATGGGTTCCGTAGTTGATCTATGGGGGGATAGATGCTCAATTTTAACATTGTCGGGGCCTTACTACTCTTCAGTTTCTTTGTCACTATCCGATACGCCACTTCTCAAGGATCAAGATCTGCTTCGTTGCATAGTTGTTTGAAGCATCTTGCCTTGGTCTCCTTGATAGCCTTATCGAGGTCGCGTCTTGCCAGTCTGAACGTAGATAGTCGTTCCTGGAACTCCGGCCTATCCCAACAATTGACAAGTGTCAAGTCGCATTTAATGAACGCTCGCCTTGAGATGACCCAGTGGCCAAATTACTCCTTCACAACTTCGGGTGTTCCGTCACTTGTGTGGTATGTAGCGCTATTTTTCTAAAGGGTGGTTAAATTTTAAGGGTAACGGCATAGAACCTCAATTATGCCTCAGCGTCATCGAAAATTTGGACCATCGGATGGAGGTGTGCCGCCAAGGACGCGGCGATATTTTGTTCCATTCATAATTGAACCATACCAATATTATCACAATAGAAAGAAATGACAATAATTTCCTAAATAATGTGTGTTTTATTCAAAATCAACATCGGGCCTTAAAACTTAACCACCCTTTATGACCAAAGATTTAGAGGCGCTCCTGCCGATCGGTAAAATACCCCATGCAGTGGAATCCGCTTACCCAAGCAAACAGAACAGGCTGAAGGAACAGGAACAGCTTAGAACAGGTGAGGAGGGATCGGCCTCTTAAGGAAGAATCAGCCGTCGTTGGATCCAATAAAGAGACTGTTGTTCGTCAACACAATGAGGCTAGAAGAGGTACTCTAAATCCCAGTATCAAGTGTCGTTTAGAGGCCAAGAGACCAGTTACAAATATGGAAATCACTTGCGATGACAGCTGTCATACATTTGACAGTTTGGAAACGTCACAGAACTCAAGTTGTCAACAGTCTTTTACAAACACAAAGTGTCTACGTCTTCTGACTTGCAATCATGTTTCTGCTCTTTCTCCTATGAATGCTCCTTCTCAATCCAAAATTTGTCTCAAATCGAATCCGAAAGTTCAGAATGCTGAGTTTCGATTCGCTCAAATCGATTTTATACAGTCCTAGGGTTTTCTTTCCCAATCAACTGCTGATTCGTTCCATGGTTATCCAGAAGCGCCACTTTCCAATTATCAGCCTAAAAATTCCTAATTACGATAAAAAACGAAAAAAAACAAAAACTTTCTTTTATTGAGAGAAAAATTAAAACAAAAGAAAGTCTATTAGCGATAAGGACACCATGTCGCATACATATTATCACATTTTGTATAATAGACTCATCAAAGATAAAAATTAAAAAAAAAGCTGGCACTTTCACCGATATCCAAGTGGAACGAATCCGATACCAGAATTTTCAATTTGACACTCTTCCCACAGAGAAGTGCTTGGTCGGTTCCCAATCCATAAATCAGCGTGATCAATCAAGATCTTCGAAAAAAAAAAAAAAAAATTTATCTACGAAGCGAATCATTAAATTAACTTTTAAAGCAAACCATTTGCATAAAATTTGTTTCCGCTCGTGTTTCCGCGCGCTAATGGCTAATGCGGAGTCTTGTATACAATCGGGGGTATCTTAACAGTGGAACCATCCTAGCTGGGATAAAGTGCTTAGTTTTATGGCTTGGTTAGGTTTATATAGCGTAGGACTTATTTTATAGCAAATTGAATAGAATTTTTATGTGTGTCGCTTCTCGCATCTATTAGTTTCGTATTCCGTATCCGTCAAAGTGTAAGTCTTAATGGTTAATTGGAGGACCGAGGCGATGTGGTTAATGGGTTTCGAATTGCAAGCGTATACTTTGTTGCATTGGAGATCGTAAACAGCTAATAAAGCGAAGAGCTTGAACTTGAATTGGGTACACAGCACAAGGTGTGGGTATCTCTCACATGAGGGTCAAGTGGGAAGTGAAGAGCCTTAAAAATGTGTATATTGGGTCTTGTGAAACAAGTTGGAAGTCAGTCCGATCAATTGTTAATTATGAGTAATTGTTGGTACCTGACGGAAGTGAGACCAATGAAATTGGCTTCCAGCGGTGCAATGAAGGTTGATAGCCGCAGATAATCGAAAGAAGGTAGTGTTACTTTTATTATTCTTTTGTTATGGATGCTGGAGTTTTATTTCCTGACGAGATTATATCTTTTACAGTGGAGCATGGGGTTTTTACGAGTCTGTATCGTTACAGTCACATAATGAGTTCCATTGAGATGTTTTTGTTTGAAATTAAAAGAATGATTGATTTGAGGCGAGACTGAATGCCTTTGGAGTCAACCCGGCCTATTTTGATACAAGCATTGAAGCTGGAAGACCATAGACAACGCAGGGAGTTGTTGACTGAAATCTTCTTCTCAGACGAGGCCCATTTTTGGCACAGATCCACAAAGATTGACTGTTTGATTCAGTTTATGGCATTTCTTTCGAAAGGGAGACCTTGTTACCGTCAATGGTTTCAGGTGTAGAGCGATGTTAACCGCCTTTCTATGGCCAGAGCTCGACACTATCGACAAACACAGCTGTGGTTGTATTTAGCTCCTTTCTAGCCTTTTCTTTCTTGCAGTCTGTTGGCGCCGGCTCTTGCTCTAGATCGCGTATATAGCCTTCTGACTCTACATATTGGACTTTGTCTCCCCAGAGGTTGGACTCCTATGATCGAAGAGCACTCACTGCGACTTGTTGTCTTCAAGGGATGCAGACCTTAGTTCCATCCCCTGGAAACTTTTCAATATTCTAAGATTGTTGGCTTTCTCTACTGGTGACCACCAGACTAGTCATTCATATCGTAGGATGGAACTAATAGTTGCTGCCTACCGGCACAAAGTCGGACCTAAAGAGGGAGACTCATTACGCCGCTATAAGTAGGTATAAATTGTCTCCCAACAAATACATAACCACCGCCCTGATGTCGCCAAACACAACACCAATAAGCCGCGTGATATCCATAAGATGAATTGAAAATTAATGACCCAAAGGCGCCTCTTATTCCTTGCCACTCCTTGCCATAGATTGTATCTATAATAATTTCATTCGTGTTATGACAATTTTTTCTTATTAAATTCGTATCTATGTTGAACATGTCAGAACCCACCCCAAACCAAAGTTTTTAAACTCCTAAAATACCAAAGAATAGCTCCTTTATCCCTCTGCGGGATCTTAAGATTGCCACTCTCTCCCCCCACTAACCCAAAATATGTTTTCTTCTTTTTTTCTTGCAAATAATTTGAATTGTTTTGCGTTTTTTCCTGTTCCTGTTTCTTGTATCCTTCCAACCGACGAGTAAAATCAAATTAAGTTTGAGACAATAGGCTGCGGGATTGTTTGAATAAACATCAATTCCAAAGAAAACAATAAGCGAGCCTTAAAAAAAAAAAAATACACAGCTCTGCAATAACAATAGAAAAATCCTTATAGCGCGTGGAATCAGTTTTGAAAAGAAACACAAACTTTGCTCACACAATCCGACTAGAGACAAAAAAAAAAAAAAACGCACAACCAAAAAGAAAGAAAATTCAATTTGAAGAAAAGCTCATCATCCAGGACGAGAACGAGACAAGGACTCATACTACCACTCATACTGTGCGACGTTTTTTGGTCGTTCACGCGTAGCGGAAGTAAATGCTTAGATCGCGCGAATTCAATCTCATTCCAAAGTATATCTGTGTGGGGCTGCTGCTATCTCGACGACTATCTGATTGACTGCTGAGTGCCAATGTGTCTTTGGGGAAAAGGATACCCTACCCTGCCACACACACAAACACAGACAGCCAACGAAATCAATTTTTCAAGTTGTTTGTGCGAGACTTGAAATCAAATACATTTCATTTTGGTTATTGATTTTCTCCCTTCTCGTCGATAATTTGTTCGATGAGTTGGTAATGGTTTTGTTTTTTCTTTTGATGAAAGTTTACTACCCAAAAGTATCTCGATTCAATTGAGTTGCGATTGAACTAGTTCATGCGACTGAATTCATGCGGAAAGTGTAAACTTTTAAGGGCTTTCAAAGTTAGATACTACTTCAAAGTTGGATTAATATCTAATCAGGTCTATCAGAAGCCCCCCCAAACAAAGGGAAAGTGCTTTGGATGTGGATTTATAACTTTAAAAGCAAAAGTATCTAATACTACCTCTTTGAAGGACACTTTTCGGTTGAATCTTCATCCCGAAGCAAACAAACTTTGATCATGAAAAAAGAGCAAATAAATCTCAGCTGCCAAGCCAGACATATGCATTCTGCATCGATTGATGGCTCTACTATCTCTTGCTGCTGCAATCCGGACACTCACAAGAAACATGATGACAACGAGTAGGTACACCGACAACGATGACGACAACGACTCTGCTGCTTAGAAATAAAAAAAAAAAAAAAACAAAAACCAATAGTTCATTGAACATCCAACAATTTATACGTTCCTGGGAACGTTTTTATGCCCCATGCCCTGTTTTCATTTTCCTTGTGCAAGCCACAGTCTGCTTGGCACATCAACAGTTAGAGTGTTTCTGATGGATTTCTTCTACTCTGCAGATTTGTCTGGAGTGCAATTTGATTTGGGAAAAAAGAAATCTGCTGCGAAAAATAAAAAGAAACAGGAACGAGAACGAGAACAAGAAAAGATGGAAAATGAAAGCAAGACATGGATACCAATGGGAAATTTCTATAGAAAGCCAAATAGCAAAGTGAATGAGAACCTTAAGGCGATCTTTTGGTTGAAAGACAGGTGAAACGTTATAAAATTGAATCCAACCGATTTTTTTCTTAAGGAAAAATCCAATTTTAAAGACTAAATCAAACTTAAAGTGACATGGAAGGAGATCTATGAAAGGAATCTGCAAACTGGGACAGTGTTGTCAACTGTTAGCTATTGTAAGCCAAGTTTGAGCTTAATCTATCAGATTTTTGGTACAAAGTATCTTGCAAGGGATCCTCATCGACTTCTGCGATGAAAAACTGGGTGTTGACCGCCAACAGGACGAATGCCTCGCTCTCTAATGAATACGTTTCACAGCTTTGAGGAATTCGATTGCTTGAAAAAGACATGCTCTCTTAATGCTCATATGGAACCTTATACCACTTGAGATCTTTGTTATTCCGGAAGGAAATGACTCCAACGTCACAATCTATGTCATTTCTTCTTCCTCTATCCTACTGGTAAGGCTAGTATCGTGCCAGTTTCCGATAGGGATCAAAATTAACACAAAAGCTCTGAGCACTTCAAGCACCAGCGCCCAACTTAACATTGCCGGGGACAGGAAGTCGACAAAGTTGACAACTTTCTATACCTAGGAAGTGTGGTCTCGGCAAACCGTGGTGGCACTGAACTGGATGTGTGAAGCAGAATCGGGAAGGCCAAAGCTGCGTTTGGCGTGCTGTCCACAATCTGGAAAAGCAATGTTATCAGCTTAAGAACCAAGCTGCGACTGTTTCGCTCCAACGTAGAATCGGTACTGCTTATGGGTGTAGTACTTGGAAAGTAGACACCATTAACACACGCCGGCTGCAAGTCTTTGTAAACAAATGTTTAAGAGTCATCTTGAGGATCTTTTGGCCGAACCGTATCTCCAACGAATAGCTTTATACGAGAACGAACAAGGAACCTATCAACATTACAATACGAAGGAGAAAGTGGCAGTGGATTGAACACCCTACGGCGCGAAGACAATTCCATTGCGAAATACGCTATACAGTGGAATCCGCTCACCCAAGCAGGCAGAACAGCAGGACGCCCTAGGCAAACGTGGCGCAGAACAGTCGCGGAGGAATCGAGGTCTTTCAGGATGAGTTGGAGAGAGCTCAAACGCGTTGCAGAACTACGAACAAGATGGCACGCAGGCGTTGTTGACGCCCTATGCCCCCCGAGGGGTTAAAGAACTCAAGCGAGTAAGTCAGCTAGTTCAAGGCCAGCCGGGTAAAGTCGATTTTTGAAGCTACTGTTTCATCCGTGGCGGGCTCTATCTCGTGAATAAGCTTGGTTACAGTCATTACGCCATTGTCGTCAACAAAACCGATCATTTAACTCCTTGAAGTAGTAAGGCCCAAACCACCGTGGTACATGATATTCCACAGACGGGGTCCAAGCTCTGACTCCTGTGGAACTCCCTCGGTGATGTTGTGTTGTAGCACTTAATGCCATCGTCTGTCTAGTTCTAGTATCTTACGTTCTTGTCGGTAAAGAAGTACGTGACTATAATAGATACTCTGGTGCATTCATTCTAGTCAGTGATCTGGCACTGCTTGACAGCGACTCGTTGTATAGGACATCGCGTTGTAGCTAATCAGTTCTGTCCAGTATCTATCGGCCGACGGTGAGTGAAGAAGATAGTATCCTAGGTTTTCAGTCTTATTGATGAGTTGGTTGTCTGTTGCTTGCTGACGATGTCAGTGTGAGGAGTATGAGGCGTATGGTTGAGGGTGAGGGTCTCAGTTGAGACCTACCACCATACCAATAGTCTGTACGTGAGAATCGGCTAGTGTATAACCTGTGCAGGATTTTTGCTGAAGAGTCCAGGCCTACTCCCTTTTTACTTGCACCGATACGTAGTTTAGGGCAATTTTTGGATTCGTGAAAATTTTCGATCTCGGGATTTTGACAAATTCTGATATTAACTTTATAGAGAAGTCGAAAAAAGTGGGTCTAAAAATTCTGCCTGTCTGTCTGTCAGCGAGGCTACAGCCTAAACGGGTAAACGAATTTCGATCAAACTTCAAATCGAAGGTCTGTGGAGTAATCCCTAGAGGTGAAATTGAAATTTTTGTTCTAGCCCTAATATTAACGGTACTTTACTTACGGCCAATTTAACAAAAAGCTGAATTTCTGAAAAACGGTTCCTACAATTTTTTTTAAACTTCATATTTCAGCTAGTTTGGCAAGTGCTATAGGATGGCGTACCAAATTGTTGGCCAAAAGCGTTAATAACTGTACTTTACTTACAGCCAAATTGGTAAAAAACTGATTTGACATGCTATAAAATGGCTTACAACATTTTGGCCAAAATTTGTTATAACGGCTCTTAAGGCCAATTTGGTTAAAAGCCGGTTTGTTAAAAAACGGTTTAACCGATTTTATTCAAATTTTTAGTTAACTGTGCTAATGCTAAAAGATGGCGTTCCAAATTTCGGGCTAAAATTGATAATAACGGTACTTTTCTTAAGGTTGAGCGGTTTTAGCCAATTTTATCGAAAACGGCTCCAAGGATTTTGACTAAATTTCATATTTGAGCTAGTCTAGACAAATGCCATAATATGGCGTACCATGTTTTTGGCTAAAAAAGCGTATAACGGTACTTTACTTGTTAACTGGTTTGAGAAATAAGGCCATTTCTCTGTTAATATTCAATGGATTTTGGTCAAAATCAAATCGTAAGCAAGATTCCTCATCCTCGCCTACTGTCTTACTCTCCATCATCTCATTACTCCCCTTAGGTACTCTCATTCATTCAATTTCTCTTGCAAAATCCGTTTAAACACAAAGAAATCGACGTCTCATTTAATCGACTAACTATTTTTCCCTTTAAAATAAAAACAAAAAAAAACATTAAGCAAACCAAACCAGTCTCTGGCCACGTTTTTCCTATAAATCTTCTTCCAACTCCTTTAAATGGAAAGCCATGTACACACACACACTACGATCAACAACTATTATTGCAATTGCATCTAGATACTTTTTTTGTTTGCAAAAAAAGAAACAAAAAACCTTTCATTGAATTCTGGAAATGTCGCAATACCTAGAACACCTATAGCTACTACCAAACGATAGTGAGATGCCTTTGTCCCTTGTCGTCCTGGTCCTCCAGCTTCATAGTGTCTCTTGTCCTATCTACGGGCACTTTACCTTATTTCTTTTTTTTTTTTTTACTTGTCATTGTCGTCGCCGTCGTCCCATGTGTGTAGGCACTTACCTGTCTGTAGGTTGTGGATTGTGTTAGGATTTTTATTCGTAAAACGCGCGTATGCAATCAAGAATTCTACGGGCATCCATCTGGGGGAGAACCATAACTACTATCCACAAGAATCCTGCACCTGTCTGTTCATTATTCTCTCAACTTAACACATAGAGGTAGGTACGTCTATACTTACAGTAATACTACTCATTGTTGTGTGTCATCCGCTTGTGTGTTGTAGATACTGCAACGGATGACGATGTATCTCTCTCTGCGGGTAAATAAAAATATTCGCATAATAAACGATCAACTAACAACTGTTCTTGGGAGATTTTTTCCTTTTTGTATCCATAAATGAACGTTACTTAAGACAAAAGGCAAAAGAGTAGATAAAACGACGATTTGAATGAGTATCTATCAAATGTGAATGGATAGTTTTCAAGACTGTCATCCTCTTCCTCAGTATAGGTACTCGTAACCTATCATCTTTTATCCACCAAACCCACCTGTGAGAAACCAATTACCAATGATTTCTCACTCTAGTCCCGACTCCCATGTAATCGCAGATACACGTCGCGTCGCTTCGGTTGTCTTATGATTGAACATCCGTGCGCGCAGCTTAATCTCGGGATATTACATGCATCCTGTAGCGCATCTTAAGAAAGAAAGAAGAAACACACATCATCGAGGGATAAGTGACGCATGAACATGACTGCAATTATATCAAATTACAAATGTAATTTCTAGGTGCTATCACGTTATCGTTAAGTCTATTAACGAATGAGTTTCGTCTTCTTCTCGAGGGCGACTCGGATCGTGTATAGGTTCTTCTGTGATCTGGTTCTGGTCAACAGAGAGAGGTAGGACATCCTGTACTTAAGTACGTGATGATGGTGCTGCAAAGTGAAGCTCATGTCTTGTAATTAATGGAATTGATATGCTGCCAGAGATTGCGATCGTTTTTTTTTTTATCCTTTAAGAGGATTTCACTTCCTTCTTCTATTAATGGATACAATTTGTACGGAGTGGTTATACGATTTATAGAAATTGTATCCTGCTAACAGAAGCCATCACAGTCGGTAGTCTGTTTCTGTACTGATTGGGCACAATGGATCCCAAGTCACAAGGCATCCATCTATCTAACCTAACTACTATTGAACGATGATTATAACCAATATTCCACCAACAGGCAGAAAGATCCATGGATCAGTGACAGTGATGGTCAAGCGATATCTAGACTTAAATCCTAGAAATCTGCTGAAGTCTCTGCTTTTCCACTGAACTTGTCAACGAAGGATGGAATGATTTGGTAAGGAGTTTGTACCAACTCAGCTGCATAACTTAGTCAGCACCATTTGGATCCTCTAACCTGACAAACAGATGCGGAGATGTACAAGTCTCCTCTCCTCATTAACAAAACAAGTTATCTTTGGTCATTGAAACAACTCTAAGGAAAGACAAAGAATAATCTCACAAGATCTCTCAAAAATCTGCAAATGAGTAGCCTTTGGCACAATATAACTACTTCCTACTCCTCAAGTCTAAGCGGTGGCTTAAATCCACACAATCAGCCTTTGTTACAATTTCAAATTGATTCCTCAAAAGAGAACACCCAATCTCATTGATCGCTGCACGCCACAGATCAATAGATTCATCTTAAAGCCTTACATAAGCCGTGTGCTGCTACTCCTTAACTCAACACCACACCCAGAGCGTGCATCGCGTGCATCATGAAATCACCTTCAAGTGCATCCATTGAACTTGATCCCCCTGTCCAAAGTCCAACTCTAATAAATGTTCACCCAATGCATCACTCCCCAAAAGGGTGCTCAAGTAACCGCAACATTTTACATGAAATCCAATCCAACAAACGACATGGACAGCAGCTCTTCTGCTTTTCTCCTATTTGGGGGCACAAAGAGCTCCATATACACTCCAACCCGAAGTGAGAGACAACGAAGACGAGGAAGAACTATAAATCGGATTTCATTTATGAAAGCCAACAACTGAAATGGAAGTAAGTCTTTATGGAGCACGAGGGGAAGGTTTCATGTGCGCACACCACAAATCTCCTTTTGACATGGTCGAGAGGATTCTACTCTCGGACCATGTTACACGTTGTATGTGTTCTCCTTTGTTGGCGCACATGAGCGTTCCATGGCTTCTGTATTTGTCTTTGGAGAGAGAGATCTTTTTTAGAGCAACCGTTCTGATGCGCATCGACGGCTAAGTGAATTGTTCTGCGCAGAGCCTCAAGATGCGAATTAAATCTCGATAATTTGGCACAAAAAATGCGCGATAAGACTCTAATGGATTGAAAGAACCCTTACCCTTTGATGGGACTTTCTTCCTTCACAGGAGAAATGATGCATCGTCTGATAAGGATACTTGGTTTTTTTTTTTGCTCTTTTTAATTAATAAAAAGGAAAAGTTATCGACGTGGTTAGTGGAATTTTAAGTGGTCGTCGTTGCCGTCATCACCATCACCGTCGACAAAGGAGCAAGCCGACATGTGCACCTTTCACTAGAGGAAGATGCAGCCAGCAGCGTGCAAATTGCTCAACTTATAGAGAAGTAAACTAATGGAATTTGTATATTAATTAGTCGGCTTTCAGCGTGTGTTACTATCTAAGTGGGGCTCGCTAGATAGGAAAAGGGAACGCATTTTGATACTGGGAAGAGCAAAGTCGGTACTATGGGAATTCTGATGCAGAAAAGTGAACCGAAGTGTTTGAGAGTGTCAAAAAGCTAAAAATTTCTCCAATCATTTGCCGACTAACTCACTTAAGCTGAAAGTGCTTGCTTGGCCCTACCTAGACGCCAGCAAAGTAAGTGGTTAATGGCTTTGTTAACAATATTGCAGCAGCGACAATGTACTCTTGACACCAGTTCAAATTTCAGCGCTGAGTCTGTCTAGACCAGAACCCCGTCTTACTAGTTGATCAGTTCCCTTTATCTTGCTCTGTCTTGGCGAAAAATGTTCCAAAAGGGATAAGGATACAACACCTCAACTACCACAAGGATTAAGTACAGCAAAAGAAGACTGAGGCATATTCTTTGAACTGCTAGGTATATCGAAACGCAGATGACTTCTAGGCCGCAGTAGTGTCTTCCAAGACGCCCATGAGTTTGAGGTAAGCTTGTGTAGTACTATCGGGAAAAGTTTAAGCTTCGCTCTGTTGAGGGTATTTCAAGCAATGGTACAGTTGATGATCCAACAAATCTACTGGTTTAAGCTGACCTCTACTTTGTAAGCATCTCGTCTTGTTCCCTCAGGCTCAGCAGGGAAAATAGTCACAAGAGAGGTGAACTCACGGTGGACCTTCATGGAAACTTGTACCACTATAAGGTCTATTCTTTGGCAAACAGAAGACCTCAGACCATTCTCCTAGGATACCATATGACTACCACGACTACACACCACAGGTTGAAATGTCATGTCTTTGCACAGTGGAAAATTGTCTGACGAATTCGAGGTCGAAAATAGCATACCTCAGGGCTGTAATCTATTGCCAATTGTTTTTCTATTGGTGAATAACGACGTGCTTCATGCGGCTTTGTCAAAGGGATTTGAAGCATTTCGATAGACTCTTAAATCCGAATTCAAAAACTTCGACTTCGATGACTATGAATGATTGCTCTTTTAAAGAATTGTCAACCAAATGACAGGGAAGGCAGACGTCGACGTGTGTCGGTCTGACATGCTTGGAACAAACTCATCGGCTAAAGAGAGAAAAACAGATTTCAGTACCTTGTCTCCTCTACCAAATGCGGAAGCGAACTGTATATAGAAAGTCGATTAAGGAAACCAAGATCCACGTTTGGGATGTTGTCCAGATTCTGTCGCAGTAATCAACCTTACTATGGAACTTGGAGAGGGACCATAAACAGCACAGGATATCTGCAAAACTTTGTGCCTACGCATGGAAATTCTAGCCCAATTGGATATTTAACGAAAATTTTCATTTTTTGGATCAGGAACCAATAGGCACAACTATTGGACGAAAGAAGTGTCAATGGATTGGTCACATCAAGTAATGCAATGGAATCCGTCAAAACAAGAAAACAAAAGTCTTATTTTCCTGACGAAAGAGATGACGACTTACACTGCTGTTGGAGGCAAGGCAAATACAGAGGAGACTTTTGACAGATTGCCAAGAACCGTACACGATGGGGCGCAGGTGTAGTGTCAGGATATCCAAGGTTAAACTGGGCCCAAATTGATGGTCTGAATAAACTGTGACATGGTACCCATCTATCTAACCCCAACATATGCATCTTCGTTGTGCATTCAAAGTGTAATATTTCTTCATTCAAACCCTTCAGTCTCTTACTGCGATTGTATTACAGACTTCAGCTACAAGATTGATTGACCAAACATTTGCTTTCTCTTTCAACTTAGTATCTAGTTTTGCTTCCACTTACAAGACGCTTTTAGCTTTAACTAAACTTAGTCACCATCAGAGCCACAGTCATCTCTCAGCAGCATTGCCATTCACTGAAACAAATTGTCAATCATACATTCGTCCTCTTAACACAGAACTTTCTCTAGTATCACAATTTAGTTTGTCTCTTTAATTTTGTATCTTTTTCATATACACATTCACATAAACACATCCACATGTACATATATACATAAAATGCATATCATGACTGCGCAATCATTTTGTTTTCTTCTTTTTTTTTTGGTTTTTTGTTAATTCCAAACGAATACGCAATTTCTTATCTCCGCAGGAGGTCTTGGAAGAGCGGATTGTCGAACTTGAAGAGGCGCTCATTCGGTTACAGGAAAAAGTTAACAACGTGAGTAGTTTTATTTTTTTATTTAAGAAAAGATTATAAGTTTTTTTGCTGCTTATTTTTGTTGGTTAATTAAATTTTAAGTTCGTTATCATTGCACAAGTTTTTTTTATCAGCTGCGCCGCACATACATTTTGCTTTGCTTTTAGTTGTATCTTGTATCTTTTGTAGGTGAGTTTTTGTTTTTTTCTGTTGGATAAAAGGATGAAGGGAAATATAGGTATTTCGTTTCCCATTCACCGAATGATCGATTGGCGACATGCAACTCAACTGTGCTTGGTCGTTGCTTTGTATATAAGTTTGCCTTGGGCAGTAAGTTGCTTGCCCGCTCCCCTTTTTTTTTTTTTTGGAGTAGCGACGAGCATTCCTCTTAATCCCATTTGCATTGGGAGAGACATAAAGCTAAAGTCTTGTCAGACAGGTAATTCGATAAGACGTCTTAAGCGCCTTGTTCGTTACTTTGGCAACAATTAACGAGAGTTAAAAAGTGCTAAGGGACTTTGGGGCTGGGACTGGGACTGGGACTGAGGAAAAATCCACATTGGATGTATATATCTTGTGTCTTGTGTCTAGAGGCAACCGATGAGAGAATTAATTAGAATCGATGGTGGAAAATTGTATGCTCATGAGACTAGGTGGATGGAATCCATTAATGGCTGGCCGATTGGGAGTGCTGAAGGCAAGGTCTTTTGCCATCAACCTGTGATGGAATTAAAGGTTTTTCTTTCGAAGCATGTAAGATATTGATGTCTCAATAAATTTGTTAGCATACGAAAAGTTTTAAAGCAGTTGGGTGGTCTGGACTCGATGGGTAATGGCTTTTTGAATGGAATTTTACCTTGAGTGGTGCTATTTGTTTGGCTTACTATTGGATTGCTTGTCACCTTCTTGGCCATTGTACTGAAAGTAGGAAGGAAATAAGGTCGTCTGTTACACAAAATCGGCTAGGAATGAAGTTCTCCTCTAAGGAAAAAACACTGAAAAAGAAAAATTTTGACCAGAGGCAACACAGAAGCACAAGTGGCAAAATACATATGTACTGCTTGGGAAAAGGATCAACTTTAGAGCATCACCTAAGGTGTACCCATAAATCTTAGTCCGAGAGCATTCTACGTTGTATGACCAATTGAAGTGGACTGTTACTTATTAAAGGTAAGTATCCCAATAGGGATTTCCAAACTTTGACAGGTGATTGCGGCTATATTCTTGAAGTTTCATCTGTCAAATTGTCTGTCATTTTGTTTAATATGTTTTGCCAAATCAGCATGGAGAGTTACTAGCGTTCAATGGCTTGGGTTTTTGTCTTAGAAAAGAGGGTCTTCTGTCGCGCTTCCCCCGCTCTACGATCGCTCTAATCGTTCTTCCGAGAGGACTATCCACACGAGATCCCATGCCATCCCGCCTCTGCTTCTATGGAAACGACATTGGCCAGGTAAACACCGTCAACGGCGAGCTCTATCGATCAATTTTGTGGGCCCAATTGGATGATATGGACACCGAAGACATGTGGTTTCAACTGGACGACGTGTGGTGCCATATAGTGGAGTTTTCTTAAGTCACTGTTAAACCAATAAATAAACCACAAACCATTGGCATGCGCGCCACTCAGCAAAGTCGCAGCGGACATTTGAATAATTTCTTATTCTGTACATAATGGCATACATGGGCCTTCTAAATGTATAAAAAAATTCAATGATATCTCACTCACGGTTTGTTTTATTCAAATATAAAGATAGGAATTGCTTAATGCATATATGTCCGAAAATAATGACTCTTTCATAACTCGCCTTAACAACACAAGCACCAATCCGAACTTCTGGTTTTCATGGGTTTCAGCCTCTCGGACTATTTGCTAGGTTTAAGAGCATTATCAGTCTCCCGAGCGCTGCAGTTGGGCCAATTAGCGTTCATCTTCCATCATCACTGCTCCATAAGCCGGATGTAGTTTTGGGAATCCTTACAGACCAGACTGTCGAATATGTCGTAAGTCGTTGAGTAAATTGCATACATATCTGCTAAACAGTCTATGGATCGAAAGAATTCTTCAATCAACCATGCCCCTATATGCCCCCCTGAATGCCCCCTGAATGCCTCTGTTAAGAGACTTCTTCTGAGAGGCATTTCCTGCATTCGGATGCTTCAGTGACCTAAGGTACCATCTTAATCTATCCAACGTGGTCAGAGGTACACTCTTAATCTGTTATTTTCTTAAATGAGAAATACAAAGGACATAAATGATAACATGGTAAGACTGTGATGAAAGAACGGCATAAACATGTTCATCCTGTCATTATGACTATAAGGAATCATGGCTTTAAAGGTCGCTCGGCCAACTATAAGCGGATTGTTAATTTCTCCAATAGAAGTGCGCAATTAGCTGTCCTAACCTATCAATTAAGCTGGGATTTAAGAATCCCAGCAAACCATGAAAATATTTACGATATCCCTGTGGTATTAAAAATTTGTGAACTTGTCTCTCTGTATGCTTAGACAGTTTTAATGACCAACCTGTTAAAACCACATAACCGTTAGTTTTAATAGGCAATTTGCAAAGCAATTACTGCTCTAAGCCCACCTTAAAGTCCACCTTTTGTCCAGCCGATCAGTTCAACAACCCGCTTAAAGTACACTATAAACAAAATGCCATAAAAAAGAAGAAGAAGAAAAAAGTCATCCTCCTTCTTTTATCAAAAACCCATTCAATCGTGTCGTTTATGACATGGAAAGAAGGAGAAGAAAAAAAAACCCGTCGAGGACAAAGGAAAGCCTCCTTAACTCGATCGTCATTATTTACAGCAAAATGTCCGGAAGATATGTTCAATCAAATCACAATGACTACTGCGTTATGCGTGTGTAAAATGTCATCCCTAAACAGGACATTCTGTCGGCATATAGTATCGACTAGAAAGTATCTATGTCATAGTGTTTATCTGTGTGACCCTCTATTTAGTGGAAAGGGCAAACATGAGTGTCTATCCCTTTGGGTGCTATTGTATCCTTCTGCAAAATCACAGCTGATATACCGACAGGACGACCCCCACAAGGTCCAATTTCAAATAAATTTCGCTTCAACGCGTGTACGAGTGGGAGGAGGTTGGGTGTATGTGTGTGTGTGTTATAGAAACCATCTTAAGCTACCCATTCCATTGGGAAAGATACAAAGAGTAGCGAGGAATATGCAAGAAGATTTCACTATGTACGGTTTGCTTATCCTGCTTAGTCCTAGCACTCCTCCATTGGAATTCAATTCAATTACGCAAAGGAAATGTATACCCTGGAAGTTGGGGTGAAATGAGGTTTTTTTTTTTTGGGGGGAGATTGGTAGACACTTTGGCATCATACCATAAACAAAATGTGTGTTATTCCTGTCTTGTTAATTTCCTGTGTCCCATCAAGGCGAAGAGAAGGAAGAGAAAAAACTGACTGACTGACAATTATATCCTTTTTTCGGATGGATAGCTACAGGAATTAAAAACCTACCCCCAGTCATACTCTGATGAAGCCACATGGCATGGTGTTTTATTTTTTCGTCGAACCGTTTAAAGCCATTAGAAGGAGGAGGAGGACGAAGTGGAAATGTGGGTTGGATGTTTGTGAGCTTTATAGACCGATGTCGATCGTTAAATAGTTACGACTACCATACCACCACCCACTGAAAGTGTAATTGATATGAGAACGAGTGTGTAATGTGAGTCCTGCTCCAGGGGATGAATCGGCTTTCTTTTTGACTCCCTCGCATGGAATTTGTGGGATTAACTTAGGACGTGTCTATCTAAAAGCCTAAGCTCATATCAACATAAACAAACAAACGAACAAATCGCCCAAGAATTTCCATTTCCAGCAACTAAAAGTAGTAGTAGTAGTTTGAGTCCTTATGGGCTTGGTAATTCTTTTGACATGAGTGAATTAATTTGTCTCCAAGTTGGTATAAGGACTAACATTGGCCTTTAAACGAAAGATAATGTATCTGCAAACCTCTTTCCGTTCTGTGGGCTTGTATCTCTGGAGGAAGCTACTTACGAACAGGAAATTGAAAACCACATGTAATATTTTAACAGTCTAACACTGGGGGAGTATACTGGCTTCCCTTATGTCGCTGCGGTTGCAACAATTTCCCTACAACACAGTCGACAGAGAAATCCTTTATGAACGTGGTTTAAACTCAACTTTTTTGTTGGGGGGGCGGGGGGTTATTACGTATATTAGATTGAGAAATTACACAGAGTCCTTTGAGAGATGTACCTTCTACACGCTCTCTCTGTGTGTCTACCAGTTGGTTGGGTATAATTGGATTTTTGAAAATTGGAGTTATTACATTAATTTAGGGTTGCTTCGTGACTGTAATGCTAAGAGAGGACCATAATTTGTTGACTTAATAATGTTTTTTTTTTTTTTCGAAACTACACTCTGTAGTTTTGAATTTTGGGTTTTAGTTTCAAAAGTTTTCGATTATTATTGTTTTAACAACTGACTTTCGATAGATATTATGGGAAAAGTCACAAAAAGTTTGGAATAATTGGGAAACTTTATGTAGTTATAGGTCGACTGTAAGGTATGGGATGCTGCCAGGTTTTGTTTCCCACGCGAAGATGTTTTAGCTCAATTAACTTACTCACTTACTTCTGTCCTGCATCCTTTTGTGAATCCTAGGACCTTTACAAGGCTTACGCGCTATTGTCTGCGGTTTCTGAAAATGCGCCCCATCTCTCTCCAACTGTTTCCTAGTTGCCGTGCTTCCTTCTCAACTGTTCTTCACCACGTACTCTTAGGACTGCCGCGTATCCTCCCATCCTGAATAAGCGGGTTCCTGTCACCCTTTCGGAGAGTGTGACCAATCCATGCATCTTTCATCGTCATATGGTTGTGTCTATAGGTTCATGGCCCGATAAAGCTGTTCGGTAGTTTGGTAGTTTGTAGGAATTGGGGTATTCATTTCACTTCTCGAAATTTGAGAGACATCCTGGAGTGAGCAACAAAGCTAAGGTTCAATCCATGCTAAGCAGTGTCCTCTACAAGGGAAGAAGATGCCCCGAAATGGAGGTCTTTAGAAACAGGCTCTGGTCTTAAACCAGGTTAGGGTCATAAATTAGGTTAGGTTTGTGGGTTGGCAAAGGAAATGAAATACCTCCGCCACACTCAGGTCAGTACTGACCCATTGTGTAACCCATAGGGGGGCTTAGAAAAAGTACCCCTTGCCCATATAACCCATAAATATCTGTAACAACTTCCCATGATGGTACTTACTCGTAAACCATCCTGATGTTCTGATGAAGTTCAATAACATCTCGGTATTGGCGTTGGAGAGTTCTCCTAGATTCTGAAAGAAGTGTTTGCTGAGGAATTTGTACCTATAATGTTGGAGTCCAGGGCACTGGCAGAGAAAGTGGGTAGCGTCCTCTATAACCTCCTCATCGCCGCATCCTCTGCAGAGTTCTTCTTCTGTCTGACGTAGTTTCTTTAGGTGGTACCGCAAAGTGTTGTGACCCGTGAGTATCCCCACGAGTATGTCCTTGCGAATAATACTCTCGGTCCTTGCTTTGTCAAAAGTTGCCCAGGGCCAGGTATCTAAGGACTTCCATCTCAAGTTCGCCTCTCTCATAGCCAGTTTTCCCACTTCAAGCCTAAGAGCGCAAGGCGGGGTGCTTATGGAGAGGTCGGTCAGTTCAGGTGGGTCCAATGAAGCTTTCCTTGCTAATTCATCTGCCTTTTCATTTCACGGGACGCCCTCGTGCCCAGGGACCCAGCAGAGCAGAATCTTGTGCTGTGTTCCAAGAACCTTAAGCTCTTCGCGACAGCACTTCACAAGCTTGGATTTTAATTCCTTTGATAGCTGCCTGGCTGTCGATAAAGAAAGTGATACCTTGTGGCGGTATTGTTCTTACGGCAGACTCACTCTGGTCTGGGAGTCGTATAGATCTGGATATACCCAGTGATTCGGAGAAGATTCCGGGTCTCCTACACCGGTGTCCATTTTTGATCCATCAGTGTAAATAGCTATGGATTCAGCATTTCGTATGAGGCTGTCTTTCTCTGCTAGGGTAAGCTGTGGTAAATGGTATTTTGAAGTCAAGGTAAGGCGTAGTGTAGTCTGTTGTGGGTGCATGGCTGAAAAATCTGTCATCGTACTTGACTTCCAGCACGCGGTCTGACTTATTCTTAAGGCACTGATGGCTGTCTTTGATCTCGTAGGTCAGGGTCCTAAGCTGAAGGTGTTTTCCAATGGCTAAAGGAGTATAAACTTGTCGGAACCAAGGTCGACCAAAGATCAGAAGGCTTCTTTGTACGCAGGGTGCGAAACTCTGAAGAGGAAGTAGACTATTTGCGAATTTAATTTGCAATCTTTTCTTATTTGTGAGACTGACCTTAAAAAAATGTGTTGAACAGAGGTTTTGTTGTTTGGGTTCTCCAATGACTGGAGTTGGGTCTCCTCTTCTCTTTTCTTCTTGCACTGCTCGAAATGTTGACTAAACACTTGAACAATTCTCTGTTCTTTGGTAACTAGGTTGCATTACGGATTTAAAGCCAGCTTCTTGGCTGTGTGATCCTTTACGCAGGATTCCTTCCCTTCTTCTGATTCGGTACTCCTTTCTCGCTGTTTTTGTTTTGCCCTGAACGCACTCATTATCATACCAAAGGCTCCCTTTTGGTGGTGATTGATAGCCAAAGATGGTCATGTCATGGCTATTCAATCTACTGGTTGCTGCCGTTTGTGATGGGTAAATATGCCGCGAAACTTGTTCCTTCTGATGTGCTAAGGCTTCCAACGCCATCTTCTTCTTCTGAACGGCTTCTCCTTTTGGACAGTCAGGCTCTTAATTTAGCTGCAAGAAGTTAGTGGTCAAAGTCGAAGTCTACCCCTTCAAAAGTTCGCACATTCAAGATGTTGGATGTCAGATGGAGATTTCAGCCAGGCGATTACTTTCACTTATCGTACGGTGAATTCGTATCCCAGTGTGTTAAGTCATCAAGTAAACCGACTAGAGACCGACTTGCTAAGAAGCCTCAAAAAGGGATAAAGGAGCTTAACAATCCTCAGTCTCTACTGGACTATCATTCAACTCTGTGAACTCCATGGTTGTTAAATGTTGGTCAAGTTGGTTAAGGTTCCTTGGTTTTGTCGATGAACCAAGATGTTTCGCTTTTAGAGAACATCTGCTCCAACACGCAGCGCTTCTCCATCGCATTGAGCTATGTGGGCCCTCTATTTGTCAGCCAGCTTTCTGCTCAAAAATTCATAGCTAAAGCAGAGCAGGACAAATCTCAGTCAAGGCTTCCGGACAACAAAATATTGTTAGCTAGTCCCTGCAACTTGCACAGTTCTGATACTTATTGAAAGAAAGCAGAAGAAGACAGCATCTGCTTACAACTATTCAGATTCCTTTCATGGTGCCCTTCTGAAGACACCATGCACCACAAGTGTTTTACCCTTCTTCGCACACAAAAACAAATTGAATCAAACATCCTTCTCTCGAGACCGAAAAGATTTCTATCTCCGCCTGA
Source organism: Chalcosyrphus nemorum (assembly GCA_949716465.1). NCBI lineage: Eukaryota > Metazoa > Arthropoda > Insecta > Diptera > Syrphidae > Chalcosyrphus > Chalcosyrphus nemorum. The sequence goes on along the minus strand of OX454332.1, from coordinate 78,845,012 downwards.
AAAAAAAAGACACCATCTGACAGGTTGCTCTCCCTCATTGCTTACAATGGCCCATAAATTCTTTCCTCCAAAAAAAAAACATAAGAAAGTTCATCCCAAAGCACTGACCCATGAATTGAATGCATGAAACCAAAAAATATAAAAACGAAAAACTTTAACTAAAAAGGATTATCTCCGCTTGTCTGCCGCCGCTCCTTTGGATTCAGAAATTCTTGTCTGATTTTTTTTTAGCAGAAAAAAATTTCCATTTCACTGACCAATAAATTATCCTTTTGGAGCGGACAATCCACCCTCCTGAAAGTGTCAATCGTATGATCTATTGTCCAGCCTGCATGTTGTATCGCATGGTGATTTGTATACACTTATAGATGCGCATCTTAAATCATTCAAATGTTCTCTCTAAACACTGATTCTCCACCCAAAAAGAAAGATTCTCCCAGCACTTTTTGGTTAGATCATAATCGTAAATCGTCGTCTTGGTCCTTGCAGGTCGTTTATTTTTCTATTTCCTCTGTATAAGTAGGTCTGGGGAAAATGTATTTTCGAAATAATTCTTCCAGCACTCAGAACCATTTCCGGTTGTATTTTTTCCTTTAGAGGAAGACCCTTTTTAAATGAGCTTTTAATGAGTCTAGCGGTACAGCATAGTGATGCCAATCAACTTTAACGAGAAACCAACTCCAATGGGAGAGAGAGGTCTCTCCCTTTTCTTTTTGTCTCCCATCACTCAAAAAAAAAAAAGGATAACAATTCCCTTGGTTAAATCGGATCAAGTTGGAGGAAGAAAAGTTAGTTCTTCTGGTGGCCGCAGGGTGGTAAGTTCTTACGCCGGTCTCTCTCATCTGTGAGACTTAAAAATGACTTAAACGTTGTCCTGGTCGGTCGGCCCATTAAGGGTGGTTTTCTATCATTCCGACACCCTCTTTGGCGCTATTTTTTTTTTGTATTTTTTTTAAGACGCTTTAACTTTAATGCCTCCCTTAGGCCGCACCTGTCTAAGGGGTCTTTTTTATAGACGAATGGCGTGCCCATGGTTACTCCATAAGTCGCCATAATAACAGCAACGTTGGCTGAGTTATATACCGGGACCGCCTTTAATGACGGAACGGAAATGTACTGCATTAATGGCGGTAGGAAGTGTGTGCATGTGTCCTGCGTTTCGACAGGTATGGAAACAAGGACATTTGGCGGTCTTGGGTGGATTTTAATCAGTCACCCTAATTTTAATGCCGTTGTCGTCCTTGTTCGGATGTTTTATGGTCAAAATGTGCATTTTTGTTTGTCGGCCTTAATTTCGATTGCGTATCAGAGTCCATTAGGTAAATGAGGAGGAAGTACAAAGGGGGAGGCAGTAAATAAATGAACAAACACACACACCGAAGCGAAGAGCCGATTTGGTTAATGATGGAGGATGATGGTGGACCATACCATGGTAATGAGTTCTGTAATAAATGTTTAGGTCTCTTTGTTTCTTTTTTTTTTTTTGTGCCTCCTATTCTGGAACTGGGGGGGGGGGAGTGAAACAATCTGTTTATGAGGTAATTATCGTGTGCTGACGAAAGAGGGAGGCTGAGAAATGAACATTTGGCCACTCAGTGGCATGAGTCGTGACCAGAAATTGTTGTGTTTCGGTCAATTTGGTTTAACATGTAAATTTATTGGAGTCTCCTTCATTTGGCTGGACAGATATGAGGGGGGCATGGGGTGAATTATGTTGATTGTAATGTGTGCAATGGGGCGTTGAGATTTCAACAAATGTACCAAGGTTTTAGCTGAGGTAGAATTCAATTTACCCAACTGGATATCGGTAATTAGTTTTCGGAATGAAAGCTGTTTAGTGCGGTTATGTGCATAGGGAACAGATTGCTTGGTGATACTGTTGGGAATTTGAATGCCAATATTGTATCAAGGAATTTCTATCAGCAGCTTGTAGTTGTTCTGTTCATTGTCAAGTCGGCACCCTTCTGACTGACTATCTGTTGATCTGAGGCTTCTACGAATAGAAACAGAATTGGCCACCAAGATCGTGTGAGACTTCTTCTTGTCGAATTTTCTTAAATCACAGTTCCATGCCAGTAAGCCATAAGCCACCACTGTCCTAAAAGCCAACAAAGTCAATGCCATTGGTCAAATTCGCCTTGATTTATGCGCCAGAGTCGTGGAAAATTAGACGTTTCGGATGCGCCCCACCTATCAAAACCACGGTGGACATTTGAATGATGTTATATTCCATACATAATGGCATACATGCGCCTTCTAAACAAATGAAAAAAATCAATGATACCTCGGTCGCAGCTTGTTTTATTTAAATTTAAAGATAGGAAGCACTTAAAGGATAGCGCTTTACATGCTCCTTGACACGATACTATGCGCTGATGTTTCGTTGGGAGTCTCTTCTAAGCGCAGCTGGTAACTTCTGTACTATTGTACTCTTCCAAAGGAGCTCCTTGAGCATGTTGTGGCTTGAGACTATGTCCTAGAGCTTCATGGCCTGCAGATATTGTAGTGTCCTTTGGAGACCAGCATATGCCCGGCCCGGCTATCACCTCGATTGGTCCGCTCTAACGTTGAGTCTGTGTTGCTATATGTAAATGACACATGTCTCCAACGTAGGTCTTAGTATTCAACGACAAATGTGTCACATATTCCAGCCGATGGACTCCACTTACCCAAGTTGCTAGACTGGACAGCGATCCTGCTAAACATTTGCCAAAGAAGCAAAGTCATCGGGAAAGATTTAGAGAGAGGCTAAAGCGTAGGCATTGTAAGGCACCCCAAAGGGAATACAGGACAAAAGTCCAAATTGCTTTTAATTTGTAAATCCCCGGCATTTCTTCCTGTCAATCTGTAGAATCCTCGAACAAACAAAAAACACATTTAATCATAAAACAGCTTTCCTTCTCCATTCTCCTTTTTTTAACATCAAAAACAACAGGAAAAAAAAGGGCATTCCTTTCAGATAAGCAACTCCACCATGTCGTCGCTTCCATTTAACTTCCGATGGCCTCTTCAACTTTGGCGGGTTGGATACCTTCCATTTAGGTATCACTTCTTCAAATTGTCTCCTGTTCTGCATAACAATTAGCCTGCAAGTCCTTCCCTCGCAAGTGAATCCCTTTTGTTGACTTTTTATTTTTCACCTTTTGTGTCTTTGGGATATAGGTCTTCTTGCCAGAACAATAGTACAGTTCACTCTCCTCCTTCTTTTGTATTTCCTTTAGACAAGGAGAAAATAAAAAAAGAGCACCTCTCTCTCTGTTAGCCTTTCATTTTGCAAATTCTACCACAAGGCTCTTTCCTTGATCCAAGGTATCCTTTCATTCTCACTAGCACTTCCTCTTCTTTTTTTTCAAAAGTGGATGGAGGATGCTGCCTACGTTTAATTACCATTACCACGGGGGATAAGTTCGGGAAGTAAAAGAAAAATGCAGCCACTTGGAGCGACAACTTTGCCCCACAAATCTCTGTGCACAACGAAAAGTGAACATTGCACACAAGGACATCTCCTTGACTTGGTGCTGCTGCTGCTTCGCGCGCACTCATCTTATGCAAAATTTATTTGTTATTATCCTTTGCGATTCATTCCCAGTCACGTTGTGTTGTGACAGGTGCAGAGATGCAGACTGTGTGCCTTGTGAAATCACACCCTGGCTAGACAGGATCCCGAAATGAGCACGTGCTCATTTCATTAGGGAAAAAAACACATCAGCAGTGGCTGTTGGTATGTATATCCTTCGCGCGAGACACTCTACAACGAATCAATTTGCATTATTGAGGTGCCGCACAGCGGGAGGACTCGCAGATTCGTGCTAATCGCGAGATTTCATTTGGAAATCTCAAATTAGCAAGCGACAACATATTTTTTTCTTCCTCTTCTTTGCTTCAAGGGGGTGGCTGGATGTCCTTTGAACCCCATCAATTGCAGTTTGCTAATTTGCATACACCAGCACTGTGTGTATGTATGTTGTTCCTTTCATCACCACCCCAACTCTGGGCTGAAACTAACTGACTAATCCTTGGCACACGGGCTGTTTGTCCTTAGGGCAACACGCGTGCATATGCGATAATGATGAATTGTTTACAAATCGTCCTTCGGAAGAGACTTCCTTCTTTTTGCATAGCGAGCGAGGGTGGCTTAGAATTTAAACCACTGTTCAACCGCGCTGCCTTCCATAACAACATCAATAGGTAATGCCAGTGGAAAGGAGCGCAACAATTTGTGTGCGTTCGTCCTTAAATCAGTTTCTATACATTTTTTTTTTTTTTGTGTGTCGTTTGATTTACAAGAAATGTTTTGAAATTTGTGTGTTTGTCCTTTTCTGAATACGAATCCTGGGGGGGAGTTTTGGAAAATTTATTTGCAGACAATAGACGGAAGCAGGATCAAAATAACTTCAAATGGGGGAAGTGAACACGAGTCACTGGAAATACCCGGAGTGTGTTAAGTCTCTGTTGGAGTGGTGGTTTTGTCCGACATGTCGGCGCGGCGCGGTAGAGAATATTTTCTGAAACGCTCTGCTGAATTTGGGGGAACGGCTTTTTACGAAAGCAATACACGCGTGTAAATGGTCATTAGCAGGAGCGGAGTGGAGGTTTTCTTTTTGTTGTTTGTTATGAAAAAGGGTTTGGGGCGCGCGCTGGTTGTTAATTCGATATGATTGTAGTTTTGGGATGACTCAGACAGGGAACATAAAGGAGTACGCAGTTGTGATTGGTATGAAACGTGGACTTCCATCAAGAGGTTACAATTTCGGTGACAGTTCTAAAAGAAATCCAACTCTTTGCTAAACTTATCATCCCGGAGAGTGGAACTTACGCTACATCTTCTTGTTCTTCGAAAATTGTGGATATTGATGAACCGGAGGAATCACTGGTTACTTGGAAACTTATCTCAGGAGAAGTCTGTATGAATGTACTAATAAGGGAGTATTCGTATTCCCTTCTTAAAGACTATACTCCCATACTCCCCTCGTCCTGATTTAACTCCCTTTATAAAACATTTCGATTTTTTTCCACAAAATAGTATTAGAAAATAACTCTTATTGTGTTATGTATATTGTCACTTTTATTTCATTGAATGGGCCATCACAAACTGGTGCAATTACTCCGGGGTAAGACTGGCTTTTTAGAAGAGGAAGATGTGGTGTTTTAGCAATTGAAAGGCGGGGTAAAACTTATACATTTTCTCTTTTCTTTGCGAGCTGCCAATTTAGGAGAATTTACTCGGGGTTAGTCCAGGGCAAAAATTGCTCCAGAGTGTGATGGGCTTCGTCTTGTATCTGCCCTTGAAAGTGATGAGATAATTTTAAATCATCTAGTAAACTATGAAATGGAAAAGTAAACAGAAAAATTAGTATACTCCTGCACTCCCCTCAGGCACAAAATACTCCCCTGTAAAGTTCTTAAGTACTCCCCTTCGAAATTGGAAAACGGCATCCCTGCTAAAATCGAACCTCTGCACTCTCTTGCAATAGGGATTGGGTTATGATGTGGTCTAGATGGTCGAGAAGGTAAAGAGTATTAGAGTAACTGGTTCCATTACACTCTTGGTATTGTCCTGGAAGTGGGTGCCCTGGCCACAGTTGTGAGAAGCTAGGCCTTGGCCCTCTATGGGTGTTGTTCCATTTTAAGTGATGACTCATGATGTCTTAAGGGATCTGCCTCGATTTATAGAGTTTATATTAACGCCTCACGAGAGAAATATGTTTTAACTTTCAGAAATCATACAAAAGTGTCCTCAACCTCCATTGAATGTCCTCAAACCAGTTCCCACCAAGCACACATCTGTTACATATGGCTTTTTCAATGCCGACTCTTGCAGCTTGCTAAAAAGCATGCAAATTGAACCAGCTCCTGCTTGTGTGTTATTTAACCCTCAAAACGAATATCCCAACACAATGCCAGGCGAATGCGAAATGACCCTCAAAAAAAAAGAAAGAAGAACCAAAGGGTCCTTCTAGTTTGCTCTCAAATGCTGCCCACCCTTATGTCCTTGTCCTCATCGCTGTCGACGTTCATTATGATTTAGCATGACATCCGAGTGGGTTGTTGTTTTTTTTTTCATTCCACGAGGTTGATTATTATTTTTTTTTATTTCGTGGAAAAAAAGAAAGAAAAAAAAGCATTCTTGCATAACGACGGACTAGAATCAGTAACCACTACAAGCATGATGATCAGCATAACTACCCTTATCTCTGTTAGCCGCAGGGCGAAACGCCTACACCAACAAATTCCAACCAACAAACCACCCACACACCTGCCCTGTACCCCCTATCGCCATTAATTTCTTCGTTCCATACTGCACCTCTCTGTACTGGAAGAGGTACGTACCACGTGTTGGATGTTGCACAAGTGGTAGTGGAACACCATACAAAACCGTCTTCCCTTAGCATCCACCATGAACGAGTAGAATTTCCACGACGAACACCAGACCAGGGGTGGATTGAATGAGTGGAAAAACAAATTCTCTGGCATTTTGAGCTCTCTCACCGCCGAGGGTTGTTTTTCTGATTCAGTTTTCCGGCGGCGGTTTTTTATGGCACATCGCGGTGCTCCGTGTGTTGAGCTTTCACTTTTTTTTTTCATTCTTCTAACCCAACAACGACGACAGTTCTTCGTTACAGTTTTTGTTTTCGTTTTTGTTTTGGTTTTTGCGCCATCCGTTGACGCTACCCTATGTGAAGGTTCAGTGCTTTTTGTCTCCGGGCTCTCTCTCTCTGTCCCTCGAGGGACAGGGTGGGTTTTTTTTTTCTTGCGGTCTCGTGTATTATGTGGAAAGGAATGTTTTCTTTTCCTCTTTTTTTTTCAAGCCCAAGGGTTAAAATGACATTGATCTTGGAAAATAAATAAAAATATAAGAAAACCATGACTTCAAAAGGAATTCTGGGTGTAGTCGTCCTTTAAAAAGGACTAAACTTTAATGTTGGTTGGCACTATGGGATGAGCCGCAACCACGTGATTCGATTTTACACAGGAAAACAAAAAATGGTAAAAGCAAGAAGTAGTAGTGTCACCCTGTTGCATTGTTTTTTAAAATTAAAATTTTAATTTCTCGATAAAACCGCTTAATTAATTCAATTCGCTTGTACAAATTGTTTATTATTTTCGAAATTTATTCTCAAACTCTCTGTCAGTGTGTACGTGTGCTTTTTGGAAGCTTTAATTGGATGAACTGTCAGTTTATTGACATTTTTAACGTTAATTGAGGTTTCCAATTAAAAGTTATGCTCTAGTGAAACCACGACTAGTAGTGGTTATGAGGATTACATGAACTTCCGCTGAAATGTACATAAATGTTTTAAATTAATACAAAATGTTTAACTTGTGTCATAATGCAATTATATGTCAGTTTAGTGGTTTTTTTTTTAAAGATGATTAAGTATTTAAGCGTTTGAATGGGGAGGGGGAATATTGTTAACTGTCATGACTGTCATAAGCTGTGTTCAAAAATTGCAAATAATATTTTGTAATCGACCAGATAAGAGCGATAGGAAATAAAATTTAAATGAAACAACAACGGTGTGAGATACAAATTTGATTTTGGCTTTAAAAGTGACATTTATGACATTTTGCATAGAATGACTCGCTGGCATTACTTCAAGCAATCGCTCCAACTTTGATGACTCGGTCCAATAAGTACGGCGCCAATAGTATTTTGAATGTTGTCCTTGAGCTCGTTCAAAATGGTTGGCTTTTTAGCATACAATAAGGACTTGACGTAGCGAGTGGTGTCAAGTCGCATGATCACTACCGCTAATTGAAGAACACAACGAGTTGGACCGCCATCTTGTTGAAACCACAAATAAGATATATCGCTATTGTCGAGCTCTGACCAAGAAAAGTTGGGTAAAATGGAAACCACTGACGAAAACGGTGTCTCTTTCTCCATTCCGAGAGAAATACGGTCCGAGATTACCGCCAAACAGAACACCAAACAGTCAAAAGCTTGGTCTCACCAATTGTGGATCGCGTTCGCTTGACATAGCCGCAAGATGATTCTTTAGCCAAAATCCGGATCTTCAATTCAATTCTTGCATCAACACAATCTCATACGAATGTTGGCCCAAATCTAACCTCAAAATAAGCCGGGATGACTTTTTGGCGGTGCCCAATTCATTTTGACAGGTATAAAATGATGAATAATAGGTCCGTTCGCGTACTTTTTGCACTAAAATTCGTGGATTTTCAAATTAGGAAGAGTGGGGGTAAAATTCTCTGACAGAGAGCTATAACTACGAAAAAGTAAACGAACGGATTGAACAAGAAAAAGTTGGAAATACACTGGTTTGACAGCTTTGACAGTTTTCATAAACCAGCCCACAGAAATTTCATACTCTCTCGTGAGCGCTCTCTTCTGTGAAAAACTACGAAAATTCCTCGTATGCGAACAGCTTTTCGTAAAAATTCGCTGTTTTAGGAGGGTACGCGAACGGACCTAATGAAATTGCAATTCTTTTGAATATTTTGACAGCTGGATGTCATTGGTAACTTTGAAAGCTGCTGAAATCTATCAATTGGAAAAAGTATCATTGCTATCTGGTAGCCCTTTGTTAAGCAATACGAAACTGAAAGAGTGGTAAGACCTAGTTGCTCACAGCTGAGCGTGTTATGCTCAGCAAACACTTTTGCAGGTATAGAAGGCAATTGCAGTCTGAGGGTATTTAAGGAACTTACTTACAAAGCTTTGGCCTAGGACCTTGTGGACAGTATTCAAAGCACTGAACCACAACACCCACAAATCGGACTTAAACTTGAGCAAAATATCCAAAGTACTCGTATAAATTTTAATTGAAACATCTTTAAACACTTGAAGGCTTTAAGAAACCCTACATTCTGTCCAAATATTTCCCAAGGAATCCCCACTAGGAATAGACAAAAGACAAAAACTTGTCTATCTCATCTAAAATCTGCGAATCGTTCCCCAGATGTTCTACTGGTATTTTTCTGTTCCAATTATTACGTTTACCCAAACTGAAAGCAAACACTTTTCTCCTTATCTAGCTCCTCCTCAAAGAAAGGACCTTACTTAATCAAAGTCTCCGCATTCACATTTCAGTAGGGGATAACCGAAAAGCAACAAAAACAAAAAAAACTGCAGACAGCGGGAAAAAAAAAATAACAATTTCATCCCCATTTTATGTCCTTGCGGTTTGTTGCCGGTTGGAAATTGAATAAAATGGCCAAGCTCATCATCTACCACATTATAGTAGTGAACGAGTAGCATCCTTCGAGTGGAAATAATGTAAAGGATATAGTTTCTCCTTCTACCATCCTCTTGAGAATAATGCATCAGTCAAGGTTTTTTTTTTTTTTCATTTTTATTCCACCCTGACGACATCCTGTCATTATTCAAATGTCAACCAGGCACAACACAACTTAACACGCTTCATTCAACATCATCAGGCTGGCGGGCCACCAGGATGGCAGGCAACAAACAGTCAGGCATTGAGCCGGAAGGAAAAATTAATGAATAATAATTTCGCCTTAATTTTGCGAGGAGAAAAATGCCCAACAATAGCAGCGGTGATTTGTTTATATATAGCTACGCGTAGACTTTAGTGTCGCGTGCTTTGTCAGACGTAAGAATGTCCTTCGAAATATTATGTATAAACTCAAAAGCTCACGCAAACGATGTTTAGTTTTGATGGCAATATTCATGCTGAGTGATTTATTTGCCCTTAGTCGGCTGGAATTCCACCCCCGAATGTTAGGGATACATTCAGATTTTTCAATCGCCACACATTTTGTAACAATAGAACAGCTGGAGGGTTGTTTTCACGCTTTCTTTTGCAGATGTTCCTCAGGATTACCTTATCCCATGTGGCTTCATCCCCTTCTGTGCAGTCGTCCTGAATGAATAAATAATTAAATAACACAGCAACAATAATAATCATCTTCATAATCTTTATGAAGCATTTCATTCAGTGCAACCAAATCGAGGGTTAATCGCTCCAAAATTCTCCTTTTTACTCGCACATCCCCCAACCGAGACGACGTGCGACGCGACGGACGGACGGAAGGACTTCAAGTACCGATGGCTAATTTATTAATGCACAAATGCATTTTTTTTGTTTCTTCTTTGAACGAGTGTATAATGGATTTTCTTTTGAATATGACGTGTGTGTACATTCGAACTCACTCCTTGACAAAAAAATTGAATTCAAAATATTGAGGAGGGATGTGCTACATGTAGTGAGGGTGGTTGTGCTCTCCTTCCTTTTTTTGCTGTTAATTATTTTTGTTTGCATGAGAACGAATGTCCTCGTCGTCTCATGGAAATGGATTGAATTTAAGGATTCATTGAGTTTTTTTTCTGAAACATCAAAGGGTTGTTGTTGTTGTTTGAATCGTTTAACGATTCGAATTTCAAAGCTGTTAGTGTGAGTGGATTGAATTCGAGTCGAAATGAGGGGATGGAGAGGGTGAAGTGAAGCTTCATTTGATTAAATTTTGTTTTGTTTTGTGATTTAAATTTTCAAAAATGTTTACTTTCGAGTGTTATTACAATGAAATTGAAAAATAGAAGAGGAAACAGTTACATGCTTTTGTTTTTATAAGTCATTTTAGCCAGCGGGATGAAATGGCAATTTTAGAATATGAAATTTATAAATTTAAAGTGGACTGACGGTAAAATAGTTCGCTTTTGTTTTTTGAAGGACCTTCTGTGGGAAAATTAAGGTTTTCTATCGCATGTATCACAAATGGTTCTCAGTCGCAATAAAAAATCATTAAAAAAATAATTCACTATTTAAGGACTATAAAGCATCGATTGGATAATTGAAACCTGGTCTAAGCTATGTATGTGTAACAGGATAAGGTACAGAGAACCATAAAATGGGATGTAATCAAGGGTGACCAGATAGCAATGATACTTTTTCTTTCTTTCTGTCTTATAGAGCTGTCAAAGTTACTAATGACATTTAGGTGTCGAAATATTCAACAAGGTCTGCCATTTTATCGTGCATCGTTTCAAGCTTCTCAGACGTGTGGAAATTATGAAAAAATATTATCGAAACTCCAGCTCAATTATAGGTATGAAACTTGATTTTCGTCGTAAGGTCGCAAGCAATTCGTCGCACTGAGGAAAAGTTTGAGCGTGAATACACTCTTTGGGATCTTTAGCCACCAGCCAGTCGATTCTACTAAAACTTCAGCCTTAGACAATTAGCTCGTTCATGTTTTTAACTGAATTCACTGTATTTCTTTAAAAACTATCTTCTATAGCACACAGTAGCACACACACTGGACACGCCAGAATACTTATGATGCACCGCCATCTTCCAAAGGTCACCGACCACTAGCCCACTGAATACAACTTCAACATGGCCTATAAATGCCCTACAGAACAGAATGGACACAACGGGATGTCCTTCACCATGAATCGCTGATAGCCTTCCTAGCAACTGCAGCGTTTTCCAAGCCGAAGTCACTGCCATTCCTTCGGTACCGGGTACCGGGCCGGGTAATATACCAGGGAATTGCGAAGCTGACGAACTGGCCCGACGAGGCTCCTCAGGTCTGAACAGCATAAACGTCACTTACATCGGGGCGCCAACGTCCTATGCTAAATATCTTGTCCATGCCGATGCGGTGAGAGAAGCCAACCATCGGTGGCAACGGCCACTGTAACACTGCAAGGCTGCTCTGGCCCACGCTAAATGAAACCAGGTTCATCGGAGTTCTGAAACATAAGAGAGAAATCGTCTCCAAAATCATAAACACCCTCACCGGACACTGTCCTATAGGAAGGCCCAAAGACTGTGCATCCCCTATAATGACTTCTGTAGAAGTTGTAGAGATGAAGAAGAAGAGGAGACTATCAGTCACCTCCTATGCACGTGCCCCGCACTTGCCAACATTAGAAAGGCCACACTAGGTGAATACCTGTTCAACGATCTAAGTGATCTCAACAATGCCTGTATGGCTAAGATCGGCTCCTTCATACTAAGGAGTAAATGGTTCCATAAGTAAGAGGGTGACCCACCCACCCTTACACATCGGCAGCACAATGGACCAACTCCTGCTCTTCACCAGTTCCTCAAAGTATCGACAATATATAGCTCATAAAGTTTTTATGACTTCTCTGCTGTTAATGAGTAACATATCTATCTTATCTTCTGCTCTTAAAGAAGTTGCCATTTATTTTGGAAGACCTCGGGATTCCAAGTCTGAGAACTTCTTCATACGTTATGTTCGACAGTAGCGGTCCTAGTATGGACTCTTGGGGAACACATCGTCGGGATTATAGAACGACATCCTATTTCTAAAAAAGTTCCAAAGTATCTTCTGCAGAAAGTCTAGTATTCTCTTGGTAGTTCTCCACTCTAACAGGAATAAAGCAAACAAATTACTTAAGCTTAGCAAGTAAGTTCTGCGGTGGTTTTGCTGCCTTCCAGTTTCCTGATGAATGGGTAAACTTCGTCAATAAGTTGAGGCATTGGTTCAGCATTGGCTGGTTCTCTTCCTGGCCTACTACAACTCTTTAGGGCCCATACACCAAACACTGACGAATGCACAATCTAGTGGTTGTACTCACAAAACTGATGGTGTATTGTATAGATTGTAGATAGCACGCAGATGTGTGCCTGGGTACTATAAGGACATCAACGGTTTCCTACTGTTCGGGGACTAGATTGTGTTCGCTGTTTAGAGAGCCGGAGTTTGAAGCTTTCTTTCTTCCATTCCAACATTGTGTCATGGTAACCTATTTCCTCAAGGAATCTTAAGTGGCACTGTTATGACGCAGTGATATGCTGTGCATCTTCTGAACCACTTTACATTATTCGTCTATGAAAAAAGTACCTATCCTCAGGGTGAATCGGGATGCCTACTTGAGTGTTTACAAGCAATTGTTTGACTTACAGCTTCTGTCTTAGGAACGGCTTAGAAACTAAGGAGTTCTCGTGTCCTTTTGTAACTTTATTGGTAACTCCCTTAAAGCTTCTCAATTGTATACTCAATCCATTGCATTGTCCTGTAGCATATTTAAAGTTCAGCCAGCACTTGCACCTCTCCCACTTCATACGATTCAAAACAAAAGAAAGAACAAAAAAACGAACAAAAAAAACATGTTTTTCGTGTTGATGTGATGACATGTGATTTATAGCCGCAATGCCATACAACAAATTGTATCATTTATTTTATCAAAACGATAGAACAAGCAAAAAGAAAAAAAAATACATATATCCCGAGTGTCATTCAGCACCCAGATAGGGGCGCATCCGCCCTCGAATCTTCTTCAGAAAAATACACAAAAAGAAGAAAAAGAAGGAGGATAAGGGCGGATTCGATTACAAAACCACTTTGGTGGTACGAAAATTCCCATTTCGCTTGAGTGAAAAATATCGTAGTACTGCACACCCGCTCCCGTCCCGTTCCGGTCGCAGCCATTAAATTAGTCTCACTTACTGTGGTCGTGGCGTAGGTAATAGGGAACAGGGATAGGGAATTGATGAGGTTACGATAATGATCCCTGTGATCAATGTGAGATGATAAAGCATGCATTGGGGTATTCTCTCTTGGTTTACGATGTCATTAGATGCACGCAATCTTTTGCCTTTCTTATTCTTATTCTTCTTCTTTGTATCTTTTAATTGAAGTTCATTTGTTATGAGGTTAATTTTTTGTTTTCTTTTTCTTTTTTTTGTTTCTAGAGCCAATGCGGGTCGCCGACATTCGAGAGGGATCTCAGGGAGCAACTAGAAAAGTGAGTATAAAATTATTTCGATTTTAACTAAAGACTATCACTTGAAAGGGGCCCTACACGATTTAGTCAGTACTTTTGGGGAATCTTTCACTGGACATAGCAGGTACCTTTAACAATAATTCCATTCAATCTGCTGTGGAGGCTTAAGGCCATCAGATGGATACGCTCAATGGTTGGTAGTAAATTTATCACTGCCAAGCTGCCAAGACATCGATCTTCATCCAAAGTTTGGCCTGGTTGTTGAACAGAACCACTTAGAAGGCCACCAAAGGCCGTCTCTCTGGTCCAAACTTAAAAGTATCTATTCATTTAGGACCTCAATCAGGCAGAGGTTCTCGCTATCGAGCTCTGTTCCAATAGTGTCATTAAAAGAATTATTCTCAAAGCTATCATATCCTTTAACTTTGAGTGAAAGCTGGTCTGGAATTAGCCCCTAGACACTGAGGTATCCCCGGCTACCAGGGAGACAGATTGGGTACCCAGTCTTTGTTCATTGCTTCCGAACCATCCTGTGGCTTAAAAACTAACCAGGTAAAGATGCAGATCAATAAATGGGGACGCAAAGAAATTCTGTCCCAATAGAACTCTCAAACTTCCAAAAAATTTACTAACTTCTCAAAAAGGTTACAGACTTGCCAACTGGACATTGTTCTCTCAATAAAAATAGACCGTCTGCAATCGGTTACGTGCCATTTGTGTCTTGAAGACGCCGCAATAGCCCATCACATATTGTGCGAATGTCCATCCATAACTCGGCTGAGACTTATTTGAAGAGAGACTTTACATCATCCTTGGATATCTTCTCTGCTTTAACAATCTTTAGCTTCATAAATGTGCTAGACTTCAACTGAACTGTATCTCATTCTGAGTCCTAGGGCATCTACAACGCCTACGCACAATCTAATACGATTTCTGGACATCTCTTCTCTTTCTCGAAAGTTCTGCGCCACGTACTCCTAGTACCGCCTGGCATCGTAAGTAAGCGAGCTTCATTGCATCACGTGGTTAGCCATGGACCTGTATTCCTTTGAGGAGAGTTTGAACAATCCACTGTCATTTTCTTTGTCTTATGGTCTCTGATAAGGATACGGTTTGGCCAGAAAATCCTTAAGTTCGCAGATTGCTTGTGATAATCGCGGTCACCCTCCAGGTTCCACATTCATATAGCAGCATGGATCCAACGTTGGATCGGAACAGTCGTAGCTTGGTGTTTGATGAGTTCGGTCCTAGGCTGCTTCCCTCTCTACATTTGTCACCCTTGGTGAAAGTCCATTATTCTGTGAGACAGTAGGCATACATCGTCGGCATACTCGGTTTTTTTTGAGCTCAAATGTAAGAGTCCATCGAATTCCTCCATTTCCTGTTGATAATGCTGCATTCTGCACATCGCTAATCACCAATAAAAACAGTATTGGTGAAAGTATGCAGCCTTATCGAACCCCACTTTGGACTTCGAATTCCTCAGACAGCCTTCCTCTGTGCATGTGGACCCATCATATGTAGCCTTAATAATTGCTATTAATTTATCCGGAGTGCCTCTCCTGGCGCAAGGCACGCCAAATAAATTCCCGATTGACACTATCAAACGCCTTTTCAAAATCAATGAACAGCAGGTGAAGTGGTGATCGATGATGATCCGCAAGGTGTAGATGTGGTCGACACAGGAGGATCCAGATAGGAAAGCTGCTTGTTCGGCGTCGAGTGTGTCTTCAAGCTGGTCTTTGATTCGCTCCAGGATTATTCTAGCTATTATCTTGGCCACAGCAGGCAGCACGCAGATACCTCTCCAGTTTTCGCACTGCATTAGGGAGCTTGACGATCATTCCCTTCTTCCACTCATCCGGAAAACTCTCGGCTTCCCATGTTCTCCCGACAAGTGGGAACAGTAGCTCAGCCGATTCTGTTGGCGCAGCTTGACAAAGTTCCGCTGGTATGCAGTCAAGTCCTACTGCCTTGTTGGTTTTCAGTGCTTTGATCGCAGTAGTAATCTCTTCCTTACTGGGAATTGTGGTGCGAATTCGAGAATTTCTTTCTCCGGATAATCAGTTTGACTTGGGTGCATATTGCTGGCGAATACTCCGTTTAGAACCGAAGCAAAATGCTCCTTCCATCTCTTCAGTTGATCCTCATCCGATACTAGCAACGAACCGTCTAAGCCTTTCACTGGGTGTTAAGTAGAGCTTCTGCCATCTATGAGCTCTTTGGTTCTGCTGTCACTCTTTACTTCCATAACAAACAATTAGGGAATAGCACAAAAGATCTTAGGTTTTCCACTAAGTATCGCCTGTCACCCTAACAAAATAAAATTACTATAAGGGGTACCTGATTGTAGACTAAGTCTTTAGCCTTAAACTCAAAAGTATCTACGATGTTTCAGAACACGGATTACAATTAACATTCACCCTGAAGCAGGTTATCGAAACAAAAATAAACTTCTTTGTCTTCAAATATATTTTTTTGGAATAACAATGATTTTTCAGAAGAAACAAAAAACTTCTCTGAACACATGTGGCTACTGTCCACAATCTTTCCAAAGAATTTCCCAATTCCTCTATGCCAAGTGAGTTTCAGTTTTTTTTCTTTTCTTTTCTTGGGGATTAGCCCAATAGAAGTTGGCTTCAAGTGCTTCAATGGACTGATACAAGTTTTAAAAGAGTCTGTTTATCTTGCTGAAGGTTATGAAGAACTTATGAGAGTAAATTGGCAGAGAGATTCTCATTCAAAGATATTATTTAGTGTTTAAAGCATGAAATTTGAATGGAATTGTTTCATGTGTTTTTCAGGCCTCATACGTGTTTCAATTCTACGGTTGAAGATTATTATTAGATGTTTCAATTTAGATATGAGAAGTTTCAAGGCCATAAGTGGTGGTTTGAAGTGTATACACACTTATGTTGGGGATCTTAGGTTGTTGTCTTGTTTAGCTGGAACCATATAACATGGGTCATTGAATTTCTTTTGAGTAGAAAAGTTGCAAAACCTCGGAATCATTGGACTTAAGTCGTAATAGCAATCAGCTAACAAATTAGTGCCTTCCACAGTCTAGGCCTGCAAATCAACCAGACTATGGGTGCAATGGATCTTCCTTCGGGGTAAATCTGGGCCTGAACCAACAAGCCTCTCCACTCAGTCGGTGCTTAGCTAACTGCCTCTAGTTGTGGCCACCAAGTTGATCGATGTCACCTGCGCCTGAGAGAGCCTCTACTGCGTTGTCCCTCTGAGTTAGATTCGAAGACGCTGTCGGCCGGAGCGTTACTGTCCATTCGCTTTATAGGTCATAGCCATGCCATCTCGTATAGTTCTTTGTTATATCTTCTCTTTTAAAATCCATCAACGCAAATGGGAAAGAATTTTACTCTCCAACCGACCAAGGATATCTTCATCCACTGTCAGTGTAAAACATTCCAATGACTGAATAAAGTACAACTACACCTTGGCCTTTCCCCATAGCTCAGTCTCTAGCCAATTGCCTGCAGTTCCGGAATCCGAGTAGGTGGAGGTCCCCTTGAACTTGTACGGACTACCAGCGGTGAGAAGGCGCTCTATTGAGTCGTCCCTTCGGGCTTGATTCGAAGACTCTTTGGAATGGAGCGTTAGTGTCCAACAGTTGAGAGCGAAACACGGAAATCGTACACACAGGCCATTCCATGAAATGTCCATTCGCTCTTCATGTCCTAGCCATCGCAGACGTACGTAGCTTCATTTAATCTTCTCCTCCAAAACCTGTCAACGCAAACAGGACCGATAATCTTATGAATAATTTTTCTCTCAAAGCAACTCAGGGTATCGTCATCCGCTTTCAAAAAAGTCTATGTTTCAGGGCCGTAAAGTTGGACTGGGATGATCAGGGTCTTATACAGAGTTTCTTTGATTCTTGTAAATAGGGCTTTACTGCTGAATAGCCCGAAAAAGGCGAAAGTAGACAAAGTCATTTACTACCTTTTGTGAGTATGATGTTAAAGGCGTCGCATGACAGTGCATCACCTTTTCTAATACCTTTTTTTGACATCGAAAGCCTTAGTTCTAGTAATAAGCAAAGCCAATGGAGACCAAAGACCTGGAAGCTGTACCTGCCCACTGTGATTGTACCTTTTTGTTGACAGCGTGTACTTAGCTTTGCTCTCGTTTGTCGCTAAATCCATTTTGGCTTAGAGTTAAAAAAGTCATATGACAGCGCATCACCTTGTCTAAAACCTATTTGGAAATCAAAGGTCTCAGTATGGTCATTACCGACCTTGATGGAACAGCAAGCGTTCTCTATCGTCAAGTTTGACAGAGATGTCAGAACCAGCCATATAGTTTATCTCTAAATGTGCTGTCCTAGGCGACCTTCATATCAAAAAAGAGTAACGATGTGGACGTCTTGAGTCTTCTCTAGGATAAATGGTATTTTGAAGATCGGTGGTGGACTTACCTTGCCTGAAACCACATTGATAGGGGCCAATCAGGCTGTTGATAAAAGGTATTGAAGAAAAGACCTTGTATACAATGTTGAGAAGACTGATACCTTTCTTGTGTCCTTTCTTGTCTCATCTGGCCTAGACATAAACAATGTCTGGCTCTTGACAAACTTTTCTTACGGCTTGAAGGCATGATAGACTTGACATTATCCACCTACAAAGCCTTAAAAAGGCTTTTTTCCTTCTTAATATGTCCTCAAAAAAGCAGAACACAATCAAACCGAACTCACTGCACAAATATGACGGTTCCTTTGCCCAGGCAAAAGCGGATATTTTGCATCTGTTGCTGGAGACTCACTTTCCGGGAAATCCGATATCTGCCACTTCACAGCTCAACTCGATCATTTTTAGAGGGCCTAAGGCGAATGGTCATGGACAGGAATCATGGAATAGGTGAAGCATTACTGAACTTTGCCTGTGGCGCGATAAGTTAAGTCAGAGTTACACAGAGGCTTTCCTCAAGGTGCCATTCTGTCACCCCTGCTGTTGTGCATAAGGGGTTGAATCTCAATTATTCCTACGTCTATGCTCGGTTGCTGTTCTTTCTGTCCGATCTACTTGAGTGGTTTACCCTGAGCTACCAAATGGTATACCATAACCATGTACTGTACCAGTACCTATGTTTCGAAGGCAAGGGCCTTCTATTCATCCTAGGATATTTGTATGCGCTGCTAATGATTCTTTCTTCAGTTTTCGCTAGATTCAACTCCAAATCTCTTCCAGTTTTCATGCTTATACTATTCCAACTAACGACCTTAGCTGGCGTTTGCTTTAGAATACCTGCCTGTTGTTCCTTTGCATTTCATCTGGTCCCTCATTTGCAGAAATCCACGCTCGATTATGCCTTCCTTTTTTTGTTTATGAATATCCCGCTCTAGAAAGCAACTACTACCACCTTTGAGTGGAAAGAAAATTCCGAATGCACTACAATTCAGTGTTGGAATAATTGAGGCTCAGTTTATTTTACTTATGGCCAAACTGCATCATCAGTCGATGCCAAACCGAGCCGCCGCCGCCCACACCGCTTCCACACTTGTAATCCAGATCGTAAATGGTTCCTTTACTCCTCTTACACCATCGCTGCGCGGCGCACTAACCCACTGCAGTAGTAAAAGTTAATGCAGAAGTAAATCGATGTGGTATCGTCGACTGAAGTGGCGGCATTGTTAACGAAAAAAGGAGTTCCATGGGTAAGCAGAACTTTTCTAGTCACGACCGAGGAAGAAGAACACACCATTCACATCATCAACATCAACACGGCGCGAGTCCCTCTGTGTCGGGTCTGTGTGTATGGTGTACCCTGCCTGGAGCTGGGAATTTTTTTTTTTTTAAGTGGCCTCATTGAATACTTGTAAGGGAATTACATGGCTGTGGCTCTTTAAGGCACCTTCTACGCTTCTTTTTTTTTCGGGTCGATTCAGTTGGGTCGAAGGAGTGGGAGTCATTTTGGTTTAAAGCTACCACGAGGACGAGTGGAAAATTGGATTCAGCCCTAAGGAAGTTTTGCATGCCAACAGCAGAGCCTCGGCATCGGGTATCGAGTCGAGGGCAATTAGGGATGGAAAAATGGCGAGAATCGGAGGATTTAACAATTATGGCAATTACGAGTACACTACAGACAAACACCATGTGATTGATGTGGAGGGTTTTTCCTCCTTTCGGTTTGTTGCAGGACGCGCGGGGGAGGAAGTTTATATTGAGAATACAAAATTTTGTTGGCAAGTTGCCCTTTGGGAGGATGTCCTATGAAGGTGTTTTAGCGGAAGTTCTATGTCAGAGGCGGGGTTGTGGTGTGTAAATTTGTTCTAAGGAAATCGTTTGGTTTGGATTGTGACCTTAAACTGGCTCATAAAATTCAGCTTAAGTGTCATTATCATAAATCAAATGGTGGATAAGTTTAAGCTTACATTTGGTAGCATAGCGTAGCTATAACGAACTAGAAATAGCTGGTTGTTCAAACTAATGGACTTGGTGAAGTAGTTAGCGATTGAAGGGATGTAGACGACTTTGGAGTTATTCCAATCTTTTGTACACAACACTTGGAACCACTCTTCAGTTTTGTAGACCTTCCAAAGTCATAAACAAAGGCAGGCTCGTTTCAGAAATGATGGTTCATCTGATGGGATGTCAGGGGACTGATCGCGATCAAGGCAGTTAAGTCATCAGTCGTACTGTCGTGTGTTGTGATATGACCGGAAGCAACCATGCCCCAGAAGCACTTGCGTAAGCAAGAAGTTAACTTCTCTTTGTCTGCGGTTTATCCAAGCCTCTAAAGCCGGGATAGAGAAGTAAGCTAGGCCTTGGGAGATAATTTCCAGCGTTGCTAAGACTCTATAAAACTTGT
Source organism: Chalcosyrphus nemorum (assembly GCA_949716465.1). Taxonomy (NCBI): domain Eukaryota; kingdom Metazoa; phylum Arthropoda; class Insecta; order Diptera; family Syrphidae; genus Chalcosyrphus; species Chalcosyrphus nemorum. The sequence continues at coordinate 78,824,503 of OX454332.1, read as the reverse complement.
GATTCTTACTGAAGTGTCGGCTTTATCGAAAGTTGCTCTAAGTGCTCTGATTCTGATTCGTCATTCCCTTAGTAGTCCACCCCGTTTTGCCCGTTTTTTCGAAAACTTGTCATAGAAACTACTAATATTATGCACAATTGTGAATGCCATTTATTGTCATTGACCAAACGTGTCCAACGGCCAACATTGAAGATCAGACTGGGCTAACTGATCCAGAGTTTTGATCACGATCAAAATGTGTACAGTCATGTCGCCCTGTCGTAATGTAATCGAACACCATACTCAAATTGTTCCAGACTCCATTCGTCCCTAACAACTAGACAGTCGTTCGCTAGAATTTATTGAACAGCCAGTAAAGTAGATCCATAAAGCAGCAAGTTTGACTCAAAGCAATAAATACTTAAACCAATCTGTTTACATCCCTCGTCCTTTGGTGCCTTTGGGTAGTTTAAAAAACCTCTCTTCCTTGCTAAATTGCATGTTTTTTTTTAATAATTAATCTTTTCTTATTCCATTTCAGCATGAATCGCGCAATGAAATCGAAGGACCGCAAAACAGTACAAGCGTGTAGAGACAATAAAGCGCTTCAGGTAAACATATCGCCCATATGGGCTCCTTTTTTTTGTTTTCATCCCATTAAGCTTGCATTTTTGAAGTCTCCTTTTTGTTTTGGAATTTAATTGGATGGTGACACTGCTTGGTGTGCTTGGTGTAATTTGCAAGAATGTCTCCTCCATGACGGGATGTGTGTAATCTCCGGGTTAACTACTTTTTTACCCCCCCTTATGGCTATGGCGATGCACAGAAAGACTATTCAGTGGAAGGAGTAGATAGAAGTATCTAAAGGAGGAAAACGTGAATTAATGACTGAGGAATGGGTTTCGAGAGTTCACTTCGATGACGACGACGACAACGGCAACGACGATGATCGGTGATGGGATTGTGTGGAGTGTGGGGTGGAAAAAAAAAGACCCATAAACATGCATGTCCTTAATTCAATCTGACCCCCGGGAGCTGTTTGTGTGCCTTTATCCTACTAGTAGATACTACTGCTGCTGCTGTGGTGATGCATGGAAAGACATTACCCTCTGACAGTGTAATAATGGATTTGTGGCTGTGAAACTCCATAAGTGTGTCTGGTAGATTGTGTGTGACTTTAGGCTCTCCATGTTCTAGGTGTTTGGGGGCGTGTTATGTCATCCGCGGTTATTGAAGTTTTCTCATAAATATTTAGTTGAAAATTTTTTGTTTTTTTTTTTTTTTGCATGCAAAAGTGCTCTTAAGCGTATGAGTAAAGCAAACAAAGAGCTTGTCAGATGGAAGCCATTGGGGCATAGAGTATACATAATGGTTTGCCATGTCTTAGATGGGACAGTTTGAGTGGCAATAGATTGGGACCAGTCCCAGTCAGCAATGATGAAGAGTTATTAAAATTTTAAAGTTGTCCTTTTGAGATTATAGTTGGGAATAGTTCGTGTGGGATGGTTTAACTGTTATTGGACGCTGTGGTTAAGGATCATTTAAGTTGAAGTGTCATGCAGATGATTTATAACTACTCAGTATGAATAGTTTTTGGGATTCTAATAGGTCTTCTAATTCTTCTTTAAATCATGACAGTGCTTAAATTTTACCATTAACTGTCAAACAATAGTCCGCCTTATAGAAACAGTTTCCTTAGTTCCCTTAGAAACAAAACACTTAAAGGTTGGTATACAAATTTGTTCCCCATATCGTGGATAGTTACCTAGTTCCGAAGATGACATCAAAAAGTATCAAAGTGTGCTACAAAGTTTGGTCTTATGACTTAATCTTCTTCTCATTTGTTTCATAACTAGCAGCGTTTGCAGGACTCTTATGAACGAGATCTTTAGGACAGTATTGCTGGACCCAACTGTAACTACGGGTTACACGAAGCAATCAGCCAAAACTGCTGCTATAAGATTGAGGAAAGGATGTCCCAATGGGAGGCTACCAATGGATTAACGAAAACAGATCACATGATCCCGATGTTAACATTCGAAAGGAGATTCAAGGCAAGGATTCCTGACAGATGTTACTGAAAGAACTGGAGGACTAACAAGAAAAAGGAGTTGGCATTCTAAGATGGACAGTGGTACAGAAGCCGGAGTTCATTGTGAAGCCCTAGGAATAAACCTTTCAAGCCGAAGTCACGGCCATTACGCAGGCTGCTGAAATTATACGCAAGAGTAATATTGTGGGAAGGACGATCAGTGTCTATATAGATAGCCAGGCAGCCATTAAGGCTCTGAACTCTGCTATAATTCGGTCGAGGCTGGTGAGAACCTGCAAATCACTTTTAAACGAGATATCCAGAGCCAATACGATGATTCTCAGTTGGGTACCAGGGCATATGGATGTCGAAGGAAACGAGAAGGCGGATGAGTTTGCTAGGAAAGGGTCCACGCTGCACATTTCCCTTTGTAGCAGCCCCAGTCAGTTCTTTAAAGAAAAAAGTAGAATATGAAGCCAGCGATCGTGCAAACAGACGCTATCATTGGCCTTCACGTAGAGAGACTCAGTGTGCTGCATAATGACGAAGAAATCGAATCTATTCGACACCTGCTGTGTGACTGTCCTGCCCTATGTGTTAGAAGAAAGAGAGCTCTTGGCAGTCATTTCTTCTCGGAGGTGGTAGCCCTCCTGGGATTTATATTACTTTCTGGGTGGTTCTAACAGCGGACCTTCTTACAGCGTTCCCCCCAGGGTTAAATGATTGGACACAATGGACCCGAATTGTGGGTCTAAGTGAGCAGTGTCCTTCTGGTCACAAGGCACCCAACCTACCTAACCTAACCTACACGAAACAATTGCACAAGACACAATGATGGTGGATGATGGTACTTCTAATCCTTCCATTGTTGGACCTGGAAAGTTCCCAATTGGGGTCTTGCATAGGACCCTGAATGGACTTATTTTCAACAACTATTGCCCAAATGACGGAGGTCGATCTGTGAATTGAAATAGGTTCTACTGTTGCTCCTGTTGTGGTATGCATTGGAGTACAAAACAAATACCAATATACTGTCCACATTCGTATGACGCCACTGTAAAAAGTACACCGCTCTGGAAAGTATGTCAAATGCCTTATAAAAGATACACTTCAAACGTGCACCTTATTTTGTTTGAAAAGAATTCCATCACTCACTCTGGAATGCCAGAGTTCATGCCCCAAAGTGCCACTACCACGCTTGACACCTATATTTACTCAATCAGATATCAAACTATCAATGGACCGACCCATGAATGACCGACAGCACTTGTTACATCAATCATGGTTGAAGTGTGTGATTTTTGTCACCTGTCAAGTGTGTCAAACTTACTGAACCATGTGTGACCGATCAAATTCAAGTCGATTGATTTCTGGTCACTCTATTGGAGCCAACATTATGTTCATGATTGAAATTGTGTGTCTGTGTTCCAAAATCATGGTCCGTTCCATGACTAGTCCCAATTTATTATTCTCTTAATAGTGGTCATTGTGTGCTTTAAAAATTCAGTGCCTGCGGTTTCCGTTAGCTCATGAGTTTATGCAAGCTTGGCGATGAACTTTCGCAAGGAACCCATAGTGAGTGGTGGTAGTGCAACAACCACATGGACGGGATGGTAATTCGAGAGGTTTGCTCCAAAATAGATACCAGACACAATGCTATGAGGCAATATGTTGTATCTATTAACCGCAATGGGAAATTATGAGGTGCGATTTTAAAATAAGATCCGAAGGCGGCAAATAGTAGGTGTGGGGATTTTATTACTCTAATTACTCTCGCTGACTTGTTGGGCGGAATAGAGTTATGACATGATACACGTATTTATTAATTTGGGGTAACCTTGTGTATCTTAGAACTCGTAAAATTTGTATTAAATGTAAAAAAATAGCAACCGAATGGGGAAGGAGTGGAAAAGGCATAATAATGGGATTTAAGAAGGATGAATGGGGAATTAATGTACATTGCTATGAGGGCAATTGGAGATCAGTGTGAGTCTGGGAGGCAATTTGTCCTCACTGAAATATACATAAGTATTGCATCCTCTGTGTGTTTTTGTCAAGTTGTGCACTTACATATCTCTGTAAGAGTAACTCAACTTCATCTTAATTCATCAACCGGAAGAAAGCAGTTCTTACTACGAACTATGAAGTCAGGTTGTTATGCTTCTGAATCGCTATTTCGATAGACGACACAAGAAACACTGAGGAACATCAAGAAACGCCTGGAAACGTTAGCATTCCCGAAGATGCAAAAATTGCTACGGAGGCTAAAACAATGACTCCAATAAATGGCGACTTTTGGCCATGAGGAAGAGCAGCAAGAGAGGAGTACCGGACCAGAAGAAGGGAGGAAAAGAGAACGGACCACGCAGTTTCCCAGCTCAAGGATATCGAGGAGTCTCGCGGGCGCAACAACATCCGGTAATCTTTGTCGAAAAGCCAAGCAGCTGGCAGCTGGCTACAAACCCGGAGCACAGGCTCTTAAGCAGTTGCTTAACGGGCAGCAAATAGAGAGAGTGATATGGCAAGAGGAGAACCCACCTCCAGTCAATGAAGAACCAACGCCTCCACCCAGTATTGAAGGAGTTAATGTAGCCATCAGCCATCTGATGGGCTTCCAGCTGAACTCTTTAAATACGGAGGTGATGTCTTGGTAGGGTGCATGTATCAAGTCATCAACCAAGTATGGGTGGAGGAACGCATACCCCACGACTGGAGTATCAGCTCTTTATGCCCCATTTTATATCCTATGTCTTGTAAGAACTACCGAGGCATATCCCTGTTAAATGTCGCATATACAATACAACGTATTGTGTGAACGTCTAAAACCTTTCTGTAACACACTAATCGGCCCGGCAGATCGACAATAGACCAAATTTTCACACTCAGACAAATCCTGGAAAAGACCAACGAATTTCAAGTCGAAACCCACCACCTTTTTATCGACTTTAAAGCCGCCTATGACAGCATTTATCGCCTTGAGCTCTACCAGGCGATGGCCCAATTCGGGATACCATCAAAACTTATCCAGATGCTCTGTGTAACTTGGAAACAACTCTTCGGAGCTCTTCCAAACGTGTACCGGATTCAGGCAAGGAGATGCGCTGTCATGTGATATCTTCAATATCGTGTTGGAGCAGATAGTGCGCAGGGCAGGTGGCAACACAGAAGGCACTATCTTTCACAAATCTGTCCAACTGCTGTGATAAGCAGACCTTCGAGCGAAAAATACTCCGTCGGATATTAGGTCCCTTATGGGAGGAGGACGAATAGAGGAGAAGAAACAACCGCGAACTCTATGAGCTGTATCAGGATGTGGATGTAGTCCAAAAAGCCAAGATACGCTGACTACATTGGCTCGGCCACATCGAGCGAATGGACAACAATGTTCCAGCCAAGAGTCGAAGATAGAATCCCAGCCCCCAGGTTCGAGACGGCGAAGAAGACCTCCGGTACAAAGACCAAGGCAGAAAACTTGGTCTTCACAACTGGAAGCAGCGTGCTCGGGACCGCAGAGGATGGAAGGCAATGATGTCTCAGGCAGGGACCCTGCAAGGGTCGAGAGCCCTTTAATTAATTAAGTTAGCCATGATAACCGGACTCATCTTGGTTGTTAGAATGTGACCTCACGCCTAATTTCTTTGATAGAAGCTGGACAGTTTGGGTGTAATAGATAAGATGGCTAAAAGGTAGCAAGTATCAGCCCTCAACTCGTAACATAGCATTCCTCTCTTCTGGAAGACTATTCAGAAGCCCCTATGGATTCCACCCTCAGTATACAGAGGCGTAATTTCTTGTCAGTTTCATGGTAATAGGTCCTTAAAAGCCAAATTCCGTACTTCAGTTGGGCGCGTCACCATTATGGTTCGTTTCAGGAAGAGAATTAGACCTTCTGCGACCATTTGGGCGCAATTTTTAATGGAACGCAATATGAGTTGTCTAAATTACTACTATGTGTTAGCACGAAGCCGTGCTCTGACTAACAGGCGAGCAACCTTCAATCAGGTTTGACACAGTCGCTGTTTTGAGGGTTTTCTATAGTGAACCTAAGTAGATAATGGTGTCATCCTACCCATTCAATTGCGGACAGCCTGGAATAGGCAAGGCAGTAGATTTAACAATACCTTGTAGATTTGTGTATTTAACAGCGAATCTGGTTAAATTAACAATTTTTTGTAGATTTTACAGCGAATGCAGTCATTTCTACAGCAAAATTGTTAAATCAACTACAACCCCCAATTGTAAAATCAACAGCGCGTTGTCAATTTCGGCAGTTAAATCTACAGATATGAATTTGTAAAATCTACATCAAAATGTTGTAGAATCTACAGCTATTTACTGTAGTAACTACAGCAGGAGCTGTAGAAATTACAACAAGTTGTAGATTCAGCATCTATTACGAAAACGTAAAAAGTAGATACCATTTGAGAATATTCGCATGGTAATTTTCAGAGGCCATGGCGTTGTGGTATGTGTATGCAGTCGCCGAGTAAGAGGTTCCAAGTTCAACCCCAGCCAGATCCAAACATTTTTCACATTTTGTAAGTAAATTCAATTATATAATTCGGTTTAAATACACACTAAGTATTTCTTGGACAAGAACCATCTAATTGGATTGTAAAAGCTATTTCCACCCCATTTCTCGCACCATACCAATAAATTAGAACTTTAAGCTTATGTGGTGCTATGAAAGCGATTTTTTTTTTACTTGCAAATTGTTGTTGTTTCTACAGCTGTTCTACAGCTGTTCGACGGCAAAGTGCTGTGAAATCTACAATTTTAGCTGTTATTTTCACAACTAGATTGTTAAATTTACAACCACCCCTCTGTAAAATTTACAACGAAAATTGTCGGGTCGATTCTGACAATGAATGCAGTAGAATCTACAGCATTTTACTCTATTCTTACAGCATCTTCTTTTTGGGTGTACTACTCCTGTTTTCCATTGAAATCCCATCGCCTATCCATCATTACAAGAATCATTATTTTAATTTATTTTGTGCACTCCACCATTAGGGCCCGCCAAAACAAAAAAAAATTATTTTCAATTTCGTGCCAAATTTTCTCATCCCACTATCTCTCGCAGATAACAACCGTACAAACAAACCTCCAAAACATATAAACATAAACTACATTTATATGGTATCATTGTTTCCAGTAAAAATTTATAATGGACTTTGCACAGCGTACCGGTGAACGGTTGCTATAATTCACCCTGTTCTGTGCCATTGTTCAAACACTTATCGGTCTGATATTGGATTTTGCAGCTTAAGCTCGTTACGCGAACGATTTTATTGCCAAAACCAAAACAATGCAACCAAAACCATAACCAACCCACCAACCACTAGACTCAATTGAAAAGGACTCGTTTGGATACGCGAGCCAATATGCACCTAGACGATAAAAATTCATAACACTAATAAACATGCGATCTCATTCTGGCGAAAAATCATAAAATAGAAACAACAGCACCACCGTCGAATGTAGTCACAAAAATACATAAGTATATTTTTAGAATTTTTGATTTAGGACATCAACACAATTACAAACGTGTAACGGGGTGTCCGATAATGTTGCATACACTGGCAACACTGTGGGTAGAAAGTTTAAGGACACCACTGCTGCATGAATCATAGGGCTTAGGTGATTCGCAGACCGTGACTAATGTCTTTGTTTTGTTCTGTCGTTTAGCTGGTAAATTGAATTTTCACATGCAAAACGGAGTGCCAAAGGGTTCTACCCAATCGACTATACTTTTTTTTTGTGTATTCAATAAAAAAATTGTATTAAACGGTAAAAGTGGGTGTGTTCGAGATATCTCCGACAAAATTTTTGACAAATATTTTCGGATATTCCTTAAAGACACTAGAGGCTTGAACATACTGACCAGGAGGTACTGTGCAGAGTGGTTTTGGTCGCCAATAAATCTTTAATGGATAGAGACAACATGAGCATGCAATATGCTCATATGTTCCAAAGTTTGATCTATGCCATCCTGGTGGCAATGTGCCGTATTCTGAAGAATAGGTGGAATGATGGCCTTGGCGAGGCATGGCATTATGTAGAGGCCTATATACAGGAAGCCATACGATCTAGAGATTAGCCCAAGGAGTGGCTATATTAAGCAAATAGTACCTACCATATATTAAGCTAGGTTCTCCACTGCTAAGACGCTCTCTAAATATTCGGTGTTTGCACTGTTTCTTGACAGCATGATTATCGGCTGAAGCTTAAATCTTGTAGCTTGCAACATGACTAGCGAAACTCAACCAAGGCCTGGCTACAGAAGTAAAAGAACCTTTTTCATAGCCTACACTGTACTGCTGGTTGATTTCTCACCGTCCCTTAGTTCTAGGCGTACAGTGGGAACACTAAGTCAGTCAGTTGATGTTGAACTTGGACATCTTTGTGCCAAGAGATCATCGAACAGTGGGAACAGTGCATAGTTGAACAGTCGCTCTTATAAGATCATCTTGTACCATAGCCATGTCCAATCTTCGTCTGTTGTCTGTTGTTCCTTACCTCTCAGTTACTTGTGACAGGTTTTGTGCTCAAACCTGCTGACTACTTAACTTAACTTAAAGGGCTCCCGACCCTTGTAGAGTCCCTGTCTGAGACATCGTTGCCTTCCATCCTCTGCGGTCCCGAGCACGCTGCTTCCAGTTGTGAAGACCAAGTTTTCTGGCATCCGCGACAGCTTGGCCTTTGTACCGGAGGTTCGGTCTTCTTCGCCGCCTCGAACCTGGGAGCTGGGATTGGATTGTTGTCCATTCTGCTGACTACTAATGACAGGCAAGACTTTACAAAAATCTACCAATTTTTCGCTGTTGACATAGCGGTTTAAACTTTTCTACTCTGGCACTTATGCCCCCCATAAGTATGCAACTGTTACCGTTTGACATCACATTCAAAATGGCGCCCAACTGGTTGTCAAATGTCTCAGTTTCTTCTTAAAATGAGGGATCAGTTGTTACAAAACTCTTTATAATGGTGACACGATGTCAAGTGTATAGGAACATTTCCTCTGTGCTCTTCCACGTGGCCTTAAACTTCCTGTGAGTAGTGTAACATCATCTACATTCCTACGAAAAAAAAAAAACCACCTCAAAACATTTGCAGTTGTTGAAATGTGTGGCAGTATTAGCAGTTGTGCTCTTAGCCTTGTTTACAGTACTCATATGAATATGCAAATGGCAAATGTGCAATAAAAATTAGATTTATGCGATAGAACAACATAAATTTTAGAAATGTAAAAATAATCACATAATCACATATAGCATGTTCGCGCACCGTATGGTAGGAGAGCAACTTGCAGTCGACAGCTTACATTAAAGGTGCCAACAAGTAGTACCACCGCCACCGGCAAGGGGACAACACAACAAGGACACAGTCCACTGTACAATAGCTATTTGTGCCACTATCACTATGTCTATGGTTGGGCATTTAATTTAACGAAAGCAGCGTAATTGACATTTTATTAGGTTTTCAACAGCCGCCTGTGCCTGACTCTTGCGTGTGCATTCAAATGGAAACGCTACCGCTCCGCGCAATATAAGTACTCGAGGGAAATTGTTTCTTTTTTTTTTTCTTCTTCTGGCTGTTTAAATGGAATGTCTGCAAAACCAAATTGGGAAGTGATTAAAGTTCCATTTGATTGCATTTCAATTGATGTAAAATTTATACAGTACTCGTACATTGTTGCGTTCAATTGATTTATTGCACGATGAGGAGTTTATTTTGATTCATCTTCCGGCTTGAGTTAGTCGACTTTATTGCATTGAGTTGCCATAGATACACTTTTACATGGACTTTGAGTCAGCTACTAAATCGCCTGATTTGGGTGGCCAATTGATTCGACTGCATCTTCTCTACGTCCAAACTCCCCCAAACTGTTTGCTGGAGCACTCAGGCATCAACTTGTCCATTGTTATACCAGAAAGCATCCCATTACGCCCCCTTTTACTGTATAAATTTTCTCGTCTTCTTAATGAATTCGAGAAAATTCGCGCTTCAGTGACGAAGACAGTACTCACCACATCCGCACCTAGAATCTGTCGCTCTGAAGCTCTCCTCTAAGCCTTGTCTAGCAATCTCATCGGATATCTCATTCCTCGCGATACCAGTGTGACCTGGCACCCAGATGAGAATCAATAAATTGAATCTTGCGACACAGTTCAAAGCTCCCTTACATTCACCAACTAGTTTGGATATGGTTAAAGGGTAAAACAAGGCTTTAAGCGCAGCTATTCGATGTGAATTCTAGCCATTAGGATTGCATTGATCTCCGCCTGGAAGACAGAGGCATGACCATTGTGTTATCGTCTTTCACAAATACACTGGCCCCTGAACTTTGATCGATTTTGGAACCATCCGTAAAAATACGACTATACCTCATTCCTGGCTGAGGCAGTAGCCAGTCCTGAATACATAGAAAGTTGACCTCATACTTGCGCCGCAGTATGATCGATATCCAATAAGGATATTGCCATTTTCATTGACAGTCAGGCTGTATTTTGTCGTCTGAATTAGTCAGGGATTGCTGTGAACCTTGGCACTGTGATATAGAGGGCAACGAATGTGCCAATAGACAGGCCAACAAAATTGTGGAACTTCAATTAGGAAGCATTTTAGACACCAAAACGCTACCGAGGTGGGTTGTCAGAAAAAGCGTTCTCAACAGAAAAACAAAGCAAACAGGAGATGGGCTTGTATAGAAGGGTACAGAGTGTCCAAAGCCCTATAACACTGTGTTATGGAATCCCTAAGAGATCAATATACTCATAACTAAGTAGATACTTCTTTGGTAATCTAAAGGAGGCAGGTTCACGGGAGCAATTGAAGGCAAATTGAGCGGAGTAATTGTAGCTTGCCTATGTTTTTTCACGGCCCCACCTCTTCCGAGTGTCTGACAAGCATTTAAGAGTAGAACTGTCATAAGATAGCTTCTCAAGACCCCTCTGCCCTTCGAATACTGTAGGACCCTTCTGTACATGCATATTCATTGAATAAACCTGAATAGTGAACAGCATGCGTAGAAAGAGCGGAGATTAAATTTGGCTTAAGGTACGTCCATAATGAAACAGTTTCTTGCAAGCTATCCAGGCCAGAACAACGCCGATACTCAGAGTCAGTTTGATTCTAGAAAAACCCCAAGGAACATCTGGTTGTAGTGAACATCTCGTCATCGTACAGTCAATTGAATGATGGCAATAGCCTATAAATGCTTAAGGCAAGAAGCTGGTTTGTACTAAGGTCCTGAGGACGTACTGCTTTAACTGTTTTTGCATGGATTCAACCTAGTAAAGGATTCTTCAGTGCATTCCCATGAATCAATGAATTTTCCCCATATCATCAATAACTTCAGATTCTCCTTTGCTTCGCTTCCAAACGAAAGGTTTCCCACATCAAACAAATCACAACCGCCCGAACCCATTTGACTATTCATTCAACGAAACATTATGTTGACAAACTTGTCTGGCAATTTATAGATAAAAATGTCAAATATTTGCTCATAACTTCCAAAATGTACAAAACTCATGTGTTGATGCACTTGATATGCGCATAACCATGAAGAAAGGCACTACCTACCCAGTACCTACCCATGTGGACCGATGAAGACGACGATTGCTTTTCTTCAAATGAAGTCATACATATGGATGATGAAGAAAATTATCGAAAGTTTAATAATTACTCAATGAAACATACCGAAAGAGTCTTGTTGAACAAGTCGTGCATAACACAACACAACACAACACAACACCCTCTTACCTCGATACACTTTGGAGAGTTTTCTATTTACTCTGTAGCTTGTTTGTTGTGCTTGTGCCTTGAGTTTCAAAGATAGATAGATAGAAAAAAAAAACTATCTAAATAAACCATCGCTCCTGGCTGACATGAGAATGATACACACCAACCAACAAAGTCTTTGATCATTTATGCATTGTTGCATGCAATTTCTTCTTCTGTTCAACCAGATGACGGGGCAAAATACAGAAAAAAAAACAGGAGTTGACTTCACTGGCGGCGCAAGGAATGAAATGTAACGAGAAACCTAAATATTATACAAACACAAGGATTTATCTATATTTGAGCCTGAAACTGTCTGGATTACGTTGAATTTGAAATGCAACTGAGGGGTGAGACTGACAGCGCGCAGAAATAAGAGCAAGGACGTTGAAAAGTTTTCTAGAACGAACAAAAAGTGGTTCAATGAATGTCGGATGTAACTAGAACGAGTGCGTTTCTTTTCTGGTTTTATGGATGCCGACAGGAGATGGTGGCTGTATTCCATAAAATAAAATAAAGTTGACAATCAATTTAGAATTGCTCACAAAACAATATCAAAATAAGAGTGCCTCCAGGGCGGCACAAATCGGGTAAAATAAATCAAGCTTTAATCAAGGCACATAATAAGTCCGTTCGCGTACTTTTTCTGCACTAAAATTCGTAGATTATCAAATTTCAAAGAGAGGGGGTACAATTCTCTCAGAGAGAACTAAAATTACGAAAAAGTAAACGAACGGGTTAAACAAGAAAATTCTGAAAATACACTGATCTGACAGATTTGACAGTTTTCACAAACCAGCCAAAAGAAATTTCTTGCACTAAAATTCGTAGCATGGGGAAATTTTTTACTCTCTCGTGAGCGCTCTCTTCTGCGAGAAACTACAAAAATTCTCCGTACGCGAACAGTTTTTCGTAGAAATTCGTAAATTTTCGTAAAAATTCTCTGTTTTAGGAGTATACGCAAACGGACCTAATAGTTCTTCCATAAAATGTAAATCATTAGACAACCCGCTTTATAATGAGATCGATAGGGAAAAACTCTACAAGCTGAGGCATAAAAGTTGGTATGCCACTCGCTAAACATTTACTAAGGCTTCTTTTCCAAAGGAATTAGTCCAGATCCCAGATCCATAATTTGGTGGATGGTTCTTTGAAATGTTTCTCTCTCAATGCCTCTCGCTGGTCCTCGATCTTACACACATTGGGTTGTTACCCACTCTACCTGGGCTGTCAACAAGAAGTACTCCATTCTTTTTCCCGACTGACAGGAGTCAGAATCTAACACATTAACCAGTGCATAGGACTTCCAGCTCTACACTGACGGGTACAACATGACCATAGAAACCGACGCTGGAGTTTTTTGTGAGTCACTGTATATCAATGATTCATCCAAATTCGCAGATGACAGTTCAAGGTGGCCCATACTGTAGCACCCTGTCGGAAGATGCTGTAACTTTTGCAAATGGCGAGCGCACTCAATCCACTTGACAGTTCAAAAGTACTCTGTCGACAAACAGAATATGCAATACACATGAATTAACTCTCTGTTTGATAGCCATCCCGAAACTGCTCGGTAGGTCCAACAATCGCCAGGGTAGGCATCAGCTCAGAATTACTGCAGGAGCTCTTAAGAGAAGAAGAAGTGGAAACTATCAAACGCTTCCAAAGTTGTTGCTTCCGCTTCTGATTGGAAACAGATTTTACTAAGAACACTCAGCAATATAAGCCGTGTTTTATTGGAAAGTGTATAACCAGCTCAGTAAATTTTTGCACACAAAGCAACAATAAAACGAATAGAGAAAGTCGAATCATAGATGGCGTAGATTCCAATTGTAGACAACAACCATTAATTGTTTCAGAGTGACAGTACGATTTGTTGGTTAATGGTTTGGATTCAGCGCCATCTAAGATTCGAATGTCATTTTAAAGATAAAAGTGTGAAGTTAGTACAGACGTTTTATTGAGAGCTGGCTATACAGTTACGAATAAAACACTGGTACAATACATTATATCAGGTTTGACTCAATACCGGGAGGGGTTCTAGGTAGTGGCCCATTTAGCGAACATTCAGCAACCAGCATTTGCATGAGAAAGAATTGGTTGTCGCTGATAAACCTTTGAAGCCATTTTAGAAACTTCATTGCCAATGGACCTGCTTTCAAAATCTTCTCATCTACCTTTATGCTGATTAATCCAGTCTGTCCCATAGAACTGAATTAACTTCTTATCTTCTAAAGTAGCCATAGTGAGCCTATCCTTTCAACGATCTCAATTAACACCAAGTAGCTAAGTTTTGAGATCACCCATCCAATCAACATAACTTCCAACACAATCATATTTTTTTTAAATTTCAAATTAAATCTAACAACTCCTTAATTTGTTCTCATTACAGGCACGATTCGCTCGCCAAGAGGCACTCCTCCATAACATGCAACAAGAGAACAAAGCGCTAACACTTCGCATCCGTCAATACGAGCACTGCCTGGACGATGTAATGCGAAAAGTTGTTGACGCCATCGTATTGGAGGATAGCCTGCGGCAGGAAGTTTCCGTGTTAAAAAGTCGTGTCTACGAATTGGAAGCACAAAATGCTGCTTTATCAGCGAGTCCGGCAAAAGGTAAGGACGAAGGCTACTGTACAATGAGTAGTGGTCAGCCGCAGCCATCGAATGGACATCTGGAAGATTTGCCCGAGGAACCCGAACAATGGCTACTGCCAGCCGAACCATGTTCCACGGAAATGGAAGACTGGAGTATGTCACAAGATGAGCTCGGTGTCATAACACTAGACGACGAGGTTAACGATCAGGAGCACGAACGTGAGCATGAACACGACTGGATATGGAATACTAGTGATTTCCTTAATTCAACCATGATTGCATCACAATCGGAGGGTATATCAAAACTACTTCAACAGACGGTAAGTCCATTAGTCTGTTAAACATTTGTGAGTGACGAATTTCAATTTCACAGATTGTCTATTCTGAGGATGAGGAAGTAGCGTGTGTAGATTTCACCAAGGACTTTTACAAATTGGTCAATATCCCATCGGGGAGTACACGTAGTTTGTATTCATACTTGGATGCGGAGACGGACGATGAGGATGATACTACGTCGGAGAATTGTCGAACTAGGGGACCAAGTCCAACGCCAAGCGAAGCCGGCCGTGCACAAGTCACCAGTTGTTCCTCAAGTGAATCGGAGGAGCATACGAGGTGTATATTGGAGTTGCCAGAGTTAGTTAGCAGTTGTAGCTATGAGGAGCCAACGTGTATTTTAAGAAATAATCAACGCGCCGAAATGGAGTCATTGAAAGTGATTAAAAGTGAAGCAACAACGCCCACAAATGTAACACCAGTATCAATGGTGGCTGTGACAACGACGACGACGGCAACACCAACTACAGTGGCGGCGGCGGCGACACCAACGACGGCAACACTAAATAGTGGTCCATCGTGGAGACGGAGCAATGGCTGGAAGCGATTGCCTTCGCTTGAATCTCCCAAGAAGGTGAGTACAATTTTTAGGAACTCTATTATGTATCCAAGGCAGGTATCACGAGCTATGTCTTTTCCTGCAGATCAGAGGCTTCAATTTGAAACAGCAAACTCTCAGCTACCGCTCTAATATATTCTTCTAATGAGAACTGGGCTTCAAACTTTTAGATGGTAGCTATAGCGAATTGTACATTCCACAGTCCAATCATGTAGACCATAAGTTGATCTAAGTAAATCTTACGTACCAGCTGACTAATTTGTAGTAGATGTGCCGGGCTAAATAATTCCATGATTAAATGTCAAACAATAACGAACAAAACTATTATAACGGCCAACATGACTCTTCTGTCATCTGTCAAAAAGTCCATAGACAAAAAAGTACCTCTAAATGTCACCCTTAAGTAAGCTATATCATCAAAGACTTCAACTTATCTCCCCATGGAGAGACTAGGCTTAATGGTTCTTTAGACTTTGCTCTGCTCCAGATGTCAGAGATGAACTATGAGCTAGTTTTCTATAGGCGGAAATTTTCTATTGCGATTCTCGATTGCCATTACTCCTTTACTATAAATCTGTGGCCAAAAGGAATATATTTGAATTTCGTTTTCTTGTAGCCACAGGTATGCTGTTTAGGACCTTTTATTTAATTAAGTCGTAAGATCATTAGAAGGCAAACAAATTCTAATAAATTTTTCATTTTGTCTTAATTTCAGGAAAGCAAATCCGAAAAACCATCACCAACGTCTTCATCACCATCCACTCCGCCAATAAGTAGGATTCCAACATGTAAACAATCATCGCCAATACGAAAATCAAAAATACCTCCTCCCGTTCCAATCCGACGTTCCTATGCAAGTTAATAAGTTTTTTTTCATTTTGTTTCTACGCAACAAAAGCAAAAGCAAAAACTGCACGAAAAGCGCTCTCCTCCATAAGCATTAAATAACTACTTCATACATAAGAAGATTCTTAGGATTTTTTTGTATAAAGAAAAAGACTTAATTGTGATATATATACATGAAGAAAAAAACAAATAATAATTATTATCTTTACTAAGAAAAAAAAACATAAAACAATCTAACAACAACGCAAAAACAAATAACACTGCCGATGCAAAGTCAAGACTAAAACCACTAACAATAGCGCCTAACCAGCAAAATCTAATACACCAACCACTGAGCAGGGAAATAAACCAAATTTAGACCACTAAAAACCGATTCGTGCCCACGCTAAACTGGTCTAAATTGCGGTGAATATTTACGATTTGAATTGGATTTTGAAATTTGTTGTTAGGATTTGTACATACGAATAATTTGTCTCCCCACAAAATTTAACTAAGACAAAAAAAAAAACAAAGATTTGTGAAGTTTTTTGTATCTAATACAAGTTACATATATAAATATTTTCTCCTCTTATTTTTTTTCTTTCTTCTAAATAATTAATTATCATATTTATAAGAACATGTACTATATAATTTTTAAATTAAAAAAAAAAAAACAATGAGTTTTTGTCTGACATTTTTAGGGATTATATTTCGTTACTAAGTTTTTGAAAAACACAAAACCTGCGCGTTAAAGTTGTATCCATCCTGGCAGTTGCATGTACATTTTTTTTTCAGAGAGAGAGAAAACGGAATGCAGGACATTTCAATTTCGTAGCAATAACAAAACAAATATTATATATAAATTATATAACAAAAATGTATATTTTGCTTGTTAATAATAATATGAAGACGACAATGCGGTCTTCCAAAATGCAAATTTCATTTTTTTTCTTGTAAATTTTTCTCAAAAATCCAAGCAAAATCAACACCTTAGGTATATAGTAGTGAGAGAAATTTAATTATATATATATAAATAACAAAAATTATTGTGTATAAAAAAAGACTTGTAGAACTTTACACAGAATTGTAACAAACAAATTATAAAATATATTTAGGTATTGAATTCCTTTTTAGAAATAAAACAATAAACAATTTCCTACAAAATAAAGTTATATGCAAAATAAATAGTGGTTTCTTCCCAAAAAAAACACACGATACATGCAACACCACTGTCTAACAAAATACAATAAATCGCAACACCCGTATCAAAAACAATACCAGGAGAACAAAATATAATAATTTAAAAATAAATAATTAAACATTAACTAGTATTTAGTATTTATTAAATAAAATATATAAAATTATATATATTTGAGTAGGTATATACATACATACTTATATAATAACTAACTAATAAAATTCCTTATTTATAAAACGATAAAAACAAAATATAAATCAATAGCCTACACACAAAAAAAAAAAAATTAATGTACTATATAATATATTTAAGTATTAAATATATGAATATCTGTATTTTTTATAGTAGCCAGTACAAAGAGAATAAAACAGAAAACAAAGTAAAAATAAATAAAAACAGATTTAACAGATAATAATATTAAAGTACATGCCTAGTTATAAAATTGTATAAAGAAGCAAAAAAAAAAATTATGGGAGATAGAATCGCTGGATTGATTGTATAGGTAGATCACATGCGAATTAATATCAAATTTATTGTCTTTCTTTCCGTAGAAGAAACAAAGAAGCAAATAAACTGAGATAATGATCTTTTTTTAAATAACGAAGAAAAATAAATTGCTGTTTTATTATTTTCTTTTCTTATCATCACTGATGTGGTAGCTTGTTTCCCTGAGGGAAATTGAGACTCAAAAGTCAGAGACCGACCCACGTTTATAAGTCGATTCCAGAGTGTGCTACAGTTTCTAATGTCCAGACAGGAGACCACTTTTGGTTTGATCTAAAAAAAGAGCACTATTCTGTCTCCTGTTGCCGCACCTATCCCCTCTCATTAAATTCATACGAATCCGAGATTCACGTATTCACCTATTCGATCACCATTCACTTTTAGTCCTGTCATTAAATCCGCCAGATGCACTGTCTTACCGATCATAATTTTCTCCTTCCAAAGACAGCTGTTGAATGATTTGCTGTCAGTTCACTATTTAAAAATAAAATCAAATAAAAATTCTATGAGTACCAGACCTACATGTGTCTCCACGAGTCTGAAAAAAGCAGACTTTTCAGTCAGACTTTTAGTCCGCCAGACTTTTATGTCATTGAATGGGCGAATTTTGTTATGACTTTTCATTCTTCAACATGTCGTCAAAACAAGCTCACTTGCTTTTGAAAAATGAACAAATTTATTGTTTTTGTTTGTGAAAATCAAAAATCTGCCATCTTTGCACCCCTGGAATGCACTAAAAAATCACAACAAATGTTTTTTCTTATAAAAACGACTGCCAAACTTCAAATGTCAAATTCAGTCAGGGTTAATGTCCACAAAGAAGACAAGACAAAAAGGCTGTCTTAGATGTCCGACTGCAAGTCAAGTCCGTAAAAGTGCAGTCTACACGAGACATATTAATGTTACGACTTGAGTCTTGACTGAAATTATGTCTCCTGGAGATTGGATAGTTCTTCTGTAACAGTTATTCGGTGGAGCCCTGTCGTTCAAGGAAAACGCTTTGAGATCTTCAAGTTTGTGAATGTGATTTTGCGTGCCGTGGAAGCCAAGAACCCATCAGACAACTTTTTCACAATAAGTACTAAATTACTATCACTAAAGAAAAATTTGTGAAAAAATACGGCCGCTACTGTATTTTTCAAGGAAATTCATGTAAACAAAAACCGTTTTACCGTTGTATCTTGCGTCAGTCAAATAATAAAGTAAACAAATTACAATCGAGAAGTAATGGATAAAGTTGAACTTAAAGTGGAATATTTGTCTGTACGAGATAATAAAAGCGAATTAATCCTCGACACACCGAATCGAATCGAAATCCTCAAGGACGGTCCACCGCAGAACTTCAAGTCGAATATTTTGGGTCGCGGATCCTATGGAGTAGTCTTCAAGGCAATCTACGGAGGTTAAAATCTATGGCAAATTGAAAGAGCTGACTTATAACCGATCTACTCTAGGTAAGCAGGTTGCGGTGAAAATAATAAAGAATTCTTCTAAAGGCGAGGCAACTAACGCAATCGACAATGAAGCAAACATTCTTGGATGGCGCCATAGAAATATTGTTCACTTGCTTAAGGTAATTTCACAATTCACATGTACGTTCCAATCGAAAGATGAAACTACTTATTTTAAAGATCGAGTCGACCTCCAACTATGGCATCGTCATAATGGAACGTTTCCCTGGACAGTGTCTACAATTTATACTGGACTCCATTGAGATACCTCTGGAACATCGGATACTGTAAGTTACAGTCGTGCTGCTGAGACTAAGATAGTAAGATATTTATTCTAGTATAACACTGGACGTTACAAATGCCTTGAGCTACTGCCACAAACGTGGAGTCTTACATCTAGATGTAAAGCCACAGAATATTCTGGTTACCTTTTCTACACTTGTGTCTATCAGGAGAAAACCTTCTAACAGTCGTCACTACATCTGCAAGCTGTGTGATTTTGGTTCATCGATAAATACGACTGGAAACTCTCGTAGGCGAGCTCAGGTACAAATTCCTCCCCCAAACATAAATGGTTCTTTTTATGTCTGCATTTCCATTTTCAGGGAACTGTGCGGTATATGTCCCCTGAATCCTTAAGAGAAGACAACCTCACATCCGCTGCTGATGTATTTTCCTTAGGCGTATCAATGTGGCAGCTAAAATCCCGTCAACTTCCCTACTCATGGATCAAATGCAATGAAACTGTAGCATATCAAGTAGTCAAGAACCATTTACGGCCCAATAAGACACCAGTGCAATCAAAGACCATGCAACCAACCATCAGTCCCTCTCATAAAAACTGCCTCTGTGAGCATTTCTCGTCAGAAGTTTCATACAGATCCCTCGAGCACATACGCACGGTTCTAGAAAAGACCAAAACGCTTTCACCATTTCAACCAAAACAACTTCAACGCCCTGAAAAGTTAAGGAATCAAATTTCCAGAAACTTAATCGGAACGTTTCAGAGTACCTTTGCTGGTTTGAAGGAGAATCTGCTGGTCGATGAAATGTCCTGCGATATGCTGGAGGAGCAATTCAAAGATGAATTTCCACTTAAAGACTTGTTTACAGAGGCATCGAGTTGTACTGTACCCGAAGCCGAAGATTTATATGAAAAGCTATTCATAACATGTTGGCATAACGAGACAATGATGCGACCAAACACTGCAGAAGTTAAGCGGAAACTTATGGAATTGTTTCAAAAATCGAATTGAGACATGGTCTCCTAGACTTCACAGTGTCTATTCTGCATTTAATATTAGTCTCTTTTGTATAAATATGTGAGTTTAAAGTTAACTTAATAAAGGGCTGCATTTTTTAAGAAAACAATTCATTGTTTAGTTATGGCTTTCATCATCATACTTCGGATATGTTACGTACTTCTTTGAGAACGACGTTGGCCAGGCCATTGCGATTTCCTTTACCCCCAATTGGATGATATTGACAGCAACGATATGTTGCCACAAGGGTCATTTGGCACTAGCGATTTCGGAATATAGTTATATATCTCATGATACGAATTGGCCACCAAGATCTTGCGATTTGACCTGGTTAAGCTGCTTCTTCTAGGATTTTCTAAGTCACATCTCTATGCAACTAGGCCACAAACCACAACTGTCCTTAAAGCCAACAACTTTAATGCCAAAGGTCAAATCCAGCCAGAGTTATGAAAAAATTGACGTTTCGGATGCGCGCCACCCAGCGAAGCCGCAGAAGACATTTGAATGAAGTTATATTCTATACATAATGGCATCCATGAGCCTTCTAAATAGACGAAAAATATCAGTAATATTTCGCTCACAGTTTGTTTTATTCAAATTCAAAGATAGAAAACGCTTAATGGAAAATCGCTCTTGAATTGTTGCTGGCGTACACGTACGACGTACACCATTTCTTTCAAATAACCCCAAAGAAAGAAGTCCAACGGCCAATTGACATTGCCACCACGTGAGATAACACAGCCATTGAATTTGTCGCGCAAAAGAGCCATTGTTTCGTTAGCTGTGTGGCAAGTGACATCGTCCTGTTGAAACCACATATCGTCCACATTCATATCTTCCGATTCGGGCCATAAAAAGTTCGATATCATCTCACGATAGCGAACACCATTCACAGTTACTGCTTGACCGGCCTCAATTTGGAAAAAAGACGGCACGATGATGCCGCCAGCCCATAAACCGCACCAAACAGTCACTCTTTGTGGGTGCATTGGTTTTTCGACAATCACTCTTGGATTATCATTCGCTCAAATACGGCAATTCTGCTTTTTGACGAATCCACTGTGGTGAAAATGTGCCTCATCACTGAAGATGATTTCGATCTTCGAAAATTGATCATCCACTGTTGCCATTTCTTGCCACCCTTCTGACCATTGACGACGCTTGAAATGGTCAAGAGGCTTTAGTTCTTCAGCCACATTATCGCGAACAGCAGCAATATTTTCTGCAGTACGAGCTGTACCAGCATGCACTGGTGTTTTCACATCTCCTACAGACCCGGTCTGCTCAAATTTTTGCACGATTTTTCAGATTTTACGCACATTTGGACGATTAAATTGACCGAAAAAATCACAAAGTGCACGATATGCATTTTGTTAGTCTGAAATTGAGAAATGTCAAATGAAATGCAAAAAAAAACTTGACGTTTAGGTGTGGTTCACATTCAACATCGGCACTTAAAATTTAACCACCCTTTATAAAGGTGCTAATACAAGAATATTTAGTGCACTTTAAGCTTCATTTAAACCAATTACAGGGTGGCCCATAAATTATAAAAAGAAGCTATGTGGATGGCCAATTACAGAGCCTTTGCAATCGACATAGCCGGTCTAGATCTGCGAAAGAAGTTCATGTTTGTTATAGAGCGCAGATTTTTAAAGAAAAATTAATTACTGCCCCATTGGCACATCTACTTCGTTGTTTTTAAATTAAATTGCTTTCAAATAAACAAACAACTAAATCTTATTAACAATAGGTATATTTTCTCTTTTTCTCTTTTTTCTTTTTTATTATTATCAATTTTCCATTTGAAAAAAAGTATTCAAATGATAGAAAGGAAAATATTCTACAGCACTCTTCTATACTTTATACAATATAATTGTCCTATTTAATTTTTTTTTTTTTCAAAGTCACGTTTCATTTTATTGACTTAATTTCTATATAAATATATAGTTCCAAGCTCAACGAGATAGTATAATACTTAATTTGTCACGAGGAAATATAATAAATTAATAAGGAACAAAAATGCATCAAAATAAAAGCTAAGCTTTTTGGACAAGTGTAGGTATATAGCCGAACATAATAGCTTGATTTTCTATATCTGTCTAGGCGAATGTATCTTACAATAATATTGCAATCTTATTTAGAAACCAGTAGGGTTCTGGTTTACCTTTTTTGTTTTCTGCGAGCTTAAATATATATTTTATATTTTTGATTAGAAACGGAAGAACTTATATGCTCTCGTTTAGTTTAAACATAATTGAAAACAATTCATCAGGTGGTTCCGTTCAGTGACTAAACTAAAATTCAAACCGATTACATTTTGTATGTTATGTGGTGTGTGTGGGTGGTAGGTGACTTTTCGGTGTACACACTTGTGAGCAGAATTTTTGTTTTCTTTTCTAAATTGTCGTTCACTATAATATGTATGTCAACTAGTCTAAAGCTTAATTAAAAATAGAGGTCTAAAAATTGGACTATTTTTTGTGTAGTTGCTCGGTTTCTTCGCGGAGTATCTGCAAAAATAAAATTTAAACTGAGCAAAAGGGTACATAATTAAGAAATAAAAAATACCCACTTTAAGTTCATCCTGTATCCGATCGGTGATCAGTTTTCTGGCCTCCGGTTCGGGTACATTACGATCTTTCATATCCTGAATGAAATCATGCATATCAATCGGTCGCCCCACATTCATTGTTACTTTTTTGCCAATTTTAAAGATGTAAGGCTCGACATTTGGAAGAACGTCATCCATACCCTCATGCCAGACGGGCAGGATGATTGGTATTCTCTTTGATTCGTAGATCATTCGTCCGACGCCCCATTTTAAGCGCATATGCTCTTTGGTCATGTTCACTTTGCCCTCAGGGAAGACATGTACCCAATCGCCTAAACATAGCTTCTGTATGCAAACATCAACTGCACTTTGATAGACGCCAGCGCCACGCACCACTGGAATGCATTTTCCTAAAAAAAAAAAAACAATTAGCAGTTAAACAAGGACTCGTTTGTAAGAAGAAAAAAAACTTACCACTCATAAAAAATAGCGAATGATATTTATTCGTGAAGCATATATCATGGGCGGCTAATGACCAACGAATTCTTACTCTAGAGCAGACGTGCTGAAGTGGAAGGACACCTGAAAGAGGCAAATAAACACAAGAGTAAGTATCAGTAAAAATTAGAGAAGAGAGTTGATGCATGGCCTTGATCTTCACAACTGCAAGCAGTGTGCCTGGAACTGGCAAGGATGGAAGACAGCCATTTAAATGAATAGGTTGATGAATTTCAAGCTTCGAGGAGAACATGGACTTCACCGCTGACTAGCAAGATCATTGGCACAAACCAGACAGAGTTGAATGCATACTTAGGCCTTAGACCACAGGATCATAAACTGGAGGGACTACAGCTTCGCTGACAATTCAAAAACTATGCCAACATGAAGACAGCATATAAAGAGGGAACCAGGAAAACCAGCAAGAGTCTAATAGGGCTATTGGCCCGAAGTATGAACTCATTAAAGGAATATGACACAAAGTGGAGACTTCTCCTAAGAGACAGAGCTGTGGGATAGTCTCCTCCTCCACTCTATCTCTGCAGCTCTTCGTTTGAAGAAAGTCCTTCAGTATAACATCTATAGTTCTGACTTGGCTATAGTTGTCTGGATACAGGCTGCTATTTTCTTAAAGATCGTAGGCCTTCCTATTATATAAGATGCCACACAGAACTAGTGGTACGCCAACCCTAATTTGTCTAATTGTAAAGAGTTGTGTTCAATTCAGAATTCTCGTTAACCCAACAGTTCTCTGGAATGTCTTTTTGGCCTGGCACCCAGGTTATATTGTTCCGAGATCTCTGCACGACATGAACAGCAATCTAGGACAACCTTTGATGTATGGGTAGACGATCTAATGACCGCTTGACTATCAACAAATTCCATGACTCCTGGTATTTCCACTTGAGACAGAGTAACCAATCAACTGCTCTAAGACTAAACAGACGGGCTACAAAGTGATAACCTATTCATGGACGAAATAACTGAATCGAATGTCGTCTGTCCAACATTTTGAAAAGGCTTTTTATAGACAAACATGTCAACCAACAGCAATTTAATATCATTAACTTACCCCATAATCCTGGGTCATCGAAACATGAATGGTGATTTGATACTGTAACTAATGGCACACCTGGCGGTCGTTTTGACACCAGTTCAATCAGTCTATCTCGGTTGTAAACTTTTGTCCTATTTAAAAATACTGCAAGTAAACATAGAAAAAAAAAAGAAACTTAATTGAATATAAATCACAGTCAGTCTGTTGATGCAATAATTGATTGTCAATGGGTACGGTGCTGATGATGATGATGATATTAAAGCCAATTGATTACAATCGACCTCCTCCTGGCATTTTGCCATCGAACGTGATTTTATGTGACTATTTTCGGTGGGCGATAGAGAGGCTATAATGGTGGTGAATGTCACACACTGAGTGGATCTTAAGTTTATAGTCAACAGGCACTTAAATATGCCCTCTTCAGTAGACACAATTAAATGGGTATCCTGTAGTTGTATCCTTCATCGATTTACACGTGCACAGGAAAATATTTATCTATGGGTATAATTTAAAGGGACACAGACGGAAGGATAGACAATAGCAATAGACATCGTCGCAGTTAAAATACAAATGGTCTAAAGGAACTGAGGCACGCCTTGTCAGTTGAATACGATCCTTGGAGCAAAAGTCAATGAGTGGCCACAGTGAAGTGCTTGTTTGTTTGTTAAGTGGGAATTTTATAATACTTAATTATTTATTCACAGAACACCTAGAATAAATTAACTATCTATCTTATGAGAATTTTAATTGAAGTGTAACCGACTTCAGACTATTTGGACGTCCAATCGAAATGTCAAAAGCTGTTTTAGCATTTGTTTATCATTACCAAATGATCCTCTGAGAAGTGAGCTACACAAACAGAGGATATGTACTTCATATCCATCATCAGCATCATTGCTTCTTCAGCCAAAACACGATATCGGGATACTGGACATAATGAGCCGACAATCATCGATATCGATTCCCATAGATTGTTTCGCCCTCTCTTAAGAAAATTGGCCCAGTGATGATGGATTCTCTGTTCCCGGGATGCGGGGACTTTGCTTTCCGACGGCGCTAGGGAGTGTAAAATTAGCCTCGTCCAACAAAATTTGACACCAAACGAAGAATAGTGTTGTCAGACGGAGCTTGTTGCCCACGATATTTTTGACGTTTTGCACGATGAGTTAAAATAACAGAACATAGGTCCGTTCGCTTACTTTTTGCACTAAAATTCGTAGATTATCAAATTTCGAAGAGTGGGGGTAAAATTCTCTGAGAGAAAGCTTAAATTACAAAAATGTAAACGATCGGGTTGAACAAGAAAAAGTTGAAAATACACTGGTTTGACAGCTTTGACAGTTTTCATAAACAAGTCCACAGAAATTTCTTGCACTAAAATTCGTAGCTTGGGGAAATTTCTTACTCTCTCGTGAGCGCTCTCTTCTGTGAAAAACTACGAAAATTCTCCGTACGCAAACAGTTTTTCTTAAAAATTTGTAAATTTTCGTAAAAATTCACTGTTTTGGGATGTCATTCCGATTTAAAATTGTACTAAATTGACGTTTCAAAAACATATTTAGTCCAGTCAATCGGTTGATAAATGTCAAAGTAATTTAGTGTTTACATATCAACATAAAAGATGGCGCACCCTGTGTTTACTACAATACAGCATTTTTGACATTTTTATTTTATGGTACACTTGAATTGAAATTTCCTGTACCGTGATCAAGAGAGTGAGTAGTAAGGTCCTGTAAGTGAGATTGCGAGAAATCGAAAAAGTTTAAGTATGGAAGCACAAATTTAGGAAAAATATGTTTTGAGTAGCTCTTTATCGAGTTATTTTCTTGCTCTTCTGCACGTCTCCTGGCCAAATTGCCACTTCACAAATATTTACAAAAAATAAATTCGATAAAACTGACTGAAAAAACACATCTTTCGTGGGCCAAAGAAGGAACCACTTACAAAGCCGCATCAACAAAAGTCTGAAGTCAGTATAATCTTCAAACACTCACCACTGATGCAATGGCGGATGATGCCCTTTGCCAAAAATTGATTATATGTAAGATTTATTATTGATTTCAAAACATGCATTATTTATTTTTCACTAAAGCCGCGAATATTAAAATGCAAATCAAGATAAAAGCTTTGCGAGGCTCGCTCCTCTTTTTTTATTCATTTTTTACTTCTATTGTCAAATTTCACCCCGAGAATCAAAGCTTCTGTGCCTTCAGTTGTGGTATGAATAAAGCAATTGCATGAAGAGCCAACTGGCAGTCAGGACTAAGTGCATCGCAAATGGTAGTCTGGTACAACAACTATGAGTAAGAGTAAGGGAGATTTTGTTTACAAAACATGTAACTGTGTGGCGGAGGCATCTTTGGAGAAACACTCACCATCATGCGCAAACTAAGGAAGAATCAACGTTGTTAGGTGAATCTTATTCGCATTATCGAACAAATTCTTCTCATTATCAAGGGACGCAGGTGTGAGACTACAGTATGTGAAACAAAAACGTGAACTCATAACAAATTGAGTTGGTTTCCAGGGTTGCTCCGCCTACAAAAACCTCTGAGCCACTCAAATTACATGGGTTACTTAGTGAAGTAGTCATACAAGCAGTCATACAGGCACACGAGCTTCATTTGGTTTCGCGCCATGAGTGTACTGTGCAGAAAACTGTGCACTTCTGTTAACTGTTCACGTAAATCTTGGGTTGCGTTACCCTCTGTCTTGAATCAATACGACTTTATACGACTCTGTTCACTTAGTTTAACATGAACGCGAAAAAAAAAACTGTGAATTACGAATGAATGCGAAAATCACACACAACTGTCTCCCCAGTCAAGTTGGATACCCATAGAGAATAAATATTGAAACCTAATAGGTCTGTTCGCGTACCCTCCCAAAACAGCGAACTTTTACGAAAATTTACGAAAAACTGTTCGCGCACGGAGAATTTTCGTAGTTTTTCTCTGAAGAGAGGGCCCACGAGAGAGTAAGGAATTTCCCCATGCTACGAATTTTAGTGCAAGAAATATCTGTGGGCTGGCTTATGAAAACTGTCAAAGCTGTCAAACCAGTGTATTTTCAACTTTTTCTTGTCCAACTCGTTCGTTTACATTTTCGTACTTTTAGCTCTCTCTCAGAGAATTTTACCCCCACTCTTTGAAATTTGAGAATCTACTAATTTTAGGGCAGAAAGTACGCGAACGGACCTAATATCACCTGAGTTTAAAAAACCACTACACAAAATCTTTCCTATCTCTTCTTCTCTCTTCCAAATTAACTAACGCCCGTTCCCTTTTTATCAATAAAAGGGTATTCATATCCCCTTTGGCATGTGTAGATAAAAAAAACTTGTGCCTTAAAGTAGAGTTGTAGGATCTCACTCAGGGTTGCCGAATGTAGTACTAAGGGAGTATTCGTACTCCTTCTCTTCGACTATACTCCCGTAGCCCCACGCGCAAATTTTACTCCATTTAAAACATTTTTGCTCACTCTCTCACCCTCTCAGTGCCACCCTTATTTCATTGAATGATCCATCATACACTGGTGCAATTACACCGGGCTTAAACTGACTTTATAGAAAAGAGAAATGTAAAATCTTCAATCAGGGTTAAAGCAGTTGAATTTTGAGGTGAAAAAAATACTGCTCCAACGAAGGTCGGTTAATTTTACCCCGCATTATTCATCCAGTTTGTATTGACAGTAAGAGATGCATTGTGGTTACCTCAGGGTAAAATTTCTCCAGCTTGTGATGGCCCTACGAGTCCATATTGCAAGCTCTTAAGTTCTCAGGAAGATTTTGAAGCCTACACATAAATAACTTCATTACTCATCGAGAATCTAAAACCATTCCTCTGCACAAATGCAGCATGCACCTATAATATCAAAGTTCAGTAAAAATCAACTGCCTTTCAACACCCACTGTAAAATGCACCGGGAAATTCCTTAACCCCCAAAAGACCAACGTCAGTAGTAATTACTACCTAACATGAGCACATAGTAGTTTTATGGTATTTGTGTGTGTGTGTGTGTGTGAATGAGGGCCAAACAAAAACGGATTGCAATAGGTCATCGACTATGCCACCCCCGTTTGACATGGCCTACTCTCAACACCTCCCCAGGGGCACCACTATAAAAGCGTTTTTCTGTCAAGTAACACGTTTATACCAACCCTGTTGACATTTTGCTTGTTAAATTTCATTACCTCGAGTAGGTCTACGCAAGGAATCACACCACGGTCGGGTGGTGGTGGTGGTGGTGGAAAAAGTCACGCGACATCGGCTGACATTGGCTGGTGTCGTAACCGACAGGGTTGACTGGAATTTATTGCACTGCATTTGTTGGTAGCCATGTTAAGAGTATTGATTGCAATTTGTGTGTAGTTTTTCTTTTCTTTCTCTCGCTCTTGAATGACCCATTTCCATTTCATTTTCATTGTTTAGCAACGGTTCCTTCCGTCTGCTTTTTTTTTTTGTCAAAAAGTTTGTATAGCAACAGCATTTTAATGAACAAGTTCCTTGGCCTCATTCATTGCATTCCATCGGTGTCAGCAAAGAACTAAGGGACGAACATTTAATGACATAATTTAAAGCTTGTATTGACAGAAGTTATAACTTCCAGAAGGCACTAAAAATGATGACCCTTTGGGGCACGTTTCCTCCTTTCCTTTTGATTATTTTTAATAAAACTTCCCTCGTTTTTAAGCGAAGCATTTTATAGGGTTAGAAACGCTGATGAATGGGAATTCCTTACAGAATCCAGTCATGCTTTTTTGGCTTTTTAGATATGGAATGGATTATCTCATCTGTACAAAGCCAACCAAAAAGAAAAAAACTTGTACGAAAATTACTTTGTGTCTCTGTATGTGGCACCATTGTTCTGGGGGCGAGTGTATGCATGACTCAGCAGTGAACTATTATGTCGCTTGGAGTGAAAGGACCTTTTTTTTTTTGTTTTATTATAGGGGAGCTGCTCCTCAATGGAGGAAAGATGGGTCATTTTGAACACGCTTGAATGTGTGGAAGTTGAATTGTTTCTACTGCTGTTTGTGATGGGGTTGAGTTGTTTTTGTTTTTTGCCAGGAAAAATCCATTATTTGGAGGGATAACTGTAAGTGCTTGGTTTTAAAAATACACAACAGTAGGGTGCCAGTTGCAAGAAAAAAGGGATGGAGAAAGTAGTTAACTGACATTTTTATTCAACTCCCCTAACATGCATGCGAATGATGCAATTTTATTTTATTTAAATTATTAAACTAAAAGGTATTAAGGACATGCGGAGGGGAGTTACTCATTGACATGCTCCCTAGCGAGTATGGCCCTCGATGAACGCCGTAGTAAGCGGAGACAGTCTTTGCGCTTTGGAGGTGAGTCACTGTTGCAGTTTATTAGAATTAGAATCTTCCCCAATCCAGAGGGTCAAAGAAGAGTTCCAGAAAATTTGACACCTATCAATTAACTCAACACAAACTATTCGGAAAAAACCTTTCCAAATCCACAAAATGTTAGCAAAACAAAACACAAAGGTTCCAAGACAACCAATATATGTATACACATGTACATCCAATCAACACCAAGTGAACATATGTAAATTGAACGCAAAACAATGAAAGAGCTAGTCTTGTTCTCAACGGAGACCTTTAAAAGAATGTCGACGCAAGGACTTGAATTTCAAATCGTGCGTCATTTGCATCCGATATACATATAGCTGCCAGTACACTTTGGTTTAACACTCTTCTCATGGTCCAACACGGATTTTAAAAAAGAGGGCGTGGCATTTAAAAAAAGCTGGCAACTCTAAACATATAATCAATTTTTTTCTTGACAGATTGACAGATGACGAATACTTCTTCTTACTGTTTGTTTCAGCTGCTGTTGTTGGCCGCCGCGATCATGCGACTTGATACTACTCTATTATTTTCTCTCCGGCTACATCAAATTTTTAACCAACCACTTTAGACGAGCTCGTGGTCAACATCCGAGACGCTATTGCCAGAATAACGCTGTACATATTGGACCGAGCGCTTGAAGCATTCTACACTCGACAACAATTGCTTAACGAACGATAAGTGACATTTAATTTAACTCGAGCGAAATCGAGAATCGAGTGAGTAACTGAACAGAGAATGAATCTCGATCGACATCGAAACGTGGAATGTCAGTCGCAACCTGAAATGTCAAAATTGAATAAAAGCCGATTTGACTCGACAATAAGCTCAATTATACTAGGTCCGTTCGCGTAGTTTTTGCACTAAAATTCGTAGATTATCAAATTTCGAAGAGTGGGGGTAAAATTCTCTGAAAAAGAGCTAAAATTACGAAAAAGTAAACGAAGGGGTTGAACAAGAAAAAGTTGAAAATACACTGGTTTGACAGCTTTGACAGCCCACAGAAATTTCTTGCACTAAAATTTGTAGCGTGGGGAAATTTCTAACTCTCTTGTGAGCGCTCTCTTCTGCGAAAAACTACGAAAATTCTCCGTACGCGAACACATTTCCGTGAGAATTCGTAAATTTTTGTAAGACTTCGCTGTTTTAGGAGGATACGCGAACGGGTGGTATAGTGGAGTAGGGTAGCATCCGGTTGAAGTGTGTACTCCAAGTGGGTTGGTGGAGAATTGAGTGTTATTTCTTTTTGCATTCTGTGCTAATATAATTCACAGAATATTTTTCCCACACTAAGTAGGAAACTTCAAAAGGATAGAGTTGAGAATTGAGCGTTAAGGCCACGGTTTTCTTTCCTGTTCTTGACATTTTGTTGTCAATAAGACATAATCCCTAAAAATGTCAAAGCTTAGCTTAAATGGAGTGATGGCTACATTGAAGCAAATAGACAGCGCATTAAAACCATGAGTGTCATTATCATTTTAAAGTGCAGAAAAGTGAAAAATTGAATTTGCATGAAAACATACATTACCAAGAATCGAAAATGTTGACACTTTAACGTAAGACGAAGAACGTCAGAATGAAAGTAAACAGAATAACTCCGACAATTTATAAGGAGGGAAAGATTTAGAATTTGCAGACCCAGGGCCCTGTTTCGTTTGAAGATATGAACTTTATATTTAATTGAATTGAATTTTATTTTTATTTTGGAAAAGTTGCCTCCAGTCCTAATGACGAGTTTGTTTTTCTGCCAATTTTCTTCAACTTGCTGTACATATAGGTCAAGAACCTACGCAAAAACTGCAAACAAAATTATGCGAAAAATAACATCAGAATTTCAAATGAAACGACTAAAGTGTGCCGGAAATAACAATTTGATATCAATAAGCTGCATAATCACATATGAATATCGTGTGGGTATTACGTTACCAGAAAAATAATAATAATAATAACATATTCAACATTAAGTATACAAACACCTTTTGACGTTTTTGACGTGCACGTAGCTACACTTCCAGAAAGTGTAATCGAATCTATTCTGCCGCCACCATGCACGACGGACGATCAAATTACCCCTTACAATGCACTGGCCCAGTTTCGCTCCCCTCCCGTACCGTATGACAATGCGCAAAATAACAACATCTCCTGCCGCCATAAATAGAATCTTACTACTGCTGAGCTGACGATTCATCAGACAATATTAATTGCATAAACCTACATTTGTGTGTAGGAAATTTTATCACCCCTCTAACCACCCTTTATTTTTGCGGAAGATGCTCTCTCTGATCGTCACATCATACTGGACTGGCATTTGTGCCATTTTCAATTAAAGAAACCTCCTCACACACGAGGATAGCCAGCAGCTCGAGTAGAATAGAATGGAACACGCCTAATTGAAGCGAATTATTCGAGAGCGAAATAAATAAATAAATAAGTTGTAAAAGAGTGTGTGCAAAAAAGAGGGATTCTTTCTCATCATGGCAACTAATAAATTTATGGAATTTGAATACGAGATTAGATTTCAGAGAGTGAATTCGAATTGAAAGGAAGACAGGGAATTGGTTTATTTAGATTTATATTGAGTGTAAGCTTGCAAATAAATCTATTGAATGGTGTGGTCATCAGAGCACATGGCTTTGAAGAATAAGAGTAATTTTTGAATTCGAATTAAATTTCATTTCGCAGTAAATGCTTTATTCAAGCATCAAGATATTAATTTCGAGTGGCTAGAATGTTTTTTATTTACATCCTACCCACTGGAATGTAATTTATTTGACACTTGGTATCCAATATAAGAGGTTTCTTTTTAAATGACATGTTGTGTGGCCACTAGAAACTTTTCGCGCTTAAAAAATTGACAAGAACACAGTGTTCGATTTGAGCGCTATAAATAGTATGAGATGGCAACACCATCGCTGTCAAGGGAGAGTACCACCATCACTGTCAAGGGAGGCAGCGTTTTATGTACACTTTAAGTGTGGTAGATGTGCGGCTGCCTGGATTCAGATACCTATGAATGTAGGCACACCTAAACCTTTAAGGTCCTTCATACACAGAATCATAAGTAGTTTCTACTGCTACAATAAATAAGATTATAACTACAAACTATTAGAAACTTTGACAACATTAAGACCAACGACGAATATCAGGAAAACCAGCAGGAAATTTTAAGAGCGAAACAAGTGTCTGATCCCATCAACATTTTTGAGCACAATGAACACACAGATGTCTAAGTGAGCTGTTAACACTTTCTGTCAACAAGGGCACCCATTAAACATAACCTAACTGTCAGAAAGAAGTAAACGTAGAAAAGATTTAACCGAATCAAATTCCCTTAAAATGGAGAAGTGGCCTGGTGTTGTCACTGTCAGAAGGTAGTTAAATGGATTACAGTCGAACCTGCAATTTTTTTGCTGACAATATATAGTGGCAGTGGTAAAGTATGGTATCTACTACCCAGTGCTGCAGAGCGAATGGCCGAGTTCCCAACACCTCGCTAATCTAGCTGCTAGAATACTTTTGCACCGGGAA
This sequence comes from Chalcosyrphus nemorum, assembly GCA_949716465.1. Taxonomy (NCBI): domain Eukaryota; kingdom Metazoa; phylum Arthropoda; class Insecta; order Diptera; family Syrphidae; genus Chalcosyrphus; species Chalcosyrphus nemorum. The sequence continues at coordinate 78,790,963 of OX454332.1, read as the reverse complement.
GACAGATTTTGTCGTAGAGAAACTAGTGGCCTCTAGTACAATATGTGTCATCCCGGTGCAAAAGTTTTCTAGCAGGTAGATTAGCGAAGTGTTGGGATCGCGGCCATTGTGATTATTCTAAGATCTCCATTGATGCATAGATAGGCAGTTCTTTGAACCATTTCCAGAAGATTGAGGTTGGCAGTCTTTGTTAGAAAGAAAGAAAGCTCCAAAGTTCGTTAATCGGTGCATGCACAAGGTCCTAAGGATTTTCTAGCCAAACTGTATCTCCTACGAACAGTTTTATCAGAGAACAGGCCACGAAACGAATAAAGTGGCAGTGAGATCACACTTTTCAAAAAGATAACAGGTCCATAACTAACAACGCGACGCAGTGGAACCCCCTGACTCAGGAAGACAGAATATCTTGCGGCCCTAAGAGTGCATGGCGAAGAACAGTCGAGAAAGAAACACGGCAAATTGGAAAGAGTTGGGGATGACTAAGGAAATGGCAAACGATTGCGAGTAGGAGTTGAAAACGCTCTTTAGGACATAAATGGTGACATAGGACATAAATAAGTAAGCACTCGATTATTTTTTCTACGTCAAATCCTTACTCCTCGCTAACAACCTAACAACTTTGGACGAGCTCAAGCTAACGTCCGAGACGATATTGCCGGTATAACGCGGTACATATTAAACCGAGTCATCAAAAATTGGACCGACTGCCAGCGAAGCTAAGGTTGTCATTTGAATGATGTGCTATTCAACACATAATGAGATGCCAGAATCAATTATATCCCATTTGGTCACCCTATATAATTTATCAGTTACAAACTTGCCTACCACCCCAAAATCATATGATTACTCAACAAATTCAAAATAATTTCAAGCTGCAGCATAAAAAAATTGTATAAATTTATTTTATTAAGGAAAAAACGCGCCAAAAATATTCTAATTCACCTGCTAACAATTGCTCCAACGCGACAGTCAGATGATCCGTTTAAATGACAAATCATATTCTCTCCCGAAAATAATAAGAAACAAGGAAAGCTTTTTGCGCCCAGAGAACAAAGGGTGTGCTGTGCGGAGACCGGAGAGGCCACCCCACAACATAATGCTCTCTCTCTGGCTCTGTGTACGGTGTCACATCAATCGCGCGAATTTGTTTTAATTTTTTTCTTTTTGAACAAGGACAGTGTCATTGGCATTGGCCTCGGCAATAAGCTGTCTATGATATGCACTTTCATAAAAATGTATTCCCACTTCTTGTTGTTTATTCCTAACCAAAAAACAAAAAAAAAAACGTATAACAAACAGAGATGAATGGTTGGAATGTGAACATGAGATGAAATGAGAAAGAAAATAAGGTAAAAACATATTTGAGGACAAGAGCAGAGTGTTCTACGTACCTAAAATGATTTTACTAAATAATCCAACGGCTGCTACGGCAATCGTGCTCGCAATGTACCATAAATTTGACGGATGCTTTAAACGTGGGAATATCCAATCGATATTGTAGCCCATTATTTCCGCCTGATGGACGTTGTGCTGTTGTTATTATAGTTGGTTGTTGTGGTTGTTGCCGTATCCCAAAAACAAATAAAATTATGTTCAAATAAAATTAGAAAATACATCAACAAATTCACACAGGATAATCGCGTTCACACTAGAGTATGTATATCATTTTTTTTTTGTATTTTTATTTTTTTCTGATTTTAATATCTACTACTAGACTTTATAAAAAAATGTCCTTTTTTGCACAGTTATCCTATGAAATCATAAGGAATCCTTTTCTTCATTTCACAACATTACAATTGCGTTTTTTTGTTATTTAAAAAAAAACTCTTTTTTTCTTTTTCTGGGATGAGGAAGGTAGATGGAACAACACACTCTCTCTTGCACACAGCCGTTGCAAGAAGGACGCAAACAAAAAAAAGAAAAAAAAAATAAGGACAAGGGAGAGGTTTGGAGTGTTTTGATGTATCTTCTCTTTGTTTTGCAAAAAAAAAAGGAAAAGCTTCTTTTTTCTTTTCTTTTCAATTGGAAATGTGAATTTCTTTTGGATTATCCTTGGAAGCAATAGGTACACTTGATTCGGTTCTAAAAACTATTTCGCCACGGATGTTGAGAAGGATTTTTTTTACTACATTTGGGTGGGATTGCACTTGCACACAACACAACACAAGCCAACAACGCAACGGAAGTCGCCCGCAAACGAACGAGCAGCGATAGTTCTGAAGCTTTTGCCAGCCATCAAGAGACTGTGTGTGCCTTGTACCAGTGCCCGTGCCGTAAGGTGGAAGCAACCATTCATGCTTTGCGTCTGTCTGCTGAGCAAGCTCTCTCATCATTATATGGCATCGTCGCAAATGGGGTGGGTTTTTTTTTTGTTTTTTTTACAACAAGGGGTGGTGTTTCATCAATTGTTAAACATGTGCCTCTAAGGCTTAAGCAGTTTGATGAGGATAATATTTTTTTGGGGGCAAAATACATAAATGATTCATTTCGGATGCATAAATAATGTTCTTTGAATTATGCAAAACACATTTCCTTTCCTCTGAGATGGGTTGGTTGCAAACTGTTAGACCGTTAACGCACCGGCGCATTCGAACTTTCTGGTAACATTTTGCATCCTTGGTATTCAACAGATTTGTCACACAGGGCAAACTCAATGACAGTCCAATATATCGATTTGAGTTCAAATTTGATATCTTTTTCGAAGAGTTTCAGTTCGCAACAAGTACAAGAGTATAGAGGCGTCGAAAAGAAAGCAAACAGCCACATACTACATAAAGGAACAAAACCGTTTTATGTCATTCAGACTTACTAATTTAGCATTCCGGTCATTCGACGATTATGGTGATCGACAAAATAATACAAAGAATCCTTAAATCGTTCACAGAATGGATAATAACCTTTCCATTTAACTCCGGTAGAAACTCTACTACCAGAAGATGACCAAAGAGCAGTGAAATTTCGCGAGCTCTTCGTCAAAAACATTTTTTTGACTGATGAATTACAATTTACCAGAAATGGGATATTACTAATCACCATAATTTGCACCATTGGTCAGACTTCAATTCACATTTGATACGAACCTCTCCCCCCTACGGATTCTATTCTCCAAATTTTCAGGGTACTCTTCTTAAAGGATTATACCCCTTAAGTGGGACCCACGGTTTGTGGATGCAATGAAGTCAAATGTGCATTTGTTGCTGTCCAATAACGCTCAAGAACATTCATCAGTTGACTCGAATTTATCCACTACAGCACACACGTCTGTTCGGACGATTATTACGACCGAACATAGGAGTAACCGATCTTAAAGTTGTGACAATCCCTTTAGAAGATAATATAGGCTTGCGAGCAAGAGCGTGGATAGCAAGTTTCCATAGAACACTACAGACAAGCCGTTGCTCGTGAGCTTACAAATTCGTGTGCAAAATCTAAGATTGCGTGTGTGTACGCCACGATATTGTATTCGACCATAGATTGAAAAGTTCAATACTTAAGTCCCAATCGTATTCATCTTCCAAGTTAGAAAAGCAAATATATTTAATCGCTTGGGAAGCACTGAATTACAAACGAATGCAAAAAATACATACCATTTTTACCAGTCAATATGGACACCAGCCATAAATACATAAATAAACAAACATTGAGCCATAAAGGGCTCATACAATGAATTCAAACAACACCTGAGGCTCATTCATCATTAATTTCAAAGAATGTCTCCCCGACAAGAAAGTAAAAACAAAATAGCAGGATAAAAAACAGTTCTGGGAGAAGCTGTGAAGAACTTTTCACTAGATCATTTCGAGTGCTGCGCTGTGAGCATCCACGTGCTCTTTGCTCTCACGCAACTTTTCCCCAAGAGATTCGTGTACGACTTAATCTTACTACGTATTCACAGCCGGTTAAGAAATTCTGATTCCAAAACTAAGTTCTTTCAGCTATCATCCAGCAAAAGAAGAGACGTTTCAAGCCTTTCGGAAGATAATCAAAGGGCTAGCGCCAGTCCTGGATGTAGAACTTTTCTTTTAGAGTGGGAAGAAGGCAATATGTATTATTTCAAGCACAAGCTTCTGCATATGAAGATTCTTCTCTTCTGCTTACATCTACGTCTTTGTCATACTTACAACAGTTAAATTAGTACCCATCATTGCTTATAAGCTACAAAAAGTCCTCACCGCCTTTAAAAACTTCAGTGAGAAGGTGTGGGGTCGGTTAAAATATTCAAATCTGTTACCAAAAACATCTTTACGAAAGAAAAAATGAAAGAATGCTTAAATAATTGTAACTAGTCTAGCCTGTCGAGAACGCAAACCAGAACTAGATATCAGGATCATCGTCAAGAGAAGCTAACACAGCAATCAGCATTCCGAATATCCAAGCCTTTGTCCGCAGTCAGGAATAAAGAATACAGAAACCTCACCAGAAACGACGCTTAAGTTCACATTGAGTATAGGATGGTTCCGTAGAGCCAAATACATAGAACACTTTGAACGTATCAAATTAATTCCTTTCCAGAGACCGAAATGGATGTTTTGAGAAGTTAAATTCAAATGACAAGCGAATCTAAGCCTTCCTCACACTATCCACTTGAATTTACAGCCCAGTATAATGCCAATAGATTAAGCGTTTCATCCTTACTAATGGAACTCTTAACAATCTCATAATTCTAACCATTCCAATTGGATTTCTTTCATATTTAACAGGTGAAATGAAATATTCCCCCCCAAACCCATAAAAATCACGTGATTATGAGAAAGAAATCAGAAGAAGGGTTCAACGACCCCTTGCTGCTAATTCATCTAGTCATTTTAAGCATCAGTCATAAGTACATATGTGAGTCGATCCAAGAGACAATTAGCTAACTACATCGCATGGTCATTTCAAGTGGCAAAAGCTCCATTAACCACACAACATAGTCTAGTTAATTAAGACAAGAATAGAATCAACACCCCCATTAGTGACAAGTATAAAGTTCATCACAATTTATCGCAAGTGTATAGTGACCTTTAGAGAGTGAAGGTAGGCCCAAAGTGGAGGGAGATTATCGTTTCGATTTTTACTACAACCCGAAGACACAGTTTTGCCGCAATGCGTTTGCTTTGTTATACAATTCCTACACTCAATCAATGTAAAGGACATTTTATTTTCTAAAATTGCAATCATAAATCTTTACTTACCCTCTTGTATATCACAGGACTCGTTGTTGTTGTTGCTGCTGACCATTGTGGAGTACGCAAGTTTCCTGGCGCTTTAAGGGCAGTCACACTAATTCGTTGAAGTTGGCGCAATTTGCACACATTCCCCGTAATAAGGAACCACATGGTGAAGCACAATTGAAAATTATTTTCGCCGTCGAAGAATGTATTAATTGATGATTTCTTATTTGAAAACTTTTCACAAAAAACTATGCCGTCGACAAAGACGAGGGAATTTTTCGGCAGTCGACAGCACGGCTGGCAGGTAGATTAGAGAAAAAAAAATTGTAATGTATGTAAACGTCAAATCGTTTGATGGTGTGATTTTGCACGTGCAAAATACCCATACATGGTGAGAATTTGTTTGACAGCATTTTGTTGGTTTTTCGCATGCCACACATTGGTGGAAGGAGAGGAACAGTTTTGTATGTGCGAGATAACGAGAATCTGTTGGTGTTTTTGATTGTAGTAGATTATAATAGGTTTGCGTACAAACTAAACGAGGTACAGAGTGGTGTAGATTCTAAAAAGAAATAAAAGAAAAATGTGGTGAATAGCAAGCAAATAAATTAAATAACTTAAGAAATTTATTTGCTAGTTTACTTGTTGCCCGAACTTTTTGTGTTCTTATTTTTAAAGAAAAAAGTGAATTATATATATTATGGTTTCTTTTTTAACCTTGTTTATTTCACATTTCACACAATTGTTCAATGCCATGGTTCCACGCACGAAACACTAGGCAGCAAAGGGTTACACGTACACCCAATCTCCACGAGATATAATTTCAGGCAAGACTCAAGTCGTGACATTAATATGTCTCGTGTAGACCGCACTTTTACGGACTTGACTTGCAGTCGGACATCTTGTCTTCTCTGTGGACATCAACCCTGACTGAAATTTAACATTTGAAGTTTGGCAGTCGTTTTTTATAAGAAAAAACATTTACTGTGATTTATTATTGTGTTCCAGACGTGCAGAGATGACAGATTTTTGATTTTCACAAACATAAACAATAAGTTTGGTGATTTTTTTAAAAGCAAGTGCGCTTGTTTTGCTGTTGACGACATATTGAAGAATGAAAAGTCTTCAAAAAATTCTCCCATCCAATGACATAAAAGTCTGGCGGACCCTTTTTTCAGACTGGCCTTTTTTTCAGACTGGTGGAGACGCAGTGTAATGTACATATGTATGTATTTTTCGCCAAATATAATTGGAGTGCTTTTTGAAAGGTCGAATCATTGTGGACGATGTTGAATAAAGTCACATGGATTCGCATTTAAGTTTTGAGTCAAGGCGGTCACCTTTTCACTTGATCGGGGCACGCACATGTGCGAACACGAGCTTTAATGTTTAAATTAAAACTTACACTGAATTGATCACGGATTTCGCGAAGTTTCTGCGCACCCTATCTTAAGGTACATTCACAGCTCAGCGACTGGCGAATAGGCGAGCAGCGAAGAAACGATTTTTAGCACATTTACAGGCATACAATTCATAATTTTCCACTTTTTTAAACAGATGTTTGAGAATCATCTTGAGGATCTTTTGGCGGAACCGTATCTCCAACGAACAGCTTTATACGAGAACGAACAAGGAACCTATCAACATTACAATACGAAGGAGAAAGTGGCAGTGGATGGAAGTGGATGGATGGAACACACCCTACAGCGCGAAGACAATTCCATTGCGAAATACGCTATACAGTGGAATCCGCTTACCCAAGCAGGCAGGGTATGAGTTGGGGAGAGCTCAAACGCATTGCAGAACTACGAACAAGATGGCGCGCAGGCGTTGTTGACGCCCTATGCTCCCCTAGGGGTTAAAGGACTCAAGTAAGTAAGTAATTCATAATTTTACTATTCACAAGGAAGAAAGTGTAATTTATCCATCGATTTATAGAAAAAAAAGTTAAATTGTGATTAGTTTTTGCGAAGAAATCAGCAATTCGCTGACGAATACTTCTTCCGAACTGTCATATTTTATTCACATTCCACACATGTGAAATGCAATCCACATTTGCGAGAGTGTAACCTCACAAATTTATTTTCCCTTGGCAAATGAAGTTCGCCGATTTTAGCGACTAGATAAAAAGTTGTTGTTAATGAAACGTCAAAACTGGCGAATATTCACTCTTTCGTGTTCGCAGTTCGCCTTAACCTTAATAATAAATCATAAAATCATTTGCTGTTTGACTTCACGATAATTGATTCCAGTTTGTAAATATTACACAGATTTGAAAAAGCGAGCAGCCGTTGGGACACCCTTTATCACCAATGTGACGTACACCTTACTTTCGGAGAATTACGTTGTTGAATTGCAATAAATAGCTGGACATTTGTAAGGTTTTATGCCACTGGTGCTTGTCTATGATATGAGTCGCGCACATGAAACAGTGCTCATATAATTTTAAATATTTTACCACATCACCAGTTTATATTGACGATTTATTCCAAAGAAAAAAAGTACTTCAATTCGATTGAAAGAATTTTCCCAACGAGTAATGATTATAAAAGATTGTATCGCTTCCAAAGTCTAATCCACATTTAACTACAACACTTCCATGAGGGGATGTAGCTCAGTGGTAGAGCGTTCGCTTTGCATGTGAAAGGCCCCGGGTTCGATCCCCGGCATCTCCAATTCTTTTTTTTTTCTTGTTTGTAAAAAATGATCAGCAATTTCTTTAGGACTTCCTAAAAGCGGCAATAAAATACAAAAACACACTAATGGCCAAAGTTCGTTCACCTTTCGCCATAAAAGTGCACTTTAATAGCACACACACTGGCCGCCACCTGCGTTGGGCGATGGTTATTTTTGGTTGACCGTGATCGAACTCTTCATTAGCTCTTGTGGTTGTCGGTGGTTCTTCCTGAACCTTTGCTGACAAGACGCAAGTCTTTGTTTGGGTGGTTTTTGGAAAGTGGCAGCGGCAGCAATAAAATGATCACTTCTCTTGGGAAGCCATATGACAGACGCAGCAGTGGTAAGTCGTGATTGCAATCAATTCAGGCCTCGCCCGGAATACCAATGAGTGGTCTTTGCATTCCGAATTCGCAAACAAATGGTAAATGATGATTGAATCCAGAAGGAATTTATCAGCTTTTTCGTACAAAGGTATTTATGTGCGTCGTCGTTCGATAAGAGCGTCATAAAGTCAGATTTATTGAGGCTTCTACTTGTGAGTTGATTACTTTTTCGATATTCGCTTCTGTGGAATTGGCAAAGAAGTGAGAAAGAGTTCTTTAAGCCGATTTAGGTTATTGGGCAGGTAGGTATGTAGAATTCAATCAATGGGAGGAAGAAGAGTTGGTGGGTACCTTCTGACTACAAGTCAGATTATCATACTGCTTTTGGACAATGTTTTTCATGAAGTTATCCAATATTTCAAAAAGGGACTTCAGAATGTGAATGCTGATCTACACTCAACTCAACCACTGAGTAGGTAAAGTCATCAGCTGAGTTACAGCTCTCACTGATAACCGGCCTACGTTAGGTAGATAGGTGGCTTGTGACCAGAAGGTTACTGCTCACTTAGACCCACAATTCGTGTCCATTGTGTCCAATCATTTAACCCTGTAAGAAGGTCCGCTGTTAGAACCACCCAGATTGTAATATAAATCTCAGGAAGTCAGGACAGTCACACAGCAGGTGACGAATAGATTCGATTATCATGAAGGCCAATGACAATATGGCCGGTAATTATGCCAGAAACGACCCGTGCGTTATGACGACTGAGTTTAACCAGAGTTGATGATCTCTTCTTACTAAAGGCCGGCCATAGAGCTCTAGCCAGATGAACCCAGCGTCTGTTTGCACGATCGATGGCTTCATCTTTTACTTTTTTCTTTAAATAACTTACTGGGGCTGCCACAGAGGAAAGGGCCAGCGATATGTCCAGTGTCGACCCTTTTCTAACTAGCTCATCCGCCTTCTCGTTTCCTTCGATATCCATATGCCCTGGTACCCAACTGAGGGTCACCGTATTGGCTATGGATATCTCGTTTAAAAGTGATTTGCAGTCCTCCAGTTCTTCCAGTAACTTCTGTCAGGAATCCTTACATTGTATCTCCTTTCGAATGTTAACATCGGGTTCATGTGATCTGTTTCCGTCAATCCATTGGAAGTCTCCCATCGGGACAGAATAGAGGCGTGGCCGTAAGAGTTTGATGACCACAATCGACCTTCCCTCAATCTTATAGCAGTTTTGGCTGCCAGACTACTACAATAAATGTCAAACGGAATGAAACTAAGATAACCGGCCTAAAAAAGAACTTTGCCTGCCTTCGGCTTTGACTTAAATAATAGCTAGATCTCTCACTTGATGCCAAAAAAGTAGGCTTCTTCTCTGAATCCTCCTGTGTCGACTACATCAATACTCTGCGACGAATATCGATCGTCAATTCACCTGCCAAATGGATTGTGAGTATGACAACAGGCTGATAGTTCACCTACTACTTGAAAGCCGACAAAAATCTTTAATCACTCCAGTCCAGTCGCATACACACTTCAGTGTATAAATCAAATAAATATAAACTTTTAATTCGATTTGAAACCCTCTTATGCATGAACTATGATAACACAGTGCTAGGCTATTATAGCTTAAATTGTTAGCTCATTAAATACATAAACGTCCATGTCTCGCCAATTTACCAACCATTACCCTCTGATTGATTGAAGGAAATAAATTTCTTTAGATTCTTTGTCTTGCAATGACACATCACAAGACCGCATATATACAAAACTCTTAGCATAACGATTTGTAAACACTCTTCATCCATTCAAAGATCACAATTTAGAATTCAACAAATAAACTAAAAGAGAAAAAAAAACCTCAAACCAATTGTTGTTTCAGATAATAGTCAAAATCCGACGAATAATTAAGCAATTAACTATCCTTTTGTATATTCATTGAGTGAGGCGATTAAAAACGCTTTATGGACCATGAAATAAGTCATACAAACATTTATGTATCTGCTGCTGTTGCTGATCCTCTTCACACACAAAAAGTAGGTATCTACTTCCTTCTTAATGAGGTCTAACTTTTGGCGGTCTGTCAACAAATTCAAACTCAAAAAAAACGGCTCATCTTAATGAGAATTTTTTCATAAAAAAAAAGAAAAAATAAAAATAACCAAAGCCACGACGAAGAACCAACTCCAGCAGACAGGTCAAAAAGAACATTTCAAAAAGAAAAGCAGAGAGGCACATGAGTGCAATTAAATTTTTTTGTACTCTCGTACTCGTATCATTTGAAATCAAAATAACGAGATACTATAATTATTTATCCCATCAAGATATTCTACTGTACCTAACTTCGAAACCGGATATCAATTTGTATCTTTTAAGCACTCGTGTGTACCTATACCTAACTTGTAATCAACTTGAGATGGCTACAAATTTGTTTGACTTTTTTTGTCTTCTAAAATTTATTTGTTATTTGTTCTCTTAATTGCATTTTTGCGCGATCAATTGGATATACAAAATCAATTAATCGAGTGCTCCCCACTTGGAGAAACATTAGTCAAATTTTGGTTCGAATAATGCATGCTCAGGCTGAAGGTAGTTGCATTTTATTGATCCTAATAGATATTCCATTATAGCTGTTAATTTTTATGGCAAATATTGCCAATAATAATTTATGTTGGCGCCTAAGACTATGGGGAGCTCCTTGCAATAAGTCGCTAATGACTTTCGAACAAAATAACACCAAAACTGGGGACAATTTCGTCATCAAAAGGTTCAATTTTTTTGCGAAATTTCAAAATTATAGTACGTTTACACCGCACCAAAATACTTAGCATTTCGCCATACATTTTTCTGCATTCTAGAAAACAGGATTCCAGCGAAATACTGAATTTCGTCGCTGCATTTGTAAGTTCGTCAAATCGAACAATCCTCTTTACAAATTGAGCACGTCAAACAATGACATTTCAACCCGCTGAATAAACAAAAAAACTGCTGTCAATTAAACAATAAGTCATTTCAAGTAATCATTGCAAAAATAATGTAACAACGAAAAAATTTATAACCAAGGAAGAAGGAAATGGACAGACACAGACGAGGAATATTTTGTTGAACTCTGGGAAGAGAAAATTGGTGTGCTCCGTGGCAACCGCTCAGTTCTCAATTCTGACACTAGCTGTCATTTGAAATGCTGAAATTGCAGTGGGAACGCAAAATTGGATTTCGAAATTTTTTTTTGCCTGAAATGTTGGATTTGGGTGCGGTGTACTATTAGTTTCTAAAATGACATTCTTTTAGGAGAATGTAACATTTTCAAAGGTGAAAAAACTACGCAGATGGGTATTTTGAATGACAATGCGTAAACGACAAAAATATGAACTGAGTAACATTTGCATATAAAAGACGCGTACTCTAGGAAGAATTAAGTCTTACAAATCATTCACAATAGAGGCTATAAATAGACAAACATAAAAATACAGGAATAAAATTTAAAGAAACACGCACGTTCTTTGTTCGGAAACCTTGACAAAATATTTCAAATCGCCGTTGACTGATGTGAAGGACCTTTTTATTTTCTGACAATACATTAAATTCAACGTCAACGTTCAAAGGGATGATGTCGACGGGTTCTATAGGTTGTGGCCTTTAGAATAAGATCAGAAAATTTTTGGAGAGTATTTTATAAACTTACTAGACATACTCGTATGTTTTAGTATCTGTTCAACAGAGCAGAGAAACTCAAAAGGTTTCGACCTTTGAGATGGATTGAAGTCCTTTTTGTCAACAGTTGCACATGCTATATCAACTCGGTCGAGAATGGATATACTCATAGGTCCAGCTTGACACTCAAAGTACTAGAGGACATACCAGTAGAAGGAAGAGTCGCATTCCTTACATCTGCGGTAAGTAAATATGTGTCCAACCCTGAGTCAGACTATCCGGATTTTTTAGGTTAAGTGGTTGCCCTTGAAACAGCTTTGGATTCTAATGTCCTGATAAGTAACTTCAATGTTCACAGGGATATAGATAGTATTAGATGAAGGTGAGCTCTATAAGTAGCACCGATGACTCTGATAAAGACAAAAGATTTATTTTTACCTTTCAAATGACTAGCGCATCATAAACGCTTTCTTTCAACACAAAGGCATTTACAAATGCACATGTGCCGCTGACAGGTTTACTTTGTAGTACCATCACAAATAAAAAGGATAGATTGTGACGTCAGTGTACTTAGAGCAAAACTGTCAACTGGTTACCACTTGGCTTAGACCTTTTGAAATTCAGAAAGCTGTCAGAGAGAAGTAAACAGTGCCTCTAAGATGTCTAGCACTTAGGGGACTCTGATTTCCAAAACAGTGCGCTAAGGAGCGAAAAATAAGAGCTTGGGAAGGGGTGAAAACGTGGAAATGGATTATCTTGACAGTCAACCAAAAGATCTGATAATGACGACGCTAAGACGACGAAGAGTCCAGAATCCACTGAATCTACACCTCAGTGTAGATGATCATGGATGTGTATGAGGAAGCAAGGACAAGAATAATATGCTCACAGCAGATTTCTCTATCAATGTCGGTCTACACCAGAAGAGCGTCCTCAATCTCTTGACAGTCAAAAGGCAAAGTACACTAGTTATTAATTGCTAAGTGCAGATCAAACGTCTGTACAATGCATTGGAGGGAAATGCAGAAACTACATATTTTGACTGGCTTCAGTGACGAAGTGATAGTGATCTGAAAAGGGATGCAAGCTAGTACTTCTCGAGATCAAACCGGCATAGCGAGCTAGTTCTCCCAATGGAACGATCTATGCTTCGATGGTTTGGCCAAGAACATTACGTCTTTGGATAAGCAACCCCTTTGCGAGAACCGTTATTAGGCAAGAATTTTTACAATTTTTTTTAACGACTTCGACAGACCTTTTCTCACATGACATTGACACTAAACACAAGAAAATTAATGGCATTACAGCAAATTTATCAAAAGGAAAATGTCAAAACAACATAAAACTCTGCATGGAGCCATTCTTTGTCAATGTTAAATAGCAGTCAACAATTTAATGAGATGTTTCTTAAATTTCTAGACAGTCATTTTGCATATATTGAATAGATTATTTTTGGTTTCAAATTTTTATTACCTTTTTGTGAATTCTAAATTAAAATTTATCGATTTATAGATAAGGGAATTCCAGCTAGAGGCGCCTAGAACTGATTCTGTCAATAAAAAAAATTGTGTTTACGGCTCTCAAATAAAAACAACATTGTATTTCGTTTGACATTTGATGAGTTAGACCATCAACTGGTCGCAGTGGAGCTTGCGTAGGAGTTCTCTGACAGTAAAGTGTGTTGCAATCTTATTGTACTCGATTTATTTCGACTTTATACTTCTTATTACATTGGGTTGACAGTAAGAACTGTTTAACGACTTAGATCAGGTGGCTTTTGGTTTGCAGCTTTGGTGACCTATCAAATGTTTCTGATCCTATGGATGCTGCATGACGCCGAAGTCATATAAAGACGACTTTCCTGATACACAGGACTTGCTTTAGCTAAATTCTGAGTATACTCTGATATAATCTTATCATAGCGCTATAGACCAAAAGTACATTGTCTTGTGACCTTCCAAAAAACACATTTACACTGTCGGAAAATGTTGAGTGGTTTTGATGGTTTTGACTCAATACATCTTGACCAAAGAAGCTTCTTATCTAGCATCATTCCTAGATAATAGGCTTTATCTTCAATTGGGATGGTGACGCTTTTTAGTACTGGCTGACTGAGCCCGGGCCGAAAGCCCATTTCTAGTAGACTATGCACCGACCTTAAAAAGTGTCTTGAGAATGGAGCAGAATGCATGGCCAAACCTAAATCCAGCTAAAGCGACAATAGTACCATTCTCAAGAAATATGAAACTTCAACAACCAAAGATCTCTAATGGAACAAAGCTCGAGCACTTGCATATCTCTGTACAAAGAGGACTATGAGAACTTGCCCGAATATAGCCATGTTTTAGAAAATGTTTCAGCTAAATATCATACAGTTTTGACAGATAGCAGAGAAAGATGCAAGCTTTCAAAAACAAGAACAAATAGATGACGCTCTTGATTGCTAGGAAATGGTTTGTGTCCGGGATTTTATTTCCCACACTTTGTTGAACATGCCCATAAAAAGTGCCAGATTGGACGCATTCAGTAATATACAAATATCTCTGTTGACTTTATTTATGAGAAATGGTCAAAGTAAGATAATTTACACCATCACAATTATTTATTCTTTTTACGCAATTGGTATCTTCTTGAAAATAAAATTATAGAAACCGCTGAAATAATCCATCTACCATGCTCTACTTTTCGTTCGCACGCGATCGATTTATCGTCAATAATTTGTAATTCCTTTGACTGAGATCATTCTAGATCATAAAAGATAAATAATTAGTTTTAATAGTCTGTTATAAAATTTTAGCTAAGTGTTATTTAAACGCTAATGACATGTAATGTTTATTTTTAATTATTCAAGTTCAAGACAGTGACACATCCACTTGGATTTTTTTTTCTCATTTTTTTTTGTTTGCTTTGTTTATTATTTAACAATTTCAATATGCAAATTTTAATGGGAGTTAATGTGGGAAAAAAATAAAGTTAATTTGATTTGTTAATTGCGCATGATATAGGTCTTTATTTCTCAGTTCCAACTAGCCCTTCCTCAGTTTTTAGATTTGCTTGCAAAATACATATGTATGGAGTGTCGTCGTTGGACATTAGCGACAGTGCGATCTGTTCTCACGGCCCTATTAATAAATGTTGGATAAGCATCAAATAATTCAAAATAATTTTTTATTCAGTGAATAATGAGAAAGCTAATGATGTATGCATAAGGAAGATACAATTTTCGAAAGATACATATAAATGAACTTGTACTTGACAGTGTAAACTTACCAGGGATCCAAAGATCCAAAGTTTTGTAAGACGATGTTATTTTTAGATTCACGGTTTATAACTACATAAAACCAGGGTTCTTTTTAGATCCAAAGTTTTGTAAGACGATGTTATTTTTAGATTCACGGTTTCTAACTACATAATAACCTCTTCCGTAGTACCACAGGGCAGTCATCTTTGTCTCCTAATATTGTTACAAAATTTATGGTTATGTTTTTACGTATGCTTTACAGTTTTACGGGCAGAGAAGCTAAGTTTGAAAACAAGATCAGTTTTTGTCGGATTGAGAAGGACTCCTACCTTGGTGCTTAAGCTGATTGCATTACTCGTCTTGTACCAAATTTTGAACAGCCCTCTTAACGCAGATTTTGTTTTACAAATTCGATTGGGTATATCCAGTTCGGTTCCACTTTGAAACTTATTTGCAGTCATATGACGTCTACCTCCCCTTCCTGCTGCTAAAGGTGCGTAAGTGCCTGAGAGTGTAGGTAGGCAGCTAGCAAAAAGAGCCCATACGTTTCCCCTCACCAAAGCAGCTAGCCATTTAACCTAACCTTGCCCTAAGAATCACGACCACGATGAAATCACATTCATCTTGACTAATCGCTTATTAACAAAAACCTGTCGGGGATTTTTTTTTTAAATAACAACTTTTAAATGACAATACTAAAAGCATAAGTTATAAAATGTTAAATAAACAAAAAAAACTTGTTTAAATTAAGAATAAGTAAACAATGGTCTCTGAAGGATCCTTTAGAATAATTTGAAAAAAAAAGATTTTAGGTCAAGGCTATCCGTAACAAAACAATTATCTTAAAAACCCCACATCACTTATAAATAAATGCAAATAATAAAAAAAAAAACGTTTATTCCAAGAACAATTACCCTAACCGGACTAATCTGTCAATTTTGTCGTTATCACGTGTCAAACAAAAGTAGTCAATTTGGTTAGCTTTATAGATGAATGGTGACCATCTCAGATTTTTAACAGCCAGATAATCCAGTCGGGACTATCTTATATTAAATTGTTTAAATTTCAATTTAGAGTTCAATCTTTATAAAACTAGGACTGACAACTAAACAATAAAAAAAAACAAAAACATCAATTTACTTGACAGACAAACTGACGACTTGTGATTCATTAAAGATGCAACTGCCAAATTGAAGTTGTAAGAAATTCCAATGATGACGGCATTCCCGTCAAAGCTAATGGTTTTAAGTGCCTTCATCGATTTCATTTAAAATCGTGGGAGGTTTTTAATTTTTTAAAAGAATTCAGAAGAAATGTAAACATTAGCGAGAGTGCAAGTTAATCAAAGTCATATTTGAATGTTTCCAATTTTCAGGTTGGTGGTGTGAACATTTTTTTGGTACATTGACAGCTGTCATCTTAAAGTTGATATGGATTTCCCTAATTACCATCGTGAATGCTTAAATTGGATAAACTTTGTGAATCATTCGGTTTCGAATCGTGAATGATCAACATCTACAAAGAACTTATTCTTATCGAAGGAATTTAAATCGTTCGCTATTTTTATCTGTCAAATGTTAGCTATCATATGACAACATATATATTTAAGAAAATGTTGTGATATCCTATAAAAGAAAGTTTATGACCTTAAGCATGTAAAGCTCAGAAGTACACCAGGCGGCCTTCAGCATTGTACAGCAAGTTTGGAGCAATCAAATCAAATGACCGGGACGTTGTACCTGTATAAAGCATCATCAGTCAATTTTTCCCATCATGTAGCATTTCAAATTAAAGAGAGGGACCATATTTATAAGAATCTATTTACTCCCTCATAATTTGTTAAACAAAAAAACTTGTCAAACATTGCAAAATTAAATTTGAGACACCCTATGTTATAAATTTAATTCTTTCTTTAGAACAATTAAGCCTTCTCTTTAATTTTATATCTCTCGACTGAATCCTTTTCAATAACCTGCAAACCTTACCTTTTTATAAAAAACAAAAACTGGTACAAAAAATATATAAAAGTCCATAAACTTCGGTTTTAAGAACTCAAAGATCAAAGAAGAAGGAAATGTCGTGAAATCAAAATTTATAAATAAGAAACGTGTTTGTTTATTACCAGGCACAACTTCCTGAAATTTAATTAAATTTATTAATAAAACAAGTTAATTTCATAAATTGTTTCACGTGTTGCATGTTATCCTGATCGCGATTATTGTAAAGTTTGTGACTTAATTTAGTGACTTAATTTAGTGAACTAAAGTGTGTTCAGAGAGTTCAAACAGAAGTCAGTTTGTTTTTAGAATGAAATTTGTTTTATATTATTAACTGCCTCCACACGATAGTCCGTACAATGCAGGTCAATACTTTGTTTAAGAAAAAGAGTCAATGACGCAAAAGAAAACCCAAAAATCATGTCAAAAAAAGTTGTGAAGTTAAAAGAAGTACGAGGTTAAATCGGGGGAACATTTGCGATTCAGTGAAATAAGATGGTGAGATATCATTTTTGACTTCCAGGGTACTTCGCACCAATCTCTTAAGATCCATAAGAGTGTACCCACGCTCATAGACAAATCTAAATTAGACCGACAACTTCGGATCGTTTGACGTATTCGCTCCCCCAAGCTAAAATCCGCTAGATTTTGTCATTGTATTCTGACAGTCAAGCAAAATCAAATGGGAGCTCACTAATTTCACACACACAATTACAAAATCCGGCGATTTTTTTTTTACATCTATGGCCGCAGCCATTTTGTACATACAATTTGTTGTTGTTAATGGAATAACAACAGGAAAAAAATGTTTGCTCAAAAGGAATGAAAGAGATAACCCGACAAAATAATAGGTCCGTTCGCGTACCATCCTAAAACAGCGAATTTTTACGAATTTTTACGAAAAGCTGTTCGCGAACGGAGAATTTTGGTAGTTTTTCGCAGAAGAGAGCGCTCACGAGAGAGTAAGAAACTTCCCCATGCTACGAATTTCGGTGCAAGAAATTTCTGTGGGCTGGTTTGTGACAACTGTCAAAGCTGTCAAATCAGTGTATTTTCCACTTTTTCATGTTCAACCCATTCGTTTAATTTTACCCCCACTCTTGGAAATTTGATAATCTACGAATTTTAATGCGAAAAGTACGCGAACGGACCTAATAGGTCTCGGTCACACACATGGTAATTAGGCTCCCCCTATTTGCAGCACTAAGGCGGTAGCTGAAGTTCGAATTGACTGTCTAGTTTAGTTTGTCGAATTGCCTGCACACTGAAGCTATGATAACGCCCGATCTCATGGCGGAATCTATCTTACAATTGACAAGCCTTTATTTGACAGCTGGACGTCATTGTTAACTTTGACAGCTGATGAGACATAACAATTGGAAAAAGTATCATTGCATTGGAAAATGTGATTTTTGCATTCGATTGTTATAATTCACAGTAATCAATTCGTTTTCGTGTTGGAATATTCCAAGGCTAGTCCAAACGAATTATTTACTCGTATTTGTAGGAACATTTTACGGACATAGTTGAGCGCAGAATACTTCACTCGAAGGTCGAATAGGTCTCAATGTTTTTATCGATTCATTATCTTACGTCCCAAAGGATTAGTATTTCTATAATTGACTTTCAATAGAACAAAAAGTTTTTCTGTAATGATAACAAATAGATCAATCTATCTTATTGTTATGATCATTGTTCATTATACAGGTCGATGACACCTCTTATGAGTTTAAAGTTGTTCAAATCGCTTCGAAATACAAATAACCACTTGACTGTATTGATTCCTCGGCTCGGTTAATTGTATTGTTCTAGGAAGAGAACAAGAGTCAATAACAAAAATTACGTCGTTAATATATTGTAAAAGTAAATCCAATCTGAAGATCAATCCAATGGCTAAGAGTCTTAATTGCCCTGCTCTTAAGTAACACGACTGTTTATACAATTTATTCATTGTAACCTCTTAAGCCTACCATTTAACTGATGTTTCCTTAGCAAGCTATGTCTCAGATTCAGAAGCAGAACCACATAAGAGCATCAATAAATTTCAGTGCAACAAGAGTTCTATAATAACATGGAAATTTCCATACTTAAAGTCGAATTTATTGAAATTGACTGCTCACTCTGATCTCCACCAAGCAGAGGCTTAGAATGAATCCTCTTCCATTCAAGAGGCAAAGCGTGACTGGGAACAATGCCAGAGTCTAAGTGCTGAACACACACTGTGTTTTGGGACACGCTGCCGCTTCTAGGCCTCCATTAAGTGGACATTAAGCTTCTTATTTCAATTTGTAGTTCAATTCGCAGCGAAAAAAAAAAAAAAAAAAAAACAGATCAATGTAATACAAGTGGAAGTTTTGAACTGCACAAAGTCAATCAGCTAACTGGCCAATTGAGTTCAATTAAAATGACATAAAATGCAAATTTATTTCAATTGTGCGGCTTGCGTGTGCTTAATGACAGCCGCACTTGGTCAATTGATTTGGTACTTCTTAAGATTCTCTTTAGTTATGCAATCGTTCACGAGTATGATGTTAGATAGAGTTTTCATATTTAAATGAATGGAGTTTCTTTTCATTGATGGTCTCCATTACCTTAACAAGATTTATACCGGAGGTCTTCTTTGCCTCCTCGAATTTGGGGGCTGGGATTCGAAGATCTTTTGGCTGGAGCATTGTTGTCCATTCGCTCAATGTGGCCGAGCCAATGTAGTCTGTGTATCTTGGCTTTTTGGACGACATCCACATCCTGGTACAGCTCGCAGTTGCACTCGTATCTTCTCCTCCATTCGCCCTCCTCGCATAAGGGACCTAATATCCGACGGAGTATTTTTCGCTCGAAGGTGCCCAATATTTGCCCAATACGCCTCTACGACGGCTTTCCGGGATCTTCCGATGATGTCAATATTGTCCCAGCAGTTGGACGGATTTGTGAAACATAGTGCCTTCCATGTTGACACCTGCCCTGCGCACTATCTGCTCCAACACGATATTGAAGAAATCACATGACAGCGCATCTCCTTGCCTGAATCCGGTGCATGTTTGGAAGAGCTCCGAAGAGTTGTTTCCAAATTGCACAGAGCACCTGGATAAGTTTTGATGGTATCCCGAATTGAGCCATCGCCTGGTAGAGGTCAAGGGGATGAATGCTGTCATAGGCGGCTTTAAAGTCGATGAAAAGGTGGTGGGTTTCGACTTGAAATTCGTTGGTCTTTTCCAGGATTTGTCTGAGTGTGAAAATTTGGTCTATTGTCGATCTGCCGGATTTTAGACGTTCACAAAATACGTTGGAAAGGATCTTATATGCGACATTTAACAGGGATATGCCTCGGTAGTTCTTTCAAGACATAGGATCGCCTTTTTTGAAGATGGGGCATAAAGAGCTGACACTCCAGTCGTCGGGCATGCGTTCCTCCACCCATACTTGGTTGATGACTTGATGCATGCACCCTACCAAGACATCGCCTCCGTATTTAAAGAGTTCAGCTGGAAGCCCATCAGAGCCAGTGGTTCAATTTTCTAATGGCTACATTAACTTCTTCAATACTGGATGGAGGCGTTGGTTCTTCATTGACTGGAGGTGGGTTCTCGTTTTGCCCCATCACTCTCTCTATTTGCTACTGGAAGTGTTGCTTAAACACATCAACAATTCCTTGTGCGTCGGTGACTAGGTTGCCTTCGCTGTTTCGAAGAGCCTGCGTTCCGGGTTTGTTTGTTCGAATGCGAATGCTTGGCTTTTCGATAAAATTGCCGGATGTTGTTGCGCTCGCGAGCTTCCTCGATATCCTTGAGCTGGGAAACCGCGTGGTTAGTTGAAAGCTTTCTTTAAGATAGACTGAAGAGCCTGTTTAGACATTACGATCAGTTCTGCCGTTCTGACCATTATTAAACGTCACTATCCACTTTACCCCGGATATCCCATTTTATTGCTTCGCTCTTTCTCTTCCAAACACGTTCTCTATTTACAAGCAAAAGCAGGACCGTAAAGCTGGTATGCTAATTCAAGATTTATTCGACAGTCTTCCGGCTTGCGTGTGTCATTTTTATGCATTTTAGAGACGACACCCCTTTCTACACAACCCAAAAGTTGTTCCATAAAACACCTTCTTCATTCATCTTCGCATTTTATCCATAAAATTCTCAAAAAAAAAAAAACTTGGCCCCATTAAAACCCTAAAATTTGCTAATTCAGTTAATTCTCTCCCACAAAGCAGAACAATAAATCCAAGGATGCTGAAGGTAATCTAAAAATACAACCAAAACATACCTATAAAAGTCACGTGTAACCATCAAATCTCTCTCTACTGGCCGGTACTAAACTCATCCCAATCCCGACGCTATAAACATGTTAATTAGCCAAATGTTGGCATCTTGTGTTCCACAGAGCGTCTTCTGAATGCCATCAATCTTTGTCGCCGTACAGAGTTCTCTTCAATCATTGTTAGAGGAGCTTCAACAAAAAAAATGTCTCAAGTCGAAGATCTATTGGTGCACAAAATTCTATTGGCGCCAAGCAACGTTGATGACGTGTTAGACTCCTCGCTGACGGGTCAGACTAGTTTTCGGATGCGAATGCGAATGCGAGAGATCTCTTCTTTATTATTATGCTAAATTGTATTCAAATAAAACGGATTTGAGGAAAAGAATTTTTGGAAATACCCTAGAATTAAATTTCTTTCGTGATTCATTAATCTCTGTCCGTGTTTGGGTTTTTCGCTTCTAATCTGTTTTTGGTGGACAGACTTGAAGATGAACTTTTGTTTTTTTTTTTTGGCAAGAGAAGGGTGAGGTTGTTTGGCTTTTCCATCTATCTTTTGTGCCTTTCATTTGTTTATTAGAATGTCTTTCGGAAATGGGAATTCCCTAAATTTCGTCAAATGAACTCGTATCTTATTGGTATTTTTCCAAATCGATAAAAAAATAAAGAAGATCTTTTGTATCTCAATGTCAAGGTGTGATGTTTGCTAAGAAATGGCTTCTTTGATAAAGAGAGATGTCGATTATATAAGAGACGATGTCTCCACCTACTTCCAGTTTAAAAATGCACAGGCTCCCAACTATGGACCTTAGTAAAGCCGGACAGGTCAGTTGTGGAGTTCGTTACCACTCTGTAGTACGCCATGCCTCAGGGGCTTAAGTCAGTTTCTTCGCACTGACGTCGAGGAATCCTTAACTTACTATCCATAATGGCCCTTAGAAATTTACGTCAGATTAAAGGTGGTCTGCCTTTGTACCTCTGGAATCTCCGTCATGCTTCTAGGCACTTTTTTCGACACCGTCGATCCATAGTGTCAATCGCACAGAGAAAGACTGTCTGAGGAACTCGAAGTCCAAAGTGGGGTTCGACAAGGCTGCATACTTTCACCAATACTGTTTTTATTGGCGATTAGCGATGTTCTGAGTGAAGCCTTATCAACAGGAAATGGAGAAATTTGAGGTATGCCTTCTGTCTCATCGAATAATGGACCTTCACCAAATGACAGCCAATGTGGAGAGGGAAGCAGACGTCTTTGGGCTGAAAATCAACTCGGCAAAAACAAAAATGATCAGCCTGGGACCGAACTCATCAACTCATGTATGCATTGCTGGACAAATAGTTGAGAGAGTAGAGAGTTTCCAATACCTTGGGAGTATTGTCGCAACCGATGGTGGAACCAATGTTTGGAATGCTATCCACAGTTTGACGAAGTAATGCAATTAGCCTAAACACCAAGCTACGACTGGTCCGTTCCAACGTTGAATCCGTGCTGCTATATGGATGTGGTACCAGGAGAGTGACCGTCACTATCACGAGGAAGCTGCAAACGTTTGTCAATAGGTGCCTGCGCTACATCTTAAGGATATTCTGGCCAAACCGTATCTCTAACGAACAGCTTTATCAGAGAACGGGCCATGAACCTATAGGCACAACCATACGACGACGAAAGTTCCAGTGGATTGGTCACATTCTCCGAAAGAGTGACAGATCCATAGCTAGCCAAGCGATGCAATGGAACCCACTTACCCAGAATTGCAGGATACACGGCGGTCCTATGAGAACGTGGCGCAGAACAGTGGAGAAGGAAGCACGGCAACTGGGAAAGAATTGGGGGAGCTGAGGCATATTTCCAGAAATCGCACACGATGGCAAGTAGGCGTTGTAGGGGATACAGGATTTAAGTAAGTATGTAAGTCGATCCATCAGTATCGTCAATCCATTTTACTGGCAGATATTCTAGACATTGGCTGCGATGACGACGTATATGACCTAGATCAGATGACGCGAGAGATCCCCCGCCGATCTGTTGTACACTTTGGCGTTATGGCTAAGCATTTTTCTCAAATTTGTGTTTGTCGAAGAGCCCGCCCTTCCGCTTTGGTCCTAATAGGATGGGGCGCAATCTGTGTTTCTCTACGTCGACGTTAAATAGAGTCGCCTAGTGGTCTCTCTTATGACAACCACATAACACTAATTTAACTTGATTCACTTGAGTTAGAATCGTACGAAACTCACGATTTATTACACAACTATTGGCTTACGCTGATGACATCGCCATAGTCGGAAGAACCCAGCGTCAATAGAGCGTTTTTAAGTATTGAGGCAGAGGCAGCAAATTATGTGTTTAGTAGTCAATAAGAAATGTGTGTTGTCTTCATAAATAGATATCATTTTTATATGAAAAAGGCCAACAAAAGTTTTCTAAAAATTGTCACCTGGCAATCACAGAACACAAATAACAACTCTATTTACAAAATGTGTAACCAATCACTGTGGACAAGGTGAAAACTCGATTCCCTTAAAGGTTAAGAATGCACTTGACTTGACTCCCAACTTAACACAGACAGTAATATGATATCCGGCTCATAAATCCTACACATAAAACCTAAACAAGGCGGCACTTCGTGGTGTATGAACCTAAACTAAATACGCACTCCTTCTAGCCCATTTGGTTACTCAATGGCCTACTTGCAAGCGTACTTCAATCAAAAAGAACATCTTATACCATAAATAACATCTTAATCGAATAAAGTCTCCCAAACAGATGCCGGTATCTTTATAAAAAACAACAACAACAATCATTTAAATCGCTTCCTAATGTGGTCGCATCAAATTACGTAAGACATCTTAATTTACTGACCAACAAAATAGAGATCGTCAACACTCCACTTAATCCACGCATTAAACGCGCGAACTACCACAAGCACTTGGCCAAGACCCTAAATTACTCAAACACAACAAAATTCAATCTGGAGAGTTCAAGCAAACGTCAGTCGTTAAAAAAAAAAAAAATGTATCTATTGTATATTGTGGTGCGTGACGCGCCTACCTGTTTACCTGCATATCGACGAAGCCACGATCAAAATACTAAAATACCAGACTCCTCTCAGAGATACTCGTTTTCGCGGCGTTTTATCATGATCATATGATGATAATGATCATCATCTCTCCAAAAACCAAAAACCAAAAACCATGATCGTGATTATGATGCCCAAAATGATGATGTCATTGCCAACATCGTGACGTCAAAGTCCGCTGAGTCCGATCGAGAAACGTGAAATTTTATAAATTGGAGAGAGCGTTGCGATCGTCTTCTCATTTCACACTGAGTCGCCGACTCGAGTTAACGTATAGTTTCTGTTCGTTCGAATTGTTTTTTTTGTTAGTCGTAAACGTATTTACTAAGTGCGCAGCATTCAAAGATACACATATAGCAAAAACAAAAACATAGTAAATAAGACACAAAAGTTGTAAAAAAAAAAAAAAAAAAAAAGAGAAAAGTCAAAGAAAGTTTCCAACAGGTCACTACAACTCTTTTTTTCTTGGCTTTACCTGTAGATACTTTTATTTCGTGTGCATCTGAACCGATTAAATTGTGCATTTTATCCGTGAAATACATTCGATTTGGGTTTTGCATTTGCGCGTGCTTTTTTGTATCTTTTAATTTAGTCCAACGAGAGTGTGCGTCTTACCGAGTTTTTGCGGTTTTTTTTATTTGTCTCATCCGCGAACAAGAAGAAAGTTCACTCAAAGTGAAATTAATTTACCGTGATTCCTCAAAACAGAAAAAAAAAAAAAGTTTTTCGAGAAACTTTTTTACACACTTGATTACGAACGAATTTCGTACCGTGTTAAGGAGTTTGTTTTATTTTTCGATCGGACTGTTAATTGGTTTTAAACTAGATTTTAATTACTGTGAAAATACATATATATATTATTTCGCTAAATATCAAACGAACGAGAGAAGAAAAAATAAGATGGCATTAAAAATAATTGCGACTTTGCTAATTTTGACGGTGTCTCTGGAGATGAGTTCCGGCTCAGCGATACCGATCTGGGAGTTTTTGACACGTAACGAGAAGGTGAGTTCGAAAATTTTGATTGGAGTCTTTTTTTTTTTTTTTTTGACCGAAATGATTAGTTTAAGTGGGTGGGCATTGTTGTTATTGTTGAAATGACAGCTGTCTGTCGATGGTGATGAAAATTTGATTTAAAGGAGACAAATTGTGTGAGGGTGGAGGTTTTTTAATTTGATTTCTATTTGTGGAATGTCAGTTAGATCTTGACAAGACTAATGGAAGAAATCAAAGATATGTTTTTGTACCCATTTTTAACAGGATTTTTGAGTAACGTCAGAGTAAAAGTGAAATTTTGAAATTGAATATTTGCCACTTGCTAAGGGGTGTAATTTATGTGATTTCAAACAGTTTTAAGGGGTGGACTCCACTTAACCTTTTGGATGATAAAAAACTACATACCTAAAGGAAACTACATATATCCCATTGAACAATTAACGGCTCACTCACTAATTGAGTGTTCTGTGTGTCCTGGGAAAGATTTCTACCAAATGTCTAGGGCACGCATGTGTTTTGTGGTTTAAGAGTTACATTAACATTGGATTTTAAGAAAAAAAAATCAATCTTTTTGGCATTTTGAGCGAAAAGGGGTTCATGTGTCGTTTCATGCCACCGTTAGCGGAAAAGTCTACCTTCTAAATTTTAGCCCTTTAAAACTTAAAACTTTTTTTATACCATCTGTCAGGTTCCGAACACATACTCAAATATGGGCAAGTGCCAATCTATTCACTGAATCGGTCGCATTCAACGGTTCACTCTTTCACAGCACCCAATCGGGGAAAGTACGCTGCCAAATTCTTGTGTCAACTGGAAGCGAGTAGGTCAAGTGCCAATCATACCCATTCAACAAGCGCAGTATCAAAATTTTGAAATTCATTTTAAAAACTAAATTTCCAGACGAACGCGAAAAAATAATGTGAATTACAAAGGAGTGCAAAAATTACATACAATTCTCCCTGGTTCTTTGGACAACACTCACGTAGAGTGAATTATGAGAGACTAAGCGTGCTGTTTGTGTTTGATCTTATGTTCTCTTGATGATGGTTGTTTAGTACTCACTAGTACAACTATGGGCCAATAATTATCGCTTTTCCCTCATAAACGCTTTTGAAAGGCTCTTCATGAATTGTCGTTGCTTCAGGAGCCGAAATATTCATCTCCTTCTTCTCCCAAATCAGTAAATTACCATCTAAACTTGTTTGTTTAGAGGTCCTACCACCATCTAGCTTCTTGGTGATATGCTGAGTCCTTAGAAGTCAGTGTCGGTATAAGGCTTTGTCACTTATGTCTTTTCACGATATTGGGCTTCTAGCTCTGAGCTGAGTTACAAAAATCGAAAACGAGTAACTCGCCATCGAGTGATGAGGTGTTACCGCTCTCATTATGAAATTTGAGAGTTATTATGCGTCATTTTCTTTACCCTGTCGATTCGTCTAGTAAAACAACAAAATTATGAGTACACGCGTCTTGATTGGGGGAATTCTTCGGCGTCAGTTCTCCTTATTGTAGAGGCCGCTGTAATCGAAAGCTTTGATTGCTGGACACTCCCATGTAAATGAAAACTTAGTGTAGAATTTCGACATTAGCTTCCGATTGCGTCGAACTATTTTAGTTCAGCCTTAATTAGTGTACAGTCATTTAGTCCTCATATTAAGGTGCGAAAGCATCTGTTTAGTCACCCTGGATTCAGGACAATCATGCCACACAAAATTATGTTCACATGTTACAAGACCAAACGCCGATTCAGTACTTTAACAAATTTTGTAAACAAAGTTCACTACACCCTTGCGGAGGATGCTCAAAGTTTTGTAGATTTTTAGCAATTATTCAGCAATTTATAGAAAAGATTTGCTGCACTTTCCATGCATGACCAACAACTCTTAACTAGTTCGGCACGTAGGATCTTCCTACATTGGGAGAGTGCACCTTAAATTGCAGTTACTAGGATAACCCATAAATCCCTAAACCAATATATAAACTCTCTTAGTTAGTTTTAAAGTATCAATTTGGAAAAGAGCCAGTGTTTTCAGGCCTTCTTTCCTCTTTCTGTTTTCCAAGCTTAGACCGATGCTTACCAAGATCTGTTCAAGATAATGGTCAGCGAAAAACCGCCCGAATACTGTGTTTGGATACTCCTTTATGTATGAGTATTTAGACAACTCGTAACCACTTCAACCGAGTTGACACAAACCACTCTTACGACGTTTTTTTAAAAATATTATCACCTCTACAACAAATCCCGTCCATCAAACTTACGTATTCACTTTTGTGTCGCTTAAATTAAACAAAGAAAACAAACAAAAAAAAACAAATTTTTAAACAAAGAAATGTGCATATTTTTATTCCAAACAAAGACCCAAGTCAGCGTAACTAACTGTCTAAACCGGCTTAAATAATCCTTAATCTAAATTTACTCTTTTCAATATCGAACCGGATATTCATTTGTGGAATTCCACCTTTCCACAGTACTAATTAGGTTTTGCTAAACAAAATTCCTCTTCAATATTCATAAAAATATTTCATCACTGACCAAATATTTGTTAAAAAGCGACACAAAAACAATAAACATAAACAAATCTACTTTCTTAATCGTCACACTAATCTTCTTAACCAAACAAAAATCCTAAAAAAAAAAAAACCGGCCTAAGCTTCTGTTGACCTTTCTAAAAGTCAATATCGAATTTTTTTTTTTTTTTTTAATAAAATCAAACAAATAGAATTGAATCAACAGAAGACAAAAAAAAAGTGTGACATCAAAGCATAAAACAAGAGATAGGATAGACGTCAAAATAGTAAGAAAAAATCCCCCCACCAAGTTCGTTAGCACTCAATTAATACGTACGGCTATTGCATATATTCGCATAGAAATACGCGCATCGTTTATATGGATACAGATTTCCTAGAAGCGATATTAAATGTTTATTAACTTATTATTTAAATCATTAGCATTGCCTCGCACACAGCACAGTGTGTGTGCTATATGTGTCTTTAGATATAAAATTTCTATGCGGTTTGTTATCTGTGGCATCCGATAGCGTGGCCGCCAACCGCCATGTGTATTTATCTACCTTTCAACGAAAAATTCATTTGCATTCATTTTGAAGGACAGGGTGCCGCAGAATAGAGTGCGAAGATCATAAAGATAACTTTGTGTTATAAATCTTTAAAAAAATTTTTTTTATTTGTTTATTAACCTCTACAAATCAAGTTTGAAGGATCATCGAGTTGTATTCTCTTGAGGCGTTGCCACTTCTACAATTTGAGAAGTAGTAGAAGTTTGTCTTACAGGCATGTACATATGTATACTAATATTTCCATGTCCTGCGGTATATATTACTTGGCATTGACGAATATGTTTAACCAATTTGCTTTGAGGAATATTTCAAGGATATTTACCTAGTCATCATTAAAAATTTTAAGATTTCCTTCGGATTTTAAGACGCGAAAATCTATATTTGACTTTACGAATAACTCTGAACTGTCACATTTACAATGTCAGCCAAAATGGTCAGAGTGCAACTATTTTTTTCAATTAAAATTATAGGTCCGTTCGCATACCCTTCCAAAGCAGTGAATTTACGAATTTCTACGAAAAGCTGTTCGCGTACAGAGAATTTTCGTAGTTTTTTCGCAAAAGAGAGCGCTCACGAGAGAGTAAAAAATTTCCTCCGAATTGTAGTGCAAGGAATTTCTTTGGGCTGGTTTGTGAAAACTGTCAAAGCTGTCAAACCAGTGTATTTTCACCTTTTCTTGTTCAACCCGTTCGTTTACTTTTTCGTAATTTTAGCTTTCTTTGAGAGAATTTTACCCCCACTCTTTGAAATTTGATAATCTACGAATGTTAGTGCAAAAAGTACGCGAACCGACCTTATAGGTCTGTATAGATAAATGAAGGACGTTCTTTTTCTGTTTTCGACTGTTCGTCCTACTTAACGTTTCAAATAAAAACACCGCCTTCAGTTAGATGAGCTTTGATACATTGAGAAGAAACAATTAGCTCTTACGGGAAAAATACGCCAAATCAGGCGTGGGATTACTTTAGATCGTAGATATCGTAAACAGTAAAACTACTCTCTATTATTTCGCACGTGTAACAGCTCACAATGGTTTTGTTGTTAACTTGGTGGTATTTTATCGGCAAAACTCCCAACGTTGGAAGCAATTTCCAAATTTGGGTGACATCGAACTGGAAGGCATGAGGTGCCGATTAAGGGTTGAAGGTCTCGTTAATCTCAATGGCACCCATTACCGATTGACTATTTTAAATTGTCATAGTGACATGTAAAGGCATGTGGTTTTAACAAGATGGCGCAACATGCCACACCCATAGCCCCATCCTACGAAATATACCAGTCAAATGATCAGCAGGATCATGCGCATTATTTTTTTTCGAAATATTTTAAGTAACTACTCTATGCGGACAACATTTTACCAGATTTGAAAACTTTTTAATTTTACTAACCACCCTGTGTAAGACCATACCCACGATGCAATGCAATATTGCAATGAAAATACCTCCCCATTCGAACTGAACGCTTCCTCTCTCCCACATAGCCACCACCTGACTATGTACACATATCGGTTCGTTATTCCCCGTAGAGATGTTGTAAATATTTGCACGCTTATGAGTTCGAGTACGAGTATCTACACCTCATCGAACATTGAATTAATCATTAGAATTACAGTGGAAGTTTATACAGAATGGGGAAACAGTAGATGAACAAAAAAAATTGAATAATAATAAATTCCATTAAGAACCTCCGCTGAATGAATTAATTTAATGACTATGAGTGGGACTTTAGACTTTAGATGATGTGCGCGTTGTCCTTAAACAATGTCCGTGTACCACTTTATTGAATCACGACAATTCGATAATTATCGGGATTCTATTTGTGTATATTTCTAAAAATATTCATGCTGTAGGTGATCATCTTGTTGCACAAACAATAACTGTCAGCAAATTTATAGGGAAAAACAATTCAAGTGCATTCAACAAAACAACAGCCTCAATGAAACACACTCTATATACGGTCTAGACTTTAGACATAATTTGCTTAGCATCGTGTAACTCGAAGGTGAAACACAACAACAGCAACAAGTAATTTAACAAACACTTTTCAACATATGTAAGCCTTTGACTCGAGAGGTGGTGGTGTAAATTTGTAGTAATAGCCTTTTAATTAAATTCAGAGCATGTACAGTGCGCTGCTTGTTGATTTATACCGCTTTTGATTGATTTGTTGATGTTAATAAAAAAAAAAAGAATTTCGTATTAATGAAACGTGCCCATTGCAAATTGCGAAAATGTTGGTCTTTGTTACCAAAAAAATTAAGTCATACTGGGCAAAAACGAATAGAAAGTTAAATTATAACCGTTAGACACAGGCTGTGTTAAATGTAAAAAAAATTAAATTTACAGGCAGTGATAAGTAAAATGTTATGTGTAGCGAGGTCTGGTAGAAAAAACAAGACAACGCAGCATTTTTTGATTGACTTGTAGTTCCGGTTTGACAAATTAGGGCTTTGAATTTGAGCTATTGCACTAATGGATGCAAATCAATGAGAAAGTGTGAAAATTGTTTTGATTTATTGACGTATATAACCAATTCGATAAGGGGTTTCACCGAAGCACTAAGTTTTTATTTTTTTATTTGCCCAATCGTTTGCGAAGACAATTAAAAAGTTTATTCAATTTGAAACAATTTACCTATATGGCGGTATAATAATAGCCGCTTATCAAATACATTCCATTTGTGAACATTATACGTGACTGAATGCAACCAATGATTCCAGACATCAGCGAATCTGCACGACGTCGTCTTACGTCTTAAATTTATTTCGGCCTTGAGAAGCTTTCTTCTGACAGTAATACCCTTCGAAATTTGTCAAGCCTTGTTCGTATTTTTCTTGATTGGAACTTTGATTCGCATATAAAGTACATAGTAAGTAGCAGTAGCAACAGTGATACATACAAAGCAACGGTTGCTGCAACATGGCTGTGTTAAGGTATTCCATCCAGTCTAACAGGGAAGAATGAAAGTTCAAATCAGCCTGAAAGTTTAACATGTTAGCCACCTGATTGTCCTGGTCTATCTGTCAGAAGAATGAGGACTCTTGGTAGTTATTTCTTCTCGGAACTGAAAGACTTAAGTTACATTGAATTGATAGATTTTCTGAGAATATTTTAGTGGCTCTTAAACAGCGTATACACATATGCACAATGGACCCAAACTATCGGTCTAAGTAAGTAGCTCTACTAGTCACAGACACAACCTTATCTAGACTTCATCAGCGCTGTTAGGTTCAATATCCTGTGCAATAGTTTTTGCTGCATGGATGAGGAAAAGGAATCACATTTCTACCTCCTCTGCGATTGTCCGCAACGCCTGGAGGAATACTTCTTTGAAGAACTCTATGATGTTTCCAACACGAACTTCAATAAAATATGAAAATTGATTCTGAATTTTATATGGTACAAGGAATAATGGAGTTCCGACCCAGTTTAACCAGAGTTGATGATCTCTTCTTGCTAAAGGCCGGCCATAGAGCTCTAGTCAGATGAACCCAGCGTCTGTTTGCACGATCGATGGCTTCATCTTCTACTTTTTTCTTTAAAGATCTGACTGGGGACGCTACAAAGGGAAGGGCCTGCGATATGTGCAGCGTCGACCCTTTCCTAGCAAGCTCATCCATTTTCTCGTTTCCTTCGATATCCATATGCCCTGGTACCCAACTGAGGGTCACCGTATTGCCTCTGGATATTTCGTTTAAAAGTGATTTGCAGGTTCTCACCAGCCTCGACCGAGTTATAGCAGAGTCCAGAGTCTTAATGGATGCCTGGCTGTCTATATAGACAGTTATCGTTTTTCCAACGATATTACTCTATTTCAACAGCCTGCGTAATGGCAGTGACTTCGGCTTGAAAGGTTTATTCCTTGGGCTTCACAATAACTCCGGCCCCTGTACCACTGTCCATCTTAGAACCGTCGGTATAGAATGCCAACTCCTTTTTCTTTTTAGTCCTCCAGTTCTTCCAGTAACTTCTGTCAGGAATCCTTTCGAATGTTAACATCGGGTTCATGTGATATGTTTCCGTCAATCCATTGGTAGCCTCCCATCGGGACAGAATAGAGGCGTGGCCGTAAGAGTTTGATGACCACAATCTGCCTTGCCTCAATATTATAGCAGTTTTGTCTGCCAGACTACTACAATAAATGTCAAGCGGAATGAAACTAAGCACGGTTTCCATTGCCGCCGTCAGTGTTGTTCTCAATGATCCCATGATTCCGATGGCATGCATCTGCCCTCTGGATTTTGGTGAGGTTTGCTTCTCAAGTTCCATCCACCATACTAGTGAACCATATGTCAGAATGGGTCTTCCAACCGCCGTGTATATCCAGTATCCAACAGCTGGTCTGAAGCCCCACGTGCTGCTGAATGCCTTTTTGCAAGAGTAGAGAGCTACGCTTGCTTTTTTGATGCGTTCAGCAATGTTTTTCTTCCAGTTTAGTTTGGAATCTAAGATCACACCCAGGTATCTGGATGAACTCGAGATGTTTAGCTTAACGCCGCCAAGCTAAAGGTGGGGATTGACCTCTTCTTAGTGAAGAGGACAATCTCCGTCTTTGAGGGGTTCACTCCCAATCCTCTGCTTCCGACCCAGTTATCCACTAGCTGTAGTGCGAAATTGAGTCTTTCTCTAAGAACTGGGAGAAACTTTCCCGAGACGGCATAGGCCGTCACGTTAAAGCCGTCTTCCTTCACTACAAGGAGCCATATCAGCGGAGAAAGAACTCCGCCTTGGGGTGTTCTTCTGCAGACTCTTCTCTGGATGGTTGTGTTTCCTCGTGTCGACAAGGTTATCCTAGATATTATTGGTCTAAGTGAAGGCCCTTTAAGCCTTACAATTCGTTGACAAAAATGACAGATCTGCCAAGATGACTGAGGCATTTATAATGCTCTACAAAGAATATACTCTTACTCATCTGATTAGGGAAGTGTTACCATCTTCAACAAAATTCAAGCATTACGCTTAGCCTACATCACTTGATGTAACTTTCATTTAACCTGCTCTCATCTTATTCATAGTCAATTACACGTGCTGTATATATGTATATAACTTTTCGAAATTTAGCACAACATACAGTGACTCAGAAAAATAAAGTCACCAGTCAATAAATTAACCAACCAGAAGCAATAACAACTTAAATATTCCAAATAAAAACCGATAAAAATCATTAAAACAAATTGCTTAACTTTCTAAGCCATTAAATCGAATGTTTGTCAAGCCCAGCGAATACCTACCTACCTATCCCCAACTCTACTCAGGTAAATGAACTTCGAAAAAAAAAACCGTCCATTTCATTGGAAAAAGTAAAAGAAAGTGCGGGCCGGGCCATTGACTTTCATTATCATAACTTTGTGTTATTTATACAAATGTAACATCAAAGAAAGACAGACAACAAAAGATGATGCGAACGCAACTATTGCGTAACACGAAAAATGATTTTGACTTTTATGATGGCAATGACGAAGTGGCCATTAGGTGTGATTAAGATGTCATCAAGTGCTAAGGGAGGTTGCCTGCAGACGTACTCGTGTACCTCGTACTCATGCATAAGTGTGTAAATATCTTGTATTACAATTTACACTTGGTTACTTGAAAAGAAATGAATAAGTACTTAAAAGATAGCAATTTAGACCGACAAGAGGAAGTAATAAAAGAAAGATACACTTTCGTCGAATATTTCATACACTTGTGTAGTATTTCGTAATAAAATTAAGAGAAGGTTTCATTTATGGAGGAATTTCTTTTCGAGCTTAAAATTCGGTTGGATAACATGTGAAGTATTACGTGTGAAGTATTACTTGACCCTTTAAAAAATGTGTTCCTTTGATCAAAAATCTCTGCTTGAAAGAGTTTAAAAGTAGGTCGATTTCAACAGGACTTCGTTTAGAAATTGATATTGACTAAGAAAAGCCACTATCATGGTTCATCTTGTGACTGAACTTGGCAGGTTTCTTCTTCTCCAAAGCCACTGCAATAGAACACCCCACCTCCCCCTCATTTGGACATTCCGGGCATAGAGGCGAACTATTATGTCCAAATATATGGAGGTATTTCAGATAACCACCATGCCCGAACGTCTCTACAGTGGTACACCTGCCTTCTGTAACATTCCCGATACTGCCCTCATCTCCTCCTTGACCTTTTTTGCCTCTTGCCTGTTAGATGATCGCCTGAGGATCGCCCCTTTGAATCTCGTCTGCAAGTATGTTTGCGGCATTCTTCTAACGTGTTGGAATGCAACTACATTCTGCGACTGTTTCTTATAGGTCCAAACACATTTGACATGTGACATTTTCCCACGAACAGAAGATACCACCAGTTTTTACAAAAACTATATTGCAT
Source organism: Chalcosyrphus nemorum (assembly GCA_949716465.1). Classification (NCBI taxonomy): domain Eukaryota; kingdom Metazoa; phylum Arthropoda; class Insecta; order Diptera; family Syrphidae; genus Chalcosyrphus; species Chalcosyrphus nemorum. Next base: position 78,756,170 of record OX454332.1, on the reverse strand, counting down.
ATCTCCCAACTTCTTCTTATTCCAAGCCATTAAACATTTTCACAATTATAACTTCCTGTCTTCTTCTCCCAAAAAAAACTCCTGATTTCTAATTCACCAGACCCCATACTTAATTAAGCCATAAAACTCCAAGTTCCGTTTGAAAAAACCCCATCTCAACCAAAGTTCACCTAAAGCTCATCACATAATCTTAGCCTTGATATTTATCATACCAATTAAGTAAAAATTTTGTTTTTTCTATAAATTGGCAAAAAATAATCATAAACAAAAAGAAAAAAAAAGAAAGATAATAAAACCGGTCCTAGGTGGGTGTTTTGCGGCACACCGCTTTTATCAAACAACTAAATCATTCACAAAGCTACTTTGTGTCATGTCTGTTTCTCTTCTGCTTAAACAGATGAATCAGATTTATGTAGTCATCAGCATAAATGTTTAATTTTTTTTGTTTTTGTTAAACATCTAATAACAAGCTGCCACAAAATATGTCTCTTATCATAGTTTTGTATCCCAAACAGCAAAAAAACTTTCACTTTTGCACGCATCTTGGCACCAATCTATCTTGGGAAGAAAGTTGTTCAGAGGTAAAGCACATCGTTTTAAAAGGCAGCAATTAATTTGACATTTTGGGAAGTGTCTGGCATTCAAATGAGCCGATTGTGGGTAGTATGGTACATGGTTGACGTGATTTGTTGGCAAGGTTGACAGATCTGCAGAATTGTGTTATAGATACAAGAAAAAATTAAGGAAAAATTGTTCATGAAATAATGGCATTCGAAAAAAAGAGTTGGTTTAATGCAATATGAAACTCAGGCAGTAAATACTCTCTGTGGATTGTGTCCAAATAATTGTCGGAAGAATTGTATGTAATTTTTGCATTCGCATAACTCACAATCGTTTTTTTTCCTCTTTCCTATCTAAAATCTTATCTGCTTGGTTGCTTGATTGCTTGGTTGGTCTATTGTGCTGCCGATGTGTAAAGGTGGGTGGGTGACCCTCTTACTCAGGGAACCATTTTCTCCTTAGTATGAAGGAACCAATCTTAGCCGTACAGGCATTGTTTAGATCACTTAGATTGTTGAACAGGTATTCACCTAGTGTGGTCTTTCTAATGTTGGCAAGGGCGGGACACATGCATAGGAGGTGACTGATAGTCTCTTCTTCTTCTTCATCTCTACAACTTCTACAGAAGTCATTATAGGGGATGCCCAGTCTTTGGGCATGCCTTCCTATAGCAAAGTGCCCGGTGAGGATGTTTACAATTTTGGAGAGGGTTCCTCTCTTATGTTTCAGAAGTCCGATGGACTTGGTTTCATTTAGCGTGGGCCAGAGCAGCCTTACAGTGTTACAGTGGTCGAGCTATTGCCACCGGAGAAGGTATTTAGCATATCGTTGGCGCCTCGATGTCGGTGACGTTTATGCTGTTTATAGCTGAGGAGCCTCGTCGGGCCAGTTCGCAATTCCCTGGTATATTACAGTGACCCGGTACCCAGCAGAGGGTGAGGTTGTACTGTCCAACTGTCTCGTTCAGAGATACGCGGCAGTCCTTCCATCTAGTTGTGCTGGGTCCGAGAGATTTGATGGCCCCTTGGCTCTCGATGTATATGACAGTATCCGATACTGATACTGCATTAACCGCCAGCCAGTCAGCTGCTTTAGGAATGGCAGTGACTTCGGCTTGGAAAACGCTGCAGTACCTAGGAAGGCTGAAGGAGAGGTGGATGTCCAGATCTTTTGAAAATATACCAGCACCGACTCCTTCTTCGGTTTTGGAGCCGTTCGTGAAGATTGGCAGCGATTCATGGTGAAGGACATCCCGTTGTGTCCATTCTGTTCTGTCGGGTATTAAGCATTTGTAGCCCATGTTGAAGTTGTGTTCAATGACCTTTGAAAGATGGCGGTGCATCAGAAGTATTCTGGCGTGTCCAGTGTGTTGTTGTTTCCATTGTTTGGAACTTCTCAGTCTTATTGCTGAGCAGGCAGCCAGTTGTTTGCTGACAATGTCAGTTGAAAGGGGGGAGCGGTTCTCAGTGCACCAGTAATACTGAGACAAGCAACTCGTTGAGTTTTTTCCATTAGGATCATCTGCTTGAAGTTTCCATTTCAAATTGTTTTAACGTGAGGATACATTCATGTCAGTATTTGATTGCAGGAATGGGACAAAGCTGAATGCCTCGTATAGATCAATTGACGCAGAGGTAGAACATATGTAGATCTTCATTCTGAAAAAGTTGGCAATCTATAACTTCGCAGCTGATTTAAGGCTCTGGACATTGCCGGGCGTATTCATGCTAATACACAAATTTTCTATACTGTAGCCATAGATAAGATCCCAGAGCCTTAATGGCTGCCTGGGTGTCTACATAGACAGTGATTGTTTCACCAACGATAATGATTGAAAGTGGTCTTCGGTTAGATCGAAGCATACTAGGAACAGTATTCAATAAAACACTATCTAGTAAATTGAATCTGAAGTCACATTCTGCTTTGTTTCATTATGAGGATTGTTATTCTTACAAAGAAGCCAATTACCTTTCTCAAAAAATAACTCACAAAGACTCTTACCACCGCCGCAATCGACTATGAAGAAATTCGCATAATATAGATACAAACCCATTGCATTATACTTAAGGCAAACAATCACTAATTGAAATGTATATACAACAACGGTGCGCACAGTTTTCATGATTATATTATTGGTTTCATAGCTAAACCCATGAATCAATTTCAAAAAATTTCAAAATACCAACTTAAGTAATGAAATCAACTACTAAAGAGAGTCCTTGGCATTCTTTTTTTTTTTCTTTCGTTGATTTCGGGCCTTTTAAACGGTTTCTCATTATTAAATATCGGTTCAAGTGTAAGCCTTTTTTATTTGGTCACGCATATTTGTTCGTCTTATTTATCTTTGGCATTATAATTCGAATAGAAAAGTGTAAAAACGAATCCAAATGCAAACAAGGGGAGGTGGAAAATTTCGTAACAAAAAAAAAAAAGTGTAAACACACATATTGAGTGATCAAGATGTAAAGTGATCGCACGTCGGTCGATCGTCGTCTAAACGGTTGACTTGAAGCAATCAACGCTACAAGTAGGTATGCACTTACCTCGAATATTATTTTCTTCTTTTTTTTTTTTTTGGAATTGAATTGAGATATAATAAGGGGAATTAGTTTGGCGCATGTAGGCCTTAAAATGTACTCGTAAATCGATATATTTGCATTAAGTAGCGCACCACGACTCAATTACATGCGCACAAGAAGCTCACTCTGTAAAGAGTGAAAAAAGAAACTAAAGTCATTAATTGTTTTTTTTTTTTTATTTGAATTAGATAGAGATAAATTGGTAATAGGTGCCAAATGATTGCATTCCATCACACCTGCTATTGAATTGAGATTGTGTTTACAAAATTAATGTGCGCGATCTCGGTGAGTGATTACTTTCGGAAGGTAGGTACCTACTTGTTGTATTCCAATGATGATACTCTCCTCCGAGTGGAGTCTTTTTAATTTTACAGTAGGTACTCAATTTATTTTTCATTTATCTACAATGTGCAATAAAAAGTGAAGTCAATTCAGAGAGTTGATAGTTGGGATTGGTCTTTGTACTTAACAGATGATACGTGATAGATCCGTACTGAGCTGGAGATTGAAGATTCAATTTCTAGAAGGCACCAACAATTTTTGTACGACAAGACTATATGGACCGTTTTCCTGTACAAGTTCAGATCGTACCTACTACGTCTGATGGTCTAAGCATAGCCAATAGGCTTGGTTAGATGCAGGGAGAAGCTCTCCACTGATCAATTGTGGTACCGATTAGGGGAAGTAAAAATGTTGTCTTTATCTGTTTGATGCCCTTCTGCAATCTATCCATTTAGTGGATTTAATAAACCAGGGTTATTCAAGAAATGTCTCCCCAGGAACTTGTATGCTGTAGGCCCGGACAGTGGAAAAGAAAGTGGGTGGTGTCCTCACTAGCTTCCTCATCGCCACAGCATCTGCCCAATTGTTCTTCTGTCAAGCCGCAGAGTGTTGTGCCCTGTGATGATACCCAAGAGGGTTGAAATGCATTTGCGATCGATTCTTATAGCCACAGGAGAACATAGCGTTTTCCACGTCAGTTTCTCAGTTGACTTGAGTAGGGCTTTTCAAGTAAGATATCACAGGGAATCGATTAATGATAGGTAGGAGAAGCACGACTGCACTTTTTACCACGTAACCAGTACTGAAGGACCAACTATTTCTCATTTCTTCGAGCCAATCTGACTAAAAAAACCTTACAATGAAGGAACATTACCGACAGAGTCAAGTCACCGATGGGTGTTGCCAGGAGAAATATTTTAAACAGTATTTACAAAACGGATAGCTGCAGAAGTGCTCATCTGAAAGGACAAGGATTCCAAGCCTTATGAGCGGCGACAAATCGTAAGGGATTAGGGGGAATTATTAAGTTAGGTCTTGATCACAAATCGAGTCATGATTGGAATACTCTTCTTTTGACAGTTTCTACAGCATGCCGGCAGTTTTGGATCAGAAAGGGACATTTGTAGGCATGCGAAGGCGTACACCCATCGGAGGGTATTATTCATTACTTAATTTACTGCCTGAGTGTGAGTACACTTCTAGAAAGAGATCAATATACCTGGGAAGGTACTTCTTCAGTAATCTAGGAGGAGATAGTAATTGAAGGATCTACTCGACTTAGATTGCCCTAGAAACCGCAATGGGTATCATCAACACACAAATGTCATTTTTAACCTCACTTGAAATAGCTCTTTTTCCCCCCAAGTATTACTCTCTTTGTTAATGTCGTGTATCCGAATTCTTCTCCTCTTTCGGGAATTACGTAGCAAGGCATTCTCTTCATCCGAACTGCTTGACATTTTCTAAAATAATGAGAATCTAGATCAGGGATGCCGTTTTCCAAAATTCGAAGGGGAGTATTTTAGAAGTTTACAAAGGATTATTTTGTGCCTGAGCGGAGTGCAGGAGCTTACTTTTCCATTTCGATGCTTACACGGCGGTTTACAATTATCTCATCACTTTCAAGGACAGATACAAGACGAAGCCCATCACACACTGAAGCAGTTTTGCCCTGGAGTAACCCAAAGTGAATTCTCCTAAATTGACAGCTCGCAAAGAAAAGGGTAAAAACTCCGCCTTTCAACACTGGATGAAGATTTTACCCTGTTTTTTTACTTTACACTTCATCTTCCTCTTCTAATAAGCCAGTCTTACCCCGGGGTAATTGCACCAGTTTGTGATGGCCCATTCAATGAAATAAAGGTAGCAATATACTAAACACAATTAGAGTTACTTTCTAATACTATTTTGTGGAAAAAAATTAAAATTTTTTAACGGGAGTCATATCAGAACGAGGTGAGTACGGGTGTACAGTCTTTAAGAAGGGAGTACGAATACTCCTTTAGTAGTACATTCGACAACCCTGATCTAGATATATAATACAATGTGCTAACCGCTCCGTTTGACGTTCGCTTCTTCAAAATAATCTCACCGTTAAAAACACCCTCTCTTTAACTTTGTACTTCACTAATAGCTAGTCATCAATGCGGAATAAACCCATTACCAATTTATTAATGACAAAACTAATTACCGATCACCTACGGTCTCCACTTGTACCCATATCATGCTATAAATATCGTGGGAACAAATGCCAACTCAAAGAAAAAAATTTTTTTCCGCGCAATTACTCAACTTAAACAATTTTTCTTCTTTTTTTCCCCTAAAAAATATTATGAAGTGAAGATTACAAAAAAAAAAAAAAGTGTGAAAAAAATTTGCTGTTGGCCAACTCATGAACAAAAATTGTTAACACTTGATATTTGAGTAGAAAAAAAAATGTCGGCTAGTGTTTGCCTTAAGAAAACACAATTGAAAGTCATGTCTTTCCCGAAACCTTTCCATGGACAACAAAAAGTTTTTTTTTTTTTTTTTTTTAAAATCAATGATGATGTACATACACATTTTGAAAAAAAAAAAAAAAAAAGTGCGACATGAAGAAACTCTGCCAATTACGCAAGGCACGTAAATAATGAATTGGACACTTGTAGTTAAGTTAAGTGATTTTTGCTTTCAAATAGATAGATTGATCATCATAGTATGAAATACAAATAATCGATTGGCAACACTAGAAACTTTAAAGTTAATCGTTTGATTCACGGAATAGGAAGCAAAGTGCAAAATATAATTACAATCCTTTTTATTTAGCAATTACTGTAATTATTTATGAATTTACTTGGAAGCTAGAGAAGAAACTAATTTTCTCTCATGACTCAAAGAATCGTCGTGGGTAAAATATTAGGGGTTTTGGTCAGTTGATCACAAATTGCGATGCTGTGTTATTTCCAGACCTCGGTACAGTAGAGAAGAAGATTGTAGTTTGTAATTTAATTCATTGAAAGCGCTGCACTAGAACAAAAGACTGGTGTTAAGATGTAACAAAGTCCACTTCATCGTTATCAACTCGTTTTATTAAAGTAAAAGTCACTTGAACCTGGAGCTAGGCTTATAAGTCATCTCTCGTGTCAAAAAACTGTCACTTTAAGATGTGTTTGGCAGAAATTTCTTAAAAGTAAGCTGCAGGTTAAAAAGTGTCTTTTATCGATCTAAAGTTAGGTTAGGTTTGTGGGTTGGCAGAGGAAACGAAATACCTCCGCCGCACTCAGGTCAGCGCTGACCCATCGTGTCACCCATAGGGGGGCTTAGAAAAAGTACGCCTTGCCCATTTAACCCATAAATATCTGTAACAACTTTCCATGGTTGTACTTACTCGTTATCCGTGTATACAAACCATCCTGATGTTCTGATGAAGTTCAATCGGTGTTGGCGTTGGAGAGTTCTCCTAGATCCTGAAAGAAGTGTTTGCCGAGGAATTTGTAGTCCAGGGCACTGGCAGAGGAAGTGGGTTGTGTCCTCTATAACTCATCGCCGCATCCTCTGTAGAGTTCTTCTTCCGTCCGACGTAGTTTCTTTAGGTGGTACCGCAGAGTGTTGTGACATGAGAGTATCTCCACGAGTATGGACAATGAACGTCGGTCCTTGCTTTGTTGTTTTGCAGTTTTGCAAGTATCTAGGGACTTCCATCTCAAGTTCGCCTCGCTAATAGCCTGTTTCCCTGCTTCAAGCCTCAGAACGCAGGGCGGGGTGCTTATGGAGAGGTCGGTCAGTTCAAATGGGTCCGATGAAGCTTTCCTTGCTAGTTCATCTGCCTTTTCATTTCCCCGGGACGTCCTCGTGCCCAGTGACCCAACAGAGTAGAACCTTGTGCTGTGTTTCAAGAACCTTAAGCTCTTCGGCCTTCCTATAGCACAAAGTCCGGTGAGGGTGTTAACGATTTTGGAGAGGGTTCCTCTCTTATGTTTCAGAAGTCCGATGGACCTGGTTTTATTTAGCGTGCGCAAGAGCAGCCTCACAGTGTTACAGTGGCCGAGCTGTCCTTCACTGCCTTGGATCTTGTTGCGCTGGATCCGAGGGATTTGATGGCCGCTTGGCTGTCGATGTATTTGACAATATCCGATACTGATACTGCATTAACCGCCAGCCAGTCAGCTGCTTGACGAATGGCAGTGACTTCGGCTTGGAAAACGCTGCAGTAACTAGGAAGGCTGAAGGAGAGGAGGATGTCCAGATCTTTTGAAAAGATACCAGCACCGACTCCTTCTTCGGTTTTGGAGCCGTCCGTGGAGATTGTTTATATTGGTCTTTGGCGATGTATAACGTGCTGCACATATAGAAATGATCTACTGTTTTATACCGCATCCGAAGGGCCTTTTAGAAATGTTCTCCTGATCGTTGGATGTTTGTCCGTCGCTCGTAAAACAAAAAAAATGTGTGGTATTTTCTATTTCGTTTTTAGGAACCCTATAAGCAGTTGTTGAACACACTTGTCCTTCTACTAGTGGCCAACACGTCCAAATAAATTGCAAACAGTCTTTCGCGATACTATCGCCATCCATCTTTCCATGTTACTAAATCTCAATCAGTTTTTTTCTACTTAATCCGCAACCAATACTTAAGCCAATTAGCTGCATTGTACCTTGTCAAAATTCCACTGGAATACTCTAAAATTACCCAAACAACTATTATTGACACAAATTTGAAGTAAACGCTTGTTTCAATGTCTCCCAACCTGAGGCACCCCCATCAGCAGCCATGCTTGCTGGATATTTATGTCAAAATAAAAAAATAATAATTTCTTCTTTTGATCTTGTTGTGTGTCGCTACTTTAAATAAAAAGCCGTTGGCACATTGATTAGGTTTCAATGCAAAAGCTCACTTAAGACGTTTACATACATTTAGCCGAGCCTAAGAAAAAAAAAACAGACAAACAGAGCAAGACACCTTGAACGATCGAACCGTACTCACATTTGACAATTTTCTTCCACTTGAATCCATAATGAGAGACCAAGGAGTACTTCGTAAGGTTACGGTACGTTATGGTGGCATAGAAGATACCAACTATGCAACTATACGTGATCCGAATTGGATTCAAATTGCAGATTGCAATTAAGCTAACGATAACAATAAAAATTAATATGTGCGCGGGACAATCATATTTTACTTGCTGCGCCCACATCCACCTCTAACCCTGTTTTGGATTTTAATTGATTAAATTTACGATTTGAGGTAAACTTTTTTTTTTCATTGAACTAATTTAGAAAAGTTTAACAATTGTTGCTAAATCACCATGACAATGGATAGGTATTCAAAAAAAAACAACACAAAAGTAATACAAAAGGTTAAACTGGTTTATAAGTTGTGTCAAGTTCAATGTGAATGCCATTAAGTCTGTCATAAATTTAGCCTGATGTGAGATTGAAGATTGAGTACAATGGTTAATGCGGATTTTAGAATTTAAGATGTCTAACAAAAGCTACATAGTTTCCTAATTAGAAGCTGTCGTCAATCAAAGGTGAGTCATGTGGTTTCGTTAGACGATTGAATCATTCTTTATGATGCCCAAAATAAAAAAGAAATTCTGAATGAAAAATACGCATCATTAAATAGTTTCAAACAAAAAACGAACAATTAGATATCATTCATCAGATATTTTGGTGTTTTACTGCAAAAGGGTGTGGTTCATCATTGCATTAGATATTCAGTTAGCCAAGTAGTTACGTCTGTCTAGACAAAAGTACTTAAAATATATACATATGTATGTATATTATACCTAAGACATACTGGAGGTATGGCAACACCAGGGAGGGTGACGAACACACCCTGTGTAGTATGCGTTGACAACACTGTACCGAGTTGTCATTTATTTTTATTAAATTAAATGTCAAAATCGAAAAAAAACAACTCAAATGGATTTATTAACTGTTTCAATGTCGAATAATACAATTTCTGATGGACTGAGGATTTTTCCTTTTTTGTGAATGTCCATTTTTAGCAAAATAAAAGCCAATTTACTCCCAAAGTGACGATAAAGTGTAGTTTGAAGAAGATTCACTAAGAAGAATAGCGCTGTGATCGCTGGAGAGTTCCGATCATAGGGCGTCAACAATGCCTGCGCGCCATCTTGTTCGTAGTTCTGCAACGCGTTTGAGCTCTCTTCAACTCATTCCCAAAGAGCTCGATTCCTCCTCGACTGTTCTGCGCCACGTTTGCCTAGGGCGTCCCGCTGTTCTAGCTGCTTAGCGTACAGTGTGTCCAATCCACTGCCACTTTCTCCTTCGTATTGTAATGTTTATAGCTTCCTGGCCCGTTCTCGTATAAAGCTGTTCGTTGGAGATACGGTTCGGCCAAAAGATCCTCAAGATGATTCTTAAACATTTGTTCACAAAGACTTGCAGCCGGCGTGTGTTAATGGTGACCACTTTCCAAGTACTGCACCCATAAAGCAGTACCGATTCTACGTTGGAGCGAAACAGTCGTTCGAGATTTTGTTCTTACTGGGAGGTGCGGTGCGGATTCGAGAATTTGTTGCTTCGGAATGGTCGTTTAAATTTGTGGTTTAATACTGTGGCGAAATGTTCTCCCCATCTAACGAGCTGAACCTCATCCGAAATCCGAAGGCTGCCATCTAGACTTTTCACCGAGTGTTTTTGGAGCTCCGACCACCAGTGAGCTCCTTGGTGATACTATAAACAGACCTACTTTCGCATCTACTCGCTGCTTCTTCAGCTATTGAAGCCAGTGTGTCGATGTACTGACGTTTGTCAGTACACGCTGCACTCCTTTCTTCTTCGCACGATATTGGGTTTCTAGCTCGGTTTTCTCCACTGCAATCCGAGCCTTTATTGCTGTACGCTCTTCGATCCGTCTCCAGGTATCTGCTGAAAGCCATGTGCCATGGTGGTGTTACTGCCTCTTACCGACGTAGGACAGCATTCCAGTGGTCATCCATGCTCTCCTGTAATGATCTGCTGATTACTTACCTAACTTTAAATAATCACATCGACTAGATTCCAAAAAGCAGACTCCTCTAATTGGAAAAAAAGTAAAAGACAAATAAAGCTGACAAACTTTTCATCAAGCCTTTCTAATAAGATCAGATGAGTGGCCTCATTTTACACCACCCACCATAGTACTTCAAATTGTAGCTCAGATACTTTCACAAGACAGCCTGAAGAAAGGCAATTCGATTGGAGAAATTGGATTGGATTAGTCCAGTTTCCTTTCGACCTTTCACTGACCCAAATTCAAAGATTACTCCAGCCGAAAGTTGGCGCTCCTTTGAATCATCAAATCGTGAGGCATAAAGCTGACATTCTCAGTAACAGAAAATAGACTACTACTATATCCGCTTTCTTTAGCGACGCAATTTCTTTATGGCATCATTGTTCTAAATACCGCTCGTCGCGTCGTGGCGCTTAAAATTAAAACACGTTATGCAAACAACTCGTCTGTGTCCCCGAACAACTCCAGTCCCGATTATAATTGTCTCAATCAAATATCAAGAATTCTTACCGAAAAAAAAATCCAAGGCTATACAAACACTGTCTGCCTGATGATGTCTATTTTAATATTTCCGCTTGGCTTTTTTAAATCAACAATTGCATTGTATTCTTTGGACCATCAATCACTTAATAAAACACAGCAATCTGCTAAAGAAAATATTACTTTTCCTCAATTTAAGGCCTCTTGATCTTTAGTCAACAAAAGCAATTTTTCATTTGTAATTCCCTATATCGATTCGGAAACAAACAAACAAAAAAATACGGATGTAAATACAAGTATCAGATAAGAACTATATGCCACTTAACAATCTGTAGTAATTCAGATACATATCACGCAATAGTACGGAGCTCCATTTCACAAAACTTTTTTTTTTTTTTTTTTAATTAGAATATCTACTGAAGCATGAGTTAATATTACTCATGTTCGGTATACTAGTCATCATTATTGTACACAACACATGAACTCATCGGATGAGATTTGTTTAGTTTCTCATGCACATCTATCTCTTTGACTGACTCATCATCTCTATCAACGGCCAGAGATACGTTTGTTCACGTTGCTTTGTTACTGGTTAGCCCAGTTACAATCAACAAAATGTAGATTTGTAGATCAAAGAACTGTAATATGCTCTGCTTTTGCAAAATCACATCACGAAAAAAAAAAAACATATATTAACATTACTTAGCATGTATCTTTTGTTTATTCTCCTCTTTGTTATTGCAGATGTCTTATTTGTATTCAACATTTGCCAAGCTGGTGAGCGATCATTGTAAAACGAATCCAGATACCCGAAGTGTACCAGTTAACCATTGTAAACGTGATCTCCTCAACTTTGGATATGAGAAACTGCAAACGTTCGCAGATCTTCAATTGGACACATTGGATCCATATCAGCGAGGTGCTAACGAATTGAGTAAGTATCTTTGGGATGACTTTCATTTAGAGTGGCTTTCTTCTACCTTTGATAGATAGAAATAGAAAGAAATTTAAATGTAAATGCGTAGATAATTTGGAATTTTTTTTTCCTGGGGAATTTCAATGTGAAATCAGCAGGTGGATTCAGAATTAGGAGGAGACACTGAAGTCAGGCTTCTAATTAAATAAGAAAAGTTCAAAGAGACACTGCTAATAAAAAACTAGAATTAAATACAAATGCATTAAGCTATTTTGCTAGAGCCTCACCCATGACTTTTGTCTTTTTAATTAAAATATTTATTCACAAGACACGTGTGACACCGATGTCATAGTACAAGACTAAAGTGAGAAACATAATCAACATTTGGCTGCATATGCACCCAGATGTAAACCCAGGAATACACAGCGTCGATTAGTTCAGTTTTCGGTCACTTTCGGAAACATTACCGAACATTAGAGAGAGAGCGCTCTCAGCCGCTCACTGCATATGCGAATTTGACAATTGGTAGAAATTACCCACCCTTATGTGCTTACATTAATGTTTTCTCTCATACTTGCTTATATTTTATATTTGGAAATGTGTGAATGATTACTGCTTTCATTCTCGTTTTATTACATTTCTGCTTCTAACCATTTTTTACGCGAAAAACGAAAACTAAAAACCAAAACCGAGAGAGAAAACAAATTGTAGGTTGTGTTGTCGGATGGCTATGTATTGGAAATGACAGAACATAAGGACACATTTCGGTCAGTTATGACATTAGCTTATGCTCTCCAATGTTGATTATGTTTGGCCCTTTAGGTTTAGGCATCGAGAAATGATTTTGAATGATTTTTTTATCGGGATCATCCATGTCACATCCCTTCGTGGGATATAATATTTTCTGTAGATAGAGAAGAGGCCCTGAAATAAACAGAATCCTACACAGTCAAATTAAAAACAAAGGGCTCCCTTGATCGGGATCATCCATGACACATCCCATCGTGGGATATAATATTTTCTGTAGATAGAGAAGAGGCCCTGAAATAAACAGAATCCTACACAGTCAAATTAAAAACAAAGGGCTCCCGTCCCTTGTAGAGTCCCTGCCTGAGACATCGTTGCCTTTCATCGTCTGCGGTTTTCTGGCTTCCGCGATAGCTTGATCTTTGTACCGGAGGTTCGGTCTTCTTCGCCACCTCGAACCTGGCGGCTGGGATTTGAAGATCCTCATGGCTGGAGCATTGTTGTCCATTCGCTCGATGTGGCCGAGCCAATAAAGTCTGTGTATCTTGGCTTTTTGGGCTACATCCACATCCTAGTACAGCTCATAGAGTTCTCCTCCATTGAAGGTGCCCAATATTTGCTCAGCTTTCTTACTTATCGTCCAGCAGTCGGCTCCATACAGCAGGACTGGTAAGATGAGCGTTCTATAGAGCATTCATTTGGTCCGTCGAGTTAGGAGTTTTGAACCCAGTTGTTTTGCCAAACATCGGTTATTCTTCGTCGGATCTCTACAAAGGTGTCATTTGTAGGATTAATTTTTGTTCCGGGGTAGGTAAACTCCTTAAATACCTCGAAATTGTAGTTATCAACAGTGACGTGCATATACTTCGTCTTGTCCTCATTCACTTCAAGACCAACTCGTTTCGCCTGCTCATCAATAGCCGTAAACGCCTTTACGACGGCTTGCCGGGATCTTCCGATGATGTCAATATTGTCCCAGCAGTTGGACGGATTTGTGAAAGATAGTGCCTTCCGTGTTGACACCTGCCCTGCGCACTATCAGCTCCAACAGGATATTGAAGAAATCACATGACAGCGCATCTCCTTGCCTGAATCCGGTGCACGTTTGGAAGAGCTCCGAAGAGTTGTTTCCAAGTTTTGTCAGTATCCCGAATTGGTCGAGCTCAAGACGATGAATGCTGTCACAGGCGGCTTTAAAGTCGATGAAAAGGTGGTTGGTTTCGACTTGAAATTCGTTGGTCTTTTCCAGGATTTGTCTGAGTGTGAAAATTTGGTCAATTGTCGATCTGCCGGGCCGGAAGCCACACTGGTACGTGCCGATTAGTGTTGGATAGGATCTTTTATGCGACATTTAACAGGGATATGCCTCGGTAGTTCTTACAAGATGCCAGAACTCTTACAAGTTACAATATCTGTGCGGTTTCTATGTACATATATAATAGCTCCAGTGTTATTTGAGCCACAACTGCCTGGATGTGACACAGTTCCGTAACCCCTGCCATCTCCTATAAGCAATTAATAGATAGTGCGCAAGGATTCTATCCTTAAGGGCCTAACACGTCCACTGCCTCTGCTAGAAATCCAAGCAGGGCAAATCCCAGCTTTGCTAGCTTCCCCCAATTTTGCTGTGAGAATGGCTATGGTTTTTAGGGGTGTGCAGATTTACTTAAGTAGGGATAGGGATTTGTCCTTTGAGCCATCTGTAAACATAAGCCCGCCCATTTTTTTCGGAAAATAAATCTTTTAAATTTGTAACAGCTCATGCATATAACATTCAAAGATTTAAAACGTCTTCCCTGATCAGAATAAACTTTACAATAACAACTATGCATCATGTTACTGTTCCAAATATTTTGAAACAAAATTGTCAATAGATTTTGTTTACAAATGCCCGTGACGAAACCCTACCTACCTCCGTCAGTGTTTAAAAATAAATAAAGAACAACAATGAACCAAATAACAATAGTTCATCAATTCATTTGAAATGGCTACACTTCCTTCTATAAGCAAACCTACAAAAAAAGAAAAAAATAAGTTTCACGATGATTACGTTTGTTTTTAACGTGAAAACGTGACAAACATTCAAATGTTATAGCTTTGCTGAGTGGCCAAATTCGCGAGCCTCAACTAATGAATTTAACATAGTTAAAGATTGTATATATAGTATCCAATGGATTCGTTTCATTTGTTTTCAATTTGCCAAATGATTGACATATACCGCTGTTTGTGTCTGTGTAATGCTTTTACGATGTTGATTTCCGGATCGAGAGTGTGACAAATTATGCGTTGCTTTGATCCAAGTTTACGCGCTCCGATAGGTGTTCCACAGGTGCTGATAGTCATCAAGTAAATAAAATGAATTAAGTCCGTTCAGGAACTGTGGCTAGGGAAAAACCCAATGTATTTTAATATTATTAATGAATTTAAAAGTGAGAGTGGTCTCTGTGACCGAATGATTGATAAAGATGTCCCATAAACTAGATATACCTGGCGAGTGATTAGTTCCGATTGAAAATAAAGGTTTCGAATAGCATAAATCTTAAGTTATTGTTTGCTTAATGAGGAAATTTATAGCCACTTTAAGGTAGCCTTGAGAAGCCTTTTTAGTTATGCAGGAATCGTTTGAGGATTATGGAAAGAAGACCTGTTTTATTTGTTTTCTAAAATAAAAGATTAAGAAAATAATAAATATTAGCCTCCAAAGGGCCAACGCCTAGCTTCTTACGGCTATACGTGTTGTGCGTGGACAAGAATTAAATGTGCAATATTTAGTTCCCAATAAGGAGGAGGAATTATGAGAAATCTAGTACAATTTTCCTAAGCTAATTTTTCTCTATCTTGACTAGCTCTCAAACCTTCACACTGAACACGTTCTAGGCTAATGTCAAATTAGCAACAGTGTTTTCTCTGACAGCTAATTTGACAGTTCTTGGTTGCTTTGAAGTTAGTTTGCTTTGGCAATTCATCATAAATAGACTCACGCTGCCCGCCGGACCATCTTTTGCAAATTTATTCTGAAAAACATTGCGCATTAACATATTTCAATCGTATAGCGAATCGTGCGTTCAGAAGGACGAATATGTAGACCATAGTTCTCCTAAGAACGCTGATTTTCATAATGCGGCTAAATAATTTGTATTTGTTGTATCCGTGATAAAATGTCATAAAATTATAAATACAAAAACCATATTAGATTAACACGAATCACAAATTATCTGTCAAAAGTTCATAGTCAAAAAAAGTATCTCTAAATGAATAACCTTTCAATAAGGGCAATAGCAAAGGAAGGCAGTTTATTCAATGAGAAGCCACGTTTGCATGGCGGATTGAATTTAAATTCAATTCCGGTTGAACCCCATATAAACAGGATTGACTCGATCCGATTCATAAACGTGGATCCTCGTTTGATTCGATTCTAACTCGATTTCTCAATCCAGTTACAGCAAAAATCTGAATTGAAACTCAATCCTTTTTCAATTCAATGTCTCAATCCGGTCATATAAACGTAGTATCCTTCTTTCCTCTTAAAGTCCGTCAAGCATTTACTCATCGCTGTCCTTTTCAAAACTCGCAATCAGTGTGTAAGATATGCCTGTGCTTTTTATTTTATTTATACTGTATATTTGGCACCAGCAGGACGTCAAACGTATTTGTTTAAAGTCTATAGTGTCATACAATTGCGGAGAAAAAAAAGGCAAAGTGAGCAAAATCCTATCCCTGCTCATGACAGTAATAGTCTTGGATGTTTATCAAACGCTCGCAAACGAACCTGGACCACCAATCCAACACACTAACCACAACACCCACTTAATGTAAAGAACAGGGTGAACCGGGTGCACCATCTTTTATATCGGTATGTAAACATTGAATAACATTGACATTTATCAACCGGATGAGTTCAGTTCACACAAGATCCATTAAACACCTTTGTATGACCAAAATGTGACTGTTTGTGAGGACGGCGCTTGCGTCAAAACCATCATTGGGCTATTTTTCTTCAGAAAAGGGACTCTTGGGGCTCTTAGGTTGAGGCTTAGTTTCTCAAAGCCTCGACCATCCATGCCGTGCTTATAGCTTTATTAATTTACTATTCTGGCTAACGAAAACATTATCGAGGAAAAAATGTTCCACATACGCCCTCGTTAGCGCAATAAGAACAAATATCGACGATATGTCCGAATCTTTAGAATAGACTTAGTTGATTTGTTTAAACAGCCCTCGATGCACTTAGACCAGAAGTTTATAGTCCTTCCGAAGTGTAAGGGTCACCCTCTTAGTCCAGAGACTTCGTTGTATAAAGGAATCTATTTGGGTTTGCTGAGAAAGTTTAGATCGCCAATCGAGTACTCGCCTGCGATAACCTTCCTGATGTTGGTGAAAGCAGGATGAAAAATCTGTGTTTTAGTCCATAGAGATTATTACTATGTCCTCATCTACTACTCAACAAAATCTAACAAACAATTACGCTTATATTTGTATTTCCTAATAGATTCCTCTTTATTTTTGTACTTTCAGTTTGGGCAACAATAATGCGCGGTCATCCAGCTGGTTCGGTGCCCAACCGCCGTCCGCAATCAACACAATCGCCCACTTCAATGGTCGTACTCTCCCACCCCAACTCTAACAACAAACCATCATACCCCAAGAACCCCCTCTTTGACGAACCCGAACGTAAACATACCTACGCTATGGACATGGACATAGCCTATGGTTATGCACCACCTGCATCATCTGCCGAAGTACTATACCCCGTGCACTCACAATCCTCATCCTCACCCAAGCAACCCACATACCTTAGTGGTCCATTCGTCTTCCGTGTCCGCCCCGATGGCACACCCATCGAAGAGGATAAAAACAAACCATATCCCCGTGACGATGACCTCGAAGCCTTTCAAATCACCAAACAGAACAAAGTTGCCACAATAAGTTCACACAAGCAGAAGCGATTAGCCAGTCTTGCCGTTCAACATCTTGCGGTGCAACAAACTGCTTCCGCCCAACAACAACAACAACGTACAAGACGCCAATCCAAGGTTGTCAACAAACCATACTCAATTGTTAACACCCCCTACTACAGCCGCCGGCTTGTACAGGTGTAAACCATCAGGCTGCTTGCGAAAAGGTTAAGGCCCCAGACCCCGTCTACAGTGGATGACGACCTGTGCTTCCTGGTTATCTTTAATGACACACCACCGAACCATTCTAAGCACGTGTACCACCATCATCACCATACTCAACCTGCAACGGGGTCTCATAACTATGCGATATTTTCTAAGCCTAATCAGACTGAGTGCATGTTTTTATAAAAAGTGTGAATGCGAGACCGAGTGACTGAGTGAGTGCTTCAGTGGGTAAATGATCTGAGTGCATGTGAATTTATGCAAATTACCGGTGGTTATAATCATCAACAAAGAATTACAACATATCTGTGTGCCGGCAAAAAATAAATCATAAATAGAAAACCTGCTTGCCTCTAAAGAAGCGAAGCAGGAAGTGGAACGAACCCCGATTAGAATTCCTTAGAATAAGTCTTATTTTTATCCTTTCATTGGGTATTCAGAAGTATATTCCAGATAATTTGGAGAAATAAATTCAAAAATTTATTATTTTTTTTTTATTTAAAAACATTTTAATATGATTTAACATAATAAGTTATTAATGAATTTACAAGCAATTAATTGTTAGTTTTTAGTATTTTTAATGTGTAAGCACAGCACTATTCACTAGATATTTTAAGCTCATTCATATTTAATTGTAGTTTTTAATAATTATTTAGTGTAACACGACATTTAATTGTGATGAAAAACGATTTTGAAATAAATTAAATAAATAAATTATTAAAAAAAAATTAAATTTATGCTTTTTTTTTATTATTTTTTGGTAAAATGACGCAAAGGCATGTACGTATGCAATACTGGCTTAAACGAATAACTCAACATCGAAACGTAAGGGATTGACAGCTGCGCGATTCTAGATTTATCATTGGATGGGAAAAAATGGTCTGAAAATGGGGAAAAAAAAGCAAAATATGACTGAACATTAATACTTTATATTTTACTTAGTCCAAAAAGATGGTACACTAATTTTATACGGTTTCAAAAATACATATAACCACCAAAAGTCAGCTTTAAATTTCGCATATTCACCACGTTCTTCAAACTGTATTGAAAAGCCATTGTAAAGTTTCTGTCCCTTAAAGAAGTGAGAAGAAGTGTTTAGTGAGAACCGTTTTATGTAGAAAACTGAAATCTTTAGTAAGTGCTTTGGGAACCATACAATCATGGTTCTTCAGTTGTTCTTCGACATAAGAACAGCAACACATTTCGTACAAAAATAATGACGACCAAACTATGACATTCTATCAGAAAAGAATGAATTGACATTCTGACATTAGATACTGACATTTACTGACATAAATACTGACAGATGCGTCAGTTGTGCAAGCCCTGCATTGAACCCAAATCAGTTGATTTCGGGATTCGTAAAGAAAATAGCATATTTTTTACATGAAATTAAAATGGGGAAAAATGTGGGAAAAAAAAAATAGGGAATTAGACAAATAAAAATCTGGCATCACTGATTGGCAGTCGTAATCGAGCTTTCGCTCTTGAAACTCCATTCGGACTGTGCTCTCCAGTCGTTGGGTGAAACAAAACTTGGGAATAGAGTACACAGTTCTACACGCTCACTCGTCATCTATTGGGGTAATTTGGTCCCTGAATTATTGGATCCCGTAGGCTTACTCCAATTAGGAAGCTTGAGTTGAGAATTTAGGTTCGGTATTTTTGAAAGTCTGAACACTACGAACTTGAACTAAGTTCTCTCTCCTGTTCAGGGAGAAAGGTTTACTATTTTGCTTGATCGCCATTTTGATAAAGATGCATTTTGACATTTCACATTGAGCAGTCGTCAAGTACAATCGATAAGCCAACATATTTTTGTCGTAAAAATATTTTATCAAAAGCAATCAATTCAATTATTATGAGAAGAGAAAATGATGTTCCACCAAAAACCCTCTTTTTATCGTTTAGCACAAGGTTAGGAGGCTATGTGACAGATTAGCACAAGCCGGAGCGACATCACACAAGAAGATCCATTAAAATAGACAGTAATATGCATTATGTGGTATAAAGAGAAATTATTGGCTCTTTTGTTTTTCAAGATGAACATAGTGTTACGGTAACTGGAATACTGAAGAACACCAACGTTATTCGTAGATGTCAAGCCAGTTTAATGCTTGGTTACAATCCAATTACTGAGGAAATTATCTCAAAATGTAGCTCCTTTTTCAACCAATATATTGTACTTTCTTTAAATAATTTTTTGTTTATAATTTCTTATAAAAATGTTCCAAAACTTGAATTTTCACCAACAATGGGCATGGTAGTGGGCGGAGTTTGAAATTTTTTCATCATAATATTAAATTTTGTTCCTAAGAAGTGATATTATTCTAATTAAACCACAGAAAAATCGTTTTTTTTTTTTAAGAAAAACGCCCTTAAAAAGTAGCCGTGACCATATACAATGTATGTGAAATTTGTAGAGTATGTGAATAGCTATACAATTGATCTTATAAGTTTTTTCAAGGTTCATGTAAAATTACTGAAAAAAGTATAGAAAAGTGGGCGTGTCAGTGATCGAATTTTGAAAATGTTTACTTTGTCCTGGTGTCCAAAGACCTCGCATACAAAGTTTCATTGTTCTAGCTCAAAATTTAAGGCCCAAAAACTGGTGACTATTTATAATGATCATTTATATATATACTTTGTTGGGTCTGTCTGCAATATTTCTCTATGTTACAAACTATGTGTCAAACTTAATATACCCTTAGGATAGGGTCAATCGTGCTACACAGACTTCTCCCAATAACCAGAAGCACTTGAATAACTGAAACAAAACATTCATTATGAAATTGAGTAAATACCGATTGAATGTGGTGGAAAATTTTACAAAAAGACCTCTCATTTGCGAGGCTAACATAAGTCATTTAGTTGATACTGTTTTTATAAATATTCAATAAAACACTTGTCAGCTTTAAAAAATCTTTTTTTTTTTATTTCCCACAAAGTTATAAACAAAACTAAAATAGTAAACCTTCCAGGGAAGCACTCTATAGTTGCATTTTTTCAAAACTAGGAAACACACTTTTGAATACTTGAAAGAATAAGAAAATATGAGTTTATCGCACGATTTTGAATTCTGTCAAGAAGATGTAGTGTCTTTTCCTGTGCACCGGAATGCATATTTAAGCGTGATCCGTCGATCCATTCCTCCGTTGTTTTTAACTGAGAGCTTAATTGAATAGCGACATTCTCGTTTGACAGATTCGATTCTCATAATATAATCTTCAGATGTTCCAGTGAAATCAGATGGGAGCTCACACACACATGTTTATATTTCAGCGGCTGGCTTGACAACACTGCGTGCGGCTGTGCGTACATTTTGTTGATATTCAATCTGCAGAAAATATTTTGTTCAAAAGCAAAGAACATCCTATTCACGATAATAAACGGACAGATGTGCAAGATGACTGTCTAGTTAAGTTCGTCTATGCTTTCTACTTCTTTAATCCGTTGATCCGTTGTTAGTAAACATATTCAAACACTTATTTATATTGAAGTTCGCGCATTCATTAGTGGAAGCACTGAGAAAATGTAGAGAAAAGAGCTATAATCTGTCAACTGATTGACTGTTCTTTCCGCCAGTACGTCAACTTCAAAATCAAATTGATTAGGGCCTTTATAAATGAAGTAACAAATTTCTTGCACTGATAAACAAAACAGCCATCTTGCAACGTTCTACAGAATGCTGTTACTTATACAGATTTTGGAAGCACTAGATTCCATTCAGTTTGTTGAACCCCATTTTATGATGCTGGCATGATTGGAATTTAATATTCTTAACATATGCTGCCATATCACGGCTTAAGGGCAGAGACGTAAATTCTGAAACGAATGGGAAAATAAACGTAGTATCTAATATCTTTCTATTCGTATAGTATCATCACCGAAGAAGTGAGTAGGACTAGAAATGACTGGCAGAATATCATTTATGAATATTAGAAAGATAATCGGAGAAAAAACAGAGCCTTGGGGAACACCACCTATATAGTGAATTGTGGACTTGAAACTCTTGAAGAAAGTGCTTGATGCCACTATGTTTCCATATAGTGATAAAGAGATTGATGCTACTTTTCGGTGAGAGTATATCTAACCTTAGATAGAATGCACTTTTTACTATGAAAGCGTGATTGGGGATATCTACTGATTAGTCAGCCAGCATTTCCATGGCTTTGGGAAGAAGAAATATTGATGCAATGCAAGTCCCATTTTTTGGGGACGGACTGTACAATTACTGTCTTATCGGAAAGAAACTTAAGTGGTAGGGCAGATGGACTTGCGCTTTTAGCCACTATTTCCTTGGTAAAGATATCGGGTGTGATAAGCAAAACGTAAGATCTTTGCTAAAAGTTTCAGATCTGTACTTTTTTGTTGACTGCCTTTAGTATCATAAATTTTGCTTAATTTCTGTTAAGAAACAACTTCGGAGACTGGTCTGCATTACCATCGACTGAAGCGATTTAAATTCACACAGTACAGTGCACTGTATTTTCATGAATCATCTGAAAAATCACTTACAAATGTTGATTGTTGTCGCATATAATGTATCTAAAGTCCAATTCTGTCTTTTACCACAGACAGTTCAAAGGAAAGAAGTACCAGAATTTTGTATGTATGTTCACAACCCGATAAGTAACAATTTAAAGTCCGAGAATGACTACAGGAAATGCAATATAATTCCGTAATAAGATCAAGACAACGTATTAGCCGCGGGAAATCCCAAAATCACCGGATTTTGCTGTATAATTTAGTTCTTTCGTGCCACGACTTTCAATTAAGAACTATAACTTATTGACTGAACCATTCTGACGTGGTCGCTCAGAATCGACGAAATGTGGATTCCCCAGAATAATATCAAATGAGAATGCGTTTGTTTTTTCTGATTTATTTTAATGAATTTTAGGAATCATAATAACACGATGTCCTTCCATTGTTTAACTGAATGGCATCGAACGATGTGAATATTTTAAAGGGTTTTCCTATCTTTCAATTTGAATAAAACAAACTGTCAGTGAGATGTCATAGAAGGCCCATGTATGTCATTATCTATGGAATATAACATCATTCAAATATCTTCCACGGATTCGTTGGATCTGGAACGTCAATTTTTCCATAACTCTGGCGCATAAAAAAGACTGAATTTGGCCAATGGAATTGATTATGTTGGATTTCAGGGCAATGGTGGTTTGTGGTTTATTGGCATAGACCTGTGACTTAAGAAAACCCCACAAGAAGAAGTCTAACGAGGTCAAATCGCACGATCTCGGTAGCCAATTCGCCTCCAAAATCCACATCAAACAGTGACGTACGGTTGTAAGCGGATCCACGACCTTGAGAATAGTTTTCTCGGAAGGACGATTATGGCGACCATAAAATGGGTAAATCGCGCAAAATGTTGCTCGAACAGAAAAGCTACTTTCATAAAATACTTCAAACATTTGGACATGCTATTGAACGCTTTAACTCTCCATGACAGGCTTGACAAAAGACAACCAATTTGACAGATGTAGGTTCAAGAATATGGCGGCAATCACCTGTCAAAATTCGGAAATCTGTTTTTCTAATTAATAGTACGTATAAACATTTCGGCTAGTTTCTGCATTTTAGTCCAAATACTTAGCATTTCGCCATACATTTTTCTACATTCTAGAAAACTGGATTCCAGCGAAGCACTGACTTTCATGGCTGCATTTGTAAGTTCGTCAAATCGAACAATCCTCTTTACAAATTCGGCACGTCAAACAATGACATTTCAACCCGCTGAATAAACAAAAAAACTGCTGTCAACTAAACAATAAGTCATTTCAAGTAATCATTGCAAAAATAATGGAACAACGAAAAACTGTATAAGCAAGGGAGAAGGAAATGGACAGACACAGACACAGACGAGGAATATTTTGTTAAACTCTGGGAAGAGAAAATTGGTGTGCTCCGTGGCAGCCGCTCAGTTCTCAATTCTGACACTAGCTGTCATTTGAAATGCTGAAGTTGCAGTGGGAACACAAATTTGGATTTCGAAATTTTTTTCCTGAAATGTTGCATTTGGGTGCGGTGTAAACGTACTATAAGGCCCCATTTTCTCAAAGTCCATCCATCCTTTTAAATAAGTCATAAGCTGTACACGAATATAGATCAGGTTTCACCAATTATTAATTCAGAAGCAACCCAGACCTTTTTATACCCTATCCTAAGGGTATATTAAGTTTGACACATAGTTTGTAACATAGAGAAATATTAAAGATAGACCCAACAAAGTATATATATAAATGGTCAGCATCAATAGCCAAGTCGATTAAGCCATGTCCGTCCGTCCGTCCGTCCGTATGTCACCAGTTTTTGGGCCTTAAATTTTGAGCTAGGTTGATGAAATTTTGTATACGAGGTCTTTGGAAAAGTAAGCAATACAAGTGTAAAATTTTTTAAAATCCGCCCACTGACACGCCCACTTTTCAAAAAAATCACCTTTTTTCACTATTTTCATATGTAACTCGAAAAAACTTACTTGAGCAAATATGAAGATATCCACTTAATCTACAAATCGTCTATACATTGTATATGGCCACGCCCACTTTTTAGGGGCGTTTACTTCAAAAATTAATTTTCGAGTAAAAATATTAGTTTATAGGCAAAATAGTGTGTCGCCCACTGACACGACCAAATAAGATAGGGATAGGGTATCATACGATCCGCTCCAGGCGGATTGTAGCATTTTTCACTGGTTTTTATGTAACAATAGGACGAATGTGCGTGTAAATGAGCCTAATCATTGTTGATCGCATGTCTTCAAGTAGTTGGGGGAACTCACATTCGTGTGATATGAATAATTCGCACATTTAATTTCAAATCTACAACGCATGGCGAATAATTGCCATTGAATCGAGGTGTGAATATCTAGATCTAGCGAAACAACAATGAGAGAATGTCACCAAAGAAAGGTCGATGACTTGAAAATAATTATAAAATACATTATCTAAATGAAAAAATGATAAAAGCTACGCCAATTAATCAAGTTTATATAACAAAAATCAAAAGATACAAATTCCTCCAGAAAAAAAAAAGAAAAAACAAAAGGAATCTTCACGTGATTGTTAGGAGAAACAAATTCTTAGCGAAATTCTTTAGTCACAATTTGAGCATCCGTCTAAATATGTAAATTATTTAAATTTTTTAGGAAACACGGATCTAAGATGTCCATCTGAACACGGGACGCAACCACAGAGGAACAGCCGAGTGTGAGTCTTATCTAAAATGCCAACAGACGACGTCGTCGTAAAAATGTTAATTTCTTTTGAATTGGTTACCGATATTTGGTAATTAAATAAAAAACTGTCGCCAATGTTGTTTTGATGTCTACACTTTATTTGTGCTTCTTTTTATGTCGTAGTTTATCTACTTTTATTAAAAGTTATGGAAATTCCAATCTAGCTAACGATAATTAAAAGCCCAACAAAAAAAAAAAAACAAAAAATAAACTCGATGATGCTTTCATCCGGCGCCCAGTAGAATATTAGCAAATATGCGAATTTTTTGCAAATGATGGAATTTTTTTCTATTCAAACTGGTTGTTATAAATAGTTTTTTGTTTAAATTTTTTGGGTTTTTATAATATAGTGCGGTGGTGGGCGTTTTAAAGTTGTTGTATGTGCCGCATTTTTGGACTGTCTCGGGTTCTTTGAGATGGTCTTAAGATAAATGTGCTAATTGGGGAAAAAATCATCTTAATCATTGATTATATTGCCGCCGAAAATGCCTTCGATAGGTGCGTACTATAATTGTATAGATGTGGAAAACATATTTAAAAATCGAGAAATCAATTTAGCCTTCTCATTTGGATGTGGCATTTGGATGAAGTGCGATAGACTAACTACGATACCAATTCGACTGATCCGACAGTCGACCATAATCAACATCGTCGGTCGAGGTCACGTCTCTTAGTAGTCTGTATCCACCGTGGTCTTATCTTCGGCGTACTCCATGCTCGGCTACAATTTTGCCTCATCCACTGTGGTGGCCCCTTAAAGTAGAATGATTACCTCCATTTCGCCTTCATTTACTGGCTTCCACTATCGTCCAGTGACGGTGCTTAGTAAGAATTGGCACCTTATCTGTGGACATGTCCATACCCAACTTTAACTGTAGTACTTACTTACTTACTTAAAGGGCTCCCGACCCTTGTAGAGTCCCTGCCTGAGACATCGTTGCCTTCCATCCTCTACGATCCGGAGCACGCTGCTTCCAGTTGTGAAGACCAAGTTTTCTGGCATCCGCGACAGCTTGGCCTTTGTACCGGAGGTTCGGTCTTCTTCGCCACCTCGAACCTGGCGGCTGGGATTCGAAGATCCTCTTGGCTGGAGCATTGTTGTCCATTCGCTCGATGTGGCCGAGCCAATAAAGTCTGCGTATCTTAGCTTTTTGGACTACATCCACATCCTGGTACAGCTCATAGAGTTCGCGGTTGTATCTTCTGCTCCATTCGCCTCCTCGCATAAGGGACCTACATAATATCCGACGGAGTATTTTTCGCTCGAACGTCCCCAATATTTGCTCAGCTTTCTTACTTATCGTCCAGCACTCGGCTCCATACAGCAGGACTGGTAAGATGAGCATTCTGTAGAGCATTAATTTGGTCCGTCGAGTTAGGAGTTTTGAACCCAGTTGTTTCGCCAAACCGAAGTAGCAGGAACTGTAGTAGGAACGCTCAATATCAGCTCGTATCTTTAACGCCTGCAAGATGACTTTCCTACGGGTGTTCTGAAATACTACCTCCTAGGTACTAGCATCGAAACTGGAAGCAAACGGCCAACTTTTGGCACAATTTCAGAATATCAGCAAATGGATGGGAGTGACTGTATTGGACTTGAGGAAGACTTCCGTGAATTCTCTTGGGCAGAGATTATCCTCTCTTAGAGATACTAATCTCCTTGTCCTCATCAATAACCACCAACGTTGAGGTCTCGCCTATACGAATCAATTTGCTCTTTAAAAAACTTTAAAAATTAAAATTCGTAGCTAGTGAGCTAGTGAGCAATCTTCTGTGAAAAAATACGAAAATTTTTTGTACTCGAACAGCTTTTCGTAAAAGTTCGCTATTACGAACGAATCTTATAATTTTACACAGGAAAGTAGACACTCATCTAAAGAAAACCGAATTAGATGATGGTGTTGATTAGACGCCGCCGTGACTAGACGTGGCATAACTAGATCCCATAACAATGACTTCTAAAAAAGTTGCAGAGACAAAGAATAAATCGACTCTCTTCTCTACATTCTGTACGACGCACGACTGAAGTATTCGATTTAAAGCAAACAATTAAACGTTTGCCTTGGAAGTTTCAATTTATTTTCAAAGCTAAACAAACTAAACAGAATCCTTAAATTCTTGCACTTAACTTTGTTTATTTGGGTCAGATCTTCCTGAAGGTGTGGTAGTATGTTGTATCAATATTAAATCCTAACCATATTTGACTTTAAAAGCGAGGACTGGCAAATGTGATCACTAGACCACTGAGAAGAGGCTTTCATACGAATAGCCAAGGAGGCGGTCATCTATATGCCCAATATACATACATTAGACACAGATTCAAAAGCAATAGATGACGGACTTGTGTTGTGCTTTAATTAAATGGTTGATGTGAACAGCATAGCTAACCACCAGACCTTTTATGTAGTACCTGCTAGAGTATAGACTAAATACCGACCCCAAATATACGGTGATAATCATGTTTCCTCAAGAAGCAGTGATAGAACGTCATTTATTCAATTTGAATATTATTTTCAAACACAACATCCTAAAAGTATACTATACTACACACAATTTCTTTCTAACATCTTATGAAACTCACTTATAAGAAAACCCCTAACGAAACATCAACTGAAACCATATGACATTTCCCCGCAGCACAAATTACACCAAAAGCAGAAAATCTAGAGCTCTTCCTGCTTTAGTGATAAAAATAAAATAAAAATTCAAAGTAAAATTTAATCTAATAAATTGCTATTTATGCCTAGTTATAAAGTAAATTGCGTATAGTATCCGCCAAAAGCATAAAACTCCAGTGACAACCGTTTTTTAAGTTAAAATTTACGCACCATGAAGGGCTTGTTTGCATTTCTTAAAAATAAGACCGTATTTTACGTAAGTTTAGCCGGTACATTAATCGGTGTATCATGTTTTGTTAAGTAAGTTTTAGTTTTTCATGGCCTTATCAAGTGAAATAATTGAAATAATCCTAGGGATCAAATGCAAGGTGGTCAATACCGCAAAAAGACAAAAGCCGATGGCAAAGTATGTATCGTGACGGGATCGAACACTGGCATTGGCAAGGAGACAGTCCGAGAATTGGCTAAAAGAGGTGCTCATGTTTACATGGCCTGTAGAAATATGGAGAAATGTGAGGAGGTAAGTGGCGGACGTTTCATAAAATCACTTAATTGTTGTCGAATCACTTAGGCTCGAAAGGAAATCGTTTTGGAAACGCATAACAAACACGTCTACTGCCGCGAGTGTGATTTGGCTTCCTTGGACTCTATTCGGAAATTTTCTGATGCGTAAGTAGAGGGTGTTTTACTTTATTTAATTTGTTCACTAAAGCCCATGTAGGTCCAGTAATCAAGCAATCTAGCTAATTTCCTTCGCTGTGACATTTTCTGTTCTAATTAACTGTCCTCGGTCAGTGTTCCATTGCATCAGAACATTTTACATAAAATTGTGACCAATTCACTACACAATAGACCCGCGCAAGAATCCCTAAAGTCTGGCTATTACAACTTATGGAAATCCAAATCTACAGAACACATTTGGAGGCACCTGTTCCACCGAAAAACTCGTCATCGTTACTTGTGTAAATTATACCTAGAAGCAGGTTATCTATCTGCCACCTTGCCTAAATCTGGTGACCAAACCTCACATCAACCTCTAATCTAAGTCTGCTATTGAGAACCAAATCTGTAAGTCAAATCTGATTTAACAGAAGTGAAGCTGCGGTTATTACTGAGCCAAAAAAGATTTATTCCCAATCAACATCCGCAATGTTTTTTAGAGCCCTGCTATTAGATAGATAGTTTTAGTCAGGTTAATTATTTGTACAATGGACTCTCCATAAACTGTGTATTTTATTGTTTCAATTCAATATTTTATTAGGTTTAAGAAGGAACAAAGCAGACTGGATGTGCTGGTGAATAACGCTGGCGTTATGCGTTGCCCACGAACATTAACCCAAGAAGGCTTCGAAATGCAACTTGGAGTCAATCATATGGGTCATTTCTTGTTAACAAATCTTCTCTTGGATGTCTTAAAGGTATTTCAATTGCTCTCCTATTTTCAATTTTAAATATGTTTGTGCATTTTTTTTTTTTTTAGAAAAGCGCTCCCAGTCGTATTGTTGTCGTCTCCAGTTTAGCTCATACTCGTGGAGAAATCAACGTTACAGACTTAAATAGTGAAAAAAGCTATGACGAGGGAAGTGCTTACAGTCAGAGTAAACTTGCAAATGTTCTCTTCGCTCGCGAACTTGCTAAAAAATTAGAAGGTAATAAATCATCTGAATTTATTCCTCTTTAAGTATGTATTCTAAATGATTTTTTGTAGGTACTGGAGTCACTGTCAATTCACTTCACCCGGGAGTTGTAGACACAGAAATCGTCCGTCATATGGGTATATTCAATAGTTTTTTGTCGAGTATATTCGTTAAGCCATTGTTCTGGCCATTTGTTAAGACTGCTAAGTCGGGTGCACAAACTACTATTTATGCAGCACTAGATCCTGATTTAGAGAAGGTCAGCGGCCTTTACTTTAGTGATTGTGAGCCAAAAGAAGTTGCCATTGCTGCTCAGAATGATGATCTAGCCAGATGGCTTTGGTCAGTCAGTGAAAAGTGGACAAGAGTCAGTTCTTAATATATACACGAGACAATGTGAATGTATGTTCTTTTCTGTGAGCATTTTTAAAATCACCTTTGCATTGGAACGTGTAATGCTAAGAACTAATGAGAACTTATTTAATGCAATAAAAAAAAAGAAAGTAGATAGCAACTAATTACAGAAAGTGTTTGATTTTTATCATCTATTGGCTTTCAGAGGATTGAGATAGTTTTGAAGCAGTACTCACTTGAGTAAGTACTAGGGCATATACATATGTGTAGGAACCACCAGCTCACAAGGCAGTGGTACCGTACCCAAAATCGGCTCTGACTAAGAAGCTTGGAATAGTGAGGCAAAGCAAAAGCCAGGGAAAAGTGATCCAAAGCTAGGAGAACGGATTCGTGCACTAAGGACTCAATACTGTCACCATGTTGGCAAAACATGGCTTTTTGAAGCGCACAGTTGGTGACATTTTACATTCTTAGGGATAACGACAGCTTCTGCCAAAATACAACTCAACAGCGGAATGAAAATATGTACGTTGAGTCAACGGTTTAGTTTTTGTTCACGAAAATCCACATTCTCGTAATCTAATCTGATCCTCTCGTCAGTTAACTAAAAATAAGTACAAAATGTAAATAACTTCTTGGGTACTCACCATTTTCCGTAGGTATTTAGGTATACCTATTAAGATATTTTCATACATGTTGTGCTGCTTCGTTCGGTACTTGCTTGAAAACTTGTGTCCGTATATTCACTGGCAAAAAGAAATAGAGATCCTTAATTTATTTGAAAATCCGAATTAATTGCAACACGGTATTTGAAACAAAAATAGTACATAGAAGTGCATAGTATCCATCTCGACGCGAAAACAAATTCGTGTCACAGCAATACACCCGAAATAACGCACTGCGCTGCTAAGCTATTCAATTGCGATTTGTTATGATTTTAAATACATACAATCAAATTACTGAAACATCTTTAAAAATTGTTCTTTTATTTTTTTTAGTGAATGAAACGTCGGCCTAAGATTTTCGATATTGGAGTGATGCCAAATTTGGTTTCTTTCTTTTTTAAATTTTGTATTCTGAACATAGACAAACAAAATACTTGACCCTTGGTTCCCACAAGAGCAAAAGTACCACGGATTTTGAATGTTTTCTGAAGTTTCCGTCAAAATCAAATTGGAGCTCAAGCACACATTCTCAATCCGCGGTACATTTCATGGGCGAAAGGGAAAGAAAGGGACACCACGATTTTTTTATAGTTCGCACGTTCGTCCACATGTATTCACAGATAGGAAATTTAAACTCAGCGTATTTTACACAATTTTCTAAATTAGTTTGTCTATGATTCTGAATATTTCTCATGCATGTATGTATTTCTTAAACCCAACTACCTAGGTTTTCTGTTTAATACACCCGATAATATCATACCTCTGTAAGATGTAAAATGTGTGGTAACAAACCCCTGTTATGATTTTTTTATACGGAATAAAGATCTATCTATCATATCACCCGATTCGCTCTGATGCGATGATTTCAGAAAATAGTAACTTTGACATTTGATTTTCAGAGCTTTTCGTTTAAAAAACGAAAATGCTATGACACTTAAGTTATTCATAAGATATCTTTCTGTATTTCGTTCTGTACTCATATACAGGGCAAGGGTCTCAGAAACATTAAAACATTATACGTGATGGGTAATTCCTTTGTAATTTATAGCATTTGTATTCTTTCGGGAGAATTATTTTACATCATAAAAAAATTATATTATTGTAAAATTATTATTTATTATTTTTGGAAGTAAATTTTTAACCTTCATCAGTTCCTTGGGTAAATTTGAGCATTGTATTTTTGTAGTTTAAGTTGAGATTACTATGCTTTTATTTCGCCAAATCGAGCAAGAATTTTGGCTCAAGGCAAAAATCGTGTATATATTTTATGTTTTCAAAACATACATTCAAGATAGATATTACTTATAGGCTGTACAAGAAGTTTTTCTAATAGGTTCTTGTGGGTCCTATGCCGTTGATCCATCAACCAGTCACCATCAAAAGAGCTTGTTGTCACATATGTACTTCACGCTCAAATTCCTTCTCACTGCTTCAAAATATGCGAAAATGCGCACTCGACTGAATTGATTTTTTTTTATATTTTCCTATTCCTCGGCAAAGTTTTGTTTTTTTCCCTTAATATTAATCCAAAATGTATTTTTTCTAATTGAGTTACTAAAGCCTTAAATAATAAATAATTTTCAATTAGAAAACCATTTTGATTTCATTGCTGGACAAAAATATAGGCCCCGGAATATGTGCGTCAAATTGACCCACGAGGAACTTAAAAGTTACTTGAAATAAGGGACCGATGAAGGTTAATTATGCAAGAATTTGCTTGTATTTATAAAAGTATTTCCAAAAGCTAAATTTAATGTAATATTATTTGAGGGTTTAAAATGATATTGGTTTGGTGACAAAACAACAGTGCGTATTTTGTTCTTTATTTTTCAACCATTTATTGATAGCTATTAATTTTAGTTCATATTTTTTTGTCCATATATTCTCAACTTTCGAATTTTGGAATTTATGAAGAATTATTAGTTGATTTGAAAAACTTAAGCGAAATTCATAACGTGCATTTAGACTTATATTTATTTATAATTCTATTTCTTTCAGTACAAAATCATTCGATTAAAGTTCAAGACTGCATATAGTTGAAATATATCTTTTGTTTAATTTGTGATATAAATATAAGTGGGTTTCTAATTTATGTTTATTTGATACAATAAATTTGTACACCAATTTTATTATTTAGAACCACATGCAGTTTTTTTTTTCTTTTTTAATTTTTACAAAAATTTTTACATTTCTCTCGCTGTACGCATCCATTTCGAATAAAATCTCACTTTTGCTCACGTATTTCTGTTCGCCTGTACGCTTCCACTTTTTCGAAGTCCAAATAAAAACATTTTATAATTTCACAGAAACAAGCATTAATTTTATAAAATTACCCTCTTGCAATAGCTTATAATAAATATTAAAAAAAGCCTGTAAAAAAGACGAAAATGAATTGCTAAAATTATTATGCTGTGCCAGCGCGCCCGCCAAACGGCAATTCAAATCATGAGAACAAAATGTTTCACTCGAGCACATTTGTCGCACAGGTAAACGGAACATCCATCTCGTAGTCCGCCATTACGCTTAGTGATGAACGTGTCCCTGTGAAAAACTCGTGTCGTTGCACAATCCAATCAAATTTCTACCAATTAAGTGCGTGAAATTACCAAAAACTAGTGAAAATTAACAAATTCAATATCGTCCATTGTCATTTTCGCCAAGAAAATGCTGTAAATCACGCGATTTAGTGCGAAAATAATGCTCTGAAAAAAACAAAACCTATCAAGCATTCGGGTCGTTCATTGATTTTTTCTGCTGTGGGGTGAAATACGGGAAAAAAAAACGAAACGAAAAAAAAAATGGCGTTCTGGTGATGTGTGTGCTGGTAGTACATCGAATGCAGAGCCCTCTGGGTGGCGCATTTGTTGTTTCAGTTACGTCCATTTGTCTGTCGTTGTCGTCGCCGCCGCCATTTTCGTTGTCGTCGTGAGGCTGTGAGTATTCGAAGAGAGAGAGAGAGAGAAAGTTCGAAAATAGCGTCGCAGTTTCGAACATCGCGCGAAAATTTCGAATCTGTATATCTGGTTCGCTCTCTCTTACGCAATAGTGTTGTTTTCACGAGTTGAGGGTTTTCGAAGTTTCGTTTCTCTGTTTGACAGAAGAAGTGAGTGTCAGAATTTTGTTTTTTTTTTTTTTGTTTCCTTCTTCAGCTAATATAAGTTCGAATGTGCGCCGTTGCTTTGGAAAAGAGATAAACAATACGTGCCGCGCGTTTAATGTTAGGTCGACTCACTCTGGCTCGTTGTGTTTGAAGGGTAGCCCGCTGGATGTGGCTTTTTTCTCGGGCTAAAGTGGGAATTCTCCACACTGATGCCGCCATTATGGCTTTTTGGGATAAATTCGGCAAAAATGTTTTTCCCTCGAAATAGTGTTTGCGGTTTTCTATTGGAAATGGTGGTCTAAAATTCCACTAAAAACGGTGTGAAATGGTGCGTCCTTTGATTTTTTTTCCTCTGCATTTAAAGGTTTTAACTACGGGAAAGTGAATTTCTGTTTTGTGGGAATAAAAATCCAAAAAAAAAATCAATTTTTTGCAGAGAAAAAAAAAACGAGTTGTCGACATGGTTGGGTTGTGTGGTGAATTCGCTGCGTTTTCCCTGTAAGCGAAGAAGGCGTGTAGGTTGTTTTTTTTTCGCTCGATTTCGCTTGAGTCGGTCGTCGTCGCCGTATGTTTGTCCGGGAGGGAAAATAGTGCGAAGAAGCGAAAAAAGGGAGACATTTTTTGATACAAAATACAAAAAAAAAAAATAAAATAGCAAATGCACCGCGTGACGTTTTGTCGTGTTGTTGTTGGTGCGCTCCCACACATGAAAACAAAAAGAAATGAGTGCGAGCTCCGGCGACACACCTGTCAATTCTTTTTTTTTTTTTTTTTTATTTATTTTTTAGCAGTTAATTCGCCTTAAATGCATTTTTTTTTCTTGTAAATCTATGATTTGTTTATAAGCAAAATGATGACAGAGAGGGTTTTGAAGGTTTTTAATTGGGAATTTGATTTCTAATTTAGAAACCTTTTTGGATAACAACATTATTAGCAGTAGCAGCAATAGGAATAAGAGGAGCAGCAGTAACAGCAACAACAACAGCAGAAATCCATTTGGCGGCAAAAATATCAACAATTGCGTCAATCAACGGAAGGAAAGTCGTCTTGTGGAGTCTACCGCTTGGGCGGTCGTCGTTCCCCAGTCCCATGAGGGGACGAGAACGCACTAAATTTTATTATAAAATTTAAGAATTTAAAAAAAAAAAAGAAAACAAAACAAAAATCATGTCCAAACTATCGTTTCGGGCGAGAGCCCTCGATCCAGCCAAACCAATGCCAATCTTTTTGGCTGAAGAATTGCCCGACTTGCCGGAGTATTCAGCTATTAATCGAGCGGTTCCACAAATGCCCAGCGGAATGGAAAAGGAGGAGGAATCGGTAAGTAGACGTTGTACTTATGCTCGAAAATGTAGTGACATTGTATTATTAATAGAAGATCAAAAATAACGTTGACATCTCTGTAGATCTAATTAGATAGAACTAACGCGATGACCTTCTATTGAAGGATGATTTATGATTAATTATTTGATTTTTTTTTTTTTGTAAACAAAGAAATGTTTTCATTTGGAATGTAAACAAAAGATACGGGAGGAGGGGATAGTTAATAAATAATGTTGGAAGATGGCTGAAGAGTCATTCTTGATTTTACTCATGTGAGTGGGAGCAATTGTACAAAAAAAAAAAAGAGTCAAATTTTATCCAGGGAGTCAGTAACCTCAGAAGAGGTTGATGAAGTGAAGACAGCGACTCGTCTTCAAATTGATGTTCGTCACGAATTTTGGAAATCGGTACATGACGGAATAAATAATGAGTAATAAGAAAGAAAAAGATCGTTTAGGTAGTACTTTAAATAAGACTAATGTAACATCGCAGGGTTGACCTGTGGTAATTTTGGGGGCATGCACCTTTTTTTTTTATTTTTTTTTCTTAAATCTTTTACCTGGTAATAACCTTTATATCCAAATCTTTCTTGTTTATGGTTTATCCTAATGTTCTTGAAAAGAATGTGTCCTTTGTTCGTCAAATTTCTTTTTTTTTTTAATTGTGAAACTGTTTTTCTCTCGTTTTCTTGAATTTTTTTAAAACTTAATTTGAGGCCAGCTGATTTGAATTAAAAAAACTGTCAACTGTTTTAGCTCGATATGTTTGTTTTCCGCTACTGTCTGCGTTCCAATGACTACTTTGATTACTTATTACTTTTTACTTGTTCCAATACGAAAGGAAAGTTTTGGTTTCGTGAACATTTTTGATCTCAAAATTTAGATAAATTTTAACATAACTTTTATGCCAATTCTGCCTGTCTGTCACCAAAACTGCAGTCTTAACGTGGGACCTCGTTTTGATCAAACTTCAAATCTGGGGTTTGTGGGATAGTTCTTAGAGGTGAAATTGAAATTTTTGCTTTAGCACTAATATTAACGGTACCTACTTATAATCTTTAAAAAAAAAAAAAAAACGATTTCGGCTAGTTTCAAAATGGTGTATACTCTTTAAAATTAAAATTTTTAAAAAAGCACATCGACAATGTTCTTGTTTCTATAAAATGAAACTAAGGCTGCTTGATGGCGAAATTTTGTGTAGAAGTTAAAATAACGGTACTTTTTAGAGCCAATAACTACAATAACTGCAACGATTTGGGTTATACAGACGCAGTTTGACTAATCTTTCAAACAGGAGGTATTTCTCGGTTATCACTAACATTGTGGCGAAGTTTTTTTTGCACTCCTTTGTTGTTTATTCTTTTTATTCTTGCCTTGTTATAGCAAAGAATGCCTACTTTCTTTCTTTCTCGGTACATTCGTACGTATGGACATACATATGTTTATATATTACAGTTTTTCCATCTATCCCGTACCTAGATATGTACTATATAAAATAAGAGTCGATTGTTGCCTTACAAGTAGAATGCTGCCTACTAAAAAGTGGATTGCTTTGCTTGAAAAGTTTTTCACGAGTGACTCGAAAGCGTAGTATTTTTCAATTGGAAAATTACTCCTTAAAATTAGGGCTATAAGACCCGCGCAAATTGTATTAACTTGGCTCTTTGTGGCTGTAGCGTCTCCTCCATTAAAACCACACATTTTCTATTGGACTTACATCGGGACTAAGGGTGGGTATCCTACCATCTGGGGTGCCATGGCGCAGTGGTTAGTGCGTTGAACTACTGTGCAAGGGGTTCCAAGTCTGCCAAGCTAGGCCTTGGCTCTCTATGGGCTGCTTACTGCCTGATATATATATTGTTACTGGCCTACCCTAAGCCTTTCCATGATGGTTATCAGAGTGAATGAGTTGGATGTCCTTCACTTATTAAACAAGTTTGAGAGTTTAACAATCAGAAGGAAGATTCGTCTGGGATACCTTTACTCCAAACATGATCCGCAAACTCCTAGTCCTATTGAAAAAGAAGAAAGAATATATCAAGTGTCTAGTCTACCAGCCTAACACCTAGTTGTGATGGCATTCTAGATTTTCTCAGCTTCCTGGCTTGCCTGGCGATCTGTAGCTTACTATTGATCCTTTGTCAAGTTTTAAATCGATGTTTCTAATTCCTTTGCAACGGCCAATTGCTCAAGGTTCGATTCCCGAAAAATACACCAGCGTCCAAATAAATCTAGCTGATATGACAAAGGTAATATAGAATTCCAATTCGTCGCGCTCTAAACAAATATCACATCCTTGTGTTTCCGTTAAGACTAGCTTAACTAAGGCTAGTGCCATTGTACTAACTATTGACCTTCCTAGCAGAGAGCTGCCATTTGTATTCTAATACCTTTATACCTATATCTTTAGGAAAAAATTAAGCAGAATCAAAAAAAAGTTATTTTAATGCAAACACCAGTTGTTCCCCTTCACATTCCAAAATCCCCACTAATTTTACCTCCCCTCCAATGTCAGAAGTTAATATTCGCAAATTTGCTTGCTGATGCCAACAAAAAAATCATCCCCAATTTGTCTGATGCCGGGATAAGTTAGGAAATATAGAAAAAAAAAAGTTATTCCATGTACGAGTATACTTATATGTATTATTTTTGTACGATTTCATGCTCACGTGTGTCTAGTTCCAAAAAGGGGCGATGAAATCAACCCGATGCCATGGATACGAGATGTGTATGTGGTAGATTATGAAAGCTGTTTCTAACTCATCATCCCATTCATTCTGGCTCTTTAATAACTTCATGGCAAAGGACTCAGATTCACGAAGCTTTAGCGATACAGAAGTGAGATATTAATAAATTTCCTTAACGACGAACATCATTATGAAATCAATGATTATACGGCTCACAGAAACTTAAAAATTTAAAAAAGCCAAAGCATACGAATTCTTGATTTCAATCTACTTATTTGGATGTTTTTTTTTATAAATATTTTCTTATCACAGCTCACGTCCGTCTACAACAACTTTAGGTACCTTAACACAAATTTTCAATCGCCGCGTCGTAATTTTCCAGATAAGAAAGCAAATGAACATCTGGTGGACAAATTTAAGGCAAAAAATGTTTTTGTCTCAATAACCTCAAAAAAACGTGAGGGAATACCCCGAATGCAGTTTAATTGAGTTGCAAAATTCGTCACTTATGGAAATGAGCATCTCTTTGATCAGTTTGTGGTGAATTTTGCCCAGGAATTTGGGCCTGTATCCCTATAATATCGCTCTGACTCAAGAGCTGAAGCGGAATGAGCACCAGGTGCGATGTAACGATGATTGGTTCAGTGACCCAAAATGTGGTTGATGCTAAATTCCTCCCCTTAAAAAACTTTCTAAGTATCTCTTTCGGACTACCTAACAATTGTAGCATTTTCGTTCAGATTTAAGGTGGTAACAATGTCATTGTTGTGATTGTTACATCTGCAAAAGATATTGACTTCTAAAAGCACAGTCAAGTGGCAATAAATCCCCTGGTATCGAGTTCGCATACATTCCACATTTAACTACATACTGTAAGTGGTAATAAGGTTCAAGTTTCAGGAAATAGAAGTTTTGTTTACCTCATGCGATCGTCTGACAAACATCCTAAAGTACCTATAGCTCTTGGAAATTCATGTTTTTCGTGTGCGGCATAAAACTTAAGGTATACCGCTCACAACAGGCACCTTAATGGTGTCAAACTCCTTCAAAAAATTAGCCTTACTAGCACTTGGTGAGAGTAATTAAGTGCGAGACTTTGCGGGCTTGCCAATCAGGGTCCAGGGAAATTGATGTAATAAAAAGGGCTCCAATGTAATCACTGTTAATTCGGTGGATATCTTTCAAGTCGTTTTTGACAGTTCTTTGACTTTAGTGCTCACTGTTTTTTGACAATTCAGTAAACTTGCACCAGAAGAAACTTATTTTGATACGTGGTCGTCAATTTGCAAAGAACGACGAAATTTCGTACTACATTCAGTTGTTGGAGTACCCAAAACCAAGAGATAACATCTTGCCTCTTAGATTGCGCTCTTGAGCAACTTTAAGTCGATCCATATTTTTATCGAAAAACAATGTTTGGTGACGAGGCGCACAAGCAATATTGCTGTTTCTGGAGTCCATTACACACATAACAGTGCCTGTTTCGTGTGTGCCTCAGGCTGTTAGTATCGTAGGTCCTTATTATTTCAAAAGTTTGGCCGAACCTTGGTGGTGAATAATTTTTTGCAATACATAAATGGACGACGTTGATCTGGACGATACTTGCATGTGGCTCGCGTGGGGTGTAGGCATACATGCCCCACATGCAATGCATAAACCGATTTTGTCAAAGGGTCTTTACTCTAAACGGCCTTGCCTGTCATTTAACCTATATATCTCCTGCAACCATTGGTAATATCTGCAAAAGCATCCCTCAAATATAATGACGTAAATTGAAACAAACCAATAACAAAATTAATCAAAGTATTCTCGTTCCTTTTTTAATAATTTCGTCTTAAACGTCTAGTTCTGATTTAATATCAGTTTTAATTGGTGTTCGGTAGCGCGACCCTCTATCTCTTACTGAACTGGGATATACAAATGTATGTACGTAAACAACCAACCCTAGATGGAGATAATTTATACTTGGCTCTTAATGCAAGGCTACTCTAGTGACCTGTTGGTAATAATTATAAAATGGAACCATCAGACTGGCATAATAACCGGTGCCTTCTGGGAATAATTCGCATGCAGTATTCAAGCTTCAAGGGCATAACTTTATGGAAATTATACATACATTTGGGCACTAGTTTCCTTAATATTTTGTAAAAAATTTTTTTAATATAATTACAATTAGACTTTGTAATTATTACTTAAAATGACATCAACTATAGTACACTTAAAAAGTTGGATAAAAATAGTTTATTTAAAATTCTTTACATTAACAATATCGCGTTTTGCACTTGCGCTAGATGGCATTTAGATTGAAAACAATGGGTAGACTGTATTTATTTGAAGTTTGAAACTTTCTGACAGATTTCAATTTTTTCTTTGTCAGCACACGAAAATTATAGGTCCGTTCGCGCACCGTCCTAAAACAGCGAAATTTTACGAATTTTTACGAAAAGCTGTTCGCTTACGGAGAATTTTCGTAGTTTTTCGCAGAAGAGAGCGCTCACGAGAGAGTAAAAAATTTCTCCATGCTACGAATTTTAGTGCAAGAAATTTCTGTGGGCTGGTTTATGAAAACTGTCAAAGCTGTCAAATCAGTGTATTTTCAACTTTTTCTTGTTCAACCCGTTCGTTTACTTTTTTGTAATTTTAGCTCTTTCTGAGAGAATTCTACCCCCACTCTTCGAAATTCAACTTCATCATTTCAAATGACGGCTAGTGTGAGATTGGTTATCTTTGTTTTGATTTCGTCTAAGGAGATATCGATGATTCTTTCCATAAATTTAGCTAATATCTCTTTGTAAATATGGCTATTTTTGCGATTGCCACAGAGCTCACCAATTTTCTCATCACAGAGTTCAACAAAATATTCCTCGTCTGTCCATTTCCTTCTTCCTTGCTTATAAATTTTTCGTTGTTCCATTATTTTTGAAATAATAACTTGAAATTACTTATTGTTTAATTGACAGCAGATTTTTTGTTTATTCAGCGGGTTGAAATGTCATTGTTTGACGTGCTGACGTAAAGAGGATTGTTCGATTTGACGAACTTACAAATGCAGCGACGAAATTCAGTATTTCGCTGGAATCCAGTTTTCTAGAATGCAGAAAAATGTATGGCGAAATGCTAAGTATTTGGGCTGAAATGCAGAAACTAGCCGAAATGTTGCATTTGGGTGCGGTGTAAACGTACTATTAAGAGTTAAAATTTTAGGTTATCAATGTTCTTATCAATGTGGTTTAAACGTCCATTCACAGCTCGGCGACCGGCGAGTACATGATCTGTGAACAGCCATATTTATTCACTGATTTCCCCCTTAATGTGCGAATGCTTTTAGCCAACTGTCAAATTGTATTCACCTCTTAAATATACGGAGTTTAACGTCACAATTATTATTTTCTTTGTTAAATGGCAATTATTTTTTATTTTCTTTATTATTGATGATATTCACCCATTCATATTCGCAGGCCGCGGAGTTATTAATACTCCTTCAGTCAACCGTTGACAACTTCGAAATAAACGCCCCCATTTCCCTAACATAACCTATGCAAGGGTACATGGCCCAAGATAACTTTGAACACAAAACAAAAGAACAGTAAAGTCAAAATCCATAATTTGCTTACTACTTCTTTCGTGGGCAGTCTTTATTTAAATTAATATTTCTACAAAAACTTAAATAAATTTCGTTTAATGATTCAGCGCGACGCGACGTAACCTTCTAAAAGAAATAGTTTTTTGTGGTTTGTGGTTTGTGGCTTCGCATTAAATTTCCTAATTTATCAGGATGCGAATCAGATTCAGTAAAACTAACGGGTTATTAGAAATAAAAACCAGTTCTAAAACTATTAGAGGTTATGATGTCGTACATATGTAAAACTCTGCTTGCTTTTTAAGGGTGCAATGGCCAAGTTGTTGTTTTTGAACGCAAGTCATTTTCTTTCGATTGTAGGTATATTGAATACTGACCTGTTTCAGCATTTTAATTTGTGATTAAGATCAGGAGATTAACCAAGAAAATCGAATGTAACCAAAGCCAACAACAACGTTAAAAAAAGAAGCTAATAGTCAAGAAAGTATGATTGATGATGTGGCCTCACCACATTTGTGATACACAATTCTTTGTGATAAAAGCGAATGGTACAGCTGAACAAACATTGTGTTTCTGTCTCATTAGGAATAATACGCACTTTGAACCACACGTCGCAACTGAAACAACTGAAACTTAGCGTGCTGCTAATGAAAAGTTTAAAAAAAGAGAAAACATAATAAAGAGTTTCTTTTTTAATTGCTTTGAAAAAAATCCACTTAGTTTTCGATTATTTAGCACCAAAACGGCTGATTACACGATAATTGATCTTATGGCACAATAGAGCGGCATGTGTGTACATCCAGCACGTAATGCCTTCTTGATGTAACCCGGAGATCATCTAACCTAAATTCTAGAGTTTCTGCAAAAAAAAAAACAAAATCGGGTATCATTGATTGGAATGCTTTCTGTAGACCATAACGTTGTTGATATCCTCGTGCCCCAAGACACAATTGCGCTTACCAACTGCTCTAAAGGCCGAACAGAGAAGCGGTAAGAAGGTCATTTTGTTTCAATTCCTGGGTCAGCTAGACCTTATAAGGCAGTATATAATGCAAAACCACAAATATTGCTGAGATGTGTATCGATATTAGCTTCTCGGGTGCGATTTATGGTATTTTCCGGCGATAGGTCCCCGCATTCTTGACGGATATTCTCTTTGAGGGTTACTCGTGACTTCAGAAAGCCTTATAAAAAGAAGTCTGCAGTACTAAAATCAGGCGTCTTCTGATTGTTTCATACTTACATTACTTACTTAAATCCTGTATCCCTACGCGCCATCGTGTGCGATTTCTGGAAATGTGCCTCAGCTGCCCCTCACTCTTTCCCAGTTGCCGTGCTTCCTTCTCCACAGTTCTGCGCCACGTACTCCTAGGACCGTCGCTTATCCTACCATCCTGAGTAAGCGGGTTCCATTGCATCGCTTGGCTAGCTATGGATCTGTCACCCTTTCGGAGCATGTGACCAATCCACTGCCACTTTCGTCGTCGTATGGTTGTGCCTATAGATTCATGGCCCGTTCTCTGATAAAGCTTTTCGTTAGAGATACGGTTTGGCCAGAATATCCTTAACATGTAACCCAGGTACCTATTGACAAATGTTTTAAGCTTCCTAGTGATGGTGACGGTCACTTTCCAGGTACTACATCCATATAGCAGCACGGATATAACGTTGGAACGGAACAGTCGTAGCTTGGTGTTTAAGCTAATTGCATTACTTCGCCAAACTGTGGATAGCATCCCAAACGCAGATTTTGCTTTACCTATTCCACTGGCTATATCCAGTTCGGTTCCGCCATCGGTTGAGACAATAATCCCAAGGTATTAGAAACTTTCTACTCTCTCAACCGTTCGTCCAGCAATGCATATATAAGTTGATGAGCTCGGTCCTAGGCTGATCATTTTTGTTTTTGCCGAGTTGATTTCCAGCCCAACGACGTCTGCTTCCCTCTCTACATTTGCTGTCATTTGGTGAAGGTCCATTATTCGGTGAGACAGAAGGCATACATTATCGGCACAGTCGAGGTGCTTGAGTTCAGATGTAAGAGTCCATCGAATTCCTCCATTTCCTGTTGACAAGGCTGCACTCAGCACATCGCTAATCACCAATAAGGTGAAAGTATGCAGCCTTGTCGAACCCCACTTTGGTCTTCGAATTCTTCAGACAGTCTCTCTCTGTGCAAGACGTGACATGTGGACCCACATATGTAGCCTTAATAATTGCTATTAATTTATTCGGAATGCCTCTTCAGTTGATCCTCATCCGATACTAGCAACGAACCGTCTAAGCCTTTCACTGGTTGGTGAGTAGAGCTTCGGCCACCTATGAGCTCTTTGGTGATTCTGTAAACGGTTCTGCTGTCTGTCTGTCGCACCTTGCTGCTGCTTCTTCTGCTTGCGTGACTAGCGCATTTTTCACTGGATCTCCACGAAGATGTCATTTGTGGGATTTATGTTTACCTGATTCGAAGTTATATTTATCAGCAGTAACACTAAGTTCAAGGTTCAAAGTTTTGACACATGTTATTTTGTTTGTTGACAACATGTACATCGCCATATCAATATATCATCTGCGTATCGCAGCAGTTGAATAAATTCTAAAAGTTAGAAATAGTTATTAGTCTTAACCATCTCAAGAGTTAGTACTTTACGTATTATTGAAAGCAGTGCCTGGTGCAAGCTGTACCTTTCTGTTCATTAATCTTCTAAGTAAGAACTCAATTGGCTTTATTATTACTTGGCTGTTCGACGAACATCTTAAAAGGTTAACGGTTCAATAAAGTATAATGGAATATTTGTAAATCGCTAACACCACCTCGGCATCCTTTCCCTTTTGCAAATTACAATCTAGAGCAATAAGAAAACTCAGTAGTAATAACTTACAATTATCGCTACTCCAGAAGTAAACAAAGATTCACTCTCTGTTACGCATACAAGCTCTGATTATCTCACCGCTTTTGGATTCGAAAACCAACAAGAATAGAGGAAAAGCGTTCATAATTTATGTAGTACCTATGCGTATGTAAGTATGCGTTTATTGCTTTAGTAAAACGATTTGATTTTAAAAGAAAGTTATTTTATTACTTAACATTTTTAATGGCTTCCAAGTATCAGATTGATTTGCGTATTTTTTTCTTTTTATGAATAACCCTGACCTAAATAGTTCTTGAAGGCTTGTAGGAGTATCTGTATGCAGTTTAGATTTTTATTTGAACTCAAAATTAGTTGAACAGGTAGCAACGTGTGTATTAGAGAAGTTGGAATTCAGGGAATAGTCACTTGTTTTAGTTAACTTATAAGGATTTCCTGGAATTGAGCGCGAATATTTCCTTTGGATCACATGTTTTCTTTGCCTACATTTAGGGATTATGGCCAATTATATACAAACAACGTATTAGGCCCTTTACTTTACTTCCGTCAGAGGAAGGAGTTTTCTCTCAAGGATGCAAGTTGATGGCGCTATTATGTCGCACTGTCCACACATAGGTTCCTAATTACCTTTAATCTAAATGACGCCTATGAACTAGAGGAGGCTATTTCACCTGGTTGCTCATATGTATGCATTCCTTGGTAACAATCACTTTCTATCAAGCAAGTTATAAAGGTGCAATGTGTCACATCTGGATGGCTGTAGGTTTTCGACTAGAAGGTACCATACCACGCTTTTTCTGACGACTAGTGATTTTTTGCAAAAGGTTTTTCACTCTATCAGCGGGATCGAACAGAGCTTTGCAACACCTAGAATATCCTGTCGATTTTTGCTTACTATAGAACTGGTTTTGTGACAGGCGTTCGAAATAAAACAACAAGATTTGTGGGCATGCACAATACCGCCCCGTGTCGCACAATGCTATCCTTATTTGTGAGTATGAGACCCATAAGCCTTGTACCAAAATCCGATTGTGCAAATTGTTTCCAGGATTGAATTAACCAATGGCATAAGTGCGTTTCAGTCATAGAAGTTCTCGATGTCAAGCTTCCGTATTACGAGTAGCAGAAGAAGC
This sequence comes from Chalcosyrphus nemorum, assembly GCA_949716465.1. Lineage (NCBI taxonomy): Eukaryota > Metazoa > Arthropoda > Insecta > Diptera > Syrphidae > Chalcosyrphus > Chalcosyrphus nemorum. The sequence goes on along the minus strand of OX454332.1, from coordinate 78,711,262 downwards.
AGAACAAACTGATTGGATTTGTAACATAGGCCAAAGAAGAAAAGAACCATGGCACGTAGACGTGGCAGATAAGTCCTATAAAATGGCAAAGGATGTTAAAAGAAGAAGACTTTCTGAAGCTTACATATCGATACCTCTTTTGAGCGTTTTTTTTTTGGAACCTCGCAAAGATTTAGTCACATGCAATCACTACAAATTGCAATATGCTTCTCGCATATTCATGTTCCAAATGTTGCCTATTATGTGCAACTCAAACTCCACAGGAAGTAAATTCTGCTGAACTTCCCTCTGTAGCTAGTTATTATTAGATTTGTCAGTCTATAGCTGACGCTCATTAGTTGCACGTGTATATTCTAGATAGCTTGTACAATTTACTAATTGATAAAGCATCCAATCTTTTTTTGAATTAATAAAGGAACAGTGCTCTCGAATGTTTCTTATTGGAACCCTTTTCCTGATAATGTTTCACAGATGTCGCTAATCCTATTCTACTATGGATCGTAGCGTTGGGTGTTTAGCTCTCAACTTTTCGGAGGAATGTGTGACCAATCTGCAGTCTGTTCTATCGTAGTAGTCCCTTTACTCCATGACCCGATAAACTGTTCCTTTGAAATGCGATTTGACAACACGTGACTTGTGTGCATCCATCTTAATTTATCGGCAACACCTCCTGTTCAAGGCACGGTAAACAAATTCCCCATTGACCCCTATCAGTGGCAGCAGATGAAGTGGCGATCGATACTCAACGCATTGCTCGACGATTATCCGCAGTGTGTTGATGATGTTGTCGAACAGGTAATGATGAAGTGGCGATCGATATTGAACGCACTATTCGATGTTGATCCCGGGTGTTGAAGTGGTCGACTCCGGAGCGGAAACGTGTATGTCTTTGAAGAGTTCCCTGAATTGCTGCAGACTAATTCTAGTATTATTTCTTCATAAAGCAGCTCTTTGGTGATACTTTAAGGGGCAGGGTAACTTGTGTCTTTCCATTGAAAACGTGCTAAGTTTAGGTACACTTTCCTCCTAAACTACACAACGGAATTTGATGTTTTATTTTTATTAAATAAGTCTTATCTCTGAACGCATATGAGCTTGCGTCTGACCAAGGCCTAACTATAAATTTGTCGCACTGTCTTTTTGTTTCCTTTTAAACAAAATATTTTGTGGAAGGTTTTGATTCCTTTAACAGGTTCTAGGGATACCTTCTCTTTTGTAGCCAGCGCATGTATTTAGTTCTGCTTTTTACATCGCTGCTTTTTTATCATCTTCATGCGATATATCTAGCTCGATTCTCAATCCTTGCTTTCGCCCTTCGATACTTCTTCAGAAAGGGATGTCAGACGTCCCGCCACATGCCTGTTGTTTAATTTAATTTTTAATTCCTCTTTAAATATTAGGTCTGTTCCCGTACTGACTAAAACTACGAAAATCTACGAAATCTTACGAAAAATAGCGAATTCCTGTTCCCGTACGTCAAAGTTTCGTAGTTTTTCACAGAAGAGAAAGCTCACGAGAGAGTCAGAAATTTCCCCATGCTGGGAATTTTAGTCCAAGAAATTTCTTTGGGCGGAAATATGACTTCTGTCAAATGGTTGTGTATTTGTTGGCAAAATAATCTAAAGTAAATCCATACAAAAAGAAAATGACGTTTAAAACCCGTTCCCGTACTTTTCTGAGAGAATTTTTACCCCCACTCTTAGAAATTTGGCAATTTTAGTGCAGAAAGTACGGGAACAGACCTATTGTATGGTATATTCTTCTCAGCATCACTAGTGGAATCGATTAAGACCAGTTTTGGCCTTTAATTTTGAGCAAGATCAATGGAATTTTGTACATGATATCCTCGGAAAAGTAAACAATAGAAGTGTAAACATTTTCAAAATCCACCTATTGACACGACCACATTTCAGCCTATGCCTAAAATAAAGGCCCAAAAACTGGTGACAGACAGACGGACGGACATTTCTTAATAGACTCGGCTAGTTATGGTGACGGGTTCAAAAACATAAAAACTTGATGTTTTCATGTGAATACGGAGGGAATTTTTTCAAATCTGGCATCCCTACCTTCAGAAATGAGAATAGTGAGGCCTCGGCCTACTTTTTTTCGACACTTGAGTTGGGCATGAGTTTCCGATTAACAAACGTGACAGCACTTCTTTTTGAAATTGGTTTTGAACAGGGTATCCCAAATTGTATCTGATTCATTTAATTCTTGTTTTAGAGAAGCTGCTCGATCAAAAGCAGTTTCTTGGGGAAATCACGATTCACCTACCCCTTAGCTGCAAGTACCATAAGATACAATAAATTTCGCACTTTAGTGTAATCTAATCTAAATCAAGTTTGAGATAGGGAAATTTCTATATTTTTTTGTTATTGGAATAATGGACTACGGTGTAGTTGCGGTGCGGTTTCTATCTGAGAATGAATAATTAATCACACATCTTATGAAACTGACAACGCAAACTAAAAATAGCATATGTAGGTATGGAGTGTTCATAAATATTTATTTTTGGTTTCCATTTACTCTGGCGGGCCAATAAGTCGTCGATTCGAATTTTTTTTTTTTCTTTTGTTTCTGCTTATTCGCCAGAATGAAGAATTGTTTGCAAATCTCTTCTTCTTTTTTTTTTCCTTTAGAAAATATTTATGTCTTACCAAGACAGGATGTTATATTTATCCTTTGAAGAATAATGAACAGGATTGGGAAATGTGTAATCTTAGAATGACTTTTTCTTAAACTGTAGGTAGACAGCTGGGGAAGAAATGGATTCGAAAGACATTTCGTTATACCTGCATGAGGATGAAAGCAGTTTTCTAGGATTGAATGCGCAATCTTTTTAAGGACTAAAGGACTACCTGGTGTGCAAACAAAAGCATCCTATTTTAAGAAACGAACGAAGGAAAAGTTTTATGAGATACTCTTTGCGATCGGTTTGGGTATCTGATCAAATTGATATCTCTTGGCATTGAAGGAGTACCGACATACTTACATATTATGTGTTTGTTTATTTTATACTCTAGCTATAGGTAGTTTTGTTGGTTGTGTGGGTGTCAATGAGGGTGTATAGGTTTACTTAATGACTGGCTTCGTTTTGTTGTACACCGCTGAGAAGTCTACGGTTTACATTCTCATTATCTTTACACCCTGCGGATTAGAATGCAAAGGTAGCAGTTTGAAAATTCAAATGAGAATTGATGTATTAGATCGTTTGATCGCAGTTTGATGTTTGTGCAACGATTGTTGATCGGTTTGCTTAGAAAGGTTTTCTGTTATCAAATAGAGTAAAACTTCCGCAACAGTACATTTTGAGAGAGATTGACTGTTCTATTCTTCCCTGAACTGTTATGAGCTACAAGAGCCATGACATATGTGCAAGACTCAGCTTGCTTTCTGAATTTTGCTTACTTACTTAAAGGTCCCCCATTTCATTTTCATTTTTTTTTATTTAAATCATGTATCCCCTTGTGGGTCCTACGGCCTCTACAACGCCTACGCGTCATCGTGTGCGATTTCTGGAAATATGCCTCAGCTCCCCCCAACTCTTTCTCAGTTGCCGTGCTTAATTCTCCACTATTCTGCACCACGTACATACTCCTAGGACCGCCGCGTATCCTACCATCCTGGGTAAGTGGGTTCCATTGCATCGCTTGACTAGCTATGGATCTGTCACCCTTTCGGAGAATGTGACCAATCCACTGCCACTTTCGTCGTCGTATGGTTGTGCCTATAGGTTCATGGCCCGTTCTCTGATAAAGCTGTTCGTTAGAGATACTGTTTGGCCAGAATATCCTTAAGATGTAGCGCAGGCACCTATTGACAAACGTTTGCAGCTTCCTCGTGATAGTGACGGTCACTCTTCAGGTACTACATCCAAATAGCAGCACGGATTCAACGTTGGAACGGAACAGTCGTAACTTGGTGTTTAGGCTAATTACTTTGCCAAACTGTGGATAGCATTCCAAACGCAGATTTTGCTTTACCTATTCGCCTGGCTATATCCAGGTATTGGAAACTCTCTACTTTCAGAACTATTTGTCCAGCAATGCATGCATGAGTTGATGAGTTCGGTCCTAGGCTGATCGTTTTTGTTTTTGCCGAGTTGATTTTCAGCCCAACGACATTTGTTTCCCTCTCCACATTTGCTGTCATTTGGTGAAAGTCCATTATTCTGTGAGACATCATCGGCGTAGTTGGTCCCCCGACCCTTGTAGAGTATCCGCCTAAGACACGGTTGACTTCCATCCCTTGCCGACGCGGGCTCGCTGTTTCTAGTTGCTAACCCCAAGTTTTCTGTCATCCGCGACAAGTTAGTTGTCGTTTGGTGTTGTGATTCTAAGATACTTTTGGTTGGAGAATTGTTGACCATTCGCTCGATGACGAGACTTATTAAAGTGGTTATGTTCTACCGATTAACTACAAAACTGGTACGCTAAGTTTGAGAAAACAATTTTCCTTAAAGCTTTCGATTAGTATCGGTAATGACTTTCGGAATTGGTGCAGATGTTTTCTCAGGCAATCGAAATGTATCGAAGTCTTTGCGCCTTCTGGACACTAAATATGCACTGTTATCGCATGGTAAAATTTGTTCTAAAATCTGGTCTAAATATTGCTACCTTTCCTGATAGGTAAGCCGTCTCAAAACCGGTAGTGGAAGTTAAATAACTTTATTGTGCGAACGTATAACGCATATTTTGTAACGACTAATAGTTCTCGTTGTCAATCGATTGTGAAGATTTTTTTTTTGAAGTGTTGCAGAGGTTTCTTGAACGCAGTTTTGCTCACAACCCTTCAAAAAGGAAAAATAGTGAATCATATCAGTTATATCTTGTCTGAGAACATCTACTTCCTTCTTCGGATTAATTGAAAATCTAATACAAGATCAAGATTCTTAATTTTTAACGTTCAACGCTGACAATCGCTAATTAAATTCAAAGAATTTATTAGAAAATAGACCCGTTTGTCTGCGCATATGTACATATATTGCGCAAAACATTATGCTAAGCAGTGGGTTTGAATAGCAAATGACACCTGTGTTTTTTTTTTTTTTTTAATTGCAGCTTAAACTATGAAATCGTATGTAACTAGAGGAATATTTGTTCAGAGCTAAACATTAGTACAAACGTAACCTACTTCACTTGTTTAATCTCACGACGACTGTCGTGATAAGCCTGAATAATGTTTTCAAATTTTTATCTTTCCAGACTTCAGTTTAGGAATGAGTTTATCTTTATTTTGTATAGGGTTTTACCTGAAATTTTGCTTTTGGCGGGAAAGGCCTCAGTCACAATCTATTGGCTTTTATAAAAATTATATCTCGTTTGTTGGAATGGTGATCGAGTAGCTGTACTGAAAGGGAACCTAAAATTTCATCAAACCATTTCTTTAAAGCAAAATAGCCTTCTTTCTTCTGCCTAATAACACCTTACATTAAGCTAATTAACACTATTTTTTGTCTGTAAGAACTTACTACTTGTAACTTGTTATAGAACTTAATAAATCAATAAAACAAAAGCAAGTGGCGTCAAATTGTGGTTCCGCAGAAGCCAAGCAACATCATCGAAACGACTGAAGTTAGTGCTCAAAAGATCAATTGGTTGCGGGGTGACTCATTTTAACCTCATTAGGCAACGTGTTAAACTCTTTGAAGATTTGGCGTCTATAAGCAGCCTACAGCCTAGCGAGCGGGACAAAAACATTTTCAGGGAAATGAATGAAGGACTATGATGAGGAGCTGTCACTTGGTAGTGTTCAATCTAAAATATATAATGGGGGTCCGACTTGGGAGCTGAATATCGGGCTAACGATGAATTTAAGAATTTTAACAGGCTTAATTAATCATGGAATTTCCAAGTCACAATGATTTGATGAGCCCACTGTGTCAAACTGTGAAGCAATTGAAATCAAAAGCCCCTTTTCACCAAAGAGTCTTGAGAGCACTTCAGAAGGCTTCATTCGTCGTTAGTGTAAGTAATTCCCTTGTATTCGAAGATAGGATCTCCAGTTAAGATGTTGAAATCGAAATTTACTAGATGGACTAGGTTGGACATTTAGCGATCAATTTTTGAACCGCTTTTTCCACTTCGATTGAAGTACAAACCCCCAAAACGTGTGATTTTAACGCATCAACCGCTGGATTTTCCATTCTTTTATGTGCCAGAATAAGAAGGCATCATTGAGTTGCAAATCAAGACTGTAAGATGGGCGACCTATCATCATGTTGGATGTTGTGAGAACTTGCATTATTATGGTGGATACTAATTCGCCTTCTGCGATTGGTTTCCCTTATTTTTCCGAACATATCTTCAGATTAGAATTGACCGTTCTTGTTTCTCTAAAAGCACGGAGACGAAATGTCTAATTGTTTTAAAAAATATATGCGATTTGCCTTGCCTCGAAAGATCCATACGTCGTCGATTGTTGTTTAGTTTCGGGTTCGTGTGCATAGATCCATGGCTCGTTGCCGATCACGATCTTAAGGTGCTTGTCCACTTGAGAATAAAATTAGGGCGAGTAGCTCTCAAGCCACTCTGAAGAGAAATTTCGTAAGTGGACACGAACCTGACCAAACTTTTAAACAGTTGCTCGCTAGTTGATAGATGTTGTCTTACTCTCGAGAACCAATTCGCACTTTTCAAACAATGTTCGCATTCTGAGAGTAGCTTGTTGCGATAGTAAATCACACAAATGTTACTCTCATATGGAAAATTACTCGAGAGTTACTCGAGAGTTACTCTCGAGAATTTACTATCGAAAGTGCTCTCAAGTGGACACGCACCTTTAGAGACGCTTTTTGAAGTACACGAGCCTTTTTATGAGCGATTGATAAATTATTCGGAACTCTAACGCGAACAAATGTGTGTGTATTCTGAGTGTCTTCCGAAATGAAATTGGGGTGCAAAAAACTCTCCCTGAAAATGGTTACGAAGAGCCAATGGAACATGCTTGACAGTTTTCTTTCCTTCTGAAGATAAAAAGAGGACTTTTTCTTGCCCAATGGTAAACGGTTTCAGTACGATTACCATTAAAAATGTCAAACTTTACGATGGAAATGTCACCTTTGACATATCACACTGGTGTTGTTATATCTCAAAATTTAAGTAGGAACCCTTATAACATAAAGTTTTTGAGTTGAGATAATTTATGTTAAGATTTTTATGTACATATGTACATATATGCGTACATGAAAATATGCGCCTTAAGGTTTTTGTAGACCTGTGAGATCTATTAAATCTCAGTTCAAGTACAATTACTTATTTTTTAAAATAAATGCGTAAATAATCAGAATTATGAGTAATTCTGACGAATTTTTCCCTCGGAATTTTACATGTATATTCGAAAATTTACAGAGCTGATTTTGTTTACAGGGCTGAATATTTTAAGTTCCTAAAATATTTCATTTTATGAAATTGTGAGTACATATCTGCGTTTAATTTTATAAAACAAAAGGTAAACATACTCAAAAGAAATTGAAAGGAATTGAAAAAGACCTAAGAGTACAAGATCATATGTTCAAGTACTCCGAAGAAATTGCAAGCAGAAATACAAGTCCCGGTGTTTGAAATTTTTTAGGTACAAGTGCCCATAAAGTACAATTGCCTTTTGCCAATTGGTATTTCAGTCCCAAAATACCTAATTACTCTATAAATCCGGCTATTGCTATAAAATTTAGAGCTTTTCTTTGGTTTTTGAAATATTTTCTTGCGTCATAAATCGTACATATTTCGCATTTTGTTCACAAAAAGTGCATTTCAGTTTCACATTGAGCAATTAACTATTAAATGAATCTTAAATATACTTCAGGGTCAAATAATATACATATGTAAGCTCTTTACGAAAATATGTCTATTGCACTTCTAGGAATGACTTAACATTTTCTCCAAAGGAACACGTATTTTCGAATTCACCCATAAATACTCTGTATTTGTATTTCGATTTCATTCATTTAAAAACGTATTGTCGATTTGTTGATTAGTTTTCAAAGCTTGAAAAGAATCAATCAACCATACATATGCCGATTGTGTTAATTGATAACGCAATGCCTTTATCTTCTGCGACTTTACTAGTAGTGTTTGAAAAGTTGTATTTCCATTTTTTTTGCATACGCTTTTTAGCCATGAGTATAGTGAGTGTGGCCGAGTGACAATGAATTGTTTATCAATGACAATAGGAACTTGTTTTATTTCTTTTGTTTATTTGTGCGGAGAAAACTTTGTGAGTGACGTCACCTCAACTAATACCCCACATCTTATTTAAACAAATACTTGTGCGTGTTTTGAAAGTTGAATTTTTTTAACAGTGACGTCACACACTAATAAATGTATCTGGTATTTCGAAACCATGCACACTTAGTTGTTTATAAATAAATAAATAAAGAAAAAATTATTTTGAACTTTTTTGTTGTTGTTTTTCGTACTGATACCGAGGTGTTGTCAGACGAGTTGTTTATCAATGAGAGTTGAAGCGCGATCGCTTGTCGAATGTTTATGTGAATCAGAAAATGTTTATGAGGAATTAAGTGAGTCATGTTTTGAATCGAAAGGTTTTAAATTATCGAGACAGGTTTTATGACAGCTGCATTGTCTTTGGAATCAAGATAGTGATATGATATGAAGGGCGGTGTGAGTGTTGCATCACAGAAGTAGTGTGTGTGGTTTTGTACTCCCCTGCAAGACTTGTTGATGAGTTTTCAAAACTTGTTTGTTTATACAAAAACAAAAAATTCAACTTTATAATTATAAAGAGATTGTGATAGTTGATAACGCAACGTCTTTATCTTTTCGCTAAAAGATTTGTAACGTTTTTTGTGAGACGCATTCCTATGAACAATTAGTTCCCTTTAATGAGGTTCATGGATGACTGTTGATGTTGAGTGGGTAGTTGGAAACTTTATACTAATTTTCAGTTAGTCTATGTGCTGTCTATGTGCTACGTCAGGGAAAAGATATGTTTTTAACTATTAAGGTATAGAGAGCAGAAAGGAAAATCTGTTTAAAAATAGGGACATGAATTGAAAAGAATTTCACGGGCCAGTTTTTTTTTTAGATATCGTCCGGATAGGAGGAGGCTTAGGATAGGAATTTAAATTGGAATTTGAAACATCAACAGAAGCCAAAAAAAATTGTTTTTAAAATACTTGTCTGTCAATTAATTGCTCGCGTTAAACGCAGAAACAACTGCAGAAAATTGAACGAGCTCTTCGAAGTTGCATTGCTCAGAGTCCAACTTTAAATTTTGTACATATGTATGTACATGTTTTTTTTCCATGAGCTATTATCTATATAATTAATCCGCTAACGCGATCTAGAAGTAAATAGTACTAGAAGTACTTTTGTGAGATAGCGCCATCTCGCAAGCAATTTTATCTAACATGGTAGCCTAAGTGTTGCCACACTGCGAGGATAATGACGAATGGCAGTGACTTCGGCTTGGAAAACTCTGCAGTAGCTAGCTAAGGCTGAAGGAGAGATGGATGTCCAGATCTTTTGAGAAGATACCAGCACCGACTCCTTTCCTGAGTTAGTTGTTACTAACTTTTGTTCTTAGGCGCATACTTTTCGCAACAGCATAAGTATACTTGGAAAACGACTCGAAATTGACTGTCTAAAATAGTTCGTAAAGAATAGCCAAAAATCCAAAACATAAATGAAATTAAGAACAATTAATCACTAATACCCTTGTACATAATGTACTTACATATAGAATTGTTTGATTCATTAAACAAATTTGAAGAGTAATATAATGTATATTCTTATTGTAGCTTTTCTGTGTGTTGAATTTATGAAAATCAAAGTTCAACCATGCGCTAAAATATGATAACCTGTTGTTCGTTTGTTGTCAACAGTTCTGATCGGTTATCAGATGACACCTGTCGTCTAATACTATGTTTTGCGCTCTGAGAAGAACTGCATTTCGAAAACAAATATTCTATTTAATAATACTTCTGTCGGCAAATATTTCTAGTTCGAGTAATAAACAAAAGATTGTGAACAAACAAATCAGAATGCGAATAACAAGATTATAGGTCGCAGGTCACAAGGAAAAATAAAATATTTTATTTCTATAAACACAAAAGATGTGATTGTATAGTTTTGGTAGAGACGAATGTATCTATACGTCAAAAATGTATTGTGTAGGGAACAGCAATTTGTCAGGATAGTTTTTTCTACAGGCTGCTTTATTTAATTGAAAAACTTGACTGAAATTGCCGTTTTGTGTTGAAGAAATTACAAACAGCTTCGTCTGTGCAAAAACTAAATTCAGTGGAATATCTCTTGTTCTGAAACGTGCTAATCTAAAAGTATTTCATTTTGGGTACGAATTAGAACAATCGATAACGAGTAACTCGTCTTGGTGTTACAGCTTTCATAATCAAGCATTAGGCCCGTTCGCTTACTTTTTGCACTAAAATTCGTAGATTATCAAATTTCGAAGAGTGGGAGTAAAATTCTCTCAGAGAGAGAGCTAAAATTACGAAAAAGTAAACGAACGGGTTGAACAAGAAAAAGTTGGAAATACACTGGTTTGACAGCTTTGACAGTTTTCATAAACCAGCCCATAGAAATTTCTTGCGCTAAAATTCGTAGCATGGGGAAATGTTTTACTCGTGAGCGCATAATTGGGACATAAACTGTCACTCACGAATTTCACGGCCCAGTTATTTTAGATATCCTCCTGATAAGAGGAGGTTTAGGATATCGAAATTTAAGATGACAGCACACCTAATAGTGCATCTCTTCATTCAAACTATTGTGCTGTCGGCGACCAAAATAACAAAGATATAAGTGCACGGTTCCCACTTACTAACTCGTTGTCGACGCGGTAATTCCACCCCTGAATTTATATGAACAGAGCACATCTTAAAGAAGATGAAGTGCTGACAATTTTAAAGAACCGAATTAATAAATAAGATAGCTTTGTCTTTGAATCTGGTGGAAAATTGATTGTAATAATACCATCGTCACTGCTTATATTGAATACCACAAACCCTGGCAGATTGCATTTCATAATAGACTTTCATTTTTGCTTTAAATAATATTCGCAGCAGAAAAGGATTCCATACGTACATATGTACATATGTATGTATATGCGAATGTGAGCACAAGGAGAGAAAAGGCCTAGCCTAGTTTGATCTGTTACGTGGTGAATACTTGCGTTTGAATTATCGAAGAATCACAAAAAGAGAGAAAGTGGCGCTGCAATCAGTAAGAATTTTATTCTTGAAGCCTGAACCACAAAACAAAAAGTACTTGTCAAATAAGTGAAATTTGACAGCTGTTGAAAATTTATGCTGTTAAACCTCGAAACTATGTTTTCTGTTGTTTCAACGTATGTCGTATTTCACTTATGGTTTTGTGGTACAGATATGTTTCATTGTATACTCGTGGTACTACAGTGACAGATACAAATGTGGTATGGTATAGAACATAGTTTTGCTATACCACGGTCTGCCATCCACTTAATTGTGCCCAGGAGATCTATCTTGAGTCCTTTCGATTAGATTAAAATAACGTTTTCATGTTTTTAATAAGGAAAAAAGCCGAATTCATTCTAATTAAATAGGTGGCACTGCGGTAACTTTATTTATTATTCTACTGCGACACAGAAGGTGCATGGTCTCAGTATTTTTTTCCTTCAGTTTAGGTCATAAGCTCTGAGGTATGCACAACACAGTCGCCTCTGTAGACCCAAGAGTTGTTGGTATATGTATTTAGTTGCTTTCTGTACACCTACCCTGATAGCTACCGATATTTTTTTTATCTCTGGAGAACCCATTAGAGAGTGGCTTCATGAGTTTAGTTTATCGGTTTCTGTGACTAATGCGTGAATACCGAATGACTGACGCGTAGATTATGACCCACATGTGTTAATTTTTTTCTCTATAATCTGTGCTACTCTCTAGAGACTCCTAGAGCTAAGGCGGATAGATTGGAAGAAACAGAGGTACAGAAGGTGCTATGTTCAGCCAAAGCTCCATTCGCCAAGTGCAAGAAGGCGTTCAACTGCTACTATACTGAAACATTGGTTATGTCACATAGCCCCTTCAACTTTATCCTCCGTAGGGTAGAGCCTGAAAGTCCTGTACACTGATTAAGTTTCCAAATTTGAGTAATTCGCATGAAAGTCAGTCTTCCTGAGGAATCAATAATAAGTTGATGTTCATTTTAAGTTTCGACTGGTTTTCTAAAAAATTTGGAAAAATTCAAAGTTGGAATTACCAAACGATGCTTTAGAGTTTTTATGATTTAGGTTATTGTTTTGGGAAATACTAACTACGGAATCATCGTTTAACCTGCTTAATCCCACGTTGCATGTGGGCGTTTTAACGTCCGCGTTGATGTAGTATTGCTTAACTGTGTTTAGTGCATAGTGCATAAAGCCACTAAAATCCCTAGCATTGTACTCTAGTTATCCACTCTTTGCAGTGTATGTAAACTGTAAGCTAACATATGATTTTTTTTATTTTTAGGAACACCATTTGCAAAGGGCTATATGTACTGGTCTAATCATCCCCACGCCTGAGGTGTTCACATGTGATCAGGACTTCTATGATAGAAGTTATCCTCCCAACTACAAAATGCCACGGCAGATGATTCATATGCAGCGTAAGTAGAACCTGTTTTTAGAACCAAGGAGTTGTAAATTATTTTTTGGTTACACAAAAATATGTGCAGCACTTGGTCTAGAGCAGGATATACCCGACTATGACATGGACAGTGCAGATGAAGTGTGGGTGAACCAACAGAGTCGGCGATTGGAATTAACCCCAATGAAGTTCGAACAAATGATGGATCGCCTCGAGAAGAGTTCTGGCCAAACTGTGGTTACGCTAAACGAAGCTAAAGCCCTGCTGAAGCAAGACGATGAAGTTAGCATAGCCGTGTATGATTACTGGTTAAATAAACGGTTAAAAACTGTAAGTGGCATCTTTTATAACGGTTGGGCTAAATTGTAATTATTTTTGTTATTTCGTTTCCTTGTAGCAACATCCGTTGATTCTTTCGGTAAAAACTGAGAATCGACCTGGTACCTCGGCAAACAATCCGTACTTAGCATTTCGTAGGCGCACAGAAAAGATGCAAACACGAAAGAATCGAAAGAATGACGAGACTTCTTATGAGAAGATGCTGAAGTTGAGGTATTTATCTTTAGGTTGCGCCGAAATGTGGTTGTTTTAAATTGTTTTATTTGACTTTCACAGGCGGGACTTGTGCCGGGCTACAACTGTACTTGAAATGGTGAAGCGAAGAGAAAAAACCAAACGAGAACAATTGCATTTATCGATTGAGATCTTTGAGAAACGAGTGCAGCTACGTGACTTTAGTGGCAGTCTGATGTCAGAGCTCAGTTCGACGATCAAAAATTCAAGGTATACCTTTGGAATTTCCCCACCCAACAACAGCTTCAATTGTAAAACTTCTCTTTTTCTTTTATGGGAAATATATAGGCCAGCATTTGCACCGTTATATACAAATCAATACTCACATAATTCATCAGCATCGTCTACAAATCCAGCTGGAGGTCTATTGCCGTCGAACACCGCATCGACCAGTGGCGGTCATAGTTATTCTTCGACGTCACAGTACCTGAACTCTTCGAGCCTAGCAGTTGGTAAGTTGTATCCTTAAATCAATATCACCTACAAGGACGTTAACATTGCTAATTTAATCCAGATCCAGTCAGTGCTAGCAGTAGTGGTAGTCGTAAAGAGAAAAGACAATATAAGAAACGCAAACACAAAATAGCACGTGAAAAACAGTATTCCTTAGTTCAAAGTTCATCACCTGCGGCAATAGAATCGACTATCGAAACTGAAGAGGAAGATCTCACAAGTAATCCATTGGGTTCCGAAGGCGAGGATGATGGACAGTTTGCATTTAGACGAAATAAGAGTTGCAATTACCACCGGGTAAGTAGTATTTTAATTTTTACAACTGGCATGCATTAGAATGTATTTTGATTGGAATTGGTTTTATATTTTACAGCCCCTAGTTGATAGTTATGGAAATTGGCCATGGGAATCGAAAAACGATAATGGCTTTGGAGATAAGAAGTATAGGTACACCCTTACATCCATAAGACATCCAAGGTAAGTGAGAGATTTTGTAAAAAAAAATGCTCTATGCAGTTGTGCCTTAGCTTAGGTTTTGTACTCAAAATAAGCACGTTGTAGCTTATCAGTTGTCGGAGTTATTCATCCGAGTTAATTAGGTTACCAATACGTGTGAAGTATAGCATATTCTGTCTGTTATCTAAGGTTTAACTCATGGAATTCGGTGTTAACCTTTAATAACTTACACAGACACGTTTATCAATAAGGGAGCAAGTAAATGGAATAGAAGTGGCATTATTGTTACAAATCCAATGATTCCACGTCTCCTGAAATCAGAATTAAAAGCTGAGACTATGCTGGAACTATGTTTCCCTGTCTTGTTTACTCCTGTGAGACCTAGGGCTTAAATTATGCTTACGCGCTATCGTGTACGGTAATGTGCCTTCTTTCAAACTTTTTTCGAACTGCCGTGCTTCCATCTCCATGTTTGGACCGCCGAGAACATGCCATCCATTATATACCCTGGTTAGCTATGGAACTGTCACCTTTTTGGACCGTCTGACCAATCGACTGCCACGTTCACGTGCTTATAGGTTCCTGACCAGTTCTCTGATAGAGGTCTTCCTTAGAGACACGGTTGGGCTAGAAAATCCTTAAGATGTTACGCAGTCAACTGATAACGAAAGCTGTGATATTAATGGTCACTCTCCACGTGCTCCATCCTTATCACAATTGATTGCAAATCACATCTCCTATAGTGGAAGTTAACCTTTCCTCGAACCTGTAAATGATCATCTCTATAAGACGTCTCAGCCCCTTTATTTGGGGTTTCACCTCATAAAGATTCACGCTAGCAGAAAGTTTAAGCTGAATCGAATGTACATAGTTCCTCTGTTCGCATGTACACGAAAATACTTCCATCATTTCATCACTGCATGTTAGCGCTTCAAGCAGTGTTGACAGAATAGCAGTGGATCCCCACCATCCACCAAAGAATAATCATAACTAGGCCGAAGTCTAGTTCATCTCATACGCAATAGCCAACTTTGAAATCGGGTATCCATTCTGTGCGCATGAGGTTTTTGCCAAGATCAACCGCATGTCTAAACTAGACATGAATAACAACGGCGCATTAGGTTGCGGATTAATGCTTTGAGGCGTTTACTAAATTTGAATTACAGAATCATCTATGTTAATGTGTCCATTGGAGCGCTTTCTAACCTCTTGTTTAAACAGTTTAAAGCACAACAATGTAAAAATAAATAAAATAAATAAGTTAAACTAACCTTTTTTTTTTTTTTATAGACCGCGTTGCATAGGCTTTGCACGACGACGACTAGGACGAGGAGGACGAGTCATATTAGATCGAGCATCAACGAATATGGATGATTTTTGGTCTAAACTAGACTACACCATAATGGAGAGTAGCAGTTCACAAAATCCCGCCGAATGTTTAACCGAAAATCCAGCCAATAAACAACAGCAACAAATTCAGAACTCAACAAGAACCTGCCCAACAATAACAACAACAGCTAGCGTGGAGAGCGGCGCCGACTTTGATGACGATGAAGATGAAAATATATCTCGGGACTCACTCTATGTAACAGCATACGTGAAATCGATGCCAATAGTAAAACGTCCCAAACGCAAATGGGATTACAATAGCTTTCATCCCAAACATAGAACATCAATTAACAGTGAAAATAATAATAGTATTAGCAGCATAAATAATTGTCTACTAAACGAAGAAGAAATAAAGCGAGAGAAGCTGAACGATGCCGAAGATTCCTCCACATTCGACGTTGTAATGGACATTGTTAAGAACGCACAGGTGCTGGCGGCTGATTGCAAATATAATCCTAACGACAGAAGTAGTAATATAATTAGTAGTAATTATAAATTTAGTTGTAATAATTTAAACGAACAAAGTTACAATAGCATAAACAGAACTACAACCAACGTAAACAGTTATAATTTAACAAATAACAACAATGATGGCAAGCCCAATGTGATAAGCAGCACTGCCGATGTCGTTGTGAAGCAAGAGACAAACGACTCGGCAGATCTCAATATACTGGATGACGAGAATGTGAATCTAGCTCGATTGAGTAGTTATATAAATGCGAATCGAAATAATGCAGCGAATCAGCATTCAGTGGCGTTGATTAAAACAGAACCAGACGACTTAATGGGTGAAGGTGGTGTTGGTGTTGGTGGTGGTGGTAATGGTTTGACGATCAACAACAATCAATTGCCAAAGAGTCATTTCTCTGAGGCGAAGGATGTTTTGGCACTGAATGATTTGAAAAATTGTATTGCTCTCAATGACAAGCAGTTTTCGTTATCGTGTCTGGCAGATTCACGCAGTGCATCGCCTGTTAGTAAACGAACCGAGATATGCGGTGAAATTTTGAGTGAGATCAGGCGGGATTGGTTGCATTTTCGACCGAAAACACCGCTACCAGATGATGAAGATCCGGTTGTAGCGGCAGATGGCACAGAAGTTGGAGAAAAAACAGCAGCTGTACCTTTTTCGGTTCAGACACCCATTTCGATTGAGATGCAACGGCTGAATCGTTGTGCGAGTCCTCCATCGGCGATATTCCAAGAAACAAGCGGCATTAGTACTTCAGCAGCGAATCTATGGGAGAGTAATTACGATGATGCACTCTTTGTAACAAACGCATTTGCATACGCCGATCTGGAGCCGGATAACCAACTGCTGCCGTCTGTCTTTGCGGCGAATTATCTCAGTAAATCGCCGATTAGCAGTCAGAATTTAATGGATGGCGACGGCACGAACATAGATTTAAATTTAAGCGGTGATAGTTTGAACGACATAGGCTTCTCGCTCGGCGAGGACGACAACGAAAATATGCTAGACAACATTTTACAAGAGTGCCAAATAGACGACTTAAAGACGCTCAATCAAACGACGAACTTTTGGAATGGCATTCTCGACGATGGCGGCGCTGGCTTGCTTGATTGCATCGAAGAAAAGAAACTACCGAATGACGCCAGTAAAGACGGTGATGGTGGCGATAGTGCGGCCGGTGAAGTTGTATTGGGTGATGATAAGGATTGTGTCAAGACGTCCACGGCAAATGATAAGCTGAATAATATTAATCATCGTCTTGGTAGTTCGATATTTTCCACCATAAACGGACTGAAGGATGAGAATTTCTTTAAAAAAGAAGAACTGAAAGAAAATCTACCAGAAGTTCAAAAGATTGAGCCACCGGATGAAATTTTAGCATCACCTCCGCCACCGCCACTTCCAACTGCAACAGAATCTATTGTAGTAGTACAACCACCCGCCCAGCAACAACAGCAACAGCAGCAGCAGCAGCAACAACAACAACAACAACAACAACAACAACAACAACAGCAGACACAAATTATACATCAGCAAAGCCTCCTGCCGGCAACTGAGTTCACAGTAGCAGCGAACACATCCATAATCCAGCAGCAACAACAACAGCAAACTGGTCAGCGAACAACAGCATTGCGTGTTAATAATTTACTGCAACATCAATTAGAATTGCGGCATCTGCAGCGGTATCAACAGCTGCAACAGCAACAGACACAGCAGCAGCAACAGCAACAACAGCAGCAGAAGAAGAATGTTGTAACACCGGTTGTTACACAGGGCATAGTGACGTCACGTTCTCAAACACTAACCTCAATTGCAACGACTAACCACACGGCTATATTTGCAACTCAAGAATCCAATGGCACTATGCCACAAAAGATTTACATTAAACAGAGCAACTGCAATGTTGGTGGTGCTGTTGGCGCCAATCAAGTTCCTAATAATCTTAATCAACAGAATGCAGTCATAACGCTGGAAAATGTCAAGTTGGAGAATGATGTTACATGTGATAGCCTTGGTAATACTATGATTACGAGTAATGGACCGAATCATGGTGGTAGCGGATTGGTAGATGCTGGCGGCGGAGGGAGTTCTAGTGGGAATGGGAATATTATTACAACCGATAATATGATTAGTCATCAGACACCGATGATTGTGACGACGACCACAAAACCACAGCAACAGCAACAGACGCAACAGATTGTGTGGCGACATGTTAGTCAAGGGGCAACTGGAATTTTGTCAACTGATCCTTCGGCGAATAAGATTGTTTGGACTAGTAGACCGGCGCAAAAGAAACAACTCAATGGACCCGAGGGTGAGTGGTATTATTTGTTTTATTTTCTTTAAATTTACGCAGTGTGTATAAATTTATTATGAAGCTTTCTTTATGTTTTAACATCTTTCGCGTAACGTCTTAATGTTAACCTCTAAAGAGAAAGGTGGTCATTCCCTTTAACAGATCAATTGTTTGATCAATTCTTTGGCATCTGCCAACACCTTCTTAGAGCCACATATCACTGATGTCAAGCCCATCAAATTCTGGCATTGGCTGTAATATACTGATGAAAATATGCGCCCCAATAACATGAATATGTGAATATCAACATGGTAGACCCCGACTGACGTTTTTGCATTGATTGATCTCGCGATCTCCAATTCAAATCGCTTCCGCGTGACATAACCATGTTCGGAAATGTCCATTTTGGGACGGGCTGTGTAGCACCTAGTGTCCTGTTGAAAATACATGTATTCGGTGCTCATATCATCCAATTGGTGGCAAAAGAAATTGGTTAACGAATCCATTCATCCAGAAATGGGCGAAGCGCACGAATTAAGACCCACTTTCATAAAACAATTTATTCATTTGCACATTTTGTTGAATGCTGTAATTCTCGATGTTGACTAAATAAATGACAGTCAATTTGACAGATGTAGCTTCAGCAATATGGCCACAATCACCTGTCAAAGTTCGGTTTAAACTTGTAAAAACATCAACAACTGGCTGACTCAATACTCAACGACTTAATCACATCAAAACAAATGCAAATGTATTTCTTTTCTTTAAATAAATTTACCTTCTTTATTTTAGTGTTGGATAAACTACTCTTAAGCAGAAAACTGTCACAACGAAAGGTTCAAATCGCCCATCAACAACAACAACAGCAACAACAGCAGTTCCAAGTCATGAAAGCCGATGATGACAACTCAACCACAACAATAATTGATGGGTCTTCTAACCAAACGACGACTCAAAAATCTGTTCCAACCGGAAAAGTGATCAAAATGTCTTCGTATCCTGTAGTCGTGTCTGAATTGAGTGTACAACAGCAACAAAACTCAGCAGCGGTTGCAGCTAATCACAATTACAGTTTGCAGCCCTCATCGCAGCCAATAACAATGATAAGTCAGCATTCCAATAACGCCGGATCAAGTGGCAACAAACTGATACTCAGCACATCGGGTCCCTCGGGCAGTGTGACAACTACTGGTAATTTCACAATTGCCACATCATCTGGAGATATGCAAAATAAAATCCATTATAAAGAGATTCCCAATACAAATCTTAAGTTGAACTTTGTCTCAACCGGATCAATACAACAGGGTAACATAGTGGTGGACTCTAAGAACACAATAACCGCGCAACAACTCAGTAATCAACAGATGAAAACAGCCCAGCAGCAGCAGCAACAACAACAACAACAGCAGCAACAGCAACAACAGCAATTACAAAAACTAAAACGCGATCGAATACTAAATATAATTGGCGGTGAAACGCCAGATAGCAAGCGAGTATTCTACACCAGCCTATTGAATCTTAAATCGCTTCATAAAAACTCTGGACAAATGCAAATGCAGATCTCACCTGGCGTAACCACACTCCTGGGGAAACACCCACGCATAGTCAACAACCAGACGATTTTCACCAACATGCGAACAGTACCCATTACCAATCAAGTTGTGAACACACAAGCTGGAGCCTCAGTATCGGCGACTGGAACAACAACAGCCATGTTCACCACATCGGCATCGCCAAAGACCTCCAATGATATTTCCGTCAAAATGAACAACAACTCCAATGACATGGCTACAACTTCGTCCACAATCAATTCCGCCGGAAATACAGCAACAACCGCCGCCACACAAAACAGCAACTCACTATCGACGGGCATCAATCTAAATACTACCAACAGGTGAGAAAAGGGGAGATAACTAACGACTACTCACTGCGTATGTCCTGCGCTAGCGGCGGTTGTATCCGCTAAACTACTCCAAAGAGGTTTAAAGCACTTGCTTATCGTTGTTGATGTTTGCGCGCTATTTTAACAAAACCATTACAAAAAAAAAAAAAAACAAAAACAAAAAAATAAAATAAACTGTTTGTCGGTCTTGATTTCTACGCTTCCACACTGTCTTATATCTCCCTCCACGCATATACCTGGAGGAAACTGCGCCATCAGTTTTTTTATTTTCCCAAAAAACTGCTAAATCTTGCAGCAGTAAAACAGCAACAGTAGCAGCAGCAGCAGCATCCGCAGCAAATATCCATCCATAATTCAGTTTAAACAACAACAAAAACAACTTCACACTCACACACACAAAAGTATCACCGCCAGCATTTCCATTTAACAAGGAAATACCTGAATTTTGCGAAATAACTTCGTTCTTTTCATTTATTTTCTCTAAGACTGTCGTTGATTTAGAAAACAAAAAAAACAAAAAAATATAAAAAACAAAAAACAAAAAAAACTTAAAAAAACTACAAAAAATAAAATGTTGTTATTTTATTAATTTGAAAGAATTTTTTTTACTGAGAAATTAAAAAAAACAAAAAATAAAAAATGTCATAAACGTTCTTAGTTTTTATGTTAGTATTAATTTAATTTAAAAAACAAAAGAAAGAAAAAAAAGCAAAAAACTTATTAAGATCTTATTTTCAAGATCGACCTTGTAAATAGTAATATATACATATATATAGCGATATACATAAAAAAAAAAAACAAAAAAACAAAAGAAAAAGAAAGAAAACAAAATAAATGAATCATATTATGAAAGTAATCAAAATTTGAATGTATTAATATTTAAAAACAAAAAAACAAGCAAACTTTATCAAGAAAAGAAAAAGAAAAAAAAGCAAAATCTTGTTTAGCAAAAAAAAAAAAAAAGAGAGAGGAAGGGAAAAGGTAACACAAAACAAATAAAACGTTGTTCAGGTCTAACATACTTCATATAATGCATTTCTAATAAATGTTTTTCACTTTTTAAAACTCTACTCTACTTAATAAAATAAAATGAAAAAAGGAAACCCTTAAAACACTTACAAACACGCGCGGGGGTATTTTGATAAGTTGGTGAACAGAGAAAAAAATCTTTAATCGTCGTTCAAAAGCTCACGAATCAAAATTACTCGCGTAAAATACTTCCAGCTTCTTGCCCTTTGAGCAATATTTTTGTACATAAATAGTTCGTCTATCCAATGCCTTTTTATACTACTTCTGCCGTGGGTCAGTGGTTAGTGTGTCCCACTACTGCGCAAGGGGTTCCAAGTTCGAATCCAGAAAAATACCATCAAAAGTTTTTTTCACGGTCCCACCTCATCCGAGTGTCTGACAAACATTCAAGACTATAACTGTCATGAGAGCATAAAACTTGTAGGTCCCCTCTGTACGTACAGAAATGTATACCACACACAATACGTACAGTTGTGAGAAGCTAGGCCTTGGCCCTCTATGGGCTGCTTACGGCCTAATATTTATTTTCTACTTCGCCTTTCGGAGTAGAAAGATCATAAGCCTCCCACTTTATTGCATACCTACTGGTTCGTATGTTTGCCGCCTTGAAGTCTTTGTTGTTTTTAAAAGAAGACTAGGTGGGAAGAAGAAGAATTTACCCGACTCAAGGTTTTGGCTTTAATTTCCATTATTATCCTTTAAAGTCATTAATCAATACAATTTATTTACATGAGTGGTATTGTATTAATTCTCAACCCTATCACAGAATCCATTCGTAACAGATCTACGAATCGAAGTTACGATACGAACTACGAAAAAATGCTATCACACATTCCGCCGAACGGAATCGCAAAAAGCATTGCCACATAGAACTATCTCATTCTCATTTTCGAAATCAGCTGTTTAGTGTCAAATTTGTCTAATGTGCAAAAATTATTGAAAAAAAAATCGGTTTTATTCTGAAATTTAAATATTAAAAAATCATAAAATATAAAAAAGGGTGAAGTGGTGCTCATCTCCTCCTCTTTCATTTTTGAGAAGGAATGTAGCCGGCATTGTCCGCCACCAGTTGCGTTCATTACTTTTTTGCTCTCGACAAGTTTTCTTCCAATCCGAACTTCGAAATTCGTAGCAAACTTTTCACTACGAATGAATTCTGTGATAGATTTTTCGGAGTTCGTAGTATATTTTCGATTACGATGGAATTCGTGAATTCGTAACGGCAAGGTTAGCTTTCTTAGTAGAAGCATCATCACCCCTCTGCCTGCAGACTTTGTCGCTTCGACCTCAGGAAATGTGATTCCTCACTGAGGCTGATCAATTGTTTTATGTAAACCTAAGGCTTGTTTGAATTAAGCACAATTACTCATGGCGGCGTTCAAGTACTGTGGAAGTATTAACAAAATAAAAAAAGATCATTCATGTGCCTGAGAGCAGAAGCACAATACCACAGTAACATCAATAGGGACTTTGTCAACTGTAGGATAACTTTTAGAACCAATTCTTTTCAATGGAACAGAATGCATCCTGCTATGAGTATCATTCGCCATCCAAAAGCTGTTGCAGTACGTAATAGTCGTCATTAATGCGTTGCAACAAGACGTTAATGAAATGTTGAGAGACGGCTTTATCAGAATTTGTGTAGAAAAGGTATTCATACACAATTCTTTTCGTAGTTTCTGACGTGCGTGTACTGCCTTCTTATGTTTTGTTTTATTCTAAAACACTTTCGGCCATTTTTTAATTGTTTGACGGGACACTAGTACCAAGTGGTGAACTGGACGCGAAGAAGAGTTAAACTTTGTTATCATATGGTTTTTTGGGGCTTTGTTTTTGTGTTTGAGCACAAGTTTTCATTTCACTTTTGCGTAGCATTCAAGGCGATGAAATTGTTTGTAAACCGAACCGAAACTATCTCCAGTTTGGCATTGCATTTGACATGTTTTAGCGACTAACACGCATTCACTCGAACAGGGCTTTTCATACTAGAGTCACAATGATGAAGTCTTATTCACATTCCTCTTCTACATTTCGTGCAATGGAGCTTCCCAATTGTCCTGTTCATTAGGCTCTCCACTCATTTTTCAAGGATGTTACATAATCTGATACGACTAGTCGGACGTTTGCCATCGTACTAAACAAATAATATCCATCCAATTGTGAACCATTAAATCGATCTGGGCAACAATTAGAAATTGAGTAAAGTTTTTCCCTTATGGTCTTATTGACTCTTGCTGCTGCCTGACGGAATGATTACACGGCTTAGAAGTGCTCTAAATATTATTTCTTTCATGAATTGTATTTCAATAATACTGTACAAATATTTAGCGGGAATTAGGGGCACAATGGCTAAAAAGTTTGTCTTTTTCTACTATAGTCATATTTTGCAGTCACACCTCTGTTGATGCAACGAATTTTAGCAGTAATTTCGGTTGGGTAATCTTTAGAAAACGACAACGAGAATCGGATGTTTTTGTACACCAACAGGAAATAACCTTTTTAAATTCATCAATAGTTTTTCAGCTTGGAAAGCAATAAAATATAGTAAAACATTTTTCTCAAGTTCTTCTTTACTAATGTATAAATCATCATTTATCGATCAAACTGCGTTATGCTGCAGTTTTGCTGTTAAGCGTCGTCTAGGGGTGATCATCTTGCTCTTTTGTTAGCTGTGAATAGTGTGCAAACGTGCGAATCTTTGATGTCGTCCCGCGTCCTTTTTCCAATCTTAAAAGAGCTACTCCTTCCTACGCAGTGCTTGGACTATGATCAATTGTGAGGTAGAAATTAAAGAGATGTTTTGGATATATCTTAATCTCCACTGCTACTCCGCACTTAAAAAAACCAATCAGCTCGAATCGATCAGCGTGAGCGAATTACGAAATACAAAAGAATTTTAAAACTTCTTTCTAACATACCTTGCCAAATATAGTTGTGGTATTTCTGTTTAATGACAAACGCATGCTGTAAGTATTTGTATAACACGCGCAAGTTAGTTGAACTAATCACAATTTAGTTCACCTTTTACAAATTTCTTCGTTACGGATTCGATTTGAGAACAAAAATTTGGTTTATAGTTTCTTCTTATCAAAGCAATAGCAAGGATGAGTTTTATTTCTGAAAAATTGGGCAGAATTGACTATTTTTGTTTGCAGTTCTATTCACCCCTATCACAGAGTTTGTCTATGAACTAACACAGAATTCAGTAAAGCAAAACTATTATCGATTCCCTTCGGATTCTGTAATAACATTTTTTTTTCGAATCCGGAGCGTAGAAGAATTCTCGTAATTTACTAGATAGACGAATGTGAAGAGTCAAATTCAAGTTGTATTATCGTCAATTAGTCTGTAATACCAGTGAGCTTTTGGCGGTATTCGGTGAAAGTATGCACAAGCAATATAAAGAACTTCAACTGGCTTTTAAGAAATCAGTGGAAGGGCTAACTGGAAAAGGTTTTCATAATCTGGTCATTCATTTGTCTGCCTTTAAAGATCTTGTATATGTGTATTCCTTCGATAACGATTTACCTTCCTTGAGTTCAGGAGAACGAGCCTACAAATTGACCCCTTTTAAGTCTTGACAGCTTTCCTGTAAGCTCTGTCACCCTTTTATTCTTTCGACTTTCAATTATTATAATACATATAACATTATAACCATAAGAATAATCATAATAATCTTTTATAACCTCCGATAAATAAATAAATATGGCTATTTATTTTTGAACACGATTAAATTTTTTTTTTTAACTAATTTTAATTAAATGAAATGCAAATATATAAAATGCCGATAGCATTAGTTATGAGAAACGCTCAACAAAATGTATGAATGCATGCATGTATGTATAAAAAAAAACTATACTGTTTCACTCTCTTTTTTAAGTCCGAATAGTATACCTAATTAAATAATTGGATTGATATACTTTTAATATTTAAATAATAATAATAATAAAAAAAAAAGTTTAATAATGACGGTTGTTATTATGATTATAACCGATTCGAGAATTGTAATTGTGATTATAATTTTTATACAATTTCTTATCAGGTTCAGGACAATAGTAAATTGATTATTTGTTAATTATTTTGTTTTCTAGTTATACAAGAAATTTATGAAAAAATTTCATTCGTTTTTGTGGAAAGAGCAGGTACCTTTTTTAAATTGAAATAATTAAAACATTGTTTCTTTTTTTCTGAATTCATGCATAACATTTTAAAATCAATGCTGAGTCTTAAGGCCTGTGCTATTCCTTGAAGCGATATTGTTTTATTTTTTTTACAAAACTACTTAAATTAATAAAATTTGGCACATACCTAAAAAACACACAGAAGAAAAACAGGACTTTATATATGAATATTTAACAAATAAATATGTATATGTATGTATGTGTGTCTAATTTAAATAATAATAATGATTACAACAGAAACATAAAAGAATAATTATTATGCAGTAGTTTTAGACTTATTACTATTATTATTATAATAATTATTGTTTATCCGTGATTTAATGAGTAAACAATGAAAAATACGCTTATAGATAAATAAACTCAGAAATTGTAAGTAAATTATTGATAAGTTTTATTAAAATAAATAGTGTTTTTATTTTTTCTTTTCAATTTCCATATGATTTATGTTTTTCTGTTTATGTGAATTCTTTTTTATTTTAAATTTATGGAAAATATTAAATTTTTAAAAATAAACAACAAAAATATACTATAAATACTAACTAAAATTATAAGTACGTGTAAATCTGTAAACTACTATTTAAGTAAAAAAAGAAACAAACAAAAAGAAATATTAAATAAAACTTAGGTGAGAAGCGATATTTGGATTTTAAATGTAACATAAATTAATATTAAAGAAAGAAAATTGCAGAAAAGTAAAGAAGAAAATTATAATATAATATACATTATGGAAAACAAGAACAAAAAATTGTATTGTTATAAATTCAATAATAAAGAAAAACCTAAACTCATTTAAATGAAAACCAATAATGCGATGCAACATTTTTTATAAAATAATATTAAATCTTGGAATGATTATGAAACAAAACAAAATGCTTTTAAGGTGTTTTTATTTTATTTAACAAAAAAAAAAAAATAACAAAAAACGTTTATTACTCCTTTAATGAATGCGATTGTCTTTGTTTAATTGGCAATTATGGTGATTAGTTTAACGGTTTTTCTTATGTTGTTGCTTTTTTTTTTTTTTTTAATTCTTACTCTGTTTCATCATTTGATTGCATCTTTGAGTTGATTTTGCTCTTCTTGTTAATTGAGACAGTACTAGTTCACCAAAATACATTCAACTCTCATGTACGAGGCACTCAACTCCGTCGAAGGAACGCGGTGGATAAGGTTGGATACACATTGTTTGTTCAACGTATTGTTCAACTTTTTTAGTTTTTTGTTGTGACAAGTTGTGTTGAGACTGATGAAATTTGCGAATCTGTCCAGATGTGTCTCAACAGACAAACTTAACTAAATGTCAGCTGACACTTTCTTTTTTCTGTAGGTACGCATTGTACGCACAGCATCTACGAAATGGTTGAGCCCAATAGTCAATACCGTCAATCCAACCGCTGAAATCCAATATGGTGTAAGTGGAATTCCATTTTAAATGGGAAATAATAATTGTTTCACAAAGCGTCCAGACCGAGCGAAACATTTCTGAAACATTTATTAAATGGATGTTTCACTCGGTCTGGACGTACCTTTAGAATACAATTATGAATGAATATCGGGAGTTTTTAACGTAAGGCTCGTTTCACACTATCCGGTTTTAGCCGTACGGAAAAAAACCGTACGGTTTATGCACGGCTTTTTTCCATCGCAAGCTCAGTTTCTGATTAAGTGCTGTGTAACTACACTGGCTTGAAGACAACTGATCGTACGATTTAAAGCCGGCAAATGTGAAAGCGCGCATTTGGTTATGTACACCACTGCGTTATCGGTAGCCGTACGGTCGCCGTTAGTTGCAGTGGCAGTGGACGGCTGCTACACGGCATCGTGACGGCATTTTGCCGTAACCGTGTAATGTGAAAGGGGCCATGCTTTTCTTCAGGGCACTAGAATAATTTCGCCGTACGGTTTTTTTCCGTACGGCTAAAACCGGATAGTGTGAAACGAGCCTAACGAATGAAGTTAGTTATAAAAACCGTAGGTCAGAGGTAAGTAGGTAAGATTTCAGGGCTAATGGAAAACGTTTTATGCTTAGACGACTAAGAACTATGTAAGTATGTATGAATGTGTTATGAAGCGAATGAAGAAGCTTATAAAAAAAGCTACTGACACCCACGATTTTTTTCCGAAGTTAAGCAATTTGTCATTCCACCTGGAAACCTTGTGTTTGGTGATACAGATGTCCTCATAATCCTGAAGGAAAGTATTATTTGTTTGGTAGGCTGCTTCATTTAAGTCTTCTTTCTATTGTTTCGAAAGACGTAAGAAGGATGCATAATTTTAAAATAAAAAGGGGTCCAGTGAGTCTTCGCTAATGTAGAGGAGGTTACTTTTTTAGCTGTGGTTGATAATTTTCGGGCGAGATGCCATGTTTATCGCCGAGGAATATGATCAGAGGCACTCTATGTTCTGCATTCCTCTTCAGATGGGATATGTATCTACCGGATGCAGATGCAGGTTAGCTTGTAGAACTTAAACAGTTCTCACTGACTCTCCACTGAGGATTGCGCACGCGGTTGGGTCTAACTTAATAATACCTAATGAAAGTATAATCATTAACCTAGCACTACCTACTTTCATTTTTTGGATAACCTTTCAATAATTGGTTTTGGGGAGGCCTAGAATTCATTCTCTAGCAAATTTTAACCAATTAAAATTAATTTTATTCAACTGAATTCATTCCGACGAATTTGTCTTGCTACATCCGCAGTTGATTCAATCTATTCCCAATAGAATAGTGTCCAGAGATCTATGGTTATACAGCAAAGGTACTGCATTGTAGCTGACAAAAAAAATGCATAACCACTTTCATGGTTAAAAGGCCGGGGAAATCGAACGTAACACAAAAGTGAGTATCAACGACACGCATATGTAAACCACCGAACACACACATAATAAGCTCAGCGTCGATTCGTTCAGTTTTCGGGTACTTTCGGAAACATTGCCGAACATTAGGGAGAGCGCTCTCAGCCGCTCATTGCATATGCGAATTTGACAGTTGGTAGAAATTACCCACCCTTATGTGCTTACATTAATGTTGTGTCTCATATTTGCTTATATTTTAAATTTGTTAATGTGCGAATGAATACTGCTTTCATTCTCGTTTTATTAAATTTCTGCTTCTATCCATTTCTTTACGCGAAAAATAAAATGTAAACACCAACAACGACAGGGAAAAAAATTTTAGATTGTGTTGTCGGGGAAAATATTTTGGTCAGTGGTTGGAGTTGACAGATCATAAGGAAGCGTTCAGTTATGACATTAGCTTATGCTTCCCAATGTTGATTATGGTTGGCCCTTTAGACTGATGGTGTTAAAGTTTCAAAATGCACAACCATGCTCACTGCGGTCCTCTTCCACCGTCAATAAAACAAACACTATTTGCAGCACACTTGTCAACCTTCTAAAGTTAGTAAATTTAACACTTCTCTTGATAATTGTGATGCCATAATGACTTTGCAGCTTTAATAGTTTTTTTTTTTTTCGTCATAAAACATAAACCTCATTGCAACTTAAAAGAACGCTCTTTCCTATTGAATACTTCATGACAGAAAATCTATAAAATTTTAAGAATTCCTAGCGCTTACATACGTGAATTTCTGCCGCCACCGCAATGTCTTTCATTCAACTGACTTTATACATAATTACAGACCTGCTGTCAAACAATAATATTCAATTTGACGATGCACATCTATTAGCAAGATAATATTATGTCTCTCCGCCATGCATATGTCCGTCCATCCATTCGTTTGTTCGTTCTTTTGTCAGTGCATTAGTTGAAAGGAAAAAAAGCAAAAAAAAAGAAAATTGTGGTCAGTTGCCCACTTTTATGTCTTGCCAATCGTTGTGTACGTCTTCGTATATTGAATTTCTTTAAGCCCTTCTCCACCATTGTGCCATTTGTAATTGATGTCAATTTTACCCATGTATATCTCCTAATTACAAGTTGCTTCCAATCTTCCTATTGATTTGAATGTTTGGCCGACGACTCGCATTGTGTCATGTCAAAATGTCAGCTAATGTCATACCACCTTTCGAAGTGGCATCGTCGTCAGCTCATGCATGCAGCAATGGCGCGACACACCGCCGCTACTACATATGCGCACTCGTCGTACACTGGCGTGCCTTGGAAATAATCGAATTCAAATTAAATTGACACGATGATAGGTGATGTCAACTGTATTGTAAGGTTTATTCAATTAATGCACGAGTACTTCTAGTTGGTTTCTTTGATGATTTATGCTTTGCTTGTATGTATACCGTGAAAAAGTAGAAAGATGTTTAACTCTTAGTAGGGAATGCTATCGTCTTAATGGTGTGTCATTAAGTGTGTGACAGTCATTAAAATGAATCTTTTAAAAAAAATATTGATGCTTTTTCATCTATTAATTAAATTTTCTCAATCTTGGACTGCCCTGTTAAGTTGCGTT
Organism: Chalcosyrphus nemorum; assembly: GCA_949716465.1. Taxonomy (NCBI): domain Eukaryota; kingdom Metazoa; phylum Arthropoda; class Insecta; order Diptera; family Syrphidae; genus Chalcosyrphus; species Chalcosyrphus nemorum. The sequence goes on along the minus strand of OX454332.1, from coordinate 78,681,497 downwards.
TACATGGGATTGTGATGTATCAATAGATTACTTAGTACAAGGTTTGGAAACCTAATTAATGAAGTTTTTGTCAGTATTATGTGTGAAAGAGAACATATGACCATCATTTTGCAGCTCCGAATTAAAAACACTTACCAGAGCATTTTTAAGTACACAAAGTTTAGATTTCAGTTTAAGTGCCATGTTTATTCCCAAAATGCATGTGCAGATATTTTGCTGGCAGTGCTGCTGGTAGCTCTGCAGATGAAATGCACATGCAGCCATATTTTTACGAGCATCGCATCAGCATCCATTCATTTTGTTGTTGTTGCTCCTCCATCTATTTCAAAGCGCAAATAAAGAACTAATTTTCAGAAGCCAGTGATACCAAATAGGCCAAATTATATTTATTTCTTTTGTGTTGTGGTAAGACTGTCGATTGCAGATAATTTAGGAATACAAATGCATTGCAGAACAGCATTACATACAGTATTTATATGTAGCTTCAAAAGTAGGAAGGAGGGCAATATTCCCCTGACAGTGTACACAGTAGCTCTTTGGTGTTGAAACCATATTTACTTAAGGTAACCAATATTTCCTCTGGTTTCTAAAGCCAGCATTTGGCACCGTAAATTAAAATTGCCGGCACTTTCCAATAATGCCAAAGTTTTGGCTCAGTGTCAAAATTTTGGTGGAAGTCACACTGGTATGTTCCAATGAGTTGCCGAAAGGTTTTAGACGTTCGAAGAATATAGTGGATAGGATTTTATATGCGACATTAAGCAGGTATGCCTCGGAAGTTCTTACAAGACATAGCCTTGCCTTTTTTATGATAGGGCATATAGAGCACGCGCCGGCTGCAAGTCTTTGTAAACAAATGTTTAAGAGTCATCCTGAGGATCTTTTGGCCGAACTGTATCTCCAATGAACAGCTTTGTACGAGAACGGGCCAGGAACCTATCAACATTACAATTCGAAGAAGAAAGTGGCAGTGGATTGGACACACCCTACGCTATCGGTAGAATCCGCTCACGCAAGCAGGCAGAACAGCGGGACGTCCTAGGCAAACGTGGCGCAGAACAGGCGAGGAGGAATCGAGCTCTTTGGGGATGAGATGGAGAGAGCTCAAACGCGTTGCAGAACTACGAACAAGATGGCGCCCAGGCATTGTTGACGCTCTATGCCCCCCGAGGGGTTAAAGGATTCAATGCAATGCATATAGAGCAGATACTCCAGTCGCCAGGAATTCGTTCGTTTTTGGTACAGTCTGTTCTTCCCTTTTTTTGGTCCGGTACCGCTCTCTCCCTACTCTTGTCATTAGCTGCATCTTCTGTCATTCACTTCTGCTGAATACACTCATAGTCACCTTTTTGCTCATTTTTGGTAGTTGTTTGAAGCTAAGGGTAGACACGTCTACCTCCTTGATAATGTTCCTGTATTAAGACCACTGGTTGTTCATGTTTGTGGTAAGTGAATGCACTCCTTCTAATGTGCTAATGCGTTCAATGGTAAGCTCTATCTTTTAGGCCGCTAGCAGCTTCTCATCGCTAGACGATCCGCCTATAAATTTAGCTGCAACAAGGTTCGCTACCAAGACGATGTTTCCCCCTAAAAAGGTAAGCAAACCCAAAATATTTGTCGAAGGAAAGACAGGTTTGTATTAGTCGACTAGTCAGAAACTGTTGTCTGTTGTCGTGTCTGGCGTTGTTTTACAGAGGGTCGTCAGTCTAGTCAGAGCATCTAAATGCCTACAGTACGGTGCCTGGTAATGTGTCAGTATGCTGTTTCCGAGTCTCTCCAAGTTAACTTGTTTCCTTTTGGATTGTTCATGCTGTGTGCTTCTTGAACTGCCGCGTGTCCTGTCATCCTGAATTAAGGCTATCTTGCTATGGATCTGTCATCTTTCGAAAAGAACAAAATTGGAACGGAAGGGTCATAATGTCATTTCGATTAATATCCCAAACGCAGACTTTGCTTTGCTACTGCCTATATCGAACTGGGTTCCGTCATCGGCCAAGATATAAGAAATCCAGCTTAGGCTGATGAGTTCGATCCGTGGCTCAGAATATCATTTATCGCCGAGTTAATTTTCAGCCCTCCGACGTCAGCTTCTCTATCGCTGGCATTCATCGTCAGCGTAGTCAGGGTTTTTGAGTGAAGAGAGATTCGCAGTAGATCCTGTAGTGCTCCAAATCTGTTTGCCTTGCAGCAGAAAGGATAAGTTTTAAGGTTAGGACAATTTTCTTTATATCATGATAGCTCCTGCCTAGTCTGGCGGACATAGTATCTATTGAATCTGTTGAAGAGTCCAGTAAAAGATTGTTGACCATAAGTTTGCTACTGGTGGTCGTTTAATATTGACCCTTTCCGTAATAGTCACTGTTTCATTCCCTTCTATATTTCTACGTCTAGGAACTCAGCAGGGTATTACATACTTTATAGTTAGTCGACCTGCAGGTACTGCCTGTGCCTTGAGTGCAGCTTTGTCTGACCACAAAGATTGTGAGCCTAGATGCTTCAGCTAGACACTGAACAGAGAACCAGAGATGTTAACAAGTTTAGACAGCGGTGCTCACGCAAACGTATCAAACATGTACTAACTCAATGTACCGTCTCTAACTTCACATCGGTGCCATGGGAAACACAAGCATCAATTTAATCTCACTTAACACGTAGAGTATCTACGACGAGTTAATTATTGCTCAAAGCCAGCGATAATACGAAAATACTTAATAATTAGATTTTAATTTTTAATCAATGGAAACCATAAAACAATTAATGAGTTCCATAAATCCATTAGTCTCTTAAAAATTAAATTTTGGCTTATAGCCACGATAAGTTGATTTGGCACACTGTAGGTACTCATGATGAGCACATAAAATAAGTTTATGATCGCTAATCATAGCTGAAGGTTGCCATCAAATCAGATACCAATACTTGGATTGCACTAAACACGAAAGACATCTGCTATTACAAAATGTTTTAACAGTTTTATGTGAAATTTCTGCACAAATAATATACATAGGTATATGAGTTCATGTCCGTTCAACTGTACAAGAGCTCTGCATTTATTTATTTCATATTCCATTTCAATAAAGAATAAACTTGCTACATTTATGCGTCACATTAACGGAGAATATGGAGGAGGCAAAGAGTCTCTCTGCTTACCAACTGGACACAGATGCAGGTACACAGATACGTGTACTTGGCCTAAACGATTGCTCCTTTGGATTTATATGCTACTCAACAAAAAGAAAGAAAAAAACAAAAAACAAGTTGTGGTTATGTATCGACATTCATTTTAGCAGGCAAGCAAGACTTACCACCACTGTAGAGGCGGAGGACCACTTTTGGACCAAATAAACCTCGCGAATGGGATGTAATTTATGGTATAACTAAATTAAATAATAGTATCTACATTCATGTTGAGCTGAAAATGCTTAATTGGGCCATTTTATTTTGCCATGCGTTTATTGGGTTGTTGTTGGTGGTGTAAGGGAGAACTTTGCAGTTGCAATATCTATCTATATCTACCGGCCAGCAAAAGTATACCTATGAAATTTACAAATTGATTATTCGGTATATTTTAATGGCGTTATAAATTTTCGATTGATTCATTTATAATCTCTTGATTAATTGTAATCGAAATGTTTTCGAACGGCTTATGCAAATTTTGTGGAACGACATCTAATTTATTTGGAATTTATGGGAATTTGTTTGGAATTTTTATCTACTCGTAGTAGGTAATATTTTATGTGATTTTCTGGTTTTAATTATGAGACATTTGGGGGTCTTAAAACGCGTTTAAAGTTGATATTTGAAATCGACTTCTAAGTGGGCATTAACACTTTCTATTATGTTATGCGAGTGAGTGGAAGGGCCACTTCTATAAGCTTCCTTAAATTGAAATTCATATATTACCTACAAATGCGAGGGAATTGGTAATGAAGAGGCAGTTTGTAGGTAACACTTTGAATCTTGTATTCAATTAATCAAGTCGTAGGTATAGGAAGTTTGTAGACGTTGTCGTTCCTAAACAAGGTGGACAGTGTGCAATTACTTAAATCTTGTATCCCCTTGTGGGTCCTAGGGCCTCTAGAAACGTCTACGCGTCATCGTGTGCGATTTCTGGAAATATGCTTCAACTCCCCCAACTCATTCCTAGTGGCCGTGCTTCCTTCTCCATTGTTCTGCGCCACGTACTCCTAGGACCGCCAAGTATCCTGCCATCCTGGGTAAGCGGGTTCTTTTCAAAATCGATGAACAGCAGGTGAAGTGGTGATCGATATTCAACACACTGCTCGATGGCAATCCGCAAGGTGTTGATGTGGTCGACACAGGAGGATTCAGATCGGAAACCTGTTTGTTCGACGTCGAGTGTGTCTTCAAGCTGGTGTTTGATTCGCTCCAAGATTATTTTAGCTATTATCTTGGTCACAGCAGGCAGCACGCAGATACCTCTCCAGTTTTCGCACTGCATTAAATTACCTTTTTTAGGGAGCTTGACGATCATTCCCTTCTTCCACTCATCCGGAAAACTCTCGGCTTCCCATGTTCTCCCGATAAGTGGGAACAGTAGCTCTGCCGATGCTGTTGGCGCAGCTTGAAAAAGTCTCGCGGGTATGCCGTCAAGTCCTACTGCCATGGTGACATCGCGCAATCGTCGCGTCGCAGGGAGACATTTTGGAATTGGTTCTTTTTGTTGACTTTGTTCATTCAGACGCTTAGAGTTTTTTATTTTTGCAATAAGTCCAACAGTAGCATTCGGACTCGTTCCATAGCATTTTCTGGGATTTTTTGAATGCCTCCACTTCTTTTCCGATGTTCTCCTTAAGGACTACTACCAATGTCTTGTAATATAGACTAGTGCTTAAAAAAAAAAAACAAAAAAAAAGGATTAAAATGGTCAAAACAGGATTAGGATTAAAATCGCCGAAACTAAAGATTAAGTGTCCGGGAAACATTTGCTGCAGATTGTCCATTGAGGTTAGGGTTGTGACCGTGTTGCTAAAACCACATCTTCTCCAAGCGCAATTCGTCTATTTTTTTATTAAAGCTGCAAATGTTTGTTTGTCAAAAGGTGCCTGCGCTACATCTTAAGGATATTCTGGCCAAACCGTATCTCTAACGAACAGCTTTATCAGAGAACGGGCCATGAACCTGTAGGCATAAACATACGACGGCGAAAGTGGTAGTGGATTGGTCACACTCTCCGAAAGGGTGACAGATCCATAGCTAACCAAGCGGTGCAATGGAACTCGCTAGCCCAGGATGGCAGAATACGCGGCGGTCCTATGAGTACGTGGCGCAGAACAGTGGAGAAGGAAGCACGGCAACTGAGAAAGTGTTGGTGGAGCTGAGGCATATTTCCAGAAATCGCACACGATGGCGCGTAGGCGTTGTAGAGGCCCTAGGACCCACAAGGGGATACAGAATTTAAGTAAGTCATTCGTCTGTTTGTATCAATAAATAATAAATAAATATGGACCCATTACATTTCTGCACGTTTGCTTGTCAAACGCCCGCGGAAGGTGGGGCTGTGAAAAAAACTTAAATGTCCTGTTTTTTTTGGGATTTGAATCTTGAACTTCATGCAAAGTTGTTGAATGCATTCATCACTGACGCAAGGCGCTCATGATTCGCGATTCTGTAGCGAGCATCCACAATTATGTTGGTACAGTACAGATGGTATGTGTTGCCAATGCTGGCGCTCTGCAATTACCTTTGCTCCGAAAATGCCCACCGAGCACGGATTGTACGGATTTTTGAAGTCCGTTTCGTACAAAGAAATACAAAAACACAGAGTGCTGATGGAGAGAAATTTTCAAAAAGGAACGACGGAATATGAAAAACCCAGTTAGTTTCAAGATAGGTTGGTGTAAGGTGGTACATATTAGGTTAGGGAGGATAATATGTGATTTTTGTACTCGTTTGTAATTTGCAGTATTTTTTCAGGTTCGGCAATGACATTAACATTTGCCATTTGGAAGCCTATTAGTAAAATGTTTTGTAGAAGTTAACTATTCTAAATAGTAAGTTTATAGATTTCTTGGGTCATACTCGCCACACCTCTGCCCGCCTTATTGGATTGGCTTAGAAAGGTATATATGTACTGCATATAAGCACTCCATTAAGGTAAAGTAGAAAAGAAAAGATTTTTACAGGCGTTGAGGTTTGAATCATTCATTCGCATTATTTTTGATGCTACTCTTGGACATGGCTTAGGCTTTTCTGCCATTTAAATTCATATTCAGGTCACAGTAGGCCCGTTATTACTTGTCGTATACTTTCCTATTTGCAGTCAGTTTTTTTTTCTACATATGTATTCCATTTCGGGTCCAACTTATGGCATCATTGGCATTTCTTCCATCAGGACAAATTTTCGATCGTTCTTCGAGGCTTATATTTTTTCCTACCTTTTGCTTCCTCTCGATTGAATTTGACCAGGAGTTCTTTCTCGTAAAATTTCCTGTACTTCGACATGTCCTTCAAATAAGGACACGCGAAAATACCAAAAAAATAGAATCTTTCCTTTTAAAGCCGTCAGTATGTATTGAAAACAGAAGGCCCGTAGACATAATCAGGTTTTACATAAGTTAGTAGATAGGTATTTTTGATTTTTGTCATATTCACTACACTTTAGTAAACTAGCTGCTAGAATACTTTTGTACCGGGATGACAGATTTATCGCTCACGATTCTAGCGCCAGAAAAGAAAATAGCCTGGATGTTAGCGGACTATAGCGAGGGAAACCTTCCAATCTTCTTCTTTCTTTAGAGAGGATCACAATTCTCCCACTTTACTCCACTCCTACTAGTCCGCCCTTTTATTGCGTAGTAAATCAAGTAAGCATGTTAAAATAAATCAGCTGTCTGCAAAATTTCTTTTCTTTTACCGACGCTCAAGTAACCATCTTAAAGGAACCTATGAAATCCCTTTTAAGCGTCTTAAAAATATTTAGTAAAATACACGTCCAGTTTCTTTTTGTTTGCCTCAACAAACAAGCCTAAAAGGAGCCAACTTTTAGCATGAAGCTTGTAATAGATACCAACTTATAAATAGGTAGGTACTTTCCAGAAACTGCACCACGGAAACACTGTTCTTGACAACAATTAAGATGGCTGACTCAGTGCCTGATTGACCAATTAGAAATAAGAAACACTTTCGAATGCGCACAATGACTTTTGAACTTTGCTAATGCCTGGACAAAAGAAGTTTTTAATTAAATTAGGTTTTTAAATTAGTGTCAATACTTTGAAAAATACTAATACATCGTTCCACCATCATAAAATAATTGAAACGATATTGGTTTGCACAAACAAACAAGAAAGCAATGAATTCTTAAATTACTCGCATTGATTTCCTTTAAAAAGTCCCACCAATCGATAAAATATTCAATTGAAACAAACAATCAATTTTCAGCAAATTCAATGAATACCCATATTTTTTCCTTCGAATAACATAGCCAGCTTTATTCGTATCAAAGTGTTCCTTAACCTATACACACCGGCCTCCGACCCATTCAAAATGCCAAAAACGCTTTTATTTGCTCCTCTGTACTGTACCTACCTTGCCATTTCATTCCGCACTTAATTAACCTGTTCTCAATTTTCAACTCTCAAATGTAACAGAGAATTCAAAAATATATATTACCAATAAGTTGTCGACAGAGAACGTGCAGCCTGATTTAACAATTCAATACAAAAACAAAGTTGCAACTAATAAAACCCCCATTGCAAGCTATCTGTGGATAATTTGTGTGCGTTCTATTCAAGCACACGCACGATGCCTATGCTGCTGTCAGAGATGGTGGAAAGAACAAGGCATATTTATTTGACCCCTCCCCTTAATCCAAATAAATCCCATCTTATGTGCTCACTCGTTCACAATGCACAGCACACACAGGATAAGGAAGCATTAAGCCAACTGGAAATATCCCTCTAATTAACAATTTCTACCCTAAAGAGCACAACAGGAGAACAGAGTGAGAAAAAGAAAAAAATAACAGACAACTACTAGAAAGAGAGACAGAAAACCTAATTGGAAGTATACGCACACACATACTGCTGCACAGGGAGAACAAGTTTTTTCCTTTATGTAAACGAACACGACATTAAGTCCCATCCCTAATTGTCCGATGCGGCCACGCCCATACTTCCATACACAACCAGTCCAACGAAGCAGGGGAAGTTGCCAGACGACTATCAAGAGTTCTGTTTATCTACCAATTCGTACCGCCTACCTTCGTTTGTTTGCGTTCAACGAAAACGACTTCAGTTAAACGACGCGGTTTGACAGCGAATGACGCGGCGAATACAAGCTTCTTGCTCGTTCATTTTGAAAGAAAAACAAGAAAATCAAATCATGTAAGTGTCATCGCATGCGATAAATAGAAGAAAAATTTCCCATAAAAAAAAATAAAAGAATAGAAAATTGACAGAATAAAAGTGTCAAATATCAAATGGTGATTTGTGCGGCTTATTAAACCGTTTTTACCCCTTTGATACCTAAGTACATCTCGAACGGAGTCGAGAAATATGACATTTGAGTGCCGTCGGCAAGTTTATTCGTTTTGACTTAGTTCGATAGATTTCGATGCGGTTCGAGCGTGTACGATAAATGACAACATTAGCAACGTCACGTCTTTTGTTGCCACCGCCGCCCCAATTGCTGCCCATTCTGTCGGCCGCCGCTGCAGCCGCGTCGTCGTCAGAGTCAGTGGCTCACAAAATGCATCCGGATAAGCTTTTAATGCACGCGCACGGAGTGACAAGTCCTAGACTGTGTTCAACCGGCCAATTGATAGTTAAATCAACGCCGCCGCCGCCGCCGCCATCCTCAGCTGACAATTCGATAGAGTGTCCATCAGCTGCAATTACGACGACGACAACTATTGAAGACGATGAAATGACGGGTGACGATGTGGCCAGTGTGTGTGACAGTGAAGATAGTGAACTGTCAGTTGGACAGGAAGACTGTGATAGAAGTAATAATTTGATAGCGTCAGCCGACAGTGAAAGTGTTGGCCCTGTGTCGCGACCAACTTCGGCTGATGAAAATCCGTCCGGAAGTACCCCGGTGGCTGATGAATTGGTAGATCCATTCAACATGGCTGCACTTCGGATACCTGCTGTGCCTATTGTACGCCCCAGTCCTACGCGATTCCAAGAGGAATTCCTACGAAAATCGCATATTTACGCTGAGGAGCTAATGAAGCAACAAATGCAATTTATGGCCGCAGCACGAGCCAGTGCGTTCACCCTGCGTCATTCAACAGAACAGGCAGCCGAGAATATTCATAACTTTTCCGGAATCCATTCCCACCTGTCAGCAATAACGAAAATGACACAAATGTCACAGATGACACAGAATGGCGGTGAGTCGGCTTTGAGTAAACTTACCGCATTCGGATTGGTCGCTCAATCAGCGAATTCCTCTGCGAATAGCTTGAATCAGTTACAGCAACAGATGCAGGCACATCTGCCCTTTATGAATAACAATATCCACGAACCGAGTTTGAAATTTAGTATAGACAACATTTTGAAAGCCGATTTCGGGCGTCGGATAACCGATCCGCTGATAAAACTCAGCGGGAGTTGCAGTGGCGGAACGGCTGGAACCTCTCGAGGGAGAAATAACAAGCGGGCGGATAAAAATGCTACAAGTAGTGCCAAAGCGGTCGGTGGCAGTGCGACAACCACTGCGACAACAGGAGCGCCAATTGATTTGACAAATATTTGTGGTGGTGTAGCGGCTCCATCTTCGAATTTACCCAGTAGTCACTGTACGAACAGTAATGACTCGACAAGCACAGTGTTTAGTAGTAACTATAGTACCCCGGTTAAGTCACCAACAAGTGCGTCAAGTGCAACTACGACAGCGGCATCGCCGTCGGAAGCGACAGGAGCGGAAAGTTCAGCGGAACCCTGTGGCAGCGGAAGCGGAAATGCCAGCACGAGTTCGGGCAGCGGCAGTGGCGGATCAAATGGACCGATAGTGTGGCCAGCGTGGGTCTACTGCACTCGATACAGTGATCGACCTAGTTCAGGTTAGTACCTATTTTTTTTGTCTCAGGCAAGAGGTTTTTAGACCTTTTTTTTAGCTGATTTAACCTATTTCGTAAAAATAAGTCGAAAACTGAGTGTGGAACTGTTTAAACTTTGCCAAGCATAGGTTTAGGTACTTTATGTCAACAATTTGCAAAAATTAATCAACACGTTCAGCACAGTCTATAAATTGTTCCATTCCCTGTCAAAAAAGTACTGAATTTTAATCCCGCTCAGTGACATCCCCTTTGACAGTTTGTGTATAGCATTATGTAGTAGTTCATTTTTAAGTGTCAAAATTGTGACACTAAAAGTGACTTTAAAACTATGCCTGTATTAAATTCCAGTCTGCTGACACAAAACTATCCTCGATATACAGAAATTACATAATTTGTTGTTTACTAGAAAAACTTTCTCTTCAAAACCAAAGCATGAAATGCTAATTCTAATTCTAATTAACAAACGTAACAAATTAACTGACAGCCACAACGTTCTCGTTATGTTTTTCGAAGTTAATATCGAATTTCTAAGTTGCGTGGTATTAGGCGATTCAATTATGGCCGACTTAATTTTCATGTACATACCTTCTTTAAAAAAAAAAAAAAAACAAAACAACACACAATTGCTTATTCAGAATTTAATTGAGAGCTGTTGACCCTGCCTCCCCTTTTATACACTGGAGTGTTTTGTGAAAATAAATAAAGCAGTTAGGTGCCTACCTAGTTTGGGGGTAATCGTTAACAACTTAATTTGATTTTATGTAAAGTAAATTTTGTTTATATTTCTCAAGAAAATATTTCCCAACTTGATTTAGTTGCCCCTTTTCAAAATCAATACATACCTATTCAGATATTTTTACTGTCAGGAATTTAGTCATTTTTTTCTGTCAAGTTACAAACAATAAGCCATCAATTTCTAAAGAAATTTTTGAAATATTATTCGGTAGTCGAAAATATACCTACCTACTTAGTACAAATTTAATGGACAAACTAACTAAATGTGTGGGCTGATTAGAAAAAGAATCGAGTGGAATCTTAATGCGAAAATTCATAGAATGATTTACCGATTTGAATAAAATTTATTTATTGAATGGAAATACATAATGTGAATATTTAGAATTTAATTTCACTTTATGTAAATTATACAGGTCAAGTAATCAATATTTTTCAAACCCTGCATTATAATTAAAGCTGTTTCTTATAAAATCTGACATCGTTTTTGACATCTATGGCTTCTGATATATCAGTCGTTGATTTTTGATAATTTTTCTGATTTTTTTGTTCTTAGTTTACATTTATTTTCAATTGAATTTCATCCTGGCCTTATGAAAAATATCTTTGCCTAGGAATTAGATGAAAAATATCTTTGCCTAGGAATTAGTTAAGTTTCTGATATAAATTAAACCACATTTAAGGAAATAATAGGTCCGTTCGCGTACCCTCCTAAAACAGTGAATTTTAAAGAAAATTCTCGTAGTTTTTCACAGAAGATAGCCCTCACGAGAGAGTAAGAAATTTCCCCATGCTACGAATTTTAGTGAAAACTGTCAAAGCTGTCAAATTAGTGTATTTTCAACTTTTCCTTGTTCAACCCGTTCGTTTACTTTTTCGTAGTTTTAGCTCTCTCTCTGAGAGAATTTTACCTCCACTTTCGAAATTTGATAATCCACGAATTTTAGTGCAAAAAAAACTACGGATTTAGTAGTTTTGTTCAGTGACTGAAAAAAAAGTAAAAACTATTAGAACAGATAAGAACAGTGCAACCTCCTGCGTAATGAATAAGAACGTGTTCCAACGCTTTCATTTTATTAGCATAGCAGTCAAAAGTATTGAGTTGTCAAACAATTTTGTACAATTTTTGGACTGCGCAGTACAGACTCATTAAACAAAGTTAATAGGTACCTATAACTTATATTAGATATGTGTATACTGTTTGCGTCAATTGTTAAGCTCGCACGAGCTGTCAGATAAAATGTAATTTACAAACACACCGACAGATGGCCAATGAGAAAGCATTCTTAATGTGCGTTCGGTTATAACTCTCCATTTTTTCGAGCAAACAACTTTAACTCTTTACTAAAATTTTTAGTTTAATCCATAAAAAAAAAGTATTTCGATGGGCTAAAAAAGAATGAGCCTTAAAATATAATTTTTGGAAGGCCCGTATGGCATTCAGTGGAATTTAATAATGAACTCATACTTCTCTTTAAGGACACTTACATATATAAAATCCAATGGCCTTGAGTTAAATACAAATTTATTTTTGGACGTTATAACTTTCCTTAGAGTTTGTAATAGTATCCCGCTTAATTTTGTATTTTTTATCTGCCGATTGACCGATTAATGTTTCATTTTCATTATTTTTACGTGAAGGTTGTAGACTATAGTTATTTTTAGTTTCTATAAAGTACAATTCTGTCAAATTTATATTATGTACTCGTACCTTTCAATCAATAACTCGTTTTTCTTGTTCAGTTTCTAAAAATATTTCACCTTGTTTCCATAGGGTTGGACACTTACCAATTAAATGTCTAGGCTGCATATTTTCGGTGCATTAAGCACCTCTACCCTCAAGTTTACTATTTTATTTTAATTTAATTGGTTTCAGAATATGTATTGCCTTAACAAAGCGGCTTTAACGTAAACAAAGACTTCTTGCGAAAAATGCTCGGCTATAAAAGATGGCTGAAAACTTGAAAAGCATGCAAGCATCAATCCTTTTATACAAACATGCATAGTTTCTCTTAACTTAAAAAAAAGAAGAACGAAAAACTGTATGTGGACCAATTCGAGTTCGGAGGACAATGCGATCACTTTGGTGGCATTTTCTTGTGTAGCTATATGCTCAGGGCATCATTTTCTGCGGGTGCCGTGGCTCAATGGTTAGTGCGTTCTAAGTTCGAATCCAGAAAAAAATCCATCCAAAGTTTTTTTCACGGCCTCATCTTCCGAGTGTCTGACAAAGATTCAAGAGTATTACTGTCATGAGGAAGCTTCTTAAATCCCCTCTGCCATAACAGACGCTCCGCAGGTATTTTTGGAAAAAAGGATTGACAATGGATGGTGAAATACTTTGACTTGAACCCAGATATGGTGCTCCGTATTAACAGAATGTAGCACTCCTCTAGTAGGGCTTCCATTAAGCGTTCAAAAAACAAATTATTAGGGAGCACTTTGTTCAAGGGTTGGGTGACGCTTCTTATGAAGTTCACCGATGCATTGTCTTCTGTCCGAATCTGGGGCACTTCTGTATTTTACTCCAACCAACGGTCTAGTAATTGATCTATTCAAAATATACATATAAGAATGTATATATTGCTAAATGTAACTATTGATTGAAAATGATATCTCGTTAAAATATTCGTAGATTTTGTGTTTCTTTTAAGGTCATTTACAGCTTTTTCTTTTGAGCACCCCAGGGAACGAATCGGCCAAGCTAAGTCTCTATTTTTATAGTGCACTCGGTCTGAGGACGTCCTCGAAAGAATAATGGATCGAATGCAAAATGCTTTCGCTCAGATTAAAGTCTTGGCTTCCTATGGATAGAAAACAAAATAATACATAGCACAGGTACTAAAATAAGCAATGTCTCAGAACAATGAAATAAAGCTTTTATAAAAAGTGAGACTTGAGTCTGAGAGAAAGCATTTTGAATGTGAATCATTGTCTCTCGACCTGTGAAGTCATCACACGGAATAAAATCATAAAAATGTTATAAAATCTGTCTGAAACGCTTCGTATCCGTTGGTCCGTTCGCGTACTTTTTGCACTAAAATTCGTAGATTATCAAATTTTGAAGAGTGGGGGTAAAATTCTATCAGAGATAGAGCTAAAACTACGAAAAAGTAAACGAACGGGTTGAATAAGAAAAAGTTGAAAATACACTGGTTTGACAGCTTTGACAGTTTTCATAACCTAGCCTACAGAAATTTCTTGCACTAAAATTGGTAGCATGGGGAAATTTCTTACTCTCTCTTCTGCAAAAAACTACGAAAATTCTTCGTATGCGAACAGCTTTTTGTAATAAATTGTAAATTTTTATAAAAATTCACTGTTTTAGGAGGCTACGCGAACGAACCTCTTATGGTATTCTATTCTTTCATTATGTACCTATGATGATGTTTTATAAAATTTTTAATGTAAAATTTTGTGGACGGACTTTTGTTCAACATATACGTACTGTATTTTCTATTTTCCTAAAAAGTGATATTATTCGACAAAAAACGGTTTTTTTAGAAAAATAATAAAAAATAGGCTTGGCCATAAATAATGTATAGAAGATTTCTTTACATTGCTAAAATAAGTTTCTTACTTTTAAAAGAATCTCAATTCAAGTATTTTACCGACCTTAATTACAATTTAAGCCTCAAAAAGTTGCTGAAACATGGAGTTTCGTCCCTTTATGACTAAAAAATTAAAACAAAACATTGATTGACTATTTCTCTTGATTATATTGAAGCGTAGGTAAAATTGCACAAAAACAACAATCAATATTATTAAACGTCGCGGAACTGTTAACAGCAGCGAAAACGTGAAAGCTTGAGACTTTTTTGACATATATTCACCATTCCAGATGCGAAATGAAAATTTTGAAATTTTTTTGGATATCAGTGGCTTTTTAAAGAATTCCCTCAAGAAAAGTCAGTTTAGGACGAACAAATTTTATTCTCTCGCAAAATAACATGAGCTTCGATTAATTTGGAAGATGGTATTCAGGACGCGGCGTTAAAAATTCATTTTCAAAATAATATATGGCCACGACTGAGAAATGAAATTACACCGCGCGGCCTAATTTCATTATGTGGTCGCGGTCTAAATTCATATCACCTGATGAATTTAGACCGCGCGGTCTAGTTTCAGTTTTCCATCGTGGTCTAAATTCACGCGGCCTTATTTCACGAGAGCCGATTAATTTTTCTCCAATAACCCTAGAGATGTCAAATAAAAGCGGCAACCATTTTCTTTTTCGTTTCATTTAGTATTATTCGAAATTGAGTGGGTGCCGTGGCTCAGTAGTTAGTGCATTGGAACACTGCGCAAGTGGTTCAAAATATCCCATCAAACGTTTTTTTTACGACTCCACTGTCTGACAAACATTCAAGAGTATATAGTGTCATGAGAAAGCTTATCAAAACCACTCTGTCCTTCGGATACACCATAAAACTGTAGGTCCCTTCTGTACGTGCAGAAATGTATACCACGCACAACCTGTGCAGTTGTGAGAAGCTAGGCCTTGGCCCTCTATGGGCTGCTTACGACCTAATATTTATTTATTTTATTTATTTAGTGGATTCCAAATAGTCGTAATAAAAATAAAGAAAAATTATAGATTGGACACCATCCGCGGATAATATGCTAGTCATTAAAATTAATTATGAAACTATGATTTTTTTTTTTTAAATCAAATCTCTAAACAAAACAAACAGAGCTATACTTATGCCAAAGCCTAATCGCAAATTCATGACGTAGGAACACAAGACAACCGCTGAAAATCTTTTCTAAAAAAAAAAAAAAAAAACAACATTCCATATTTTGCGTGAACTTGACTTACCTACAAAAAATTGTTGTGGTTCTTAAACAAACCTTTCCCCAGATTCCCATAATGACTTTTTGCTACTGTTTACTTGTCAGTTGAACCCTTAGTTTCCCCCTTTCTTTTTGGTGGCAATATTTTGTCAACCACCTTATGAGAGTACACTACACACACTGCAAACAAAACCAGGGTAGAGTTTGCTCTATTCTATTGGAGTAGAACAAAAAGCTATTAGGCACTTAATTTACTGACTTCCAGCTGTACTACGGCAGGCTGACAAAGTCCGAATATTCTAAGAATGTATGTTAAAGAGACAATGTTGGGCGGAAGTATGTGTGTTCGTCGTACTCTCATTGCAGACACTCACGCGGTTTTGGCATAGTATTGCACATAGCTGGGGACTTTGTAATGGTTGTTATGTGGTTAAGATTTATGGACATTTTTCCTTCTCCTTTTTTTTTTTGTTTAAAATGTTTGTTTGATTTTGGAGTTTTCAACAAAAAGGACTGTGTGGGATTAAGAAAAGTTGTTAAGAGCTGTAAATGAGTGGTAATGAGTATTTAGTGTTTGAAGATATGGGCGTTGTGCTTTCCTTGTAATAATACTCAAACTAATGGCGCATAATTGCAGTCATAGTGTGCTAAGGAAAGTTAATAGCAGCTCAAACACTTGAATTGAAATAACAATAATAATTGAAAGTACTTGCACATGTCAAAGTCAAACACCAAAACTGTTTGAGAAGCCAATCACAGTTTGAGGGTGATAATAATTTGGCGAATTGACAAGAATTGTTTAACTGTTAAATACAAATAGAATTTTTGTACGTCACTTTGGACATGGAACTCATTAGACAATCGTGACACTTCGACCAAAAAAATTCCCCCTTTGCTTCTCGTTTTTATGATTTTGTCTTGCACCGATACGTAGTATAGGGCAAGTTTTGGATTCGTGAAAATTTTCGATCTCGGGGTTTTGATAAATTCTGATATTACATTTAAAGAGAAGTCGAAAAAAGTGAGTCTGAAAATTATGTCTGTCAGTCTGTCTGTCAGCGTGGCTTAGAAAATTTAGGCCGAAATTTGTTATAACGACACTTAAGACAAATTTGACTAAAAGCCGGTTTGTTAAGAAACGGCTCAACCGATTTCATTCAAATTTTTAGTGTGTATAAAACTGTGCTAATGCAAAAAGATGGCGTTCCAAATTGTTGGCTAAAAGTGATAGTAATGGTACTTTTCTTAAGGTCAAGCGGTTTTAGCCAATTTTCTTGAAAACGGCTCTAACGATTTTGATTAAATTTCATATTTGAGTTAGTCTAGACAAATGCCATAAAATGGCTAACCACGTTTTTGGCTAAAAAAGCGTATAACGGTACTTTACTTATTAGCTGGTTTTAGAAATATGGCCATTTCTCGGTTAATATTCAATGGATTCAAAACGTAATCAAAATCTAATGAATACAGAAATATGGCATTTAATTTTATAAAGAATTAAAAAAAAAAAATTTCGTATAATTTTTATTTTTTTTAAACTTCATTCATTTCCAAATAACAGCTCAAAGGTGCAAGTACGTACGACTCAGTCGGGCACTTTATTTCGCAAAGTCGCACAATAAGTACAAATTAAACCAAAGGAAGGACCTTGTGTGTTGTGTTTTAACAATTTAACGAACAACCGAGGTTTAAGGTGAAATTTTCTATATTTCCTTTTGTCAACTGCATGTGAGTGACTTAACGTTTGACAGATGGGAATGCGTTCATTCAAAGCTTCCGAAATGTCTACTCTTTCTCGCCATAATAGGTCCTTTCGCGTACCCTCCTAAAACAGCGAAATTTTACGAAAATTTAATAATTTTTACGAAAAGCTGTTCGCGTACTGAGAATTTTCGTAATTTTTCGCAGAAGAGAGAGTAAGAAATTTCCCCATGCTGCGAATTTTAGTACAAGAAATTTCTGTGGGCTGTTTTATGAAAACTGTCAAAGCTGTCAAACCAGTGTATTTTCAACTTTTTCGTAGTTTTAGCTCTCTCTGAGAGAATTTTACCCCCACTCTATGAAATTTGATAATCTACAAATTTTAGTGCAAAAAGTACGCGAACGGACCTCATGTCCACAGTTTCCAAAAATGTGTATCAAAACATTTGAACAAAACGACAATCTACGTGATAGAACGACAATTAAAAACCTCTTATTTGTTTCCATTTATAAATTTCACGCCATCTTTTCTGTTGTGAAGATAGGAAGACTCCCGCTGTTTTGGAGTAAAGGTTAAAGCTTGGCGGCCAATTTATCTTTTGCTTCTAATTTGAATAAGGCAATGAACTGAAAGTCAAAGTAATAGATGACTCGATACATATGTATAAATGTACCTAAATAAATTAAATCCTAAGACTTCGAATGGATTTGGATATCGCACAAGCTAAGGTCTAACCACAATGTTTGACGTCTCTAACGTCATAAGGAAAGCAATATGTGTCAAAGCAGTACGCATTTGACAGACTGATAGCGACAGAAAAATCTTTTAGATGTGTTGTCAAATCGCATTAGTCTAATATATTTCTTCCTAAGTCAAAAAGGAACTTCCTTTCTTCCTTATTGTTGAGGTATCACCATTGTAGTCAGCGCTTTTGACTTTCAATTTTGTTTTCATTACAGTCTATTAAGCTACATTTAGTGGTAGTATTTCTCTGGGAATGTACACCTTAGATATCATAAAAGAAACGCTATCCATTAACACAATATGAAAGCAGGAAATCCGTAGCCGAGTTGCAAGAGAATAAAGCATTTAAGCCCAGTTTTATGGCCTACCATTCACAGATTGCAATAGGATTAGCAAAAACCTGATACCAAATAATTTAAGTTTAAATGCAGCCGCCAGCTGACCTCACTAAATCCATTCAAAACACCCATTCAGCAGCCCGCCTGACACTCATAATGACACTCGTTGAATGCGTTAACGTGCTTATATCACAGTTATAATGACGTTATAAACAAACTGATTACTAGCAACTGCTATTTGGCAGCGCATTAAGCAATCACTTTTCGTAAATAGTTTCTGCATCGTAAACGTTTTCTCTGATAACATGTCCGTGTATCTGTGAACATACCCCAGGTTTTTTTTTAGAAAAAAAAAAAAACAATCATTTCGGGTTCGGTAATTGATGCCAATAGAGTTGTTAGCTTTCGTCTAGGTAGAGTACGAGAAATGAACGCGACCAAGGAATGATTTTTCCAACCCGATTAAGGCCCGGGACGAGACCAACCGTCATCATCAGTGCGCAAGACCATGTCGGACCATGTCATGAGAGAGGTTTCAACTGTTTATGGGCTAAAACACTGGCCACAGATACAAGATAGAAATAAGTATGCGATCTTTATGGTCTAACAACGGTTGTATAGCCAAATGAAGTTGGCAGCTTAAGTAGTCACTCGCCGATACTACTCATTCACTGAAGTAGCTACGCTATACTAAGCTGGGGCCTTGTTAGCAATATATCGATACAAAATGGAGTGCGCTACTGGGATGCGATGCCAGAGCTCGCGCGCGAACTATTAGATTTCTCCTTTGGGGCCACCAAATCAATTGGTGTAGCGACGCGACGTTCGAGAGCAATGAAAAGTGATAGTGGACTTGGTTCCAAGGAATTTCGTTGAAACAGAGACTTGACTACCTACTCTGGTTGTGTCTGGCTGTTGTTTATTTATTGGACTCTCATGGAGAGGATTGGCCTTAAATTGACAACTGATTATGGTGTGCAGATGGTGAAATTAATTTTTTGTCACTTTAGTTATGTCGATTACGATAAACGGTTTTTTTTGTCGTAGGTACCTTTAGCCATTTGTGTATCTCTTCGAGTGGAATCCGTGTTATTGTTTACCATAGATGGACGAAAGAGAGCGATGTGGTTTTGGGATACCACTGGCATATACAATTGGGGGGCTATTTGTCAAGTTTTGAGGGTGTTGGTATTTTTAGACCACCCGATAGAATTTGTAATTAAGTGAAAGGAATTACTAATTGGGGATCTGTTTGTAATCAGTATCTGAGAGTAAAAAATTGTGGTCTGACTAGATTCGGCTACTGCAAGGTAATTACTTTGCTACCGGAAATATTTGTAGCTTATTCGTATTCATAGACTTGACTTACATGAGAGATAAAGAGTTGCAGCGGGTTAGCTTCTGGGTTTTTTTATGCTTAAACTATCGTATAAGTGGTTATTGAGTAATGTATACTTTAAGATGTTCTTAAAAGACAATCAGATGGATTTGATTCAATGAGGTGAGTGCTATTAATTATGGGAAATATATGTACGAGCATGTACTAAAGGGGCGATAAAAAAAACCTGTTGGCATTTTACTTAGGAAGGAGAAGAAACTGGTAGAGAAGGTAATGCCTGAGGTCGAGCTTTGAGTGAAAGATTGCGTGTTTAAGGCCAACCATACCCAATCAACTTTTCCAGTATTCGATTAAGCAGCACAGCTTGTGCAGTTCAACAATACCATAAGAAAAAAAAAAAAGATTCTGCGAATCATAAGCGAGTTCAAAAAAAGCCAACCAATTCTGAGCTATAGCCTGAACACCACTCATAAAGAGAATATATTGAAACCTTAGAAGTCCAAGAGCGTGTAGCTGGCCGGTGCAAATCGCTAAAACAAGGACATCTTCGCGCTACCCTGTTGGATCCACTTTTCCTCCCATCCCAAATTCATCAATTTGCGGCACTAAAAACTGGTGTATAACTCGATTTTTGGTGGATGTTAACGTTGACATCGACTGCCATAGCCACAAGGTTTTCATCGCAAAGAGAACTACGAGCAGAGATGCCGTTTTCCAATTTCGAAGGGGAGTATTTTAGAAGCTAACAGAGGAGTATTTTGTGCCTGAGGGGAGTACAGGAGTACCTATAGTATTTTTTCTGCTTACTTATCCATTTCGTACAAGGACAGATACAAGACGAAGCCCATCACACACTGGAACAATTTTGCCCTGGGGTAACCCCGAGGAAATTCACCTAAAATTGGCTGCTCGCAAAGAAAACAGAAAATGTACAAGTTTTACCCCGCCTTTCAACTGCTTCAACACTGGATGAAGATTTTACCATGTTTCTTACTTTACACCTCATCTTCCTCTTCTAAAATGCCAGTCTTACCCCGGTGTAATTGCACCAGTTTGTGATGGCCCATTCAATGAAATAAAAGTGACAATATACTAAACATAATAAGAGTTACTTTCTAATACTATTTTGTGGAAAAAATCGGAATGTTTCGAAAGGGAGTAAAATCAGGACGAGGGGAATAAGGGAGTACAGTCCTTAAGTAGTACATTCGAAAACCCTGACTACGAGGCGTTTTCGCTGTCTCTTCTTTTACTTGTTACTTGAGTATCTTTGAGACTTGCGGCTAAACTTCAGAATTCGACCGACTGATACAGGGCATCAGAGAAATCTGCGCCAAAATGACGATTATACTCCATTTCTTTACGTCACAAATATAAAAAGAAAACTGACAGTAAAAGTTATACATAGTTATTCATAGCACCTTGTCTTCATTATTCCTTATAGGTCCGTTTTTTAAAAATTTGTGTTACCAAAATCGCCTGTCAGTAGACTTATTACATCTAGTGTGGCCACTTTACAATTTGCAATTAGTGTTACCACTCTTACACTTACTTTCTTCTATATTTCTGCTACTTTAGCAATTGACAGCACTGAAGAAATCTACACGTGACAGTTGTTGTATTTTCTATTTCAACCTGTGCTGGTACATTTGACAGTTCGTTGATATTTATAGGTCCGTTCGCGTACTCTCCCAAAACAGAGAATTTTTACGAAATTTTACGAATTTTTACGAAAAGCTGTTCGCGTACTGAGAATTTTCGTAGTTTTTCAGAGAAGAGAGCACTCACGAGAGAGTTTAAGCGCAGGAATGAGCTGGTTTATGAAAACTGTCAAAGCTGTCAAATCAGTGTACTTTCAATTTATTTTTGTTTAACACGTACGTTTACTTCTTCGTAATTTTAGTTCTCTCTGAGAGAATTTTACCCCCACTCTTCCAAATTTGGTAGTCTACGAATTTTAGTGCAAAAAGTACGCGAACGGACATTATTTATTGTTTGACATATTATAAAATGAGGGTGAATTCTCTCAAAGAAAATCAAATTTCCAAAGAGATTTCTGTAAGTCTTAAAAAACTTGTTTTAGAATTATGACACTTTCTCGTGACAGTAATATTCTTGGATGTACATATGTCAGACGTCGTAAGATTGTTAGCTGGATCATTGTTTGTTATCCATTCACTCGATCACTGTTGCTGCTACTGTTTTTGATAGAGTTAATAGTAAATAGCAGTTTGTCAAAAGTAAATACTGTGTCAAGAGATTTTTAACAGGATTTGGTTGAATTTATTTGCTATAGTGAATCAGGTGTTCGGTAGGCTGATTATGTAGATTATAAGTTGCTCTAAGACGGTAATTTTCATAAAACATCCAAATAATTCTAGCATATAGTAAAACGTCACATAATACTGAACAAAATTACCTTAACAGATTTTCATGACTTGTGCGTATTCTTAAAAAAAAAGACACATACAAAAAGTACCTTACAATGAATCTAAAGGGTGATTGCGATTGTTTTGATGATTCGACTTGTTTAACTGAGTTAAAGGCTTTAAAGCTTAGCCTAGTTATAAATATTTGTTCAACCTAAATCCGAAATAGCTCTAATTGAATTGGAACAAGTTCTTTTACACAGAAATAAATCCACTGAGGTAGCTTAACATCTGTTATTACGAGCAATGTCTAGTTTAAAAATCAATTAGGCTTTAAAACACGATTAGGCTACATTTATAGCAAACTATGTTTCGCCATGGTCATTAAAACAAAACAGAACAGCGTTATTCACCCAATAATCGGCAGCTAGATCTCTCCTACCAACTACCTTACTACAGTGATTAACAAAACTGAGGTCAGCAAGTTAACTTTTTAGCCGGTTAATACCTACTTTTAAATTGCATGCAATACGAAACGTGATTACAAAAATCTTAATATCTTTGTTGGTTTTTCAGCAGTTTATATTAAAAAAAATTAATGTCTACATTGGTCCTCAATCTGTGCCTTTAAGCTAGTTGGTAAAAAAAAAAAGGAAAACGAAAAAACCCACACATTCGAGTAATTTGTTATCGCTTCAGTAATCACTGCACTTTATCCGATTCGCGTTAATTTTGTGCGAGGTGTTTTGCATATTCAATCGACTTATTTTTTTGCTTTGGACTTGGCCAGCCTTTGTCAACACCACCACTGTGCGAAAGGGACCACCACCACTATTGGCTGGAACCTGTTCAGGCTATAATAATAATCAGCGCTTATGGAAGCGTTCAAACTCTCTGTCAGATTACCGAAATAACTTCATTCATCAATTTCATGTCGGACGTGTTCAGTTGGAGGTGAGAAAACGTGCAAAGTGTTTTGATTGTTTTCATAAAAAAAAGAAAGAAGTTTGACATGCATTACAGGCACAGTGGCGATTAAGCATACAATTTGCATGAATGAAATTTTTTGAATGAATTTTGTTTTTTTTTTTAGAAAAAATGGATTTTTAGAAAAAATCGGAATTTTACTCCTCGTTTACACAACACGTCACTCGAGTCCTACTGTAGTTGAAAGTTGTAGTAGATTTATACGGATATGGATACTCTCTCTGTCACATTGTAACAGTTTTTTGTTTATATTTCTGTGGTTAGGTGATCACATAAAATATACAAAATCACGACAAAATATAGGAAAAAAAACCCAATTGATCGTATTGTTAATCACTTAATGTAACAGAATACTTGACGTGTAGAAAAGCCACAAACCCGAGTCAAGATTTGCGGCTTCATCCATTAAATCTGTACGACTGTGGGAAAGAGTCTTTGTTGCTGCACACAATCCCATACAATGCATTCGCGTTCAGGTTAGCAGGCAGCTTCTGTCAAATACTAGTAGAGACGAATCTCTCTAAGAGGTGTAACCCAAGCCATACACACTCTGGTGGTATGCGCTGTCAGAGCTATGATGGCCGTACTGCAACACTAAAATTGTTGTTTCCAACTCGATTTGTGCGAGTTTGTTGCATCAACAAACAAAAATAAAAAAAGTTACGAGTATCTGTAATTGATTGATCATAACCTGTTGCCGTGTCAACGTTTTAATTTTCACCACAAAAACATGCCTCGCTTCGGTGTGCAAGCGTTTGCAGTTTGTAGGGTTTCTTCTGCTGCGCTTTTCAGTATAAAAATTTTGAAGTGGGAATTTCTTAGAACGTTTTTTTTTTTTGTTTGCGCAAGTACTTAAGCAAGACCTTGGGCGAAGTTTTCACTTCTTTTGAATATTTACTCTTTTTGTGCTCTTCTAATGATTCTCTTCATCATCGATGATCCACTTTGAGCGCGGATCAGCGTGCCAACGTCAACGATTTCACATGTCAAGTTTGTAGTTTGAATCGCCGATGAGACAAAACAAAAAAAGACAACAAAAAGAAAAAAATCCAGAACAGGTAGGAAAAAAGACTCAATAGAGAGAGAATCAAAGTCAAAGTCTCATCCTCATGCGCGCACACTTAAGTAGATGTAATTCCATTGAAATGAGTGATCGCGCGCGGGGTCTTGTCTTCGCTAAGCTCTAAAGAGAGTGAGTGAGAGGTGATCGTGTTGCGTTAGGCGATATAGCACCGAAGCGACGAGCACTTGATGGGGCTGAGGCAAGTGCAAGAGTCAATAAAAAACAAAACAAAAAGTGAGAGATACAGTCTCAATGATCGGCTTTGTTGTTGTTGTTTTCTCTGTGCTAGTCGCCTTTTGGCTTTGATTATGTAAGCGCCATTGGGCTGTCGAACACAAGATGAAGACTAAAAATAGAATACCACTTGACATGGAATAATTTTCGTTACAATTGTTCTGATCTCGTAGGCGAATAAAATGCGTGTTTAGCATGGTTAATTGGAGCTTTGAGCAGCAATTTTTGCGAGAGCTTTAGTGTAGACACTAGGATCATGTACCAGCCTTTTAAATACTTATTTGACACTCAAATGGGTCGATATTATGAAGGCGTTGTGGTAGGGAATAGCAAGATCCATTCATTTAGATAGCTCTGTGTGACGAACATGAAGACATCAGGTCTTGCGGTGACAGCTGGGCATCATGCTCTGCTATCACTTGTAAGAAGCAGTTCCTCCGGTACTGCCGATGGGACCACTTTGATTATCATTGCAATGTTGACGCGGGAACTAGCCATGAGTGCAAGTTCTGGTAGGGTTGTGTCTTTGAATAGGTACTGCAAGTTAGAGAATTAGACATCTTAAGCCTGCAATTTGTGGATTTTTGACCACAAACGATCCCGAATACCAATCATCCTTGACTTTTCTTTGAAAGCATTCATGCTGGCATCATAGAGCTCGACCTGGGCAGTGTAGGTCTTAACGAGAGTCTTCTTTGTTCTTCTAAATGAGATTTACCCATCCCAAGAAAACAGGGACTACCTATGGGCACTCTAATTGAGGAAGAGTTGTGTGACAACTTCAACTTCCACCTGCCATTCAACTCTAATAAACAAGCTACTTACCTACCACAATATGCATATTCCCACGATCAACCGATCGACCCCAAAACTAACCAGAATAGTATGCCAAAATTTCAATTAATATCACATAAATACAGGTACTCATCCAAAGGAAATCAACCGCAAATATTGATGCTCCCTTCAAGTTCAATTCGAGAAAAGGGTTTTGTTTATACAAAACGACAGGCATTAAAACGGAAACGGAATCTGACCACAAAACTCATTGAAACCGGTCATGAGGTCAACTTGAATCGTCAAAAGGAATGCAAACGAATGTCATGCAATAAATTGTCATGTAGTTGATCCATCATCATCATCAGCAAGATGGTCACTTTAGAATCAACACACACAATTCCCAATGCCACCGTAGTAATACGACTCGGCCTTCAACCATCTGCGCAATGTATCCCATGTCCGCATCGCCGCAATCGCAATCGCACACACGCAAACTCAATTAAACCTGGAGGAAGCCTTCATCTCTGAGTCTTCGAGTCTCCGAGTTTGCCGCAATCTCGATCCTTGCAAATAAATTTATCGCAATAAAATAATAATCCTCCGAGATGTATAAATCTTCCGTCAAAAACGGAACGCTCAACCATCAAAAGATAGAGCAGAGAGAGAGATGCTGCTGCTTCCTCTTCCTCCGTACACAGTGACACACAGCGCACTCGTTCAAGGAGAATTTGCTTATATTCAAATGGTTCCCGGGGAGCGGTTCATGATTGATGAAGGATCACAACAAGTAGGCTGCTGTTCTCTTGTACCAAAAAAAAATCTGTTAATCGAATCAAAATATTTAATAAATATTATTACTCCATCAATGAACAGATGTTTGGTTCTTTCGAAAATGTATCTGCAACTCAATTCTGACATGCTTTTTGAGAGTATCTCTTTGTTGGGACGAACATTTTAATTGAACAATCAATTTCCTTTGTTTGTGAGTGAGATGGATTTGCATTTCAGATTTGCAAGTGCCCACCCAAAAAAAAAGTCCTCACTCTTTGTTTTTTGTTTCGTCGTGTCTTTTGCCCATTTAAATGGGCACAACTCACTGACTGCTAGGTGATGTCAGTGTGCAGGCTTATGACAGTAGAATTTTTTTGTTGCAAAAGATGATGTGTCTGTGGTTTGAACTTTTCGTAGAACAGATGCATGATTACCTTTGACAGCTACGGGTAAACAAACTATTAATTTTTTGAGAATACTAACCGGAAACATGATATGCATACATAATGACACTGAAATGACAATTGAGTTGAAGTCAAAATGATGGCTTCAAAGGGAGAATGATTGGCTGAATAGTAGTACTTAAAATTGTTGCAGTTGTTTGTTGGTACGTTAAGTGTGTTTTATTGAGTAATTTTCCAAAGTTAACAGCTGGTTTGTCAGTTTTGAAGCATTTTTTTTGGAGAATCTTTGAAGGAAGTTGTCAAAAGGTTTCAGTTAAAGGATCGATTTTTTACAAAAGGCGACTCTAATTTGAGTAAGTTCTATAGTTTAAGATTGACCTACAATTAAAGTATCTTATCCCCAGCTAAACATCTACCCTTCGCACCAGAAGCTAGTAGCAAATTGAAAGCCAGTCAGACTCATATTTGTTGTTAGTCTAGGTCAATACCTGTCGACACGAGTGTCCTATCAAATATCAAAGGCACCACTGTGCTTCGATAGGCTTAGGGCTGTCTGATTGCAAAACTTTGGTGTCACAGGCCATTTTATTTTCGACATATTTGATGGTGACTGTGGTATGGCAGCAAGCAGAACCAAAGAAATGCTAACTGGCCAGTGACCCAAGGCTTAGACTGTTGCTCATTTTAATTTCAGAGATGAAAGGAACACTTAGCATCGATTTTGAAGCGAGTTTTTGCTAGGAATATGCCCTCAAATAAGACTGAGGTATCCGAAAATGAAATAAAAATTTCAGAAATGTGAGGACGTGATCACAGAACTCGAAGAAAGTAATCCCTTGTCTATGCCAAGTGGAGAGTTTTTCGTACGATGGCAAGGGACCGTTAAGCTTTCTAAAATAGGTTACTTACTTAGAAGAAATGTAAAAATTCGAGAGGCATCCGCATCCTGGCTTTCGGTTTTCGCTATGAACCCTCCTATCAGTCACATCAACATCTTGCAAAGTTTCAAAGTTCAAAATGAGGTTCGGCTACGTTGCTTCCTTTCATCTAGAAATGTGCTGCATGCTTGTTCACTGCAAATGCAGATATTCACTCTTTCAGGCTTTTGGAAAAGGTCTCATGGCCTAAAACAGTCGAGAAGGAAGCCAGCAAAGAATTGAGGCACTTTGATAGAAGTCACATGAGATAAACATTGTTGAGACCTTAAAGTGAAGCATGACCAGAGAACAATGATATATTTTCCTATTGTTATGTTTGTAAGAATTGTCCAAGCTAACAAAGACATCTAACTCGCAAAATATTTGATAAAGTTTTCCATTTTATTATGAATTATTTCACGCTAGCTGAAAGTGCGAATCAGTTGTAAATACACAACTTGAATTTCGTCGTGAGGTCGGTCGTCCTCATGGCTTCAGTATGCTTGCAATGGAAAAGCAAGCAAGTAGGTACACTCTTTTGGATCTTAAGATACCAACCAGATAGCCATTGGTACGAAATAAAGAAAATGTAGTCGCCGAATCAGTCATCAATCGGCCGCCGCGATCTTTCGAGACTTGGCACCACTGGACTATTTTCTTTGGGCTACGTCAAGTCCCTAGTCTACGGCAACCACTTTGGACACGTATAATCCTCAAGAATCCTTTAAATTACGAATAATAGCGCATAATAACCAATCCTTTCTTGTCCTACTTGCCAACCGTATTACAATTTATTAGAAAATGACGTAAATGTCTTCTGTGCAATCAACTTAACCACCAAATAAGGATTAATAAACGTCTTTAGACGCCATTATAATCTACAATCGAAATCAAATAAGCCCACTCATACCCTAAGGATATAATTAGTTGAACTTAAAAAAAGTAAAACAACTTAAACACATGTATTTTCTTTTAATTAAGATTAACAACCGAGAAAAACTGCCGGAAAAGTGCAGATAATAACAATAATCAAAGCACAGACCATCGTAAGGAGCAGACCACCCATGTCGGTGCGGTTTACTGATCTTGCAAGGGATCTCTCTCTCGCTCTCTCTTTGCACACATTTAATGAGTAAATTTTATTCTGGGCGTATATAGATAGACTGTTAGGTGGGCAGATACATACGTATTGTACGTGGGCTTACACCACGAAAATAAACATGTAAGCACAATGCATTCCTCTGACTAATAAATGTGATATTTTGTTGATACCCGAGCAAGATAAGGACTAGATCGTGATTATATCGATGACATTATCGGTTGGGGGGGAATTATTTGGAAATAAGTTTTTTTTTTTAAATGTATTTGGGTTAAGTTAAACGGAAGGTTTAAGGTAATAGCTCACTTAGATGACACTTAAGTGGGCCTAGGAATGGCATAAGCCACTGTCGTCAGTTGGGCAATGGTGCTCAACCTCTCTGACGGATATGGAGATCGAACAGGAAGTCAAAGACATGACATCAACTCTGAAACTAGCTTTTAAAGGGTCCTGGTCTCTTAGCAGGGGATATAAAGGATTCAGCCCTGCATGGTGGCTTACTGAACTCTCGACCTTAAGCTGGGAAACCTTTGAGCTGTTAGTTGGAAATGAATGAAGTTTAAAAAAAAATTATATGAACAATTTTTTTTTTGGTACGCTATTTTATTTGGCTCTACAAGGCTAGCATAAATATAAAATTTAATCAAAATCGTTAGAGCCGTTTTCGAGCAAATTGGCTAAGACCGCTTGACCCTAGGAAAAGTACCGTTACCTATACTACACTACGTATCGGTGCAAGTAAAAAGAACAACATAAATCCAAACACTTGTGGGCCAATTAGCCGGTTCATCTATTTCCCTTAATACCTTGGAAAGACTGATAGATCTCCACATCCGATCCAAGCCTAGCCAAATAGCTTGAATGATTCTTCAGTCATGAGTCTCGTGACTATGATTGAGCCTTGGTAGATGATTTTTCTGGCTTATGTTGGGCACGGTAAATTTTAGATACCATATTGGGCCCATCTCAATCCGTCTGCTACTGATGCTATTCATAGGCCCATGCTTATTAGCCAGTCCTCTGCCATCTCAATGGCTTAATTGAAGTCATTCTCTAAGAAGTCTACAGCATCGGCTAGGGCAATTATTTTCAGGGATAAGGAAATAAGGTCGTCATTAGTGGACCTACTACGGAGCCCAATTTGACATCGCCTGTGACGTTATACTGCCTTCTTCCGTCGTCGGTGTCGTAGTGCTGTATCTTGTTTATCCCAGTTCAGCTATACAGCCAAATGGATACTTTCCTTTTTGAAATTTGGTCAAAATTTTATCTCATTTTTGGCCATAAGGAGTCAAAAGGACTCAAGGTTTTTACAAGGCAATATACACATTCACACTATTAGAACGGACACACAATTTTACGCCTGCTTTGAGGAAGTTCTTAATGACAGAATAGTCTTAGATTTTTGTCAGTATTTCGCAAGAGGTGGGGTCGTTAAAAACTATTTGTTTTGTGCTCACCAAATAAAAAATGTTGCCACTATTTTGCATAGGGCAAAAAGTTCAAAATAACGTCACCTAAAATGTGATCCCAAACCATTATCCACTTGCATTTATCCCATATGAATATTTCATTGTCACCAAACTTCGCTTAGGCTTTTTCAACAACTCATTTCATAAAATTTTGTTCAACATTTTTACTTTTTTAAGATATACTGACCTTCCCTTTTATTTATTTTCAGGTGAGTGACAAATTTGGATAATTTCGCCAAATGGGTTTGTACTTTAGAACCTCACGCAAAATATTTGAATTTCTTAGTTCAACAATCATTTTGAAACAATATTTCGTTCTCAAATACTTTCTCTTACCATTCGTTCATCATTCAATTAGAAATCAATAAAAAGACGCAATTAAAGTTACGCTTCCCTACACTAAACAATCTGTCAACACGTTTTAATATTCCAACATTCATAAAGGGAACCAGTGCGCCACTGGTGTGGTGAGTGTTTTCCTGGTTCTCCCTGCCATCCAGATGGAATGGCCAATGTGAACCCAATTAACTTTTCACAAACATTTCATCAACTAATGGAAAATTTTCTTTGAAGTACGCTCAACACGAAGCAAAATGCTTTGACGTTGTTTACGTAATCATTTCAACTAATGAATCAGAGCAAATCGTTTAGAAAGAAAGAGAATAGTATTCTTTTTTTTTACTTTTGTCTTAAAACTGCTATTGAGGTAATAAATAAAATGTCAGTTTTGAAATTTCTTTATTTCAGAAAGAGAATAGTTGAAATTGGCGCTGAATGGGATCATTTGCGTGGCTACGGGTTGAATGTTCAGTTCAATTTGCGTCTACTGTAATTTACGTCAAATTTTAGGTCAGTACTGTACATACATATACAGGTCGCGCAAATACTGTACACATACCAAAGCTTGCTAACGAAACATTTGTCAGATTGAGTTGCATCAAAGCTTAGTGACATTTACATTCATTTTGACATTTGTTCGTATGACATTTCTGTTTAAGTCTGTTCGGGTATTTATTATTACAACGAAAAGAAGTTAGCCAAATTCTGAAGAGTGTTTCTATATTTTCTCAGAGAAGGTGGGCAGTGGCTATCCTCGGTTTAATTGGTCGGATTTACAAGGTTCATTGCGCTGTGACAGGAGTCGGAGCTCCTTCATCAGTTCAGGGTTGCTGACTTCGTAGTTTTGGGCCAATTCGTCTGTCTTACAGTTACCCGAAATCTTACAGTGGCCCGGAACACAGGATAAGATAATATTGCAACATGCCGATAGCCAGTTCAAGAATGTGTGACATTACTTTACCAAATTGGTTATTAAGTAATCAGTGACTTCTGTCTTTTTGATTAGTTCCAGTTCAGTTTTCTTTGAAAAATGAGGCCAATATACTTCAGAGAAATTGAGCTGAATTCCTCTCATTTATGGCGACGTGATATCTGGGCTTTTATGCATTTTTGTCAACAGTTGATGCCGCAGCTGTCTGTTCACTTGACACAAGTTCGATTTGATACATCTCATAAGTCAGTCCAGAAAAATGTCTTCAGATAAAATCGCAACTCTATTGATCATTCTCTTTTGCGGAAAACTGTGGAATTTCTTCGCTTACGCATAAAGTTCAGTACTGGTTCTTCACTTTGCTAAAATATGCCGGATTCACAATAAATAAATGTCAGTAAATATCACTATCGCCTGAGCGGTTTTCTACTTTTCAGTAATAATCTTTTGCCATTCTGATAAGCGATGCTCTCTCTTTCTTTTCTGACACATTGTCAGAATTTGTCAGTAGGCTATATACGGAATTTCTCCGCTTAAGCATAAGGTTTAGTACTGGTTCTTCACTTTGCTAATAATGCCGGATTCATAATAAATAAATGTCAGTAAATACCATTGCCATTCCGACAAGCGATGCTCTCTCTTTCTTTTCTGATTTACATTGTCAGAATTTGTCAGTAGCGTATATTTTTTATCCGATTGAGAAATGTCACTCGTGTTTTGATTGTCTGTCTTAACCTAAGTAAACATTATTTGCACATATTCATCACCTCTCCAGCTAGTTGTTGCATAGTACTCGAAATCTCTTCAACTCTACTTCCTTTGGACTTTGAAACCTTTTATTATAGAAACCACAGTACTCGTATACTTTGTATCGATTTCAATCAATTTCCCAGTAAACGTCAAAAGTTGCACTTTTCTCTGGCACTTCAATTAAATGTCAAATCATCATGAGCTGTCATTTCGATTTAACAGATATGTAGTAGTTGTCACATTTTCCCGAATGACCTGAACATAGAGTAAATGATATCTTTATAGTTAACATTCAATCCTTTTGGAATGCCCTCTCAAGATCATATGTATGCAACCGCACTATGGCTTATTCTAATCCCAAGTTTCTGTGTCCCTTAAAAAAAAAAAAAAGTGACTTCATTTGACTTAAGTCATTCTCTGTAGCTGCTGCCCCCGATATTAGTACGAAAAAAAAAAATGCGGTTGCATCGACTTGACCGCAAACATCTCATAATTCCAGCTCTCGAAAGGAATACCCAAGCTCCTCTCCTGGTGTGATATGATACTGTTGCTGCTGCCTTGGCTTCTGATCGTGCGTACACCGATCTATCTCTATTGAGCGGGTTTTTGGGGGAAAAAGGGGGCTTCTCCGCGCCCCATTCTGGAACTGTCACATTGGAGAACGCTTCGAGGCGAGAGTGATTGACAAAATGTTGGTCTCACCGCGCCGCGCTGACTGGGGGCTAGATCCAATTTATTGAGACCGCTCTATATAGCCCAGCCGTCATCATCATCATCGCCACGATCATCATCATCTGCTCGGGTTTATTATCCATCGCGGTGCCGTGCGGTGCGGTTATACGATACGGACGTAGAGTTGTCGTAAGTCCACAAGTTGTCTCATTTGTTTCTGGATCGTGCGTATAGTTATTTGCTTTTTGTGGTTGGATTTACATCATATTACAACGGGGGGAGGGGGGCGTGTGAGTGTGAGACTTGCAACTTTGTTGCAAATTGCTTGCACACTTTGTTGGTTGGTGGTTGGCTGGTTGGATAGTCTCATAGTTCTGTGTCCACGTTCGGATTGTTGGCGGTCGTTGTCGCTCGGCTGAAGCACTGATTGAGTGCGAATGTTATCTGTCACGTTGAATTGTTTTTGTGTTGTTGTTGGGTATTGTATTGCAGTGCAGCGTTCTGTTTGAGAATTGCGGTGATGTAAGGTCGTGTGGCACCTCGTTGCTTCCTACTGTGGCGGCGGGTACGTCGCAGGAAGGTGCTAAGGTACAAAAGATCTTTGGCGATGTGAAATGAACTCATTTCTCCTGAGAAGTTTATCATCTCGGTCTGAGGTCTTTGCGGCAAAACTGCTGTTCTTGATGAAATCGGTGCAGGCTAGTAGTTCGGTGGTAGTAATAAAGATGTTTCCTGCGGCAGCTAGACGGCATGATTGATTTGTAAATTAAGGAATCAATTCTTATAGGCAGTTCATAGAGGCTTAACTGATAGTAGCTGTGGACTAACTGGCTACTGATTGTCCACTTCGACGGACAGGTTATAGTTTAAGCTGCAAATGCCAAAAGCTACAGATAGCTCAAGATGGACCTCAAATTCCATCAGCTCTGGACCAGAGAGTTGCGCACGTCCAACCTTTTGAAGTTTATTTCGAGTTGGATTTGCCAACATCTGCGCACTTAAGGCACCAACTGCTATGGACCTTTATCTGAGGCCTGACAATGCACCTCTATTTGATCCCTCTCCTCGCTGAACTATGCTATGTTCTTAGGGGTTCAATCCGCTCTACATGACCCAGCCATCTTAGACGCTATATGCGAACTCCATATCCTTTGAAAGAGCTTATAGTTCGGCGTTTTAACTCACCGTCTATGTAGACAAGACTAAAGCCTTTTTTCTCAAAATAACCAAAGGCTCATCCGGTTTCCATCCCTCTGCGCCATACAGCCGGACTGGGATGATTAGTGGCTGATAAGGAGTTAGCTTAGGGGTTCAAGATAGGGCTATGTTACTCAGCCCATAGAAACTCCGATTGGCAAGAGTGATTCTTCTCTCCACTGGTGTCATTTGTTCACCATAGTCCTGCTGAGTTCTTCCGACTAGCAAGTAGTTGTATAGACTTGGAAAAGATTGTACCTCCAGTGTTGGCTAGAGCACTCTCTGTGGACTAAAGAATATCCAAATTGACTTTAGGGAGCCAGTGACCTCACACTTTGCTCAATTGCAACCAACAGACAAGGTCGCACTCATTGTATCTGCCTTCAAAAGCAAGTACAAAGGCGATTTTGCACACCCTTAACTGAACTCTCTTCTGCGTCCACAATGGCAACCATATAGAGTGTGATGCCAAATCCAAAACCGACAGATATCATTCGAAATATTCAAGAATTCAAGAAGAAAACGATTCGCCACCCGCATCGCTACGAATCGGTTCGCTAACTCATAAAACATTACAACTCCCAGAGTATCTACATGATGTTTCTGAGCCACCCTCTCGTGTGTGCGCAGAACTTCCAAAAGCCATAAATCATCGGAACGATGTAGGCCGCTGTGCACATTGTCATTAGGAAGGAAGTACGCCAAAGTGATTTCGCCACAAATAAGTTGCGCTGTGTCGGGTTTTTAATTTCTTCTTTTGGTGGAGACTCTTTATTTTTATTGATGAAGATCCATGACGATCGGTCCAGCTTTCTTCCTGTCCAACGACACAATACATACGAGTAAAAAGACAAGATGTTGTGTTGTTGGTCATGGATATCGAAGACAAAAAAAAAAAACAAAAAACCCACCGCGCATTCTGATATGTATTCTCGGCGCCACGATGGCTTAATTAAGTCATCAACTAGGACAGGGCTAATTGGGGATTCTGTGTGTGCCCGATCATCAACCACGATCATCATCATCAGCAGCAGCAGCAGCGGCGGAGGTAGGCGCAGGCAGTAGAACACTCTCTGTTGTCCAGTCCAGAGCCAACAACATGAACCTGTGCGCAGAGCCGCAGAGTGACCATAAGTCAGGCGGTGATTGTGCTGCGGTGGAGGTTATCGTTCTTTGGTTACGGATACACGGCCGGAGTCCAGCGAGACTTTTACACACGGCGATCATCAAGATCGATTAATTAAACGGTCATTATGATAATGTCATGTTAGGCAAATGTCATTCGGCCCTTTAAGAAAAATGCGCCCAAGTGGATCCACCACCAATTGTCACACTGCCGCCTCACAGAAAGAGAGAGAGAGAGTGAAACCAAGTATCTACGGGCAAAAATCTGTATCTTAACGGGCGCTCTCTCGCACTCGCCTCGAAGATTCGCGTTGGGTGGTCCACGTTGTGAGAATGTGTGGTCCCTCCAAGACTGTGAGATAAAAAGAGATTCTCCTCTCAGTAACTCTTAGATACTTTTTTGTTCCCTTCCCGTCTGCTTTATTTCTTTTATCCATTTGCGGCATTCTATAGTTGTTATGTTAGTATGGCTCGCTTTGAATCAATCAAAGTATCTTTTCTCATTGCGCGTTGCATATATTAGAGAGTATAAGATGCAGATTCGCCTTCGTTACTCCTAATATCATGCGCTTTGATGAGGTACGCGTGATAGCCTCATAAAGACATTAGCGTCGGTCTGGTCTCTTCTCTTCCTTAAATTTTTTCCTTCCCCCGATTATGTTTGTTTAATTTTAACCTTAATTAGTTCACTAATGAACTCATCAACAACATTTTGCCTTTCGGGGCGAGTGAGTCGAGTTGGAGAAAACTTGTTTTTTGTTTTAGCAAAAGATGCCGATTGTTGTACAGTGAGTCATGTCGCATGCCAGTGCTTAGTCGTTTTCTTCTGTCATCACAACAAGTTGTTCGAGGTTCAGCTTAAAAAGTTGTTGTTTTTTTTTTTTTCTTTTTTTGTCTTCTTTTATATAATGATTGAGTCTTCATTGTGTGTCAAGTTTGCGTAAGTTTGATTGAAGGCTGATGGAAATTACTTTCTCAAAAAAAAAAGGAGGTACGAACGCCTTTAACTATTTGGATATTTGGATGCATACACATAAAAGTTTGTTTGCGAAACACAGAAGGACATTTGGTGGAGATTGAAGGTGTGGAATCTTTTAAGAAAAGAAGAAAAAAAACTTAAATGAAGGAACAACTGTGTGAGCTAGAAAATTGATTCTTCCCTAACCTGGAAGCAAAACATCATTCAAATGCCTAGGTTAGGTTTGTGGGTTGAAAGAGAAAACGAAATACCTCCGCCGCACTCAGGTCAGCACTGACCCATTGTGTCACCCATAGGGGGGCTTAGAAAAAGTACTTCTTGCCCATTTAACCCATAAATATCTGTAACAACGTCCCATGGTTGTACTTACTCGTTGTATACAAATTATCCTGATGGCGTTGGAGAGTTCTCCTAGATCCTGAAAGTCCTACGTAGTTTCTTTAGGTGGTACGGACAGTGAACGTCTGTCCTTGCGGATAATCGTCTCGGTCCTTGCTTGCAAGTATCTAGGGACTTCCATCTCAAGTTGGACTCTCTCATAGCCAGTTTCCCTGCTTTAAGCCTGAGAGCGAAGGGCGGGGTGCTAAGGGAGAGGTCGGTCAGTTCAAGTGGGTACGATGAAGCTTTCCTTGCTAATTTATCTGTCTTTTCTTTTCCCGGAACGCCCTCGTGCCCAGGGACCCAGCAGAGTAGAACCTTGTGCTGTATTCCAAGAACCTTAAGCTCTTCGTGGCAGCACTTCACAAGCTTTGATAGCTGCCTGGCTGTCGATAAAGAAAGTGATACCTTCTGGCGGTGTTGTTCTTACGGCCAGGACCTCCGCTTGGAAAACACTGCTGTGGCCTGGGAGTCGTATAGATCTGGATATGCCCAATCATTCTGAGAAGATTCCGGATCCTACACCGGTGTCCATTTCTGATCCATCAGTGTAAATAGCTATGGATTCGGCATTTGGTATGCTACTGTCTTTCCACTCTTCTCTGCTAGGGACAAGAGAGTAAGAAATTTCTATGGGCTGGCCTTTGAAAACTGTCAAAGCTGTAAAACCAAGTATTTTTAACTTTTTCTTGTTCTACCCGTTCGTTAACTTTTTCGTAATTTTCAGCTCTCTCTGAGAGAATTTTACTCCCACTCTTCGAAATTTGATAATCTACAAGTTTTAGTGTGAAAAGTACGCGAACGGACCTAATGTCATTGGTAACTTTGACAGTTGCTTAAATACAATACAAAAATTGGAAAGAGTATTATTGTTATGGGGTTCCTCCTGCGACATGGACATATAAATTTCTCGAACATAGTATGTCCAACGGATTTTCGAAAAACGTCAAATTTGTCAGAAAATAATTAAGTGTCAACCTTTAAATTTGATAAAGTTGTATCCCTTTAACATTCAGACTGAAAGGTCGTTGCAGAACAACACCCAACAGAGTATCGCGAGGCTGATACTGCAAAAGTAAACTCTTGACGACATTACACATCGCAACATGCACCATCTATCAACTGACAACCGACAAACACTGTCATTGGCCGAAAGAAACAAAAACAAAAAATGCAGCAACAAACTCTTAGAGGAAAGGATCATCCTGCAAGTATTTACACGCGCGTTATACCATTCGGCGGGACCAACCTCAGCGTTTTTCTGTTATGTCTTTTGTTTTTTTTGTTTTGTTCTACTCTTCACCACTAATTAACTCATTAACATTTGGTTCCCGCGTCTTAAAGAAGTTGTTTGTCGCAGTCGTATCTTGTCGGTCGAAGTTGATGTTGTTGTTGTTGTTTTTGTGTTCTGTTTGCCCCCAGTAGTCGGTTGTTGGTTTTTTTTTTTGCCTCATTACAACCAACATGATGTTAGATCGCAGCCGTCTGTCTGTCCGTCCAACCGACTGGCTATTCGTGCGACGACCCATTCGTTGGGTGTTCCTTCTTCTACTTCCCTCAGTAGTGTGTGGATCAAAAAAAAAAATGACACGAAACATCACTCGCTCTTCGCTGGGTTTGATGTTGCGTTTTGCTATAAAAGTGGAACAAATAGACGGCTAGAGTGTATCTATTCTGGTTCGAAAGAAAAAATGCTAGGATGAGCATTCGAGTGTAAGTTTAATCAGGAGGTAGCCGATGGTCTTCAACCGGAAAACGCCAATCACTGGGATGCGTCTTACAATCTTAGATTACTGGAAGAAGTAGACTGGAATCAAGTACAGAAATCTTTTAACACTCCAGCGGTTGGAGTTCCCCTAACTGATGATACCCAGAAGCGGGTGATAATTTATGGGCGGTTCTACAAGTGCTCGCTTAATTAGCGAGGGCGGCCTGTTTACATGGTCAGAGCATACAGAAAGATTTATAACACGTAGGCAGGAAAATGGAATTTAAATTGTTCAGAAAGTAGCTACAGATGGAGTCTTTTTTAAGAACTATTTAATATTCTGTATTATAGTAGCCTGGAGTCCCAAAGGCCGAAGAGCTGAAACACAAGATCTGCTTACCTATATCCTTAGCTGTACGATTAAGATAATATTTACCCAACTATTTAGGCACGATCACTGATCTCCGAGATTGACGTAAGATCATGTCACATTTGTAATACTTCAAGTCGAACTGTATAATGTAACCTTTAACAAAGCAGAGACCCCTTTTGAAGTGCCATAGTGCAACCGTAGCTTCTTTAACCCTTTCGACCCTGTTGGGACATATATGTCCCAACAAATGTTCAAAGAGCACTGAAGTTAAAACTATACGTCCGATTTGGGTGAATAAAGTCCCAGTCCGTAATTTGACATTTTCCACCACCCCCCGCCCCCTGCGGTAGTTTTTGATTTTTTAGTGTTCCGGACCTTAAAAGGTAAGACGGAACACTTATGGGTTTGATACGGTGTCTGTCTGTCCGTCTGTCCGTCTGTCCGTCTGTCCGTCTGTCCGTCTGTCCGTCAGTCTGTCACAGCCCTGTAACTTGTGAACCGATAGACATAGAGAGCTGAAACTTTCGCTATGTATACATTATGTGGAAGCCTGCACAAGATGGCGGCAATGAATTTTATTTTGGGAGCCCTTTTTTGGGCACCTTGTATGAAGGGCAAAAAAAAATTATTTTGTTCCCCATCATGTGGCATATCAATTTAAAGAGAATTTTGCAAGGGCTCCATATATGTAAGAAATATTTTTTTATGGCAAAATTTGTTGAACAAAAAAGCTTGCCAAACATTTGAAAAATGTTGTCCCCCCCCCCCTAGCGGCCAGACCATAAATGGTAAAAATATGAAAAAAATTGGAGATACGTAGAATTTTGTGTAGATTGTGAAATAAGTACGAAAATTTCTGTATCTTATATATTTTCTGAGAAAAATTAAAAAAATGGGGTATCTAGTTACCCCACTGTATCTCCCCCAGTTTTCATGTTATCCAAATAATTTTTACAGTAGGTTATTTTGATACTACGATTTGTTCAAATTTTAAGTTTCATCCAAATTTGCCAAGTAGTTCCCAAGTTACAGATTTTAGAAGAGCGCATGGACTTCCCTATATTCTCTTCTCTTGATGCTACCTCATTCGATTTCGATTTTTCAAATCCAAAGTCATTTGCACGAATGGATCGTATATGTTAGCTCTATGCTGCTATTGAAAGCTAAAGAAGTTAAAAAAACTATAATTTTTTTTAACTTTGGGTTTTTTTTTTTTCAAAATAATTTCTTCTTAAATTTTTAAAACTTTAAATGCTGTATTCCTTAGCATGTCAAGTATTGCCTGTGTTTTGTTTTACTTAAACCATTTAATAAGCAAAGTACCGTAACATGCATTTTGATCCAAAAGCTTGGTACGCCTAAACTAACTGAAATGAAATTTTATCAAAATCGTTGAAACCATTTTCGCTACGTGAATGAACTCTAAGAGTAGGGCTACAACAAAAATGTCAATGTTCCCTTTAGGGGCCATGCAATAGCTCCCTAACATGAAGTTTGAAATAAATTGATTCACTCGTCATACAGACAGACAAACAGAATCCGCAGACACACTATAACGAGCTTTTTTATCAACGTAATTTCAGAATTGACTAATATCTCGAGTTCCAATTCTTGCACGAATTCAATACATGTTTTATATCGAAAGTGCGGGTTAAAATGGAATGGAATCTCAGCACAGTATTACCTACGTACTAGGCATTACATCGTTCATATCAAAACCAGTATTAGGTGTGCCTATGCAGGATATGAATAATATTGCCCTCTATTTAATGACAATATAAAATGTCCGGAACACTACTGCGCGAGGCCCTCCTCGCACTTGCCCATTTTTTTTTTACTAAAATACTTCGAATAATGCCTTTTACTGGTTGATGACGAAAATTTTAACTTTTGCTTAGAAATAACATTCCGGGTTGAAAGGGTTAACGTGCTCTTCAATATTGTCATTCCAACTTT
The DNA here is from genome assembly GCA_949716465.1 of Chalcosyrphus nemorum. Lineage (NCBI taxonomy): Eukaryota > Metazoa > Arthropoda > Insecta > Diptera > Syrphidae > Chalcosyrphus > Chalcosyrphus nemorum. The sequence goes on along the minus strand of OX454332.1, from coordinate 78,641,323 downwards.
TCAAAATAAGACCAAACTTTAGGCCTGTACCATTTATTATAGAAGAGTCTTATTAGGGAGAAGTATAACTTTTTGAAGAAGAAACTAGTTCCGTTCTCTTAGTGCTCACTCCTTTTCGGCAAAGCTACTGATCCTCATTCTGGTGATCAAGTTTAGAGAGAATGGTTCATGTATAGAATTGTGCATATGCTAAACGAAAAAAAACCTTCCGAATTGGATAAGTCGACAAAAACTAATGATCCTCATTTTGGAGATCGCGATCAAGGGCGATGGTTTGTGTTCAGAATTGTGGATGTGCTTAAAGAACTAGTTCAGCTCTCTAAGAGGTCGACAGTGAGTGGTAAAACTACTAAGCCTAAGCTACTAATCCTTTTTTTGGTTATCAAGATCAGAAACAGTGGTTTGAGTCCAGAATTGTACATTTTGGTGATCGCGATCAAAGCCGATGGTTTGAGTCCAGAATTGTGCATGTCAAATTTGACTGTAACAGTTTAAGGAGCAACAGTCTCCGTTCGATTAGATCAATTTACGCCAACATCTGCCTTTGGTACGAACAAGTTCACAGTAAAACAAAAGATCGAAGCCAAAAGAACTGATCGATTATGTATTTGATGATCGCAATCAACGATAATGCTTTCAGTCCAAAATTGTACACCTGCTAAGCCAAAGTGTCTCCTCTTATTTTTCAAATTCTTTTACAAATGATCGCCGATCAAAGTGCCACGCCAAGATCTATCACAAACTGACAGACCGAATTGACAACACACATCAGGAAGACATAACACAACACCCATATGTTTGGCGTGTCCAACGAAAACGCCTCAAACGTTTCAATTCAATGTCGCGAAAAATTTATATTTTCTAGTTACGTAGCAATCGGATCGACCCACCTGCACGGTCTAATGCGATCCGATCGAAGAACAACCTCAATCGACAATTGCAATATTTGTTACGCTGATCAAATGATCGTATCGATTTGGTGCGATCAAGTTGTTTGGTATGGGCTAAGGGGACGGACCCCTTTGCCGCTACTGCAGATCATCATCAACTATTCAAATGCACGCGCGCCTGTCTGCGCGCTAAGCGTTTCGTTTTGTTCGCTTTGACATACGCAAATTAGCCTGACGTTTTATATATTTGTGTGTACGACGACGACAACATGCGAGTATCATATTAGAGACTGAGTGACTGTAGTTCGATGACTGGAATTCTTCGTGCAGGTAAAGTGGTGGGCGCGCGCGCAAGACCCCACCTCACGTAGTCATTTGCGCGCCCCGATGAAATATGTGATTGATCGATACTGTTTGGTGGAATAAATTGTAATGAGATAATTTTGTTGCGTTTTGTTTTGTATCTGTGCGAACTTGTAAATGACAGATAGATTGGATCATTGCTGTTGCTGCTGTAGCATCTCAAATTTAGATGGACGGATGCGAGTGTGTTGCCGGCTTAAGGTTTTCTTTTTGCGTCTGTGTGTGCTTAATTGGGGCCCCCCGCGTCGCATTTAAATGTGTGCGGTCCAGACTTTGACTTTTGCATGCGAATCCAGGGATCTGGATTCTTCTATTTGTGTGTGCTGAACTGTGGGTTTAAATGGGTTCTACCTTATCGTGTGTATCTGTCTACTGAAGAAGGGGATTACTGTAATTGTGATCTACCCTTTGGGGATTGTAGTTTCATTTCTATATCAACGTCAAGAGGAAGACTTGTTGATACTTTGACGGAGGTTTGCAGGAGGAAAGTAGACATTTTAATTAGGAAGGTGAAGTTACTTGGGCATCAATTTGAAGACGGGACCTCTGTGAACCCATATCGTATGAAGACGGTGATTGTCTTGGCAAGACTTTGCACACACTTGGCCTAATAGTAGATTCATTGTGAAGACACATTTGATTAGAATGGAGGAAGCTTCACCTATCTCAGAAGGGTTATGGCTGAGGGTTAACTGTGGTTGAGTGGGGTGACTGCCAAGATGGACCAGGAATGCAGAGTACACAAACGAGTATTGGAGTGACTGATTCAGTCGAACGTTTTAAAGATGATTCTGGTTCAAACCCTACCTGCTCGATCAACCACAACTTCTACCAACTACAACGGTCGGACAAAAGAAGTAAGGAGCTATGAAAAGAAGCCCTTAACGAAGCAGTGGAAACGACTAATCGAAGGATCGTTTGTGTCCTTCTTTTGAACAAGTTTGTTTGAAGAATAATGGTGCCCAGTATTCACCATACGAACAGATCCACTCCACGTTCTAGAAGATGGCAAAGAAGTAGACAAAATTTTGACAGTTTTCAACTAACTCTTGACATGCTTAGACCATCGATATCTGGCTCTTAACTTTAGCTCAGGCATTCTTTATCAAAACTCTCATCTGTCCATCTATGTTGACAGCAAGCAAAACTCGAGGAATGTACTTATCTTCTTCTCTGGACTCTTGCACATTGCAGGATGGCCTCAACAGTTTCTCAAGCTAGCAGCGATGTTAGGTTAGGTAAGGTTTTGAGGGTGTGTGATGGATAGAACCCTCTACGTCCACTCGAAAAGACGAAAGGTCTATTGTGCTTTCATGCCAGGGCAAAATCTGTAGCCTAGAGTACGTAGGCCTTGTTCTAGTACGGTGGGGCAGTGACACAGTATGTGTTGGATTGAATTAACTCCTGGACGTTGCGAAGTCATCTCTAGATTGCCAGTAAACGTTGGCCTCTTGTTCTCTCTCTGATGTTGTCAACAGTTTCCCAATCGGTGGCAGTATGAATCCAAGCCCCAAGCCAGGAAAATATATCTAGGATCTACTAAGACCTCATCCAAATAACACAAAGAACAATCCTCGGTAGTAAACCGCCCTTTTGTCAACACAAACTCAAGATAAGATACGAAATAATGAATCAAATTCGAAACTTTTACAACTCATCGGCCTTAGGCCACCCGCATCTTCAAATGACAAATGCAAGCCATGTTCTCCCGAAATAATGCCCATAAAACTATTCCATCGACCTACCGCAGTCTGGGAAAATTGATATGCTTCCGAGCGGCTAATAGAGGCGTTTTGATGTAAATGCGACTTTAACAAATCATTATAAATGCAAATCGACATGTCAGCCATCCATTTGGGTTCGGATTTTCTCTCAGCCCGTGTATCCGAATCGAACCGTGCGTCCGTTGTCGTCGTCTCGCGTAGAGATTAAGAACGACACGTTTTGTTGTTTATTTTTTTTTTTTTTGTTTCTCTGTCGACTCTTTTTTTTTCGAATGGATATCATCCGACCGCTCTACACACCGCGTCATCACATCGATTTAATTAACTTATCAAAAGGTTTTATGTGCTGGACACACACCGGCGGCGGCGAATGGATGGAAGATGCGTCGTCCAACAACGATGCCAATCATTCGACCTACATTCGAAAACAGAAAACCCTTTTTTTCCTCATCCATTTTGGTCAGAGTAAATAAACTCATTAAATAAAAATAGGCGCCACCGATCGGTGGAGATACTTTCTGCACCCATTTGGAATAACTGAGGAATTCTACAGACTTGAGGCTTACAACATACGGGTATGTTGATTCCTGACAAATGCTGGCCAACATTTCTAGCGGATTCTAACAATTCGATCGAGGTCCGATCGATCGATCGCACCCTGTTCGATTGAGTTATTTAGAGTCTTTCATGTGGTTACAAGGCAGAAGCGATCGGAATTGAAATGTTCAACGTTGACAGGTTCCAGTGAACCAATTTGTACGTGACATGCGTACTGTTTTAGTGATCATCATTGACCGAGGATCAGTAGTAACTAGTGTGATGCAGTTCGTAGCAAAATGGAAGTCTATGAGTACATCTTTTTGAATGGGAAACTATTAACCAAGCGGTGGTTATTTTCTGAGAGAATTGCGAACCCTGGCGGGTAAACTTAGCAGTCAGGGAACTGGAAGTCAAAAAAGTCATGGCTCAGACTCTGACTGTGACTCTGACTGTGACTCTGACTTAGACTCTGTCAACCGTTCTTCTTCCGCCTATCCTAGTATAGAAGAATAGAATATTTGTTCTTTGGCAACACTAGAGTAATATACTGAAGGCCTCCTTATCTTCCAGCCATCAATTGCTGATCACCGGCCTTGAGGATCCCTTGAGAATTTCTATTATAGATTCTTAAGAGGACTTTCATCTTTTTGAAACGTGGCATTTACAGGGTCGCATGATCCCGAGTCAATAATTATTTTACCTAATCACGAAGAGAACAAGTTTGGGTGAAAGATTGCAACCTTGAGGAATCCCTCTTTGATTGTTCAATCGGTCGTACAGTATGTGGCTTTGGATCAGAACGGCGGAGACAGATCTTTACAGTTGACAAGTAGCTTTTGAGTAGTAAGCCACTAGCTGGAGACTCCCTGTCCTGCTTCATACGACGCACCAAAAGATGACGAGAATATTGTTAGTCAATCGAGCGAAAGGATCGATGCGTATGAGGTGACTTCATAGCTATTTTGGCTAAAGCATTTAAGGGGTACACTCAACTATGAATTAAACGAGCTTTGGAGCAACATCTGCCTATATTATGTGCCTGTACAGTTCCCTTTCACCCTAGCTAGAGCCTCTCGGTCGTGTGATCTTCGAATCAAGGGATGAGTTCGCATTCAGCGGCACATACGGAGGTCCTCTCTTAACCTGAAGTGAGTAGGCTTAATAGGCTAAGGACACAGTTTCCTGCAGAAATGTGCAACGTCTTCCACAGCTTCGCTTTTGAAACAAAACACTAGTCTTTGCTCCTGTCTTACGCCGATATCACACATTCCCACACATTATTTCGATTTGTGTACATAAACACACGTCCACTGCTCCCAAATTGAAAACAATCCGTCACTGGGTCATAAACAAAACCCACCTCTTCCCATTCTATGGTGGTGGTGCCGAAGTCTCAACGACCGGCCACACACTTGATGGCTCTGTCCTTCAACGTCACTCATAATAGTGTGCTGTGTTGTGTTGTGTTGTGTTGGGGCTGTTGGTTTGTTTGTTTGTTTGTTTCGCTCATCATAACCATAATATTATGATAATCCCTTTAAAAAACGATCCCATATCCATTCTGACGAACACAGGTGGTCCAGCGGCCGGCGTCCGCCGAACTATTACAGGTTAATTAACCTCCCATATAAATTAATTAACTTTGCCAATACAATCGAGAGACACACTGTGTACTGGGGGGTTCCATCAGCCATCAGCCATCAGACTGCTTCCATCTCAAGAGAATTGATTTCAAATATTTGGAGGTATAGTGTGAACGTTCATTTATATCCAACAAAAGGAACACACACGTTGTAGTCGCTGCTCCATCTGAAAGGTAAAAGGTTGACTGTTTGGCTCATGGCTCTCAGTTATGTATCTGCAATCCAAATACGCAGATGGATTTGGCGTTTTGCGCCTTTTTTGCATATTGTCTTCCCTACAAGAGAGAGAGAGAGAGAGAGAAAAAAAAAAAATATTGTCTGCTGGCCCCTAGGTTCAGTCTTCTTTCACACAAATCATCCTCGGGCACAATTCTTCATGAGATACCGTACTGATCACCACTGGGGTGGTCTTGAGCTCTGGGCGATGGCGCAGCGCGGCAGTCAATCGGTTTTTCGATTTTTTTTCTTTTGAATTTGATTTTGATTTGATTCGAGGGCAAGAAAAGAATAAAACGGTTTGATGTGTTCATTAGAGTCGACAGAATGGATTTTACGATCATTTAATTTGGATAAGCGTGATATCGGCAGGTAGGGATACATAGATACAATATTTGAGACTGCGGGGACCCAAATTGAGTCATAATAAAAGTTTTTTTTTATCTAAGTATTTATGAGATGGGGTTTTCTTCTTTTTTGGATAATTAGTGAGATGATTTGGAGAATATCTTTTTAAAGAGATCTTTTGTTAGGGCATTAGATAGTAGATAGTATCTGATTCCATTGTGCGTGTGTGTGTGTTTGAATGAAAAGGGGAAAAAATTACGATTGTTTGTTTGCAACTGGTTAGATAAGATATTGATTCGGTATTTTATGGGAGCCATTTGGAAATCTGGAAAATTGTTATAGCCACGGCGAGAGGTGACAGATTTTATGTTCTCAATGAGACAGAACAACTTGTTCTGATAAAGATGGCCCATTTGGTGGTTCCAACGATTTGAAACGATTTTGAATTGGTTACTTACTTACTTACTTAAAGGGCTCTCAACCCTTGTAGAGTCCCTGCCTGAGACAGCGTTGCCTTCCATCCTCTATTTGAATTGGTACCTCGTTTAAAATTGTGTTAATTAGCCTTACTTTGGTCGACAGACTTGTGTGCTTCAAGGTGGAGTACTGTCACCTATTCTTGTCCACAATTTATCAGTTTTTGGTTGATTTGAAGGGATCGGGCTTCGCATATCTGCTGAGTGATACACTCAGTCTGGAAACTTAGACAACTGATCTGGTTCTCTTTACCAAGGAGTACATACAAGATTCTTTAGTGAAATCCTCTCCTCCAATAAAAAGTATCAATCTTGAGTTTGGTCTTGTCTTGGATAGAAAACTCAGTTGGAAGGCCAATATTGTTGAGTGCCTGAAATGATCTGATAATGCACTTGATAGGACTAGATGATCATGTGCCACTGCCCCACTTTATAAGAACAGCGGTTATAGGCTACAGACTCTTCCCTGTAGAACTAGTAGAGTCACGAATAATAAACCTACATAGATTCGTCAAAACCACAAAATATTTTAAGGGTAGACTTCTTGATTTGAACAGTAAATAGTTTTTCAGACTCCTTAGGAATCTGGACTTACACTCAGCCTGTTTGCGTACATCAAGAATGGTAACTGCTGGTGTAGACCTTAGCGAATAGACTAGATTCTTGTTAAAATTGTCATAACCACCACGCAAATAGAACAGTCGCAAAACCTTATAAATGTATGGGTACCTGAGTGGCAAGATTTTATTCGATTTGAATATGGGTAAAGAATGCTCCCATCTTGGTTTCAACATCATTACTTCTTCTGAGCTATAATAAGGGTTTTTAAATTCGTAGGGCACGCAGACCCTCAACACGAAATATCATACTCTAGGGGGCAATTCACTAGCGCATAATAGATTGCAATTAATAGATTTAAGGATACCATTTAAGGGTATTCATTGCTATGTCCACGACTTTATTTATATGCGGATTCCATTTCAAATTTGAATCCAAAATTAGGCCTAGATATTTAACTGGAACAATGATAGACAACTCCGTCGATTAAATATTGGTTTGACAGCGAGAATGACATAACCTTGGACTTACTGCTTAGAACCATTTTATGATAAGTAAATCAATTTTGTAGCAACAACAAATCTGAGTTTATATTATCTCGTACATTATCTACACTAGTTGCAGCATAAGATAGGGCCAAATCATCGGCAAAGGCAACAACGAAGGTGGAAGATATAGAGTTCAAATAAATGAGGAAGAGCAAAGGACCGAGGACAGATCCGTGAGGAACTCCATCAATGGTTCACTTAAGGTCGAGTTTATATGCACAAGCTGTTTGCTTTGATCTGAATAGGAATAGAACCACATGAAAATATTATCTCTAAAACCAAATCTGTAAAGAATGTTCAATAATATAATTTATGATTGACTAAGTCGAAAGCCTTGGTAAGATTAAGAAAAAGAGCAGCGCATTTATTGCTCATGTCCAGTCCGCGGTGAATTTCATCTAAAAGAGATAGTACTGCATCTTCTGTAGACTTCCCTTTCATAAAATCGTAAAATTTTGGGAGAACACAGATAGCAAAGACATAGGTCTATAATTGTTGGGATCGGATTTGTCACCCATTTGTTTTCAAGCACTCTGGAGGCCCTTATTTATTAGATAAGTCAGGGGCTTAACAATTAGATCGCAAGCTTTTTTAACTACTACTCTACTTAAACCATCCAAGCCGCAGGAGTGTTTTATTTTCAATTTAGATATAATATATGAGACTTTCGATTCCAGTAAAGTTCGACGTCCCAGATATATTTTTAAAAGACAAATTTAAACCATTACACATTTCAAAATCATCAGAAGTAATGGTAGTTTCAGAGAGCTTTAAACACTTAATACCATCATCCCTATTATTTTTATTATTTTTCATCCATTAATTCATTTATAATATCCCACTATTATCATTGAATTTTCGTCGATAGTATGCTTTAGAGAAAAAACATAATTCTTCATTGTTTAGTGTTCCGGACCTTAAAAGGAAAGACGGAACACTTATGGGTTTGATACGGTGTCTGTCTGTCCGTCAGTCTGTCACAGCCCTGTAACTTATGAACCCTTAGACATAGAGAGCTGAAACTTTCTCTATGTATACATTATGTGGGAGCTCGCACAATATGGCGGCAATGAATTTTATTTTAAGGGCTCTTTTTTGGGCACCTTGTAAGATATAAAGAAAATATTTTGTTTCCTATCATGTGGCATATCAAATTAAAGAGAATTTTGCAAAGGCTCCATATATGTAAGAAATATTTTTTTTTTACAAAATTTGTTGAACAAAAAGGTTTGCCAAACATTTGCCCAATTTTTTTTGTAGGTATACATTTTTTATTGTTGGCAATTGGAGTCTGTTTTTATTTCTGACGTAAAAGTCATTCTTCTCACTAATTTTTTCGCAAATATAGTCTGTCATCCATGGTTTAATCTTCTGTAGCTCCCGTTTTTGTTTCTTAATTTACATGGTAGGAGAGAATCTCTATAAATATGCTAAAAGCTTTCGAAGGACAGCCTGAATCATAAACCCCGTACCAGTTTTCTTGAGCAAGACGATCTTTCAGCGTAGAAAAATTCACTTGCGACTGTTATTGGCACAGAGTAGCTTTCTTCTAAAAATTCCCTTTTAAATGAACTATCCCGGAAGGGATTAACGTTGACTTTACGGGTGTGTACTCTCTCTTGAAATGAGTCTTCTTATTCACAACATGTTTTCCCTCATTAATGACTGAATAGTTAAATATAAGTCGCGCGTGCCCGTGAACACGTACACTTGTCCACAACAATAGATACTTCTTTTGAGAAGTCATAAAACCCATTGCCGCATAGAATAAAACATCAATAATGGCACTTCCAAGAACTTGTCTCCAGCTTTATAACAATCCTTTGAAAGGATTTTTCCTTTTTTTCTAGATAAAAATAGTCTATACTCGATAGATTATCCATTTATGTGATTTGTTTACAATAAAAGGAGATACGTTGTTGTGTAAAGTATATAATCAGCTAATGGTTAATGCCCGGTCATACCGTCATTATGAGGCAGAGGCGGGGTTCTCATAATTACGTGAACTCGGGCGGCAGCGTACAACTGCAAGTGCTACTCCTTTATGCATAAATATTTTTTTTGTGTCGTAGTGTCTGTGTTGCCTGACTGCGCTTCAACTATCAAACTATCACCCAAAGCGATTTTATCTTTTTGATAGTTAAGAGGTAGACCGACTGCAAGTGCAATTCATTGCACGAGATACTAGTACGGGTTGATTGAGTTATTTAGCTTGAGGGGGGCAAAACTCTATAAATGAGTTATTATGTGTTGTTTGTTGTTGTTTTGAAGGACTATGAGACGAAGATGTCAAAGTTGTGGTCTTTTAGTAACTAGACCTCATAAGAGTCACATTTATTGGAATCCAAGTTGACTTGCTCATTCCATAGATACAATCCATGTAACAAGATGTTGAATCCCCTAAAGTGCCTTGAATTACTCTAGAACATGTTGTCTATCGGTTGTAATTTCCACCAGATTACAATTGAATCTTAATGAGCTCATTATGTCCAGGGATTCATAGCCACGAGAAGCAATCCTACAACTATACTTTCGTAGTATCTCACCGAAACACAAAAACTTGTCAACATCACCACCACATTCCATGGGAAGAGACAACGTCTTCTTCCTCTTTTTCTTCAGAATCAACTCGAATCCTTGTTTTTTTTTTGTGTCCAGCGCCAACCGTTTTGGCCACCGATACCCATAGTGGCCTGATTTCCCCCCGGGGGCAGAGCAATATAATTAAAATGCCATCGAAATACAAATGAACGCCTGTCATAAATCCTCTTACGGGCACCAGCCAGTTCTGCATCCGTGACATACCACATCGTTGACTGGATTCGTATGGTATCGTATATACAAACAAATAAAAGGAAGCCCGCTGGACTCTCGAGAATAAAACCAAATCCGGAGTTGGACCTCCCAAAAATGGATCACAACCGAGGAGACGAGACCCTTTTGGTACAGCAGCAGCAGCAGCAGCAGCAGCAGACTCTCCTTCTATCCTAATAGACCTCTGGGGAAGATGTGTGTACGAGATTCTGAAAGGGAATCCCAGAGTCCCAGAATCACCACCAAACACACACAGATACACAGATGCGTTTCTAGCGACTACCATTGGTATGATTGATGGCATAACTCGGCGAACAGGTTCACTCTCGTGGATAATCGGAGCAATGTTTTAAAACCCATAATAGAGCGACAGACACGCTCTGTGAGAAGATGTCTTCATTTGGTCGGTCCAGCGAACAGTCGGCGGTTGACTGTTGGTGGCTTGGCGTTATTTATGTGCGACGGCGGCGGCGCACACACAGGTAGGTAGGTATAAGTCCGGTTGGATTAGGTGGGCTCCCGAATGCACGCTGATGATGATGATGATGACGACGACGACGCACGGTCCGGGGGAATCAATGTGAACGCATTGAATATGAGATATTAATTTGCTTATGCGGCAGTAGGAGGCACACTGGTACGGATATGGATGCCATGGGCGCCAGTGTGTTTAGATGCGCCAGATACGCAGGACACACAGCGTTTGGTGGGTTTTTTTTTTTTTTTTGGCAAATTTGCTGGGAAATTACTGAATAGAGGGCGGAGAGGAAGGCGGACCTTTAAGACCCTGCTATTAGTGCGGTCGACCTTAATAGCAGGCCATTATCGGTTTTCAAAAATTGTGCTAATTTTTGTGGTTTTATTATGAAGAAGGAGTTCGATGAACCGGGGATTCCACATTTGTGACTAATATGTGCTTGGATTTGGGAGTGAATTTCGAGAGAAAGATTTTGGGGAATATGCCAGAACACAACTTGGTTCGAAGGGGTTTTTCAGGCTCATATGCCAACGTAGTTCCACTTAATGCCATGATATCACTGACGCAGAGAGATACGAGCCCTTTAAGTGAGTAAGTAGGTATTCCTTTGGTCGCGTCGGTTCTTTTTCGTGTCTTGATTCGTCGCAGGTCCTTTGTTTTAAAGGAACATGTCTCCAACCAGTCGCCTCCTGACCTCAACATGTTTATTACGAGCTCCAAGCTTGCTAGAGCCCTGAAAAGCGTCCGCACTGGAACATTACGTGTTGAAAGGCGAGCCCTTTTGCCCAGGTCTGAATCTTGGCAATCAATTTGTGGATACAAGACATATTGTCTCACTTGGTTTGCCAAAAAAATCTGCAGATGTTGCCCTTTCCGCTTATTGTTCTAATTGGGCAGACCAGGAGCTTTCTTGTCACCTTCCTGTATGTGTCGTGTGGCTCATTATCTCATCATTTCTGGAATATATGTTCAGAGTTTCAAGCCCACGAAAGGATGTACTTAGGAACTGTGGAAGTGGTTTTTGGGTTTGACAGGATATTAGTGGCGACTTATTGATCTTTAATCTCTTTGTCACTATCCTATACGCAACGCTCTCCGAGTCTAGATCCAGTGCTAGCTTTTGTATAAAAGACTTAGTCTGTCTGTCTCCCATGATTTGCTGTTGTTTACGGTCGGGCTTCCCAGATCCTCCCTATCTCTCTACGAAGACAGTACCAAAGCCATCTCGTGCCCTCAAGACTACTGTCTCTTTGTGTCTCTGTCTGTCTCCCATGATTTGCTGTTGTTTACGGTCGGGCTTCCCAGATCCTCCCTATCTCTCTACGAAGACAGTACCAAAGCCATCTCGTGTCCTCAAGACTACTGTCTCTTTGTGTCTCTGTCTGTCTCTCCCATGATTTTCCCATGATCCTCCCTTTTTCTCTACGAAGACAGTACCAAAGCCATCTCTTCTCCTCAAGACTACTGCCTTTGTGGAAGGAGATAGTTGGCCGTTTCTGGCCTTTCGAAAAACTGATTTCAGTCCTTGGAATGGAGTGGCGTCTAGCAGCTAGGATGTGCTTTACAATTGTACAAGTGCTTGTCATCTTCCGTCCTTGCTATGTTCCTTAACTTGTCATCTATGTACCAGCAGCCTTCAAGGGATGTCCGCTGAAGTTCTCCAATAAGATGACTCAACAAGGCTTAAAGGAGGACTTTAGAGCAGTGGAACCTGTGTTTCAGACAGAATATCCTTAAAGGACCATAACATGCAATTGTTTGTACTTTACGTCGCCTGATTCATCTAATCTGTACAATATTCTGACACTTAAGTGCCTAAACACATAACTCACGTGTCATATAAGTTAGTACGAGTATGTCATCGCATCACATTCAAATGCCATATCTCAGTAAATGAAATTCAAAACGACACAGTACATTCCCCGGAGCGACCATCAGGCTAATTCGATTCATAACACTCGAACGCACCAACCCCTCCGCAGGACTTTTATCAAAAATTAATCTTAATCTGTGTGGTAAATGTTTTCCTTTTTGCTGTGTGTTGCCGCCCTCTCTCAAGGCAATGACAATGTTGTGGGTAATCATAAAATTATTTTTACCACTTTGTTATCGCACGACCACCCCCAGGAGAGTACTTCAGTCCTTGTGCGAATGTTTCGGTACGATAAGCTCCATATAACCAGTATTAGTCGAGGAGGTGTTGGCTGGTTGCCACCCCTTTTAGAGTTTATTGAATTTTAAGGATGTACGCTGAGCAAGAAGGATATACGGATGTCGAGCAAACAATGTAAATTGTTGCTGTTGCAAGGAGATTACTCCAGAATTGGGGGTGGTGGCATGCTATCTACATATGTTTCATGCTATCATAAAATTTATTACACGCCCAGCATTAAATATTTACTACCCAACGGATGGGATGGGGATGGGGATGCAGGAGGAGGTATGGAGGGCTGCTTCTACTGTTTGTGTGCTGCTCAAATCAGTGCAATTAATTAATTTGTGGATGGAGCAACCTGGATATTGGGTTACAAAACGACAAACCAAGTGTGAACGGGGGTAACTAATACTTTGCACTGTCGTTGTTGGTGCTGTTGTCCGCAGGCTAAGTGACATATCTATTAAAGCCGCCAGCAGGGAATGTGACACTTTTTTTTATATTTTGTATGATACTAAGGCTGATGACTTTGTTTTGTTGCATAGCGCTTGATTGCATTAAATGCTGTGTGTGAGAGGTGTTAGAGGAGTTTGTTGTTTGTTGCTAAGTATCAGTTCACACCTCAGCTGAGGTATCGTATTTTGATATCGACTTGAGGTGTTGAGTGTCATCGTCAAATAACATATATTTTGGTCTGCCTTTATGACTTACTTACTTGGCTCAAGGTAGTTATAATTATGGCTTACAATTTGGTTAAGTGGTTAAGGGAATCCAAAGTTTGTTTTTGATCTATGCTTTAGAGCGGATTGTGCAGGAGAGGTATCCCAGAAAAACTTGCACAATGGCAAGGTGTCAGAAGAATTTGAAGTCCAAAGCGGAGTACGTCAAGGATGCATACTGTCAACGCTGTTATTTTTAGTGGTTACCAGTGATGTTCTCCGTGCAGCATTGACGGAAGGAAGCCATGGAATTCGCTGGACTGTGACATCTTACCTTAAAAACCTAGACTACGCTGATGATGTTTGTCCACTTTCACATCGGATAATGGACCTCCATCTTATGCTCCAGAATCTAGAAGCTGAGGCAAACAAAGTAGGGCTCAAAATTAACACAGCCAAAATAAAAGCCCAACTTAACATTGCCGGACAGGGAGTCAAGAAAGTTGACAACTTCCTACATCTAGGATAGGAAGTGTGGTCTCGGCAAACCGTGGTGGCACCGAACTGGATGTGTTCAGCAGAGTCGGGAAGGCCAAAGCTGCGTTCGGCATGCTGTCCATCATCTGGAAAAGCGACTTTTTCGCTCGAACGTAGAATCGGTGCTGCTTTATGGGTGCAGTACTTGGAAAGTGGACACCATTAACACCATTAAGAATCATCTTGAAGGATCTTTTAGCCGAACCGTATCGAGAACGGCTTTATACGAGAACGGGTCAGGAACCTATCAACATTACAAAACGAAGGAGAAAGTGGCAGTGGATTGGACACACGCTATGCAGTGGAATCCGCTCACCCAAGCAGCCAGAACAGCGGGACTCCCCAGGCAAACGTGGCGCAGAACAGTCGAGGAGGAATCGAGCTCTTTGGGGATGAGTTGGAGAGAGTTCAAACGCATTGCAGAACTACGCACAAGAGGGCGCGCAGGCGTTGTTGACACCCTATGCCCCCCGAGGGGTTAAAGGACTCAAGTAAGTTGATACATACGGCATACAGTTGTCTAAAGCTAGGCTTTAGCCCTATAAGGACTGCCAATGGCTTATTATTTATTTCTCCCTCTAGTGTGTGCTAGGACATGTAAGAGTTGAACAAATGACACACACAGCATTAAATTCTCGTTCATAGGATCGGATCCTCTCTGAGTGACAGGACTGCACAAGTTATGTGAAGAGAAGAGATGAAGTTAACTACTATGACTCTATGGGATGACATTTAAGACAGGCCAACGACCTACTGAAGTACTTGTACAAGAAGAGAAGCAAAATCAACTTAAGACAGCATAAAGGGATCACTGTAGGCTGAATGGCCAGGTAGAAGAAGAATGGATTCCGCAGTTTTGCATTTTGAATGTGAAGCCATAATTCTATCAGAGAACGACCTGTTTGAGGGCCTACATTCTATCAGAGAATGATTTATCGTCAAATGATACGATGGTCACTCCGGTGACCCACCCACCTTAACACATCGGCAGCACAATGGACCAACTACTGGTCTAAGTGCATCTGATTGATTCCTGCTGTAATCTCCCTCGATTATCACCTCGGCTAGAGCCCAATAGATCTAACTTAGTCGCAGTTCTCAAGATTACCTATCTATCTATCTACCTAGCATTTATATTTATGTACTTTGTGGCAACTTGTTTCTCTCCATCGGTCAAAGACAACAACAAATTTAGCGCATTCATCATTCGAATCATTATTTCAGTCGCTTCTTCTTTCTTCAAAGACACTTATCACAAAATCAATTCTTTTTTTTCAAACGCCTACGTATCTTTTCCATCTTCACAAATTTCTTAATTTGATATTCATAGCAAAAAAAAAAACAACAAAAATAAATCCAATCATCAGTCATTCATTAAAAGTGCGAGTTATTTTCTGTAAATTCATTTGAAATCCCCTCCTTCAGAGATGACATAACAAAAACAGAAAAAAAGAAGGAATCAATCGATTGAGTACACAGACACAGATACATTGAAAATCACTCAGAGTTAATTTGCTAATTGCGAACAATTTATTCCAGCAAACGAAGATATCTGTTGGTAAATTAATTTTACCACCCACTCCAATGGAACACAGCCCCATCGCATGCGCTTGGTTCAATTAATTAAAATTTGAGTCATGCTCTTGAAAACCCTCTCCCAACAACTGACAATTTCCAATTCAACCCAATGACAAAGTATTTTCCAATCAATCTCAACTTATTGCGCAATCATCTCACAGGAGCTCACTACTACTCTACCATAGACAGTTTGAGGGTTGCTCTTGTTTTGTCGACTGGGCGGGGGGAGGGGTTGTTTGTAAATTTAAACTTTACCCGAAAATTAGTCCTAGATATAAAGTATCACCTCACATTTGATACAAAAAAAAAAAATGCCAACGAAAAACTAAATATCGAATTGGAAAATGCATACAAGCTGGCAGGAGGCAACCACCCACCCCCGAGCAGAACATTGGAACCCTCTTCAGACGAGATGGGTACGTGATCTCGATGTCAGTAAAAGTTGAATTTAATTAAATCCTTCATGTCGGCATGTCTGTTAAATAGACACCGAGAATGAAATGCTGCTGAGATAGATAGACCGAATGTTGCTTGCGCCACAGTAGCAATAGCAATAGCAATAGCAACCCCTATGATAGAGGGTGTGTTCTGTAATCTGCAGCAGCACCGATGGAAAGTTGTGTATCCATTTTGATTGCGCACTGGTTTTTTTTTTTTTTTTGTTTGTTTTTCCTCTTCTCTAGATTTTAAGTTCTTGAAACAATTTGTCAGGTAACTTGAACTGCATGCGAATGGGTAGTATGTCATTTTGATTGCCGCCCAGAGGGAATGAGGGATGGGGTATTTTTACTTGACGTCGAGCAGACACAAGATTACCAGAAAGTAGGATGCTGTACCAGTCAGAAATCTCGTTTGATCGAGCTCCTTATGCTGGGTGATATCAAGGGCCAAGAATGCACCGATAGATTGGCCAAAAAAGATGCGGAACTCTATCCACAGCATCACGGCACCTCACTGTATGCTCAATAGTATATGGCTAGTTACAGATGGTCCTTTCTGGATAAACAAAGGGTACCCAAAGCTAGAGATGATGCATAAAAGATCACACGAAAGTATTGAGCTAGGGAGGTCACAAATCAGGGCTTTGATTGGAATCTTCTCTTGACATTGCACGCCAGTAGATTTAGCGAAGCCAGACGAGAGAGTACTACAACCACCCGAAGCCGACCTACAGTCATTAGTTCCAGTACGCAAACGATCTCCACCAACGGCAACTGAATTCCGTCATGATGCAAACTAGGCACAGAAATTTGTAAACCAGTCACAACAGTCATTCAGTTATGTGGATTAACATGCCTCGGAAGAGATTATGCATGCGCTATGCGAGTATGAGGGCACTTCTAGGTAGAAACAGATCCTTTTAATTTAGAAGAAGAAACTAAAGAATTTACTCAATTACTGTAGAGCAATCCTTATGTTTCTTTCTGCCATTTAGGCTCACCGCACAGATCGTTCATTTTGGTGTTCTTATGATAACCTCAATGGCAGAGGAAACGAGAAAACGCACTCAGGTCAGCACTGACCCATTGTGTCACCCATAGGGGGGCTTAAAAAAATTACCCCTTGCCCATTTAACCCCTAAAACAACTTCCCATGGTTGTACTTACTCGTTATCCGTGTATACAAACCATCCTGTTGGCGTTGGAGAGTTCTCCTAGATCCTGAAAGAAGTGTTTGCAGAGGAATTTGTACCTGGAATGTTGGAGTCCAGGGCACTGGCAGAGGAAGTGGGTAGTGTCTTCTATAACCTCCTCATCGCCGCATCCTCTGCAGAGTTATTCTTCCGTTCGACGTAGTTTCTTTAGGTGGTACCGCAGAGTGTTGTGACCTGTGAGTATCGACAGTGAACGTCTGTCCTTGTGGATAATTCTCTCGGTCCTTGCTTTGTCAAAAGTTGGCCATAGTTGTTTTGCAGTTTTGCAAGTGTCTAGGGACTTCCATCTCAAGTTGGCCTCTCTCATAGCCAGTTTCCCTGCTTTAAGCCTGAGAGCGCAGGGCGGGGTGCTTATGGAGATGTCGTTCAGTTCAAGTGGGTCAGATGAAGCTTTCCTTGTTAATCCATCTGCCTTTTCATTTCCCGGGACGCCCTCGTGCCCAGGGACCCAGCAGAGCAGAACCTTGTGCTGTGTTCCAAGAAGCTTATGGGGTAATTGCTTTGATAGCTGCCTGGCTGTCGATAAAGAAAGTGATACCTTCTGGCGGTATTATTCTTACGGCAGACTCACGGGCGGTTGTTGTCACTGCCAGGACCTCCGCTTGGAAAACACTGCTGTGGGCTGGGAGTCGTATAGATCTGGATATACTCAGTGATTCGGAGAAGATTCCGGGTCCTACACCGGTGTCCATTTCTGATCCATCAGTGTAAATACCTATGGATTCGGCATTTGGTATGCGGCTGTCTTTCCACTCTTCTCTGCTAGGGACGTTTTGAAGTAAAGGTAAGGAGTAGTGTAGTCTGTTTTGGGTTCATGTCCAAGGATGGTCCCTTGCCCTATCGTACTTGCCTTCCAGCACGCAGTCTGACTTATTCTTAAGGCACCGATGGCTGCCGTTGATCTCGTGTAAATGCCTAGCAGAGGCAGGTTGAGAATTAGCCTCAAGACCCGCAGTTGGAGTGGTTCACATCGCACTGGTGGCACCAATGCACGCTAGTACTTTATTGTGCTCCTTCAGGTAGGTGGACTTGTTTAACGCTGGCCACCATACTAGGCTGCCATATGTCTTATGATAGCCGTGTACATCCAGAGAATTGTTCTTGGAGAGGGTCCCCAGATCTTGACTCTTTCATTTATGTTTGGCTTCCAGGTAAGTTTTTTTTTTCTAAAATGATACCCAGGTACCCCTCTTGGGGTACTGTAAAACATCCTGACAAGTGGACAAGTCTAAATTCAGTTATGGAGCTATATTTGCCCGATTCAACATCTTTAATCGGACGATAATCGATGTCATTTTGAATGGTGTCCTTATCCATATGTAGCCTGTCATAGCTAGTCTCACATACGTAGGCAAGAAAACCACATCTAAACACCCCAAAGTCCAAAACTTGCTTAATAAAACTCAATATTGTAAAATTTTGCAGATGAACCTCGTTATTCTTATCGCTCTTACGAATCGTATCCCCTCACATGCCAGCACTTTTTTATCCTTTATCTGCAACAGCTTTTTGCTTTTTTTTTTTAGAACAATTCCACCCCTTCTTCCTGTGGTTCGACGCGCGGCAAAACATAATAAAACACGTGTTCCACTTCGATATAGAAATTCAACACCCCGATATCGACACGTCTACACAACCCTGCTCCTGGTTCAAGGAGTAGCTAATGTTTTTTTTATCCCTGCAAAATTGATTTGTTCAATTTTTCCAACGATTAAACTTTGTTCTCGCGGAAAATTCGTTGCAGACCATTTACTTTGGCCCGCCTCCGCCCCCTTTCGACGCGGGGGCTTTCAATTCGAATTTAAAAAAAAAACTGATGTTTGTGTTGATGTTTGTGTTGACGCCTGTGTTGGATGGTATAGAACTTGGGTTCTTCCGAGAAGAAAAAATCTAAAAAAAAAAAACAAGCTCTATCCAAGAAGGGTGGATAGAGAATGAAAAAAAAGGAGGAATTCCTTCACGTACTGAAGGACTAAATTCATGATTGGAGGAAATAAAATTTTTTTTTCCGGATTTTTTTTTGTTTGTCTTTTCGTGAAGTTTTATTGCACAAACGCAAAAGAATTTTATCAATTAATTTTGTTGCCATTTTTTTTCATCCCTCTATTGATTTTTACTTGTGAACTCGTACTAATTGTAATCTTTTTTTATTCTCTTTGCAGGACGAAGTAAGTGATGGTTTCAATTTGAATGTACATACTCAAGGTAGTGGTAAGTTTTAGAATTAAGATTTGTTGGGGGATGTCCTTCGTTTTAAGAGAGGATCACGTTGCAACTCTTATGAATTATTAGTGGATAGAGAAACACTCAAAATGACAGCTAAGCCAGACCATTCCAGGCATTGGAAAGCTCTCTCCCTCCCTCTTGTGGGAAAACTAACTAACCTAAGCGCCACAGCTTCTCAAAGAGTTTGAAGAAAATCCAGCATTTTTTCAGTCGAAAGGGTGTCCAGATAAGAATGATACCTTTTCCGATGGTTATGTTTCAGCAGTTGTTAAAGTTAGCAATGACATCTAACTGTCAAAATACTCAGCAAGAATTGCCATTTTATTGTGAATTTTTTTACTTTTGCCGAGGATGTGCGAGTATTTTAAAATAATATCGAAAAGCCGGCTCAGTTGTAAACGCGTAACGTTAATTTCACCGTGAAGTCGGTCGTCATCATGGCTTCAGTGTGCAGACAATTAGTCGCACGGGTAACCTCGGGATATGGTTGCGTTGATGACCATGATTGGATTTATCCTATGTATCAGAAAGAACCCAAGACATCCTCGCTTAGCCAGAACTCCAGAATAAACAAATCAAATTTTGAGCTTGTCAAAGGTGAAGTCTGCGAATAACTCAATAAATGAATCAAGTAGAGAATTAGTCGTGTTTATCTACTCTGGCCTGAGAAATAAATTGAGTAGCAATACCTTCTCGCTAAGGACATTTTCTATGCTCTATCTTAATCATCCTTGTTGTAGTATAACGCAGAAGCATAAGCCCTGTCCGTAAAATCACGAGCCATACAGCTTGCACAGTCACATGGACTTACGCATATTAGTTTGCACTTTAAGATAGTTAGGTCATGAGAAGCGGATTCCACGCTCCTTTCTGGAAATACAGTCTTACGAAGTTGTTGGCAAGCAAATGAAGAGATACATCATTCAAGTTGACATGCGTAGTTTCCAAAAGTTGGGTCAAAAAATCGTCGAGGTCTAAGTCTGCCCCAGAATCTAGAGCTACATAAGTCCGTTGCAGAGATGTATGATGGATCATTGAAGAGTAGCATTGAAGAGTATTGAGAGTACTATGACCTTTACTACACCCCAGTTGTGTACGGATCGTGGCAATGTCTTGCAACGCTCTTCAACTCTTCCACAACTAATTATTGCTTGGACGTATAATCCTCGCTTAGGATGAAGGGTTACTGCTGCATTTCTGAAGCCGCAACTTTATCTGAAAGCTTCTAGAGCTGCAATAAGAAGTAAGGTGTACACCGGCTTTAACTGAAAATTGCTCGATGACTTCAGCAGAGCACCTCGCCCCTGTTTTTGTTCTCGACCATATGTTCCTAAGTTCCTGGAATTCTTCGTGGCCTTAGAGCCATCACTTCGCCTTCTTAAAGGATGAACTCACGAAGGTACCTTCTTACTTCCTATTGAAAGAGAGCCCAATTCGTCGCACGTAGAATGGTGCCCCAGGGGCAACGCTAATATGTTCACAATTAAAAGACTGCCTTTAAAAGGACAATAAATATATATATCTTTAATTACAGGACTACGTTTAGCAACCTTACAATTTGACACAATTGCCAAAGGACCTATGGACTTCTTGTAACATTCCACACCTTCATTCCAGCGCTGGCAGGACAAACAATAAAACATAATAAATGGTGTCCTACATCCACCAACTATAACCCAAACTTCATACCTCTCCTTGGACATTCCAAGACATAACCTCGACCACAAAATTGAGCGTAAATAGTGTGCTCGCTCGCTCAACCAAACATAGACCAAAACTTCTTGAAATATTTTTGTCAAAACCAAGAAATTCTCATTAGAGAAACCAATAACTGCTTAATCCTTGGAAGCAGTTAACCCTTTAAGTGTCCACCATTCGATGTTTTTTGGTTGGGGGTTTTTAAGGACCGGGAGAAATGTTGCGCGAAACAAAATGAAGTAATATTTTAAACTGGGACAGTTATTGCAAATTTTATTGCTTATTTTGAGGAAACATTCCTTTGCCTGGGATTTTCAATGTAGAGAAAGCAAAAAGGATTCAAAACTTCTTGTGTTGGTGTAAATTCCTGTCAAAAAAAAAAAATTGAAGAGGAAATAAGCGATTCGCAACACTTTCCATGTTAATTACTTTGAAACATCTTTTTCTATTCGAAAAAGTTCGGCCGAAAACTGTTTGCCAGTGATTTTGAGTCAACCCGCCCCCCCCGACTCCGACCGTACGGAGGAATTAGCTACACTTAGTCATGATGAAATGGTGATGATAAGCAAAATTTTCAAGGGGTCGCCGTCGCTTTAATTGTTTTTCCGAAAAGTTTCACTTCAAACTGACTGAATGGAATGGGGTGTGGAAACGACTGGCGCGGCGCTCTTGGATAAATCTTGAATTAAGTGTCTGTTGGTTGAGGCACCTATACAAATTCGCCTTTGAAAATGGGGTCGTTGCCTCGTAAATAAATTGAAATTGCCGGAAAGTTTAAATGGCCTTTTTTGGTGTTTTAACATTTTATTTGAATTTAAATTAGTGCTGTGGATATTACCTAGAAAAGAAGTGGTTGTCGGCTCTTGTGAGGGAGTCCCAGTCAGATAGAACCAAGTAGAAAAGATTCCTGTGAACTATAACTGAATGTGAATTATACAAGCAAATCTCCCTATTAGTTTGGACATCAACCGTTGAAAGTGTATATTCAATTCTATTGCTCCCTTTGGAAGGTAGATAAGTAGGTAGAAATGGTTGTGTCCAAACTGAAACCAAGTGAGCGTAGGACCGTTGTGACTTATCGGAGGTAAGACAGATGGATACCAGTAGGGATAAGGGGAAAGGAGTTGTCACAGAGGTATAACCCAATGTGTGTTGTCTGGTCCTGTCTAGAATTGGACAATAGTTTCTTTCTCACTAGCCTCGTTAGCAGTAATAGTAGCCGCGACAACGTGCCATAAATGTATTGCCAAGTCTGGCCTCATGAGCCCCGATGGGCCATTAACTAGAACTCTTCAGTTTCTATTTCGAGGTTCGTGTGTCCTCTTCCATTAGTATTTGAGCCAAAAGTCTACCCTTAAGTGCCGCCATTGAGAGCAAGGAACCATCAAGGGTAGCCTCCAGTACATTGAGAACTTCCACCTGAAAGATTCTGCAGGAATCAGAAAGCCAGTAAGACATAGAACTGCTTCTTCAATCAGAACATATCCTCGCCGGTAAAGACTGTTGTATCGAATCCATTGGTCACTTTGTCAGTTCCAACTCCTCCTCTAAGAGTGAGATGCTTTCTAAAGATCCCTGCAGTCGATATATAGTCGGCTCTTTTAGCTATCACATTTCGGGGCAACAAGTTCAAGGTTTGGAGAGCCAGCAGCCTGTTTCTCTAAGTCTAACCCCACTATGTGTAGATTAGAGCATAATATTATAAAGATCAAGCAGAAGAAGGTTCAAGACTTCGCAAGTTATAGCACCGGAATTAGTCCTTTCTCCAGCTCTTTTTAGGTTCACAAGCTTTTTGTTTTCGTAAAAATGTTTTTATATAATAGGTTTCCTAATGAAAACAAATTTATTTTCCCATAGGCCCACGTACCCGCAAGCCCAAGAAACCGCCTGGCGAAAAGGGTACCCCCCAAACGACAAACGAAGACAAACGACCGCGCACCGCGTTCAGTGGCTCTCAGTTGGCAAGATTAAAAGTAAGTTCTTAGTTCTGAATCCTGTCTGCGAATTTTTATTGTAAAAAAAATGTATCTTCAATTGTAGCACGAATTCACAGAAAATCGTTACCTAACAGAGAAACGTCGCCAACAACTCAGTGCCGAGCTCGGTCTAAATGAAGCCCAAATAAAAATCTGGTTTCAAAATAAACGTGCCAAGATTAAGAAATCCAGCGGAACTAAGAATCCCCTTGCTCTTCAACTTATGGCCCAGGGTCTATACAATCATTCGACAATTCCCCTCACCAAAGAGGAGGAAGAGCTACAAGAACTTCAGGCAAAAGCAGCATCATCAGCATAAAAGAAATACTTGTATTTCTGAAAAAACAATTCATCTTTACAACGAAAGTATTAGAATATGAATTAAACACAGTTGTATATTTTAACCACCTACTCTTGTACAAAACTACATAATAATAAAACGCAAACGAAAAATAAAAATAAAAAGAAACTAAATTTTAAAAGGAAAAGCAATATTTAGCTGTAAGATTAAAAATATTTAATTTTATGTAAATAATTTTACTTGTTTTGGCCAACGTTATAAACTAAAATAAGTTTCTAGTCCTTGAAAAAAATATTTATAAAAAAAAAACATTAATTTTAAATAATATACTCATAAACGGAAAAAAAAGATTAACCTAATTATGTTTAATTTAAATTGTATATTTATTTAAATCGGAGAAAAAAATAATATCGAGTTACTCATTTTGTATTATAAAATTATTGAACTGTTAGCTATTTAAAGAAAAAGAAAAACAAACAAAAATATGAAAAAAAAAGAAGCAAATTAAAATAAAAATAAAAATTATTTAAATTAAATAATAAAATTAAATTTATTAGTTTTTTATTTTGTGTTGTGTATTCCGATACGGATACAGGTGGGCTGGTGAAATATTTTCACAGGTGAGTTATTCATTTATTCGCAGAGAGGGTCATAATTTATTGGAAGCATTTTTTTGTTGGGAAATTATTAAGCCAATGAACTTGGAAACGGTGGGACTGTATTGTGACTCGTTCATCGTTCGTGTTAAATTAATTGCATAAAGCCAAAGAGGAAGGAGGGAAGGTTTTTGGGTGCATACTTTGCGTTAAAATTAATTGAGGTTATATATGGTGGGTACAAATAGAAATAAGGAAACTTTTTGGGAGTCGATGGGGCCTTTGATCGCCCATGATCAACTGCGATCATGAGACCAATTATTGTCTACGGAATTGTATGTTGGAAGGCAATAGGTAAAGCTATCTCGGTAAGCATAGAGGAAGCACGGAGATCAACGCCTTAGGCACGACTGTAAATGATTGACAATCTTCTCTGCCTAGACGAGTTCATCATCCTTGTTCTCCTGTAATGATCTGATGATTTCTTCTGCTTGTAAGGCAAGGTAATCCCTGAACTGTCGACGCACTGGGGGAACTTGGGGCCTGTCGGTTTAAAACCGGGCGTTTTTTAGCAAGTTTTTAGCTAAGTCGTATATGAGCTATCATAAGATGGTGATCGCGTTACTGTCCGATGTCAGCTCCACGTCTGTTGTGGACGTCTAGGAGACAATTTCTAAAGCGGCGGCTGATCGCAATGTGGTCGATCTGGTTGGAAGATCGCTGCCTATCAGTCGAGACCCAACTGATCTTGTGGCAGGTGTTATGCTCAAACAGCGTACCTCCAATGACTAGGCAGGCAGATGTCCACACTCTTCAAGGCCGTGAACTCCCATCACGTGTTTGAACATAGTATTGTCGCTACCTACCTTGATGTCTCCATTTGGTGTCGGGTTGAAGACGGCGCCTAAATGACTGTAAAAATTGTCCTTTTCATCCTCCTCAGCCGCGTCATCGGTCGGAGCGTAGCACAGTATTATACTCGTAGTAACCTTCCTTACTCTATTCTGGAACCTGGCCGCGAAGAGAATTCCATAGCGAAATACGCTATGCAGTGGAATCCGCTCACCCAAGCAGGCAGAAGAGCGGGACGCCCTAAGCAAAAGTGGCGCAGAACAATCGAGGAGGAATCGAGCTCTTTGGTGATGAGTTGGAGAGAGATCAAACGCGTTGCAGAACTACGAACAAGATGGCGCACAGGCATTGTTGACGCCCTATGCCACCCGAGGGGTTAAAGGACTCAAGTAAAGTGCGCGTTTCGTCTTAGACACACAAGCACATGGAGGCAAGGGTCATATGGGCAGCGATCTATACTTCAAAGATACAGATTAACTGATCTTGACGGAATAACTGAGTTTGTCGTACCTTACATAAACTTCAACTACTCTGTTATTTTCCCGTCAGGCAACGCTCAAATCAATTTTATGCTGATGGTTCCAAACTCAGTTATTCAACATCCATGACTCATATAAACTCCTAAATGGCTGTAGTATCTTTCAAGTCGAATTATTTGTCATTGAAAAAGCAGCTTAGACCAAAATAAATCAGAATCCTGCTAGGTGTACTAACTGGGGCATTGCCCGATAGGTGCGCCGTCAGACTAGGCATCAGCTCACCACTGCGGGAGCTGTCAAAATACAGAAGTAATTGCAACTGTCAATCACCTGCTATGTGGCTGCTCCAACCTCTAACCTTAGTTGCTACCGTTGAATAGGAAACAGATTCTTCGAGAATTGAAAGATCTAATGGAAGTCCCACAGGGGAACATTGTAACTGGTTCCACATGATAATGGTTCATAAAAAATGGAACCAGAGTGGACAAATAAACACTCTCCTTGGTTTCCTCTCTCAGTTTTACAAGTTATAGGCGTTCCTCAGTGCGTCAAGATTGATTGAGAAACTGTTGTAGGGCTAACATTCCAAAAATCTTCTTTAGAAAGACAGCTAATGCAACTAAGTATAGTAAAAGACAGGGTGATCTTGTGGACCATAAAAACTAGTCTAATGGTGGCAATGCTCTCTAGAAATCTGGCATGGCTTACCGACGGATCGATCATCCGTGCAATCTGGAGATGAAGCTGGATTTTAAGTTCAACATGCCATTTGTTTATCAAAGGCATTGAAAAGTAAAGGAGCTACTGCTTAACCCTGTGGCACTTCAACAGAGTCCACTGTCTCTATTTAGTAGGTTAAGTAAGACGCTGAAACTCGTAAATCTAATGTCTGTAGACTGGAACACGTTAACCATAGTTACAAACGACATTTTAGAAAACCAATCTCTAAAAAAGTAAATGTCAAGAATGGTTCTTCTGTTTGATAGTAAATATCAAATAAAATTGATGTTTGTTAATTTTTGTTTTTTACTTCTAAAAAAGTGCCTCTAAATGAACCACCCATTCAAAGGCAAACCCTTCTTTGGTGACTTCGGCAGAGAAAGCCGTTTCGAAAGCTATTAGCTTCAATACCATATGCCGAATTTGAAAAATCTTAACGGCCCATATAAATCCGACATTTTATCCACTAAAAATTGGATTTAAGATATGTGCTAATAGGCAGAAATATGAACGTGCAGCAGATCGACAGAATTTTTACAGTTCAAAAGATAAATTTTGATTACCTTCAACGTTGGTATGCCACAAGGCTGACCTATTAGTCTTTCTGATGTTAAAATGATTAGTTTGACAAAGTGCCGTCACATGAGCCCCAAGATCGCTTTACAGCATGTCAAACTGTTTATGACCAGAAAAAGTCCTCCAAAATTTACGACGAACAACAGTCGCTGACAAGTGAACTGCACCATAAAATTGATTTATCCAAAAACAAGGATGTAGCTGTAACTTAAATCATACGAAAGAAAATCGCACCTTTACAGCAGGACCCACCTTCTAATTGAACAACACGACAACGACGAATAACGATCCTCAGTGCCCGCGTGTCCGCGTGTGTGTGTGTTACTGACTTTTGACATTTCAAATGAACAAATTTGAAGTTTATAACCGAAAAAACAAGAAAACAAATTTGTCTGCGCAACTTTATGATGTTGTCCGTCCTGAATTTATGTTCGATTGCGCTCGACTTGAGTTCGTTGTTCTACAACTTTTGACATGATTTACAGACAGAAATTTCGATTAAAACATTTGAAATTTTTATGCAGAACTGGTTTTTTAGGTCGTACATCCATGAGATACAAAATTAAGTCATAACGATTGTTGCTCACTTTGATCAGACGAAATGAATAGCATTTCTCGCGCCCACGTTCATCATCCGGCAAACCAAAGAAATTTGCAACTTTATCTTGTATCTTTTTCGCCAAACTGAGAAGGGGGAAATTAAAATGTCAAAACTTTAAGAAGTCATAAATCCAGCTTTTGGTTAATTGCATTCGATGTATTCACACGGTTTTTTTTTTTGCTTGAGGTCCAAAACTTCTCCCAAAATGTATCCGCGTAAAAGGTTGCAACTTAATCTGAGCGCCAGCTTACAGCGGAGAATGATTTTGATTATTATTATTATTATTTCCGTGGTACTATAAAGGCGCACCCACACACAATGAGTTGAGTCGCGAATTAACTGCGCGCGCGCGCTGAGAGTCAGCGTTTGGGGCCGGGTGTAGGCGTAGGTGTCGACCCCACCGTCGCGTCGCTTAATGGTTCGGTGAGAGGGAGTTGTTTCCAGTTTTTATTTGAACACAAAATGATAAAATGTTGGGGTTATTTTCTGTAAAAAGAAAAATGTTTATTGCCCTAGCGATTGTGGGTTCTATGAAGTTGTCGCACATATAATGAGCTCTGCCATCTGATTGTGTCCCGTAGAAGTTTTTAAATGTCGCGGTTTAACAAGCACATAACGTGTCATTGATTTAGGAACCAATTTAGTCGTGTCCAATTGAATAGGTGTACTTTAGATACCAACTGCAATGGGGGACAATTTCGTGGTGCAGCCATAGTGTCTGGGATTGTCAAGGTTGAGAGCTCGAAAGAGTCCAATAGAATTTATTTCAATTTGTTTGACCCCTCGGGGGGTCTTATCAGAAAAGTATGCAAATGAAGGTAGTCTTGAAGAATTTATAACAAGGTGAAGTTGGTCCGTCGAAAGTAGTTGTGGACGCGAGCAAAGGAAGGAATTCTGCTAAATGGTTTTAGGTATCTAAAGTCAGTTTTAACTGAGCCGACATGGACTTTGTGTCTAGCAAAGAACAACTCAGACACAAGTGCTCCAATGTACTATCGGATTCACTGAAATGCTCTCCACTTTCGAAGTTCGAAGATCAGCCACCTGATGCGAGCAATGGCAAGACCTTTGTGGAGAAAATTTGTCTCAGTGTCCTTAGCTTCAGATTGTCACTTAACCCTAGCACTTTGAGATGCTAAGGAGAAGTAAAGGATCTATGTAGGAGACCAAGAAGTTGTCAAGAGCAAGAATAGGTTCAAATCCTGAAACGCATTTGTCTGCCGATGACATTAAGAGTCAGAGAGTTGTCATTCAAAAACTACATATGTAGGACATAAGTATATTGGAAGTAGTTAAAGGATTCAAGCAATACCTGCAGACATAGATTCTACGAATGCTGAGCAATGCAATGTTTCTTTTTACGTTTTACAGTATCACTGTATCTGAATTCATACATGTTTCCATGCATGGTCAACAAACTTTGAACGAATCCCTAAAAACACAATAATGTTCAGGATTCTCTAGGTAGGAAAACCCTCCAGGCTTTAGACTTAAAATACCCCACATGAAAAGAATGGAATGGGAGATGGGACGGGCAAAGGGCGCTGCGATATTCTCTCCGAAGACCGTCTCTACGTGATGAAGACCTGCATTCTTACTTGTTGTTGACAGAATACGGCGGATCTAAAAAGGACCCCAGCAGTTAGACTGCCATAATGACTGCCACTCTGTGACTTGTTCTGTGAGGGACAAGCAACCTACTGGCAGACTATCTAGACCTTCATGGTAAAGGCTTCATGGTGCCAGCAACTATCGACAAGTTAAAGATATACAGAGGTACTGCTAAGGCTCCTAACTCCTAACTCGACGGACCAAATTAATGCTCTACCGAACGCTCATCTTACCAGTCCTGCTGTATGGAACCGAGTGCTGGACGATAAGTAAGAAAACTGAGCAAATATTGGGAAGCTTCGAGCGAAAAATACTCCGAGTAGGGCGAATGGAGGAGAAGGTACAACCGCGAACTCTATGAGCTATACCAGGATGTGGATGTAGTCCAAAAAGCCAAGATACGCAGACTACATTGGCTCGGCTACATTGAGCAAATGGACAACAATGCTCCAGCCAAAAGGATTTTCGAATCCCAGCCCCCAGGCTCGAGGCGGCGAAGAAGACCGAACCTCCGGTACAAAGACCAAGCTGTCGCGGATGCCAGAAAACTTGGTCTTCACAAATGGAAGCAGAGTGCTCGGAGCCGCAGAGGATGGAAGGCAACGATGTCTCAGGCAGGGAGTCTACAAGGGTCGGGAGTCCTTTACGTAAGTAAGTAACTGCTAAGGCCAAGTCTAAAAGAATGGCCAGAGAGATGGTAAGCGTAGAGATTGTTTTGCACTATCGAACCAGCCATGGGTTCTGCAGGCCGCATAGGGTGTTGAAAGATCAAATGCTTAGAAGGAGGATCATTAACAAATCAATCCCAGCTTAAGAACAGGAGGACAGCAGTTCCATTCACTTGCACAAGTTGGGTCCAAGATCAGTGGCTGGAAGTCGCATTACCAGGCATCTCTCTGATCACTCTGTGTCTTAGCACGCTGTTGGTCAGGAATTTTGAACCCCAGGATCATTCAATGAATCGAAAAGATAGTAAATTTAGAACTCAACTGGTATTTGGTTTGAGTATATGCTATCTGTGGGTGATGTATATAATAATTGGGAGTATTTTGCAGTTGTATTAAAATTCACAGTATTTACTTCATTTACACGTTGGAATAAACTACATGGAATGGGTCTTGAGCAAAGAAGAGACATTCTCTGGTGGCTAATGTATTTGATTGGAATCTATCTCTTACATCAGCAGCCACGTCTTTGAACCATTAATTATCTTGTAACTATAATCTTGCATCATAGCAAAAAGTTTCACCATCAACGAAACATGTAAAGATCTTGCAGATATTTCCATAACGCGACATAAGACAAAGTACACAAAACACACTCGATGAAATTTACATTTTACCAAGAAAATCTATCTCTGAATGTATCTAAGCGATGCGTTGCTTGGCGATCATATTTCATACTATAGAGGCTCGTGTACAAACTCAGCGCTCATTATGGATTTGTCGCTTACAATTGTGTGCACACTTTCCGAGATTAAATCTCTGTCATTGATCTCGCTCCCCCCTCCCCTCGAATGATCTCGTTCAATCGCATTCGACTGTCAATATTACCCCGATCAGCATGCATACAATAATAGTGTGGCACACGTCTCCGTTCGATAGCAGCATGTGGTGCGTACCATTATGTGGGTCGTCAACTAGTAACCATAATCGTGTTGATTTATTGAGATTTGTTTTGACTGCACGTCCATAGAGATACGGATACTTCATACGGTACGTGGTTCCTCTCCCACCAATAAATCAT
This sequence comes from Chalcosyrphus nemorum, assembly GCA_949716465.1. NCBI lineage: Eukaryota > Metazoa > Arthropoda > Insecta > Diptera > Syrphidae > Chalcosyrphus > Chalcosyrphus nemorum. The sequence goes on along the minus strand of OX454332.1, from coordinate 78,610,760 downwards.
ACGAATTACCCTCGAAACTAATTTTTGCCTTCGATTTGTTGTTGCATTTGGGTTCGCGGTTCTTGTTGTATCTAAAGTATCCGAGATTGGTTTTTCAAACTCAAAGTCATTTATAAATCACATTTTATAGTTGTGTGGTGCACTTTGAATGGTGGAATTTTAATTATGATCGATGGCAATTGGATTAATTGAAATGTGTTCGAGTACGTATTATGCGATGGAACACACTCCAGTCCCAGGGTAGTGGGCAATAGAGTTGACACTATGAACAATAAAACAATTTAGCAAGATTTTCTTTTATAACAATTGTGCTAGATGGTTGGCAGCCAAAATGCTCAGACTAGAAGAACGAACACTTCGAGTGAGAGGTATCTAGTTTGATTCCAATTGAAGACGAGTCTCTGTGGTTCATCAGGATATAAATGGATCCAACTGTCTATTAATTGAACTAACAAGGTCTGGTGGTATGGCCCGCAATGACATTGCTAAGTGGAAGCAAAGCAGTCATCACCACCGATGCATTTCTCTTCAACAAGCGACAGGCCTGCAGAGCAACCGTCTTCATATAGACCACTGTGCATGCTAGGCACAGTAGGAAAAGTGCTAAAGAAAATAATCCGCGACAGACTACAATACGGTTTCAGAAAGAAACGAAGCACAACCCATGCGATACAAGCAGTTTGCAAGATAGCACGCGAAGCCACATCGGGGACCAGATGGAAAGGAGGAAAAAAGCAGTACTGTGCCGTCGATACGCTCGACGTACAGGACGCCTTCAACTCTGCGTCTCCACTATGATACGGAAGAAGAGTCTAAAACGTATAAAATTACAGGAGGAGTACCACAAGGATCTGTGTTGGGCCCAGCCTTGTGAAACGTTATGTATGATGGGGTACTACGGATCGGCTACGCTGACGATATAGCAGTGGTTGTTGTGGCTAAAGCACTAGGGGAAGTGACGCAACACCACAATAACACAATTAAAGACGTGAAAACGTGGCTTCGTTGTTGAGGGCCTGACAATAAAGGTAGGCGAACACACTATATAGTCGAAAGCCTTACAAAAAGTACCTGGGAGTACTGCTTGACTTTAGAGAACACCTAGCCCACACAAGGCCACTCGGGTGTTTGCAGCAATATTCGAGGACCAAAGCAGCCTATAAGAAGCATACTTGCGACAGTTAGCAAGTCAATCCTCATGTATCCTCATGGGAACCGGCTACAGCTGTAAACTCATATACATGAGGGGGATTAATTCGGTACACAGAAGAGCGTATCTTAGAATATGCTCTGCATGTAGGACAGTATCGGGGGATGCAACTAATGTAATAGCAGCGCGAATGCCTATCGACCTGGAGGTCAGAGTAGCAGCGACAACGAGGAAAGAAGCACCATCAGAGCGACTGCAGCGCTCTTAGAATGGCAACGACGATGGAGCACGTCAGAAAATGGCCGGTGGTGGACTTACAAACTTCTGCCAAACATCGAAGAGTGGACCACAAGAAAACACGGGGAGGTAAACTTCTACCTCACTCAATTCCTAACAGGACATGGAAGTTTTCGGGAATACCTTCACAAATACAATATCGCAGATGATCCTTTCTGCTGGCACTGTGAAAGGAAAGTTCAAAACGCGGAGCACATCCTTGTAGAGTGCAAAAAGTATGAACCTGCGAGAAACACCCTACAACGAGAGATTGGAAATGCGATAACCCCAAGGCGCCTAATAGGTTTCATGCTCTCAAGAAGGGCTTGGGTAATTGCCGACAACATTATTGGAAGCATAATGCAGGAGCTACGGCTGGAAAACCAAACACAAAGAGCCGAAGAAGAACAGAGCCCTGCAACATAACGAAGAAGACATGACGTCAAAAACCTGCCCCTACGAAGGAATGCCTTGATCGGCGGTACCGTAGGGAGCCACAGGACAGTTTTTGGGTGGCGGTGGTTTAGTACGTAAACATGCTAGACCATGGAGTCGGGGATAACTTCGTAGTATGGGCTGCGAGTATCCATAAAGAGTCCATCGCCTCAAGCGCATCAAAAAAATAAAAATAAAAACCATCTGCAAAGGATTAGTACAGCGTTGGTATCGATCGCTGAATTCAGCGCTAACTGAAGATCGCTCCGAGAGTTGGCTTACCTTGCTTCTCGGCATGCTTCTAGGACAACGCTTGCTCATTTATGGCACAAAGAGACGGCCTCTAGAGAATTTCTTCGAAACCTGCCTGTGAGCTTCGTGCAAGAGATGAAAGAGACCCTGTAAGGAGCATTCTATTCCCAGGGACCTAAGCACAAAATTACATGTTTATGTCCGAAATGATCATGTCCAGCGTCCGGTACATGGTGCCGGATGGATGATCATTCTTATCTTATTCCGATCCATGGTTGGTTGGTTGGTTGAAACCGGCCCTCGATGCGGATGCACTTAGACCAGTAGTTGGCCCATTGTGCTGCGGTTGTGTAAGGGTGGGTGTGTCACCCTCTTACTCGGGGAACCATTTACTCCTTAGTATGAAGGAGCCGATCTTTGCCGTACAGGCATTGTTCAGATCACTTAGATCGTTGAACAGGTATTCACCTTGTGCGGCCTTTCTAATGTTGGAAAGTGCGGGGCACGTGCATAGGAGGTGACTGATAGTCTCATCTTCTTCTTCTTCTCCACAATTTCTACAGAAGTCATTGTAGGGGATGCCCAGTCTTTGAGCATACCTTCCTCTGGCACAGTGTCCGGTGAGAGTGTTTACGATTTTGGAGAGGGTTCCTCTCTTATGTTTCAGAAGTCCGATGGACCTGGTTTCATTTAGCGTGAGCCAGAGCAGCCTTGCAGTGTTACAGTGGCCGAGCTGTTGCCACCGATGGTTGGCTTCTCTTACCACGTCGGCATGGACAAGGTATTTAGCATAGGACGTTGGCGCCTCGATGTCGGTGACGTTTATGCTGTTTAGACCTGAGGAGCCTCGTCCCTGGTATATTACAGTGACCCGGTACCCAGCAGAGGGTGAGGTTGTACTGTCCAACTATCTGATATCGTTGTGGATCCGAGGGATTTGATGGTCGCTTGGCTGTCGATGTATATGACAATATGCGATACTGATACTGCTTGACGAATGGCAGTGACTTCGGCTTGGAAAACGCTGCAGTAGCTAGGAAGGCTGAAGGAGAGGTGGATGTCCTGATCTTTTGAGAAGATACCAGCACCGACTCCTTCTTCGGTTTTGGAGCCGTCCGTGAAGATTGTCAGCGATTCTGTTCGGGTATTAAGCATTTGTAGCCCATGTTGAAGTTGTGTTCAGTGGGCAAGTGGTTGGTGACCTTTGGAAGATGGCGGTGCATCATTCCGATCCATAGTAGAACACCTTTTAAGCTTTCGTCTTAACCTTCAAGAAACGTGCCCAATTCGCCCTATTTCACCATTTTATTTCTTGTGCACACAAGATGTCTACTCGCCATCTTCCGTCTAAGCCGTTACATTACTTTACTATCCGCCGGAAGGGAATCGAATAGCCTTGACCTGATTTGAATCTAATGTTTGCAGATAGAATTTGGAGACAAATCTAAAGCACTTCTGACTCAAACTTGGAGGAGATGAGAGCCCTGAGAACTGCTTGGCTATCTCAGGGCTTTACTTGTGATATACGGAAGTTTCTTCTAATGCATTCTTTGAAACCTCAGTAGCGTAGAATTCTGCCTGTAAGATGGTGGTTGATTGTCCTATAGAGAGAGAGAATAGAGAGTTTGTAGTTTGGACATGTTCGATCCCCCCATCGGTGTACGAATCGTCAGAAGTAGATGCTTGAGGGAAGGGTGATAGAGATAGATTCCTTTAGACATCAAGTCTGGGAAGCATACTGCTGCAGAAGATAGCTGTCCCTTCTAGTATCTTTTATGTGTCCAGGATTTACTAACAGCTATAGTCTTCATAAGGGTTGTGTGGAAGACAGCTTCTGCCGCAGCTATTGAGGAAGTGTGTGAGGAAGATTGATCCAGTAGATTGCTTTTGTAAAAACATACTTCGTGTCCAAATCTCTAAGCATAGCCATTTTGTCACGATTGACATGTAAAGCTGACTGAAGTCTCCTACTAACACTGCAATGTGATCTAGTACATTCTTATCCATTTAGTTCAGGTAATTACTTCGTCTATCGCAATTACTTCAACCCCTGTCCTCCTCTCAATCCACACAGCGCAGCACGTTCTTTAATTGCATCGTCTACTAACTTGGACTCGCGGGCTACCCTCCACGTTGCTCGCTGGCTAGCTCACGGACACATTTTTAATTAAACTTTTCACGTCACCCTACACAGAGAACAAAAAAAAAAAAATCTAACACTTTTTAACCCTTGTTACTACTCCGACTCATTCCTGCCTTCCAACCACCACTCAGGTGCACATGTACACTGTCTAGCACGGTTTTCTATTTTTTTCGAAAAACGTGTATATGTAACCCAAACAAATTAAAAGATACAAGGAAGTATCCGAGAAATAAAAAAAAAAGAAGGCGATTGAAGCAATTAAACTTTTTGATCGCTCGCAAGTGTTCAATGTCATGCGACGAGTGAGCGACGACACTTGGATATGCGAATCGAATTGCAGATTGAAAGAGGTTTCCATAGTACCACCAGTAAGCGAGCAAGTGAGCAACCCTTCTCGTCTCCTGAAATAGAGATGCAGTCGTTTGATGATGATGATGATGATGACCGTGAAAAGAGGGTGCGGGCAGGTCCTTTGGACTTCTATTTATTTGCTTGCGTATATGTGTGTCTGTTTGGAGGAATAAGGGTTGGGTTACACCCATATCTGGGATCTCTGACTGGCCCCTTCACGGCGCACTACTAACTGGACATGCGTGACAAATCTCATTAAGTTTATTTGACAAATATTTCATTTATTTGAAAAAAAAAAAAAAAAAACAAAAAGGAGTGAAAGGACGACAAACAAAAAGAATAAGTCGAGTATTGTGTCATCTGGTAAAAGGGTTAAATTATTGGGCAATTCCTCTGTTGACAGGTGGACGTTAAGGGATGGAGGGGGACAAAAAGAAAATAGAAAATTGTCGGTTTCGATAATGTATACAATAAACATTTGATTTGTTATTAATTACGGGAACCAAACAGTCAAACATGGTTGACTTTTAACGGACGTACAAAATAGCTGAGTGAGTTGAAGGGTGTGGTAACCTGGTTGACTACATACGTTGGAGCTGCCTTCTTTGTTGGAGTCTATATTCTATAGATTCAAGGAAATTGACTCTGAGTCTTGCATAACAAGATCCAACGACGAAAGTGGCAGTCGATTGGTCACACGTACCGAAAAGCTGACAGTTCCATAGCTAACCATGTTGTGCAATGGCCCAGGATCATAGAATACCCGGCAGTCCATGGAGAAATCGGCGCAGAACGGTTAAGATGGAGCTACGGCAATTGGTAAAAAGTTGCAAAAAACTTCGGGACATTGCTAGAAACCATACACAGAGGCCCTAGGTCCCAGGACATAAGCAAGAACTTGAATCTGTTCGTCACTTGCATTATCCGTCAATAGAACTCTTGATAGTTACTTCTTATCGGAACTGGAGGACTTTGGAAACAGCGTTCTAACAGAGGACATTCGTTACTTCTTATCGGAGCTGGAGGACTTTGGAAACATGGTCCTAACAGCGGACTTTCGTTACTTCTTGTCAGAGCTGGAGGACTTTTGAATGATGGTTCTAACAGCGGACTTCGTTACTTCTTATCGGAGCTGGAGGACCTTGGAAACATGGTTCTAACAGCGGACTTTCGTTACTTCTTATAGGAGGTGGATAACTTTGAAACATAGTTCCAACAGCGGACATTCCTTACTTCACATCGGAGCTGGAGGACTTTGGAAACATGGTTCTAACAGCGGACTTTCGTTACTTCTTGTCGGAGCTGGAGGACTATTGAATGATGGTTCTAACAGCGGACTTCGTTACTTCTTATCGGAGCTGGAGGACCTTGGAAACATGGTTCTAACAGCGGACTTTCGTTACTTCTTATAGGAGGTGGATAACTTTGAAACATAGTTCCAACAGCGGACATTCCTTACTTCACATCGGAGCTGGAGGACTTTGGAAACATGGTTCTAACAGCGGATTTTCGTTACTTATTGTCGGAGCTGGAGTACTTGTTTCTAACAGCGGACTTTTGTTACTTCTTAACGGAGCTGGAGGACGTTGGAAACATGGTTCTAACAGCAGACTTCGTTACATCTTATCGGAGCTGGAGGACTATGGACACATGGTTCTAACAGCGGACTTTCGTTACTTCTTATCGGAAATGGAGGACTTTGGAAACATGGTTCTAACAGCGAACTTTCGTTGCTTCTTGTTGGAGCTAGAGGACTTTGGAAACATGGTTCTAACAGCGGACTTTCGTTACTTCTTATCGGAGCTGGAGGACTTGTTTCTATCAGCGGACTTTCGTTACTTCTTATCTTATTGGACGACTTTGGAGACATGGTTCTATGAAGGTATAGGCGTGAGTTAGAGTATTAGAATGATTGATTCAATCGAGCCCTTGGTACCTACGTGCACCGTGGAAGTGCTAGGGCGCATAAGACTAGTAGAGTTGCAGTCGTAGAATTCGAGATAGCCAGCTCTCTGTCTTGGGAAGTGAGTGCTACAGACCTTGCCTCTTTAGGAAAGAGATGAGTTAGCTTGTGAACTCTGTTCTCTTAACCTAGAACAAACTCAAACATTCATACACTTGTCTGGGTGTTAAGTGGAGCCTTAATCGAAGATCGTTCACATAGCCTGACAGAAGTGTGTCTGTCTTCTGTGACACGTTAGAATAAGGCTGTTATTCTGCCAAAACTTTTCTGTAAGTGTACCACAACCGTTCAAGACATTTGTCTCCAAGTCATCGATAAGTCTAACCACTTTCAGAGATTCAAAGTAATTAAGAAGAGGATATTTCACGCGCCGCACATAACTTTCTCATTCTCGAGTGTGTGTTGTGTCTCGTAACTATCCCGAGGAGTCGGTCACTCTATGTACTCGCGCTCATCATTTGAATCATAGAGACCAGTTGCTAGCGAATATTGCCCGCAGAAGGAGACGGACAGCCACCAACATCTCTCAGGCCAGGCATCCACATCCACTTTGCCAAAGTGAATCAAACCGAATATATAGACATTACAATTAACCACCAGCAAAGTCTCTGCCTCATGAATCCGCCTCGACCGCTAGAGCCGCTGATTTCGCGCACAGACCACGAGGAGGATGTTATGAAGTACTCGTACAAAAAAAAAAGAAAAAAAAATCCACGGGTAAGTGGATGTGTACTCGTTAAAGTGTATCTCTCTGGGAGAAAGAGAGATGTTTTCGTAATAAAGTGATGCCCGCGGACCACCCAAGTCGTTCCTGGCGGTTGTGTACAACGACGATGACGACGACGGGACAGAGTCAAGGGAATGATGATGACGCCGAAGCCCACTCTTTTGTGGGGTTTTGCTTTGCATACATTCAATTTCGAATCTGTAAGATACATGTGAGAGCATACTTTAGAGACAAGAGAGATAAGCAGAAGAAGATCTTTCATAGCAGTGGTGGTGGTGGTGGTGTTTTTGTTGGGTTTGCATCACGCCTCTGGATTGGCATCAAGTTGATGTTAAGAGAGAATTCAAGAGAATCAGCCAGCAAGATGAAGATGTTGGCAAGAAATATACGTTAGAGGAGAATAGATACAATGGCAATGGTTGTGCCAGTCAAGTATCTGTTAGACAATGTGGCTCGGGCTCTTGTCTCGATGGAATTAGTTGTAAGGCCGTAAGCTTTGTGGAGAAATTTATATTGTTTACCAATAAAGCTATGTTTTCAATTAACAACAATAATTCACGTGATAGATATAGAGGTACAGAGATACATGATACATTTGTGTGATGTTTATTGTTTTAAGGTGAAACGAATGGCCAGGGGCTGAGCAAGACCTTAATGGATTATGAGTGTAGACAAAATGTCAAGAATGGCCCCATGTTAGGCCATGAGATGACGTGCGAGTGGCATAAGCTATAACCACTGGCTTTGATAGTTTATATTCTCTCTCTCTCTGCTGTGGTACTTTTATTATTTTGGAACTTCGTCATCATTTGCTAAGAGCAGCTTATCCTTTATGAGGGTCGCCTCCTATAAGAGATAAACAACCAAGCTATGACCAGAAAGGTTGTGGAAACAGTAATCTTAGACTAGATTTGTCCGTGCTGGTATCTTTTCAAAAGATCTGGACATCCACCTCTCCTTCAGCCTTCCTAGCTACTGCAGCGAAGCCACTGCCATTCGTCAAGCAGCTGACTGGCTGGCGGTTAATATCAGTAGCGGATACATCGACAGCCAAGCGGCCATCAAATCCCTCGGATCCAGCACAACGAGAAGGAACGACTGCCGCGTATCTCTGAACGAGATAGTTGGACATTACAACCTCACCCTCTGCTGGGTACCGGGTCACTGTAATATACCAGGGACGAGGCTCCTCAGGTCTAAACAGCATAAACGTCACCGATATCGAGGCGCCAACGTCCTATGCTAAGTACCTTGTCCATGCCGACGCAGTGAGAGAAGCCAACCATCGGTGGCAACAGCTCGGCCACTGTAACACTGCAAGGCTGCTCTGGCCCACGCTAAATGAAACCAAGTCCATTGGACTTCCGAAACATAAGAGAGGAATCCTCACCAAAATCGTAAACACTCTCACCGAACACTGTGCTATTGAACTGTGCACTGGGCATCCCCTACAATGACTTGTGTAGAAGTTGTAGAGACGAAGAAAAGAGGAGACTATCAGTCACCTCCTATGCACGTGCCCCGCACTTGCCAACATTAGAAAGGCCACAATAGGTGAATACCTGTTCAACGATCTAAGTGATCTAAACAATGCCTGTACGGCTAAGATCGGCTCCTTCATGGTTCCCTAAGTAAGAGGGTGACCCACCCACCTTTACACATCGGCAGCACAATGGACCAACTACTGATCTAAGTGCATCCTCATCTAGGGCCTGTTTCAACCAACCAACCTCTTGGCTCTTAAAACCATCATAATCAGTTCTCCGGGTTGACGTCTAGGGTAATAGCAGCACTAAACTGTTTCATTCCTCGTTTTCACCTTCTTCCCTTGGCTTTGGCTTTCTCTGCTCTGATATATTGACCAATTCGGCGATTGCGTCTTATGTTGCCCGCTTCTTTTGAAAATCATAAGAATAACAAGAATGACATCCTCAAGCCTATCACATATGATGCGTTCTAGAACCCGGCCCTTATTATTCAGCATGCACAGAAGCCAATATGCGAAATGATACTCTTTCTTGTGCCTGAGGAAAATGTAACCAATCCTAGTCCTATATCATCGCCTGTTCCTGATCTGGAATCACTACATCATACATCTATACTTCTTAATTCACCGCTTCAACCATCATTATCCGTCAATGTAGTAGTAACAAAGCCCCAGGATCAGTAACAAAACCCTGTCTCCAGTTATTACCTCTCCTCTACTTTATTACCAAAACACTGGGAGCATTTGTGGAAGATTGAATGAACTCTACCTTCACATTTTCTGATCTCAATACGAATTACTGGCTTTTACAGTAGCATGGCTCTCTGATGATAAATTCAATTCAGAACTCTGTGAGGTTGAAGCAGCCTTAGACAGTCTGAACTTGGATAGTCATCCTGGCCCTAATGGTATTGACAGGGATGTAAGCCTTTGACAGGGTTAATCATAAAATCTTGATAAGTAAACTGGAATCATTGGGTTTTCATTGGAATATATTAAAGTGGCTCGAATCTTACTTAAGTGGGCATTCACAATTCGTTTGGATCAACAATATGTCGCAATATTTACTACCTCGGGAGTACCACAAGGGAGTCACCTGGGACCGCTCCTCTTCCTATTATTAGTAAATGATATCCCTGATTGTATTGAATATTCCACTTGCCTTATGTTTGCAGATGACATCAACATTTTTCGCTGCATTAAGTCTGTCTCTTACTGCAGAAGGACCAACAGTTCTTACATGAATGGTGTTTACAAAACTAGTTGTTCCTTAATGTCTCTAAATGTCAGTCTATGTCGTTCAGATGAAATATTTGTCCTTTAGAATTTACATACATACAAAATAGACAAACTTTCTCTTGTAATCTTGGAGTGATGTTCGATACAAAGCTCAACTTTGCTTCTCATATAGATTTGATTGCGGCAAAAGTAAACTCCATGATGGGCTTTGTTATACGTAATTCAAAAGAGTTTAAAGGCCCATATACACTGAAATCCTTATATTGCTCATTTATAAGATTCACTCTTGAGTATTGCTGTGTGCTTTTTCTGTAGTCTGTAGGGAAATATATGTATGTTCGCAGGGCCGGCCCGAGTCAATTGAGCGCCCCATTTTTCAGCCTTCAACACACACATCAGACACCAATCGACACCGAAAATCTAACTATTTAAATACGAATAAATCCATACAATACGATTTTCAGTGAATCGACAACAGTCCAGTGTGCGCAGATGTGTGCTGTGTATGGGCCGCTTTATACATTCTCTTATCAAACAAATTTCTCAAATGAGCAAATCTAATACGAGTAGGTGCAGAAATAAAATCTGCACATTTTCACGCAAATGTTTTACAATGTGTCGCCCCCAAGATCTTGACGCCCTGTGCATTTGCACATTCTGCACATATGGTGCGTCCGGCCCTGTGTTCATTGCTATACATGTTATCTGATTGATGAAATCATAATAAACAAAGGAGTAGATAAATCTTCGTCTTTTTTCACTTTTTGGGAAATGCACCTTCCCTAGAAAATGCGGCAGTTGCACTGACCCATGCCAGGGACTTTTTGCTTTGACTTTCGCCACAACCTCTTCAGGACTGACTAGGGAAAGGAGGTGGCTTTCAGCTGGGGACGAAAGCGCCCCTTGCTATGCCTATTGATGACCACTTACTCATTATCGTTTGTTGTAACTCATTTAGTCTTTTGGAAGCTCAAAAACAAAATTGTTTCCTCCTGAACAGTTTGGTCGCCGCAAAAAGGACACCAACCAAATGCTACTTCCTGCTATTTCATCGGATCCACCTTAACTTTTAGGCCCATAATTCCTTGCTTCACATTTAATTAATAAAATAGCTGAACCGCATTATCCTTGCTAGTGATCTCAATTCATTGACTTTATTGCTTTTATATAGTAGGTTCGGTTCCAAACACAATTTATTGCTATGCCACCATTTTTTTTATCCTCGACGGATGGGTGCGACACTATTGGAAAAAAAAAACATTCCTATTAAAAAAGAGTTATTTTAATGATGGCGACGCCATATTGCCATATTGCCTGGTGGATGGGCTTCTTCTGAGCCCATTGTGTGCACATTGTGTGACAAAAGGACATCATTCTCCCTGATTATGTCGTTGAATTCAAGAAACACACACGGAGCGACATGTTTCGCAGGCCGTTGTATTCGTGGATTCAGGTAATTATTAACCGAAAAGGAGTCGGCAAGGAAGGAGAAAGCTATTAGAAACTGCCCTTAATGTCCTGTTGAAGGGATTGTGCTTATACATTAAATAACTACTCTCTGTCTGTGTGTGTGTGTGTAAATTTTTTTTCTTCCTACCAGGCGCTAATTGAATAAAATTCCGCAGGTGAGGTTAGATCCGTTTTTTCTTCTTGTGCGTAGTTTTGTTTCACAGGAGCGCACATGCATACATATACTTGTAGGGCTTCCTAAAAGTTAATTATGTAATAAATTCCGATGTCGATGTGGAGAGAGAGAGAATATTCATTTTTGTGTGCTAGCAGGAAGGATATTCATTTCGTGGGACAGTCGTTAAGTTGTGTTTAACTTGGCCTAGGAATGTTTATATTATATTTCGTGGACGTTTATCCTGGCCATAAGTGGGTGTTTTGTCATCATTTCAATTATCCTGTTAACATGGAAGCTATTATATGAAAATGAGGCACTTTTGGCTCATGTATAAATGGTTGTTCATTCAGATAATTGATATAGTATTCACCAGGGTCCTGTGAAGTATAGTCATCGAGTGTCCAATGTAGACGCGGTGAGTGAGGCCAATCAACAATGGTAGCAACTCACAATTGGCTCTGGCTAGCTAGGTCCATAGGACTCTGAAACCTGTTCAAGATAGTAACCACTTTCCCTGGACTCTTTGCCGCAGGAAGACATTCCAAAAGATTGGGTATTCCCTACAAGGTCTTCTGTAGAAGCTGTGGAAGGTGGATGGACGCAGAGGTAGAACTTTGAATCAGTAGGAATCATGGAGAGCTGAACTTCAACCTGATGCAGATGCTTTACTTACATAAATCCTGTATCCCCTTGTGGGTCTTAGGGCCTCTACAACGCCGATGCCCCATCGTGTGCGATTTCTGGAAATATGCCTCAGCTCAACTCTTTCCCGGTTACGGTGCTTCCTTCTCTACCTGATGCAGATGCTTACTGGCCATACAAGTTTCAGAGCTTACCTCCACTGATTTGGTCCGGAAGACAACTACTGGCGAACAGACTGGGTGTGGACTCAACAACAGAGAACATCATGCTTTTGGTGAGCACGCAAAAGGTGGCTGCCATCGCGAGTGAGTAGTGTATACCTACAAGTCTGAAGTCCCCGCAAGGATCAAGCGAGGCGGGTTAGAGGCACAGTGTACATTCAGTACTTTCATCAGTTCTGCGTGGCATGTAGTTTAGCTGCAGTAGTTCGCTCCTGGCTTTGAATACGATTAATATTAGCTCTCTACTATTTAGTTGCCGTGCTTCCTTCTCAACTGTTCTTCACCACCTATCACCCTTCCGGAGAGTGTGACCAATCCACGCTACATTCACTGTCGTATGGCTGTGCCTATAGGTTCATGGTCCGATAAAGCTCGACTGTCAGGTCTAGAATACTGTGTGGGATGTCCATTTGGTGGAGCTTGAGACCTAATAGGATAGCGAGACAATTCTCGAAATTTGAGAGACATCCTCGAGTCAGCAACAAAGCTAAGGCTAAATCCATGGTAAGCAGTGTCTTCTGAACAGGGAGGAAGACGCCCCGAAACGGAGTTCTTTAGAAACAGGCTCTGGTCTCAAACCACGTTAGGGTCTAAAGCTGAAGGTATTTTTCAAAGGCTGAATGAGCATTAACTTGTCGGAACCAAGGTCGACCTTGCAGATCCAAAATAAGAGAGGGCTCAGCAGACATCCCTGCTTTGCACCAGATTTCGCCTGAAAGTGTTTAGACAAGATGTTTCCCTGCCACAACGCTGTGGTGTTATCTTGGTGCACTTTCTGTAGAACTCTTGGTACCAACCTTTGTCGAAACTACCAGGAAAGTCCCCTCCTGCCGATGTAAGAAAAAGAATATCTGTCAACCATGGGAGGACTTATCGCCGGAAGTTCAGGCCCGAATGGTCATCAATTTCAGCGGCTTTTACCTATTCAAAAGCACAATCAAAAAACATCGGATGACAACTAATGGGAAGTTCTGACAAGCGTGAAAGAAAATGCCATAAATCAGGCCCGAATGGGCCCAGGGGCGGCCATTTAGTGGATGTCATTTTGTAGATATCAGATGACAACTGTTGCGCCACCTTGTATGTCTTCTACTACCCACCAATTTCTTGTTTCCACATTACAGTCGATACTTTCAACAAAAGAATAGGCCCGTTCACGTACTTATTTGACTAAAACTCGTAGAGTACCAAATTTCAAAAAATGGGAGTAAAATTCTCTCAGAGAGAGCTAAAACTACGAAAAAGTAAACGAACGGGTTGAACAAGAAAAAGTTGAAAATACACTGGTTTGACAGCTTTGACAGTTTTCAGTTTCTTACTCTCTTCTTCGAAAAACTACGAACATTCTCCGTACGCGAACAGCTTTTCTTAAAAAAATCGTAGATTTTCGTAAAAATTCGCTTTTTTAAGAGGGTACGCGAACGGACCTAATTTGAAAATCAGTTTTAGAATATTCTGCCTCGCCCAAGTGCTTCCGGGGACAAAGTCATTCACTTAATCGCTTCAAATCGCTTCCACGTTCAGTGTTTTACGCGTAAAAGTATCCTTGTCAACAGCACTACGTTGTGTGGACCCTCCGTCGCCACTTACCAAGCCAAAAACTTTTGTTTGGCACCACCAATAAGAAAGCTGTCAAAAAATTGTCAAAACACTTCTTAATCGTTCGTGATATTGATAATCCAACGCGCGAAACCCACCAAACTCCCTGCGTGTGTTCGTGTGTAATTAGGCGAATTTAATTCTGGACATTTCTCGGAAGTCTTCGGGTTGCGCATGCAAAGTCATTCATTCATCCGCACTCACAAACAGAAAGCAGAAAAAATAAAAGGAACACAGGAGTGGAAGGAGAGACGTCATCTTCTTTTTTTTTTTTTTGGGAGATCGTGCATTGAAAATTAAACGACTTAACGCTGACATTCAAATTCCCATCATAACTAATTCGATTTGGAGGACAGAGAGTTGCCTCCCCGCGCATCTGGGTATATCCTTGGTCCCTTTTTTGCATTCAATATGAACGTGTAAGAGAGGGATTCGTTTTTTTGTTTTATTGAGAACCCCCCCAAATGCAGTTCGGACGGAATAATAGGCACGAACATTGCGAAATGCCTCGAATGAGAGACCACACACGTCGTCATCGTCTGGTTGGTGGTTCGATTCTCTTAGTTTGGGTCCGCGCACGCCGTACATCCACATCTTCCCTTGGCCAAAATGAAGATCATGCAGTAGAATACAAGGATCACCACTACACTGACGTTTCCAGGTGCTGATCCATGGTTTTAGTTAGGATGCGAGTGCTGTGGGCTACGAAGGTTAAGTGGTGGCCTTTCAACTGAAGTGGCAGGAGAAGTGACGGGTAAACAATTCCAAGCCGTTCACCCAAGAGCCCTCTGAAGGATGTAATGTGTAATGCAATAGAAATCTCTTCTTCTCCAGTCGCTGTGGCGAGGCAAATTCGTTCTAATAATGATTTTCCGAAGTGAATAACTCAATCAATGGATGGGCCTTGTGGTGGCGAACGAGTGCAATCGAGTCTGGACGAGAGAACTGATCTCGATGAGATGGATAAGGGGCTTTTCTGTAGAGATTTTGCTGGGATAAGGGGATTTGCTTTGCTTGCCGCATGAACAGGTGGATTGTGGATGAAACTCTTCAGATAACTCTACTAATCTATTGGTCTCTCATTCTTGGACAAAATTGCATGAGGAAATTAAGAGATGTGCCAACAGACAGATTTTAAGATAGAGGCCTACTTTTCAGTGGCCCAACTGTCGGTTTCGGTGGGGGGGGTGCTAGACCCTCTAAATGTTTAAGTACTTGCTTCAATTAGATCGGGTTTTGATGCCATGCACGTCAAGGACATGTTTCTGATGCCACCACACCTCCAATCGAGAAAGTACGGAATAGTGGCCGCAAGATGGCGAGGATTGGTCAAAGGCTCCATTCTATCCTTTGCACTTTAAGCCATATACATACAGTCTCCATGTATAAGTCTATACAAAAGTCTCCAGGCATGTTGCGGCAGACAAAACAGCATCGAATTGATGTCACAAATGTTGAGGGTAAGCCATAGAGAATCGACTGTGTGTAGTACCTTCCTCATGCCATAACAGATCGGTCCCAAGATCTATAGAACTTTATTTTCACGAAAGGTTTCTGCCAGACACGACTTCAGACAAACGACTATCTTGGCTGTTATTGACGAACCAGTCTTTTGAGCATTTGGGGGTCTATCTCACGAATGGAGGAGTGGAATTCGCATACACAAGCCTCACACAAGAGGAATCGTTTGGCTTCAAATCAAATGGCACTAAGTACCATCTTGCTGGAACTGTGCAATCGACAGAATGTAGATGGAGACAGTTTACAGCATCGATGCACAGAGACTATGCAGCGTCTTCCATGGCTGAAATGGTACCAAGAGACTTTCTTTCTTTTTATGGAATATTAGCGGGAATATTGTGCTAGTAGGCCGAGGCTAAGTGGCAAGAGAGCTGGTTCCACTCTAGCCAATGCATTTCGAATCAGGTTGAACCGATGTCCATAAGGGGGCAGGCTATAGTATAGGCAAATCAGGACTAATTATAGATTTTAAGACAGGTTACTAGGAGGATACAATATGACCAAGCTTGGAATACCTCGCAATAGAAGCTGCAAGGGAAAGAAAAAGCAGCCCTCAACTCTCTTTGACAAACAGATTAACAAGAGTTGTGGTAACAAAAGGGCAAGCTCTAGATACTTTACGAAATACCTACTGTGCAACTATTCTTAGAGTTTTGCCTCTCGGAAAAGGATTGGACTAAATATCGGTTGCACTACTCCTAACACCATGCACCGATCCAAATAGGCACTAATTATTTCATCTCCCTCCGATCCCAAGCACCAGTCGTCGTCGACTATTACAAGCAATTAACACGTTAACAAGCCTATTAGCGCAAACAGCAATCGCTGTTAACACGTCTTCGATTAAATAAGCCATTTAACCAGGTCCAAGTTCAAATATTTGCTCGTTCTAGCGCCAGCAGTAGTACTTAGTTCCCAAAAAATGACCGACCTAAGAAAATACCCACACCCATATTTAAGCGCAGTTTAAAACCTTTTCTTACAAAAAAAGTTTACTCAGTTCAGTTGAGCAAATAGTCGTCATCCCTTAATTGATGTTTACTTAGGGGCTGCTTGATCGCGCTAAACAAACCGTTCAAACGAAATGCCCCTCGTCGATGATCAATTTTGAGGGAAAACAACAAAAGTGCGCCTGCGCCACACTCTTTGGTGATCGTGTCTTGCGCTTTGTTTGACTATACGATAATCCTCTGCTTCTTTCTACTTGTTCTTCTTTCTTTTTAAAAAAAAAAAAAACTAAGAAAAGAAGAAGAAGAGTCGATAATCTTTTCCAGGTATTGTACTGGTAGAACACGCAACGGAATGGGTGAAATGGTGGAATGGTGTGGCGCTAGGGCCACAATGGGCGCGATGAAGAGAATTTCTTTTGAACACAGTCCCACTTGGCCATATGAGTTTTTCGGGCGCCTTTTTTCCAAAGAAAAAGTATTATTATGCCCGATTGAAGGGTTCTCGAGCGAGGAAAAAAGAACTCTGATCCACGTCTTTTGGTCATCGTCATCATCGTCATCGTCATCGGACATTGGACTGAAGTGATATGATCTTTTGAGCAAACATCATTCAATAACCACCGATGATGTTGTTGAAAATTTGTAAAAATAGATTTCTTCGGTCATTTACTGGGAAAATATCATTAAAGCTTGGTTCTTTTAAGTGGCATGAAAGTAATAGATTTGCAATTTGTTGGGAGTAGAAGCAAGCTATGAAATGAACCATTGAATGAAGCTCCCCCCTCCGAACTAGTTGTCATTTGGTGAAGATCCTGTGAGGAAGTAGGCGTACATGGTTAGCAGAGGTGCGAAAATCTATTAAATTCCCCAGCTTCCCATCGACTAAGCTAATCTAGTACTAGTACCCAATGAAACCAATTTCGCTGTAAGACTGCAGCCCTGCGGAACTTTAAGTCTCTCAGGCTCTTTTTAGAACGTGATACGTAGAATCATCTCTCTTACTATTAACTTATCTGGAGCAAGTCTCTTCTGCCAGGATCGCCATATAAATTCTCGATCGATGAGCAGCACAATAATGATCCGAGGGTGGTTGACGGAGTGTCAGAGCGGACACCTGCTTGTACAGTATCGAGTGTGTCTTCGTGGTGTTCTTTCATTAAGTCCAGGATTTTTCAGGCAGCATGCGGATACATCTACAGCTTTCATAGTGCATTAGTTTGCTTTCTTTTACTCATCTGGAGAACTCTCGGCATCTTCGGACGAATAGGATCAAAAGCCCTCTCAATGCAACTGGAACTGCTCTCAATTCTTTGTTCCGATTAATGAGATCTTTATTACAGGGTGGCTTTGTTCTTTGCTCGTACGTAGAGTACATAGACCACGTTTACTTACAAACATTCAAGGACATTACTCTCATATGAAAGTTATTTAAAACAAGAGAGAGGACTGCGCCTAGTGCCGTACTTTTACATACTGTCATCTGGACAGCTAAAAGTTCTCTCTGCATAGTTCTCGACCTGAGTATCATTGCTATCGACCCAAAAAGCCTGATGTATAGTTCAGAACTATGCACCAGGATCGCAGTAAACTCCTTAATGTCGTGAGATGTTTATATAGTTGACACAAATCTTGTCCTTTGGTCCGATAGATATAACCTGACCTTGTTGACAGTATATGTACATATGTATGTATATTTTGTTTTGCTTTCATTTTATCTCTGTTGTCTGTCTCTCTCTCTCAATATTAGCAAAAGATCCACTGAGTTCTTCCGACTATGCCAATGCCATGAACCTATAAGCAGAGGCATACGAAAGTCACACTGGATTGGTAACACTTTCCGAAAAGGTGACAGATTCATAGCTAACCACGCAATGCAAAGGAACCCGCTTACTCAGAATTGCAGGATATACGATGATCCTAAGGCTAATGTCACAATATCGTCTTTTTCTGCGCTTATACTTCGGAGCTCTTGTGGCATTAGCCTCAAAGTATATGGCGCAGAACATTCGAGAAGGAAGCAAGACAACTGGGAAAGAGTTGGGAAGAATTGAGAAACATTACAACGCACACGTTGGCGCAGCCTTATGACTCACAATGGTTAAACGCTTGCTACAACTTCTACCTGACTAAAGATGAGACTACATTCACAAACTTCGAAAAGACGGGGATGCTGAACACATCATGTTCCATTGGTCACAATATGTTGAGCAACTAGACCTACTGGAGAGCAAACTAGGTAAGGATGCTGAATACATCATCTTCTTTGGTCCATGATATGATGAACAACGTGATCTGACGGAGAGCTAACTCTAGGAAACTCCATCAGACAGATCG
Organism: Chalcosyrphus nemorum; assembly: GCA_949716465.1. NCBI lineage: Eukaryota > Metazoa > Arthropoda > Insecta > Diptera > Syrphidae > Chalcosyrphus > Chalcosyrphus nemorum. The sequence goes on along the minus strand of OX454332.1, from coordinate 78,591,844 downwards.
AAGATGGTTGTGAAGCAGTGGCAACTAAATAGTATGAAGGAACAGTGCAAGCCAGCCAAGTACTTAAAGTTGAAGTCCCCCTCGTGACGTGATAAACTTGACACATAGCGAAACAGAAAATCTTCTGCTACTCGTGTAGCGATGTTGCAAGTGACAGGAGAAGATCAGTGGTGACAAGGGACACACTGCTCAAACTAAACCGTCGCTAAATCTGTTCGGATGGCGCCCAACTACACCGAAGGTTTGCTCCTAAGGCAGGGGACCATTAGGCTGCAGGAGGTATGAACTCCTCCTAGTCTGTGTCTGCCTGACTTATAACTTCCATATCAAATCATTACTGAGACAAGGCCTGTGAACTCACTTCCTGAGTTTCCCGAGTATCATCACCCTGCACGTGGGTTATTCACTTGGAAAAGGGGTTCCATCTACCCGACTTTCACCCACCATTTTGCAAAAACACTCAAGCAAACAAATAAGTATACAAAACAACAACACCAACAAAGGACACGGGATAATCTCCATAAAATAAACATCGCGGACCTAAATTCTAAATTAAAAACGTGCTTTTCCCCCAAACAAAGACAGTGTCTGTTCCCTCCTCTCCGACATTACGTGGGTATTGTCCTCCTTTTCTTTTTTTTTCAATTATCTCCACTCTTTTTTTTTTTTGAAGGACTTTTTCCATTTACCTTTCGCATAGACTGTTGGTCCTTTGGAACTGCGGTCTGCGAATTAGAAGGATAATTTTTTTTTTATATCCTCTGCATTGTACACAAATATAAATTCCGTTTTAATTGCTTCCAATGTCAAATAAAGAAATGTTAAAAAAAAAAAGTATCCCCGAAAAAATGTCCTCCCTCACACCAAGATTTAACCCTTTTCGGACCGCTGCGCCGGACGGTTGAAAGGACTCCGTAATGAGGTGTAATGTATTCTAGCCCAAACTCCCTCCTGGATGACCTGTTTGTTTTCTTTTTTTTTTTTGTGAACAAAGGGATAATTATTTACTTACACAGCCTTACAGGAGGATAAAAAAAAAAAAAAAGAAAAACCAACGTGATTGACATTTTGAGTCATGGACGGGCATTATTCTTTGGATTTTTGTGCTCCTTTTTTGTCTCAGATTTGAGGGCAGCAGTCAATTTGACGCAATCAGTCAGTCGGGGATATTGATGTGCGTGTAGTTTTGATTAATTCGGGGTAATTAACTAGTCTGGTCCTTCCGGGTCACTCTTACAGTATGATTGACCTATCAGTGTGGAGGATCATCAGACGGGCGGGTAAAGTGGAAATAATTTTCCAATTATAGTGGTGCGTGCACTTATCCTTGATTTGTCTTATCGTCAGTTTTGGAATCTTTAACAGGGAAATTAAGGTGTGACAGTGATTTAGAGAATGCAATTGAGATTTGTTCAGTTTTGTGGCTTACAGGACTATAAAGCGAAGGACAGTTGGTTGGACGACTTTAACTTTGCATTTGATGCGTGGCGATGAGATGATTGAGTTGACATTTGACATTTGACAGTTGAAATGCACGGCATCGTGCGAATTTAGTTGCGATTAGTTCGAACTGATTGACACTGACTCAACTACACGAGAGATGTTTATTTTAGAATATATGTCCGACTTAGAAATTAGATTTATAAAATCTGCAGACTCCACTGAAGATTTCAATTGTATGACGAGGCATTATTGCCAGTGGAGGAGACTCCTAACTTGAGAGTAAAAATGATGCGAGCAGCTCTCGAAAGAAAACTCCCAAGTAGACACAGTCATGAGAGTAGTTTCTACTGTCAGTGTCAACAGAGGAGCTTTTTGAGAGTCTTTCGCAAATGAAAGCTTATTTCGATCACTATCGGAGACTGTGTCGCAGAATTGCGAGTACCTGTCGGGAGTCAACATGGCAAAACAGGTGACATAAGATGGAACAAATCAGCTCCTAGAGAGTTCCATGTCACTAGTTGCCAAAGGAAGAAGGCTACACGCACAGTATACGTGGGAGAAACCTTGAGAGAGACTTGCACACAGTGCTTCTCGCATCGCTTTATCCCATTATTGTACAAGCAGCTTAACTCTTCTCAAATGGACGGGCACCTTAACTAAAGGGCTTCTGTTTCTCGAAGAGTCTCTGTCTTTAGCGTAATAAGTGTAAACAACGTAAAAATCCCGTAGAAAAGGTAAAGAAGAGGTAAATAAAGTACATTACTGAGAAAAATCAGAGGCATTGCAATATCTGTCAAAATCCAAATAAATAATATAACTGTCATCTTAAGCATTGAAGTTTCTTAATATACCAGCATCTTCGCGCAAATTGAAAGGGTTTTCCCAAACTGGGCTCAAATGTATAGTCCTTTAAGAAATCGATTGACCTTTGAAAGGTCTAAAACACTCATTCATGTATATTTTTCACTAAATTCAACTAATGCAGACTATATAGATATTGAAACAGAAGATTAATAAATATTGTATATGTTTCACTGTTAAAAAAATCAAATTTTTCTCGATTTTTTATTTGGTCAGACTTCATTATTATATGTATTTCAGAAAAAGAATACAGTATAATATAATAACAGGGTTATTCCTAATAAATTCATTGCTGGGGGTCCGCATTCCGCATATTCCGCATACGTTTAAAGGTTGACAAACGTTGGATTAGAGAATCTGTTTTCAACAAATCGGGCTTTTTAATAATTTGATCGAAAAGAAGATAAAACCCAAAAGTTTTTTGCATACCGCACAGATTAATCAGATACAACTCTCATCGTCTGTTTTGAAGCTCCCCAATTTATATTATTTACCGTGTTTTTTTTTTACTTTCTTACCTTTTGTACGTTTTTTACATAAGCATAGTAAAAATTCACCATGTGAAAAACTAACGTAAAAAACCGTAAAAAACGTAAAGTAAAAAAATCGAACAACACTGGAAGCAACTCAAAGAAGTACACCTAACTTCAACCTGGATGTATGGAAGACCTCTCTAAGGGGTTGGATAAACTCAAAGAAGTGCACCCAACTTCAAGCTGAATGTATTAAAGACCTCTACAGGCGGTTGGAGGAACTCAAAGAAGTGCACGCAACTTCAAGGTAAATTTATGGAAGACCTCTATAGGGGTTTGGAGATATGCACTCAACTTCAAGCTGATGGTACGGAAGACCTCTACAGGCGGTTGGAAAAACTCAAAGAAGTACATCCAACTTCAAGCTATATGTATGGAAGACCTCTGTTGGGGGTTGGAGCAATTCAAAGAAGTGCACTCCAAGCTCAATTTATGTACGACCTCTCTACTGGGTTGGATTAACACAACAAAGTGCACCCAACTTCAAGCTGAATGTATTAAAGACCTCTACAGGCGGTTGGTGGAACATAGAGAAGTGCATCCAACTTCAAGTTGAGTATATGGAAGACCTCTATGGGGCGTTGGAAGAACTCAAAGAAGCGCGCCCAACTTCAAGCTAAATGTATCGAAGACCTCTATAGGCGGTTGGAGAAACTCAAAGAAGTGCATCCAACTTCAAGCTAAATGTATGGAAGGTCTCTATAGGCGGTTTTTAGCAACCAGTGATGTTCAAATCTGTGTAACAAAAACTATTTTTACCTTTTTACGTTTGATTAGCGTAAATAAGTGTAAACAACGTAAAAATCCCTCGAAGTTGGGTGCACTTCTCTGAGTTAATCCAACCCCCAATAGAGGTCGTCCATATACTCACCTTGAAGTTGGGTGCACTTCTTTGAGTTTCTCCAACCATACCATACAATAAGCTTGAAGTTGGATTCACATCAATTTGAGTTTCTCCAACCGCCTACAGAAGTCTTCCATACAATCAGCTGGAAGTTGGGTGTACATCAATTTGAGTTTCTCCAACCGCCTGTAGCGGTCTTCCATACAATCAGCTTGAAGTTGGGTACACATAAATTTGAGTTTTTCCAACCGCCTACAGAGGTCTTCCATACATTTAGCTTGAAGTTGGGTACACTTTTTGAGTTCCTCCAACCGCCTATAGAGGTTTTATATACACATACAATTTACTTGAAGTTGGTTGCACATCATTTTGAGTTTCTCCAACTCCCTGTAGAGGTCTTCCATACAATCAGCTTGAAGTGGGATGCACTTCTTTGATTTTCTCCAATCGCCTGCAGAGGTCTTCCACACAATCAGCTTGAAGTTGGATGCACTTGTTTGAGTTCCTCCAACCGCCTATAGAGGTCGTCCATACATTAAGCTTGAAGTTGGATGCACTTCTTTGATTTCATCCAACCGCCTCCAGAGGTCTTCCATACATTTAGCTTGAAGTTGGATGCACTTCTTTGAGTTCCTCCAACCGCCTATAGAGGTCTTCCATACACATACAATTAACTTGAAGTTGGTTGCACATCATTTTAAGTTCCTCCAACCCCCTATAGAGGTCTTCCATACATTAGCTTGAAGTTGGGTACACAACCTTTTGAGTTCCTCCAACCCCCTACAGATGGATACCATACATTAGCTTGAAGTTGGGTACACTTCTCTGAGTTCCACCAACCGCCTATAGAGGTCTTCCATATACTCAACTTGAAGTTGGGTGCACTTCTTTGAGTTTCTCCAACCGCCTGTAGAGGTCTTCCATACAATGAGCTTGAAGTTGGATACACATCAATTAGAGTTTCTCCAACCGCCTACAGAAGTCTTCCATACAATCAGCTTGAAGTTGGGTACACATCATTTTGAGTTCCTCCAACGCCCTATAGAGGTCTTCCATATACTCAACTTGAAGTTGGGTGCACTTCTTTGAGTTCCTCCAACCGCCTATAGAGGTCTTCCATACACACACAATTAACTTGAAGTTGGGTGCACATAAATTTTAGTTTTTCCAACTCCCTCTAGAGGTCTTCCATACAATCAGCTTGAAGTTGGATGCACTTCTTTGATTTCCTCCAATCGCCTGCAGAGGTCTTCCACACAATCGGCTTGAAGTTGGGTACACGTCAATTTGAGTTCCTCCAACCGCCTATAGAGGTCTTCCGTACCTTCAACTTGAAGTTGGATGCACTTCTTTGATTTCCTCAAACCGCCTCCAGAGGTCTTCCATACCTTCAACTTGAAGTTGGGTGCACTTCTAAGAATTCCTCCAACCCTCAACAGAGGTCATCCATACAATCAGCTTGAAGTTGGGTGCACATCAATTTGAGTTCCTCCGACCGCCTATAGAGGACTTCCATACCTTCAACTTGAAGTTGGGTGCAGAAACTCAAGAAGTGCACCTTAAGTTGGGTGCACTTCTTTGAATTCCTCCAACCGCGTATAGAGATCTTCCCTACATTTAGCTTGAAGTTGGATGCACTTCTTTGAGTTTCTCCAACCGCCTATAGAGGTCTTCCATACAATCAGCTTGAAGTTGGATGCACTTCTTTGATTTCCTCCAACCGCCTCCAGAGGTCTTCCATACCTTCAACTTTAAATTGGGTGCACTTCTTTGAATTCCTCCAACCCCTAACAGAGGTCATCCATACAATCGGCTTGAAGTTGGGTGCACATCAATTTGAGTTCCTCCTCCGACCGCCTATAGAGGTCTTCCATACCTTCAACTTGAAGTTGGGTGCACTTCTTTGATTTCCTCCAACCGCCTCTAGAGGTCTTCCATACTTTCAACTTAGGGTTGGGTGCACTTCCTTGAGTTCCTCCAACCGCCTATAGAGGTCGTCCATACATTAAGCTTGAAGTTGGATGCACTTCTATGAGTTTCTCCAACCGCCTGTAGAGGTCTTCCATTCATTTAGCTTGAAGTTGGATGCACTTCCTTGAGTTCTTCCAACGCCCTATAGAGGTCTTCCATATACTCAACTTGAAGTTTGAAGCACTTCTTTGAGTTTTTCCAACCGCCTATAGAGATCTTCCATACATTTAGCTTGAAGTTGGATGCACTTCCTTGAGTTTCTCCAACCGACTATAGAGGTCTTCCATACAATCAGCTTGAAGTTGGGTGCGCTTTTTTGTGTTAATCCAACCCCCTAGTCAGTATTCCATAAATTCAGCTTGGAGTGCACTTTTTGAATTGCTCCAAACCCCAACAGAGGTCTTCCATACATTTAGCTTGAAGGTGAGTGCACATCTTTTGAATTCCTCCAAACCCCTATAGAGGTCTTCCATACATTTACCTTGAAGTTGGGTGCACTTCTTTGAGTTCCTCCAACCGCCTATAGAGGTCTTCCATACACATACAATTAACTTGAAGTTGGTTGCACATCATTTTTAGTTCCTCCAACCCCCTATAGAGGTCTTCCATACATTAGCTTGAAGTTGGGTACACAACATTTTGAGTTCCTCCAACCCCCTACAGATGGATACCATACATTAGCTTGAAGTTGGGTACACTTCTCTGAGTTCCACCAACCCCCTATAGAGGTCTTCCATACAATGAGCTTGAAGTTGGGTGCACATCAATTTGAGTTTCTCCAACCGCCTTTAGAGGTCTTCCATACAATGAGCTTGAAGTTGGATATACATCAATTTGAGTTTCTCCAACCGCCTATAGAGGTCTTCCATATAATCAGCTTGGAGTTGGGTGCACTTCTTGAGTTTCTGCACCCAACTACAAGTTGAAGGTATGGAAGGCCTCTGTAGGTTATTGGAGAACTCAAGAAGTGCACCTAACTTCAAGCTGAATGTATGGAAGACATCTGTAGGCGGTTGGAGAAACTCAAATTGATGTGTATTCAACTTCAAGCTCATTGTATGGAAGACCTCTACAGGCGGTTGGAGAAACTTAAAAAAGTGCACCCAACTTCAAGTTGAGTATATGGAAGACCTCTATAGGGGGTTGGGTTAACTCAAAGAAGTGCACCCAACTTCAATCTAATGTATTGAAGACCTCTGTAGGGGGTTGGAGGAACTCAAAATGATGTGCAACCAACTTCAAGTTAATTGTATGTGTATGGAAGACCTCTATAGGCGATTGGAGGAACTCAAAGAAGTGCACCCAACTTCAAGCTAAAGGTATGGAAGACCTCTGTAATAAATATTGTATATGTTTCACTGTTAAAAAAAATCAAATTTTTCTCGATTTTTTATTTGGTCAGACTTCATTATTACATGTATTTCAGAAAAAGAATACAGTATAATATAATAGCAGGGTTATTCCTGATAAATTCATTGCTGGGGGTCCGTATTCCGCACATTCCGCATACGATTAAAGGTTGGCAAACGTTGAATTAGAGAATCTGTTTTCAACAAATCGGGCTTTTTAATAATTTGATCTTAAAGAAGATAAAACCCAATAGTTTTTTGTATACCGCACAGATTAATCAGATACAACTCTCATCGTCTGTTTTGAAGCTCCCCAATTTATATTATTTACCGTGTTTTTGTTTTTTTACTTTTTTACCTTTTGTACGTTTTTTACAAAAGCATAGTAAAAATTCACCATGTAAAAAACCAACTTAAAAAAACGTAAAAAAACGTAAAAAACTGCGTAAAAAACGTAAAGTAAAAAAGTCGAACAACACTGGGTGAGTACGCGTTCTGTAGAGCATTAATTTGGTTCGTTGAGCTAGGAGTTAGGGGTTTCGAGCTCAGGCGTTTGCCAGTATTGTTCTGGACGAAGAATTTCCCATTAAAGTCGGTGTGCACCAGGGGACCGTTTCAGGTCCTTTGCTGTGTACTGTAGTCTTAGACTATCTGTTTGATGAAACATCATAATGTTGGGACACACATCCTCTATGCAGGTAGTTTCTGCAAGGCATCCTTGGGATCGCCTTTTGGGCAGATGGACAAAATAAAACTGCAGCAAAAGCCTCTGTTCCTTTGTGTATCTTGCATTGAACACACTCATCATCATTTTAAGGGCTCCTTTCTGATGGTAGGCAAGATCAGCACGATCACATCCTTTCGCCCACTGATTGCAGGCGTTTGATGCCGGTGAATGGACTACAGAGGGACTCTAGTTCTCATGCTAACCACATTCATCTGACTTCCAAGCCTCGCAGCAGATCTAACATTTCCAATCAAAGGTTTAAGTGTGGCATCCTTTTGGGAATAACCATACTCCTACCAGATTACCATAAAATTATGTCCACTTTATTTATTATGTGTCAAGTAATTTGATTAAACTCCAGCCCGCTTCCTAAAGAATAGATACCCACTCTCAAAACAGAAACCAGAGAAAAACTTCCTCTCAATTCATCACCACGGCATCCGATAAGGTCACACACATCTCTTAAATGGATGCACAGCTCGCGATGTACCAACGACACACCCGCCTGATGCAGCAGCCATTGTCATCCGCCCGATGACGTCCATAATACGTAATAATCCGACAGTGCCCTCTAACGATTACATGACTTTGCACTTGGGTGGCTGGATGGATCATCATCAGCCGCTTCGCCGCGCTCAGGGACTCAAAAACCTCAGACCAATGTCCAGTGTGAGATTTTTGTACCTCAGACAGACGCAATTAGTCTTCATCATCCATTATCCCACAAAAAAAAAAAAAAAGCAGAATGAATTGTTGTTGTCTGCCTTGTGCAAGTGAGGGCGATCACTGACTGACACACTAGTTGAACAGAGCGGGACACCAAGGACCGTGTCCGCACAAATTGATCGGTATCGATGGTTCGAAATAATTGATTCCGCTTCTGGCGCATGTTGATGGGTTCGTGTCCATTTTTGGTTGTCGCTCTTTTGGGGCCTGGCAGCGCGCAAGAGAGTGTCTATGATTAATTTGGCTTTTGGAAGCCAAACAATTTTGGAGGCGATATGCCCACACTTTAATGATGACAAATTTATCTGTTATTCGTTTTTGGGCGAATGGAAATTTAATGCATGATCGGCAGATAGGACATCAAATTGGACAGAGCAGCGGTCGTCATGACGGACTGTTTGAATTTTGTTGGTAGTTAATCAATAGCGTGGTTGATGAATGTCTGGCCCGAAGTAAAGTAAACTTTTACAAAGCCAACTGGCTATTAAGGATCGTTAAGGTGTGTTTGCATTGCATTACAACCACTTGAGCGATGCAAATGATTGGTTTCTATTTAGTCATAAGCAGGGGCTATTCCTATCCAACAGCCCATTTCAATTCAAATTTGTTTGTCTGTTTTATAAGATGAAACGGGTCTCCTTAGAAACTTGTGCTTTGTGGGCTGCTTTCCTGAGCAGTGTCCTTAAAGACTTCTGCTTCATCGTGTACAATGATCTTCTTTCATCGGTTCTATTATTTGATACCGTAGAGTAGAGTGTTGAGTCCTGTGATAGTCCCTACGAGGATAAGAACTGATGTCCTATCTTTCCGTGCAAGTTTTTCGGTTCTGTGTTTTCCAAATTGGGCATTAGTTTGCGTGTGAGGGCGCAAGTCTCTATGGGGACTTTTTTGTTTCTATGTTCAACCTGGCATTGGCTTCTTTCATGACTCAATCCCCAGGCTCAAACATGTGTGGGGAATTTAAATATTCACAGACGGGTCAGGTAGTTTTATAGATAGCGGTAGGTACTACACATTTCAATTTTACTGGTTAGGAGTACAGCCTTTCTCTGGTATTCCGCCGCAACCCAGTCGTTAATCAGGTACTCTACCACTGCTCTGCCAATTGCAGCATATACATACTTCTGGATAATAGAACTCCAAGGTTAAGTCTTATTTTGCCAAGGAGTCTGCCTTTTCATTGCCCTTAGCTCCTCGTTGCCCTCTCAACCAAAACAGCGTCACCTTCTCCTCTATGTAATAGTTCCATGTTAGTCCAGCACTTAGGTATGTATACTCCCAGATAGTTAACCTTCTTGGTCAGCTTTAGTTCCGTTCCCACCCATTGGGTGTCAAGTGTTAAGATTCTAGATCCTTTAGCTTCCTTGTGAAATGATTAGAAGGGCAAAGAGCCTTTGTTCATTGCGTGTACCACTCGGACGCTCATAAGTTTTCCTCTTACCATTAGAGCTACATATGTACATTTGTCGTCACAGTGTCAAGGCCAATCTCTTCAATTCTTCTGAGGAGAGAGTCTACAGTATACTCAGCACTGTAGTCCATGCGGACAACCTCTGCTAACTCTTCCTTTAAGTCTTTCCGTCAGCGTAGAAGGTGCTCAACGGGTAGACCTGTCAGGTACCCGAGGTCGTCAAAGAAAAAGGACCCCAAGTGGAGGTTTCTTCTTGACGCTAGAACAGGACAGTTGAAGATGAGGAATCGTTTCTGCATCCTATCTTCAGGGTCGCTTCTATCGATCACTGCAACTTTCAGGTGTTCTTTGACGACCTGGTTGAAATGGCTTCAGCAGTCCCGATTCAGGGGCTGTTTTTAGCTTTTTTGTGCTGCTATGAAGTTTCTCAGCCGAACGTTGCCGCTTGGCTGAGGCGTCCCCAGACTGCTTCTTGAGCGCGTCCAGCCTGCTTGTGATCCGTAGAAGCGATTCGCGCTGTTTTTCGATCCTCATGAGTCGCGCGATGAGTTTTCGCCTCATCCTGTTGATATTTTTGGCGGACTTTACAGTTCGACCAGCCGGAGCCTGTCGAGCTGACACAGCCGAAGTTGAGGGTCCTGGGGTTGTGGTGTTAAACCGCTTGCCAGAGGCCGGACGGTTCACCATGGAGGTGGAAGGCTTCGAAATATTGATATCGCCTTCAGGGTTCGAAGTGGAAGCGACTTCCCATTGCCGAAAGGAGCGCGGTTGGTCGACCCAGAAAGACTGAGTAGGGGATGTTTTCCTACGGATGAGCTGAGCGGAACGACAAGACGCTTGCTCGAAGCCATACGTCCCATCGGTCCCTCAGAAGAAGACTTAAGTTGGGGGTTGAGTGTACAACTTTGATACAAAGCCAAACGAATCAGGCTTCGAGTTCGTTGTGGCAGGAACTAACCTTCTTCCGCCAGGTTTAGACACCAAAGCATCGGCAGGTTCGTTCTTGTCTATCGAGTCGTTTCCTAGTTCGTTGGCAGATTTGGCTTTGATTTTTTGTTGTTGTTTTTGTTTTTTTTTTATGTTTTTGTTGTAATTCATCGTGTGGATCCCACGGGTTGCGGAGAAGTAATGGGGTGAACCTGCACAGAGATCTGCGATATGCAGGCAGGGCTACTTAATCCAGCCAGGAATTGGTGAAAGAGGAATAGGGATGGGGTGGGACAAGGTAGGAATGACTATATTTAGCTACCCGACTCATCTGGGGAAGAATCTCGAAAATCTTTGCCTTACTCAGCATCTACACCACGACAAGGTATATAGTCACGGGACTTTACTTAAGGCCACTTACTAAATCTCATAATTAATTTGGATTTCGAAATTCCATTGAAATGACTTCTAAAATTTCTTATACTAGAATTGTACTTGTACTTAACCTATAAAAATTTTGCCAAAAAGCCGATTTGCGCGAAATTGGCTCCAATTATTTCGTTTAAATTATACACTCAGATTTATACAGACAGTTTTGGTTCAAAGTTTTGGCTAAAAGTTGCTGTAATGGTACTTATGGCCAATTTGCTTGAAAACGGATGAACCGATTTTATTAAAATTTTATGTTTAGCCAAAAGTTCGTATGGCCAACTCAACAAAATGCCATTTTTCTCGAAAACGACGCCAATGATTTCGTTAAAATTTCACATTTGAGGTCATTTTGGGAAGTCCTATAAAATGGCATGTGGCGTTTTTGGCCAAAATTGGTAAAAACTTAAAAAATTTTCACACATTTAGGTCATTCGTTTTATGGATTTGTACTGTGCAAGTTTGTACGTCCCATTCCGCTGATTCACAAGAAAAACCCGATGAAACCTCACAAAATAGCCGCCTCGGGGGTGCCTCTTGTGCTGTAAAATTCGAACTCGAAAAACCATTTGTTTGAACATCTGAACCGTTTGACTAATCACCGAGCATATGCAGTCAGCCACCAAATTAATTTCCATACAAGACCCGGGGAAAATGACCGAGAGAGAGAGAAAAAAAAAGGAAAAAAGGAAAAATTCCTCAAATCCAGTTCGACAATGTCCAAATGTTTTGCGTATTACTCATTAGGCTGGGCCTTGAAGCGCTGCATCACATTAAAATGGGCACAACACACACTCACACAGTCAAAGTATCGAATTCCAAAGAATCCACAAAAGAAAACCAACCAAACCAACTAGAGACGAAGGAAAAACATAAATTCAAATAGCAATAAGAAACTCCATCGGGAGGATAGAGGAAGATGGAACTTAGCCTAATTAACAAGATTATGTCTAATTGGACCACCTAGCTAGAGGCAGCTACTGTTCGGCTACTACGACCCTCGCTCAGTGGTCGTCGTCGTCTCCATCGTCGTCTTGATCTTGATCTTGATCAAGAAGTGATCTGAATGTCAGGCGAATGTGTTGGTGGAGTATCCCATGGGTGCTTCTGTGGTTTTTATTTTTTGTATTTTTTGTTGTCTCCTTGTTGTTCGATGGATTGGGTTTGGTATGTGTATTAGGACGACTCTAGCCTCAGCTAGGAGCGCACTCAATTGTTCATACATGCTAATGGCATTCCATCGAGTAGACCAAGTGTCTCGGTGGTGGCCATGTTGCAAGGTGCAGCCGCCAGTGTCAACTGGGTGCGCAGGTGTCGACTTTAGTTTTTTTAAGATAATTTAATTGTTGAGCTGACAATCATGCGCTGTTTTGACAGAACACCGATTGGGGATACCTATAGTCGGATCACGTGTGTGTGTCAACATTATCGCGAAGCAATTATGAGAGGTTGTTGGGTTAATTGCTCGGATAATGGGGCGAGATAAGCTTAATTTAATTGGGTCTTAATGAACTTAATTCAGTTGGGAATATGTAAATCAATATTCAGAGTCAAGAGCACATAACTTTTGGAGTTTTACTGCAGCTAAACAAGGCCTGCTTTCTCCTCAGTCTAGACCACACAGGGTTTGTTCAATCAATTCAAATTGGTTCAGTCATTTGGAACACATTTTTAACTGTAAAATTGATGAACAATTTGGAGGAATTTCTTTCCCCCGAAAGACTGCCAGTAAGTCATCTGAACACTAGCACCACTCGAACTAAACAGTTTTTACGTTCAAACTGGGAGGATAAGTGGACAGAAGTTAGGTTAGGTGTTAGGAAGTGAAAGTCTTGTGACAAAGGAATCAACGCTCTCATAGACCAACTGTTCGGTGGTTCGGTTCAGCTCCAAGAAGTAAGTCCCCTAGGTATTGTAACAGTCGTTATGTTCTACAGCGAAACATGTCGCACAGTGTCCAGTACTTATGCCGGAGATACCATTTTGCTGTATAGATGGATTCATCCTCCTTTTCATTTATTAAGGAGCTCATTTCGGTTACCATTACCATACCTATTTTGCAACGTGAATTTCGTCCTGAAGTCCAAAGCGGAGTACGTTAAGGATGCATACTGTCACCGCTGTTATTTTTAGAGGTTATCAGTGATGTTCTCTGTGCAGCATCGACGGAAGGAAACCATGGAATTCGCTGACATCTTACATTAAACACCTAGACTACGCTGACGATGGTTGTCTACTTTCACATCGGATAATGGACCTCCATCTTATGGTCCAGAATCTAGAGGCTGAGGCAAACAAAGTAGGGCTCAAAATTAAGCGCTGAACACTTCTAACACCAGCGCTCAACTCAACAAACGTGGCGCAGAACAGTCGAGTAGGAATCGAGCTTTTTGGGGACGAGTTGGAGAGAGCAGAACTACGAACAAGATGGAGCGCAGGCCTTGTTGACGCCCTAGTAAGTAAGTAAGTAAGTAAGTAAGTATGTAAGTAAGTAAGTAAGTAAGTAAGTAAGTGGAAAAGTTTGAGCATGAGAACTTGTTAGACCCTATGCCACCAGCTAGGCAAAGAGTGGCGCGAAATGAAAAAGATGTAGTGCAGACCCAGAAATTTCGATTCAGCGCCGATCAGCTGAACTGGGCATAGCTAGAGAGACAATCAGGCTTATTTTGAGGCCTAAATCTGCATTAGATTGTGTAAAGGCAAGAACTGAAGCCGAATGAATGTTCTGTTGATTAGCTTTACCTTAATCTACAATATGGCGCACATGCAGTCAAAAAAAGCTCCTTCTAGGTCAATGGTTCCTGAACCGCCTGCATAGAGCTCACATAAACACCGGACTTTGCAATTGGATTGCACAAATGCTCCAGTCTGCTTGCTTTAACGTGACGGTCTACGCCGACGATGTGGTTATCCTGGTCTCGGGGAAGTTTCTCCCAGTTCTTAGTGAAAGACTCAATTTCGCACTACAGCTAGTGGATAACTGGGTCGGAAGCAGAGGATTGGGAGTGAAGACGGAGATTGTCTAAAGCTAAACATCTCGAGTTCAGCCAGATACCTGGGTGTGATCTTAGATTCCAAACTAAACTGGAAGGAAAACATTGCTGAACGCATCAAAAAAGCAAGCGTAGCTCTCTACTCTTGCAAAAAGGCATTCAGCAGAACGTGGGGCTTCAGACCAGCTGTGGTATACTGGATATACACGGCGGTTGTAAGACCCATTCTGAGATATGGTATGATGGATGGAACTTGAGAAGCAAACCTCACCAAAATCCAGAGGGCGGCATGCATCAGAATCATGGGATCATTGAGAACAACACCGACGGCGTCAATGGAAACCGTGCTTAGTTTCATTCCAAAACTGCTATAAGATTGAGGCAAGGCCGATTGTGGTCATCAAACTCTTACGGCCACGCCTCCATTCTGTCCCGATGGGAGGCTACCAATGGATTGACGGAAAAAGATCACATGAACCCGATGTTAACATTCGAAAGGAGATTCAATGCAAGGATTCCTGACAGAAGTAACTGAAAGAACTGGAGGACTAAAAAGAAAAAGGAGTTGGCATTCTATACTGACGGTTAAGATGGACAGGAGCCGGAGTTTATTGTGAAGCCCTAGGAATAAACCTTTCAATCCGAAGTCACTGCCATTACGCAGGCTGCTGATCGTTGGAAAGACAATAACTGTCTATATAGACAGCCAGGCAGCCATTAAGGCTCTGGACTCTGCTATAATTCGGTTGAGGATGGTGAGAACCTGCAAATCACTTTTAAGCGAGATATCCAGAGCCAATACGGTGACTCTCAGTTGGATACCCGGTCATATGGATATCGAAGGAAACGAGAAGGCGGATGAGCTTGCTAGGAAAGGGTCGACGCTGCACATCTCGTGGGCCCTTCCCTTTGTAGCAGAAAAAAGTAGAAGATGAAGCCATCGATCGTGCAAACAGACGCTGGGTTTATCTGGTCTTAAACTGGTCTTTTCTGGCGGAATTACCGGCAATTGTGTCATTGGCTTTCACGCAGAGAGACTCGGTAGAAGCTGTGTGACTGTCCTGCCCTATCTGTTAGAAGAAAGAGAACTCTTGGCAGTCATTTCTTCTAGGAGCTGGAGGACTTTGGCTGGCGGACCTCCTGAGATTTAATCTGGGCGGTTCTAACAGCATTCCCAGGGTTAAATGATTGGGCACAATGGAACTGAATTGTGGGTCTAAGTGAGCAGTGACCTTGTGGCCACAAGGCACCCATCTACCTAGCCTAACCTAGGTCAATGGAAATGCACATAATTCCTGTCAAACAGTACAGATTTTGCAATACTGTCTCACAGGATTCTCTTCGCTTGTTAGAGAATGCATCAACCAATCCTTGCCATTGATTTTAGACTTTCAAAGGTAGCCACAGCATGCTTGATAGTCTCACCTAATACATCGTACCGTAGGATATTAGGACACTTTCCTGTGCTAAAAGAATGATCCCTTTCAAAACCAAATCCCCGCCCCTATTTATACTTCTAGATGATGCCTTGTCGAGGAATGTAAATCTGTCCATCAGAAATCAAAAATATTCCAAGCACAATATACCATGGGAAATAAATTAAAATAAAAATCCCTGGCCCAAGGCGAGGAGGCGCCCAAAACTACAGAGCAAAAGAAAAACCTTAAGCTGGAGCAAACTTACGATAAATGAAGTGAACGAGCAAGCAAGGAGCAGCACCATCATCAACGACAGGGAAACCCGTGTATTTATATCAACATAAACAAGCGATTACGAGCACAATCAGTGCTACCCATCACACAGGCCCTTCCAGGTGGTCCAATTAATCCTTGCGATTCTCTTGGAAGCACAAACAAACACACACACACACACACACATGTGCCCTTTTAGAGTGGACTTGAAGAATCTCTTTTCATTGGGTTCCACCTCTATAGTAGAGGTAGAGTGTATCCTTTAAGGGTGGATCTCTTGATGAATCTATAAGTGTGGATGATGGGATCAAAATTACAAAAAAAAAAGTCACGATCCTCATCATCATCCTTTGACACTTGATCCTGTAAGAAATCCCAACCATCATCAGCAGCAGAAGCAGCACTTTCTCCTTCGCATTACATGACCCGAAGTGAACTTATCCAGCAGGCACGCATGACATGCCTTCGATGTCTCAATTACCATCGTCACATATGTAGGCATCTGTTATCTGTTCCTGGCCACGGCTCCGAGATCCTCTCAAGTGCATTACTTAACTCTGAATGAAGGCAAATACGAGCGGAGCATTTTTTTCTGTTTGTATCTAGTGCGCATTCTCTTCACATTCTCTTCTTAATCCGTTCGAGATATGGGAATAAAAATGAGAAGAAGAAAAAAATCCCAAAAACAAGCGATGTGGGTGTTCCACTCCTTGGTCGTCGAGGAGAAGACAAGACGAGGATAAGAAGCATTTGTCAAACGCTATGCCCACCATGTTGTGTGCAATCTGTGTTGTCCCCCCCCCCCCCCCAAAAAAAAAATGCGATATCAAGGGCGGCATTGCCACCTCACAAGTCCGTCTGTCCATGCTCGCTTGCGTCCTTGCGTCCATCTGTGCTACACATGACGAAATGTATCTTTGCTTGCAAGCCCCCGATTGATCACACCCATGGGTAATCAGATTCGGATAAAAACGATCGCGCATGCTTTTAAGATTTCGGATATCGGATTTTCGTCGGTTTGCCGTTTGCCAGACTGGCAGACCCTCAACAGTGGGAGCCTTCAGTAGCTGCCAATGTCTCATTGTGTACCGAATCAGTGTTCATTAATATGTTGAGTATTTATGTATAAATATTTCTGGTTTCTGGTGCCCGATTGCGGTTGGTCGTCGTCGTTGATCCTTTAGGTCCCTTGTGATGTCAATCGATCATTTGGCTTTTGTTTGACGTTTTGTTTGTTTCGTCGTTCTTTCACAGATGAATGAAATAAAATAAGAAAAAAAATAGATTTGACTTTTGACGAAGGGTTGAATGGAAGTCGGAGGAATAGGATCGGGTGCTATTGTTGACTTTCGTGTCAAATTGATTTGTGTTTGGTAAACAAGAATATTTCCACAATGAACTTCGAGGAACCTGTTGCTCTTTGGAATTTTTTTTTTTAGGGATAGTACCAAATTTATTGGAACTGTCTTCTAGTCAGTGATCTGTCCACGATCATCAAGAGAATAACCTTCAACAGACAGCCGAATATGTGGACTATACGCGGACAATGAAAGCTCCAAGAAGCTATGGCTTAACTGTGTGCTCCACGACTAGCATATTCAATAGAAGTCAGCTCAATGATCTCAGGAAATGATTTTCATCTGGTACACTGCAACAAAAGTAAGTAAGCTATTCTGTAGGGTTTTTTAGGTGAAAAATTGGTTCCTCCGACAAGATCAGCTGAAAATATTGACGCCGTAACTTAGAGTTGACATAAGGATTGAAGGATCTAGATCACGATGTGAATGATGAGGCTCAATGCCTTCTGTCTGGATACGTAAACAAACAGAACTGTCTCCGGCTCAGAAAACCACAGAGAAATGGGGGAACAACATCTCAATCCATAGACTAAAACAGGCAACAGTTTGGTGCTGTTTTTGAGTAGGCGATTTCATGCGTTCATGTGGATTGATTGGCCGAACCGTATCTCCAACGAACAGCTTTATACAAGAACCGGCCAGGAACCTATCAACATTAGAATACGAAGGAGAAAGTGGCAGTGGATTGGACACATCCTACGCTATGCAGTGGAATCCGCCCACCCAAGCAGGCAGAACAGTGGGACGCTCTAGGCAAACGTGGCGCAGAACAGTCGAGGAGGAATCGAGCTCTCTTTGGGGATGAGTTGGAGAGAGCTAAAACGCGTTGCAGAACTACGAACAAGATGGCGCGCAGGAGTTAAAGGACTCAAACGAAACGAAGAGTTTGTAACCCATAGGCGATAGCCTGCATCTTATTGTCCAAGAGGAATTGTATGACCTACTGGAATAAGGCTGTTGGAAGTATAATGTAAAAGTTGCAGTCTGAAGCTTCAAAACGAAAATCGGTATAAGAACAGCATTTTTTGAGGCTGAACTAGCAACCGCCATCTTCCAAAGGTCACCGATCACTTGCCCACTAAACACAACTTCAACATGAGCTACAAATGCATGATACCCGACAGAACAGAATGGACACAACGGGCCGGCTCCATAACCGAAGAAGGAGTCGGTGCTGGTATCTTTTCACAAGATCTGGACATCCACCTCTCCTTCAGCCTTCCTAGCTACTGCTGCGTTTTCCAAGCCGAAGTCACTGCCATTCGACAAGCAGCATCAGTATGGGATATTGTCATATACATCGACAGCCAAGCGGCCGACAAATCCCTCGGATCCAGCACAACGAGATCCAAGGCAGTGAAGGACTGCCGCGTATCTCTGAACGAGATAGTTGGACAGTACAACCTCACCCTCTGCTGGGTATCGGGTCACTGTAATATACCAGGGAATTGTGAAGCTGACGAAAACAGCATAAACGTCACCGACATCGTCGAGGCGCCAACGTCCTATGCTAAATACCTTGTCCATGCCGACGCAGTGAGAGAAGTCAACCATCGGTGGCAACAGCTCGACCACTGTAACACTGCAAGGCTGCTCTGGCCCATGCTAAATGAAACAAGGTCCCAAAGACTGGGCATCCCCTACAATGACTTCTGTAGAAGTTGTAAAGATGAAGAGAAGAGGAGACTATCAGTCACCTCCTATGCACGTGCCCCGCACTTGCCAACATTAGAAAGGCCACACTAGGTGAATACCTGTTCAACGATCTAAGTGATCTGAACAATGCCTGTACGGCTAAGATCGGCTCCTTCAAACTAAGGAATAAATGGTTCCATGACACCTTTACACATCGGCAGCACAATGGACCACCTCCTGGTCTAAGTGCTTCCTCATCGAGGGCCGGTTCCAACCAACCAACCATAGGCTTAACTCTGAACTCTTATTCCAGCTACATTCAGACAAAATTAAGCCTTTTGATAGCTTATGTAATTGAATGAAAATTCTGCTCACTCGCTGTCAAAATCTGAACGCCGCCCAGCAAAAAAACCTAACTTTGGCATAAAAAGTCAGACTGTACAAAGGGCACATGATCGTCACCACCAATAGCCACCAAAACTGAGTCCTTGGCATTCTGATGAGTAACTATTCTGGGCACTAAACTATTACCAATGCAACAGATTCAGTATCCTCTTTCTGTCGACGTGAGTCATCATACCCTCTTGCACAGAGTATCTATCGCGAGCTGGAAATCTATACGCCAATCTATAACGGCGCCACACAAAACATAAACGTCACATGAAAATACTATTTTTTGTTGTTAAAAAAAAAAAAATCCAAAATTCTTATCGAAGGCTTCTCAGCGATTCCAGCACTAAAGTGCCAAGGTACCACACCCGAGGAGACGAGAAATTAAGTAATAAAATTTAATATTTTTTTCAAAACACTCATAAATGGGGATGCGTGCTGTTGTGCCTTTTATTTTGTTTGTTGGCTGACTCGACTGACTGAACTCCTACTCGGCTTTCTACTATTGTTTGAGTATCTCATGTCAGTCACAAGACTGACTTGACTCTGATATGCAATAAAAAAAAAATGAAATAAATAAATGAAATCCCACCAACTACGATCGTTGATTGATATTCCTGACGGAGATTTTCATTTTCGATCATCAAACGATCAAATGAACCGAAATCACAGCCCACACACAGTCAACAGCAGCAGCAGCAACAAGCGCACATTCATGTCATGTTGCTCGATCAATTGAATTGTTTCGATTTTCAATTCAATTCACTCGTTTTATGGATGTGACTTTCGAAATGAGCTGTCGATTGGGAAAACAATTGGTTTTTTTGGTTTTTTTGGTTTTTTTGGTTTTTATGATCCAACACACGGGGGTAGGTTGTGCTGACGGATCCTTCCTTCCGTAGGAAGTGTCCTTGATTAGCATATTTTTTTTTGTTTTCTTTGAAATTAAATTATTTCATCAGCAGTTGAATGGGATAGATGCGATGTGTGGGTTCTCTGTTTAAGATTCAATGGACAGCGAGTGGCTTGTGAAATAATTAAAAAAGAAGCCAATTAAAGAGTGACCCAACAGCTAGTTCGGAAGTTTTTATCAAATTGAACACACATTTCTTGTGAAATGAAGGAAGAACTTAATTTAGTTATAAAGATTGATCTATGGCAATTATAAATGGAACACAACATCGTTATGTTAGAGATCCTGAATTGTCGCTATGGTACTCTTCACTCTTCAGGCAGAAGTCTAAAAGTTTCAAATCACATGAATTTCGAGTCAACTGTCCTTCTGGCTTCTGTGGCCGGTAGGCCTTGTCTGTTGAAACCACAGCTTGCCCAGATCCAATTCATTCAATTATGGACAGAAATAGCCGGTCAAGGTGTTGTTGCAAGGCACAGTTGTTGACTCCGTTGCGGATTGAGGAATTGAGCTGGTTTTGAACAGAGCAGTTGCCTCAAAACGCTTCATTACTGCTCGAGTTTGGGACTCACTAGCGCTGAATTCCCGAATTTGAAAGCTACAATCAAGTCGTATTGACTAAAGTATCCTTGGGCGTCTTTTTCTATTTGGGCTTCAACAAATCAGACTGCACATTGATATGTTTACACTTAACATTTTGGCCTCTCACGAAATAATGTCCTGCTGCTCTCCTTATCGGTAAAATTGATTTATATTTTGTATTTCGACTTTGGCATTCGCCTCTTTCTGTCCCTCTCTCTCTAACACACACTTCACTCTACTAATGAGCATGCAATGATAAATTATACACCAGCTACGAACTTGACACTTTGTGCGAACAATATTGGCAATGTGGTATCCTCCAGCAGCTGCACACCATACAGATCCTGCACAACACAAAACAGTTCATCAATGAACTTTCGCTTTGGCCTTGAAGTTAACTTCAAGCCGGACGCAGTTCATTTATCATCGCGCCGCACCGCAGCACAACTCCTGAGGGCGCAACACAATGCCATAGTTGTGTTGTGTTCTGTTTCTGTACAGTGTATGTACAGTGTACGCCCGTCAGAGTGAGGTGAGTTTTATGAGGGATTATCTCACCTAATGACTTTTGCGCTGACAACTGTCATACATCATAAGAATTGGCCAGCAAATACGCACGGCAGTGGTTGACATTATCCAATCCAACTCCAGCCAGGGTGTAGGTGAATCACCTGTTGATTCGGCGAAATGGTCATTTCAAATGACATTAAATATTTATTTTTTTTTTTTTTGTAAATATTTATTGAGTGAATCATTAATTGAATTGAGTAATAATCCATTAAAGTGGTGATGGCGATGCCAATTCGCAAAACAAACGAGTGAAGTTAGAGGTCAAGGAATTAGTGGAACCAAATGCGAATTGGTCAGATTAGGTGACTGTCTTGGAGGACAGATTCTCTTTAGAGTAGAAGACAGAACTTGCCCTAGGTGTCAAAGCAGACGTGCTAAGGGAGATAGGATTTGTGTCTGCGTACTCCAGCTAATGAATTACTTAGTTGTCGGCCACGTCTTTAGCATCAATTTTAGGGCAACCTAGATCAGTCAACATCGTTCGGTTACAATCCATATACTTACTTACTTGAGTCCTTTAACCCCTCGCGTAGTTCTGCAACGCGTTTGTGCTCTCTCCAGCTCATCCCCAAAGAGCTCGATTTCTCCTCGACTGCTCTGTGCCACGTTTGCCTAGAGCGTCCCACTGTTCTGCCTGCTTGGGTGAGCGGATTCCACTGCATAGCGTAGGGTGTGTCCAATCTACTGCCACTTTCCCCTTCGTATTGTAATGTTGATAGGTTCCTGGTCCGTTCTCGTATAAAGCTGTTCGTTGGAGATTGGGTTCGGCCAAAAGATCCTCAAGATGATTCTAAATGGTGTTAATGGTGTCCACATTCCAAGTACTGCATCCATAAAGCAGTACCGATTCTACGT
Organism: Chalcosyrphus nemorum; assembly: GCA_949716465.1. Classification (NCBI taxonomy): domain Eukaryota; kingdom Metazoa; phylum Arthropoda; class Insecta; order Diptera; family Syrphidae; genus Chalcosyrphus; species Chalcosyrphus nemorum. The sequence goes on along the minus strand of OX454332.1, from coordinate 78,569,636 downwards.
TGGAGCGAAACAGTCGCTTTTCCATATGGTGGACACAGCATTTGGCATTCCCGATTCTGCTGCACACATCCAGTTCGGTGCCACCACGGTTTGCCGAGACCACACTTCCTATCTTAGGTATAGAAAGTTGTCAACTTTCTCGACTTCCTGTCCGGCAATGTTAAGTTGGGCTTTTATTTTGGCTGTGTTAATTTTGAGTCCTACTTTGTTTGCCTCAGCTTCTAAATTCTGAAGACCAGAAGATGGAGGTCCATTATCCGATGTGAAAGTGGACAAACATCGTCAGCGTAGTCTAGGTGTTTAAGATAAGATGTCATAGTCCGGCGAATTCCATGGTTTCCTTCCGTCAATGCTACACGGAGAACATCACTGGATAACCACTAAAAATAACAGCGGTGACAGTATGCATCCTTGACGTACTCCGCTTTGGACTTCAAATTCTTCTGACACCTTGCCATTGTGCAGACGTAACACTTACTGCCCTCATACGTAGTTTTTCTGGGATACCTCTCCTGCGCAAGGCCAACCAGATACCATCTCTATTCAAACTGTCAAAGGCCTTCTCGAAGTCGATAAACGGCAGATGTAGCGGAGACCTGTACTCATCGCATTGCTCGATTATGATCCTTAAGGTGTTGATATGGTCTAAAGCCCGCCTGTTCGACGTCGAGAGTAAAATCTAAAGACTGCATTAAGTCCCCTGGTTAGCTTCTATGTTCAAGCTAGGTTCATACCGCGCAAGAGGTATCAACGATTAGAGGATCAACTGACCGTAACCAAGAGGCTTCTTCAACGTCAAATTGCATAGGAGTTTAGTGAAATCTGGAGGAATTCTATTGAAAGCCTCATTCCGATACATATTCCTGATCGACACGTAGCCCTTCCCATAATAATGATGAAATTAGTGTCTATAATTTTAAACACGCGTTCAAAACTACTTTGTATATCATAGCTAAAAGCCAATTAGTGTTTTTAGAGCGACTGCTCAAAAATATAATCAAATATTCGCCCCCCAATTAACACTAATTGCTGACGTATAAATAGTAGGTTTTTTTTCTATCTCTAATAATTCACATACCACAGTGGCAATCAGTGGCAGCGTCGGCAAAGGATAAACAAGAAAAAAAAATGCGTTCAATTTGCTCAATTGCGGGTGATCTCTCGTGTGTGGCCACCGCCACCACCAATTCCAATTAATCACCCTCATTTAGCACTTTTTAAGTGATTCGGCGATAATTTCCCTCGCCGTATATATCACACAACGCACACCGTTAAGTCCAATCCAGTCGAGTAGGATTCCCCGAGTGAAAAACGCTACCGCTCTCTCTCTGTCTTTCTAACAGATGGTGTGTTGAAATTCCAGCCATTGCGGAGATGCCACTGTTGTCAGTCTGTCCGGGCGCGCACATTAAACGTGCCGCGCACCAAAAGATTTATTTCATTTGCATCCGAAGTTGATTGCAGTTGAAAAATTCATATGATTCCTAGCCTTACAAGTTTGGTTATTGACGCGCCGATGTGCGCATCACACTCTTTGTAGCGGGAACCAAATAAATCACTCAGTGAGCGCAAGCGGCAAGCAAACGATTCAAATGATCCAATTAGCAATTATTTGCCGTCGCGTCTCTTCAAATTGAAGAATCGCACAAAAGTGCACAGAAAATTGTGTGCGATTGAGGCGCTAATTGCATGGCATGGTGTCAACTACACTGTACTACACATTTAGATGCAAATCTATATGAAGCGGTTGTACTGTATATGATTGTGCAATGCGCTCGATAGTGTGGCGGTTTTATTAGTTTACGTTTTGACTCCAATTAATTAAAAGTGATTTCTTTCTTGAGATGTGAGATGGCGTAACGCCATCGGGAATTACTTTCGAAAAGAAAAAAGACAATTAGGAACAGTGTAAGTTTGATGACAAACAATGGAGGTGCCCTAAGTGGGAACTATATTTCCTTTCTTTGTCGGACTAAGAAGAGTAAATTGGTGAACTCCGTTTCCAGAGAAGCAATACACCAGCAATACACCATTAATAAATAGTAAGAATACAAGGGGACCAAGATGGTTACCTTGAGGCATCACAGATGTAACATCGATTTAATGGGAAAATGACCTCAAAAAACCTGACACACAGTGTGCCTTTCGACAGATATGATTCTATCTACTTGGAAGTGATACTCCAGTGGTAAATGAAAAACAGAATTGACTGATAAAGGACCTGAAAAGACTGAAAATTAAAGACCATCTTTCATCCTCAAAGCCACTGGAGTATTTTTTTTTAAGCAGTTATGGATTAGACTAGATCAAGGAGACCTTGTCGTGGTACAATTTGCTTTTCGCTACTTTGCAATATACCAGCATTCATTCCGAAAACGGGCTTAGATGGCGCTCTACGATATGAAATGTCATGCAAATGAATGACAGCTGTCAAGCAACACAATAACTGGTGAGTGACTGCATTTGCGTAAGGCACGCCATCAGTGGTAGTTGAAGATAGGTAAACGTTTGAGGTGTAAAAAAAACAAAACCATGTTCTGACAACAGTAGTTTCCTGTTAGGACAGTGGAAATGTCAGCACTGAGTTAGTAGTTGTAGTTGTAGACTCAATCTGTCTGTCATCTGGTCGGCGATGGCTTAGATGTTTTCTTTAATAACTATTGTGGCATACCATCGGAAATATCAACCCTTGTAGATTTTGGTTCATGAACAAGCTCTTTAAAATAAAGGTAAGGCGACCGTAAAATATTATTGGGTCTGTAGACACTGTTTCGAAAAGTGATTTAAGGGTGATTCATTTAGAGGTACGTTTTTGGCTATTTATTTTCACACAAATGGCGCTCGAGTTGTCTTAACTTGTCATAACTTTTTTATTAAGTATTGTTTGACATTTTATCTGAAAGGACTTGGCTTCTACAAATTAGTTAGCTCTATTAGGAAAACCACCATTCTATGAGGAACGTATTCCATGCACTTATAGCAATCATTTTGTTCAGTGATGAAACGCATAGACTATTTGCTGTCCCAAATTGAAGCCCGTGATTTACAGGACATATGACATAAAGGACATAAAGTTCTCAGATCGTCCTTGCTATGTACCAGTAGTTTGTTTGCTCTATTTTTGTTGGGCTTAATAAGCTTTTTGGCTGAGTTCCAGCTGGATAGGCTGCTAGCTTCCCATTCTTTTACTGTGGGTTGTATATCACGTGTAGGTACTCCAAAGCATGGTTGCACTACCATTTTCCAGCTTGGAACCATTTGTATACCAGATTTTCGTGTTACATGTTGTGTTGGGCCGATAATCATCTAGTATCTTGTGTCATGAAAAGGGGGGCTACTCAGATGACCTATGTATGTAGTCGCTCTATTTTCTCTTGTGTTTTAGGTCAGCATTCATTGTGGTGTACCTTCATTTTTGGCCGTAAAGCACATACAAATTGCCCTAGTCGCCTTGTTGAGGTGAGAGTTCCAATTAAGCTTTGTATCGACTATCACTGCAAGATACCTATATTCCACTGGAGATAGGGATGTTGCCCAATGAGATTTTCATCAGATCTAGCAGTACAAGGATACTTTTTTCTGTCCCTAAATATGCACCTTGCACTTTTTCTGACATAATGTCTTCAAATTAGCCCGCAACACCAATGACAACATCATTCCTATGTGTCCTTGTACTTTATAGCCAGCTTTGGATAGTAGGTCCAGGAGATCGTCAATGGTCCAGTGCAGGGGAGGCAGTACCCTTCTCTGTAGTTTATCCTCCGGTTTATGTTCAGTGGTGACTTCATATTTCTGGTAATAGCCGTGTTGTTTGTCTCGTAAAAGAGGTGTTTTCAAAGGTTCCCTGTATTTGTAGGACCATACTGTGAATTACAGTCTCTGTCGATTTGTCCTCTTGGTGCATACTCCATGTAAACGATCACGATTGAGGAACGTATGTCTTCTATATCAGGAGTCCCAGAAGAAGTCATCCAGAACAGACAAAACGCATAAGGCTCGAGTACAGCAGATTGGAACTTGGTTTGGGACTAATTATGGCTCAAATTTGTTGGTTTAAGTTTTTATCCCATAGAATACCATCAGGCATAGAAAAGAAAAGCCTCCTTGGCTTCGACAAGTACCAAGAGCCCCATCGCATCTGAGAATTTACCAAGTCGAGTCGTAGATTTACGCATTAAGATGTCCTTCTTTCAGCCAAGCGTCTCGTAAAACCCACTATTCAAAGCTTGTCCACTTTCCATTTTATGGTTTCTACGAATAGCACTCAGTTAATGGAAAAATTAATTATAATGCAGTGAAATACTCTGCGCATTTTGGAGCCCGAAAACAAGCGCAATACCTTCTTTAGTGTGCGCTCATCAAAATAAATTAATTGCTGCGGCCGACGTTACTGCCGCTGCTTACACATTTAAAGAGAGTTGCGCCTTGAGTAGCGCATTTCAATTGATTTATGAGATGTGTGGATGCTCGATTTAAATCGAATAGATCCAACACCATTAACTGTACAACTTCTTCCCCTGCGCATTAAATGACTCAACTGACAGATGGTGGCTGTTTATAGATACAGATACAACGCTCACTTGCTGATCGGTGACTTTGAATTTTATAGAACTTTTATAGGATCTGAGTGATGATAAGTTGTGGGAGGACTGTCCATCAGGCAGAAACTAGAAAATTAAAATTTACTGGCCATGGAAGAGTGCGACACCGTTAACACTTCTTCTCTCAAATGTGACACTTTCCCGCCATCAGCGCACGGCAATAAACGACCGACCGACCCGAACCAAAAGTATGTACTTAGCGCGTCGCAGCAGTGTTTCACTCATTCAAATCGAAATTAAAATTTCCAACAGCTCCTCGGCAGCATCGATAAATCGTTCATCAGAGAGTGTGTACCAACTCCTCAAAGAACTCTGTCAGGGCAGACAAGTTTGCCGAAAACCCTTCACTTTGTCCATCTGTCAGCGCGCCGCTTGCTGGAGGACGAACCGACCTCGGTTCGGCTCGGCGGCGTCGGCAGTATCTGATGCTTAGTCCATCCGGGGATAACTCGGCATAATTCACGCAGTGCTTATAAATTAATTGTCGGCTCAAATGAAATGCGTTATTTGCCAGGCCAAAAAGGAGAGTTGTCTACACGTCGTCGCCGTTGTCGGTCGACGCACGGTCGTCGGTTGTCGGTTGTCGGTTCAGAGAAGGGGTGCGCAGCAATTGCATAATGTGTGGTGCTGCTGCCACCCCCTCTGATGGGATTCTATTATGCAAATTAATTACCAACGCGCACTATGGACTCCTTCATCACTTTCAACTCCTCCTCCTCCTCCGCCGGTGCGTTTGTTGTGCTGGCTCTTGTGGTTGATGGAAAACTCGCTTATCGGCTCGTCGAGTGTTTTTGTAGTCGTTTGGTAGATGGATTTTATAATGTCTGTCCGCATACGCATTCATCCATATGTACAGATACAGATACACGTACTTAAAAGGTGTTAAGCGAATATGTTCGATGGTGCAAGCGTTTAATTGCATTATTACGCACCGCAGCGGGGGAAAGGGTTTTGATAGTTTTCACCTATTTTGTGAGCATTGCTCGATAGTTCGAGTAATGATGGGGATATGAGGGCGAGTTTGAGGGTGGATTCGTAGTGAATGAGTACCCTATTCGGTCCATATCCAACCACCCTCAACTCATAGCTTACGGACGCATATTTCCAAAAATGTGAGGTCGGGTATGGGTTAAGGGTGATTGCAGTCAGGCTCTGAGCCTTTCTTCCATTTGGTTAGCCCAGGATCTAGCTGTGTATGAAACTTTATTTGAACTCCTCCTAGCAAGATCGGACCAATTTTGAATTGCTTGTTGTTTGCACCATGTTGACGTTGATGGTTGCTTGACTATTGGCATAGATGTCTTTGTGAGAATAGTTCCTTACACTAACGTGGTTGAGAACCTTAAAGGACCAGACTATACCGCTTTATTTGAATTCCTTCTCAAACCATCAGTTGCGATGGAGTCTTTCTGAAAGATGGTTATGGTACCCAATAACTTAACTTAAATCCTGTATCCCCTTGTGGGTCCTAGGGCATCTACAACAGCTACGCTCCATTGTGTGCGATTTCTGGAAATATCCCTCAGCTCCCCTTAACTCTTTCCCAGTTGCCGTGCTTCCTTCTCCACTGTTCTGCGCCACGTACTCCTAGGACCTCCGCGTATCCTACTATCCTGAGTAAGCGGGTTCCATTGCATCGCTTGGTTAGCTATGGATCTGTCACCCTTTCGGAGAGTGCGACCAATCCACTGCCACTTTCGTCGTCGTATGGTTGTGCCTATAGATTCATGCTCGGCAGTTTTAGTTTCCTCGAGGTGGAACCTTGCTTGAAGTCACCAGGGCTGCCTAAGTCAACCATTACTCCCACCACAGAATTCTTTTTGGAATGGAAACACTATAGTACCTCCTAAGAAAAAGTCATGAAATACCTTATTAACAGGAATTTGAAGTATCAGACTGACTGATGGCGTTAAATTCTTCAACGATCTAACGAGACGTCCCTCAGGAGTCGGTTTTTGGGTCCCTCGGGTGAAACAGTGGGCTATTTCGCTGGAGCATTTTTTATGGAAAAAGCGATAAAATAGACATGAGACATATCGTCTATGCTCCAGAGAGGGTATAGAGTTTACAAAGTCTCTATCAGCTATGAATTTTAACGCACGCTTCTAGATCCTATCCAGTAAGTGCAAAACGGTCTTAGGTGCCCCTGACCAGATGTGGGCGTTGTACTCCACTTTTCGGCGGATGTATGCCTTATAGATTGAGGCCAAATCAGTCGGGGTAAAGTATTTCTTGCACCGTTTAAGTAATCCTAGACATTTTGCTGCATTTTTGGCGACTTCGTATATGTGATCGTTCCATCGGAGATGGTTGTTGATGCACATACCAAGGATGGCAAGTCTTTCGGTTTCTGCGATGCAAATACCATTCATTGATAATGTGTTTGGGAGGTCTGGTTACGCTTGAGTGATAGGAGACAGTATTGTGATTTGGATGCATTAAATTCCACTCTGTTGGTTGAACCCCATTTGATAATGCTGTCAAGATCGGAATTTAATGAGCTTAACATACGTTGCCGTTCCTCTTCTACGGACGAAGAGCAGGGACGTAAGTTGGGGAACGAATATGTAAAACTGAGCGAAGGAATGGATTGGATTAGAGGTAGCAGACAGGAGGTTATTATTAAAAATGAGAAAGAAAGTCGGGGACAGAACTGAGTCCTGGGGAACACCAGCATCAGACTTGAAGCCATCCAATACAACTTGTATTGAACGCCCTGAAAGGTAAGGTGCTAAAGTGGACTTGTCCCATAGAAGAATCTACGCTCTCGAGCACAGGGACAGACATAGCACTATCTTGCAGAGTGGAGTTCGCTGCGAATTGTGCAGCAAGCAGATTGGCTTTGTCTAAGGAGCTGACAACTGGAATATCATTGTAAATGAGTGTTGGGATGGCAGATGAGGCAGAGTTTTTAATGTTTTTGACGAATGACCATAAATTCTTGCTACCTTTGGGACACTGAAGAATTTTTTGCCTCAATTTTTGGTCGTATAGGAATTTTGCACGTTGAATGTGGGCATTGCAGTCTTTTCTGGTTTGTTTAAACTTTTTCCGGTTTTTCTCAGATTTGTTGGCTTTATAAGCCCGAAAATTCACTTCTTTCAACCTGATAGCCTCTTTACAGCTCTGGTTGAACCATGAGTTTGTCTTAGGTTTGATATTTTTTGAATCGTGTCGGTGATCATATCAGCGACGGCATCCACATTTCACATTTTACTATGAAAAGACTTAGCCCAACACAGCGTAAAGAAAATATTATTGCAGAAGCTCGGTATGCTAGAAAACAGCTGTCACTGGCGCCCATTATCGCGCCATAATAATGGATATACATACATACATTAATTTGAAGCCCATGATCTCGAAGACATTTGATACCAACAAGACGATAGTTCCTGCCGCACAGCTCCTGAAACGATGGCTATGTTGCGAGTAGTTAATTTGGCATTTCGGACCGGCGAATGGGCACCCTAGATCCTAATTCAAAGGAAACTGCAATTGCCCTTCGGATAAGGCATAAAACTGTAGGTCCCTTCTGTACGTGTACAAATATATATCACGCACAACACATATAGTTGTGAGAAGCTAGGCCTTGGCCCTCTATGGGCTGCTTATGGCCTAATATTTATTTTATTTTATTTTAACCGAACTCAAAAGGACATGGTGTAGATGTTTCGACAACTCAGGACCATACTGTCAAACCGTAAATTCATTCAACTGACGTATGCTCCACTCCACTCATATCCTCCACCCAAAAAATAAAAACAAACAAATTCTTTTTAATGTATGTAAATTTAATATAATTTATTTCTTATAGTTTTTTTTTTCTTTTAAAACTTTTACAATCCTCTATTAAAACTGATGTAATGCTTACCTTATGCATTACCATCTGATGCTAATTACTATACACTAACATATAACTAAATAATACTTATGCAAACAGTAGTTTTAATTATGTTTATTCTCAAGTTTTTTTTTACATTTAAATTAATACCTTTTGCGCGTTTTTTTTTTATGAAACTAATTACAATGGTAATCGTTTACTCCTTACATAAAAAGCTGTGATTGGAGAGAGAGAGAGAACTACAACAAAAAAAAATATAGAATTCTATGATTTATTTATCATTATGTCGTTAATATCACAAGTTTTGTATTTTTTTTTTATTTTATTTCTATTTATAAATGTAATTTTGTTTTAATAAATAAAATTAATAGTCTCGTTGATAGGTGAATGCTTTTACTTATTTACACTTGATGAGAGGGAGAATTATAATTTATAAATATTGCACTAGGATCAGGATCAGGATAGAAAAACAAGGATATAACACATCTTTACAACTGTCCATTCATTCGCATTTCGAGTTCCTCCTCCTCCTTGGTGAGTGGAACTGTTGTATGATTATAGAGTCCTTGCGCCATCAGTTGCAGTGCGAGGGGATTCTTCGAGCCGGTTGATTTTTTTATCTTTGCCCGTTTATTTTGGAACCAAATTTTTATCTGTGCCTCATTTAGGCCCAATTCAGAGCTCAGTTGTTGTCGTCGACGTTCGGTTAGGTAGCGATTCTCGTTGAATTCACGCTGAAAAGATACACACACAAAAAAAATGCTGTTAGAGAGAGTAAAATTGATTTTCATCGGCTTAAAAGGACAAAGGATAGAAAGGATATACGAAAATTTGAAAAGAAAAATCGCTTTAGTTGCGGTTTGTTGTATTTTCCTCTAACCACAGGTGGTGGTTGCTTGTTTTGTAAATATTTTCATGCGGAAATATAAACTCCTGATTCGTTACGATTGTCACAACAAGGATAATAAAAGGACACAAAAAACAAAAAAAAAAAAATACTCACTTTGAGTCTGGCCAATTGTTCACCAGAGAAGGCCGTACGAGGTCGTTTCTCATCGACTTGTGTCTTGTCTTTTGGCTTCTTTGGACGACGATAGCGGGGTCCTGCAATAAATTAGAAAAAAATTTGATTATTTTAATTGAAAACCAATTTTGTTGCCATTCACTTTTCAAACACTTTCAACACACCTGACCAATGACATGTCATTCAATCAAAATCAGAGAGAAAAAACCTGTCAGCAATTCATCAAGATTCAGATAAACTGTCTTGCCACAAAGATTAAGTATCTAACACTTTCGCAAGGTCATTATAAAATGTCACCACTATTGACATATCAAGTGGAAGGCACTTACTCCGCAGTCGCGAGAGTGGGACGTCGGCAAAGATCATACAAACAAACTAAATGCGTGTATCTATTACATGCTAATGTATCTAATTCTCGACAGAATATACAATTCACATTCCTATATGATTGTCATTGCATATCCGATTGAGATACTCCATTGTATGTTAATGAGATACACACAATACCCCTAAGCTAAAAACCAAAAAAAAAAAGGAAAAAATCTCGCGCTTATAGCTTAAGTAAACCTTTGACTTTTAATTGAATTGAAGCTATCCACCAACGAGACAGCCAGCGTATGTATGTAATTATTTCACTAGAACATATTCATTTTGTTGGAAAGAAAAAATGCTAATAGATACATTATGGTGACTGACTATGCACCATAACCAAAGCATATGTTTAGCTCATAAAATAAAATAATAATAAATCGCCAAGCAAAGAAAAACAGAAAAAAAAAACTTGAATTAATTAACGTCCATCACCGGCTTGGCTCTGAGGCGGCGAATATGCCATTCAACATTAAAAAAGATAGAAAATCTTGATAACACTATATCCTTAATCACATTTGTCAACTGTCAAAAGATACAAACACACACACACAAAACGACAGTCAAACCGAGATATCCTTTGTTTTATATTACAATTCCTTTTGCCATCGTCATTCGCACAAAACACAGAGAGAGAGAGACTAACTAATTAAAGCAAAATGTGTGAAAATATTATGTGTGTCCAGGGACGGCGGCGCGGCGCTGGTGGTGGTCTGGGCCCATCGAATGGCATTTAATTAAAACCGACAGGTGTAAAACAGTACACACACATCGCAGAGAGAGAGAGAGAGAGAGAGAGAAAGAAAATTGTGATGAACTAATAAATTTTTAAAGAAGCAAAGCATTAAAGAGAAATACAAATTAAATATGCAAACTAGTTGATGTAACTCATGTTTGATTTGGATTTACATTTCTTTGACGTTTAACATAAGTGGGTACTTCATGATGATTTATATGTCATCTTTAGTCAAGATTGCAGGGTTGTTAAATGAGTGTTGTGTTGTTTTTTCTTCTATTTAAGTTCGCATAATTGAACTGGAAAAACTGGATTATGATGGGAGTTGTTATGGGAATCGATTGTTTTGAAACATTTATGCTTGAGGTTTTATACTTCCTTCTACTTTTAGGTGGTTCTTCTCATCTGTCAGTAGAGATCTTTATACAAATTTATCAAGAGGCCATAAGCTCGATAGAATCGCAGGCTATCTGTCAATGTGAGATGGCTTGACCTATTTCTATTCTACAGGCAGGGGTAAATATGTTTTGGAGTCAGGAATATGGCTGGATTTTGTAAAGTTCACAACGATGGTCACCCCACCATAGATCTAGAATAAAACCTATGTATCAGAGGATCATCTGTTCTGAGCTTGGTGGCATTGATTGGATTCAAAAATCTCTTGAAAAATGTTCTAAATTTGCCCCTGATCATCAATATAAGCCTCTACGCTCATTAGTTTGGACAGACACTACTAGCACTATGCAGCATCTACTAGTACCACTCAGCTTCTTCTTGCAGGACACAGCTGCTACTAGTATGTTTCGTATTATAGGTTCAAAAGGATAATATTGAATGTTATTTGCCACTGAAAATCTCCTCGCATCCTTTGGTCTGTACCCATTTTCTAAGTGTACCCATTTTCTAAGTGACTTTTCTTTGACTTTTATTAAAGGAGAGTTACACTCAATAACATTGCATTCCCATCCTCCCATCCTCCCATCGTGCCCCGCCTCTCTCATATCTCCCACCCATCTTTAGCTTGTACATTTTAGGCTTATCTTTTAGTTACGCCAGAATCAAATAGATCTGTCTGGCCTTAAAATGTCAGAATATGCCGCAAGTTACTTCAAGGTTAGAGTCCTGACTAATCGGAAATCTTGTTAGTGTCTTGGCTAATTAAGAAGATTTTTTACTGATGTCGAATTGATCCAATTAATTGATCATTCAAATGATGCCCTTGTGACACAAGCATTCAAAGACCGTTTGATTTTACCAGTAAATCACTGTAAAAGGTTTGGGAATGATCATAATTTTCGTTGTTTAAACTACTCCGTCGATTCCAAGAAATATTAACCTCTGTACCACTTATTCTGTTCGTTTTATGTACCATTTTCCCTTTTGACTCACTGTATAGGGTGAATACCTTTGCTAAACGTAAAATATCGGCGGTTTCAATGAATACCAAAGAGCTATGTGCTTTAGAGGCCCTACAAAGGATACTTTTTTGCATATCGAAGCCTTTGTACATGCCGTCGTATCTATAATTGAAAGATCGTCTCTGCACTTAATTGCCCCCCACTGTCAACCATTTAAAAAGTAATAAAAACTGCCTCCAAGCGAGCTAGTATCTTCTAACACTTCCGATACACAAAAAAACCAAACATAACCTTAATAAAAAAAAAAACAGTTGGAAACAGACAACCCAAAGGACATTATTCCTTTCTTTTCCGCAACGGTACCACTTAGAAGTCTCTCCTTTCATCTCTTATCCCATGCAGCGTGTGTCCAGTGAACCCACACACGCAGTCAAAAGAAACCAAAAAAAGAAAAAAAAATCAATTGCCTGTCGTCATATGAGTCTAAAGTCCTTATGGCTTCTCTGTTGTGACACAAAAATGCATCAACATGCAGCAGCCGAAAAGGCCAACAAAGATACAAAATACAAAAGAAAAAAAAAATGTACGTATCTCTTCTGGTATCTGTTGAGAGATTTAGGTGAAAGATACACGCGTAATCACGCACACACGCCCCAACATAACCATCACTGCCGCCGCCGCTACATAAAACCCAATAAAAACCCGTATCATGTTCCATTGGAAGAGGGGGGGAAGAAACCCCCCGATTTTCTACGGTAGAAAAGTGCCTGCTAATTGATATTTTAAGTGGATTTAGATACAGATAAAAATTGATCTCATGAAAACCGATGATAAAGTATCTGTTAATGTGATGACGACAACAACAAAGCGGTGTCGTAGATATTCCTCCTCCTCCTCCTCAAACCAAAACGGAAAAGTGCCAATTGCCACTTTCTAATGCATGTATCTCGAACTGCTGTTGGCTACGTTCAATTTTCTCACAATTTTAAGTTTGCAAACAAAATGAAATTTTCAATTAAGTGTAATTTATCGCCGCCCCCCCCAAGCTGACATTTTCTTCAACCGCAAAACCCGCTTGTTACAAGTTGGGAACCCATCATTCAATTATAAAGTAGTTTACCTCTTTTTTTTCCATATTTGTGTATATAATTGGATTTTCCGCACTAAGTGGTGGAAATTTATTGGAAAATAACACTTAATCACAGTAAGGCACTTGGATAACTTACTGAGATACATTCTCAACCGGGATAGGGCGCAAGCAAAAGAAAAAATAAACAAAGCCTCTAATTAGTCTTATTAAGTTATTTTGACGTTAACCAAGCCAATAACAATAGATACTATTTTTTTACCCCTACATACAGCCGCTAGATTGCGGTCAGCATTTTATAGGAACGAATTAAATATTAATCAATTACTAAATTGTTATTGGGTAATAAAAATTTATGCGATTGACGTTAGATGGCGACAGCGATAGTAAATGAAGTGAAAATTGCCCTCATTGCTGGTAAATTGTTCACTTTAAGATTGAGTTTCAAGTAAAATCAATTAAACAGAGATTGTAGATAAATGGACCACACATTGTGAGTCTTGTTAGATTGTTACAGTTTGGATTTTTCTAATAACTCAGTCATTAAGGCTTTGAATTATGATTGTACAATCTGACTGTGGTTTGTATACTTCGATTGAGGTTCGAATCTCAGAATCTTTTGACAGTATTTTTGAGAAAACATCTCAAAGCCAACTGCCCTTCCGATGACAGTACAAATTCTTAGTTGTAAAAAGAGATACAATCCACATTTGACATACGATTTTTAAACCGCTAAACGGTATACATAAAGTTCGGTTACTATAGCTAGATTTTGACGTTTAAATTGAAAGACAAACGAGCTGACATTACTGTCAATGACAGCTCGAAACGCCATTACACGCTTGAACTTAGTTTTAGTGGAAGCATTCAGAGCATCTGTCAAGCATGTAAGAGTAGTCCTGTCATGAGAAGCCTCTTAAAAACCGCCTGACATTCGAATACGGACAAGCTGTATACGAGAACTGAGCCTGCTTAAAGTCCTAATATTTATCCATAGAAGCATAGCGTGGGTCTTGAATTTATTTAACAATCAGAACTATACGTCAAAACAACCAATTTTAAAGAATTCTTAGCGGCTCAAGTGTCAAAATAATTCTCTAGCTCACTCCTAGGTTGGTGTCTGAACTAATTGGGAGACATTAAGATCTGTCAGCTTATGATTCTTGTCTCTGAACTCATCAGCATTTTCAGCGAATTGATCGCAAAGAACTCAACAAAATTGATTCAAATAAATATAACTTCACCTGACAGTAGCTACAAGTGGTGGAGACTTAGCTAGATATTCCATTTCAAGGTTCTAAAACAAAAGAAGAGTCTTTGAACGTTTCATAGAATAATGCCGACGGGCAACTAAAAAAAGATTCGTTACCTTTCAAAAGTAACGAATTAAACATCAAAATGTCACCAATTCGTTCTTTTTTTGTGTTTTTAATTAAATTTTGACCGTACTCATTAGGTCCGTTCGCGTACCCTCCTAAAACAGAGAATTTTTACGAAATTGGACGAAAAGCTGTACGTAGAATTTTCGTAGTTTTTCACAGAAGAGAGCGCTCACGAGAGAGTAAGAAATTTCCCCATTCTACGAATTTTAGTGGGAGATATTTCTGTGCGGTGGTCTGTCAAAGCTGTCAAATTAGTGCATTTTCGACTTTTTCTTGTTCAACCCATTCGTTTGCTTTTTCGTAATTCTAGCTCTCTCTCTCTGAGAGAATTTTACGCCCAATAATCTACGAATTTTAGTGCAAAAAGTACGCGAACTATAAGAAATCAACTTATCCTAAAATGATTAGATAAGTAAGTTTAAGTGCCTCAACAATTATTTTCAAAGAGTAAAACCTCATCAAATTTAGCAAATTTAACTTAAAAAAAAAAAAACGGATAAAAGCTCAATAACTATTGATTACAATATTTACAATACTAAGCGAAAACCACTAGACGCCTGAACACTCCGAAACGTCAACCAAATGATTGACTTAACAGTAATAAAATAGTTAAACGTTTATATTATTTTTCACTTAAAAAACTTAACAAAGAAAATTAAATAATAAATTTTACTATTAGTATGGTGAATAGTTTCCAATTGACTGCTATTGATTTCTTCCCATTAAAGTGAAATTTATAGCATTTTTAGCGGTTTTGTCGTTACTCAAATTGCCACAATAGAGTTCAGACAATTAGAAATGTATCTTATTATCTATTTCGCCTTGAATTTTATCCATTTAGAATTAGGTTATATAAGATAGATTCATTGGAAATTTGAATACCTAAATCATTGACATTTGTGTTTTTCGTCTAAACTGCATACATCAAAGAAGAAACGTCAAATTTGACAAGGGTTTTAGGTAACTATTTATTTGAAGTCAAGAATGCCACTGATACAATGGACATGGCTCATTGAAATAACGGTCTATTTCTTATGCAAGTGATTTACAAAATCGCAACTAAATAAGAGCAGTCATTTTTGAGTTTTATCTGTCAAACATCGCCTAGGATTTTTGTGAACTTTTCACGATTTTTTGACAGAAATGTACTCAAATAAATTGTTGGAAAAATTACAATTGTAATAAATTTTTGACAGGAATGCTGAATGAAGTGACACATGTCACGCACGGATATATATATTTTTCTTTTTTGCAAAAGGAATATATTTTTTAGCGTCTACTAACCTGAACTAGGACGATCACTGTATCGTGTGCAGTACACCCATGCTGGCCACATAGTCTGTCCATTCTCATCTTTCGTCGACCCGGATTCGGAGCGTGTGTCATCGGAAGACTCCATGCCCGAGTCTCGACTGACCGAAGGCGGTGGAATCGGTTGCGGACTGTTGCATTTCCGGGCTAAAGATCCCCCCGATCCTATCGATGACGACGACGACGACGATGATACCGATGAAGTGCATGAAACATTTGACGCTGGTGGTGGACTTGACATACATGATGATTGCACTGACGACGGCGGCGATTGTAATTGCTGCTGCTGCTGAGGCTGTCCAATTTGTGAGACAGTCTTGCAAAGGCTGCCCAATGGCGCCATCTTCTCGGGCATCGCTGGTTTCGTACTCCGTCGCATGATCTCCTCATGGATTCTTGGATAAGCCGCCGGATTGAAATAATTTAGGAAATTGGCCCGCTCCAGCATCATTGCTGCGGCTGCTGCTGCCTGCTGTTGCTGTTGGCGACTATAATCCAAAACATCGACAGGCGGCGTTAGTCTTGTGAAGGCAGATCGTTCAGGTTGGACCCGCGCTACTTCAAACGGCCGAAAAATACTATTCGCCGCCGCCGCCGCAGCCGCTGTGGTTTGGTTCTGTTTCTGGTTTGATACAGCGATTGGTGTCGCAGACAGTTTTTGAGGATTACCAAAGCGATCGCTGAGAATATTGCTGATCGAGAAGGTTATTGCTGGCGCTGGTGGAGCCAGTCGATGGTTATGATGATGATCGTGCTGATCATCATCGTCATCGGTAACACTTATGTCCTGATCGTTGTCGCCCATAATCGAATCCGATTCTTCTTCCTTAATATGAGGATGAGATGATTGATCGTTGTTACTTGAATCGTTGAGGCTGCCACAAGGACTGACTGGATATCGAAGAGGATTCAGTGCTGTATGATGATGGATCATCATGGTGGCGCTGTTATGTGGCATACTCATGTCGAGAACGTGCAATGGTGATGAGGTACTCTGTGGTGAATGTGGGATACCGGGCGGACTTGGGGCACTCTGTGGACTGCAACGATCCTCAAGGGCCATTGCTTTCAAAAACTCACTCGGGTAGGTACACTTGTTTTTTTTTTTTTTATTTCGTTTTGAATTGTTATAAAATGTGCTTTGAGAGATGAGGGGAAATTTCACTTGAAACACTTGTCAAAATGCACAAAGTTACAGAAAAAAAATATAAAAACACAAACGCACTTGTTTTGTGATGAAGACGAACACGAGATAGATTTGACTTGTGACAAGAGAGCGACGTCTATTCGCTGCGAGCGCATAAACTAAATTAACTAATCATAGCTCCTTATCGGCAGTAGTAAGTCCTCTTCGGTCGTCGCAACCACCAACTAATAGAACTGTTACAGTGGTAATTGAATGTATCTACAGGATATGCCGCGCGTATCTTATGCGGTGGCGGGTAGAGGGAGACGCAAAATAACACACGCACACTTTGCACTGTTTTTTTTTTTTTTTTGTGTCGAAGAAGAAATAAAAGCGCAAAAGGGAAAAAAGAAATATTAAAAACCGAAGAAGAAGAAGAAGAAAAAACCGAACGAAACCCGAAAATGTTTGAGCTGCTTGACGTGTGTGACACAGTCAGTTGTCACCTGTAATCTGACAGTCGATTGAGTGAGAACTCTACGAGGACGACTGGATTTCCGTAACTGAACGTATACGAGCGCAAGCGTACACCGATGCGGGGTAAATGCACTGGTAGTTGTGACATATATATCTCTATTAGGGCGAAACTAAGTGGGTAGATGCACTCACACTACAAACAAAATCTTTTAGATTACCAAATCCGTATATGTCCGTCTGACAGTGTGTGTGTAGATACTTTCGGAGGCGTGGCTACCTGTAGGTCAGCCCAGAATGGAATTTTTGTCTCGTTTTCGCCTGAAAGATACCCAAATGAATACAGTTCCTATCACAACTCAATTAAGTTATATGAGAGAGCGATTGTGTGTTGTTTGTTTTTACTTCATTTTTCTATCTCCTTCTCTTTTCTGCTGCAGTGTTTTATGCCAAGAGATCGAGAGAAAAGAATTCTTTCTCGTTTTTGGGGGAGAGAGCAATGTGTATCTGTATATACAACTCTCTGGGCGCGTCAAAAGGCAAACGCTTCATTTTCATCATTCAAAGTAAACAAACCGTAATTGAATAAGTGAATCTTTTTAGACACACTTTCTTTGTTTTTTTTTTTTTTTCTCTTATTTTGATTTTCCTTTAGAGATGACTGTGTATGGTGGAAATATCAATTGTTTTAGATGCGAACAGTGTGTGCGTGTGGGTTTTTGTATCAATCAGAGCCGACAACTTTATTTCTGATTGAACATAAGTGCCCACAGGCAAACAAACGTACATATGTGTTTGTAAGTAAGAACGATTGTTAATAACTTTTCACAATTGGTTTTTAGATACATTACATATGTACACACATGTTGTCTATATCTGTTTGGGTGGATTTGTTTTGTTGGCGTTTTTTAATGGATTTAAATGCAAACGTTAGTTCTAATTGATTTAGTTTGCTGTAGATACTAATGTAGATAGGTCCGCCCTTTTTAATTAAATGAAACAAAATTTGAATTTGTGAAATTTTGTGGGTAATTACAGGGAAAACTGTTCTTTTTTATTGAGTCGACTTATTAGTTATTTATTTTATAATTTAATAATTTAGAAGGAAAGGATAGGTAACTATTTATCAGAAAAAGAAACAAGCCTTGACAGGGAACGCCTTTATTGATGATTAACGGTTATTGATAAGGGAAAATTGACAGGTGGCCATCTTCTGAACTGGCTCCTATAAATATTTAGACATTGCATGATACTTGTCTGATAGGAACCTACCCACCTATTGACTGTCAATTGGAAATACATATGTATACAATTAGCTGTCATATTGCACTTACCTTCTGACAGTTTTGTAATAGGCTTAGGAGCAATTTTAATTCTTGAAACGCGCTAGATCTAAGCTTTGTAGCGATGCTTACGATATCTACGATCAACCAATATTTCGGGTTTAATAACTTTTCCAACGGTTTTCTCTGACAATTAGGAAAGCATTAGGAAGCTGCTCTCCACGGAAGAGTATATCCCCGCCTTATCATTTGATGACCTCGCTTGTATCTATATGTAGCAGTGCCTCAGCACAGAAAGAAGACGCATCATGAACCGATGAACCAGCAAGACGTATTCCTCTTTGCACTGTTTGAAGGGTATCGTGGGCTTAAAGCCTGTCTAACAATGAGAATACAAAATAAGTTATACCTATGGCTTTGCTTGAAAAGACGACATGCCTCATACACAGCAGGTCTTTCCGCCTGAAGTCTTCACTTCTGTTCCTAGTTTCAATTATACTTTCCAACTATCCAAAATTGGGGCATTTGGCAGTCTAGAGGATGGAAATCTTATTTATTATTCGGAACGAGGACAAACGCGCTGCCACATAGCACATAGCTGTTTTTCGCCTCCACCTCGCAGTTTCAAGCGAATAACGTAATGCTACGTAACGTAAGTTCAACTTGAACCCGAAGTTGGTAGGAGTTGAAGTTTCGTTCGCTTTTAACAGTTCAATACGGTTCAATACAGTTCAATAAGCTGACATTCTCTATGTCATTGATGCTCTCATAAGCGATGGGCGGTATCAAATTGTCTATGGAAAAATTCAGTGAACAAGTTGGCCAAAGTTAAAATAAAGTAAGTCACCGTGCGCGTTTACAATTTAAGCTGTGACCGCAGTGACTGAAATTCTTAGAAAGTATTCATCTGCAGAGAAAGAAGTGATCTGTCAAACAAGTTTTGATGAAAGAAAATACATAGTAGGTCCGTTCGCGTACTTTTTGCATTCAAATTCAAAGATTATCAAATTTCGAGGAGTGGGAGTAAAATTCTCTCAGAGAGAGTTAAAATTACGAAAAAGTAAACGAATGGGTTGAACAAGAAAAAGTTGAAAATACACTGGTTTGACAGATTTGACAGTTTTCACGAACCAGCCCAAAGGAATTTCTTGTACTAAAATTTTTAGCATGGGGAAATTTGTTACTCTCTCGTGAGCGCTCTCTTCTGTGAAGAACTACGAGAATTCTCAGTACGCGAACAGTTTTTCGTAAAAATTCGTAAATTTTTGTAAAAATTCGCTGTTTTTTTTAGGATGAGGGTACGCGAACGTACGTTCGCTGGGCTGTTACAGTCAATTATTGGACGATCCTTTTCAAAATTCAAAAATTAAGGCCATACACTGTCTCCACGAGCAATTGTTTGAGTAGAATGTCACCTCTGAATCTATGAAACATTGCTTTTGCATTGGAGACCACACGTATTAAGTTCTTCTGCTACCTAGTCCTTTTAGGTTTGACATTTGTGTTTTGTTTTCGCGATAGATGAGTGGGGACTTAATTCTGACAAAGTTTGCTGGACGTTGTTTCATTTCATATATTTCTTTTGCTTTGAGAATTTTAAAGTCGAAGGCCTGGCCCAATAATCCCCAAACAATGCCACAGATGTATAGGGTCAGATCGAAAATTGAACCTAAAATGCCCTAAGTGGAGGTGGAGGCACCCTACAAAGGAGCCTTCAAAAACTCTCAGATCTTCAGAATCAGACTAACCATGCGGTAGTACAAATACTCTTATCCTATTATACAGAGCACGAGCATAAATGACAGTGGAGAACAGATAAGAGTTTAATATTTGTTCTCCATGGGTGCTGTCCAAACTGACTGCGGAGAGTTGTATGTGCTTTTCTTGCATTCTTTTGTAATTCACAGAATGTTCGTGTTAAAATTTGTTTCTTCTGAACTGATATGGTTGGAACTGGACCACCGAATACACTGTGGATCGCTCTGTAGGCTGCTTGTCCCTCGGTGTTTTCAAGACCGTGGTACTGCCTGTTTGCAGTCAATTAGCCTTTGCTGTCCTGTAGACGTTGCGGACATTTTTGCTTGAGACATCCTTAAGTTGAGATACTGCTTGAGTTAGTTGGTTTCTCTGCAATATTTTCTCTAAATTTTACCTTCTTCTTCTTCTTTCAGAGTGTAGAAAGTATCTGCATATGTATTCCAAGAGAATCAAGACTCTAGCTATTCAGCCATACACATTCAAGGCTTATAAGGTAATTCTCTGAACGTCTTGGAGCTGCACCCTCAATCCACAGACAAAAAAAAAAGGCCCTTAAGAGCAATTAAATTCAATCTTAACACCATTCGTGAGCCCGATCCATTAATTTGCGCAGTTAAAATGTCTCAAGTTCAAAATACCATACAGTCGCCTTCAATCACAATTAAGGCCTGCACTTAATATAAATAAAAAAGACCACAATTAAGGCTAATAGCGCGATCGAAAATCAAAATGAAAACAATTAACCGCGCAAATGAGAGCCCTTATCAAATCGTGGGAGAGCGCTTCCAATCGAAACTACAAACAGTACCGCGACTTGATGAATATTTAAACGTTTCATCATGCACGCATCAGTGATCGCGCAAATCAAGATCGATGAGTTGGAATTAACCCCGATACGGAAATCGACTTATAATCGCTTGTAACTGGATCCGAATACATAAAACCAGTCTCCCGATGGGTATCTCAGACTAGAGCGCTACCAACTTAATCGATCGCTTCATTAATTTTTACCAAAACTCAATTGCTTTTGCGCTTGGCGAAGCTGAAGCTCTAATTGAATCGCAATTAAATGGAAGCTTCAGCTAATAACTCTGCTCTGTTCGGCCTAAAAACCAAAAAAACCACAAAAAAAACGACGAAAAAAACGATCGCCACTAATGGCTGTTTGCCTTCGTCTTTGGTATTGTTTATTTACTTGTAGATACATAGATACACGCATACTTGAGCTCGTATCTGGGTGCGTGTCGTGACTTTTCGAAATCTATTTTCGATACTACATATTTGGATTTCTCATTCGAGTGTGTATCTTCTTTTTTTTTGTGGAAAGGAATTAAGCAATCCGTGAATTACTTGCAGCGACTGTTAGATAGACGATCAACGATCAACGATCAACGATCAATCGGGGAGAGCCACTACAATTATCGCGCACACATCAGGAAAGTGTTTGCTTTTGGATGTGGAACGTTTTTTTTATTGGATTTTTAGGAAGTAGGTGATAAGTATGCGCCTTTGAAATAACCCAGGGAACAGGGGGAGTTATTGACAAATTGGATCATACACCGACCACGTGAATTATTCGTAGAAATACGACGAAAGTGAAGAGTCGCGATCAACGCCAATTGAGAGGTTATCAAGATCGATATTTCCATCCAATCGAATCGTTTTCCATCGATTCAACGATTATCTGGGCTAAGTGGGATAATTGAAGAGTACAAAGTCGTTTCTAGGAAGTTTGTCGAAACTAAAATCCATAGTTTACCTCGAGGTACCTACACTACACACATTGTTTGGAGAGAAGTGCGAACACGCAGTTAACATGTTCAAATGAACCGATACAGCACTTGGAGTTTTCGGAAGAAATACCAAGGTAGGTACTTGGGTTTTATTTTTATTTTTCTTGTTCACACAGGGAGACAGTATGAATTGTGTTGATATTTGCCAACTACGCTGTTTATTGAGTCCTTTTAGGTGGGTACTACGTTCTAAAATGCTGCAGGGGATGGAGATCGATGAGATAGTTAGAAGGCGGCTCCCTTTGGAAGTGTAGATGGATGGAAACAGGGTCACACTAAAGCTTGTCCTTCTAGGCTTAAGATCATTGAATGATGATCACACCACGATCTTTCATTTTCAAACAAAAGTTAGTCATAGAACGACTAAAGCATTGACATCTTTTGGGAGCAAATATCCTTCCGATTGGCGATATTGGTTATGTGGAATGTCCCATATGAAGCAACATATGCATGTGTTCCAAATTTTTGACTGGAAGTGGGCTTCAAATGATATGAGTTGGGATGATTGCCGGATTTTATAGGGTGACCAAATAAGAACGATAGAAAAACAAATTGAAATATAGCAACTGTGGCGTGAGATATAAAATTGATTTGGACTTAATTTTGAACATACATTCATGCCATTATATGTGAAATAAAATATCATTCAAATTGTGGCTTCTAAGGCAGTTGAACTTGCTGAACCCTATCAATCAAGATCATGAATGCAAATCCATTTAAAACATCCATTTTAGATTCAATTCTGGTCCTAGGTGATGGTTATGGGGCCCATGAGGTCTCTTCTGTTCCAAAGCACAGTTCAATCTATGACCAGGTGCCTCTCAAATATAATTGTGTGAGGCATGACTCTTTTGGATCTTGCTGACTCTCAGAAGACAAGATTGCAGAAAATTTCTTGGCGTTATACTCGACTAAAGTAAAACCTCAGCCTCTGTAGCTTGGGGATGAAAAACCTGCTTTGTAAATGGAGGTCTCTTCTGACTGATTAACATTTTCAACTATTTAGCAAGAAATGCACAGAAGTGCATTCCAGCGGGGCACATAGCTAGACGAAGCTGTCACATAAGTTGACTCGATCAAGCTAATTCAATATTCTTGTTGACACCTTGTCCCTTTCGCTTACTTACTTAAAGGGCTCCCGACCCTTGTAGAGTCCCTGCCTGAGACATCGTTACCTTCCAACCTCTGCGGTCCCAAGCACGCTACTTCCAGTTGTGAAGACCAAGTTTTTTGGCATCCGCGACAGCTTGGTCTTTGAACCGGTGATTCGGTCTTCTTCGCCGCCTCGAACCTGGGGGCTTGGATTCGAAGATCCTCTTGGCTGGAGCATTGTTGTCCATTCGCTCGATGTGGCCGAGCCAATGTAGTCTGCGTATCTTGGCTTTTTAGATTACATCCACATCCTGGTACAGCTCATAGAGTTCGCGGTTGTATCTTCTCCTCCATTCGCCCTCCTCGAGACCTAATATCCGACGGAGTATTTTTCGCTCGAAGGTGCCCAAAAGATGCTGAAAACGGCCTCCAGTTTCACCAAAATTGTGACGTATCTAACACTATTCCTTAAGAACAGATTTTTGGGTCTAAGCCTGAGTTCGAGTCCGAGTTGCTCTATAAGCACAATGAGACTTTTATTGTGTTCCAGGTTCCCACAGCTTGCGACTCAGACTCGCAACACTATTTGGATCTCTGCCACAAGGGACTCAGGGCCGGTCTGCTTAAGTATTCGCAAACAGGGTTACTATGTTACTAGCAACAGCTCTTTGCTCAAATCCAAATCCAGACACACTGGTGTCAGCCTCAGAAAAAATGCCGACGGCCGGCACTGCTTGAAAAAATCAGGGAGAGCGTGAAATTCAGATTGATACCTAACTTACTAACTCGTAAAGAAGATTAATCGGACCCCAATATGCCTACTGTATGTCAGTTGAAAATGCCGTCCTGACTCCATCAGCCAACACTGAAAGATCCCTGATTTTCAAAGAGTATTAAGCAACAATCATTAACCCAATTATGGCTTCAGGGCTCGACTACTCACTAGCACAACTTGTGGTCAACCTTCTGTCGACTATTGCAGTTAGCGATTTCCTCTTAGAACTGGAGAGAATGGCCAATGCAAATGACGTTTACATCTCTGCGTTTTGAAGAATAATCCAAAATACACTCCGCTTGCTGTTAACATAACCAAACTAAGTTGCTTCTCTTTACTAGAAGACAAAATGTTCCCCATATAGACCCCCCTTCAATGAAAGGCGCAACATACATAAGTGTATATTTCAGTTTTTTGGACAGGAACACCTAATGGAATGCCAGTATCCTTAAACGTGGCAAGCAAGCCTGTGGAGGTCCAAGATGCCTTTTGGCGGGAACTCACCTTATTATCCAATATCCTGTCAAGCTCAACACTCTTCTTCCTCCTTTTTAACAGATTCGATAGCCGATAGATGTCCACATGTACCTACGGAAGGAAACTGACATTAGCTTCCGATTGCTTCCGACTATTATAGGTCAGCCTTAAGTCCTTAACTTACATAAATAGCACCTTCAGTGGAAGTGTACGTGTACCTGTCAAAGAATATTCATAGCTAACAATTGACATAGCTCTGAACTCATCTCCAGAGTATTTTTCAGTGGCATTTGGACCTCTCTTGCTCATACATATCAGAGAAGTCGCCATAGTTCATCCCTTAGAATGAACATGAACACCTTACCTAGACCACAGACTCGTGATCAGTGCCTACAGGCTTATAAGATGCGCACTATCAGTTAAACGGACTCTAACCTACCGTCATATCTTACTAATCTACAGTCAAACTCATCACAGCTCCAAATAATTGTACTCAACATCTGAATCTGCCACAGGAACTCAACCCATTCGCAGATGCACTCCACCGAGAATCCATTGCCCCTCTTTGATTTACCATTTCGCCGCTTTGCTGTTAATTCCACAAAATTCATCAGAAAAATTTCACGGCGAAATGAATAATTCCAACCAATTCACTTTATCCAACACTTGATCTGTTCATCTCCCTCCAACTTATTGTGAATTGAATACAAATTCATCTCTGTCGGCCATTAATCGTGATTAGAAAACCGCATTCAAACCGCAATTCATCGGTTTCCCCTTCGATTCGACAAATGAACAAACGAAATTCTACCAATCCGAGGGTTCATTCCATATAGTTTCATCTCTCTCACACCACTGCGTTGTGAATGGAATGCGCAGCAATGGCTACTGAAGCATATCTCTCTATCTCTAGCTCTCTCATCGAAATGGCTATAATCACCTGTGGAGTGGGGTAGAGAATAAATACACCTCCCATCTCTATTCAATTGAATTCTGTCTCGTTCACAAAAATGTCTTTTCTTCTGTTTGTTTTTTTTTTTTTTTTTGCGAGTTACGCGTTTTGCCGATTGAATAGAAGAACTCATTTCTTTTTAATTTGTTCAATCATTGACGCGTCACTGAATTCTTTACAACAACTATTAGTAGGGTTATTCTCTCATTCTCCTTTGAATGGCGTTGCAACGGATGTTTGCTGTCATAATCAGACTGTTGACGTTTTCAATTGTGAATAATCATTTCTTCGTGTTTTTCGTTGTTTATCACGGACATGTTCCCCTTCTTTTTTGTTTTTAATTAATTGTTTGTTGTTGCTTTAACACAAGAGCAGGGAATGGATAAATTGATGGACATAGAGAGATAGAAAGAGTTATGAATTTCTTTTGGTTTCCATTTTCATGAGATTTGTTGCGGCTAATTGGTTTTTTTTCTTCGGACGGATCGAGTCATTTGCGGTCGATTTGTTTGAAGTTTTAGATTGATGTGTGGCGGAGAATAGTGATGATGAGCAAATTATTGAACGGGTTCTTCTGTCAAAAAAAGAACGAATTGAAATTGCTTGAAAGCTGTTGTCATAGCTTTGCTTGAGGAATGTTCATTTTATTTGCAGACATAGATAAATATACCACAGAAACAAGGAGTACTCATCTCTGGAAAACACCTCTGTACATCTAGGGAGCTCCTGCTAAATGTTCTCTTTTGGATCCATTCACAGCTCAGCGATCGGCGAATGGGGGAACTGCTTTTTAACAAATTTAAAGGCACCCAGTTGTCAATTTTACTGCGGCCAAAGTTTTGGGCATAATTTTTCCATTCTCACAACTTATGTTCGACAAAAACCCACATTTCACCCAGGGCCTATTGAGAGGGTATTGTTGGATCTCCTGTACACGGACAGGTCTAAAACTCTGGTCTGGATGGCAGCGTATTCTCCCATAATTGAATTTGAGTCATCAAACGGAACAGCTATAGCTTTATATGCCATCCATGGTTGGTGTCCAAACTGTTGGCGAGAGCAGCTGGTAGTTTTGCATTCAATAGGTTTATAATTCACAGTATTTTAATCGCGTGTGTGTTGGAGTGAACCTGTGCTCAGACCTTTATTACACTGTCCACTCTTAAAAGAATTATATCGCTCACAGAGTTGCAGTAGACATGCCTCATTTAATGTGTCTCTTTGGGTGGGTAGTTTTTAACTGTGGGAAAATTCAGCAATTAACAAAAGGTGTACATTTTGGACGTGTCATTGCGCATATAGACCAACTTTACTTTAATTATCCTTCTCAAATTGAGCTACCGAAAACGATTTATATTCTCCATTAGCCACCCAACATGGCCATCAATTCGGCATACAATATAATATTTATCCTCAAGGACACACTGCTGCAAAAATTGAGAATATTCTTCAGTCCTTGATAGAATGACAACTAATTGTGTCTAACACAGAAGGAAAAAAAAAATATGCCCAAGGACATCTCTCTCGCATCAGATAAAACAGTACTCGTATGCAAGAAGTAGTCGTTCTTTCAAAAAACAAAAAAAAAAAAAAAAGAAGAGAAGAGATAGACAACTAGAAGCCCAGAAGGATCATAAATTTAACATTCTCTTCGCATCCTTTGTTAGTGTGACCACAAAAATTAAACATCTCCGACGGACACTCCTGCCCACCCCCCGGTGAGCGAACAATATCCCAGCAAACATGCACATCCTTTAGGACAAACATTTTTGTTAATTCACTTTGTGCGTTGTTTATTGTCAGCTTAGTTGTTATGTTATGTACATATAAACGACGTATCCTGCGGTGTTGCTCATTATCCTACAGAAACGATGTTTCCTTCTGTTTTGTCCTTCGTTGGGCAATTCGTAACAGACAATTGTCCTACCTTCTTCCATTCATGGTCTACGCTTTAATTGATTTTAATTTGTGCGAAGCAAACAAATTTTGTTTGCAAACTTTTCGTCCTTAAGTAGATTAGAAAACTTGTCTGCGACTTATCCTGGTTAATCTGTGAAGAGTTAGGTAAGACTTTTGTTAAGGACTATTTTCGTGTTTTTTTTTTTCTTCTGGTAATCCTTTTGAGTGAGTCCGCGGCGGTGGTGGTGGTCTCGAATGGTTGCTCATAACTCATGCAGACGTTGTGTCGTGACGAGGAATGATAAGGCACGCTCTTAGCTAGAATCCAATTTGAATATGACCAAAGTTTGCTGAAGAGAAACGAACTCAGGAGAACTTTGTTCGCATGACGAAATAGGAAAAGCCTTGTTGACTTGGTCTCCATAATGTGGACAGCTAAATTAATAAGGAGAGAGAGCTGAGTTCTTGTTCATTGATTGCATGCATTAATCGACATCAAAGGGATTATTATTTACCTATATTTACAAACAACTGTGAGCTATAGGTTTAATAGCATAGCTCAGGAACTTTAAGAAGAAATACTATAGCAGCATTAAGGATATTCTGGCCAAACCGCATCTCTAACGAACAGCTTTATCAGAGAACGGGCCATGAACCTATAGGCACAACCATACAGTGGATTGGTCACACTCTCCGAAAGGGTGACAGATCCAAGCGATCCAATGGAACCCGCTTACTGGCAGGATACGCGGGGGTCCTAGGAGTACGTGGCGCAGAACAGTGGAGAAGGAAGCACGGCAACTGGAAAAGAGTTGGGGTGAGCTGAGGCATATTTCCAGAAATCGCACACGATGGAGCGTAGGCGTTGTATAGGCCCTAGGACCCACAGGGATACAGGATTCAAGTTAAGTTAAGTTAAGTTATAGCAGCGTTATGGCTTCTTAGTGCGAAGTGTCAGTGTTAAGCATGGCGCGTTGCGATGTTTAGCAGAAGTGAAGTACCCCGTCAAGAGGCCACTCAACGACACCGATGGCGCCTGGAAACATTCGCTTATTCACCTTCCTGCCTGGAGAGACATGACACACACAATTTCTTCTCCTTAGAGAGCCAATTGTCAACGAAAGCCCTGACTAAGGACCAGAAGGTAAAAGAGAAGAAAGCGCATCACAAAAGATGACTTGCCCCAGCTCTCGAGTTTGACAGAAAATAGATATCTTTAGCTTGGTAGCATCCTTCGGGAGCGGTGACATCATCGAATTATCAGAACCCGACTTCAAAGTTTTTCCATGACCTCATAGTAGTTTGCCGAAAGGACGGAATTGTCGACGGATTTGTCTAAACTTTCATAATAATTTTACTCGTGATAGTGTTTTGAATATTTGTTCAGAAATGTTCTTTACAGTCTAGGAATCACCGAAACAGGCATTCCAAAATTGTATTTATATAGGTACCAATTTGTGTTACCAGCAGAAATGTTCAACATGGCTAATCTGGAGGACACTGCGTCTCCAAGGTTTTAAAGCTTTCGCGATGGTTTGAAACCATACTAAACCTAACCATAATCTAGGGGTTATGGCATTCAATACATGTACCATTGACAATTAACCTGACGTATTGCCAGATAGAACAGTCCAACTGTCACTTCAATCAGCTGATTGTCAAAGACGATGACAGTTTTTCTACGTTCCCTCTTTCTCTCTCCTGTCACCAAATTAAAAATGCGTACTGCCTAAACTTGGCCCATAGTGTGAGCACTATCACCTTGTCAGCTTGCGATTATGAGATAAACAAAAATTTCTCCTTCTCCCTCTCCCCCTTCTTCCACTTTTCTCATAAAATTCAATTTTCCTTTCTCCGCCCAAAAAAAAAATTTATTGCTTTGCGCAAAAATTTGTAATTCAATTCCGCCACTTGCAAGGACTATCACGCAACTGACGAACGAGCACCTTATAAATAATCGTCGTATCTCACTTTCGCGATCAGCGCAGAGGCGGAAGATGATAGGTGCTAGCGATTCGGTGATGATGGTTCTTCATCATCACTGACGCGACGCAACGATGGACGTTCGTTGCTGGATCAGCAGTGGCAGCATTTGTCGCCATCGCGCAATCGCACTCCGTGTCGTCGTCGTTGTCGGTAGCCGCGCGTTCACTCGGAAAAAAGGGGGAAAATTGAATTTTCGCTACTGAACGGAGAGGCAACGCAACGCAGACTCAGTAAGTTGTTTGGCCAGGTCAATTAACGAGGCGTGAATGGGATGCAAAGTGACTTTGCATGAAATCAAATTGGCTACTGCTTGTTGTAAACTTTGATGGTTCGATGGTTTTTCCATTAAACGAAAACGAAAGATAAACAAATTGATTATTAACTTTTTGTTTTTTTTTTGTTTTCTTTATTTAAACTAGAACCGCCATCATTTTAAATAAATTTCCCTTAAGTAGAGAGGAGTTTTTAATTTTAATTTTAGTCCCAAGAGTAACTACTCGCGAAGAGCAATAAATTGCAATGAAGTGGCAACATTGTAGACATACGTACCATGAGTGAGTTTATGTTTTATCCTTGAAAGAAACTGTTTTATTCTTTCGAACATTGAATAATTTTAAACTGTAATAAATTTGTTTATATTTAATTTATTATTTCGCACCTTTTAAAGTATACAATTTAAGTTTATAACAAGGATATGCTCCGCTGTTAGTAGTTGAGTTAAATAAGTGCACTCGCGTGCCGATTGAGGAAATAATTAAAAACTCTCTCTCTCAGTGGCTAACTGGACTTCAAAGGGTTAGCCGACGGAAAGTGGAATTTATTCCAATTGTGTAGTGTCGCTCTAAAGGTCGACAACCACTTTGAGAATGAGTTTAAGGTAACACAAACGCATTAAGGAACTGCGAACAAGATGATGAGCAGGCGTAGCTGACACTTAATGATCTTAAAGAGTGCATTTAGTAAATACAATCGGCACGTCCCGGAAGAATGATACTAAAAAATATTGGGCAAGAGGCAAGAGGAGGGCCTCGTGCAATAGTGTTCCGGACATTTTACATTATCAATTTTTTATATCCTGCATGGGTAACTCTATCAAATGGTAAAATCAAAAGTACGTAGTCCTAGCGATACTGTGCTGAGATCTCAGTCCATTTTAACTTGAACTTCTTTCGATATAAGACATTTATTGAATTCGTGCAAAAATTGGAACTCGAGAAGCTCGTGAAAGTGTGCCTGCCGATTCTGTTTGTCTGTCTGTATGACGAGTGAATTAATTTACTTCAAACTTCAAGTTAGGGAGCTATTGCATGGCCACTAAAGGGGACATTGAAATTTGTGTTCTAGCCCTACTCTTAGAGTTCCTTCACGTAGCACCATTTTTACAAACACGGAGTTTTCTCGAAAATGGTTTCAACGATTTTGATAAAATTTCATATTTCAGTTAAGTTAGGCGTACCAAGCTTTTGGACAAAAATGCATGTAACGGTACTTTACTTGTTAAATAGTTTAAGCAAAGCAAAACTTCGGCAATACTTGACATGCGAAGGAATACAGCATTTAGAGTTTTAAAAATTGAAGAAAAAAATATTTTTGAAAAAAACCAAAATTAAAAAAAATTATAGTTTTTTATAGCAGCATAGAGCTAACATATATGTACATTCGTTCGAATAACTTAATTTTTGAAAAATCGAAATCGAATGAGGTAGTAGCAAGAAAAGAGAATATAGGGAAGTCCATGCGCTCTTCTAAAATCTGTAACTCGGGAACGACTTGGCGGATTTGGATGAAACTTAACATTTGAGCCAATCCTAGTATCAAAATGACCTTTTGTAAAAATTATTTGGATAACATGAAAACTGGGGGAGATACAGTGGTGTAACTAGATACCCTATTTTTTTAATTTTTCTCAGAAAATATATAAGATACAGAAATTTGCGCATTTTTTTACAATCTACACAAAATTCTGCGTATCTCCAATTTTTTTCATATTTTTACCATTTATGGTCTGGCCGCTAGAGAGGGGGGCGACATTTTTCAAATGTTTGGCAAGCTTTTTTGTTCAACCAATTTTGTTAGAAAAAAATATTTCTTACATATATGGAGCCCTTGCAAAATTCTCTTTAATTTGATATGCCACATGATGGGAAACAAAATAATTTTTTTTCGCCCTTCATACAAGGTGCCCAAAAAAGGGTCGCCAAAATTAAATTCATTGCCACCATCTTGTGCGAGCTGCCAAAAAATGTATACATATCTAAAGTTTCAGCTCTCTATGTCTAATGGTTCAAAAGTTACAAGGCTGTGACAGACAGACAGACACCGCATCAAACCCATAAGTGTTCCGTCTTTCCTTTTAAGGCCTGGAACACTAATAAAGCTTTCACAATAATTTTGAAAAAAAGACATTTTTGAGACGAAAAGTGTTACTTGGGCCCATAGTTCTTCGGTTAACCAAACCAGATTATGGAGTCCATTGTCGTAACAGTATTGGACCAGTTTTCACAACTCCATACCTCAACCATAAATAACTTACCTACACTCTCACTAGGTCACCTGATTTGTACTCATTATCTAGTTATTGCAGCACTCTTCCTGATGAAGATTGGTAGGGAAGTTAGCCCTTCAAGAGCTGTCGTCTTTTTAGAAGATAAGTTGGCTAAAATCTGTCGTCCTCACAGGAAAAGCCAAGTCGATCACCATTTAGTGTCAGTGTCTGGAGACTTAAGGTGCTTCTCATTGCTGACAGTTATTTAAGGGATTGACCGCCCTTCTATCCAAGGGTTTACATTTAATAGAGCT
The DNA here is from genome assembly GCA_949716465.1 of Chalcosyrphus nemorum. NCBI lineage: Eukaryota > Metazoa > Arthropoda > Insecta > Diptera > Syrphidae > Chalcosyrphus > Chalcosyrphus nemorum. The sequence goes on along the minus strand of OX454332.1, from coordinate 78,537,513 downwards.
TCTTTCAGTCGGATTCTTGCTTCAATCTTTTTATTACGACTCGGCCACCTTGAGATGGAGAGCCCACATTAATTAGGTAGCTAAGCAGTTGGTCTACATCACTGTGATACTCAAGCAAACACTGATCAAACCAGGTTTACAGACTTTTCCGAGTACAGCACACAGATCTTGTTAAGTCTGTTAAAAAGCCAGAGCCACAAAGAAAGGTTCCTATTCCAAGTCAACCAAATTTGTTCCCATGGAGCTAGTTAACAGCTTCAACTAGTTCGTCCACATATACAGTGCGAAGGAATGTAGTCCTCCCTACAGATCAGTCCTTCTTCACCCTGAGTACCTACTTTAAAGAATATGTTCCCAATTTACAACGATTACATGAAGGTTCAAATATTTGTCTTACTGTTTCTATGCACTTAAGAAGAGGTAAAGTCCAGAATCCACTTTGGATACCATCGTATACAGAATTTCCCACCTCCCGTGTATTTTAATTAACTCCAATTTTAGTGAAATTCAAGGAATCCCATGGATTTCTCCATCTGCAGCTTTCCGATCCGCAACCAGAGCAACAACATCGATCGTCAATACTGAGAATGCGCGCATGCACAGATTCCCTCACGAACGAAGCCAGACGTAGCGACCAACCAACCAACCGACCTTCTCCAAACAACATCAGCACACAACCTAATTAAAATAAATTCCAGAGTCACAGAAATGCGCAATCCTGATGCAGCGTACGCATCATAAATTCGGACATCATTCACCGTGAGTGAGTGCGCGGAGAATCCCTCAAGACACTCATTTCCATTTCCATTTCCAGAGTAAAGTATCTGTGCGCAACACACAAAACAGCCAGGCAACTCTATCCTCATCCCACGAGTGAAGTCAAGCTTCCACCTCCTAATTGTGACTGTATTCCCATTTATTATGCTCACCCCGCTGGCAGCTCGTGCGCCCTCTCCTAGCAACCACCAACCAGCCATACAGGCTGGCTGGAGCTCAATCTTCTTGGGTGGTCCAGCACGTTCGGCAAATGTTCAAAAGGAGCCCAGGCCATCACGAAATCAAATCAGCACACACAGTCAAAGGGTTCGATTGGTTGGCAAGGGGGGTGGTGCGCGGGAGGCGATCTGAAGGGCAAACATTCACCAAACACATATCTTTGCAAGGGCAGTGTTCTTCGTCATGACCGTCGGTCGTTTAGGGCTCTCTTTCTCTCTCTCTCTCTGTAAGTTATCTCTTAGATGATGATTCGAAAGATACTGGCAGTTTGGTGCGTAATACAGTTCTGCTGCGAGAGTTCCGTCCCGCGTGTAGATGTCATCCTGAGCTGCAGCAGCACTTCAAGGTGAATTGGTACACAGGGTAAACAATCGGGTCCGTCGCATTGTCTGGCCCGAAGTTCTGCACAGTAATAGATGCATTTCTTCTTGTAGCAATTTATTGAAATTAATCACCGGCAAGGAGTTCGCGATCAGGATTTCTGTTTCTCTGGAGCGAGAGGGGGGGGGGGGGGGGGGGAAACATCAGTTTCGTGTATGATTAATGACGCGGTGCGTGGAAAAGGAAAACCAAAGAGAAGCCTGTGAAAAATCTTTAGACGAAAGTTTCTTAGTATCTTTGTATCTTTAAGAGTCCTTTGTTGGCAAAAAAAAAAAAAAAAAAAACTTATTTTTATGATATCTTTGAGCGAGCGGTTTAACCAAAAAAGCACACAAAACGGTGCGCAGTTCAGTTACACTGGATCCATGTAATGTAATCCGTCTTCAAAGGAGGATTACTCGGTTGGCATTGGTTGGATACTTTGATTGTACTCCTTCGAGGTTGTGCACTCAGATTAAATTGTTTCTTTGTTTTGTCTGTGCATGAGCTTGGGAATGCAATTTAAGGTTAAACTCAAGGGAATAGTCGATTTCATTTATAAAACACTCAACTCAGCACTCATTCCAATGTAGAGTCTTAAAGTAGGTACACATTGGGGCTAAACAGGCAATTTCTTGATCCCAAACTACAATAACAATAAGCCTCCTTTAAGGCAGGCCTTCGAACTTTGAAGGAGTAGGCCGGAGTTCCAGGAACGACTATCTACGTTCAGACTGGCAAGACGCGACCTCGATAAGGCTATCAAGGAGAGCAAGGCAAGGCATGCTTCAAACAACTATGCAACGAAGCAGATCTTGATCCCTGCGGAGTGGCGTATCAGATAGTGACAAAGAAACTGAAGAGTAGTAAGTCTCCCCAAATATCCTGTTGAGCACAAAACCCATCCCGATGAGGGCAACAACTCCGGAACATATTCCGAAAATCACAACGGATGAACATATACGAAGCATGCAGGAAAATAGGTCACCAAAAAGCGCCTGGAACTGACGGCATTCCAAATATGGCTATCAAGGCCGGACCTGTTTATAGCAACGATGCAAAGGAGCCTTGAGAAGAGGATCTTCCCTGAACCATGGAAACTTCAGCATCTGGTGTTGTTACCTAAGGGAAATAAACCACCAGGAGAACCTGCGCCGTATCGATTAATATGCCTGCTAGATACACTGTGAAAAATCCTTGAACGCATCATATACTTATAGCAGACTACTATCAGCGACAGAGGAAACAGGAGTGTTGTCAGACGCCCAGTATGGCTTCAGAAAATCGCATTCTACCGTTGATGCCATAAAGACGGTAAAAGATACAGCAGCCGAAGCAATACAAGGGAGGAGATGGACAGGTGGCGCAAAGGAATACCACACAGTATTAACGCTGGACACTTAAAGCGCCTTTAACTCAGCCAACTGGACCTGCATTGGCAGATCACTGGCCAGAATGAATGCCCCAGAGTATCTATTAAAAAAGTCGCAGACTACTTTGCTGATAGAAAGCTTAGATACCAGACGGACGAGGGCGTAATGTACTATAATATCACTGCTGGAGTTCCGCATGGGTCAGTCCTAGGACCACTTCTGTGGAATATCATGTACGACAGTATTTTGCGCCTAACGCCACCGCAAGGAGTTAAAGTGATCGGTTTTGCTGACGATATCGCCGTGGCAACTGTGGCGAAGCAAATCCAACTGAGGCAGTCTCCAGTATTAAATACTGGCTTGACTCAGCCGACCTCGAACTAGCTGAGCACAAAACAGAAGCCATCCATCAGAAAGACTGAGTCGGAAACTGCACAGTCTGGTTTAAGGAGGCACTAAAATACCTAGAAGTCATGCTCGACAGCAGGCTTAAATTTAAAGTACCTACATGTCGAGTATTCTAGCAAAAAGGCATCACAGATGCAAGCAGCGCTCTCTCGGATGTTGCCAAATATCGGAGGGCCCCAGTCTGGGCGGCTGCACTCTCAACAAAGGAATTCAGGAGGAAGCTTTCGTCTGCTTACAGGCTCTGCGCAATCAGAAGAATTTGCGGTTTCCGAACAATTTCGGACAAAGCATCCTGTGTTATAGCTGGGATGATACCTATTGACATCCCTGCCAATGAAATGCAAAGAGTTTAAACTTGGCTTGTTGCGAATAGGCAAGATACCAGGCTTACGAGGAGCGTAAAGGAGGAAGAAAGGGCAACATCTGCAGCAAGCCAGGTGGGACAACACCACCCATAAGCTGATTCCAAACATTGAAACTTGGATAAAAAGAACGCAGGGGAACTGCAACTATCACCTTACACAGTTCCTGTCTGGGCGCGGTGGTTATAGAAAATACCTCCACAGATTCGGGCACGATAGCTCACCATTTTGCCCAGAATGCCCAGAAGTAGAGGAAGATGCGGAGCACGTTATGTTCCAGTGCAGACGCTTTACAACTAGCATAGCTAATCTACGGAGCGCCTAATAGACATCATGATGAGGTCACCGGACGACTGGGTGGAGATTTGTTCCATCATAAGGGCCGTGCGATGAGGCAAATATAGATAGCAGAGCATAAGATGCTAACCAGCCCCGCGAAGTAAGGCGCAACCAAAAAAACAAAAGCACCTTTTACTACTCGGCCTTCGTATGTTGTTTCTGTCACCATGTACCGCAGGTAGTGTAAGGGCGAAGTGAAAACTGAATTGAATACAAGAATCTTTACCGTCGGTAAGATCGATTAGATCGGGCTTTGAAGCCGCATCAAGGATATGCTCAAAGTCGGCGTTGTGCCGTCGGAAACCATGATGTTGAATATGATATATATGGTCACGTATTCTATATCATCAGATGAAAGCCGTGTTGGGAAACCCTGTTCCATAGCACAATAGTTACATCATACTTCGGGCAGTACTCTGTAGGTTCCATTCAAAAGCCTCGCCTGAAAAGGTCTTCAGCTTCTTCGTGTCTGCGGTTATGGTTAGTTTATGCTAGGTTAGGTTAGAATGATAGACCACACCAACTGCAGTCGCTCTTAGGCCAAAAGGTAGATAATACCTCGGGCTTAAGATGACCATTAATCCAACAGGATGGAAGACCATGATGATCATTGACCAAGTATTAGATGGCCGGCAGGACACGGGCTTTTGGCAGAAATTGAAAGAGGAACAGAGAAGATCCCAGAGTACTTAGATTCAAGACTGGAGGGCAAGGCGGTGGCCTACTGAAGATCAAAAATCTCTACCCCTTATCCTCCTTCAATTATTCAACAGACATTGTAATCCAAATCACTCTCCTGATGATATGCTAGCCGTTAATAGCCCATAAACTCATCAATTACGCCCACAATTCTTTCGTAATCGTTTCACTTTGCAATTCATAATCCTTCTCCTCATTTTGAACGAAAGACCAAGAAAAAAAAAATAAAATTATCTGCACGACACAAATCCAAATGGCAACTTAAATATCACAAAAAAAAGAAGTGAAATTGAATTACAAACCAATTTTCGATAATTTCAACCGTCTATCTGCAGTTGTTGGAGGAAGGACTGGTTACCCAGTTGAAAGTCGTAAGGACTTTCCAATCGATAGACAACTCAATTACCTGCAGATTCACTTAACTAAAACAACAAAGTGGGCCTTAGCTACAGTTATACACCAGTTTAACTAGATACTCTGGTTAATTCCGTGCTAAAACAGCCAACTCACCTATATATTGGTTTCGATATCGATTACAATCAGTGCCATGAGGCCATGTACTCTACTTGAACATGCACACGCAGTTAAGGAGTACGGAGTACCTACCTACCTCCTATGACTGACAGGCGATGAGCCTCATCCAAGAGAATACTTGGTACGCGGCGCAGAGCAAGGCATGCTAACATGAGAAATCATAAAAGGAGACGTCAATCAGACGATGGAACTGACGACTGAAAGGATAAATTATTACAGCACAACCAGGGATGGTGCAACAACCTCGTAGGTTGTTGTGTGTATCCATCCACAAGGCGAACCAATTGGAGTTAAGTACCTACTCCTCGTTGAAACGGAGCGATGATATTGTCAACGTCAAGCCAGGCAGCACTGACATGGAGAGGGAACCACGGACTTGGCCCTGATGAGATGGAGATTGAAAAAGATTGCAAAGATACATCTGATCTGTGTCTTCTATGAATGGGTTTTGAGCTGACGGAATGTGTTGATTGGATGCAAAAACTGGGAGAGTGATTTGTTTGAGGTGTGGCATCGAGTTTCCTAATGGTTTATGGAATCACAAGCCAGGCAGATGCCTTTGCAATCATAGGTAGATCGATCTGTGAAAAGTTTATCTTATGGAGCACATCGTGAGCTGGGATCATGTGTGTGAAAAGGTGACAAAGGACAAGCGGCAAATGTAACAAAATATCACAAGAACCGTGAGGGCCGGAGAGCCCAGTTTTAGCACAGAAAGGGATTCATCGGAAAACTACTGATTGTCTAAAGCATGGATTAGGTCAGGTCCTGATCCACAACACCAAATTTCATCAACTGGAATATGAGTTCATGCGATATTGGATGGCGTAAGCCAAATGAGGCTTCAATCAGTTAGAAGATATCTTCAATGCTATACTCATCGGCGTTGTCACAGATGGGACCATTTTTGAGGACAAAGCATGCTATTGAGTGGCAATTTGACATGTAAGCAACTTCCATGCTGCCGTTCTGACGACTTGAGAATGCCGAGGCTTAACATCAACCGACTCAGAGATCCCACAGTGCGCCAAGGGTAAATCTCCCTTGCAAAAACAAGGAGCAGCTCACAGTCCCCAACCATACAAAATCATTGGTATGCTGTGGACACTGTTTGGCTTCAAGTGCTGAAAAGCTCCTGACGGGAAGTCATAGAGCGTGGCTTTCCGAGGATACCTGAAAAATAATAGACGAAGCAGAGAGAATCGAGCCAGGGTCTCTATATCGGAAGCAGAAGAATCAGCAGCTAGGTACGACAGCAGATAGTTATGCGTATGGGGTGACCGAAGCTCTACTCAACATCCCGTAAAACGCCTAGACGATTCCTTATCCAAAGGAGCATTTTGCTTCGGTTTCGAACCGAGTATTCACCAGCAAAATGCCCCCTAGTTAGACTGACCTGTCGGTGGAAACAAATGATTTGCACCACAATTCCAAGCAAGGATAAGATCATTTTCGCAATTAAAGCACTGAAAGCCACCTCCATCAGCTGAGCTACTTGTGGAAAGAGGCTGAAAGACCAAGAGTCGTCAGGATGACTAGAAGAAAAGAATGATCTTTACCACCAGTGGAGGTATTATACATATGTGCAGCGGGTAAGGTAATACCTAGTATCATACTGGAGCGAATCAAAGAACATCTTTAACACACATTCAACACGAGGAAGAAGAAGATTTCCACTCTGGAGTCTCCTGTGCGGACCACATTAAGATCATCAACGAGTTGTACATTAAATATCGATCGTTACTTCACTCGCTGCTCATCGTTCTTGAAAAGGCATGCAATTCTTAAAACCACGTATCATGGATTCGTCTGTCACCAACCAAACTGTATCTCCATCGAAGTCTCGTCCCCTTAGACGGAGGAGTGGACTATCTCTCGAAAGGCCAAAGTCGGTGATGTAACTTGTGTGACATCTCACGGATGCTGTAAACTCCAAGGTTTCTAGCATATACGGATACAAAAGAAACGAGGGGAAGCAAGTTGTCCACGAATTAGATAATCCTGCAGAGATCAGATCATGAGCTGACCAGAGAGTTAACACTACAAAGATCGACTACGGAAAAGGCCTGCATTTGAAAAGGCCTGAGAGAACTCTTTCGTTAAACTCGGAATCCCTGAGTTGAAGTATGCCACACAGAAAAGCCTGGAAAGGATCAGCAATACGCATCCCGCGTATAGACAACAAGATCTTTGTGCCCGATAACAATCTCCGACCTCAAGGCTGCTTATTGCGAGGCTTAATTCCAAGAGAACAGTGGATGATGGTTCTTCTCTGTTTGTGGACCTTGTCTAAGAGTATCACAACTTTGTAGCCAGGACTAGTTCGCCACTTATCTAAGCTAGGAAAGGAAAGTAGTTGTTATAGGGTTTGCTTTTCTGGCAGTACAATGGACAGATAAGTGCCTTCCTTGTTTCAATTTTTTCAGAGAAGCATCTCTTTCAATTGCAATTTTCTTCCTATAATATCTGCCTTATAAGTATCTAAACAGATGACTGATTTTACGTTGCAAAAGATACATATTCTGCAGCAAAAAATCATCTCCTCCGCTCTAAATGACTCAATGAAAGCCGACGGGTAATTTGAGATCACGGCACAGATTATAGATAAAAATACACCTTTCTTAAACATGATGGAACCTGACATTAAACATTGAGCTCTAATATTAGATACAGATCTATGAATGCAGATACTTCCCCAATTGGACATAAAAATCAAATTTGCTTCAGTCTCTTGAACAGAAATCGATTCAGTTTCGTCGATTTGTTGGACAAAAACAAACCAATCAACAGTAGAGACAAGGTTACTCCTTTTAAGGATAATTCTAACGACTATCCACTGTTGGTGTGTGTGCACATCAAACAATATGCTCTCTGCAGAGACGACAACGACTCTTTTTTCACAAGAAATACCTAATGCCACGCGTACACTGCCAGCGGGTTGCCATAAAACAGGCACGCGCCCGACGGTAACCTGCTAATTGCCTTGGAAGAGTACAAAGTACCTTCTATGTCTCATCAAGAGAAATCTCTCAAAAGTGTCACAAGAATGAGTGCATTTCTTGTAGGATGTATCTAATTATGATTGTTTCCTTTCTCGATGACCTCGACGACTTGGAAGTCTCACTATTATGTCAGTAACTAAGCCAAGGACAACACTGAATGGAGGTCACCATTAACCTTGAGACAGAGAAGACACCTTTATTACATTAGTAGCTCTAAGGCCATCGGATACAGAAGAAAACTCAAACAACTTTGGTTACCTACTCGTTATACTCAACCATAGTACGCGATCTATTGAGTGAGGAAAATCAAAAAAAAAAGTAGTTTCACGTTACAGTTGGTAAATATTTGTGCTACTGGAATTATCACCTCGTTGGCTAATATAATTGCTCACAAATTAGACGAGATAGATGCGAGAGAAACTTTTAGATACATAACTCGTTAATTGCGCTTGAAAATTTCACACTTTTACACTTTGCAATCAAAAAGCTAAATAAAAAAATTATCGAATTAACAGATTGTGTAATGAAATCATAAGGTAATCGTTTTCTAATGACAGAGTAGCTAATTGACTTGTGGAAAGTTAGATAGATTTGTTGCTGTTGCTGTTGCTGTACTACACTGATGGAGAGCTTTGGAAATGTGTATCTTTGTAATTATATGAGGCGTTGCGCGAAATCAATTAGTCACTTTGGACAGTAGTTTCTCTAAATGTTCGTATGGTCGTTGACAAGAGATGAGGAGATCAGTGGAAGTCCATACCAATAGACTAGACTAGGGTCCTAGGGCCTCTACGCCGACGCGCCATCGTGTGCGATTTCTGGAAATGTGCCTCAGCTCACCGCAACTCTTTCCCAATTGCCGTGCTTCCTTCTCCACTGTTCTGCGCCACGTACTCCTAAGACCGCCGCGTATCCTGCCATACTGGGTAAGTGGGTTCCATTGCATCGCTTGGTTAGCTATAGATCTGTCACCCTTTCGGAGAGTGTGACCAATCCACTGCCACTTTCGTCGTCTTATGGTTGTGCCTGTAGGTTCATGGCCCGTTCTCTGATCGTTTGGCCTGAATATCCTTAAGCTGTAGCGCAGGCACCTATTGACAAACGTTTGCAGCTTCCTCGTGATAGTGGCGGTCACTCTCCATTTATAACATCCATATAGCAGCACGGATTCAACGTTGGAACGGAACAGTCGTAGCTTGGTGTTTAGCATTCCAAACGTAGATTTTGCTTCACCTATTCGGCTGGCTATATCCAGTTGGGTTCCGCCATCGGTTGAGTATTGGAAACTCTCTACTCACTCAACTATTTGTCCAGCAATGCATACATGTGTTGATGAGTTCTTTGCTTCCAGCCCAACGACGCGACGTCTGCTTCCCTCTCCACATTTGCTGTCATTTGGTGAAGGTCCCTTATTCTGTGAGACAGAAGGCATCATCATCATGGGCGTAGTCGAGGAGCTTGAGTTCAGCTGTAAGAGTCCATTGAATTCCTCCATTTCCTGTTGATAAGGCTGCATTCAGCACATCGCTAATCACCAATAAGAACAGTATTGGTGAAAGTATACAGCCTTGTCGAACCCCACTTTGGACTGCGAATTCCTTTGCGCAAGACGTGACATGTGAACCCATCATATGTAGCCTCAATAATTGCTATTCATTTATCCGGAATGCCTCTCCTGCGCAAGGCATGCCAAATACACTATCAAACGCCTTTTCAAAATCGATGAACACCAGGTGAAGTGGTGATCGATGATAATCCGCAAGATCTTGATGTGGTCGACACAGGAGGATCCAGATCGGAAACCTGCTTGTTCGACGTCGAGTGTGTCTTCAAGCTGGTCTTTGATTCGCTTCAGCAGGCAGCACCCAGATACCTCTCCAGTTTTCGCATTGCATTAGGTTACCTCTTTTAGGGATCTTGACGATCATTTCCGGAAAACTCTCGGCTTCCCATGTTCTCCCGACAAGTGGGAACAGTAGCTCTGTCGATTCTGTTGGCGCAGCTTGAAAAAGTTCCGCGGGTATGCTGTGAAGTCCTACTGTCTTGTTGGTCTTCAGTGCTTTGATCGCGGTAATAATCTCTTCCTTACTGGGGATTGTGGTCCGACTAGACAATGCCCTTACATGATCTTTCGAGGGATCCTCTGGCAACCGCTTATGCGCACTAATTTTGAATTTACAATTTTATTGCCGATCTTTCTGTCGTTAAATACCTTTGAACTATCTGTGCTAACGCGCAGGTGGCCATGGACATGATCGGTGATCGGTGTACTAGGAATCAGCCTTATTATGACTTATTATGACACCATCTCTGGTTAAGAAGCTTTTCTGGTCAAGATATCTTGAATCAAGGACATCCAATTCGTTCTCAGTTTTCTAGCAGTGAATGGGTGATTTTGGAAAGACATACTCGTAAGGCTTGCCACCGACAAAATTTGGATCTACACTTCATTGTTCTGGATAATGGTTTGGTTGCTTGGTGGAAGAGTATTCTCGTAAATACGTGGTTGCCTCTTGCTATGAACATTTTATCGCGGACTCATCGGATGTGTTCCGGAAATGGAGTTCAGTCGTATTTTTTGGAAGACAGCAACATTAGAAGATCTAATGAAGATCTTTGCTGTCCTAATGGGTGCGAGTTAGGTTGAAGGGTCGTAGTTTTGTAGTGACAGTCAAGCTTGCCTTAAGACCCTGCTCAAAACCTTCAGCCAAACTAGTTGGTGAATGCAAGAGCTCTCTGAACGGGGTTACAAGATTCAACTCCTTGACTCTTTCTCTCTCTCTCTCTGTGCCAGGTCATACTGGTACCACGGGAAATGATCTAGCTAGACAATGATCAGAGGAGAATTTCCCAGGCCCTTAACCTGTGTTGGGGCGATTGGGTTTTCTATGATCACCATTGTGCGTGGTACGTCTCTCCTGGATGCAGTCTGACTAAAGAGATGCTCACAGACAGTAGTGAGAAATCTGCCCTTTTTTGTTTTTCCGTACACAACCTTCTTACGGGTACTTTGCTTAGCTAAGCGAAACGTCTGCCTGTCATTGGAGAGGTAGACGACACTGTGGATTGTCCTGCTCTCTAGTGGAGTCTTTTTCTTTCTCAACTAAAGTTTCTTCCAACCGAGAATATCTTTTTAGATCTTCAACAATAAACTAGATACTTTATAGCCAACTGTAAGTCGTAAAATTAGCGATAAGCTTGGCATAATTAAAATTAGTATTCATAATTGCTACCAGTCACTGATTGCGGATACAACTAATAATTTGGATTAATAATTAGACAATTGCTTAAGCATTTCAACTCTTCTTTCGACAAATTAAATCACCTTGACCCTCATTACTTTATGGAGATTCACTGTTTGCCCTGTTGGACATGTTATAGATATACCATGAGGCGCACATCCTGTGTGGTCTGCAGATACAAAAGTTTATCTTAATTCTTTCCAAGTTAATCTCCGCACCTTTGGTGTGCGGCGCACACCATCGACGGCAATAATAATTGTTAATTGAATGGCACGGCCGGCGCGCGGCGCCCCCCTGCCGAGGTTCCTAATTAAGTTTAAGTTTTTTCTCTTCTTCTCTGAACTGCTCAGTGCTCATGGCTAATGAGTTCATTACGTTGACGCGCCAGCAACGGAATATGTGAACGTTTTAATGAGCTTTCGTAGCGCAATGTCTTCAAAAGATGTTTATCTAGATGTTGCTGAGTATCTTTTACATACATTTAGCTTAAGATAGAGTTGAGGGTATCGAATTTTATGGCGCACCCTCAATCCGAGCGGAGTACTTACACAAATTCGTCTTGTTGCAAGCTTTTCATGACCAACATTTAATTTAATGGATTTATCGGTTTGTAGGGCAGATGTTTTTTATTCGGTTCCATCTTGGATGTTAATTAAGTGAAAATCGATCGAGTGTTCGTCATAAAATATTTGGAACGAGGAGCGACGACAGGAATGATGATGACATCAAAGTTTTTGGTGGGAATGTTGATGCCAGTATTCAATCATGTATTCAGTATGAGTTGGTAGCAGCCCTTTCTTTCATCGCATTTTCAATGGAAAATCATCCAAGTCGTTGCCCATGACCTGGTTGAGGTTTGAGGGTTATCTTGAGCATTTATAGACACAGAAGTGAGTGGCCAAATCTTTCGAACTAAATTGAGTCCAGATTATGAGTACAAAGGTGCCACCAGTGCCATGAGAACCACTCCAACTGCGGGTCTTGAGGCTAATTCTCAACCTTCCTCCGCTAGACATCTACACGAGATCAACGGCAGCCATCAGTGCCTTAAGAATAAGTCAGGCTGCGTGCTGGAAGTCAAGTACGCGACCATCCTTTGCAGATTTTTCGGCCATGCACCCAAAACAGACTACACTACGCCTTACCTTTACCTCAGCTTACCCTAGCAGAGAAGAGTGGAAAGACAGCCGCATACCAAATGCCGAATCCATAGCAATTTACACTGATGGATCAAAAATGGAATCTTCTCCGAATCACTGGGTATATCCAAATCTATACGACTCCCAGACAACACCAGTGTGACAACAGCGGTCCATAAGTCTGCCATAAGAACAATATCGCCAGAAGGTATCACTTTCCTTATCGACAGCCAGGCAACTATCAAAGCCAAAGAAGCTGATTAAAGCTCTTTGAACACAGCACAAGGTTCTGCTCTGCTGTGTGGTTCATCCTGGGCACGAGGGCGTCCCGGGAAATGAAAAGACAGATGAATTAGCAAGGAAAGCTTCATCGGACCCACTTGAACTGACCGACCTCTCCATAAGCACCCCGCCCTGCGCTCTCAGGCTTAAAGCAGGGAAACTGGCTATGAGAGAGGCGAGCTTGAGATGGAAGTCCCTAGCTAACTTTTGACAAAGCAAGGACCGAAAGAATTATCCGCAAGGACAGACTTTCACTGTCCATACTCACGGGTCACAACCCTCTGCGGTACCACCTAAAGAAACTACGTCGGACGGAAGAGAATTCTGCAGAGGATGCGGCGAGGAGGAGGACTCTGGACTCCAAAATTCCAGGTACAAATTCCTCGGCAGACACTTCTTTCAGGATCTAGGAGAACTCTCTCCAAAGCCAATACCGACATGTTATTGAGCTTCATCAAAACATCAGGATGGTTTGTATACAAGGATAACGAGTAAGTACAACCATGGGAAATTGTTACAGATATTTATTGGTTAAATGGGCAAGGGGTACTTTTTCTAAGCCCCCTATGGATCAGTGCTGACCTGAGTGCGGCGAAGGTAAACCTAATGAAAGACCAGTTTGCCGAGTTGAAGGCATTATTAACGTAGAGCGTTACAACTGTTTGGAGGTGCTCGTTCTTCGTTTACAGGAGATGGGTTTTCTTCCTGCCATATCAATCTCTCTTTTTGCTGGTCGTTGCTGGAAGTGTTTGGCAACTCTCTATACTTATGCTTGAACTGGTAAACCACATGGTCCTTCTGGTCTGGTACGCCTCTCTTGTTGCTGCTCTTGTGCTGTGCTAGAGCGCTTTCTTGTGCGCATCTTCTGTCACCCTCGTCCGGTGTACGCAGGTTTCAATTTCGCTAGAAGGAGAAGAAGATCTTCTAAGGTCTGAGAACTTTTCTAAAATCCTGAAATCTTCGGACGCTTTATAATGCTATATGAAGCGCCTAATAGCCAGTCTTGCATTCTGTGGCTGAGGGACAACCACACGACCCATTTCAGAGCACAGTTTCCCATATATACTTACTTTGTACAACATAAGTCTGCAGTACAATTCAAAGCCAAGAAATCCTTCAGATAAAACTCAAATTTCCAAATTCCATTTGCCAATACGACGATTACCGCTCTCAACAGCTAACAACATTGTGTTTGAATAATTTAGGAGACCCTCCTGTTGGCAATCAATTTAGAACAGGATTGCCCACGCAAAGTCCAACAAATATGGACGACTGTCTCTCTCTTCCTGCTATCCATTTGTATATCCTTATCGTGCGGAGCATTTAATTAAAACTAAACTCATACTCTGTTCCAACAAAATGCGCCATTTATTTATATACTCACACACTTCATCGCTGCTCCGGCAATGCACTTGAATGTGTATCGTCCAGCCAGACAAGGTACCCCCACAGAAAAAAAAGAAAAAAGAAGAGAAACTAAAACAAATGGCCAAAAAGGAAACAGCAATCCTTACAAGCACCACCACCAGTCTTGGCAGCCATATTCAATTCACAGCGATTCGTGTTAATATTTCAATCCTTATCGCGCACTCAGAGAAGCTGCCTGCTGCTGCCTGCTGCTGCTGGTGTGGAAGTGTGGAAGTAACCTTTTGCGCCGTTGTTGCACATAAATTTTCCTTGGAATCCAAGTAGAAGAAAAAAAGCGGTAAGCAATGCCACTGCCACACCATCAACGTCCACCGACCAAGCGAACTGATAAGCTGCTCGCTGGTGTGCGCGCGCCCGAGCTCTACTAACGAGCATCATTCCGATTCCGATTCCAAGCTGTGGACGGAGCTCCTGGTGGTATCTTATAAACTGCCAAACCGCTGCCGCTGCCGCTGCCGCTGCCGCCAGGAGCTGCTAGCTACCTTCGATAAGTTAGTTCTCTGGAATCGACGACCGTTTTTCACGCGTTTTATGCACCGGGGAAAATTTGCGCAGCCACAGCGACTCGTTCGTTATTATTCATACGAGAGAAGGTTTCCACATTTGGATCTCTCTTTTGGTTGCCACACAATTTGCATTCCGCGTTGCTTCATTGGTGTTAATCAGCAGCATCCGCGGAGAACAAAGAGACTTGAGAAAACTTCTGGAATTGGCTTATCCTGAGTATTTTGCATTTTTTTTTTTTTTAGCGCTGCGCTCTGTCTTTGTCACCTTTTGTGCTGGATGGTGCTTGCCCCGTGGGAACGAACTCGTCGACGATCGTGCGCTTCGATCTCGATACTTTGGCATTCACAGGGCAGCAGAGATTTGTGGGCACGTCTTTGTCGTGGCTACAAGGCTATTAGCACCTTTTGTCCGCGTTTATCAATCGGAAACATGGAATTCTTCTCAGAATTTTATTTGCGAAAAGATTGATTAGCAGCTCATAGGAATCTCAATTACCGATGTCAACACGCACACGCGCGATTAATGCGTCCAATTGCGTACAAAGCCACCAACCACTTACGACGCGGCACCATTAGCAGGAGCTGCAAATAGATACACAGATACACTCGCCAGCCACATTTCCCCACAGTCGTCACGCACATCCATTTGGCTGGATGGCCGTTGCAAATCGCTAAATATGTTAACATGCGCGGTGCAATTGCGCTTAGTTGAGACGCAGATACGGGGCCCAAGTGGTGCAGGTTTTTTTTTTTTTTGTTTTTTTGCGGCTGCTATTGAACTTGATGAATCACTTCGTCGTCGAGGAGTTAACAGATACAGACTCTAGCTCTAGCTCTAGAGTGTGCACTGCACACATTCCAAGGGAGCAACTGGTTCTTTCTCTGAGAGATTTGAATGCCAAAACGAGGATGATGATTGCGCTCATTTTAGAATGCGATTTTCATTAAAATCCGCGCTTAATTACTCGAGGAGAAGGAAATTTATCGAATGTGCTGGAGCAACATCCGGCAGGTCATTAATTTTAATCGGTTTTCGCCTAGGCGACAAATCAATTTGTTTATTTGGGCTAAGCACTTGTGAGTACTGGAGGATGGTTTGAGACTGTAGAATCATTAGAAGGCTGCCTTAAGCACTTGGAATTCTAGGGATGAAGAAACAGGAACTAGGAGGAGGAGAGCTAGAGCTGTCTACGCCTTTCTAGTTCTGCAAAAGGTTGTACCTATGCTTCCACCTTGTGATTCCTTTCATGGTGTCGTAGATAATAGCCTGGCAAAGATCTGTTTTAGTACCACGCAAAGGCGTTATATCCTGGCAGCCACATAACAGACAGCTGGTCTAATGATGAGAAGACATTTTGAAACCAACAGGGTGCCATGTTCAATAGAATCCCACTGTAGGCAGATATGGACTAGGCGACCGTGATGACAACAATGAGAGGTTGGTAGATAGATCTTTGTCCCCACACAACTGTAGAATGCCCTGGTACAACATCGATAGATTGAAGGGTCCCACAGCTCAACAATAATAAGGGAGTTACCTTTCGTATACTGTGGAAGGACCCATCCAAGAATATGGAGTGTTTGAAAACATTTTCCTTTGCGGATGGAGGAGACGTAGCAGAGACGTGGCTTACTGAGAATACCTTAAGGCAAACTGAGGAACAAAAAACAGTTGAATGCTCACATTCTAGTTCACGGGATTCCAGCAACAGAAGAAGCGAGATAGAATCCGTATGCGGCATTAAGATGAGTGAAGTCCAGCGTAACGAGCAACATGAAGAAGCAGAAGAAGGTATGACCTTAGAACCATTCAAAGAATCACTAAAACGATGACAGATAGTTGCACTAGCTTAAGCCAACATCCAGTGAAAGACTAAGACGGTTTGCGGCTTCATTCAGATGATGAACAACTCATGAGATGGCAAGATGTGTACTCCAGTCAAACTGAGTTCTTCGAGGTACCAAACCCCCGAATACGTATCGCCGAGCCCAGTAAGAACAAGATTTCTACTGCGATCAAAGCACTTCAAGCCAGCAAGGTGGTAGAACTTGATCAGTATACTCGTATCAGCTGAGTTCTTAAGATCATAGTGAACAACATCTGCAAAGCTACTCTTCCCACATGGAGTTTGAGAAGCTCAGACCTTCCTGATGAGTGGAAGAAGGGAATGTTCGTAAAGTTTCCTTAGATCAGTTTCCTGTTATAATTAAAATAATTGCTAAGATAGTCCTGGAGAACACCTAGTAGGTACAGACGACATTAATTCACTCTGAATTTTCCTGTGACCAACACATTCACACCTTGCTGGCTAATATTGCGGATTACAGATCATCAGTTCATTTTTTGTTCATCAATTTTGACAAGAGAAGTATTCCCCATAAATTGATGGGTCCTGCACAGAGATAAGTTACCTGAGGAAATCATGGTCGATAGTGGCGTACGACAGGGCTGTATTCTGTCACCGATTCTTTTTATATTGGTGATCAGTGGACTACGTTGGATTCTCGACTAAGGTGACGATGTACGTAATCCTTCAATCCTTCCCCTGATTACGGCCTTACAAACTCGGCTCGTTCATACTGGCAGTCACCTGAGCTGCAGTCATGGTTTCACTGACTGCTTTCCAAGCTTTTTGCTTGCTCAGCATCTGACTGATGATATTCTCTGAGGTCTAGCTTCCATATTGGGAGACAAAAAGTACAAACCTTTTTTCAAGGGCCGACCCCCAAGTTATACATAATTGGATCCACAGGGCTTATATACCTGAAGAGCGCCAGGTATACAGATACTCCGCGTTACTGTTGGGCTCCCAGCTAGCCTGATTCTTGCCACCGGTTGTATGGTACGTCAGTCCGTTGCTGGAGTTAGAGACAAGGGTGAGAGTTATGGGTCAAGGCGGAGGTTGACTACATTTTAGCCGCGTGTATCGTCTGGTTCAGTTCAGGATTTGATTCAGTGACTTTTTCGACAGCTCGTTGAGGAAGAAGTCTTCTAGGGCCGTCATTTTTGAAGGCAAGGGTTGAGGCAGAAAATCAGTCTTTATTGGTTTCCACTTATCAGACAGAGAAAGACTAAAGTATTCAGCACTGTGCCGCCACATCTTACATGCTGGCAGCCTTCATGATTGTCTTAAAAGTTCCTTAGTTGACGATTACCATTTCCGGTTCCTCTGATGGAAACAACATCGCTCTCATGACTTTCTGGTCAAAGAACTAGAGAAAGTAACCAACTAGAGATGAGCAAGAAATTAGATAACTTTCCCAACGCAATTAGGTGACAACCAAGCCCGTAATTGTATTACTGTCGCCCCCCCTGCAATTTATTCCCCGAAAAAATTACACAATGAATTCATTTTGATTTCGAGAAACCTATCTCTGCGCAAGCGAGCACACAACCTAATCGCTTCCATCTACCATCTAATAACATCATTTTAACCAGAGAACATAACAAATAACTCGACAGCCCTAATCAAAACACCATCAACAGACAGACAGACAGACAGACAGTGCGCGAAGAAACCAAAAACAAGGGCGTGACGACGCCTTCTCCAAAAATGATGATGATGAAAAATGAGCCCACGAAAAAAAACAAAAAAAAAACCCACAACTAATCACCAGGTGTGATGAAAAACTGTGCTCGTTTGGACCCTAATCTGGTTGGTCAACCTCAAGCCGTAATGATGGGCAATAATGGCGACGTGGTAATTAGAATTTAGAATTCGATTCATGTGTTGTGGCCGTAAAAAACAAGAAACCCACCGACGCGCACTTAGGTGCCCACACCCAGAATTCGAGTGCATTAAATCAACTGCCACTTTCCGCACTTTCCGCCGGACCCAAACCGACAAAAGGTCGGACAACACGGCAACGACAACGATCACTTAAAACGACAAACGAATGGCCACCGATTCTTGGACCATTTTACACCATCGACCGACCGTAGGAGCTCCTCCTCTGGAATTTACGATAATTTCTGTCGTTGAACTGACTGTCCTCGCCACGGATTAGTGGGCTCCTTTGAACTGTTTGTTCTCACACCTCGCGCACGGTTGTCACCTGTGCGTGGTATCGCAGAGTGCAGTGTGCAGTAGTAATCTGTATTCGCTTGTAATGACTGTCAATCGACAAAGTGGTCGCGCCGTGGATATGGTCGGTCTTATAACTGTATCCATTCTTATTGTTGAAGTATTTTGAAGGAATTCCTTCGAAAGAGCATCGAGAAAGAGGCTCCCTTTCTGCCTTTCTGCCCCCAAATGATGATATTCGAAACCGTGAGATCGCATTGCGCACCACCGATGGCCATAGGGTCCTACTGCCGTCGTCGTCGTCGACCCAAAAGGACCGTGCGCCAAAAGCATCGTGTGTGGTCCCTCCACCAAAGCAGCACAGGCGCACAGGTAAAGAAAGAAACTGCGATATCAGTCATCGCTTCTGCGCGCAGCACAGTACACACACAGTGTACAGTAGGTATCTAGAGTACGCGTCCGTTTAACCGGGCGAACATTTAAATTGTGTGATGCGATATCCTTAATGCCATGTTGCATGCCGCATTGATCGATCGTGTTAAGGAGAAAGGGGCAGCATGCCATTTCGATGAATACTCTTTTCGGTTTTATTGTTATGAGATGATAAATGGAATGTAATTGAGGGACATGATTAGGCCTGCAGGAAACAGGTCCTATAAACGGATACATTGTTAGGTATTTGAATGCATTTTCTTAGTAGAAATTCATAGGAGTTTTAACGACGTCACCCACCCAAGGATTCATACATCTTTTATTGGCTCCACGATCAGTGTCGATGGAAGCGATAATAGTACATATAACGTCTACTTCAATCGATGTAAGATCAGCTCTAGAGGGTGACATAGCCAATATGTACGCACCCATCTTCGCCAAACATTCCACAGGTCAAATCCTTGTCCTGAAGCTGCTCTGTTTGATTGGAAATTGCCACATGAATAAGGGTCCCAATCGATAGAGCGGAGAAGAAGTCTGGACCTTGATTGGACATTGATGCTCCAAGGCATACTACCATCCATTGAAGAATATTGAATGAGGGTAGGTTTCTGAGTTCTTGGGCTTATTTTTGATCGCAGCACTAGGGCTTCCCTTTTGGTAGTACTTTTCAAAGTATAAATGAGATCAGCTTCATCAACCAGTGAAAGGCCTGGATGTTTCTTTGCTTTTAGATGAGCAAGATCAAGAGTTTTGAACCCAGTATTCGCTAGCTATTCAGACACATCAACATCAGGAGGAGAGAAGTGACATATCAGGAAATTGTAGGCCGACAAACTGCCTCTCATCTGGTATAAATGGCGTCACCAGTGTCTTATGTGAAGTACCTAATCCACACCGACGTGGTGAGTGAGTTTAATCTCAAGTAACATTGTTAGACTATCTTGGCTAACACCAAACAAAAAGCTGTGTCTATTGGACATTGTAACGCAAGAGAGGAGTCCTATTTAAAACAGCAGACGTCCTTACCGTTCCCAGTTCTTTGGAGAGAAATGCTCAGAGGCTAGGTAGCTACTAGAATGATTTCTGTAGCGGCTGTTAGCGGGAGGAGTAAAAAAAGACCATTGCATTAAGAAGACTACCACTAGCCTTGATATCCTTATAGATGAGCATTAAAATTGAAGCAAAAGCCTCTCCTAGCTCTCCTTCATACAAAGAAGCAAATGATTCCAGGAGTAAGAAAGGGATTTACCCATCTTACACATTGGTAGCACCTTTTGGCTTAGGTGTTAGAGCGTGACAGCCGTATGGTAGGCATATCCCGGACTAGAGAACCTGTCACCAGTTTACTCGTACAAAGTTTGTAATACCCTGTCTATGGAGGGGGGGGGGGAGACGTTCTACACCCAGGCCCTGTATTGAATGGAGAAACGTTCAGAGTACTGAGATCGATTGCCATGATCATCTAAGCGAAAGCTAGGATTCGAACGTTGATTCTTATGCTCAGTATAAAGCCTACTATAAATTTATCTGACAGGCAAGTAACCTCCAATCAAACTAACAAATGCGCTGTTAGTGATCTAATAGACTAAAATGGACGAGGATTGGATATGGGAATTGATCCAGATCACTCCCTCAGTCATAGTTATGTAGACTGGAGGGTCTTGACATAACTCTGGCCTCCTGTTATGACTATTTATTGGTGGAGAAGTGAAGGGTAATAGAAGAATCGACTCTTTCAGATCATACGTTATACTAAAGTGCATACCACCTTTAGGAACCCTAGGTAAACTGACTGGAGTAGATATTTGGAAGTGGTTAACCACATTTTTAAAGACAGAGCTAACATTTCCTAACAATAAGATATTGATAGCAAAGTGGACAATCTCTGCAAGTCATTGAGGTGGTCTGCCCACTGAAGAGGGCGTCCAGATAGAGTAAGGCTCGAAAAGACAACATTAGAACATTCTACAATAGGGCGAAAGTTTTATGTGATGACACCACCTTGGAGGCGATTTTGTGAATCCATTTTGGCACTCAGCATTGCCTCCAAGATTTGTAAGAATAACGCTGTTTTTTTTTTAGTAAAACGGATGGCTCTTGAGCCAAGCGAAGTTAAGAAGTTTCTTGGTTGCAGGCCGCCAGATGGTTCTATTATAAATAGGGACTCAGAAGCGCCGACCATATCTTCTGATGATGTGGTAGACAATCTTTTTACCTGGAAAAGTCTCCACTGTAAAACTCCAGACAACGAGGGACACTTACAGACTAATAGTTACTTTGACACAGTGCCGGAGTATATGTTAGAAACCTCTAAAATGTAGAGAAGTAAGAGTGATCTTCATACACAAGGAAGACCAAGCTAGCTAGACAAAGGATTTCAGACCCATAAGTCATTCTACTCAAGGTTCCCGAAAGATGGAAATGGAAATCAGTAGAAACGGCTTTGCATCCACAACAACAAGCTAGAAGACGAGATCTGGACTCGGTAAATGTTGAGAGTGGCATAGTCAGAAATTGAACCCTTGGTTGTAGCTCTATAAGGAAACATGCTGCTAGTGGCAACCTCAAGGAAGGTGCCATCTCCCCGATTCTCTGGGTCCTAGTATTGATGGCGCTCTATTTACAAATATACTCTACAAGTAGTGTATATACCTTTGAGCCTAGTACTCAGAGTGCAGCACTTTAAAAGGATCTATTCTTACACATCTTATATTAGAAGTCATGTTGTCCACAGAGCTGGTTATCTTAGCAAATTCTACAACACTTGAAGGCTAGAATACAAGTTCCCTTGGACATTGACACCTCCAGAGAAGAATAAACTTTATTTTTCCATGCCTTAAGCAATATTCACTCGGTCTTTGTGTCCCCCCATCAGCCATGAACATCAATTGCAGTTCACTAGAGTCAAAAATTCAAACAAACAACCTTTACTTCCACCATGCCCATCCAATTGGCTTGAAATGTCGATTCAACCGATTGCAAAAGCAAACATCTCCTGTCCATCGCATAGTCCAGCTCAGCGCATTGGCCACACTAAAGGTCAACTAATCATTAAAATTTTTTTTTGGAATGCAAATTGAAAACCGGTAAATTGGATGGAAATCTTAACAACAATTAATGTACAAAGAACCTTCCTCCTCTTCGAATCGATCCTGTCCATGTTGTAACCTCACTTATCGCGTGCCAATGCAATTATCCTTTTGTAAATTATTAACTCCCTGTTTGGCCAGCAAATTGGATGGCAGTGCTCCTTCGTGGGAACACTTTTTCCATCGCATTCACGGTAATCAAATAAAATCGTTCTAGGACTTGAGATACATTGCAACTTCGCACCAAACGTGACATTTCTTCGTTCGTTCTGCTTAATTTGCATGCCATGCCTGGCCCAGGCCTTCCTAACAAGGCAAGTGTCATTCGACAAACAACAAAAAAAGGAGTAATAGTTCAGCAGCTAAATGGAATTCTAAAAAAAAGGGGTTCCGTGTAAATTTGAAAAAAAAAATCCAATTTTCGGTGCAGCGCTGCGCGTATGTATGCAATAATACGCAACGCGCAGTGATGGGTGCCCACGGATGTGTTGGCTGGATGGTGGCAAAGTACACACCATGGAACATGCTACCAGGTTAGTTAGGTTGCAACCGGGGGCCATGTACGCCATTACCACACATTTTCATTTGCATGCCGCAGCGCTGCAGCAGAGAGGAAGCAGAGAGAAAAGGACGAAGATGTATGAGTTTTTCGTGCAGAATACGTGGCAGCTTCCTTGGTTATCCGATTTCGTTTGCATTAGGCTCGCTGTCCTCACTTAATTAAAAGAACATGGCACTGTTTTCAAGATGACGCGACGACGGCCTGAGTTGGCGGCGTAATTAACGTTTAATTTTTGAATGTGTTCGCCTAGTTGACAACGTGTCCTATTGGACTATGTTCGGTTCAATTAATTTCTACGTGCGTATGCATGTTTAGATCGACCGATTTGAGGTGTGAACTGGTGTTTGCTCTTGCCCATGGCATCTACTCGATAACCGGAAATGATTGCGACTGGGTTAGCTGCCATATTTGCGTTTTAACTAGAAAAAAATCCGTAGTGCTTGATAGTTATGCTAAAAATTGTAAGGCTAGAGACCGAACTCTCTATTGACAGTAATTTTGAATTGTTCAGAAGTATCTACAGTCAATCAGTAAAGTAGGATATAGTGCAAAATAAACGTTTGATAGCATCTAAAACTTCAAGGGAGTTAGGGACTTTGTCTACCTTGGCTCTGCTATTAAATCTGACAAAAATACCAGCGCAGAAGTCAAGCGAACAATAACTCTTTCTAATCGCTGTTTTTTCAGTTTAACAAAGCAATTTATGTCTCAAAGAACTAAGAAGATTTCCTATAAGACCCTGATCATTTAAGTTCTGCTTTACGGCGCTGAAACATGGACTTATTTAAAAGTGGATGAAGATTTCCTTGAGAGGAAAATTCTTGTTAAAATAATCGGTAGGTGGCAGCTAATGACCGAGCTAGGGATTATTGGTTGAGAACCAAGAGCACTCCAAACTGTCTTAAGAGTTAAGGTCTTAAAGAAGCTCATCGGACTCAATGTTCAATTAGCTAATTGCCTCCGACCGATTATTTACCAAGAATTTTCCTCTCGACCGAATGGAGGAGAAAATACAACCGCGAACGCGAACGTTACGTTGACTGACACAGTAGGCTAGTGCTGTTCAAGATAAGGGAACAAAGGTTGCGTCACTTCCTCTAGTGTTTTAGCCACAACAACCACTGCTATATCGTCAGCGTAGCCCATTATATGTACTCCTCTTGGTTTACGAACCCGTAGTACCCCATCATACATAACGTTCCACAAGGCTGGGCCCAACACTGTTCCCTGTGGTACTCCTCCTGTAATTTTATATATTTTAGGCCCTTCTTCCGTATCATAATGGAGCCGTATCATATTATTCCGCGCAGAAAGTTAGGGATGCGCATGTCCTTCAACGCTCTCATAATGCAGCTCAATTTGGCATCTCATTATCTGGGCTGTTTCCTGTGGAAGCTGTTTGAATACCAACATATGTAGATCTGTTAACGAAAAATTAATAGCAATTATTAAGGCTACATATGATGGGTCCACATGTCACGTATTGCACAGAGGGAGGCTGTCTGACGAATTCGAAGTCCAAAGTGGGGTTCAACAAGGCTGCATACTTTCACCAATACTGTTCTTATTGGTGATTAGCGATGTGCTGAATGCAGCCTTATCAACAGGAAATGGAGGAATTCAATGGACTCTTACATCTGAACTCAAGCACCTCGACTGTGCCGATGATGTATGCCTTCTGTCTCACAGAATAAGGGACCTTCACCAAATGACAGCAAATGTGGAGCGGGAAGCAGACGTGGGTCGTTGGGCTGCAAGCAAAGAACTCATCAACTCATGAATGCATTGCTGGACAAATAGTTGAGTGAGTAGAGAGTTTCCAATACTCAACCGATGGCGGAACCGAACTGGATATAGCCAGCCGAATAGGTGAAGCAAAATCTGCGTTTGGAATGCTATCCACAGTTTAGCGAAGTAATGCAATTAGCATAAACACCAAGCTACGACTATTCCGTTCCAACGTTGAATCCGTGCTGCTTTATGAATGTGGTACCTGGAGAATGACCGTTTGTCAATGCGTGCCTGCGCTACATGTTAAGGATATTCTGGCCAAACCGTATCTCTAACGAACAGCTTTATCAGAGAACGGGCCATGACGACGAAAGTGGCAGTTGATTGGTCACACTCTCCAAAAGGGTGACAGATCCATAGCTAGCCAAGCGATGCAATGGACCTTGCTTACCCAGGATGGCAGGATACACGGTGGTCCTAGGAGTACGTGGCGCAGAACAGTGGAGAAGGAAGCACGGCAACTGGGAAAGAGTTGCGGTGAGCTGAGGCACATTTCCAGAAATCGCACACGATGGCGCGTAGGCATTGTAGAGGCCCTAGGACCCACAAGGGGATATAAGTAAAAGGAAGTATGTACACAGGTACTAAAGTGCTTTTTTGAGCTGGTAAAGTGATCAATATTGGATTCTCTTAATAAGCTGTATTCATTGAAATACAAGTATGTAATATCTTTTGATCTTTTGTTAAAGGAATCTATAAATATCTGAGCATTTTTTTGAATGGTTTCAAGTGCTTTTCGTCATATTCCCATCGATCTACCACCACCTTTAGGAATCACGACCTGTATATATACATAGCTTAGGAGCCTGATCAGCCACGATCATCAATGACGCCTGTGTGACCAGAGACCGAAGTGAGTGAGAGAGTCTTGCGCTTATAATATTCTAGAGTGATTTTCGACTACCAATCATGGCCATTAAAGAGGTAGGTATTCGACTGGATGACAATTTGTAACACGATGTGACTTGTTGGAACTATCTTGTTGGAACTACACACCTAAAACTGATGTCAAGTCAATCCAACTTTGACCAAAAATAGTCTTCCAACCTGGACCTATAATAAATACCAATGACTGTAACTCGACAATGAACGCTTCCTATCAGATGGCCCAGTCGCCAAATTTCAGAAATTTTAGAATCTCTCTAAAATTTTTTTAAGAATTTCCGCCCGTTCGGCAAGCATGAAATGATCCCTGACAAATTGGCAGATCTTACTTAATATTCTGACAGACAGACGTCACTGGTAACTTTGACAGCTGCTGAAATATAACAATTGGCAAAAGTATTACTGCTATCTGGTCACACTATATTAAAGTACAATTGGTTTTGTGCCTATTGACAAGCTCTTTACCTTAATTCTTACAAATGCATTTGAACATTACAGCCATATTCATATTTCTTCAAAAAAAAAGCCTAAATGTAGAGCTCTAGTTGCAAAACTGTAAGGTAAGAGCGATGAAGGTAGCTTGAAACATTTCGCTTGGTTCTCATAGCAGTAAACACGGCTAAATTCTATGTAGATACATATACTAGGACCACCGACGGCACAGTCCTATAACTGCCTTTTCTTTTCCTTATTCCTTTATCCTGCAGCTAAATAACATACATATGTACCTATGAATGCATTCAATTTACGCCTCAGAGGGATTATTTTCAATCGATATCCCCGCAAGCTATTCAAATTCTAATTCGCAATTGAAACCTTTCAAATGACCAATAAAACAAGGAAGCAATCATATCAAATGTAAAATCCACATAAGTCTTAAAAAAACCAAGTAAAAAGACCGACAGCAGGAACCATTAACTCTTTTCAACCAATTAATACTTTTTTAATGACAAAATTACTCCAAATACACGGTTCGTATCGCATGAATTCCATCTACAAATCCGTTCCATGCATCATTGCTTTTAATTACACCATTTCGACGTGTATCTAGCACTAAAATGGAAAAAAACAAATCCAAATCACTTTAGATTTGGACTAATGTATTGGTATAAAAATCCGATTTGAAGTTCACACGAAAGAGTGACAAATTGTCATTAAAGCCTAATAACTGAACAAAACGGAAAATGAACAGATGAACCTACATACTGTATGAGACACCGACCATTCCCCAGGCAGCGCATCCAAAAATTGACTGGCCATTTGGTTGGTATGGCATCCTTTGCGCCAAGACCGGCGCACAACACGATTAATGCCTAATCAAGTTTATTCAGATTCCCCACGACAAGGAGTGGGGAAAACAATGCCCAAAAACTGGTTCCATCATACTCATACATCTACCTACAAAAAAGGTTCAGGAGAAACATAGGGAACATCCCTTTTGCCATCGTCATTTCGGCCAGGTGTCTGATCAGAGATATTACCTTGTCAATGGCCACAGAACATCTGCTTGGGAATGTGTGCGCATCCACTCGATGCTCTCATCTTACGTGGTCCATTGGGGCGGAGTCTGAGCAAAGGAACATAAAAACGAAAGATTGTCCAATTACAGAAGGATGTTTTGTTGCTTCTTGTGTTGCTCTTCTGCTGAGCATGTCCTTTTGTGATGTCTTCGAGAAATCGATTTACTGATGCTGTGGAGGGGATACTTTTATCACCTTATTTGCAAATCCTCTGATAGCAGATGATGAGTTTTTTTTTTTTTTTTTTTATGACTCTTCAGAGTGAGAACATGATGTTTCATTTGGAAATGGCATACCTAAATGATGCTATTTAATTAGGAGTCTTGTTGTACAAGTGGGATAGGAAATTACAAGATTGGGGGGATTCATTTATAGGATAAACATTGAGGCACTTCTAGGCATGGAAGGAGAAAAGGCAAACAAACAAAAGGTTTGTACGTTCCCCAAAGTTTGCACTTAAGCTTAAGAAGGACTTCAATAGGATATGTGATACCAAGGCAAAAAGAAAGGTTACTTGAAAGCGAAAGAGTCCTTATTTCCCCCATTACTTCTGACTTATCACTCTTCGCACACTTAAAAGGAGTTGTTCTTCATCGGGGTTAGAACTTACTTACTTAAAGGGCTCCCGACCCTTGTAGAGTCCCTGTCTGAGACATCGTTGCCTTCCAACCTCTGCGGTCCCGAGCACGCTGCTTCCAGTTGTGAAGACCTAGTCTTCTGGCGTCCGCGACAGCTTGGTCTTTGTACCCGAGGTTCGGTCTTCTTCGCTTGGCTCGAGCATTGTTGTCCATTTGCTCGATGTGGCCGAGCCAATGTAGTTTGCGTGTCTTGGCTTTTTGGACTACATCCACATCCTGGTACAGCTAATATCATCTCCTGGCCTTGAAAGAGCTCCGAAGAGCGTTACACGACACATCTGGATAAGTTTTGTCGGTATCCCGAATCGGGCCATCACCTGGTAGAGGTCAAGACGATGAATGCTGTCATAGGCGGCTTTAAAGTCGATGAAAAGGTGGTGGGTTTCGACTTGAAATCCGTTGGTCTTTTCCAGCATTTGTCTGAGTGTGAAAATTTGGTCTCTTGTCGATCTGCCGGGCCTGAAGAAAGGTTTAAGACGTTCACACAATACGTTGGATAGGATCTTATATGCGACATTTAACAGGGACATGCCTCGGTAGTTCTTACAAGACATAGGATCGCCTTTATTGAAGATGGGGCATATAGAGCTGATACTCCAGTCGTGGGGCATCAATGATCATGATCAATGGTCCTGATCAATGATAACCGATTTCTTTTGCCACAAATTGGATGATTTGGATGTGGTTGTTGAGTGATTTGAGCGCATCGTTATCTCACACAGAGAGGAGATGAACTTGTCCCCTTGTTAGACTCAGACATACAGGCTGGTCTCTCGCAGATGCTAGCCACTCTACGAAGCCGCGGTGGCCATTTAAATGTCATTGAGACTCCTTTGATTCTTCACTCACAACTTGTTCTACTTAATTTCGACATCTACCCGTCCCTTTTGGGAAACTCTGTATATGCATCCAGGAAGTGTGGTCGCAGCTATCCGTAGTAGCACCTAATTGGATGTGAGCAGTCAAAGGTGCCCTTAAACTCAGCCTCCTCTTCCGTAAAACGCCGAATTTCCCCGAAAACTAGAAAATATTTTAGTTCTTTGTCACCTGCAACAGTTGAATGCTTAAATCGTTGCCAAATTCTTGGGCTTGGCCTAGCAATTGTTTCCTTGTTAACTGCCCCATTTTACCATTAAAAAAGGAACTATTGTCGACATTAAAATGACGTCTCATTGAGTCATACATTCTTCCGTACTCGTTTGCCTTTCAATAGCCGATTACACAAAATGTCTGTATTTGTGGTAAGATCATACGTTTGCCCTGTGCCTCAATCGAGAAACCACAAATTGAGAGCAACAAATGCAGGAAAGGGGCTGTGCCCATACACACAAAACGAACGGACGACAGCGTACAAAATCGATTCTGGCAAAAATAAATAATTTATATCTCGATACGTGCCGCAAAGCGGACAAAAAAAGGGACTCTTAAAGCCCAGCCTAAACGAAGTATACGCTAAAATTTGGCCCCAACTCAAGAAACCAGCAAAACCGCCATGAAAATAAAATGTATCTGTCCCAGCTTAGGCTGAAATCTTGATTAAGGAACCACACTGGCCATGGGCATGGACAAGAAAAAAAAAAAAAAAAAAAAAAAACCAAGAACCGAAAACAACAGCCTCAGTCTGGGATCCAACTCCCGCACCATATAAAGGTGAGACCATGAAATCGGGCCGAGGTGCAAAAACAACGACCGCAACCACAGAAAGGCAAAAAAAGTAACCCCCCACCCATACGATCATTGGAGGACCCTTTGGTCGGTTTTAACATCCAACCTAAATCAAGCAATCAGAAAGGTATTCGTGGCTAACCCTTTAGCATGGCGGACGTGTGTGTACTAGTACTTGGAAACGTGAGCGCGCGCGCACACACGAAACGCAACCCAAGACGCGTAGCGTATCCCTTTTGATTGCGATGCCTGATGAGTCCATTCCAGCGGACGGACGACGAACGAATTCGTGGAACCAATGGTCCTACATCTCTGCACACATGCTTCTCCTCTTCTCGTCCGTCGTCGTGTGCAGATGGAATAATTTCTTTTTTGCAAAAGCAACAACAGTCTAAGCTTGGGACTCTGCGTCGATTGTGCAAAAAATGATTCCCCCCCTCCCCTTCGTGCACAACACACACTACAGGAGCAAAAGGATTCGAATTCGATTCGATTTATCGGAAATCACGATCAGACTTTGATTTAGGTGCCTGAATTTGGGCATACAAGGATTTTTCATTCGGTAATAATAAAGTAATTTCTGCTTTGATCTCGCAGTTGGGATTATCTGGAATTCGCCAAGATTAATGGGCCGGCCATATTGTTATTTTTCCGGTGAAGCACCAACCCAACAAAGAAAAAAAAAAACTAATATTTGTTGGGATATCTTTAAGGGAGTATGCACACGCCAAAGGAGTGCTCGAGGGTTTAAGGAATAATAGGGATAAGTGCTGAAGGAACTAATAGGAAATTACTAAACGTGGTCAGTGGCCTACATATGAGTGAGTTCGGCTTAGCCTGATACCATTGATGTGTTTAAGCAACACTTCCAGCAGTTGCTTAACGGGCAGCAAATAGAGAGAGTGATAGGGCAAGACGAGAAGAACCAACGCCTTCACCCAGTATTGAAGAAGTTAATGTCGTAGCCATCAGAAAATTGGCGCTGGCTTTGATCGACTTCCAGCTGAACTCTTTAAATCCGGAGGTGATGTCTTGGTGGGGTGCATGCATCAAATCATCAACCAAGTATGGGTGGAGGAACGCATTCCCGACGACTGGAGTATCTATATGCCCCATCTTCAATAAAGGCGATCCTATGTCTTGTAAGAACTACCGAGGCATGTCCCTGTTAAATGTCGCATATAAGATCCTGTCCATTGTGTGAACGTCTTAAGCCTTTCTTCAGGCCCGGCAGATCGACAACAGACCACATTTTCACACTCAGACAAATCCTGGAAAAGACCGCCTATGACAGCATTCATCGTCTTGAGCTCTACCAGTCGATGGCCCAATTCGGGATACCGGCAAAACTTATTCAGCTGGAAGACACGTGATGCTCTGTGTAATTTGGAAACAACTATTCGGACTTCTTCCAAGGCAAGGAAATGATATGAGCTGTTCCAGGATGTGGATGTAGTCCAAAAAGCCAAGACACGCAGACTACATTGGCTCGGCCACATCGAGCAAATGGACAACAATGCTCCAGCCAAGAGGATATTCGAATCCCAGTCCCCAGATTCGAGGCGGCGAAGAAGACCGAACCTCTGGTACAAAGACCAAACTGTCGTGGATGCCAGAAAACTTGGTCTTCACAACTGCAAGCAGCGTGCTCGGGACCGCAGAGGATGGAAGGCAACGATGTCTCAGACAGGGACTCTACAAGGGTCGGGAGCCCTTTAATTAAAGTAGAGTTTAATAGACTCAATATATTCTTGTTTAATATTTTGCTAAGGAGTAGCAAGTGTTTCAGGAAAGAAAGCACATCTCTTCAGGTATTTCATCAACGACTGGAGCTCTCTTAAGGGTTGCCTATGTTGACTCCGGCATATGTGTCTATATGGGCATCTAATTTGGTTTAGAACGCTGGGCATTCCGAGAGAAGATTTCCACTCGCACTTTGAAAGTAGTTGTATGATATAGTGCGTCCCCCGTTCGAAGTCATCATATATTCCTTCGGTTCAAGATTGAGGGATGACCGTCGGGCTTAGCAGGCCATAGTGCAGCCTTCTTTAGTTTACGTGCAGTTTTAGCTGCCACAGATTCAGTATTGTTTTCAGGACAGCTGTTCAAGTTGGAGTTGGATTGAGTTGGACTTCCTTATCTGGCAGAGGTGTGTCAGCCGGACAATATGTTCATGCATCTACAGACCCAAGAAAGTGACATTTCAGCAGAACTTCCAGTGTGTTCTGAGAAGAGTGCCTCCAGCTGTTGTCGAAGGTCTTGATAGAAGAATCCTACGACCGGGATACATTCGATAGAGTTGTCCTTTTGGTAGTACATTCATAAGTAGTAGTGTGTTTCCTCTTACAAAATTGTTTATAAGTTTTTTTTCGACTAAATGAAGATCTTTATTGCGCCTTTTATTGAGGTTAGCTAGAACTTCTCTTTGAAGCTATTTTGGTTGCATGAAAAGTTTCTGGAGTATGAGTGACTCAATGAATGACTGGATGCTTCTTGAAGTCCTTCAGAAATCAGCTTGCTGTCTATCAGCAGAAAAGACTACTACTAACACTTCCCTTCCTTAGTCACAGTCTGCATTTCCAAAGAGTGAGCAAGGAGACTGCGATACCTTGTGACAGATTTTCGTTCCTGATCCCATAAACACGTACCTATTCTTCAAAGGCAACGACACACGTGTGGTAAAAGGCCAGAACCAATTTATTTCCTCACGTCAGCTGGAACAAATTTAGTGCATGATAATTCTCAAAAACTTTGCTGAACGACTCTATTTTCTTGAATTTATTAAGTCGCCCATTCAAATTTAATTGCTTTGCTAGGCTTTTGCCTTTTTTTTTTTTGTCTACTAAAACTCATTTTGGTATTTCCTGTCAAGGTATCTCTATACTTTCATTGCCTATAAGCTCGTATTAATTGGCGCGGGGTATTCTCTATTCCAAGAAATAGAAGATGACTTTTTGAAATTTATATCCACGCAAGTATCATAAATTCATTGAATTCCAAGATTTTTCCATCCGAACTTAATCAAGCCCCCAAACTGTGCGCAGGCAGATGATGATCACGACGACGACGACATGTGTGGTGACATTGGTTAAATAATTTCGTTAAACTCTGTGTGACTTCAAGAAGGTGGCAATGGGACTCAAGTTACCATTAAACCATTCGCCATCATCCATCACAGCTGAATCATCGCATCCAGACCGTCAACAAAGACATATAACACTCGTACTCGCGGATATAAATTCAAGACGAGAGACCATTTAGACTGACCCAAACGAAAAAAAAAAACTCGTTCCTCCATGCGCAAATGTGTGCTCTTAACAATTTAATTTATTCGCTAAAATTCAACTGCAGAAGTTGTGTTTCACACCGGAATTCAGTGGTTTCCTGTGCGAAGATTGCACAAAAAAAAAAAAGGAATGCCCCTTCCATTCCATCCTGTGGCAGGAGTATGAGTGAGGTACAGAAAGAGCGAAAATTAAAACATACGTGGACGTTTATCGCGACATAATTGCAGCGATGAATATCTGCGGTAGTGATCTATCAAGGTGTCCGTCCGTTGGCTGTTGTTAATTTGATATTGTATCCTTTGCTTGGTTTCGATGAAATGCATGGATATGTCTCAACAGGAAGAAGGATCGAATTGCAATCGGAAGGTTGGAGGATTGTGTATCTAATGATGAGATGGTCCGCCGTTTAATCCTGGAAACAAACTTGTAAAAAAAATTGATTTTTCACTGTCCTCCCTCGCACAAAGGTCTGACAAACATCCATATTGTCACGTCAAACTGAGAAAATTTATGGACGGAAAATTGGACGACCAAGCAACCAAATTCACTTCCTTTAACACTTTAGTCAGATGGAAACTGTAAGCTAAGCGCTAACAGTCAACGGCTGACGCTGCTATCAAAGGAGTAAGGATGGACGTTACTCAGCCAAGTTGTTCTAGCGGTTTGATGTAGTTGCCAGATTTTACAAATTTCTTACCATTTTAATTTCATTTAAGGAATACGCAATATTCTTTACGAAACACGAAGTCCAATGAATTGGGTATGATGCTACATTTACACGAATGTCACTATTTACGTCAAAAAATTTATATTTGTCATAACTCATCTTTCCATATTATGACAAGCCCGTACATTATTTTCTGACAAAATGTCATAATTTGGTCGACGTTGTTTTTCTAAGTACAAATCCAAAAATACTTTTTCCATTTACAAATTCTGACAGTATTTGTCATTATTTAATGAGTGTACTCATGTCAGTAGTAAATATAAATCTGTCATAAAAGAAAAGAGTTCATTTTTCTAAAGTTTACCAGAAAATTGTAATAAGCTCGCAGCATCTGAGCATAAATACACGTTACAACAGTTGTTGTAAAGGGTGATTTATTTAAAGGTAGTTTTTTGTCTATGCATTTTTTGACAAATAACACATGAGTCTTGTTAGTATGACACAATTTTTTTATTTCTCATTTTTTGACATTTTTTTAATGGGAAGACTTATCTTGATACAGTGTCTAAAAATTAGTCAGCTGCCTGCGGTAAAGTGTATAAGCAAATTGTCTAAAAATCAACTCGCAGAGATTGAAGAGCTGCCATTGCATCCAGACTAATGGCCTGGTTCATATTTTCTCAAGAACGTTGGCCAGAACCATAGACAAATCTTAATTAGACCGACAACTTTGGTTCGTTTGACAGATCCGCGTCCCTCAAGCTAAAATCCGCTAGATTTTGTCGTTGTATTCTGACAGTCAAGCAAAATCAAATGGGAGCTCACTATTTTCACACATACGATTACAAAATCCGGCGATTTTTTTTTTTTGATATCTATGGCCGCAGCCATTTTGTACATACAATTTGTTGTTGTTTATGGAATAAAAGAGCAAAATAATAGTTAGGTCTTGGTCTTGGTTAT
The DNA here is from genome assembly GCA_949716465.1 of Chalcosyrphus nemorum. Taxonomy (NCBI): domain Eukaryota; kingdom Metazoa; phylum Arthropoda; class Insecta; order Diptera; family Syrphidae; genus Chalcosyrphus; species Chalcosyrphus nemorum. The sequence goes on along the minus strand of OX454332.1, from coordinate 78,503,316 downwards.
TCACAAACATGGTAATTAGGCTCCTCCTATTTGCAGCACTAAAGGGGCAGGGGAAGTTCGAGTTGACTGTCTAGTTTAGTTTGTCTATGGCCAGAACGTGACTTTCACTAGCGCCCATTATATGTATTTGACATTTGGTACCAATGAAACAGCGCTACTTTCTTATTCTGCTTTCTCGAATACAACTCTGTACGATGGGCTGTAAGAGTTGCCTTTGTGAGGAAACCTGTGCAGGTGTGTTCTGAAACATCCAAGACCAGTAAATTCCTGTGCCAGCAAACATTCAGCTCTCCATGCTTCCTATTGATCCAGCTGTCTATGTTCGAGATCAATCCTTGCGTTCTAGTCTTACGAGGCTAGTCTTTGATGGTACTTCCGTATTACTTCGACTCATTGCTGTTAATACCATTTTGCAGGTGACTCTATTATTCTGAGGGATTTCTCTAGCAAGAATGTCTTTGGTCTTTGGTGCCATGTGACCCACTTCACATGCTGCGTCCTAGGAGGGAGGGCGCCAAAGTGAAGTGGGGCTTCAGACCAGCTGTGGTAAACTGGATATGGTTCACTAGTAAGGTGGACGGTACTTGAGAAGCAATATCAGCTTTCAAACCTCACCAAAATCCAGAGGGCGGCATGCATCGGAATCATGGAATCATTGAGAAAAACACCGACGGCGGCAACGGAAACCATGCTTAGGTTCATTCCGCTTGAAATTTATTGTTGTAGTCTGGCAGTTAAAACTGCTATAAGATTGAGTCAAGGCCGATTGTGGCCATCAAACTCTTACGACCACGCCTCCATTCTGTCCCGATGGGAGGCTACCAATGGGTGGACGGAAATAGATCACATGAACCCGATGTTAACATTCGAAAGGAGATTCAATGCAAGGATTCCTGACAGAAGTTACTGGAAGAATTGGAGGACTAAAAGAGAGGAAACGAGAAGGCGGATGAGTTTGCTAGGAAAGGGTCGACGCTGCACATATCGCGGGCCCTTCCCTTTGTAACAGCCCCAGTCAGTTCTTTAAAGAAAAAAGTAGAACATGAAGCCATCGATCGTGCAAACAGACGCTGGGTTCAGCTGGATACATGAGCAACGGCTAGAGCTCTATGGCCGGCCTTTAGCAAGAAGAGATCATCTGGCGTAATTACCGGCCATTGTGTCATTGGCCTTCACGCAGAGAGACTCGGTGTGCTGCATAATGACTAGAAGCTGCAGAGACGAAGAAGAAATCGAATCTATTCGTCATCTGCTGTGTGACTGTCCTGCCCTATCTGTTAGAAGGAAGAGAACTCTTGGCAGTCATTTCTTCTCGGAGCTGGAGGACTTAGGCAATGTTGAGCTGGTGGACTTCTTGAGATTTACATATTACTATCTGGGTGGTTCTAACAGCGGACCTTATTACAGCGTTCCCAGGGTTAAATGATTGGGCACAATGGACCCGAATTGTGGGTCTAAGTGAGCAGTGACCTTCTGGTCACAAGGCACCCATCTACCTAACCTCACCTAAAGTGAAGTCTCCATGATTAGTAATCTGCTGTTGAGCAGTACTTCTGTCTTTCCTTCTGATAGTCATAGTTCCAGTCAGTCCAGTTCCAGTCCTCAACCATCTCGATAGCTTCATTTCAGTCATGTTCTAACTCTATAAGGATTTTCGTCACTATCGGCGAAACTAGATCTAAGGATTCAAAGCTTGAGCACGTCATCATACATTATGTTCCACTGTAGCCGGTCCTTGCACGAAGTCTTGGGAAAAACCGCCTGTGACGGTGTATTGCGTCGTTCCACCGTCAGTATTGTAGAGCACTTCTAAATAGTCCCTAATTATCTCCTGAAGATAGTCTCAAGGCCAGTTTCTGACATCTTTTCCATCGTCTTTTTTGCCATATTCACGACTTCATTGATAGCGTTGCGTCGTTCGTACGAAAATCCCTCCAGTCTATCACTTATGAATCGTAACTTTGTTGCAAATTTCCATAATCCCTCGGAGTAAATACAGTACGTGTCTTTCATAATTTCCAAAGTTCAACGCAAAGAAAAAAGAGAAGAAAAACACCAGGCCCAGAGAAAATTGTTATTGAATTTTCTTAAGCGGGCCCAGGCAATAACAATTTTCACATAATCTCCCGCAAAACATAACTCCCATCTTTAAGATACACGAGTACCAGTAAACTAATCGAGATGATGCATCATATCATACCTGTACTGTAGCAGCTATATCTCTCTCGTGTAGCTTGCAGAAATGCATGTGCTTTCGTCCCTGCCTTGTCCTACGAACGTCATCGTGGTCTTCTTCTGCTGCCAGCCAGAACCATCAAGAGAGAGAGTGGTGCTGTGTACTCTGTAATTTCCTTTTAACCAACAAATTGCTGCAAAGCATTTTAGCACTGCAATTTCGCGAAACGATCGCGCGTTTTTATCGCTTAATTTTTCTTTTTCGCATGTTGGCTTGGCTTGACTTGGACTGCAGTGGAAGAAGAAGGAATTCTCTCCTCGCGGCCGGCCCCGCGCCCCTCGTTTTTTATCAAGGAACCCTTTGGAGTGACCGATCCGCGGCCGCATTAACATTTCATAATGGCAAATTAAAACATAAATCGTGCGCGCCATGATGCTTTATAATGGCCATTATGTACTTAAGTCGTCGTTTTGTGGAGCAGTGCCCCCCCTTATTGGAGGGAACAAGGCTGAGGAACTGAACTGAAGAGATACCATATTTATGCGCAGTTAGTCTCTTGTACTTGTGTGTACCTAGTCGGTCCGACGAGCGACGACGACGGGGCACATTGTGATTACCCAATGCAATGATTTAATAATCATCTCCGGTGCTTGGAATGGGAAATGGGGCGGTATCCTTTGAGCAGCTGGACAGCGGTGCTTATTAAATAATTTACTTAAGTACGTTATTAAGTGTTTTAGGTTGTTGTTGCTTGTGTTGCTATTGGGAAGGAACAGAAAGCTTTTCTGGTTTTGCGAGGCATGAAAGCGAATCAAATTTGTTTCGATGAAATAATAGCTTATAACCTTAAATGGGAGGAAGATCAAATTCAACCCTGCAGGTGTGCGAAGTTTGTTATTTCAAAATTTATTCCTCTCCTTCTTCTGAGTAGCTCTTTTTTTTTTAATAATATTAACTTAGGACAAGATTGTGTAACTAAACTGTTGACTAGAGTTGACATGGTTTACTTTGGAATGTATGACTGTATGACGGTATCTATCTCATCAGTGATTGTACACCATTTTGTATACTCATCATCCAATGGTAGTAAGTAGTAGTTGGAAAGTTGCAGGGTGGGCATTTACTTAGCACACAATCATCCAGAAACTCTCGAGTCATACCAGCGACGTCCAAGTGAAGCTGGTAACAACAGTGACATATCAGAACATATGTACATAGTCCTAGGTCAAGTTAAGTTAGCTAGATGTGCCTTGTGACAAAGGAGTCTCTGCTCAGTTAAGACCAACAGATCGGGTCCACTGTCCATTGAACAGGCTCTTACAGAAAGTCCTATCCAGATAGTGATATAAATCTCAGGAAGTCCATCAGCCCAACGTTGTCTAAGTCCTCCAGCTCCGAGAAGAAGATACTGCAGGACAATTACACATTTACTGTCTGAGGAACAGACTAAACTTCTTCTACAAAAGTCCAAGAGCTAAGTCTTACCAGAGAGGATGATCTCTTCTTGCTAAAGACCAGAATGAGATGCTCACATATAGCTCTAGGATTGGAGCAACATCTACTATCTCAGAGACTTCCCAGAGGTCACATGGGAGCTCCGAAAGTTTCCTTCAGATTTCAGCTTCGGCGTGGAGCAGTCACTGGATAGATCTATAGAGATGATGCAGATGTTGTGGTTCTTAGAGCACCACTGATACAGATGCAGCCCTTTGTATTTTCATTTTAAAATGGGACTTTATTTAATACAGACTGCCATACATCAACGCCATGCAAAGCGATGTGTCTGATAACAGGCATAACCAAAGTGTAGCACTGTGTTTTGGCTCTGTCTATGAAGCCAAGACTAGTGCCGCCATCTTGTAGAGTACCACAACTGAATGTCTGCCAGCATTCTAGCTTATGTCAATGATCCTACATCTTAGACGTTGTTCGATTCCTACAACTTAAGCGATTTCCTCTGGTCTGACATTGGTTAAGGCACCTTTTTCCTTCATGCAGTGTGGCTTGTGGTACCATCTTTTAGAAACCACATATCACTGAAATCAAGTCCATCTAATTCTGGCCAAAAATAGTCTTCCAGTGTGGCACTATAGCAAACTCGATTGACTGGTGGCTTCAACGGCTCCTAGTAATGGACGTTTCTCGTGAGAGACTCACCTGACTGAAGCCTGAGTTTGGGCTTGGACACAAAACTCTATTTCCCGTCAACAAATCTGTCACCTGTCATCTGTCAATGGCACCTTTGGTTTCCGCAAACAGTCTTCCTCTATGCAAAATGTCATACGTGAATCTATGCCTCTCCTGTGCAAGGCTCACCAATATACTCGCAATCAATGAGCAGCAGATGAAGCGGTGTATATTAGGTTCACTACTCGATGTTCATGCGTAGAGTCATGAGTCATTCATGCTCATGAGGCGTCTAATCAGACACTAATCAGATATCCCTCCATTTGTCGCCTTGATATTGATATTTTCTGGGATTCGTACCCTTTAGTCATAGTACATCCACTCTTCACTGTTCCAAAACACTCGGGACTATCAGACTCCTTCAAGCAAGCGGAGTACGTTGCATCTAAGTTCGTGGGCGATAGTTAGAGTTGCACAGAAAATATCTGACACTATTACTGTCAAGAGAATGCTTCTCAAAGCAGGTCCTTACTAAGACTTTGAATCTAAATGACCTACTTGCGCTTTCGGCTGACTAAAAGCACATATTTCACTGAAATATTACCCAAGTCACACGACCCACGAGTAGTCCTTTCTAGCCAAACCAATTATTTTCCATTCTCGCATTGATAAGCGACATTAACCTGGACCTCATTAACCAGTGGCGGTGGTACATCCTGTGACCTAGGCATGGCCCTCATTAGCAAAGCGTTCACTTGTCCTAAATTAACTTTTACACTTCCAAATATGGCAACGACGCTCTATACCGTCCCAAGGAACAACATCAGCAGCACCGACAAGACAAGTTCAGTTCACATGCTCTGCGAGGAGAGGAACACACAACCCATTGGAACCGCTCAAACGTGACATTATCAATGAATGTCAATGTATTCATCGATTGAATCACAATAGACCAACTGTATATATCTTAGCCTAGGTCATATCATCGCATCGCAGCATTGTCCTCCTGCTCCTGTGCTCTGTGTGTGTTTGTGTATTTGAGCCCAAGCGAGCAGTGTCAAGTTGCAACAAATTAGAAATATTTTAAACGTTCCACTCTAAAGTGTCTCTTACACGATTCCAATTGATTTGCCTATCGCAAGCGAGTAATCTAAGCGACCAGAACCAGAGAGCCACTTCCCTTGTGTGACTACAATGACGACCATGGAGTCAGTCCATGGAGTAACTTAGCGAAGCCATTATTTGGAGTTGTGTGTCTGTGTGTGACAGTCAAATCAGTTCGAAAATCTTAATAGAGTTCCAATGTCCTATTCAATTTCATTGCACGACTCTCTGTCGGTCTTGAAATGAAGCGAAGCGGTTATAGAGTCTCAGATACAATGGTACATGCTACGTGGCCATGCATCAAATGGTGTTGAGCGAATTAGAATTCGTTTAATATTGCTTTGGGTTTTTCGACTTTATTTGTTGAGGTGACTCTGATTTAATGGCCATTTAAATTCATGTTATTCGGGGGTAGTACACAACTGGAGCCAGTGAGCGATCTAGAGATAAAGAATTGAAAGAGAGAAAAACAATTAAAAGTCCCTAGTGAAAGTGGGACATGAAATGAACTTGCATCAAGTCCATCTAAAGGCGGGCTTAGGGAGTAGATCAATCAGCTGCTTGCTAAAGCAGTGTAAGATTCAGCTGGTAGGTGCATTGCTAATCAATTTTGAGAAGGCGTTCCGTAGGGATCTCCAGATAAATTAAGAGACAAATTTTGGAACTCTATCTGAGGATAGGTTGCTATCAGTAGAATGGCTCCAGACAAACAGCAAGCTCCTAGTTCCCTGATATATTAGAGAAGTCTTTGTACACGTTACAATCGTTCTTCAAGGATTCTGGCATATCTAGGACGCTCTTTTGGCTTTAGTAACTCTTTCGCCTAGATTCCTTCTCACGGTCGACTTCCCCCCAATATTACTCCCTTCCTGTACCATCCTCTGCAGATAATTGACGTTCGGATCTCAGGAAAGCTAAGAAAAGATTTGAAGGCTTTTTCCGCCTTAGCAAGAATCCTAAAAAGGCTTTCAAACTGCAGTCAGACAAATGAAGAACTCTACAGATTCTTCAATGAGTCAAGCGTGGCTCTGGAGAACATTCAGAAAACTGCGATAAATGTGGGTATGTACTAGGAATAGCTTAACTCGCTTTGTCTACATTTCCCTGGAATAAGAGGCTATGATTTCTAAAAACACCAAGACTCCCAGGATAGACAGATGAGACTTCAGCGTTGGACGTACATATATAGTTGGAGACAGTGTGTCGTCTAGTAGTCTGGAGACGTTAAAAGCAGCTCCAATAGCAGTTCCTTGCGCCTTTATCTTTAAGTTTAGATGGGATATAGTTGAGCGAATTTTCTCAGTAAGAAAGAGATTTCCTTTGGTAGATAGTCGATGCAAGTCAGTAAAAGTTGTTCCTGTGCACCTACTCCTCAACTTGTCATGACATCAAATAGTGAATGCCTTCAGGAAAGGAACTTCTAAAGATGAGAACAGACTTGAGTATAGATGCATATTCATATTTCATGTGACATGTGAAAGTTGACATCCTCCTCAACCGAAGGAACAAGTTCATTTATCAAAGTCTACCGCAAGTTGTGCCTCTTCTTTCCCGTTTCACATGCATCTAATAAGTATGCAAATTGCCAAGGCTTTGAAAGTGTTTACTTTCGTTGCACTGTTTGCCAACAGGATAAGGAGGAAAACCACAACATGGACAGACGTTGGAGTTGGAACAGTTTCCTCCGAAATGACAAGAGCCGATTCCCTCTAATACCACATAATACAGTCTCAAAATAATGATAAAAGACTCTAAGACAATTTGTTATGCCAACAAGGATACTAGGCTTTGCGTGACCAACTGTATTTACTCAAACATATTTCTCCTTGGCAGAATGATTACTTGCTAAAATATTAGACTGTCATTTGGCAACCATTTTTTTGGCAAAACAAAAGGATTTCTCCAAGGTGAACAGCACATCCTGCGTGCACTTAATCGGTTTTTTTTTTTTTTTTTTTTTTCTTGTCAGCTAAGCTCATTTGCTTGTTTGGAGTCTTCCTTTCTCTAAGTGAAGAAGAAGAAAAAAAAAAGTAACAAAAGTCAAACCCAAACTATACACGTGTCCTGTGGTGCGTACACTAATCGCTCCTTTCACATTTCACTTGTGTTTTGCCAACAAAAAGAGAAGAAAACAACTGCACACAATGCTGCAATGACAATGTAAGGATGTAATAATATAATGCAACAGCCTGCAGAAGAAGCTGGCTGCAAAAGGACACCCGCTTGCGGTGTGTGTGTGTGTGGTGCAAACAAGGAAGTCTCCTTCTTGTTGAATGTTTATTTGTTGTTTGTTGTTTGTTGTCTCTGGAACAATTGATTTCGGAATCAGATTGCGGTGACAAAAGTCAAAAAGGTGAGCGGCTCATTTAATTCATCAAACAGTGACGGTGACATTCCGGTGTCTGCTCTCTCTGCTGTCCTCCTTGTGTATCCTTATGGCTAATGTTGTGTAATTTGCTTCATTACAACGACAACATCTGCTGCGGCTGGGATTTATTAAGGAAGCAATTTGGATTTATTGGATTCTGGTTTTGTGCGCGCTGAATTGGCGTTTCTTTTTTTTTTTATTAGGATTTGAATGGATAGTCCTTAATGCGATAGTTATCTGTTTGATTGTTGTGTAGCATGTATGCACAGATGCAAGGCACACTGTGTGCCGGGATGAAAACTTGGAAAAAATTACAAAAATCGAGGCTAATTCGTTGCGATACATGCGCCAGCTGCTGCTGTTCAAGTGGAAGCGTCGCCTATGGCTTGATCCTTTATGAAAAGAGGAAAATGGACACTAAGGAGTCAATATTTTTTTTTTAAAGAGAGAGTACATACATTCGAACTTTCTATTGGGAGTCTATTGCTATGCTTGGAAAAGGAGGAGGAAGATTTTTTTTCTCTTGTAATGGATGATCCATTTAGAGGTACTTTTTTTAGAGTACAAAAATTAGATGGGTATTCAATTTTATCGAGTTCTCTTTGTTATCAAACAAAATAAATATTATTGGCATTTATTTCTTTTACATGTGCCCGTAACTGCTGAAGGATTAAGGACTTTAATTTCAGGCGGCAAATAATCCATTATCATGACGCCACTGTTGATACGTTGTGGTGGGCGTCGTTCTTGAAAAAAAAAAAAACGGACCGGTGATTCCAATGAGATTACGTTAGCTTAGAAGACGTACCATCTACCTTATGAAGGTACTTTCAATTTCACAGGGAGCTGTTGAGTAGATGTGAATCGCGGACTTCTGATATGCCTCGTCTTTGTTTTTGATGCGTTGAAGTCAAAGCATGGTACCATTTCTGCATTTCACTGCAGAATTTAACTCCTCCTGCTATCGATGGATCATCGGCATAAGCAAATTGAAAGCTTTTTAGTGTATAGTATAAAAAGAACTGGACCAGTTTGTCAACCTTGAAGGACTCCATGTTGCAAGTTGTTTCTTAGGCTTTATACCTCATTGATTTTGGCACAGAAATGTCTGTTGTGGAAATAATCTAAGCAGGTGGCACCGTCCTGTTGAAACCACATATCCTCCACATCCATATCTTCCAATTCGGGCCATAAAAAGTTCGTTATGCTCCATGCTACAGGCTCCACTTACACAATCTGGCAAATATCTAGAATTTGATTTGATTCCAATACAGTTTGCGCATTTGTCAGAAATTTAATTACAGATACTTTCCACTGAACATCACTTAATCACCCTTCATGAGCAAAGCAACCACCCAAATCACAGATGCGACAGCTGATAGCGTTCCCAACTCGCTCAAGTACTCGTTTATGTAATATGCGATTTTCCCCTCGAAATTAATGAATTTTTAATGAACTCATAAGCGTTGGCTTTTAAACAACAATGACACTCGTTAAGTTTATCTAAACAAACATTCATCGCCAAGCCATGCATGGCAATTTTGCGCAATAAACTCCAACCATGTGATTACTGTGCACTAACCATTGTTCCGCGAAGATTCTCAACGGATACATGTGTTCCATGGTACTACTGTACCCACATCCACATGTCTCATCGTTTGATTATATCAATGCGCGCCTAGCAAACAAATAAATTATCATTTTTACCCTCGTCCAATTGCGCCAGCTACCTCCCACTGGGAGCATTGTTACTCCGCTGCTTCTGCTACAAAACGGTCCAAATAGCATCTCGATAGGAGTGCGCTAACGTCAGCATTAGAATATCTGAGGGTACCTACCTACGGAAAAAAAAAGAATGTATCTATGAGCCAATCATAAATAATCGCCAAAGACGAAAACGTGCAATTCGCGATGATAGCCGGTTACAGCGGCCGGCGAGCCATGCAACAGATTTATTGCAAACGAGTGGAATTGTAGCGAAACGCAAGTACCTACTTGTATCTAGGTCTTGTTGCTGGGAAAGATAATCATAAAGTTTGCGTCTTTGTTGAGTGCTTTGCATGCTTCGGTGAGTTTCGCACAGTTTGCCACATTATTTGTTCGGCGTTTAGTTGCTTATTTGTGCTGGTAGTTAGCAAATTATCACCTAATTCCTCTGCTAGGAGATGCTTTATCTGGCAATCTTAACGGATAATTAGAACCGCAAGTGGACGGATATAATTGTTAGAGCACACTTGACTGCGCATTAACCGCTTAGACGTGTTCCACTTCTGAGTATCTTTCAGAGGAATACATTCATTTTAATTTTTGAACAGTCAATTCCAGAACTCTTTTGGTTTCACGGTGAATTTGTTTGGAATTTTCCTTCTTAAGGTGCGTCCAGACCAAGTGAAACATTTCTGAAACACTGTTTCGTGAAATATTTCAGGAACAAATAAATGTTTCGCTCGGTCTGGACGCACCTTTATAGAAACTACATCACTTTAAGCTACTTTCACATGTCATTTGTTGACAGCTGTCAAGTAAAAACTATACAGATAATGTCAATAGGTCCATTCGGGTACTTTTTGCACAAAAATTCGTAGATTATCAAATTTCGGCGAGTGGGGGTAAAATTATCTCAGAGAGAGCTAAAATTAAGAAAAAGAGATTGAACAAGAAAAAGTTGAAAATACACTGGTTTGACAGATTTGACAGTTTGCACGAACCAGCCCAAAGGAATTTCTTGCACTAAAATTTGTAGCATGGGGAAATTTGTTACTCTCTCGTGAGCGCTCTCTTCTGTGAAAAACTACGAAAATTCTCAGTACGCGAACAGCTTTTTGTAAAAATTCGTAAATTTTCGTAAAAATTAGGAGGGTATGCGAACGGACCTAATGAACCGATATTTGCTCGATAAACATAGATACGTACATAATTTGTAAAAATTTGCTGCAAATGGGATAAAAATTGTGACGAAATATTTCGTAATTTTGTCAATCGATAAGAAGAACCTAATTCAACTCCAATTATTGAGGATTAGAGCGATCAAAATTGTGCTCGTCAAAAGACAGTGCTACTGTGAAGACCAGGGCCCTGTTTACCCAACCACTTTTCACTTTGCATTTTGCAATTTTTCAAAAAAATAAATTCCTCCAAAGTACAAGTGCGATGTGTTTCACTAAAAACGCGAAGTTTTGACGACTTTGCATTTTTCTTGGCGGTCCCCGAGCAACTACATGTATAAATCCTTATGGCTGAAACTGCAAGCGCAAACGGTCTAGCGTTTTCTAGTCCAGTAGGTTAGCTCCCCGCGGTACTGAAAGCAATAAAGCTAACCAAACCGAAAATACGCCTCGGATAAGACTCGGATTGACTTAAAGATAATTGTTGCCATTGTAACCGGACAAAGATAGGATTCTGGAATGTGAAGACGCTCTTTGACTCGGGAAAAGACGCACCAAACAGTGCCAAATTCCTCCAACTCGAGAGAGAGTTCAAGATGGCAGCCATATGGCTAAACTCCGGACTAGAGTAAGCCGCATCACCATCATCTAGGAGGACTCGTCTGAGGACGTGAAAGAGTCTTCAACACGACACCAAATGGAGACATTGTTATAGTGATGGGGGATTTCGAGTGCCAAGGGAGCATGGAATATGGTAGGCAAGTGTAATGGCAATAGCGAAAGGTTTGTGGATTTCTGCAACGCCAAGTCCTGCCACAAAGTCGATTGGATTTCTAACGGCAAGCAACTGCTCTTCATCATCTGTGGGGGCATCAATGGTGATCATAGTCCCATCAACGCAACCAGCTACACTAGGGAATCCTCCTTGAGCACAGAATTGGGTAGCTATTTCCAAAGAATTTTCTGGCCAGCTTTCAAGATTGTTCCTTAATTCAACAAGTCTTTGTATACTGATACTATCCTTGTCGTCTTCAAAACGTGCTTCAAAATTTAGCATTTTGCAAAACTCCACTTGTCACTTTGCAAATTTGTGTTTGGTGAAATGAAATTTTGCAAAGAGGTACAGTTTTCAATTTTCCAAAAGAATAATTTCCCCTTTTCCAAAAACTTGCATTTGGTGAAACAGAATTTGAAAAGATAAATTCAAAAGTTGAAAAGTACAAAGTGAAAAGTCGTTGGTGAAACAGGGCCCAGGTTTTCACAGTAAGCAATCCAAAACTAGCCTACATCGCATTTGAATGGATGTGTGCCTCCAAGCTGTCACACAGATTATATCTTCGTTGTTTCGCTTTAAAGAGGCTTCAATTGGTCACCTAGGTCGGGCTTTGGACGAGCTCTAGATCGAAATTCGAGTCTCTAATGCCGGAATAACGTCGTACATATTGGACAGAGTCTTCAAAGTTGGACGTGTCCGACCATTTGAGTAATTTGCCATTTCAAACAAAATGGCATAAATATAGCTTCAAAATAAAGTTAGAATCAGTTTTACATTTTACACAATTGTTACTTTATTTAAATTTGTTTTTCTATCGTTCTTGTTTGGTCAGCCTATATTACCAAGAGTAGGTATCTACTGAAACCTTTTAAAGCGCATTAACTTCTAAAAAAATATTCCAAAAATTAAAAATCTTAATCTTAAGGAAGTCATTCGAAAAGGGGCTCCACAAGAAGAAAATGGCCTCCTGGAACATTATTAAAACTCCATTAGCCAGCCAGAGTCATAAAAATGAGCACCTAGCATGAGAAGATTAATTTTTCCTGGAATTTTGTTAAAAAAAAAAAAAAATTCTGGAAACAAAGATATTAATGAAGCCTCAATAAATAAAAGTGAAGACCCTAATTAAATGAATATAAATGAAATATTCTGTTCCATTAATTTGGGATCTCCCCCTCCCTGGCACGCAAGCCAACATCTACACCATCACCAACAGACACACACACAGAGACTCAAAGAAAAACGCCATGGCTAACATTTTAATTTACGATTGCCCGTCCAACTGTTACTAAAGATCTTTTGAATAATAATTTGCTCTCCGAATGCATTCTCCAGAACCAGAAGGGATAACCGAATGAACCCCTCCCTATGGGCTCAGCTCATATGTATGTATAAATACATAAACAAAAAAAAAACCTATTAGCTTAAGTTCCTAACGTGCATGCAGATACAGATACGAGAAAACATTCCACAAATCGACACAGAGTCCAACTCGGAGTTTGAGTTCGAGTCCAATGGTCTGCCATAACGATGCCTCAGCGGCTACATCTCTTTCAAAAAAAAAAGGAAAAGAAAAAGAAAAAGATACCTTTTTAGGTAATCAACGGACGAAATAAACTCGGCTCTATGTAGGCATCGTCGGTGTATCGGTAAATAAGGCTCAGCGAGGGCTCGGCCATCATTAAAATCCGCTTTACACTGATTAGTTGAGGGTCAGTTTGTGTTCTGTTTTTTTTTTTTCGGTGGTTATCTTCGTCTTTCATTTTGAGTTTGAGTTTGAGTATCTGCCCCCTTTGCAGAGCCACTATATGTGCTTATATCTGTATCTTTTGCCGTAAGATTTGGGCTCCCAATTTAAAATTCTCTTGAAAACGACAACGACGACGACGATGCCGATGCCGATGATGATGCCGATGATGATGATGAGGCTCACTGCGGTGGCGTTGAATTAAAAATGGGTTCTGGCGAACCCAGACTCGGAGAGTTGGAAACAAAGAGAAGCGAGGTAGAATGCAATAATTTAACGATTTTATTTCGGATGTTTCAAGCTGTTCTCATCGCAATTTGCTACAAAACAAAAAACAGAGTCAAGTTATATTTATGAGAAACAGATACTCTGCGCTGCCGCGGGATACCACCGACCGACCGGCCAATAACATCATTATAAATCCACAGTCATTCTTGTTTTTAATTATTTTTTTCTGGTCCTCTGGAATAAGTTGTGTCCATATTAAGCTCTTAATTTGTGACTCGAATGCGCTGATGTTGTGTGGTAAAATTAATTATAGAGTTTTAGCCAATAAACTCTCCGATCAGAGTCTCGAGATACACCAGATACTTTTGCTTTTATTTTTTTTTTTTTTTGTGTCCACTCAAATTAGCATGTGATTATGGCGGTCGAGATTTCTTCGTTTGCGGTGTTAAAAATAATTTATTATAGTAAAAAAGCGGTGAAAATGAATTTCAAAACTGGAAATTGAGTAGGTAGGTATCTGCGAGTGGAACAAAGCCGCGTAATAAAGCGATAACTCGTAAAACAATCGGCTTTTTTGTTTTTTTTTTAGCAGAAAATAGAATTGTTAAACGCTGATTAGGTAGCCAGGGATGATGATTAAATTTATACTAGACATTAAAAGACATATGAATATATTTGTACATCTCTTTGGTTTTATTAGTTGCCAAAGTCAAGGACTTAATTTTGGAATTTTTATTATTTTCTCACGCATGCTTCTTTTGCTTTTTGTATCTGCCAATTGGGCGCTTAAAGTAGTCTAATTTTTTATTCAAATAGACTTTAGATTAGTACTCTCTTTCAAAATTTCAGTCATCTTTCTTAAGGCGAAAACAAGTCACCAGGAATCGATAAAATAAGAGCGGAGGATATAATTTATAATTTTGCTGTAATCTTTATGCCCCATCTTCAAAAAAGGCGATCCTATGTCTTGTAAGAACTACCGAGGCATATCCCTGTTAAATGTCGCATATAAGATCCTATCCAACGTATTGTGTGAATGTCTAAAACCTTTCTTCCGGCCCGGTAGATCGACAATAGACCGAATTTTCACACTCAGACAAATACTGGAAGAGACCAACGAATTTCAAGTCGAAACGCACCATTCAGCATTCATCGTCTTGAGCTCTTCCAGGCGATGGCCCAATTCGGGATACCGACAAAACTTATCCAGATGCTCTGTGCAATTTGGAAACAACTCTTCGGAGCTCTTCCAAACGTGCACCGGATTCAGGCAAGGAGATGCGCTGTCATGTGATTTCTTCAATAACGTGTTGGAGCAGATAGTGCGCAGGGCAGGTGTCAACACGGAAGGCATTATTTTTCACAAATCCGTCCAACGCAGACGATATTGACATCATCGGAAGATCCCGGCAAGCCGTCGTAGAGGCATTTAAGGCTATTGATGACCAGGCGAAGTGAGTTGGTATTGAAATGAATGAGGACAAGACAAAGTATATGTTATCAACAAACAAACAAAATTTATCTGTCCAAAACATTGGGCAGAACGTCACTGTTGATAGCTATAACTTCGAGGTAGTTAAGGAGTTCACCTACCTCGGAACAAATATTAATCCTACAAATAACACCTTTGTAGCGATCCGGCGAAGAATAACCCTAGCAAACTGCTGCTACTTCGGTTTGGCGAAACAACTGGGTTCAAAACTCCTAACTCGACGGACCAAATTAATGCTCTACAGAACGCTCATCTTACCAGTCCTGCTGTATGGAGCCGAGTGCTGGACGATAAGTAAGAAAGCTGAGCAAATATTGGGCACCTTCGAGCGTAAAATACTCCGTCGGATGTTAGGTCCCTTATGCGAGGAGGGCGAATGGAGGAGAAGGTACAAATGCGAACTCTATGAGCTGTACCAGGATGTGGATGTAGTCAAAATGGCCAAGATATGCAAACTACATTGGCTCGGCCACATCGAGCGAATGGACAACAATGCTCCAGCCAAGCGAAGAAGACCGAACCTCCGGTACAAAGACCAAGCTGTCGCTTGGTCTTCACAACTGGAAGCAGCGTGCTCGGGACCGCAGAAAATGGAAGGCAACGATGTCTCAGGCAGGGACTCTACAAGGGTCGGGAGCTCTTTAACTCAATATTTTGGAAATTTGTTGATCTGCAAACAAAATTGTGCCATCTAAAGCCCGTGATGGCTTTTTGCTTATGGATTTTAGCAAGGCTTTTGACACGCAAAATCAGCAGTCATGAAAAACTGGCTAAAAGATTTATCTGTCCACAACAGACATTTCTGTGCCAAAATCAATGAGGTATAAAGCCTAAGAGAACGCATGCAACATGGAGTCCTTCAAGGATGAAAAACTGGTCCAGTTCTTTTTATATTTATATGTACGATGAACCGTGTAATCTTCAGCCCAACGATGTCAGTTTCCCTCTTGACATCTGTCATCTGGTGGAGACATTGCACATGTGTGCATACTATCTGTTTTATTGGCATTTAATCGGTAAAAGCTCAACTTAAATCTATTCTTCACTCTGAAGGTGGTAGCTGCAGCTAATAGGCTCCTGGTTTAGAAATATTCAATCCATTCTCTTAAATAATTTCTGTCCCCCGCCCGCAAGTTAGAGTCCGTTTCAAATCACTCTTCATAAACTCATTGACATATGTAAGCTTTGGCCAACTATCAGCTTCTACTCAAAATACGACTTATCAATTTAATAAAATACGACTTTTATTGAATTGAACCGTCATGAATTCATAATGAAAACTTTTCAGAACGTCTCAACCATCCCTTAGGCATAGTCACCCTTAAGTGCCCAACCCATAGAATCCGTCGATCCGTTGTTCCGTCGACGTTAACTGACAGCTCGATAAAATACACACAACCTTATGGGAGGCGGCCCATAACCAACGGATGGATGAACTTCGACGGACAAAGTAGGTTTACTTTCTACTTTTTCAATCCGTCGATCCGTTGTCAGTACACACATTCACGTATTTAAGTTCACACATTCACATATTGAAGTTCACGCATAAGAAAATTGAGAGTACGCATTTTCATTGGTGGAAGCAGAGAGAGAATTAAAGCAACTATCATCGCCTTTGACAATCAGCTGACGGTTGTGACGGATTCTATGGGACTGTTCTATCCGGCAATACGTCAACTTCAACGTCAACGCACAACGGATCGACGTCGACGGATGTCGACGGATTCTATGGGTCGGGGCCTTTAGAAGTTTGCTGTGTTAAGTACCTTGTTTATCTAAACGTAATCCATTTTAACCATTTGATACACTCAAAATAAAAACCACACCCCTTTTGGGGTAACGTTTATCCCCTAATTCAATTTGTTAATGTTACCTTACGAGGCTGCAGATACTTCAGTTTATTATTTCCTCCCTTTCTGGATCTATGACCGTTCCACCTCAAAGTAACATCTGACTTTGGTCTACCCTCATCTGTGCGCATTTTGATTATGTTATTGTGCTCTATCACTGAATGGCAAAGAGGATGATGCATCCTGATACCCTTATGTCCTTGGTTTCATACAAAACTCTGTCTCAACTCAATCCTCATGGGAAAAGTGGTATTTTGGTGGCTGATTTTGTGGTGATTACGTTATTAGTTGGCTTTTGTGTGTCGTCTATGTCGTCTTTGTCGTTAAGGGCTCAAAGGGTTCTCTCTTTTGTGTGCTGGCTCTGGAAGATTGCCTCTCATGGGTCATAAATATGTCGGAATTCTATTCTTTTTTTGTAAATAAATTATGTATATCCCGTTTGAAATCTGGGTTGTGTTTTGGGCCAGCAAAACCCTGCGCCATTATGGTGTGTCACGTATTTGTTCAGGAATCATCACGCGCAATTCTTTCTTCGTGGATGAGATAACGAATTCATTATGGCTTCAAACGATTGTTCACCCCTTTTTCGATTTCTTTTTTTTTTTGTATTTTAGCATACAAAAGGATGAGAGGAAACTGTTTTTTGTTGGCATTAAAACGATGCCATAAAACTCTATTATCTGGACGCAACAGAAAGGCGCTGGGATTTTTATGTGAACGGCGTTTTAGTATTTATCGGTGTGAGGGTTTTTGTTGTTTTGTTCTGACTTGTATTGTTTTAAATGAAGGGAGTCTCAGATTTACAGAAGCTTCACAGTGGAACACTTACGAGAATCACCTTTCGGAAAAAAAACGCACGCCTGAAGGCCGAACTGTAGGCGAAGAATTGCACTGTCGATTAGATACATAAGGTCTTACTAACCCGCTTCAGCAATGAGGTGCAAAAGCATTCATCTAGCACCAGACATATCCAACTGATATGAGCAAGGATGGACGTCTTCAAAGCAGAAGTTTGCCGTAGTATTGTCGCCCTCTCCACCAGACCATTTTTGTCTACAAAATATAGCTTTTACTACAACTTCTGTTGATCGTACGTAAAAAAGTTGCTTAACATAATTTTTAGGAAGTTTTTCAGGGATAAAAATTTCATAAAAAAACAAAACATTTATTAAGTACAAATTTTGAGAAAAATGCATTTTAAGTAAAAAAAAAAAAATGTGCACGACTGGGTCGTACGTACTTGCACCTATATGCTGTTAGTTAGAAATGCATCAATTTTAATAAAAAAAAAATTAGGAAAAAATATTTTTAAAAATTTTGCATAAGTTTAAATGCCACATTTTATTAAACATTTAATCCTGCCCACATTTCGATTTTGATAAAAATCCATTGAGTTTTAGCAGAGAAATAGCCATGTTTCTAAAATCAGTTAATAAGAAAAGTACCGTTATACGTATTTTTAGCCAAAAACGTGGTACGCCATCTTATAGCATTTATCTAGACTAACTCGAATATGAAATTTAATCAAAATCGTTAGAGCCGTTTTCGAGAAAATCGTCTTTTGGTGAAATTGGCCTTAAGTAAAGTACCGTTAATAACAGGGCTAGAACAAAAATTCCGATTTCGCCTCGAATTGCGACCCTACAGAACTCAGATATGAAGTTTGAAGCAAATCGGTTCAGCCGTTTAGGCTGCAGTCCAGCGTACATACACACAGACAGACAGACAGACAGACCGACAGACAGACAGACAGACAGACAGACAGAATCGGCAGACCCACTTTTTCGAGCTTCTCTATCATCGTAATGTCAGAATTCATTGTTATCTCGAGTTCGAATTTTTGCACGAATCCAATACTTGCCCTATATTATATGTGCAAGTAAAAATGGAACAACAAATTTTTTATAATTTTGAGTTTAAGAAGCCATAACTTTTTTGTAGCTGCATAGATGTACCCAAAGTGTTTAAGACTTGTATGTGCTATTAAATTGTCTTTCCAAAATGTACAAAACCTTTTTTGTACCTATAATAGTTTAGAAAGTATAGCGTTTAATAACCACTTTAAACTTCTAAATTAGAGGTCACCCACTTTGGTGGGCTATAACTTGAAATGGGGTGAGAATAGACCCCCCCCTGCCATACAATTTTCTGTTCGGCGGAACTTCAGGAATCTCCCTTTAAAGGATTAAACTGCTTAACTGGGACACCCTGTATAATACCTCCCATCCAAGACTACCATTGAGTAAGTTAATAACCTCATCTAGTTTCCGAAATATCTTACCCGGATTTCTCTTAAAATGGGACATCTTCCGATGAAGTGGATACAACCACACACAAGGTGTGGGCTGCATATTGGGGTAGCGGAGAAAACTGTGGAGTGTTGAGTAAATTTTTAAAGTACTCCCTCAGGTCTGACGCCTGTGGAGTCGACGAAATCATATTTACTCTTCCAGTTATCATTTTAGCCGCTTTCCAAAAGATTACTGAAGATCTTGAACTATTAAGAACTGCAATCATTTGCTGATTGAAATGCTTCTTCTTTTCTGCACACAAGCGTTTGTAATATTCATTAGTTCGGGAGACGACGCAGCTGTCTTAAGTTCTCCGTAACTCCTACGCTAGAAATATTACACGAATATTCCAATGGGATATGATCGGAGAATGTGTAAGCAGCTATTGAAAAATCGTTGACAATTGAGTTCCAATTTCCGGACATGAAGGAATAATCTATAACGGAACACGCTGTTCCACGTATGAAGGTATATTCGCCAACGATGTCGCCTTTACAGCTGCCATTTAACCATCACACGCCTCCGCAATTTCCATAATTTTGGAACCCGATCCATCGCAAAATTCATCTCTCAATAAGCGCCTCAAATTAAGGCTTTGCTTGAGCCATACGACTAGCAAGTCTCCCGGTTCGGAGCAGAACTGGTGCCAACTCCAGCATCTCGAGAAAGCCATATATCCTTAAAACTTCACAGTGACCAGATATTGACGACTATATTTCAGACTAAACTGTTACACTCCAGTTGAAGACGCGACTGAGAATGAAAAGGATATTTTGTATGGACAATTTCTTCCTTTCTAGCTACTGCAGTAGCTTTTCCAAGCCGAAGTCACTGCCATTCGTCAAGCAGCTGACTGGCTGGCGGTTAATGCAGTATCAGTATCGGATATTGTCATATACATCGACAGCCAAGCGGCCATTAAATCCCTCAGATCCAGCACAACAAGATCCAAGGCAGTGAAGGACTGCCGCGTATCTCTGAACGAGATAGTTGGACAGTACAACCTCATATCAGGGAATCGCAAAGCTGACGAACTAGCCCGACAAGGCTCCTTAGGTCTAAACAGCATAAACGTCACCGACATCGAGGCGCCAACGTGATATGCTAAATACCTTGTCCATGCACACGCGGTGAGAGAAGCCAACCATCCTGGTGGCAACAGCTCGGCCACTGTAACACTGCAAGCCTACTTTGGCCGACGCTAAATGAAACCAGGTCCATCGGACTTTTAAAACATAAGAGAGGAACCCTCTCCAAAATCGTAAACACCCTCACTGGACACTGTGCCATAGGAAGGCATGCCCAAAAACTGGGCCCTATAATGACTTCTGTAGAAGTTGTAGAGATGAAGAAGAGGAGACTATCAGTCACCTCCTATGCATGTGCCTCGCACTTGCCAACATTAGAAAGGCCACACTAGGTAAATACCTGCTTAATGATCTAAGTGATCTAAACAATGCCTGTACGGCTTAGATTGGCTCCTTCATACTAAGGAGTAAATGGTTCCCTGAGTAAGATCAATTGAGTCGCAACAATGAACATCCAACCAGATCAATAACATTGCGATCAGCCGCCGGCCGCTTTGGAAATTGTCTCATAATCGAAATGCTGTGACAAAGGCACTAATCTATGGCAGAAACACTATCGCACATAGCCTTTGGCATAGAGAGAACAGGCAGCACAAATACTCTGGCCTTTTTGAACTAGTTCGGTACCCATTTCCCTCGAAAACATCCAACCACACATCCAGTGCTCACGTTTAATCGACTGCAATAAATGGCAAAGGACTGAGTAGTCTTCCCTGTTGTACACCGACTTTGATTGGGAACTCTTTGATGATTCCTGCTGGACATCCCTGATACATGTGCACTTTCCATGAACATGCGCACTTAGATTTGTATTAGACCTCTTTATTGTCGCAGTCGGCCATCTATACCCGCTAAATGATCTTCATGGTGTGTGACATCGCGTATCGCCCTTCCTCACCACTGACTAAGGATTGCATCCCACTTGTCTCTTTTCTTCCTCCAGAACTTGTCTGGCTAAGCCCCATTGCTAAGCTAACTTCTTCGACAGTAATGTCGGATAGATTCTTCATGGTCAAGAGCGGTTCTTGGAAAGTATACCGAGGGAAACTGTTCGTCTAATAGCTCTTCATACTGTTGGTGTTGCCATCTGCGGTGGAATTTTTAGTCACAAAAGCTGGTCTTAACAAATTGAAATTTTCTTCTTCTCTGGGCGGCTATTTTGAAAACCATTGTGACCTTTTTCTTCTCCTGGATACCCTGGTTCCTACCGGACGTCTTCGGCGTCCTAAAAGTTAAGCGCACTTCTTCTTCGTGAGACATTTGCTACATATACATATCACGAGCTTCTTCATCTCTATCAGTAGAAGAGTATCAGACCTTAATCTGTCCAGAATTGACCATAATATTTCACTGGTGTATTGGCATGGCCCGACGTGATGCTCCTAGCAATGATTTGGCTTTGTAGGGAATCCCACATGTCATCAAGTTCATACAAACCGCAGACGTGTGATCTCAAAGTCCCTCTACTGGCTTTGGATTCTTGTGGACTGGAAGCATTCCCCATTTGGAACCCCTCCCTATGTAAATATTTGTTTCATTGCCAATAAGATCTCCATATATACATTGACTATTGTCACATTAAATCACCCGAACCGTGAGAAACTTTTTACGCTCATCAAAACAGCATTCAACAATAAATTACCACCAATCAAAGTTTAATCAAAACATCTCATCACTTTTATGCCAACAACCGCATTAAAACAGAGAAAAATAATAAAATTAAATAAAATATAAATAAAACACAAAAAAAAAAACAAAGAGCTAAACCCATAACGTACAGCGAAAAATTAAGTGGCAAAAGTTATATAGTTGTTTTACTGAATGTATCTATAGACAGAGCTTACGATCCAATTTCAATAAAAATTTCAAAAACCGGCTTCAGTTATTGAATGCTACACGAGTGAGCGTCCCGTCCAATCAACGACTTTTTTTTTGTTTCTCAAAATAACAAGTATCTCGATCAATTTTCAACATACAAAGCTATACAGATACACATAGATAGGTCTAGGGTATATATAAAAATGAAAAAATTCTGGTTTTGGGAATAAAAAAAATGAAGAAGCGGCGATCGAGTGCCCCGATGTCATTAACAAAACATAACCAAAAACATGTTTTCTTTCGATTTATTGGATTTTTTTTTTTTTAACGATCGTTTCACGGTTTAGATACATTCATGTTTGATTTCTACGGGCGGGGCGGTTGTATTGTATTTCTTTTGTTAGTAGGTAGTTTGATTTTATAATTTCTTTTCTTGTTTCTAATAAATCTCGATCGCCTTGTAGAACTGATCACCACTTGATCAGCTGTTGATCGAAAGGCATATCGAATAGTAGGAACTGTCAAAGTTAAAGAGTTTTCCAATAGGGATTTCGCAACTTTGACAGGAGATAGCGGCCATGTTGTTGAAGCTGCATCTGTCAAATTGGTTGTCATTTCTTAAACGTGTTTTGCCAAATCAAGTTAGAGAGCTTAAGTGTTCATCAACATGTGCAATGGATCTTCTGTTCGAGTAACATTTCGCCTGCTTCATACATTTTACGGTCGCCATAATCGTCCTTCCGAGAGGATTATTCGCAACCGTGGGGGATCAATTCGAGTTGATCGGTTTAGTGAAACATTCGCCAGAAAAGTAAGATCTGCCGAAAAGATCGCCGCTGTTAGTGAGGGTGTGGAGGAGAATCGGAGGCAGTCAATTCCACGCCGCGCACAAGAACTCGGCCTTTCGCAGACCACAACTTAGCGAATTTTGCGTCATAACTTGCGCCTACATCTGTACAACTGACCCAGAAGATCAAACTTAATGACCATAGACAACGCCAGGTTGTTTGCTGACTCGGCTCTCAAGCAGTTGGAAGCTGTAAGCAGTAAATGTTTGGTGTGGATTTTGAACTGGCTAGATGGGTGCATGGGTGCCAGGCCATCACCATCAACGGCGAGCGCTATCGGTGGATGCAAACCAATCCCTTTCGACCCCAATTGGATGATATGGACACCAACAACATGTGATTTTAACAGAATGGCGCTGCGTGACACACAGCCCGTGCAACAATGAACATTTTGCACGCACGCTTTTCGAACATCGTTATCTCACGCGGAGGCGATGTGATTCGGCAACTGAGATCGTCATATTTCACCCCGTTATACTAGTTCTTCCAGGGTTTTCCTAAGTCACAGGTTTATGCCAATTAACCACAAATCACCAAAGCCAACATATTTAAAGCTAGTGGTCAAATTCTGTCTAATTTATGCGCCAGAGTTATGGAAAATTTAACGTTTTGAATGCGTGCCACCCAGCAAAGCCGCGGCTGTCATTTCAGTGATGCTATATTTCATATATAATGGCATACATGGACCTTCTAAATAAATAAAAAAATTTGCTAATATCTTACTTACAATTTCCTTTATTCAAATTTAAAGATAGGAAATGGTTAATAAAAAACTCTTTACTTCGCAACAACATATAGATCACTTCAAACGAGCTTTTGAATGTCTATTAGTAGAAGAGCTTTTTGTCGGCTAAGGCTTAATATTCATTTTTATTTTCTAAAGGCCAAATTGGCTTAAATTGGCTGAATGCTTAGGGCTCAATCACTGCATCATGTTACTACTTGCCCTTTTCTAAAAAGGTTGTTAATTTTGGATCCAAATATCGATCCAATTAGTACAGATTGACCCCAGTGCTTAAAACTATTAAACGCGCGCTCTAATTATGAGAATCTTAATTTAAGTACCAGCATTTAAACTAATAAAAAAAAAACAATTTTAAACTCAGCTCAAATCGAAGGCAATTTTCAATCAATTTTCGATTGAGAAGAATCCATAAATTCTAATATCGGACTCATCTAGCCGCTGGCGCTGCTAACATTTAGTCAATTTAAATTTAATTTGCTTTATGGCCCGCCATTATTCTTCGACTGGCAAACTAAGTGCAAGATTCTTGCTCTGATCAGAGGCCAGGCACTTTACCCCAAATGTTCACTTTTATCGAAAGCAATTTTGTTTCACCATTTTTTTTTTCTTCTTCTTCTTTTTTGGTAGCAATGGTGGCAGAGTGGCAGAGTGTCAGAGAAACCTTGTAATAAATTTCGACAAAAAAAAAAAAACACGAAAATCTGACACGAAGAGGATGACGATGCAGCAATTTTATCGCTGGCGGCAGATGTTCCCAAGTGCTAATAATCTCATGGAGGAACACCACAAAGTACACTCATCATCATCATCGTCGTCGGTCGGCGTCGTCATCGTTCGCTATATAGATGGCAAAGCCAAAGGATCTGCCCGCCTTCTTGGGCGCAGCAACAGCAGCCACCACAATGTAAGGGATGCGACAACCACCACCATGGTAACCACTCATCATATATCATTGCGGCTTTCTCACCCTTATTATGCGCCGCCAGGATATAGGGGAATGATAAAGGAAAAACAAAATTCACAGGACCATTAACAACACATCACATATGTTACCCCATGTTGACAGCCATTTTGTGTGTGTGTCTGTAACCACATCCGGGATGATGATGGGTGTTGATGATGTTTCTCCAGGATTAAATGGTGTAACGCGATGGACCAATAATGCGATGTGTCTTGTGGTAAGCAGGATGGATCCTTCTTGCAACACTTGGTGATAATCACCTGGAATTAGAGTTGCGGTAGAAAGTTTTGCTCGCAGCTCTCCTCGAATCCGAAACGATGATGGATGAGTTCAATAAGAAAAAAAAACAAAATTCCATCCTTATCCTTGTTAGGAACATTTATTAGTTATATGCTGACCGTACACATGTATGCGGTGGGATCATGTGGTTATGATTGTTGTTTGCGTGTTATGCTCTTCACAAAATGCCATTCATCAGCTTGTTATCCTGATTTAGCTGATTTGGTTTACCAATTGTCTCTGGTGGCAGATGCATGAAATGTTTTATTTCACATGTTAGCAAGGATATGTGCGGTTTCGGTGTTGATGTTGGACTTCTATAAAGTTATGAAGTACGTGATGTGGGTCTGGCCAATGATTGCATTCTTTATTCCTCAACTAGGTGGGTTTTTATTTCTGTTTAACCCTCGAGGGGCAAAGGAGAACAATGTCCTTGCATAGAACATTTCTCTGCATGTATGATCGCCAATGACTGATGATTGATAAAGTGCTAAAGCCTGAATGCTAATCGAATAGTCTTCTTGAAGGACTTTTTACTTTGACTGGAGAGCATTTTAAAAATCGATTTTTGAGCACAAGTTTATTCAAGTTGAAGGAAGCAAAGTAAGCCAAAGTAAACTCCTAGCTGGCAGGCAGGTAATGGGATAGGAAGTCGAAGCACCTAATAGTTTAACCCTATTCCAAAACGACGGCGGATATATTTACATACAGAAAAACTAGTGAATGTAAGCACGGTTTGTCCACAACAATGTCCTCAAACCGTAGATTGTGTCCAATCCAAGGCCACTTTTTGCTGGGTATAGTCATATCTTCACAGGTTCTTGCAGCTTGCTTCTTAGCTGATGTTATTGCTTCTTCAGAACGTGGCCTTTGTACATACCTCAGATAGCCGGGATCATACTCCCTCAACATAGAAAACTTATTTCTTTCTCAGCTTGCTGTGCAGAAATATTGAGTTGGCCACAATGTCCATTACCCGATGAAAAAGTGGGAAAACATCCTCAGGGTAGTGCGTGATGTCATATTCAAATGGAGCCTTAAACTGATATTCTGGACACAGTCGAGGAAACTCGAATAGTGGAGAGGTTTCATTAGGTTTCTATAGTTACTCCGTGAGTGGGAGAATACTGCGTACTTTTGCATTCAATTATAATTCACGGTTCTTTTTTCGCTTTCATTTTGGAGTGCATTCAAAGCGGCCTATTCAATTTTACTTTACTACTGAGAACTTCATTCAATGACCCACAACACTGTCTTACTTTTTTGCGACTACTCCAACACCTGCTAGTTCGACACTCAATTGCAGCATTAAAAATTGATATATACAAGGCCAAATAGATATTAAGCGACAGACAAGGTGTCCTGTAATTGCTTTTACCAACTTTAAACTATCGATCAGTAAAACAGAGTTAAACACCATATGCAAACACTTGACAATGTTCCGCCATTAGTTAGTCCTTCCATTTGAAGGACAGGATACTACTCGTCAACTGTGTGCATAAATGGATCATACCCAGATGCACAGATTCACATGACACTTTCAATTATTGTTTCCAGATAATTTGCAAATAGAAACTACAATTACAATACCACCCTTGGAGTTTTGAAAGCTATTTACATTGAAAATGATTTCAAACAACTAAGAGACGATCAATTAAAACTCGATTAACATCTCTCATTGATTCTCCAAAAGCAGTCCTTGTGACTGTGTTTAATTACACATCAAAACCCCGCTTAATTGATAATTAATTGTATTCCATTCCAGAAGACCCATTCGCCCCCTATTAATTGGGGTACCTATTCATTTGACAAACTTTTTCGGACGGACAAAAATTCTAATTACAGTCTATCGACGTTAATTATCAAATCTCTTTCAAAAAAATAAAAGAGAAATGTCCTTGCACCAAGTGGGTATAAGTCTGTCTAATTAAATAAATGTTGTGCTCGCAGTCTGGACAATGAAATGAAATTATAAAAGCCTAATGAATTATTCACAGGTATTAATTTTTGTCCAAACCAACCCTGTTCTCATCCCCTATTTAGACTGTGTGCGTTCAATTTTCTTCTTCAACTCGTGCAGTATAATTGCGTCTTGTAGGACTTTGGCATTTCCTTTTTGGAAAGAAAATGGCCTAGAAAACTAAATGTACATTTTTCACTGCCTTCCGGGAGACGGGCGGAGGTCTGTTCTAACTTGTAACCCCCCCTCCACCATTGGACACGTAATGAACTTATTTAATGGACTAACTAGCGAAATGGGAAACAATGGATTTCCGTGCGTCACGCTAGGTAACTCCTGAGCTGGGTTCCATAAATTATGTTATAGAGCCCAAAAACGAACAATGTCTACATACTCTACAAGCACATGATTATTATTAGAGTAGTTGTTGTTGTTGTTGTTCTTACATAAACCGGAACCAAGTTAGTGACGCTGGTTGGCAGGAGGGCTGGTAAATAAAATTTTGGGCAATTTTTCAACGTTACATTGGAACGCATGCTAGAAAGAATGGTGGAGGGGATGGAAATATAAACATGGCGCTGGCGCTCGAGAACATTAATGGTGATTTTTCGATGTCATAATAGAATGTAATAATTGAATTAATTAGGCCAATGAATCTAATTTCGTGGAAGGAAAATGGAAATTTTATTACGCGCTTCATAAACAAAGGGAAACAGTTGATTGATTTGGTTTAGAGGAAGGCATTGGGATTAGCGTCTTCAGTTTTTGTAAGCTAGGTTGTGACCTGGATTAAGGAGAAGGTGGACAACTTAGACCTTTCGAAGGGCAAACGTTGACTCTGACGACTATCTTGTTACAGCTAAATTCAGAGCGCGACTGTGCGACGAGAAGAAGCTGCGAGCCTTAGCACGCCAGAAGGAGCCAGAGCCTACAGAGAGCACCTACTCCTTGCGTTGCATTCACTCACCACAAATGCTAACAATCAGTGGACCGAATACCGCAACATCATCAAAGAGGTAGCCGTGATCACCATTGGCTACCAACCACCACCAAGGAGGAGCTTTTGGTATGATGATGAGTGCGTACAGCGGAAGAGGGTGACAGAAGGTGCACACAAGAAAGCGCTGCAGCGCAAAACAAGAGCAGCGAGAGAGGAGTATCGGACGAAAAGAGAATAGAAGAAAAGGGACCACGCAGTCTCCCAGCTCAAGGATATCGATGAGTCTCGCGAGCGCAACAACAACCGGCAGTTTTATAGTAAAGCCAAGCTACAAGCCCGGAACGCAGGCTCTTCGAAATAACGAAGGCAACCTAGTCACCGACGCACAGGGAATTGTTGATGTATTTAAGCAACACTTCTAGCAGCAAATAGAGAGAGTGATAGGGCAAGACGAGAACCCACCTTCAGTCAATCAGGAACCAACGGCTCCACCCAGTATTGAAGAAGTTAATGTCGTAGCCATCAGAAAATTGGCGCTGGCTCTGATGGGCTTCCAGCTGAACTCTTTAAATACGGAGGTGATGTCTTGGTAGGGCGCATGCATCAAGTCATCAACCAAGTATGGGTGGAGGAACGCATGGCCCACGACTGGAGTATCAGCTCTATATGCCCCATCTTCAAAAAAGGCGATCCTATTTCTTGTAAGAACTACCCTGTTAAATGTCGCATGTAAGATCCTATCCAACGTATTGTGTGAACGTCTTAAACCCTTCTTCCGGCCCGGCAGATCGACAATAGACCAAATTTTCACACTCAGACAAATGATGGAAAAGACCAACGAATTTCAAGTCGAAACCCACCACCTTTTCATCGACTTTAAAGCCGCCTATGACAGCAATTATCGTCTTGAGCTCTAGCAGGCGATGGCTCAATTCGGGATACCGACAAAACTTATCCAGATGCTCTGTGCAATTTGGAAACAACTCTTCGGAGCTCTTCCAAGGCAAGGAGATGATATGAGCTGTACCAGGATGTGGATGTAGTCCAAAAAGCCAAGACACGCAGACTACATTGGCTCGGCCACATCGAGCAAATGGACAACAATGCTCCAGCCAAGCGAAGAAGACCGAGCCTCCGGTACAAAGACCAAGCTGTCGCGGACGCCAGAAAACTTGGTCTTCACAACTGGAAGCAGCGTGCTCGGGACCGCAGAGGATGGAAGGCAACGATGTCTCAGGCAGGGACTCTACAAGGGTCGGCAGCCCTTTAAGTAAACTTAGTTCCAACTGTGAGTAACATTATAGAATTTCCACCTACTGAACCCGACTCGTAGTGGCACTTCTGAAGCTTTAGCTCCGTAGCTCGTTCGTCTTTCATTGCCGCTTCCGTCATCGTCGTTACCACAAAATGGTTACCACAGTGTCGCTTCCTAAGCTTCCTCTGTGCTGAACTTCTGTTTAAATATGCTTTCTTGAATTCTTTACCGCTTCTGTGGACATAAAGTCGGATAATATCCAAATCTGTGAAACAACTAAGACCATTTAGAATCTGGGTAAAGAGGTAGTATTTTACATCTCCATGCTTCCTATCGGTGGGCGTAGTGGCTCAGTAGTGAGTTGAAAGTTGGACTTCTGTACATGGGGTTCCAAGTTCGAATCGAGAAGACTGCTAACAATGTTTTCCTATGTCCCCACCTCTTGCGAGCGTCTGACAAACATCCAAGAGTATTACTGTCATGGTAAAGTTTTTCAAGAAATCTCTCTGTCCTTGGAATACGGCATAGAACTGTAGGTCCCTTTGCATGTGCAGAAATGTGTACCACGCTCAACACCAAGATAACTTTTGGAGAAGCTATGCCTTGGCCATCTTTGTGTATGCTTCCTATCAATCTCAGCATCCATCTACATCAGTCAAAGATGTAACATCTCTCTGTGAAAATTCAGTATCATTCTGGTGACACCACTCTCCCATAAACACAATAGGTTCATTCAGCTTCCTTAGCAAGAAGATCTATTGGTATCTTGCTATAAAAAGCAAACGTATCTTGCAGAATGAAGAATAGAAATTACAGAGTATACAAATATAGTGTGATTCATTTAGAGGTACTTTTTTGTTTTTTAAATTTTTTTGACAAACAGCGAGAAAGTTGTATTAGTTTGTCATGGCACTTTGTTCAATATTATTTGACATTTTATTATTCAAAGATCTACAAACTACATTACGAGGAATTGATATCATGAACTTAGAGAAACTTATAGTTCAGCGATGTGGCACTTTTGCGGCTCAATGTACGCCAGTAAGCTAAATGGCCATATTCGGTCTGAAGAGGAACCCAAAGTGATTGAAGAGCTGTCACTACACCCATAGAAAACAGGGAGTTACTTTGTGGACTTGGAGGATCATCGAAGTCAATGGCACCGTTCACCCTTTTGCTAGGCATTTTGTTAAAGAACTTCTGAATATGTCCCTTACCGTCCAGAAAATCGATCTATTCTAAGAAATGAAGCATGGCTGCCTTTCCTTAGACTTAGTTCAGTTTAGCTCCCAACATTCCTAAAACGCTGTTAGTAAACATCAAACAAACCTAACCCCATTGTTCCCTGTGCATATAACTTAAATTGTATAGTTTCTACTTGACAGCTGTCAAAAAATGACAGTGTCACGGTTACCACCAAATAATATTAGTTGAAAAATTTTAAACGATGAAAAGGAAAGCTCTGCTTAGGTATAACACAAATAAAATTTTAAATTAAAATCGATTTATTTCCTTGCCCACTCATTAGTTTAGTATTTGCCATTTCAATTGGAAATTTCGCCCATTAAATCGACGAAACAGTAAATTGCCAACTTAATTGGATTTTCCGCACCTCCTCCGCATTTGAAATTATTTACATTTTGCCTGAGTTCGAGTTCCAAGCACATAAAATGCCACTGCCTACTACCACCCTGTCAAGTGCTCGTGACTAAATAATGACCAATTTTCTCAAAAAAACAAATCCAACCGACGCGACGCCTCCCAAACACTTTCCTCATCTCCGCACTGATGGACCGAATTGCAACCACCACACAGCTGGACCGAGATAAAGCTGCTGGTATCGTTGGAGCGTAGTTTATTATCGCCCCCGGTATTGAATGATAAAGTATCTATAAGTACGTAACCAATCTGTAGTTTGACTAGATTTGGTTTCAATGTCTAAATTGAAATTTGAAAAATCACTGCATACAACATACACACACACGCAGACAGAGGACACATGTTTAGCACAACTCATTCATCTTCATGACCCGGTGGCGGCAAGGATCACAGTGGATTCCCTACTGTGAGCCTAGTGGCATGGTTGCGCAGACCACCCAACAAAAAAAAAATCTAGCCGCAATCATAGATCGTATATATCGGTTAATTGTCCTCTGGACAATTTGTGAATTCAATGCCATGCTATAGAGCAAGCAAGGACTCTAGGGATGCTATGTTCGTATAATGGGTGCGGAAAAAAAGGATCCTGAGTTATTATGGACGGTAGGTTCCTCCTCCCGTTAGAATGTTATGTGATTGTTGTTTTGGTCAGGAGATGCGTTTTTGTTGTCACAATATTGGTGCAATTGTGTTAAGGGATACAAAACACAAGGCGGCGCAATAAAATCGGATCAAAGGATCTTTTCGATTTATTTCGTGTGAGTTTACCTGAGGGAAAGTTTGATGATGCGGTGTCTTGAGGAAATGAAAAATGATTTTTAGTTTGATTTCACAGATAAGAGATACACCTGTGGAAACCTTGAGACTATTTAAGGTGGTTTTTTGTTGTGAAGATGTGGGAGTATACATTTCAGCTAATGATGGCTAGATGATGATCTTTCATCATTCAAATAGACCTCTCGAAAGGACGATTATGGCAACCGTACAATGGGCGAAATGTAGCATTTGCACATGTTGTTCAAAGCTATGACTCTTTTTGTTGATTTGGCAAGACAGACTAAATAAACGACTGCCATTTTGACAGATGTAGCTTCAACACTATGGCCGCAATCACCTATCAATGCTTTCCCCAAAATGAATTGCGTTTTCCCCAGCCCTGCTTCAAATGGACTAATTGAGATGAGGAAGGAACGTTGATTTTAGGGCATCTGTTAGGCTTAGTTATGTATTAAGTTAGCTAGCTTTGTCTGTTGCATTCCAGGGAAGTATGACTCTTGCGATCACAGTATGCATTTAGTAGACTCTAGACGGTAGGGTTCGTACTCCGCTCTCCCCTTCAATTAAAATGGCATTCAAACTCCCATTTACTAAATAGAAATGCCGGCTCTGAATGGAAGATTCTATACACTGCCCATAAGCCTAAGTACTCTTCCATTATATCTTCTGGCCTTTTCTTTGCTTGCTCATATCAGATTCCATCTAACGACTAGAGAACATTACACCTCTAAGTTGTACTAATGCTGTGTGTTAAGTCCCTAAGCCCATTACAAAGTGCTACTAAGCCGCATCAATCACCGATCTAACGAAAGTGACACAATAAAATTCAATAAAACCCCCGTCGCCACAACAGAAGGACGAAACAAACAAAAAAAAAAAAATGGAAAGGGAGAAAAAGAAACCCACCGACGGAATAGCCCAATAAATTAGGCATCACCTATGTGATGTTATCACCGCGAGCAGCAGAGCCTTTTAACCCAACCATCCATCTATCTTAACTACTACTTAGCGGCAGTGCCCATAAATAGCCCAAAATGACGGCTTAAATGTTCCCGATAACACTCCACCATGGTGTCACCAATTCTACGCATTATTCTGATGGTTTGTGTTTAGCTCACCGATAGTGCATCCAACCGACAGCCAACAGACAAAGTATCTATTTACAGGCGAACACAAACACAGAAGATCCAATTAATTGTCGAAATAGTGGGCTCAGTCCTGAAAGAGAGCAAGAGGATAACAAGGATGCCGCTATGCCCGGTGAGTACAATATAAATCGTAATGTTTTGACAGCTAGCTGACCGCATTTGAAGTCAACACTATCCCATAGTTTGATCGGTCGGGCCACACACGTTACCTGGGCGTCGTCGGTCGTCGGTGTTTCGGTCACATCCCGAAACGAATCGATGTTGGGCCAACAGTTTATCTAGATTCTCTTACCTGGACCTATCCCATCTATCGAAGGCATGCTGCGCTGTGTGTGAGAGATAGTGAGAGTACCATTTGGTGTGTCCTGAAACAAATTGGATTTTTTGCGAGTTAATTTGGTTTTGGGCCAACACAAACAGAGTCGGGGATGCTTGCAGTCAGGTGTGCCAAGACCAGGACACTGGCTGAGCGCATTCGCCTCGGAAGGATTATGAATTTTGCGGTGTGGT
Source organism: Chalcosyrphus nemorum (assembly GCA_949716465.1). Taxonomy (NCBI): domain Eukaryota; kingdom Metazoa; phylum Arthropoda; class Insecta; order Diptera; family Syrphidae; genus Chalcosyrphus; species Chalcosyrphus nemorum. The sequence goes on along the minus strand of OX454332.1, from coordinate 78,470,285 downwards.
TTTCTTCTTCTTGTTTTGCATCCTGGAAAGGTTGTCTAATTTCTGTCCTGTGGTTTTGAGGTTAATTTGAATCAAGTCCCAAAGATTTGTCTCACAGTTTGACAGGTTTTGCACTACACAAAGTGTGAAATGCAAAACAATACCTGGCTCACCTGCACCTCGAGTGAATATTTGATTAACAGCTCCTGCCAGAGGGTACTTATAATTATTTCATTTTTTTCGCCCGAGGCAGCGCATTGGAGGAAGTAAATATGAAAATTTTATTTTAAATTCACAGCATAACATAATTGCTTAACGCATCGCTACCGGTCATGTGTTTTAATTGAAAGTTTCGCCGATTATGATCCAGGATCACGCTGGATGTCTGCTGGAAGTAATAAAATTTCATGCTAATAGAATGACTACTAGTTTTACTTAAATGTGTGCAAGGGGACGTGTGACTTTTATTTATTACATTGTCTTTTGTTGTTTTTCTTTTTTTCGTTTTTGTCTGCGCAAATTAATTAGGACACAATGTTGCGCGATGGCTGTGCCTGCCTGCATGACGACATGTTTCATGGCTGAACTTGGTTGTAAGGAATTGAATGTTAATTTGGAAGTTTCGTAGTTTTCCAATTTGGCTGTTGATTTAGGATGTTTCTACTGGACTATGAGATTTAACATACTGCATTGCAATAAACCTGTGAAGTACCTCTTAAGACAAACGATAGGAGTTAGTATTTTGTTGCAAACATTTGACTCTTCAGGACAATTGCAGATCATCTTGTAAGTCTCTGCACTAAGGACGTTGTTGGCGTTGCGAGGTGGGACTCTTTCAATGACGAAACTGAGCCCAGTAAACCCACCTCCTCGGCACTGCCATCAACCATTTCATCGCGAGGGTGGACTACAGCCTTACATATACTTGGCTCGTTAACGTAGGCAGTTACCTACGCCTTCTTGCTCCTTCAGACTAGTAGCCACAGTTTCACTGATTGCTTCCCAAGCTTCTTGTGTGATAAGCATCACTCTGGTGATGTTCTCTGGGGCTAAGGTCACACCAAGTCTGTTCGCTTACAGGTTATGGCTTTCAAGATGTTGTGGGCAGTGGAATTTTATGTGCTCCATGTCTTAATGCCTCAATCGGTGGAGGTATGCTCTCTAAAAGTGTGCATACAACTAATGACTTTACTGATATGAGACGATGTCAAAAATGGGAGACAGCCACGGCTATACACCAGCTGGCCAAGCTAAGAGAAAGAAGAAATTACTCCACTCAGACTACAGATGGGTAAGAAACGAATAGAGGCCCAATAGACCTTAGTTAAGCTAAATTTATGACTTAAACTAGGCCCTACACTAAGCCCTTTGAGTGCTGTGGTCGGTGGTTAGTGCGTTGGACTTCTGCGCATGGGGTTCTAAGTCCGAAACCAGAAAAATACCATCATCATGGAACCTTATGTCCATAGCCCCTAAACCACTGTGCTCAGGGCTCCACAGATACAAATGCATGTCACTTTTTTTGTTGACCCCTCCTCATGTGGACTTGGGGTCAACCATCAAAAGATCGAACTAGTCCTCTTCACAAGGAAATATAACATCCCTATATAAGCTTGTGTTTTCCGACATAGCCAAATTCTTGGGTCTTATTTTGGACAGGAAACTAAGCTGGAAAGCCAATATTATAGAACGCGTCAATGAGGCCAGTACTGCCCTGTACTCTTGTAAAAGGGCGATTGGTACAAGATGGGGACTAAAACCTCACGTCAACCTCTGGCTATATACTCGTACATCTGTTGTCAGACCTATACTTCTGTATGGCGTGTCCGTCTGGTGGACAGCTCTTCTAAAGACTCTCTCTCCTGAGAAAAGTTCAAAGAGCTGCATGTATTTGTATATGTGCAGCCCTAAGAACTGCTCCTTCCACGGCTCTAGGTACCATCCTTCACTTACTGCCCCTAGACATCGTCAGCAAACAAATAGCGGCCTCAATTGCAACCCCTTTGGCTGCCTCTTGCCAGTGGCTGTCTCTCAACTATGACCACTCCTCCGTTCTAATGGAACTGACTACACCCCCGCTAAACTCAGGTTTGGTCGGAACTTCCGTACATCAATCCCAGCTCGTGAAACATGGTCAGCAGGTGGATGTCGGAACGATTCACATCTACGATAATGGATCTAAAACCTCAGACGGAGTTGGTGGTGGTGTCTACTCCTCTGTGCTTAACTTAAGCATCTCCTTCCGCCTTCTTGATCACTGTAGCGTTTTTCAGGCGGAAATTATGGCAATCAAAGAAGCTCTGTCATGGCTAAAGTGTAAGCATTTTCACAGACAGTCAGGCTGCCATTAAATCTCTGGAATCACCCACAACCACGTCAATGGTCGTACAAGATTGCCGTTCATATCTGATGGAGATCTCGGAACAATACAACATTCACCTATGTTGGGTGCCCGGCCATAGGGATATTCCAGTGAACTGAAAGGCTGATGAAATTGCCGTAAGGACGGGAATTGGTATGCCAATTGCCACCTGTAATCACCTGCTCAAACTTGGTGCTATAAGGAAGGCCAATGCTCGTTGGGCTCATTGCCCCTTCAGGATTTCTAGAGAGCTCTGGCCTAACCTTAACCAGAGACGTTCAAAAGAACTGTTGTTACACTGCCTAATCGGCCTACATGCTAGACGTTTGGGCCTCCCATCTAACGATTTTTGTCGGAGTTGCAGGGACGAGGAGGAAGAAGAAACGATTCTTCATCTTCTTTGCAATTGCCCTGCTCTAGCGTCAAGAAGAAACCTCTACTTGGGGTCCTTTTTCTTTGACGACCTCGGCGACCTGACAGGTCTACCCATTATGCTCCTTCTCCTGACCCAGTAGTAGAACCTCTTCTAAGTGTTATTTTGTACGGTAACCTCTTTGTATTGGTCCTCTGTCTCTCATTGAAGTGTCGTGGTATATCCGGTGGTAATACAATGGGCCTTTTAGGCCTAAGTGAGCTGGTTTCCATCTGTATCTGGGCGCTAGCTAACCACGCTAACCTAACCTAACCTTGCCCCCAACAGAGATAGATGGTTGTAGTGGATAGTAGATGCATCAACAGTATGATATTCAAGGTTTGAAGTCTCCCCACTACCTTGCTTAAGTTTTCTCCTGAACCTGTTTCATACTGATAACCACTTTCTACAAAAAAAAAGGATATTTTTCCGAGAAAATCCTTATACTACCCCCGCCCACGACAGTCGGTAATTGGCTTATGTTCTTAAATTGAAAATATTGCGCCCAAAAAACAAACCAACACGTAATCCGTGAAAATAGACATGGGAACCCATCATTCGGTCACCTACTTAGTCACGTTAAATAGAACATCCTCTAATCCAATTGACCATGAATACTTGCCGAAAAAAAAACACACAACGTCCAAGTCCAACGATACAGGCAGCTTCCAGGAAACAATCATTTCACACACAATTCCGAAGACCGTCATCATTATGCTCATCGTATTACAAACAGAAATCCCCTAATAGCCGATTAGGGGATTACGACGCTCAAAACATGATCTCCCTTGTCCAAGGACCTATTGTCGCGGTCGGTCCGGTCCGCCTCCGACTGCTAATCCTCAAATCATACCCACAAAATATTTTGACGTTTAACTGCAACAAACAATAAACAACACAATGCATCCCAACAACAATAACAAAGGACAGATTATAAATAGGAGTCGAGTATGTGTCGGGTACCTCATCGTCGTCGGCTCGGGATCGGGACTCCTGTTACGTATGTACGTGCGATGCGATATAGTAGGGATGATGTGAGGGAGCGACTGAGAGTGGACGGCGGCCCGATTTGTGTGATGTGTGTGTCTTGTTGTTGGTGATGGCACTTTACCGGATGATTTGTATCCTGGACAATGATGCGACAGGTCCATTGGTCGTCTATCTAATAGATTGTTTTGTGGCGGCCGGGGTGCATGCTTTGAGGTAAGCCGCCCTCTGGGACCACCAACGTAACAGTGGAATGTGACACAACGGGTGGTTGCTTCTTTTTTTTTGCTCTGCAGAATCTTTCAAACATAATGAGACTTTGAATTGAATTTGCCAAATGTTTCCTTTCACGACCTTGAGTCGAAAGATACACCATACTATTTATATTGTTACACCTGACCAGAGATGATGATCATTTCCGGGACTGATCTTTGCCCCTCCCGTTCGATCGTTAATCGTGGAAATTTATCGTGTCTCCGTCGACTAAGGGACACTTTCTCACAAAGATGGCGTTTTCAACCTGTTACCCCCTGTTTACATGAAAGCGATCGTCGCGTCGTCATCCGATCGATCGCAGGTGCATTACGCCCTTAGATACGTATCGCTTTGTAATAAAATCGAATTTATCGCCGGCCTCTATGGTGACAGCGATGGATGTTAATGGGTAATTTAGGGTAAGCATTTCGTGTTTAATGGTCAGACAACAGTTGGAGATCACTGTTGACGATTGGAGAGACCTTTTGCTACGCCTACGGGCGTTTTTTTTTCTTTTCTTATTCTTTCGTTCGTTTTATTTCCGCTCTGTTTGATTATTCTTCTTGGAGCTAGAGATTATGTTTTATCCAACAGTTGTACAACACGTGAGAGAGTTTAGTTTGTTTACCAAATAAGTGTAACAAAAGTTTATGGGGCGATATTTTATCCAATAAAATGTGCATTTGTCGAACAATAGACTGTTTAGCTTGTGGAATTTGTTGTGGGTTAAGCGTATTGTTCAACTGGACAGTTATTGGATGATTAGATATGGTAGATATTTAACACCTTAGGGCTAATGTGTGGGCCATAAGTATTCGTTTAATGCGAATATTCATTTGGAATGAGTTTCATGATTGACTGCTTGAGTAAAGTGTCTTATTATTCATGATATTCCCTGCTGATACCCGTAAAATAATAATATCTTATATGTGACAAGATTTATTCATTTCATCTTAAAGTTTAGTTGAGCTTTAATGTTAGATGTAACAGTTTATCGTACTGTGTTTTTACTAGGGAATCGTTTAATGACTTTCTCAACACAGCACAGCTAGAACTAGGCCTTAGATGGAGGTCAATCACCTGGATGTACACAGCCATTTAAAGATCCATCGTATTGTCTATTCTGGAGACCAGATAACAGATGTTGACTTCATATGCAAGACATCGTAGAGTCAATTCAAAAGAGCAGGCTAAACGATTCGCTCTTTAAGGGAATGAGAAAATTATCTGTCCAAAACATTGGGTAGACTGTTAATGTTGATAACTAGAATTTCGACATAGTTAAGAAGTTGACCTACCTCGGAACAAATACCTATATGAACATTCCACAAATGACACGTTTTTAGAGATCCGACATAGACTAAACCTAGCCAACCGCTGCTACTTCGGTTTTGCGAAACAACTGGGTTCAAAACTCCTAACTCGAAGGGCCAAATTAATGCTCTATAGAACGAACGCTCATCTTACCAGTCCTACTGTATGGAGCCGAGTGCTGGACGATAAGTAAGAAAGCTGAGAAAATATTGGGCACCTTCGAGTGAAAAATACTCCGTCGGATATTAGGTCCCTTATGGGAGGAGGGCGAATGGAGGAGAAGATACAACCGCGAACTCTATGACCTGTACAAGGATGTGGATGTAGTCAAAATGGCCAAGATACACAGACTACATTGGCCCCATCGAACGAATGAACCGCAGAGGATGAAGCCAGCTGTGTCTCAAGCAGAGACTCTTCAAGGCTCGGAAACCATTTAAATAAGGACACACTAGGAAAAATGTCAGCTTGTTAAAGTCCTTTGATGCGTTTTGAGGTCTTTAGGTTCAAAACGATTACCACACTTACATATGGATAAATGGTTAAACCTTCACTCCCCTGGTGGCACGTAGTAACCATCTACATTTGAGGCAATAAATGCTCGGATTAACTCTCAACCATTCCTCGAGGGTAAAGTTGAAAGAGGGCACAGAGAATAGCTTTCTGGAGAGTTGACTTTTTACTTATGACATTTGAGCTTATAAGAGAGAGTTTTACTCGCAAGTGGGCACATATTTAGATCTATAAAAGTGCGTTTCCACTTGAGAGCACTTTCGCTAGTAAGCTCTTGAGAGTAAAATTTAATTGATTTACTATCGCGACTAGCTACTCTCAGAATACGAACATTGAAAAGTCCACTTGCGAGCTCTTTATGAGTGTGAGAGCTGAGAGTAGTTTACCAGATTTCTGCGTGCTGCTCTCAGATCCGCGGCGTCCACTTACAAATTTAGCTCGAGAGTGGCTTGAGAGCTACTCGTCCAAGTGGACAAGCACCTTAAGTTCCCAGATCAGCAGAATTAGCTAGCAACACAGTTGAGAGTCAGCATGGCAAAACAGTGAACATAGGAAGAAAAAAAAATTCATGTCTGTTGAAACTTTGGGTGAAACTTCGCCCAGCATCTTTGACCAGTTGTCAAATCTGTGAACTTTTGAGGTCGACCGGGATCTACCCGATCCGTAAAATTGGCGAATTAGCACCGACGATCTTCCTAGATTTTTGCATTATTTGTTTTTTTGGAAGGACAGTGCCAATAATTAAATCAGCGGCTGAATGTATAAAGCGTGACTAATAGAAGACGTTGCAATGGCAACTCTAACCATACACTGACTTCTACAATTCAAATCAAGAAATGGTCTTTGGCTATCTTGTGTTCACTGTATCACGTAATCTACACAGACAATAAGACACTTGAACCCTCAAACTAAGATGAAGATTAAATTGAGTTAACTGTCTACTGTTCCATCGGTAGACCTGGATAGAAGGCTTCTACTGGCGCTCACATCAGTTCTACTCCGCCACAGTTTGAGCCGTGGCACTAAAGACGGGAAAAACTAGAACAGACGATCGGAAGCTTCTGCATCTCCTCTCCACCGACATACTTCAGCTTAATGACATGACCAAGGAAGGAAACAGCAACGCATTTTGTCACACTAATGATTCACTTTGAAGGAAAGTCGTCTTCTGAATGGTAGAGGATTATGATGCACTAGTGGCTTTCACCCAAAACGAGCTGCATCTGTTCACATTCTTTCTGCCAATACTATAACTCTGCCTTATGTCGAACAAGGCTCTCTGTTACATTGCGTCTTAAGCGTCATTTTCTAAATTTCTAATAACCCTAAGCCACATCTTAACCTAAACTTGGAGCAATTCTAAACGAAATAAAGGAATATCTCCTGTCCCAAATGACCTGACCCTCTGGCAAAACCCACAATTGAACATCAATTACCATTCTCCACTGAACCCATCTAATGTTCCGATAAAATCCTTTACAAATTATTTAAGAAAGAAAACCAAAGAAAAGAAACAAAACAAATCCAATTGCAGCCATTTGGAACAACATATTACACACAAAAACCATAACATAAACATCGAACCAAAAAACACACGAAACGAACACACAAAAACAGCAGTCACTCGTCGCAGCAATAAGAAGCCTCGGCCCCATCATCAATATATGTAGGAGCCAATGAAGCAGAAGACCATGCAACCCAAAAAAAAAAAGCAGAACTCCAACCTCATCATTTCATTCCCCATCGAGTTGTTCGTTGTTCCATTTATAGACTACAGCAGCGGCGGCTGCGCAGAGCCCGATACAGCAACTGCAACAGCAGCAGCCATCGATTAAGAGGCCACATTAAGGTATTCGCGATATCATTTAATAAGTTCCACCACCACCAGTCGAAATGGTAGGTATAATGCGCGAGCACATACATCGAGGATCGGCTGTGGGGTACTTCTTAAACGCGAACTGCATCCGTCGGGGCAATAAATGTCTGACAAGCAATAAACAACCAAAGAGGATGCCCATGTTCGGAGGTGCATCAGCAACGGCCAGCCAACAGTCGGTACTCCCTCTGTGAGAAGAGAAGAGCCAAGAGGGGTAAGCTGCTTGATAGATTCCATCGGGCGCGCTTTGCCAAAGCTATCTGCGATCTGGAATCTGTGATGCTGCGCTCTGTGATCTGGTTTCTCGTCCTCGTCCTCGTCCTCCTCTTTCTAGGAGAAACAACTCATGTTGTTGCTTTGTTTGTTGCATTAAATGCGCTTCGCATGTAATTTGACAGCAAATGTATTACTCTATCACATCCTTATTATTATGCTCTCCAGCTGGTCGAGAGATGTCCATTGTTGGTGGTAATACATTAGCCATTACTCCGACAATAGATGTTTAGATGTTTTGCGCTAGTCGCGAGCAGCAGTTCCATGCGGAGCTCTGCTTGTATAGATACCAATCCCGAATCGGTTGGTTAGTTGGTTGGTTGGTTGTTGGCTAGTCGCAGTTACAGTCGGAGTCGTCTTCGTCTTCGTCTCTATTGAATTCCACTTTTGGAATGTAATTTAGCACAGCACTGATGAGATGGGACCGTTGAGATAGTTTACTACATTAGTTTAGTGCAAATCCGAAATCGCTGAGTTAATTGGGTTTTAACTCTGCTTCTTGGGCTTTGTTTTTGAATTGTGTAAACGAGAAGCTGAAAATGTCAAACAACGGTTTTGTTGAGTGGAAAATGTCAGTGGGAATCACTCAGTTTACGATCGTTACTTTGGCATCGACACTTTCTCTGAGTTGAAACCAGAGCCGTAGGGGATAAGTCATCATGCAGTCTGTCCGCCAGCAGATTTCAGTGGAATATGAATATGTATGCCACATTTTCGACTGCTTCTGTGTCCATCCGTCCGTATGTCACCAGTTTTTAAGGCTTAAATTTTGGGCTAGGTTGATGAAATTTCGTATACGATGTCCTTGGAAAAGTAAACCATACAAGTGTAAAAATTTTCAAAATCCGCCACACCCACTTTTCGAAAAAATCACTTTTTTCAGTAATTTTACATGAAATTCGATAAAACTTACTTAAGGTAATATGTAGATGTTCTCTTACCCTACATAAGTACATTGTGTATGGCCACACCCAGTTTTTAGGGGCGTTTTTTTTTATCAAAAAAAATGTTTTTTGAAGTTTTTATCGAAATGATAGCACTTCTTGGGAGCAAAATACAGTATATGTTGAAAAATTTACAAAATCCGCCCACTACCACGCCCACTTAGTGAGAAAATTTGTGTTTTTGAGTAGTTTTTGTATAAAATATTTATATTATATATATATTGGTGGAAGAAGGAGCTAGTATGTGCATGGGAAAGGGATATGGTGTCATACGATCCTCTCCAAACAGATTGTAGCCTTTTCATATGTTTTTACGGCAATTCAGTAAACACAAGAGGAGATAAAAATGTAGCTGAGAACTATTAAGGCATATCCTTGATATTCTCACTTTAAGCCTAAAATGTGAAACGCAAACTTACGCATAAGCATAAATTAGAAATTTGACCCGTTTTTTAAGTAAATTGGCCAGAAGTGACGTTATAGCAATTTTTGCCCAAAATGTCTCTAAATTGGCTTCACTATTAAGTATAAACAAATCACTTTTCTACAAATTTAACTATAAGAGTACAATTTTGACCAAAAATTTAGTACACCATATTATAGACCTTTTCTAAATTAGGCCAAATTTTACATTTAAGCAAAGCCGTAGAAACAGTTGCCCACCAAATTGTTATTTCGGCAAATTGGGTGCAATAGTAAAGTAGGCAAAATTTTTGGTTTGGTTTGATCGAAATTCATAAACAGACAAAATGGCCAGACTCACCTTTTTCGACTTCTCTGTAAAGATAATGTCAAAATTGATCAAAATTTTCACGAATACAAAATTTGCCCTAGACTACGCACCGGAATCAGTCTTGATCTATATAAGATCTCTAAAGCAACTAACAAATTCGACCAATGCCAATTCTAAACTGGAGACTTTAACATTTCGGAACATTTCCATCTAGGCTAGTCGCATGTGACATTTCATTTCTTCTCTGAAGAACCCTTTAAAAGGATTCAATGCCTGTGAAGTTTCCTCAAGCGCACTAGTATTCACATGAGCTACGGCATTCATGACTATGTTTGCTTCTACATATATCACTCTGCAAATCAGGAGCAGGAATTGGCTACACGCCCTGGCCGAATTGGCGTCTTACGAGTTCAGATTCTGCAACAATAGACTTTTTAGGGCATTCGCTTTAGTTTCCTAAGGATTAATAGCCAAAATCCTTCTACTGTCGTCAGGCAGATTAAAATTCAATCCTCTTTTTAGTCCCTGGAAATAGAAATCTTGAGCTTAGTGGTTAGTACTTTTGACTACACGTGGAAGGGTTCAAATACCAGCTTAAAACTCTAGGTCTAGCAGACACCCTAGCTGGTCCTCTATGCCGCAATGTACATTTATTGTTAAACCAAAAAAAAAATGTCCTTGTCCTCTCAAATCAATTCAAGTTACAGTCATCCATGTGGTAGATCCTCAAAAACCATTTACCAAACAAACACCTGACACCAAAATCAATTTGTCTTCCTTAACAATATTGTCTTTGCTCCAAAGTCATCCTTTACAGTCAAACAAGAAAATCCTTACAAATCCCTATCTCTCCTACATCAACCTATATAAGCCGAGCAATAATCGCCAAAAGTCGGTTCGGATCAAACGGACACAGGGCACAATCGCATCGGGCATTATCTACCACATACGAACAACCATAAGTCACTTGGCCTCGAACAATGACACAGAAAAGACATTAAATAAAATTGCAATCCTCCAAAGCCTCTGATTCCACTGACCGAAGCCACAACACAATAGTCCGCATTGCAATGCTGCATCCAGCCAAAAAGTCATTACATCCAATAAAAAAAAAAAGGACATTTCCTTTTAATAAAAGTGCACCGACAACAATATTTATCCTGCCGCAACAATGCAGCGCACAAAAAGGACGATCTACAGGTAAACACACACACGAACGACGCGCAATCTTAAAAGGATAAAGTTTGTCACAACAATAAAATCGAAATTCATAAACAAACTACCAACGCACCCATATTGCTGAATAGTCCAGATCCTTAGTTGACAAACAGAACAAAAAAAAGAATGTCCTTGCACGGGGTAACAAAAGAAAAATCCTTCAAAGCCACCGCACAGCGCGTATCTCTCTACTCTCTCTCTCTCTCTCTCCCTGTGAACTATACCTGAGGATAATACTATGAACAAGGTCGTGGGAAAGAATGTTTCCTGGTATTAATGGCGCTACTTGCTTGCGTGAGCACAGCAACACAGCCAAAAAAGGAGGCTAATTTTAATTTTTATTGTTTATTGGCATTGAGCATGGACCACCCAAAAGTTGCCTTTATGGTGCTGGATATTAATTCGAATTTAGAATTAGTCCTAGCACAGGAAAAGAGGTCAGGATGTTGCGGTCTTAATCGGAGTTTTATTGTACGCCATTAGCGTGTGTGCTAATGCATTGTGAATAAGGATAATGCGACCAAATGCGTGGGGTATCTTTTATTGGGATACTATTATCTTTATAGGAAGCAATCGCGATGTAGTAACACGAAATTGTTCCTTTTTTTTGTAGGTATCTCCCGTGAGATAATGATCCTTTGGAACTGCGGTTTTATTGGTTTTTATAAGCAGTTAGTTGATTTTTAAATAATTCGTAATGAAAGGGTCTGCATGCAATCCATGTCGATCATAACGCGTGAAGGTATAGGAGTAGATAGTTGAGAGGACTTTTGCCAACTCCTGGACAAAATGTCATACCCTTGATACATATTAGGATCGTTTCGTGCCTTTTTAGCATCCATAAAGGACATGACTTGCCTTTGTTCGTTAAACTTCTCTAGTATACTGAAAAGCCAGTTTAGACTCGGATCATTAGGTAGTTGACAGATTGATGAACGCAAGCAGAGATAATAACTACACCAGCAGCAGGAAGAAGCGAGCTGGAGTCCCTATACTGCCAGAAGATGTGAGTTGTACAACGTAGCGTACATGACTACACCAACACGGTGCCTACAGAAGCAGAGGAAGCTGATGAAGTACAATAACATGTTGGTATTGGCGTTGGAGAGTTCTCCTAGATCCTGAAAGAAGTGTTTGCCGAGGAATTTGAACCTGAATTGTTGGAGTTCAAGGCACTGGCAGAGGAAGTGGGTAGTGTCCTCTATAACCTCCTCATTGCCGCATCCCCATGCAGAATTCTTCTTCCGTCCGTCCGAAAAATGTTGTGACCCGTGAGTATACCCACGAGTATGCACAGTGAACGTCTGTCCTTGCGGATAATTCTCTCGGTCCTTACTCTGTCAAAAGTTAGCTAGGGACTTCCATCTCATAGCCAGTTTCCCTGCTTTATGCCTGAGAGCGCAGGGCGGGGTGCTTATGGAGAGGTCGGTCAGTTCAAGTGGGTCCGATGAAGCTTTTCATTTCCCGGGACGCCCTCGTAGCCAGGGACCCAGCAGAGTAGAACCTTGTGCTGTGTTCCAAGCTTGGATTTTATTTCTATGGCGGTAATTGCTTTGATAGCCTGGCCTGGCTGTCGATAAAGAAAGTGATACCTTCTGGCTGTTGTCACTGCCAGGACCTCCACTTGGAAAACACTGCTGTGGTCTGGGAGTCGTATAGATCTGGATATACCCAGTGATTCGGAGAAGATTCCGGATCCTACACCGGTGTTCATTTTTTATCGATCTGTGTAAATAGCTATGGATTCGGCGTTTGGTATGCGGCTGTATTTTGAAGTCAAGGTAAGGCGTAGTGCAGTCTGTTTTGGGTGTATGGCCGAAAAATCTACCAAGGATGGTCGCTTGCCCTATCATACTTGCCTTCCAGTATGCAGTCTGACTTATTCTTAAGGCACTGATGGCTGCCGTTGATCTCGTGTAGATGTCTAGCGGAGGCAGGTTGAGAATAGCCTCAAGACCCGCAGTTGGAGTGTTTCTAATCGCACTGGTGGCACCAATGCACGCTAGTCTTTGTACTTTGGGCTTGACGGTATACCAGCTGGGTTCTTAACTGTCAAAGATTATGTATAGATGGAGGCTCTGAACTAGCTCCTTCAACTTTCAGTTAAAAAGCAACCGCCTCTTAAGGCTCAAATCAAATCAAGATAATACAATTTATTAAGCCTCGAGGTCTAGCCCACCTCTATAGCATAACATCATCAAATAAACAGGCAATCAAAAGCTGTACACACTTCTTCTCAACCCCATACTGTCTGGGTAATAATTTCGCCATTCGCCTTCTTCTTCAGCGAGCGATAAATTAACTAAACGCATTTTCACCCTCGAAAGAACACAATTCCTAAGTACAACATCCAACAAAATTAATACAATCTATGAAGTGATTTTAATTAACTGAAGAGAATATCAATTTCCAGGCCACAGCCAAGCGCAGAGGGTAGTTCGTGGTTCGCCCTTGTACAACTGTATTTATCCTTGCGAAAAAGACCAACCCTCCGCCGTCAAATGGGGTTTACCACTTCCACCTCTCGCTCTCTCGTAACACATGGATTTGTTGAGATAATTCAGTTTGCTTAGCTAAAACATGTTGAAACACAGGATAATAAATTTCATCCCCCATCTCACCACATCCCTTTTGTTCGTCCTTTTTTTCCACGCAGATTAAGTGCAAAGCGAACGATAACACAGAGAGAGAAAAAGAAAATAAAACGGTTTCCGCAATTCATGATTCCACTTAAGGAAAAGTACATAAAATCCAGCGAGGGAAATTATTATTCCATCAGATAACAGAAAAGGGATGAACATCACGAAGTCCTTCTTCTGCCCTTCCTCGCACGTACACGTATGGATGTGTATCTCTATCTATACGCGCAAGGAGAAAACCAAAACCACTCCCTTAAGTAACTATCGACAAATGGTTAATTTCATGGAGAGTTCATCCCCAATCAGAGCACAATGGCTGCCACCGGAAGATAATATCATGGCAGGGACGAGCGACTGAGCGAGGGTTTGTTTCTATTCGAAACATGAAAAGGAGCCAAAATCGTACGTTCTTCCGGGAATAAGCGATAATTGAATGGAGGGTTATTTTTTTGTTTTGTTTTCCTCTTCCCTTTAAGTGTGGTAAATGTGGGTAAGTTCACAACAAGGATAATAAAAAGTAACAAACACAAATTGAAAGTTTACTACAGACGTTTAGGGGTCGTGGTGTGTACTGTGGGTGGCAAGGATACTTTCCACTCTGCACACAACCCCCTTGTGCGCTGTGGGGTGGAATAACAGTTGTGTTCTCTGCTAGTAATTGGAGTGTATTATTTGGTGTTAAGCAAGGAACTTGTGCAGGAGTTAGTCGCCCAGGGGTTGTTGTGTTAATAATTTAAAATGGTTGTTGAAAGGGGGAACTAACTAGCAGCTCTAGCTCTGTGCTTGTCTTGTGTACTTTGGATTATTCGCTCGTTATTAATTGAAATTCTATTAAAAGTTATTCATGAGGTGAATTTGATTTAATGAGTTCTCTTTACTTTTTTATTATTTCTTGGCTTTAATTACAGGTATATTGCTCTATTGAAGAGGGAAACTTTCGCTGTGTGTGTGTTGGTTCGGAAAATTAAGGAAACATTTATGGTTCAACTGGAGGTAATTATTTACTTCTGATTTCGATATTACAGGGTGACATTTATTGGTTGTAGTATCTTGGAGTTAGTTTTACAGGCACAGTTTTTGGTAGATGGGGAGGTAGACAAATTCGATTTATTAATTATTTTCAAGCAAGATTGCTTTGCTGTATGCGTTGGATGACCTGAAAGAAGTTCAAGTCGTTGGTAAAAATATTATTATAGCACTGGACGATCAATTAGTCATGGAACAAACAAATATTAGTACATCCCTGGCATTGGAATATGTTCATAAATACGCTGCTCTGTGTGAGAGAGCACGTTGGGACCAAGAACACTGGCAAAGCAGTTTTCCAATTCGAAACCATTTCCTAGAATTGCCAACGGCCTAATAGAGTACCTGATAACCAATGCGGCCTTACCGCCAACCCCCAGAAAACTGAATTGGTTTTATATACCAGGGTATCATTTTAGATAAAAACTTACCTGGAAGCCAAACATAAATGAAAGAGTCAAAAAGGCGAACATAGCCATCAGGGCCTTAAGTCAGACTGCTTGCTGGAAGTCAAGTACGATAGAGCACGCGACCATCCTTGGCCATGCACCCAAAACAGACTACACTACTCCTTACCCTTACTTCAAAACGTCCCTAGCAGAGAAGAGTGCAAAGACAGCCGCATACCAAGTGCCGAATCCATAGCTACTTACACTGATGGATCAAAAATGGAATCTTCTCCGAATCACTGGGTATATCCAGATCTATACGATTCCCAGACCACAGCAGTGTTTTCCAAGCGGAGTTCCTGTCAGTGACAACAGCGGCCCGTGAGTCTGCCGTAAGAACAATACCGCCAGAAGGTATCACCTTCTTTATCGGCAGCTATCAAAGAAATTACCGCCATAGAAATAAAATCCAAGCTTGTGAAGTGCTGTCGCGAAGAGCTTAAGGTTCTCGGAACACAGCACAAGGTTCTATTCTGTTGAGTCCCTGGGCACGAGGGCGTCACGGGAAATGAAAATGTAGATGAATTAGCAAGAAAAGCTTCATCGGACCCACTTGAACTGACCGACCTCTCCATAAGCACCTCGCCCTGCGCTCTCAGGCATAAAGCAGGGAAACTGGATATGAGAGAGGCCAACTTGAGATGGAAGTCGCTAGATACTTGCAAAACTGCAAAACAACTATGGCGAACTTTTGACAAAGCAAGGACCGAGCGCACTGTCCATACTCGTGGGGATACTCACGGGTCACAACACTCTGCGGTACCACCTAAAGAAACTACGCCGGACGGAAGAAGAACTCTGCAGAGGATGCGGCGATGAGGAGGTTATAGAGGACACTACCCACTTCCTCTGCCAGTGCCCTGAACTCCAACATTCCAGATAGCTGAATAGTTGACTGGCATTTGGCTAAAGGTACATACAATGTACGAAATAGACCTCCTATGACCGCTATGCTTTAACTGTGTTGATCCATAAATCATTACGAAATTAGCAAAAAAAAAAAAAAGCAAACAGTGCAACTCTTGAGTCGTTTAATTCAAATTACCGTGTGATAATGAGATTCTTTTCTCTTCCATAAATTTTCCTTTATTTTTCGCATGACTGCTCGCATAAATCTAAACTTTACCCACAGTAATTATCTTATAATCGTTGATTGCTTTTCACAAATGGAAAAAATGGAAAAAAAAAAAAAAGAAAAAAACAATCATAGACTCAAACTGTAGCCAGCGGCGGTGGCGGCTTTTCTTCTTTCATGTTCACAAACGGCAAATTGAATTACTGAATTAAATTAACAATTTAAACAATCAAAGCAGCAAACCCCATGTGCAATTTTCACGCATTTATTCACAGTCATTCGCTCGAGCAATTGGAATCGGAATCGGAATCGAACCGACTGCACAACGACGACGACGACGTCGACAGCAGAGAACAACAGACGAGACCACAGGGATTGCTGGTGATGGTGAAAGATTTTCCAAGAAATTCCCAACTAACTCTTCATAGTCGCAGGGAAAGGAATTTTCCGTTTAACGCTTCTTGCAGACGGTCGCTACTGTGAACTTAACACTTGTTAACGAGCTCAAGCGCGCATTGGACCGCCGCCGCCGCACGTTCACTTGCGCGTTTTATATCTTTTAATTGTCGACCATTATGTGAACGCCATTTTAACGGTCACTTATCCGATAATTGTGCGAAACATCTAAGTGAGAGATATCATGCGATATTTGTATTAACACCAGGCTACAATGCGATGCGAGTGCGAAGTCTAAAAAGCGGTTATTAAGGCCACAAAATTTAACGAGTTTTCAGATTAGCTTTTTTGGGAAGTTACACTGACCTGGGGCCTAGCACTTAAGTGCGTAGCCAGAGTAATTTGTTTAAAAAGTCGAATGGCTTAAGGCAGATCACTTTTTGGCATCAAAATTATAGCAATTTACTGTCGAATATACTTACATTTGTTCTCCTTAATGATTATTACATATTTGCCTGGACGCAACTGTAAAAATAAGTAATTGATTATGTCTGACTTTAAGAAAAAAAAATTACGACTCAAAGTGTTTCAGTTAAGCACGGGGGAGGTTTCGAATGGATTCTTTTCAAATTTGACTGCGATTTTTGAAAGTTATGTCTAAAATTATGTCCAGAGTACTTAGTTACAAACGTAAGACATTTGATCACTTGAAGTAAGTTGGTTCAAAATTCTCCAAAGCGATGAAGTGCCTAGCTTTCACACCAAATGAGCTGCACGTTCCAATCGGCGAACTTTATTTTTACCAAAAAATCGTGTTTAGTAGCGAGACACACTTTTGGATCAGTGGGTTTGTGTCCTAGGAAAATTGTCATTCCTGGTAGTGGAACTAAAACCTCGAGATCTTAAGTTGTGTCGGGAGTTCTGAGATTGCCATCTTAAGTAGCTTAAAGGCGGACTTTATTTTTACCAAAAAATCGTGTTTAGTAGCGAGACACACTTTTGGATCAGTGGGTTTGTGTCCTAGGAAAATTGTCATTCCTGGTAGTGGAACTAAAACCTCGAGATCTTAAGTTGTGTCGGGAGTTCTGAGATTGCCATCTTAAGTAGCTTAAAGGCGGACTTTATTTTTACCAAAAAATCGTGTTCAATAGCGAGGATCACTTATGGGTCAGTGGGTTTGTGTCCTAGGAAAATTGTCATTCCTGAAGTGAGGCTGTAAAGTTCTTGTTCTTCTGTTGCATAAACGAACTAAATCAAGTAGTCATCTAGCACTTCCCCTGCTCTCTCATTTCCGAAAATAGGCGCAGCTTTCGTGTGCCCATGACTTAACTATAAATTTGTCGTGCTGCTTCCTTCCTTCTTTCCTTTAACAACGACAAATTGTACAGCACAGCATTTGCAAAATAGCTGCACCCTTCTACTGTCAACCAAATTCATAAAATTGCACATGTATAGATCAGATCCCATTTCATTTTGCTGAAACGTCAAAACACAAATGCGTTTTTGGGTGGATTTGAGCTTGGTAGAGCGACCCGAAGTTGACTGTTTAATATATTTTCATGGAACGCACTATAAAAGCAAATTATGTTCTCTTAGATGAGGTGTCATTTGGTATTTACTGAATTTTGAGTGCCTTGCACTTTCCCAACCTAAAAAATTGACATGCAGTTTGACACTGACACTTTGGCTTTTTCGTAGTAGTATTTTTTAACACGCTTTCTTGAAAAGCACAACTTTAAACAAACCTCCACTCCCTAAGCTAAGACTTGCGCTGTCCTCAGTATGCGATATTATGAAGAGCAAGTGAAAGGGTCGAAATATTTCAGTCGCAGCACTGAATTTCTTGACCCTTTAATGGATCTCTGGTCACACTGAATTGAGGCAATTAACCCATAGAGGGTAAAGCCTTAAAAACTTTACCACTCTCCGTCTGTTTTGTGGCTTGAGATCCAAGAGTGTACTCACGCTCAAACTTTTCCACGGCGCGAGCACAGGCCTTCACGATGGGTACTTACAAATGATCTGGCATTTTCTATAGAATTTTCTAATAATTTCCGCACGTTTGACAACCTTGAAACGATCCATAATAAAATGGCTACCTTTACTGAACATTTTGACAACTAAATGTCATTGGTCCTCTGACAGCTGCTTCTGAAGATAATAATTGGAAAAAGGATAATTGTTATCTGGTCACCATCTATGTCGTTCAATAGAAGGGTATATGCAACCAATCCATCCTTAAGTCCAAGGCCCCAAATCCATAATTATTAAGAAAATAATTACCCAGACCGTTTGTGATAAACATCAATTTTTTATATCCTTGATGCATCCTCAAACCAAAATAAAATTAAAAGTCATTTGCCAAACAAAATCCCCCTCCTCACTAGATTTGATTGGACCAGTTTATTGCTGAACAAAAAAAGGATCGACTCCCTAGCAATTACATCCGCTAAGATCTTGCACTTAAATCCCAGTTCATAGGGCTTTATGAAAAAGTAAAAAATACATAAATACCTCTTTGGATCTAAGCGTTAGTTCAATTATAATTGCGATGCCCCCCATAACCTATCGCGGTGATGCAAGGGGGGGGATCAAAACTTTAATTTTAAATTGAGAAATGCACACATGTGCCCCAACTGGCGAGGAGAGAATATAATTTAATCTTGTTAATGCTGGAAAATCAAGTTGTCGATTCCAAACAGGCTCTGGCATTCGCTTAAAACATCCTTCGGTCGGTCGAAGAGCTAAAAGCCACTTTAGCCATTAAGATCCCTCGGGAGAGGAGACGGTAGGCAAAAAAAAAAAACACTCATGCAACCACCAATCGAGCCTATTAGACCCAGGGACCTCAAGTTCTTATGACTTCATAATCTTAATTAACGTTGGATCGTCATACCGACCACCGACCAGCACTACCGCCGCCGCCATGGAATTAACCAGCCAGCGCTATAAAGATCCAATCAAGGCCCCAACCACCACCACTACCGCGTCGCCGCTGGACAAACCATCGCCAACAGGATTCCTAAACCAGGAGTAGACGGCAGGTAGGTAGACTAGTAGACCTCCTCTCTACCTGATGTGAACCCTTCACGAAGGTAAAGGCAAATGGAATTCAGCATGGCGGTCCTTAATGCGCCTGCTGTTGCGCTGCGCATGCGCACAGTTTGCCATAGGGACACGAATGGGCATGGTTATATTTCCCTTCTTTAATGAGTTTATACCTGAATCGATGGATCCTCATGTGTGTGTGTTATGTAGGGACCATGTGCATCTCTTTCCCAATGATCGTTCCATTATATCGAATGTTCATTCGGGGGATTTTTTGATTAGTTTGTCGGCTTTTTTTCTTTTTTTTTTTTGGTTGGCTTACCTTTTTTCGGGTTTCCTCTTCGTTCCTGTTTTAATTTATTTGTATATAGAACATATTTCTTGTTGGATGACAGCGGGATCTTGAGAAAGAGTGAGATCCACCCTTGATTGGATGCGAGAAACGCGTTAACACTAATTTATTCCACAACTTGTCTGTGTGAGAGAGAGTATGCTTCTGCCTGAAGGCATTAATTCAGCTTAAAAAAGTTAAAAGAAAAATGCAAGACTTTTGCCTCAAAATGGATGATGATGATGCTCGGCATGGGGCTTCACAGGTTATTCCATGCCTGGTCTCTCTCTCTAATCGTATGTCAATGGGGTAATAAATATGCGATGCGATAAGATAGATGTTTGCATTAGGTGGTTAGCTGTGTGCTTGTAGGACGTGTTAATTTGAGGAGGCTGTAGATGCCTCCCGATCACTTCCACTTGAATTTATTGTATATTAAAATATTCTAATAAGATAATTTATATTTTTATGCTTTTATTATGCCTAAGCAATTGGAGGAGTGCTGCTTGCATAGTGGGCTCATTAAGAATATATTGAAACTTGAAGAACCATTAAGATTGGATGTACGATTATATGCTGGAGTGAATTGCTTTTTCTTTTTTTCTAATTTAATGGTGAGTCGTGAACAAGAAATGAGGCGGCTTAAAGGTAGAAATGGGGTGCTGTTTTTCTATAGGTATTTCCATCTATAGAAGGCTTATGTTGGCTTGTCCAAGGATTAAGTGTCAGCTTTACATTTTGCACTGACTTCTAGGTTGACTTAAAGTGGGAATTAGGCTTAAGATCTGAGGAAAGGAACGCAAGTCAAAAGCCGTGTTTTTTTTTCAAATTCTTCATAAAATTAAATGCCATATTTTTGTATTCATTAGATTTTGTTCACGTTTTGATTTTGACCAAAATCCATTGAATATTAACCGAGAAATGGCCATATTTCTAAAGCCAGTTAATAAGTAAAGTACCGTTATACGCTTTTTTATGCAAAAACGTGGTACGCCATTTTATTAGTCTTCACAAGGCTATCATAAGTAAAAAATTTAATCAAAATCTTTAGAGCCGTTTTCGAGCAAATTGGCTAAAACCGTTTGACACTAAAAAAAGTACCGTTATTATCACTTTTAGTCAAAACTTTGGAACGCCATCTTTTAGCATTAGCACAGTTTTATGCACACTAAAAATTTGAATGACATTGGTTGAACCATTTTTTAACAAACTGGCTTTTAACCAAATTGGCCTTAAGTGCCATTATAACAAATTTTGGCCAAAATGTATCTATCAAAATTTATTTTTTAGCATGTATCTAAGTTCGATTCAGCATAAAGTTTAAACAAAATTTTTGCAGCCGTTTTCCAGCAAATCAGTTTTTTACCGTTATTAACGCTTTTCGCCAAAAATTTGGAACGCCATCTTATAGTACTTTCCCAAATTAGCCGAAATATGAAATTTAAAAAAAATCGTAGGAACAGCTTTCCAGCAAATCTGTTTTTTTTTTTTAAATTGGTCTTATGTAAAGTACCGGTAATATTAGGGCTGGAACAAAAATTTTAATTTCGCCTCTAGTGATTACCCCACAGACCCTAGACATGAAGTTTGATCAAAATCCGTTTACCCGCTTAGGCTGTAGCCTCGCTGACAGACAGACGGAGTTTTCAGAGCCACTTTTTTCGACTTGTATATAAAGGTAATATCAGAATTTATCAAGAGTCCAAAACTTGCCCTATAACATTATCAAGAGTTTGATTGAATCAGTCACTCTAACACTCTCATCCTTTACATTCTGCGTTGATTGAGTCAGTCATCCTACTTAGCCACTTCAAGTACTTTAAATCTTCAGACAAGTTCTTCTGAGATACAAAATTCAAAGTTCCCGAGTAACCGGGTGACTCGTTTGGTTCATCAAAATATGGTATCATAATGGACCTTTATTGCCAGGATAGGCACCTCACCTAACCTAACTTAACTTGAATGCTAAGCACACGAAGTCAGAAATAATACACGTGGAAATTTTATAAGAAGTTTCATTGACGATACCCCATATTTTTCTCATGAGTAATTCGTATTTGGATGCAGGTTCTGTTGATGCTTGTTTGCAATGACTTCAATAATGGCAATTATTTTCTGCAATCATAATCTTGTAGTCAAAATGAATGTAATCATTTCAATGACATTCATTGCATTCAATTGAAATCTTTGATGACTTTGAAGTCATTGTAGTCCTCCGAAGTCATTGAAGTCTTTAATGTCTTTGAAGTCATTGAAGTCTTAGCTAATGTTAAACTTCAGACGACGTCGCTGGCAATGATTTCAAGAGGACTTCAATGAATGCAGGTCAATCGAAATGATTGCATTCTTTAACAACCCTGACCAAATCAGTACTGTCCACGATTTTGATGAATGTGTTCCTTCCTAACGATTCGTAGGTTTTTGAAGAACTGCCTCGACGAAATACAGACAGGAAATATAATTTCAGGACTCTTCAATTCCCAATGAAAGCAATTAACGAAGAAATTTTACGGTTTCGAGAAACAACACCAGGACCGCTATATAAAGAAGTTAAGAGGTACTTTTTTCAAAAATAAAAAAGAGAATGAATGTTATTTGACAATGGGACCTTTATTGACCATATCTACAGTTGCCTTTATATGGACCGATGATTCCACCAACCCATAACTCAAATTCAACTGTCTGGATGTGATGGCACTTCTTCAATATCCTTGTGTAGCTCTAGTGCCCATATATGTCAATTTTGCTCGACAGAAATGTTCATTATTGCTGAACAAAATTTTTGTCGAAAACAGTGGCCCAAAAACTCAAACGGTGACGATTTGGTAGGTTCAATTATTGCTGGAGTTGAATTTTTTATACAGTGTTGGCCAAAAGTAAAGCAACTTATACACAGACAACAAGTAATGTGTAAAATTGCATAAATGTAAATATATTTCATATAATTTTTATGTAGGAACGTAGCGATGACATTCAAAACTTAAATTGTAAAAATAAATCCATTTATTTCATGTTCTTTTAAACCAATATCCTTACATACAAGCTGTTGAATACGATAAGCCAAAGTGTTCAGCATGGTGAATGGCTTACACCCTCAGTCACCGTTCCAATATTTTCCCCACTACTTGCTGAATGTAGTCTATTTGGTGGCGCATTGTCTAATAATGAGAATTTTGTTTTGAAACTTTTCGAAACTATAGTGAATCATGCGTTCGATGGGCGGATTATGTAGACAATAACTTGCACTAAGTGCACGAAACACATTCCCTGTAGAATGCTTATTTTATTTTTTTTTATTATTTTCGGAAGCTGTGCAGAATCAAGTCTTCCCGTGATAAAATGTCAAATAATATTACATAAAAATTGTATGACAAATTATCACGACTCGCGTGTTATCTGTCAAAAAAGCCATAGGAAAAAAAGTATCTCTAAATGGATCAACCTTTAGTATAGTATAATTCAACTTCTTCTTCTGTAGTTCTAGAGAAGTTTGTATCCTCTTTCCGCCTCTTTTTGTCTCAATATGATATCCGCCAACTCAGCACTTCGTCTTGTGAGTTAACCAATGTGTCTACTCGAATTTTCTTTGGGAACGCCTTATCCTTTCTCCTTATGATGCAATTTCTCAAGATGTCTGGAAAAGATGTGTGCTATTGCTGGCCACCACTATATCAACTCAAAATGAAGTGATTTACCAGCCTACCCTCTGATCAATGCAAAGAATTTTAAAATCTATTGATAGTCTGAACAATAATCCCTTACAAGGTCAACAACATATTTTGATAGAAATGTAACCTCATTAGGAATTCTTGTTCATCAAATACCCACTTCACCATTTCCAAACACGGCTTCGGTATGCAATTACACAAAGCCCAATAGTCGTGCCAACAATTTTATTACCTTGATTTTATTTAACCAAGACTCTCTCTCTAATATAGTCCTCTAACTTGGAGTCCTGTACCAACAGTCGACAACCGTACAAAGTACAAAGCACTCGTAGGTACTCACAAAAATAACAAAAACAAAAAAAAAACTTGCCATTCTTTGTTGTCCCTTTTTAGCGACATCGACGACGACGAGGACAATGGATGATCACATTGAACAATTTTATTTCATGTGCCATGTTCACCATATTGACAGAGACAAGGACAAAGAGAGAATAATGCAACAAAACAGAAATGGCCAACACCATAGCAGCGAAGAAGAATTAATTCAAAGCGGAGTCCATCGATACGACAACGACAACGACGACAGACGCATCCTCCGTCCATACAAATGTGATTTTAATGAATTCCACTTCTTCGGTCTCGTCGAACAGCGAATTGGGAGCACAGCAACAGCTCGAACTCCTCCAGTGGATAAAAAAAAGCAAAAAAAAACAAAAACAAAAATGGAGTCCCTACATGTTTTATCGCTTTACGCGAAGGACGACGCGACGCTCGCAGATGCTGTAAATTAGAGATGTGCACGATGTGCATCCTTCTCCTCCTCCTCCTCCAGCTTCTCCTTGCCAGCGTGGCATGTTGACGCGCGAACATCACATAGTACATGATTCCAGCGGAATATCTATAACCACTTACTTTGGGCTCACGAAGAGCAAACGAAAGCAAAGGAGACGAAATTAAATGGAAATAAAATGCCCGGACATGTTCCAAGTGTAATGGACTACAAGGAGATCTTATTAGTTAAGTTGTCCTTCAAACGACGAGCTAGAGCCTCCTATTATAGGCATATCGGCAAGAAAACAGTCTGCGTCGTCGTGATGGCATCATCATTGTCGTTCCGTACTACGTACGATCAAGAGTAGAGAGTTTTGCATGATGGAATCATCTTCATCATCATTCTATGAGAGGGATGGAGCTGGATGTCAGCCAGTTTGTCGACCGCAACCCAAACTCCAACAAGAATGCACAACAATAATTGGCCCGAAAAAACTACGTACGAGTATAATGAGCCACCACCGCCATTATATCATTAGGAGTCACGATCCTCCACCAAAGTGTGCACCCATGATGGTGCGGATGTGCCCGGAGCAAATCTTCACCTGATGATCGTAATTATTTCGTTGCAACGACAAACTCGTTTTTTGTTTTGTTTTTGAGTTTTTGTGGTCTCGTTTGAGATACAAGTCTGTCTGTCGGAGTTCTGCATATGGCCAGGAGGAGTTGTCCAGTCAGCGATTTTAATTATCACGCAATCGAGGATTTGTTGCTCTCCTCGTCCCTCTGAGTGAGTGACCATCACTTTAAGGCTTAATTGACTGCGCTCACTCTGTAAAGAAAAATCTTTTAAGACTCTTCCACCTCGTTCGTCCTGCGGTCGGCAATATCTTTTGCCAGTGTGCTGCGGTTTGGATGGTAATTACTGTGCCACTTAAACTCCTGGATGATAACCATTTTAAGCCGGTTTTTATTGCCACACAACACACACACACTTAGACCGAGTGAAGAGTGGTTAAAGTTAAAACCATCATCGACAGGAGATGTCGATGTCGGACGTCAATCGGCGAGGAGATAACTTATTTGCACAAAGGACCGGTACGTGGATTACGAATAGCTGCAACGCTGCAGCACTTTCGTGATGACACGCCTGGCCTATGCACAAATGGCGTTTAACTTAGCAGGTAATTAATGCGAAATTATTGCAATCAATGGATAAATTGACTTTTTAACACAACCGCCGCGCCGCCTTGGTTATCTGTAAGGATCTCGACAAGTTAACGATTAAATTGTTTAATTAAAAATAAAAAAAATAGCTCACCACGAATAAGGCTCTTCTTGAAAGTGTTTTCTTGTGAATTGGACTTGTAAACATGTTTACGGGACTCTTCTTCCATGTCTGACGTAAGTAGACTTTTGCAACTTGGTGGGGTTTTCAAAACTATCTATCGCTCCTTAAACTACCAGACTGGATCTTTGGAAGGATCTTTTGAGTTGGCCCTGATTTAGGCCAATTTCATGAGCCATCTACAAGATGTACAAGAACTTCTTAAAGATAGTTTTAAAGGGGCAATAATATGAGACTCTCAAGTTCATTCAAAACCGCTGAAGTATATACTAGACAGTGGTACACTTCCATCCAGAGTTCCATTAAAACTATCCCCAAGAGGTTATGTAGAATTGAAGGGTTAGTTGTGCAGCTTGTATTTGGAGCCCTGGTTTGAGAATTCATCACGATCATGTACCTCTTCTTGAAATCGTTGTAAAATCATCATTATGTTGCTGTTCTTTTGGTTAAGCGCAGGATATTTGCAAGCAATATACATATTTACATCTTCTGCAAATGTAAAGATCACCTGCACTTCTATGTCGCATTCTACTTCGATGAGCAGTTAAAAAATATACAGTGTTTTCTAGGCCGAGGCATTAAGGATGATGCCATCTTCATTGACAGTCAGGCTGCACTCAATGCCCTAAAGTCATTTTTCATCCAATCTGAGCTATAGTTGGGGAGAGTCAAGGCACTAAGCACCACGTTGGATATTGCGATATTGTGGATTACAAATGTGCCGATAGACTGATCGAAAAATATTCCGAACTTCAATTAGTGAATATTATCGACAGCATCAAGGTTACCAGGAGAATCATCATTCTGAACAAAATCTACAACATGGCTAACCCCAAGTGAACTAAACCTAAAGAAGAGTACTCTTCAATGAACGCTTACAATCCAAACCACTTTCGCTTCTTTCAAGTTTATATTCAACTTGACATGTCCCCCATTCGTTGAGGGTATTAAGGGCAGATTGTAGAAGCCTTGTCATGACATCAAGAATCTTAGCCTAAAAAGATGAATCCATCCTTTCGGAGCATTATTGATGTTCTTACTTTTTACAAGGTTTATTGCAGGCTCTTCCATTAAGCTAGACATCCTTTTTCTCATCGTTTTCACGAACCAAATCATCTGTACTTGCTGCATACAGAGCTGCCACTGCACCGTCTAAATTTTTTATTATTTTTGACAGGATGTAATGAATCTAAGCAACCCTATAATATCCCTAATAGCCATGTTCTACTTTCCACATTTTCGAAATTTGTTCAAGAAACTTAGTTTTTAACGATAATCTAATAATTACAGGCTGAACGCCATAGTTCTCGAACAAGATTTCACTTTTCTTCTGTTGAGAAACAAAAGCAAAGGAAATCGCCATCTTTGATACCAAAATGTTAGGCTAAAACTGCACCTAGTCGTGGAAAATAGAACTAATAGTACGTTTACACCGCACTCAAATGCAACATTTTGGCTAGTTTCTGCATTTCAGCCCAAATACTTAGCATTTTGCCATACATTTTTCTGCATTCTAGAATCCTGGATTCTGAATTTCGTCGCTGCATTTGTAAGTTCGTTAAATCGAACAATCCTCTTTACAAATTCAGCACGTCAAACAGTGACATTTCAACTCGCTGAATAAACAAAAAAAAACTGCTGTCAACTAAACAATAAGTCATTTCAAGTAATCATTGCAAAAATAATGGTTTAAAAAAAAAATTTATATTCAAGGAAGAACGAAATGGACAGACACAGACGAGGAATACTTTGTTGAACTCTGGGAAGAGAAAATTGGTGAGCTTCGTGGCAATCGCTCAGTTCTCAATTCTGACACTAGCTGTCATTTGAAATGCTGAAGTTGCAGTGGGAATGCAAAATTAGATTTCGAAATTTTTTTCCTGAAATGTTGAATTTGGGTGCGGTGTAAACGTACTATAAAAGATTGATCTTGTTTGCAAGCGCATTTAGAGAAACATCTTGCCAGTTGCCACAATCTTTATGATTTTGATTTATTGAAGGCTAGCAGCATTCAAAAGAAATCAACAAATAGCCTTAACCATTTAGTAATCGTCACTGAATTCACGAACTGATTCCAGTGCCGCTTCGTTGGAGGAGGTTCTCTCTTAACCTCAGATAATAATACCTTAACAATCGCCATCACGCGTCAAATATTTGACAGTCAAAAGGCCTCCCCGTGGAACAATGTTCCTGTCAAAACTTTCTTCTGCAACCACTGTGGAGGATATAATGAAATAGGAGGAGTCTTAGCCTGATGAAACTACATTCTAACTTTCATCAATCTAAAGTTTAAAACCAAGTTAACGTCTAATTACTTGTAACTTGTAACAAAGGTGGGTTTTTGGACAAATATTTTTACTAACGATAACAAATTCTACTCCCCTCTCTCACTGGTATTACTACTCTACGTGGTAGAGTTGGCATCACTGCCTGTAGCGACATTTATTTTTGTTGAGTGCCACAGAGAGCTCACATCAGACCAATTTTTGTTGCTTACCCGTTCTAAGTGGACTGACTTTTGTTCAGGGTTGCTATAGAGGGACAAATGAAAGCGGTTAGTTCGTTCATTCAAACTGTTTCGAATTCAAATAAAAAACTAACCTCTGTGTTCCATGACAATTTAGTTTCCTTTAAAAATGTAGGTACCAAGCACAGGTTCCTTAACACTTGCTGCCAAGACTGTCCAAAATCACAAATCTATGTCCACCCAGCAGATCGATTTACTCCATGAAAACTGTAGAAAAACTAGATAATAAATTGCCCCACCAGCCCACGCTATTTATCGTTTCAAATGTTCACCCACTCATGAGGCTCACCATCCCACCATTCCAAGTCCGAGGGCAAAGTTGAGACCACATACAATTTCATTTAATGAACTGCACACACCGCACCCGCAAGAAGACATTAAAACGTTTATCTCAACACAAAACACAAAATGGCTACGAACTGACCCGCGTGTTCGAGGTCTCAAGATCGCCTCTCATCCTCCTCTTAGAACAGAGAAACAATCCTTTGGGGCAAACGCAAAGGAACGAATAAAAAGATTCTCTTTCACCTCCTCCACTGCGTCGTGGTAATAACGTAATAACGTGAATATATTGATTTCATCGCAAACACATAAATTAGTGGCCAAAGTAAAAGCCCAGACAAGGAGAGAGACTCGAAATCCAAGCCCAATCCCTGTGCCCAGGCAAAATGGGCGGTTGCAAGTTGCACGTCTTTTGTGTAGTGCTCTCTGGCCATTTGGCAAGGATACGGATGGATGGTTCGTAGTTGCGCCGCCACCACCGCGCCGGGGGTGGTTTGTGGCTTCGATGTTCCAAGATGGGCTCATCATAGTGTATGTGTGTATGAAATGGGGCCCTGGGCTGTCGCGCATAAGTAAGTTATAAATAATAACTGGCGTGTTGTAAATCAAAATTATCAGTTTTGATGGCCGAATGGTTGCCTGCAGTTGAACTCTTGCTTGCTAGTGGTATGATGGTGGTGGTGGTGGTGGTACTTTTGATTGGACCTCATCGTCTGTGCAGACTTTATTTTTTTACAAATAAACCACATGCAAGGACTATCATGGCTGGTGTGGTGTGTATACATATGCATGTGCGTATGCCAGGCAATCCTATTGAACTCTAGAGGTCTGCTGGAGTCAAACGCGCTCGCTGTGGATAGTGTATAATTAGGTGGAGTTGCACGCCGCAGCGTTCGATGAACGTTCCCACCTCGGTGTGCCGTATAATTTATCAGTTATATGCGGAGTGCATAATCAAGTGATTTTCTTAAATGGAAACGTTTATTTATGCGAATGTGCAGCACAGGGGGACCATAATAGAGATGCACTCAATGGAAACCAGAGACGAGGAGGAAAAAACAGTCTTATAATTTCTTAGTTGTTTTTTTTTGTGAATGGCAATGCTCTTTTGCATCTGATAAATCGGCAATTGGTTTTGAGAAAAATACACATCAATTTTTATCCTTAAATTATGGGTTACAGTCAGCAGTACTCTTGACACTCACAAGTGTGATGAATGGCACGATGTTGATTGAGTAAGTAATTCAGAATTAAGTGAGGTTCAATTGGATGAAACTGGGAGTGTCACTGCCTTGTCTCCTTGTAGCACGGTTCTACTCGTCGCTGGACCAGGTTTATGAGTACTTTTCTGTTTGAAGAACTGAAGATAGAGGAGTCATTTGGATTGTTATGGCGGGTGATATGCACACATATTTATAAGTAAAATGCTCATAAGCTCCAACCAGAGAAGTGCTTTTCAAGCGGAGGTCTTCAAAGGGCAGTACCACCAGAAGACATGGCCAGAAAGCTACAGAAATCAAATGGAAACTTGTAAAGAGCTGTTGAGAAGAGCTTAAACTTCTTGGAACACAGCATAAAGTATCGCCTTACAGGTTCTGTCAACAACATGAGTGCACAGAGAAGGCTGTTAAACTTTAATAAAACAAGCTTACCTTTCTGTGGGCATACCGTCTTGCACACTGTAGCTTGATGCAGGGAATAAAGCCATTAGGTCAAGAATTGTGCCACAACAAGAGAGGCCCTAGGACCCACAAGGGGATACAGGATTTAAGTAAGTAAAGTAATAATACTCAGCAGTACAAAATGAAGGAAATAGGCAGGACTTAGACAGATCTTTTCACAGGCTGCGGTGGCATGGGATCTCCCACTTTCTATTTCTTTGGAAGCACAGCTCGATCTCTGGCCACAGAAAGTCGTTTGACATCGCTCTATACCTAACGGCGTCTTCCTCCTCATTTCGAAAGGATTAAGATCCAATGACACCGCCAAACTGTAAACCTCTCCAAACAGTCAATCTGTGTAAATGCATTGATGCTTGGTCGAACATTTGTGAATCGAAAAATTCCGGAACTTGTGTTTGCTTCGACATAGCCAAAAATGAGCCTCGTCTGAGAAGATGATTTCTTGCCCGAAATCCTCATCTCCGGCCAACATTTCCAGCTCCCAATTAGAAAACTCTGGCTAAAGTCATTTGGCTTCAATCTTATACAAATATAGGCCCAAATAATGATGTCCATCAGCAGAAAAAATGTGTCCTACGGGCTTTGAGCAGGCACCGAAATGGCTGCCCACTCTTTGGCTCCCTATACAAAGTGAAAATAATCTATTCGCCGAGTAGTCGTTTCAAACTTTTCCCTATTCAATTTGCTGCTCTTATGCAAGTACCCATGTATCTATAGATTCAATTGTTATGTCGTACCTAATGCTATCCTTTTATTCACACAATCTTGAATCTCTTGAATTTATCATTAACACCATGTGGCGCAGCATTCCAAGCTGTCCTACGATTGGTGGTCGGATATAATTTACGACAGGATACTCGTTCCTTCCTATACACCCCAACATATAATTGACCTCCAATTATTTTTTTTCGTCTGTCATAAAACGTATTTATGTATGATTCGCAATCTTGTTGACAACACACAGCTAGTCAAACATAATTTACCGCTGTTTGCTGTTCACCAGGATTAGGTATGCTTTGCTCAACAAAAGCAACCATCCCACAGCCAGCTACATATAGTGGTTGGTTCTTGTGCCCCCCCATGCAGTCCCGATTCCCAATTAAATGCCATCGAGACATTTGTTCATGCTACTTTCTCGCACGTGGACATAAATCAAAAAGATTAATCGAACATAGCTCAATTGGAAATAGCATAGCGCATGGATACACCACTTCCATGGAATTGCTGCGACATGAAATGAACACGATTCATGGCCCGAAAATTTGCCGCAGATACCCGACCCCATTCAGCTGGCTGGTAAACAGGCACTCCACCACCAGCCAGCCAGCGTGCTCTTTGGCGCAAATGTCTGCTTAATTCCCATGTAATAATGTAAATTGTGCTCATTTGTCATTGCCTCTTGCGCGATAGATGGAGCTGGGGGTCTTGCAAAAAAGAATTGCTCCTTCTTCCTCATCGTCGTCGGCGTCTTCCCGGATTCAGCTCTCTCTTTCTCTCTCTGTCTCCTTCTCTCTCTTTGAATAAATTGGAAATCGTGTCAAGAGGCAATCAGCATTTGCTGTAATGATGTATAGCAACCGCCTTGGGGCGCACACGTATTCAAATATTTGGATCATAAAAATACGGCGCGCGAACTGTTTTTTCTTTGGTATGAATTACACCGCTACTATTGTACCTGTAATCAGGATCGATCTTCCAATTTCACAGAGTGGCTGAGAAATTGCTTAATTATATGGCAAAAATCGAAAATCGAAAATCAGCTGAAAAATGTTATTAAATCGAGAAAAATGTTGAAATATAAACGAGCCTTGTGGATTTAATCGATGGAAAAACGAGAATTAATTTGTATTCCCATTGTCTGGCACAATACAAACGATGAGGGGTGGACAACTGATAGAAATCGCATTTATTACCGTTAAACAAAGTGTCCAATTGGAAATTGAAAAATAGTATCGATATATTGTGCCTTCGATACAATCGATTGTATCGCTAAATTACATAACCAATCTCGCAAAACTTCATAAGAAATTCTGATCGATGCAGAAAGGCCAAAGTTTAGTTTAAGGACTTTGAAAGCCTTACAAAATTATAGAATGAGATCTTCTATTAAAGCAAGCCCCAAGAATTTGTAAAAAGAAGTGAGTTGCAAGCTAGATTTCGTCCGAATTATACTTAATCTTTATGAGAAAACATCTTCAGAATACTAAGCTCTGGCAATGCTGACGAGAAGAAGCCTGAAGTTGATCGCACATCAGCGATGTTCTTTTAACTCCCAAAAGAGGTCATCCATACAATTAGACTGAAGTTGGGCGCACATCTTCGATGTTCCTCTAACCCCCAATAGAGGTCATCCATACATTTAGCCTGAAGTTGGGCGTTGTCTTGTATTCTCTGTATTCTTGAAACACTTAACCTTCGCAACAAGAAATCCGATGAGCTATCGAGCAGCTGACTTAAAAGACTCACTAGAACAAGTTCATCCAAGCATGATTTAATCGATGGAAAAACGAGAATTAATTTGTATTCCCATTGTCTGGCACAATACAAACGATGAGGGGTGGACAACTGATAGAAATCGCATTTATTACCGTTAAACAAAGTGTCCAATTGGAAATTGAAAAATAGTATCGATATATTGTGCCTTCGATACAATCGATTGTATCGCTAAATTACATAACCAATCTCGCAAAACTTCATAAGAAATTCTGATCGATGCAGAAAGGCCAAAGTTTAGTTTAAGGACTTTGAAAGCCTTACAAAATTATAGAATGAGATCTTCTATTAAAGCAAGCCCCAAGAATTTGTAAAAAGAAGTGAGTTGCAAGCTAGATTTCGTCCGAATTATACTTAATCTTTATGAGAAAACATCTTCAGAATACTAAGCTCTGGCAATGCTGACGAGAAGAAGCCTGAAGTTGATCGCACATCAGCGATGTTCTTTTAACTCCCAAAAGAGGTCATCCATACAATTAGACTGAAGTTGGGCGCACATCTTCGATGTTCCTCTAACCCCCAATAGAGGTCATCCATACATTTAGCCTGAAGTTGGGCGTTGTCTTGTATTCTCTGTATTCTTGAAACACTAAACCTTCACAACAAGAAATCCGATGAGCTATCGAGCAGCTGACTTAAAAGACTCACTAGAACAAGTTCATCCAAGCATGATGCAGGAAATAAGGCTATTAGCGAGATGTACATTAGGTGGATCTTCATAAATACTTGTGCCACCATAAGGAAACTGTGACCGCCCTTTGACAAAGCAAAGGCCGAGAGACTGATGATCCTTTTGCATTCTCAAATTTATTGCTCATAGCACACAGCGGAGGTATGAATGAGCTATGCCAGACGGAGGGAGGAACTTTGGAGATGCTGCGGTAATTAAGAACTTCGTCCTCAATCTCTTCTCAAGAAAGAGATACCGAACTTCTTCAAATCATCGTAATGGTTTGTATGCAGATACAAATTAAGTGATTGAATAGAGCAGTTCTTGTTTCTTGGATTACCTTTTCCTTCTATTGGTATCACAATGGACCAACACTGAACTTAGTATTCCGGCAAATCATACGTCTGACTGATATATGTTCGTCAGTTTGCTTTTGGTCGCGTCCTGTGAGAATATTTAATGAAATTAGTTCTAAAGAATGTTCTGGTCCTCAGCTTTCTGAAGAGGTACAGTGTTGGCCAAAACTAAAGCAACTAATACACCACACAATTGTTTTAAGATCTAACAAGTGCGTATGAGCCAGAATATTTTTATATTTATTTTTCCCGATATCTCTGAATATTATAGATTAGTATATAGAATCAGTAAACACTCTTATGAGTAAATTAAAAAAACAATAAATACAAAACTGAATTTAAGTCCATTTTCGGCTGGCCAAAACTAAAGCAACTTTTCGTTTCTTTCTTTAAAAAACGATTTTCTGTTATAGAAAACAAAAAGTAACCGTTGTTTTGACTATTTACTGCTATAGAAATGCTGCCAATGAACAAACAAGAAAAAATTGGACGATTTTCGGGTATAATTTTGCTGCAGAAGACATAAAAAGCTGCTCTAACTTATTTCGTAAAAATGGCAAGGAAAGTATTCTGAACGGACAAAAAAAAAAATTTTGATTTTGAATATGGAATAACACAAGGAAATATATGCTATATTCTACTCATAAACCAGTGAAACGTCGTTTAATTAAATATTATAAGGCCAGCAAATCCGTCAAAATGATTCATCGAGGGGGCAGGCCAGGAGTTAGGACGCACCGGGAAGATAAATAAGTGATAAGAAAGATTAGGAGCAGTCTATTCATGTCATCTGAGAGTTGAGATACGAATTGAACATGAATATCCGCACCAGGACGATTCGTCGAAGGGCAGTGAATGGTGGTCTTTCATTTTTCAGTGTCGTGAAGAAACCCTTTATTTCGGTCAAAAACAGAACGGCTTAATTCAAATTTACAACTGGCAACATCAACTGGACAGTGTCTAAAAGGAAGTCAGCTCTATTCTCTGATGAATACAAATTCAATATTAAGAGATCGGATAGATTTCGACGTCTTTGACGGCTCAGCAATGAAGCACCTACTTCTCGATATTCGATGGGTATGGTCAAACATGGAGAAGGCTATGTCATGGTCCGGAGATGCTTCCATGGATATGAAATTGGCCCAATCCATAAAATAGATGGAATTATGAACCGATTTGTGTACAAAACTATCCTGTAAGGCAGGGATGTCGAAGAGGAGTTGCCTTTGAAATGGGTACTTCCACAGTATACCGCACCTAAATATACCTCAAAACTTGTAAAAAAGTGGTTTCAGGATAGAGAATTTGGGGTCTATGCGCATTCTCAGGATCTGAATGCTATAGAAAACCTCTTGGAGATCGTAGATCGGAGAATAGTTCGGGATACATGTCGAAACAGGGGGGTCTTTTCTCTCAGGTCAAGGAGGCATGGAATAATATCCCCAGTTCCATAATTTAAAATATTTTGGAGAGTATGCCTAGGAGGTGTGCAGCGGTGATCTGAAATAACGTTTTTGCATTAAAATATTGAGTTTAACACAACGAATTTGAATATAAATACAATTTTGGTATGGAGTTGCTTTAGTTTTGTCCAGCTGAAAATCGGCATATTTTAGTATTATTTGTTTTTTCTTTGTTTTTGTTATAAATAAATGGATTTTTTTTTCATAATCTAATTTTGGAATGTAACCACTACATTCCTACATAAAAAATTTAAGGAATATATTATCATTTAAGCAATTTTAATCATCTGTTTTTTGACTGTGTTTAAGTTGCTTTAGTTTTGGCCAACACTGTATATACATATTTTTTATGGATCTTCGCCATTTGAGCCCAGTTTAGCAAATTCTCTGGGAATTTTTTTTCTGGCCTAGAACAGAACAGAGATGAATCTCAAATTGCTCAGAAATATCCATAAAGAGATGATCTACAATCGTATACGACCCTTGAGGTTGTGAAGGACATTACAGCTGTCTGTTTGTCCGTAAAAAAATTGTATATACTGCATTGGACGTCAGGTAGAACACGACTTCCTAAATTGCTATAATTTTGGGCTGGAATACACTACAGTTTCAGAAAGGTGGAAGGAAATGCTTGTGATCCACCATCCGCCATCTGTAGGCGCCTGCGTAAAAGTGGATTAAACCGACATCCACATGTTTACCAATCAATGGCGGGTGTTCAAAATCTAAGAAGGATATGATATAGTCAGTCATTTTACTTGTGAAATCGTAATCGCTCAGAGTAGTCAGAATTGAGGAGTAGTCGAGG
Organism: Chalcosyrphus nemorum; assembly: GCA_949716465.1. Lineage (NCBI taxonomy): Eukaryota > Metazoa > Arthropoda > Insecta > Diptera > Syrphidae > Chalcosyrphus > Chalcosyrphus nemorum. The sequence continues at coordinate 78,434,387 of OX454332.1, read as the reverse complement.
TGTTCAGCCATTAAGATTAAGCAATAGGACGGAACCTTTGAACATCCTTTCTTCTCAAGATATAAACCTGTCTCCACCCCTTGTTAATGACTATTCCACGGTAAGATCTTTCTCGTGTGTTGGACCTCATTACTCCACAAAACACTATCCACACCTACTTGCTCCTTCTACATTGATTACTCATCAAATCTAATGCACGATTTGTAAATTAAATTGAATTGAATTCCTAAAGTCCATTTTCTTCACATAAAAAGCACCAATTAAATTGACCATTCCACGGCCAGAGATATGTATTTCCTGTCCAACCAAACACTTAACCGGTGTCGGTGTGCCTTAATGCTTCCAATCTCCGCCAGCCAGTGGCCACATAAAAAATGCCAGTCTATTTAGCTTTTTATTATGCGCCCACTAAAATTATTTTTAATTGCTTTATGAACTGTTCCCCTGGCTTCTTCTGAATCATTCTGATTCTCGTCTTCTCATCCTGACAGAACTTCTCTAAAGAACGATATAAAATAAATGAGCAGCCATCGTTTTGCTTCTTTATTTTCAGGAAATTTCTATAATAACTCTTCCGCGCTACTGTTGTGCTTCTGAAGTGAATTATTGTAGCTAATGAGTTTACTACTTTCAACTGAAATTCCATTCAAAACGAAGACAAAAAAAAACGGTTTTAATGAGACTATGCGTGGTAGAAATGGCTACCATTGCCAGCCAAAATGGTTATTCGTCCATCTTGTGTAGAGCCGTGCGCCGCCGCCGCTGCATGAGTAAATGCGCTTGCGCCCTCTAAGAAAATTAAATGCCATTCAATTCGGTGTTTTTCAAAGGAGGGCCACCTCTTTATGTAATTTGAATTAATTTTTATTTTTCTTTCTCCTTTTTTTTTTTTTGTGAAATTAAACTAATTTGTGATGCGCGTCATTAAACTCATTTCAATTTAATTATCGCTGACGTAAAAGTGTCTTAACTTATGTTGGTTTCCTCCATTCGGGGGTACCTAGTTTGTTTATGCACCGTGTTTCGGTTGATTTGCCACCTAATGAGTTCACCGAAACTGGTTACTCGATACTAATGGAACAATTGGTGCGTAAAAATAAAGTGAGTAAATGGAAGAAGTATTAAAATTAAGTAACTCAAAGTATACCACTTAACTCTTGACTCAGAAAACTGTTACCAGTTCTTCGGGAGAACATTTGTTCAGAAAATCCTTTGTTGCTATTCTTAATGGCATTTTGGCGATTACCGTAATGTTATATGTTTTAATTGCTGATTTTGACTTAAACCCTGGGAGTGTTAAAGGGCAGGTTTCCGAACTCTAAGCCTACTTTTTGAGGTAAGGTCAGGTATGAAACTGCAAACGGTTTTTGACAATTTGCCATTTTGACATTGAAATGTCTTACATTTCATTCAAAACTGAATCTCTCTAACTTTGCGTTGCATGACGATGCGTTAATTTGGTTGACGTTTCCATTTGCGCTTGGGAACGTGAAGCCGAGCTTTGCAATGCTGTAGAATCTTAAGAGCAGCATCTCCATAAACGATTATTAGGACGTCGTGATCATGCTACTTGACACTACTCTATTATTTTTCTAGCGTATTTCGCAGTGGAATTTTCTTCGCGCCGTAGGGTGTGTCCAGTCCACTGCCACTTTCTCCTTCGTATTGTAATGTTTATAGGTTCCTGATCCATTCTCGTATAAAGCTGTTTGTTGGAGATACGGTTCGGCCAAAAGATCCCCAAGATGACTCTTAAACACTTGTTTACAAAGACTTGCAGCCGGCGCGCGTTAATGGTGTCCACTTTCCAAGTACTGCACCCATAAAGCAGTACCGATTCTACGTTGGAGCGAAACAGTCGCAGCTTGGTTCTTAAGTTGATACTTTGCTTTTCCAGATGGTGGACAGCATGCCGGACGCAGCTTTGGCCTTCCCAAATTTTGCTGCACACATCCAGTTCGGTGCCACCGCGGTTTGCCGAGACCAAACTTCTTATCGTAGGTATAGAAAGTTGTCAACTTTCTCGACGTCCTGTCCGGCAATGTTAAGTTGGGCTTTTGTTTTGGCCGTGTTAATTTTGAGCCCTACTTTATTTGCCCCAGCTTCTGGAGCATAAGATGGAGGTCAATTATCCGATGTGAAAGTAGACAAACATCGTCAGCGTAGTCTAGGTGTTTAAGGTAAGATATCATAGTCCAGCGAATTCCATGGCTTCCTTCCGTCAATACTGCACGGAGAACATCACTGATAACCACTAAAAATCACAGCGGTGACAGTATGCATCCTTGCCGTACTCCGCTTTGGTACTCAAATTCTTCTGAAACCTAGCCATTGTGCAAGACTTGACACTTACTGCCCTCATACGTAGCCTTAATAATAGCTATGAGTTTTTCTGTGATACCTCTCCTGCACAAGGCCAACCAGATAGCATCTCTATTCAAAGCCGGAGTAGCGCCGTACATATTGGACCGAGTCTTCAAAAACTGGACCATTTGAATGATATGCTATTTCACACATAATGGCATAACTATACCTTTGAAATAAAGTCAGAATCAGTTTTATATCTCACACTGTTGTTGTTTTATTCAATTGTTTTTATCTATCGTCATTATTTGGCCACACTTTACATAAACTAGCCTTTGCAAATGATTCTGAAAATTCAACTCTAATGAGGAAATATTGGTCCCTAATGCGTTAGGTCGTACGAGTAGTAAAACCAACCAATACGTCACAGTGCAACAGCAACAACAACAGTAAAAGTAATCTTCATCAGACGAGCGTTGTTTGATACTTTATAACTACTTTATAAAAAGATTACAAATTTAAATTTAAATAAAACAAGACTGTATCTATCTATCTTCACCATTGTTTCGTAATCTCCCATAAAACTCCATCAAAGAACACACCTTCTAATAAACACAAATGTAAATCTCCATTATTATGTAACAAAACAAAAGGAAAGAAAGAATAAAACTTTCTTCCAATCAGAACCTAGAATGTATCTAGAAAATTACATCATATTTCAGAATTAATTTCATCCAAGCCATATGCACCGGCTAACCCAAGCCAGTGATATACTTTCTCACGAATATACCATGACCATTTCCTTAAGTCGTAACTGAATTAATTATCCCTTCCCGAAAGATACACCACACCAACAAAAAAAAAAAAACAAAAAAAAACGACTCCATTTTATCCCAACCGGTTAGATGGATGCAACATCTAAATTGGTAGGTATAGGTTCGACCTGCACATACTATATGTATATAGCTATCTATAAATGCCCAATCAACTCAACATACGAGGAATAGTCTCAGGTATTTTGGGAACCCTTCGAATTCCCACAAAAAAAAAAATAAAAACACATAATATATTTATTTGTGAACACATTCCGATGAGTCTTAGAAACTTGAAACCAATCCGCCTTCAATCTCAGACCGGTCGTCGCTCGGTCAGAATCCACCTATATGCAGATGGGTATATATAGATATGGATAATGCACGGCACTAAATCTACCGTCTTAGATAATAAATTTATATATGATTGTCCGTCTGTCCAATGGGACCTGGGCACCCAGCACGATGGGGGCACAAAATAAGAAACACACAATCAATATATATTCGAAAACCAGTCCCAGGAATAGGGGTTCAAAAAAATATCCAAGTCCCATTTTTGGAATTTATTCAAAAAAAAACGAACAAACGACTAGGGAACACATAAGCTTATGACGCTCGTCGGAGGAAACAAGAATGTGTCCCTGTCCACTCACTACGCGATTGCTGCCAGCCGTTTGGATTCCAATTCCAGTCACATCCCGAAGAGGCCAGCATTTAAAATGCTATTAAGATCCTGTGCCGAGATGTGATTTGGATTTCGAATCATCATCATCATCTTTGTCGTCGTCGACGTTGTTGTCGTTGTTTTACTTTCATAACCATTAAGTCGTAAATTTTGTTTCCGTATATTATCACGTTTTTTTTTTCTGGACTCTGGACTTAGGGGCTTTTAAAAAAGGCAGCACTCAAGATGAGGAGGACCAGATCATATTCCAGATGTTAGTGCGGGTCTTTTGATTAAGCAAAATATCATTTGAATATACTTACTGATGGGACTTTTTTGATAGACACCACCACCACTCTGTGCGTCGCGTCGTGTCGTTGGAACTTGAGAAAAGCCAACGAAATGCATAAGTAAAAATCTTTATTAGCATACGACTGGGGTGCCATCAATTATGCATTTGAATTAGTTTCTAATATAGAATTATGTATGCCTTTAGAGATGCCTATTCAGGTCTAGGAACTTTTGTTATCGGGCGCGAACACCTCGCATTCTTCAAGTTCTTGTTTTTTATTATTATTGAGCTTAAGGGTTAAGAAATACAAGATCAAGTATCTTACAAAAACTTTCGACAAGCACTTGGAAAAATGTAATAAAATTAAGTGTTGCCTTATATATGGTGTCGTCAGCCTCCCCGCTCGAAGAATACAACATGCAATATATTTCTTAATACTTAAGTTTTTTCTCTAAAAGTTTACAAAGTTATAAGGTTTACAAAATATAAATTTACCATACTTAATTGGTGAGCGGTCCGACTCTTGCGGCTGACGGCAGAAAAATGGCTCAAAATGGCCGAATTCTGAAAAAGGCGCAAACTAATCGTTTAGGTTTTCTGACGGCAGAGAAATGTCAGATGGGCTTCGTTCAGCGAGTAGTAGGTTAAGGAAGATTTAGATGCGCTAGTTATTATTTCCTTACATATGGCTTTTAGTAGAGTATGACTCAGTAATTAAGGAACTAAACTTTTTAGCCTAAAAGAATTCGGAAAATGTTGCAAACCTTCAAATTTGATTTTTACCAAGATCATAGCCTGTTATCGGCAGGGAATATGAATACCCTTATACTGAATATTCAGGGCACGGGCGTTTGGGAAATCGGGGAAGAGGAACAGAGGAGGTATCTGTGCACGTTGGCCTTGAATGCTTGACGGCTGTAGTGGTGAGGGAATACGGAGCCGGGAAGATTATTCCGCATATGTGTCGTTCGGCTTATGAACGAATCTCTGTATTTAACGGTACGGAAGAAGTTGGGCTCGAGGGTGAACTGATGTGCATTCGCTGGAGCATTTTTTATGGAAAAAGCAATAAAAAAGGGAAAGACATGAGACATTTTGTCTATGTTCTAGAGAGGCTATGGAGTTAACAATGTTTCTATCACCTAGGAGTTTTAACGCACGCTTTTGAATACTGTTGGGTAGGTGCAAAACGGTCTTAGGTGCACCTGACCAGATGTGGGCGTTGTATTCCAGCTTTGGGCGGATATATGTCTTGTAAATTGTGGCCAGAGCAGACGGGGTAAAGTATTTCTTGCACCGTCTAAGGAATCCTAGACATTTTGCTGCATTTTTGGCGACTTCAAATATATGATCGTTTCATCGGAGATGGTTATTGATACACATACCTAGAATAGCAAGTTTTTCGGTTTCCGCAATGCAAGTACCATTCATGGATAGTGGTTGGGAGGTCTGGCTTGAGTGACAAGAGACAGCATTGCGTTTTGGATGCATTGAATTCCACTCTGTTGGTTGAACCCCATTTGATTATGCTGTCTAGATCGCAATTTAATGAGTTTAACATACGTTGCCGTTCCTCTTCTACGGCCGAAGAGCAGGGACGTAAGTTGGGGAACGAATATGTAAAACTGAGGGAAGGAATGGATTGGATTAGAGGTAGCAGACAGGAGGTCATTAATGAAAATGAGAAAGAGAGTCTGAGACCGAACTGAGCCCTGGGGAACACCAGCATCAGATTTGAAGCCATCCAATACAACTTGTATTGAACGCTCTGAAAGGTAAGGTGCTAAAGTGGACTTGTCCCATAGAAGAATCTACGCTCTCGAGCACAGGAACAGACAGAGCAGATTGGCTTTGTCTAAGGAGCTGACAGCTGGAATGTCATTATAAATGAGTGTTGGGATGCCAGATGAGGCAGAATATTTAATGTTTTTGACGAATGGCCAACAATTTTTACTACCTTTCGGAAACTGTAGAATTTTTTGCCTCAATTCTTGGTCGTATAGAAATTTAACACTCAATTCTCTGACAGACACGAGGTGATTTTTTTTTGTCATGAGTTACAATGGAGCTTTGTTGAGCTAATACCACATTTTTCATATTACCCTGGCGTTAAGGTTATACCCTGAATGTTCTCACCTCCTTTGTACTCAAGACTTTCGAAACACTAGTTGAAATACATATGTATCCAGACTCCAATACCTATACAAGGTACATATTAGTTTCTAAAGAAACCTAGAAGAGCTCATCAGAAACATCAATGGAATCGACACATCAGCACTGACCTGAGTTTGGCGAGTCGAATAATATCCCCGCCACCCGACATACTTAACCTGATCTTTGGCCTTGATCAACCCTTTCAGTACTTCAACTCTATGTACTTGGTGAATGCAAGAGCTCTCTGAAATGCATCGCGAGAAATGAGATTGGTTGACAAGGCTGGGAGGGGAAATTTCTCAGGTCTCAAAACTGCCTGAGAGAGTGGTTTTTGAGAGTGGTAAGCTCAATCCTTCTATACGCTGCTCTGGTTATAGTGGAGCCACTTGCAATGAAGGAAACAAGGAGTACATCTCCGCTGCATTCAAGGTCAACAGACGGAACAGCAATAAGGAGCTTAAGTGCGTCTTTGATTTAATTTGAGCCAGAGTTGCCTTGGGCTATGACATGTTGTGTTAAGGGTAACATTGACTTCAAGAAGATTGTAGAGAGCTTGGAACTAGTTACTTCCTTGGTTTTTTATTCTATCATGGAGAGACAGTATGCCCCACAATTGTTCTTGGAAGCCATCAGCAATGTAGTTCATGCAGAACTGAGGTAAGGGAACATCTTACCCACTACGCTGCAAAGGATGTGATGGCCCACTATGTAGAAGCGGAAACAAACAAGACTCAAACCAAACTTATCCAAAACAAAAGACCTAGGCACTTCTAACACTTTAAAGTCCAACATAACCCGAGAGGAAATCAGTCGCGAAAGTAGTCTATGTGCTCTGGGCTAATAAATCGGAAAGGCTAAGCCTCCATCAAAAGTCAATGTTCTCAGCTTAAGAATCACTCCACTCCAACGTAGAATTTGTGGTGCCTCTTTATAGAAGGAATGGATCTTTCGGGGAATGAATTGAGGGCTGCAAAAATAGATACATATGTCAACCTTATCGCCTAGTAATCAATAGATATGTCATAAATCCATTGATCTACATTGTGAACGAATCAACTCATAGACTTCATAGAACTGATCATCTTTGGCTCCATGTAAACGAGTAGATTTGCAATCCAATTTGACCAATTGCATTTCAATCAAAGTGATCATGATTGCCAGCACAGTTTTTGACCATCTACGGGTGAGCAGCATTGCCACAATAATTGTCTAACACGCGCACAGAAGTCATCCAACACAGAGTGAGTTCTAGTTGTTACAAAAATGGCAAATGGATTGCTCTGTTGTTGCCATTGTTGCTTTTGTTGTTCATGATCATGATTACACGATTCTTGTGTTTGTCTTCTAATGGATGGTGGGACGCACGGGACGAATGACATTCCAATGCAATACAAATGAGCCATTTGTAGCTGTGTGATCTGATTTCATGATGTGAAAATTACTGTTAGACATCTAGAAATGCCTGCATGATGTTCTCTCTCTGAGATACATGTATAGCTACAACATGTCACTGAATGATAGAATTATAGATGTCATAACGAGATGATGGAGCTGATACCTTGTTTACTTTATGGGCAGTTAGTTACCAGAGCTATGAAGGAGTTGGGCAAGTTAATTGATTGGAAGAAAAAGTGATAAAAGCCGTATTGTCACCTTTAAGTGGTATTATAGAGAAACTGCTGACAAGATTCTGTGGAGATTGGAAAAAAAAAGTGCTTGCATTTATTGGTTTTTGAATGTGAACGACACACGGAAGGTGTCTATCATTTGTAGCGTTTGCATGTGAACATTTCAAAGTTTGACAGACAAGTTTGACATTTGCTTTGCCTTTTTTCACGAAATTAATAATTTGTTGGTTGCCACTAAAAAATATGTTAGCCAACCGATGGTTTCTACAACGATTTCCCATTCTGGTCGTCCTGTCAAACTTCTTAAATAGTTTTGTAAATATTAGATATCCTTGGGAACTTGTAACTGCTACAACCATCTGTGTGTTTTTTGCAAAAAAGAAGAGGTGTCCACAAAATTGAAAAAGTTTCATTGGTTTTATAAATATATGCTGAATATTATTTTTAGGTAAAAAAAGAGAGAATGGGCTTTATTGGTAAATAGTTTGAAGGCTTAGCTGAGGGATAGAGACTGAATGGTCCCTCATCTGCTTCGTATTTGGAGATATCGTGCATTTCTGCAACCACAGATGCAATATTATCGTCTGCAAAGATAATCCAGGGTCGGTTAAGTCTACTTATATACTGTCTTTAGTCAGCTATCGAAGTTAAGTGAGATTAGATACATAGATAGGTGCCTTGTGACAAAAGAGTCACGGCTCACTTAGACCGTTCTGCGCAATCATTTAGTCCTGGAAAACGCTGTTAGAACCACCCGGATAGGGATATGTTTCTCAGGAGGTCCATCATCTCAACGTTACTTAAGTCCTCCAGCTCCGAGAAGAATTAGCTACCAAGATAAACCCAGAGTATGTTTGCTCGACCGGCGGTAAAGAACTGATTGAAGAACTACAAAAGCGATAAGTGCACCGTTGATCCATTCCTAAGATATGCCGTGATACGCTATAAAGTTTCCTTAATAAGTTCATTATGAGCGACTAGACCAGTTGGAAGGAATTAAGTAGGCTTTCTGTTCGGTTTTGCCAAAGTCTTTCGCCATCTAAATATTTATCTATCGATTTATTCAAAGAAAAGAAATAAAATTCTAATCAGCTTCTGCGAAGATTAATTCACTGATTTTTATGGAGTAAGCGAATGATTTTTGCGAACTGTCAAATTCCACAGACGTGGAACGCGAATTACATTCACACGAACAAAACATTCGCAAGAGTAGGTCCGTTCGCGTACTTTTTGCACTAAAATTCGTAGACTATCAAACTTCGAAGAGTGGGGGTAAAATTCTCTCAAAGAGAGCTAACATTACGAAAAAGTAAACGAACAAGAAAAAGTTGAAAATACACTAGTTTGACAGCTTGGACAGTTTTCATAAACCAGCCCACAGAAATTTCTTCCACTAAAATTCGTAGCATGGGAAAATTTTTTACTCTCTCGTGAGCGATCTCTTTTGCGAAAAACTATAAAAATTCTCCGTACGTGAACAGCTTTTCGTAAAAATTTATTAATTTTCGTAAAAATTCGCTGTTTTAGAAGGGTACGCGACCGGACATAGTATAGCTTGTAGATTGTAGTGACTAGTAACTAGATAAAAAAATTGCTATAAATGAAACGTCAAAATTCGTACCTGTAATTCATATCTGGAACTTGCGCATTCAACTGCAAGTCACTCAGCATCTTACCGTCCTCGTTAATTCTAAAACTGGTACATGTACTTTCTGAGGAAATAATTTGCCAAACGTGTCTTCGATCACGCAACTTCACTTTCCTTTCACCTCGTGGAATACATTGTCTTAGGCTTTGTTTTTTTTTTTGTTACGCCATCAGTACGTCCAGAATAACTCCTTCTTATGGGGCACATGTCAGAAACGCTACATACCAAAAGACGGGTAACGAATCCCCAAGGGTATCCACACACGCGTCTATCAGTCAATGCTGAGAAATCTCTGTGGTCACAGGATCACTCATCAGTTGATGTTCATTCAATGATCGTCGATGATCACAGACACAATAACAAACACGATCATTATAATCAACATCAATTTGCAATCGATAATTGCTGCTGATTGATGAAGGTATGATGATTGGGTAGAAATTATCTCAAGCTGACCTCACTGCAAACGCTCTCTAGTGGAAGGTAGTGAAGAGTGTGGAAATTCATGATTCGAAGCGCATCGAAAACTCACCACACAAATGGCACACGATCGCAGCAATTGTATGCGATTCTGATCGACCTAATGATATGGACTAGGGCTCCGATTGAGACCGTAATCGAAACGTATTCATTTGTGGTGTAGTGGCCAGTGGTGGGTGGTTGGATTCTGTTGGTAATTTGCAAATGCACTGTTCCGATCAGAGGTTTGTGATTATGATGATCACTTCGAGATGTGCGCTACGATGTGAGCATGCTTGTTTCAGTAGGTAACTGTTGAATTAACCTAATGTTTGACTTCGTGCCAGTAATCGTGTAGCATTTTGTGGTCATGCACACAGTGCTACTGAGGGTAGATAACGTGGTTTTCATGATTATCGGGTCTTGAGTCGAAGTTAAGTTAAGTATATGTACCGACTTGCTTACTGTTTCCGTATGAGTTAATTCTATGTTAAAGATGTGACATTGTACTAAGGAATTAACTGCTCACCAAGCTGAGGTTTTTAGAATACTTTTCGGGTTTTTTTTTCGAACAAAAGAGGTTCATTTGAATGCCAATAAGTTGCAACTAAAGTTCTCGAAAACCTCCTCTAAGTAAAAAAAAAAAAAAAATACTGTGAATTACAAACGAATGTAAAAATGGTTTCATTTTTCCAATAATTTAGACGAGTAAATACCGGAACCCTACCAAGTTCTACTTTAAAATCCCAATTCCCATCTATCGATTATGCAACTAGTATCAGTCTGAGGCCAATCATATTCCCTTTGTCCCGCGTTGCAATTTTAGTTTTAATAAATTGCACGAATCCACATCGCAATACTTCCCTATAAGTCGATAAACAGCCAACAGTTTCTTAATTAAATGTATAAAATAAAATAAATAAAAAAAAATCCATTAATTAGAGTTATCTTGTTGGATTCATCGCCTAATGAGAGATTCAACATTGTCACTTCCATTCACATGATGATCGTCTGGGTTTCATGACGGACGCAGATTAAATAATTTTTTTATAAACTCAAAAGAATTCAACATTAAATTCTTCGCCTCTAATTAGGAACAACTTCATTCATATAGAGTCCCACCAATTATGGTAGCTATTTAGCTAAGAAACATTTTGACAGAAGTTATATTATGAAGACAGTGCGCGCTGAAGTATCATTATCTTGATTGAGTCTGTCCTGCGGACTTGGTCTTGGTTAACTCTCTAATGGAATGAACATTGGAGATTTATTAGGTTTTTTTTCGCCGACATAAATGTTTCTATGATTTATTAGCCGACACGTAAATTGCATCTGTCATCGATGTTAGATCAAATATGGTTGTTGTGGGTTTTTTTCATTGCATTGGGAGTACTTTGGTTTTTAATTGGACACTCATAAGTAATTGAGGAAATTACAGGAAAATAATTCAAGGGAGGAGGTTGTATTGCAAGAAAACCTGGATTAGACGCAAAAAAAACTAGTCGATGGGTAGCTGGATGGAAGCATAGTATAAGCCGATATTATATTGAGAACGTACAAAAGTCACAAACCTGTTGGAAGATACTCTCATTTTAGCGAATAGCGGTTTATGTCATTGCAACTTTGCGAAGTAAGTTATAAGCTCTCTTCTTTGAAAATAGTAAAATTGCTAATTGTTTGCCTTTAAATGTGGTTAAAATGTTTTTTTCGCGGTTTGACAATTGGCTGATAAAACATAATATTTTGAAAAAGTACCATTGCTATCTGGTCACCCTTTATTAGTCACAGTATTTTGTTCGTATTAGTCTAGACGCCAACCATAAAGATCTAGACAGAATGCTTAGTGCTTAAAAAGACTAAAAACGTTGATGTAGCTACTCCCACGTATTCAAAATTATGAATCAACACCGCAGAGATTTCAAAATTACAAATATCCTATCATTATAACTTTTGGAAGCCTGTGTGTGGTGGCAAACATATTGAAAAAGTCCTAGATTCTAAGTAAGTAATAAAACTATTTAACGATTAACTCATCTTCTCCAATTTAAGCCGTTAAATAAGAATAAATTAAAATAGGTCCAAATAAAATCCAATCCGAAACATGGATTAATTTTGGGTGTCAAAATGTTTCTTTATTCACAGGAAAAGATCACCAGAAAAATTCAATTAACAAATCCAAAGATTTATGGCCAATCAGTCATCCAGCGAATTTGTATAAATATTTTGACGATGCTTCCATAAAACATTGATGGATCTACCTCATTCGACAAAGAGAATAGGTCTCGTAAATCATCAGTCGGCAATCTTTACACATTTTCATATTATTTAAACACAAAAGGCGAATTCAATCATAGAAATTGGACGATCGTTAATGTGCGGCTTTAAACGGAATCTGTTCCTAGTAATGAGTTTTTTTTTTGTTTTTTTTTTTTGAGTCCGCATATTGTTTTTTATTGGAACGATAACCGGAAAGTAAAATCTCTTGATTGATGAACAATAAATTCTTTGACTTTCAAGACAAATTTGAAGTACGCAAATAAAGATGTTATAAGTGTGAGATACAATTGTGTTTTCCCACGAACATTTATTTTACTGGAGTTCATCTACATATCTATAGTGCAAATTTTAAAGATTCACGAACTCTCTGGCCTAAGTGATTGATGTAGCGCTATGAATTCCATCATGCTTCATTAGGTCCGTTTGCGTGCCCTCCTAAAACAGCGAAATTTTTACGAAAATTTACGAATTTTTACGAAAAGCCGTTCGCGTACGGAGAATTTTCGTAGTTTTTCGCAGAAGAGGGCGCTCACGAGAGAGTATGTAATTTTCCCATGCTAAGAATTTTAGTGAAAAAAGATTTCTGTGGGCTGGTTTGTGAAAACTGTCAAAGCTGTCAAATCATTGTATTTTAAACTTTTAGTTTAGTTTAGTTTAGTTTAGTTTAATTTATTTCATCAATCAGAGTATAAACATCTCTTACAGACTAAATAATTATACAAAAATAATTTTTCTTGTTACCCGTTACTTTTTCGTAGTTTTAGGTCCCTCTGAGAGAAGTTGACCCCCACTTTTCCAAATTTGATAATCTACGAATTTTTCTGTGGTCACAAACGGTTATGTCACTTTCAATTATTTTGAGAACGATTTTTACAATTCCATTGACAAGTCCAATTAAGGGGTAATAAGTGATTAATGATCCAAATGAATTCCAAAGCCTGCCAATAAATGCGAAGCCACACTCACTCTTAAAATTTTCCGATTTAATTCTTTACGATGATACAATTGTCTGGACAACAAGAGACTTTTAAATGTGATTAATACACATATAAAGGGTGGTTAAATTTTAAGAGACAATGTTAAATGTGAATCACACCTAAACGTCAAGTTTTTTTGCATTTCATTTGACATTTCTCAATTTGAGACTAACTCAATTTGAACCATTTAAGAAGGAAATCAATGCAAACAATACTTTGATCTTCTTCTAAATATCATACAATTATATATACTCAATGAACCTTTTCTTTTACAATTTATTGAAAGAAAGCAATACAGTTAAATATGTAGGCATACAAGCTAAATATGACAGCAATGCTGTCACACAATGATTGTGTTTTGCTCCTAAAATTATACATCTTATTCTTCTTCTTTTTAAACTGTCGTCAATAGAGCTTTTATTTCCGTCAACATAAGGTTCAAGTATACGGTGTTTTCTAAACATTTTCTAAACAATTCAAATATAAAATGACAAAGGATAAAGTTACGTTCATAAATGACCAAAGCTGTAGGTCTGTTCGCGTTCTTTTGCACTAAAATACGTAGATTATCAAATTTCGAAGATCTGGGGTAAAATTCTCTCAGAGGGAGCTAAAACTACGAAAAAGTAAACGAACGGGTTGAACAAGAAAAAGTTGAAACTGTTGACAGCTTTGACAGTTTTCATAAACCAGCCCACAGAAATTTCTTGCACTAGAATTCGTAGCATGGGGAAATTTGTTACACTCTCGTGAGCGCTTTCTTCTGCGAAAAACTACGAAAATTCTTAGTACGCGAACAGCTTTTCGTAAAAATTCGTAAATTTTCGTAAAAATTCCCTGTTTTAGGAGGGTACGCGAACGGAATAATTTTAAAGGCAATTTTGTTTATACCCTATCCTAAGGGTATATTAAGTTTGACACAAAAGTTGTAACATAGAGAAATATTGAAGATAGACCGCATAATATTATATATATAAATGATCAGTATAAGTAGCCGAGTCTATTGTCCGTCCGTCCGTCCGTATGTCACCAGTTTTTTGGCCTTAAATTTTGAGGTTGGTTGATGAAATTACAATACAAGCAGAATTTTCTTTAACAGATGACCTCTATTGGGTGTTAGAGGAACTGTAGAAGATGTGCGCCCAATTTCAGAACCACTTTCGAGATTTGATGATTCCCTCGATATCATGGACACACTACCAATTCACGCACTTCTTGTAACTTGCAGGCCACGAGCTCAATACTCTTCTGCACCTTGCATCTTTAGCAACACACACGAGGATCTCACATTTTCATCTTGTTGGCTAGGCTGCTTTAAGTCACAAATGTCACAAAAGTCCGTTATGGGATAACTTTTCTGGAACAGAATAATTTTACCACAAACGTAACAGCAACAATCAGGATCTACTTTACACGACGTTTTTGAGAGTTTTAAAACGAAAACTGATTTATTTATACAATTTGAATATTCTGTAGAAAATTAAATGAAGTAATTTTAATTGACAATTGCTGATCCTGTCTGTATAAGTCACGTTCCAATTAGAACAACTTGTGGCCAACAATTCGTGTAAGTAAAACAGTCCAACTCAAGTTCTTCATATGCACTAATGTGTTTTAGGAAGACTACTTGTTTTTGCTTACCATTTTCTTTCACTCTCTCCACCTGAACTGCGGCATACAGATCCCGGCCGAATAAGTTTTCGCTCATATAAGCCAACCTTTTTAGTGTTTGTGATATCCTTATTTACCAGGAGGTCCCGCCATTTTTGTAGTCTAAATTCTGTTGTGTTCTATTTGTAATTGTAATCAACTTATCGCCCAGCAGTTGCCGACAAATATTGTCGCGGAAAAATCCAGTTCTCCATATTAGCAATCTTAAATCTAACTACCTTTCCAAACAAAGAAGGTTTTATAAAACTATTTGTTGTCACAACGATCATTGATCACTCCAGCAGAATTTCGTCCAAATGATTTTTTTTTATTTGAATAAATTATCTTGGAATCTACAATTTAGACACCTTCTACAAAACTTTGTTGAGAACCACTCGAACGAATGTTCGCCCACCATTTTGACATTGAGTTGAGTCGACGTTCATTGTGCACGTTCCGAACTCTAGACCTACTTTTTGTGGTAAGGCCTAACATATGCGCATTGCCTTCAAATCAAGTCCACTACTTCAAAAAGAGTGTCTTACTTTGTAGTCAAAGATAGTGGAACGCGCCCATTAATTCGGATAAGGAAAATTAGGATGCACATGAGAGAGGTTAACCTTTACAGGGTAGTTACTCCAACCCAACCTGGAGGACCAGTTCAATGTGTAGACGGCTCGGTTTAAACCGAGAACTCTATAAACTGCGCCAAGATGTAGATGTAGCCTCCGCTAGACATTTATACGAGATCAACGGCAGCCATTAGTCTATGGGTGACACAATGGGTCAGTTCTGACCTGCGTGCGGCGGAGGTATTTCTATTCTCCTTTCAACCCACAAACCTAACCTAACCTAGCTCAAAAAGGCAAGATACGACATTGGGGCGGACATAAGGAGCGGTTTGAGTCCCAAGAAGAATACGTAACCTCGGCTACCAAAACTAAGTTATCGCGGATGTTAAAAACCTTGGTCTTCACAACTGGAAGCAGCATACCAGGGACCGCAAGGGATGCAGCCGTGCCTCAGGCAGAGACTCTTCAAGAGGCGGAAGCCCTTTAACTTACATTTTTAAGTAAGATCCGTAAAATTAATACAGTGAATCGAATTCATATTACCGACAAGTGGTGCGGACTGAATGCTATCGAAGTTGAAAAGTCGGTGAGTTTTTTCCTCGTCGGCCGATTGAATGATACAGGGTGTCCGCCGGGAAGGTACACTACTTTGTTTGTTTATAATTTTTGATTAAATGAAAGAGAATGGATCTTAAATGTTTTATTTAATGTCGGCAATTATGTATGGAATAGAATATCAGATAAATGTCCGCCACTGCTAGTCTCACAAGTGCCAGCCCTTTTGAGCACATTTTTCATTACAGTCTGACACATTTCACACGGTATTTCATTAATTTCATCACGAATATTTTGCTTGAGTTGCTCAAGCGTTTCTGGTTTGTTTGCATAAACCTTGCTTTTCAGATATCGCCACAAAAAGAAGTCAGGAGCAGTCAAATCAGGCGACCGTGGAGGCCACTCAACATCACAATTTTTTGAAATAACTTGTTGTGGAAAGAGGTCTCGCAGTAATTCCATTGTAATCCTGACTGTATGCGATGTGGCACAGTCTTATTGATGCCACATGTTAATCAAGTCCAAATCATGCAGTTGTGGCGTTAAAAAGTTTTCAATCATATCACGATATCGCTCCCCATTCACAGTTACCGTCGAATTGAGGTTGATGGATTGTTTTGAACACTTCCTTGAACAGCAGTAGTGTTTTCAGCCGATCTTGCAGTACGTTGTGGCCCATGCTTGGGCCTATCACCTACAGACCCTCTTTCTTCGAAATCATTCACTACACGATAAATAGTGCGTTTTGTTGGCACGTTGTTTCTCCCAAAAATTTCACGTAACTTTCTCATCGTCACAGTAATCGATGATTGATTTTCATAAAGTCTTTTAACGATTGAAACAAGTTGCTCTACTTCACGACTGTGAAATATGAACTGTCAAGACTAATGTTTACCAAAATGGCGGCAAAACAAAGTAGTATACCTTCGTGGCGGACACCCTGTATAATCCTCCTCTCTCACTCTTTGCTATAAATAAGATATGTATATAACATCATCATCTAAAACAAAACAATTCATTCTAATTTTTCATAGTTTCAGTATTGTATTTACGAATATATTTCTTGCATATCGAACATCGTTTTGTTTTCCTAACATATGAGTTGTTTGTTTGTTTTTTTTTTTTCTTCTTTTAAGTGTATATAATATTTGTATATATATATTTTTGTTTTGTTTATTTTCAAAGAATTTAAAACTTAAACTAGAACAATGTGTGGAAAATAAATTAGGAAAAAAATAATTATTATTAAAAAAAATTAATAAACAAACACATGAATAGAATTATACAATCTTACGTTAGACAGATAGTTATTATTATTCTAAAATATACCAGTTACTACATATAAAATATATTTATAAATATTTAATACATACATAAGACTAAAGTAAAAAAAAATCCTACTGATTAAAATCTTGAATATAAAACAAAACAAAAAGAAAAGAATACAACTAAATAAATCTGCTATGCGAAGCGAACCTATAAGTACGGATTATTTCTGTGAATAAAGTGCGCACGATGATGATAAATATGATGTCATGTTCAAAGTATACAAAATAATAGTTAAAATAATAATTTACCAACAAAATATCATGAATCCGCATCAAAAAAGACAGATTATTTCCTTTTAAATATTTTTTGTTTTTTTTTTTCTTTAATAGTCTTCTTTTGCTCGTATGCTTGTAGATTATTGTTCTCGTGTAAAAAAAAAAAAAGAGTTAAAAAAAAATCAAAACAAAAAAAAATACTGTCAAGTAAAATCTCTAAAAAGTTTGTACAAAATTTTTTATTTCAACGCGATCGTTCTGTTCTTCTGCTTGAGTACAACTAAAATTATTAGGAAAACATTCATTTTGTGTAGCGTGTAGCATTCAGCTTAAAAATAAATCCCAAAATTATAACTAAGCATTAAAATTAAATTATAAAACGTAAACTATGTACAAAATAAAAATTGGTTAACCGAGTTTGTTTTTTAGAAAAAAAAATAGTATCTATATATATATATTTACGACTAATTCCTTTCCATACGACTTGGAATATTTTATTTATGTTTTTATTATTATTTTTTTTTTTTTGTTTTTTAATTTGTTTGCTTTGCTTTACATTTTTTTCAATTGTATTTTTTTCTTTTATTTATTACTAAGTTTTTTTTTTTAATTCTATTTCTAGATCAATGTTTTTTTTTTTTTGTTATTTTTGTGTGTGTGATTTTTTTGTTTGTTTGTTTATAAATACTATTTAAGCTTTCTAATCATTCGAATACTTTAGGTGATGCATTTGATATCATGAATGTTTATTATCAGTCAGTTCAGCCCATCGGACTTCGAAGAATTTTCTCATGCCGTGTCCTGCTTTGCCGACCGGCGAGTCATCTTCGTTAAACATTTCGCAATTGTCAAAGATTTGTCGTACATCGACGCAAAAATCTTCACGGGTTTTATAGCTGAAAAGATAAAAAAAAAACAAATATTTTGTTTAAATTCTTTGGCACGGTAATGTTGATGTGGGATTTCAATGCCTAGATAGGAAATGATGAAAACGTGATACGAGTTCACGGCCTTTGAGAGGAGAGAAACGAGAACGGAGAACTGTTTTTGGACATATCGAATGTACAGGGTGTCCGCCTTTGTTTTGTCGCCATTTTGGTAAACATTAGTCTTGAAAGTTCATATTTGGCACGTGGCAAATTTATTATGGAAAAATATTCGATAAACTAACGTATTTTAATGGTTAAAACATTTTATCAAAATCAATCATCGATTACTGTGACGTTGAGAAAGTTACGTGAAATTTTTGGGAGAAACAACGTGCCAACAAAACGCACTATTTATCGTGTAGTGAATGATTTCGAAGAAAGAGGGTCTGTAGGTGATAGGCCCAAGCATGGGCCACAACGTACTGCAAGATCGGCTGAAAACTTTACTGCTGTTCAAGGACCTTACTTCTTTGAAAATGAAAACGGCGTAACTGTAACTGTGAATGGGGAGCGATATGGTGATATGATTTAATACTTTTTAACACCACGACTGCATGCTTTGGACTTGATTAACATGCGGTATCAATAAGACTGTGCCACATTACATACAGTCAGGATTACAATGGAATTACTGCGAGACCTCTTTCCACAACAAGTTATTTAAAAAAATTGTGATGTTGATTGGCCTCCCCGGTCGCCTGATTTGACTGCTCCTGACTTCTTTTTCTGGCGATATCTGAAAAGCAAGGTTTATGCAAACAAACCAGAAACGCTTGAGCAACTCCAGCAAAATATTCGTGATGAAATTAATGAAATGCCGCGTGAAATGTGTGAGAATGTAATGAAAAATGTGCTCAAAAGGGCTGGCTTTTGTGAGACTAGAAGAGGCGGACATTTACCTGATATTCTATTCCATACATAATTGCCGACATTAAATAAAACATTTATCAATACAAGATCCATTCTCTTTCATTTAATCAAAAATTATAAACAAACAAAGTAGTATACCTTCCCCACAGACACCCTGTATAAGGTAGACTTTTTGAACATGGAACGTTACGAATCACATGCAAAAAATCGATCAAACATCGATCGCCACTTCACCTTCTGTTTATTGATTTTTAAAAGGCGTTTGACCGTGTCAATCGGGAGAGATTTCCAGATAAATGGCAAGTGCCACGTATTTCATAGAGGAAACCTGTCGTTTCTAAGTATGGTACGACAGGCTGTATCCATGAGTTCTATTGATTCATCCAATCTTAAGCAGAACACATAATCGTTATTTAGGACGCATGTAAAGCAGTCTATGGATGGTCGCCATTGTATAGAATATCCAGTGAAAAATTTAGATCGGATCAACAACCAAATCCACTCATACAGAGCATGGGAAATTAAGTAACACGGTTCCTCTCACCTCTCACCAGATGATCAAGTGCAGATTTGATGAACAACAAGATACATAGCAGAGTTTAAATTTTAAAAAAACTGTTTGAGAAATTCCCTTAAATCTCTTCTTACACATGTGACCTACCTTAAATCCTGAAGACGTTTTTTAATTGTTGATAAATCCATTGGGTTCTTAATGATTTTACGATACGTTGGGAATTGCTTTGTATTCACAGGTAATAAAAATGGCCAAGAGTCTTCATGTAACTAAAAGAACAAAACAATATTTTTCTTCCATTTGAAGAATATTAAAAAAAAAAACACGTTTTACCTCCATTTCGCCGAGAACGGTTTTACAAACGGCCAAATCTTTCATAAGCTTCTTGGTGGCATGTTTCTCTTTCTTTTCTTGTTTTAATTTCTCCTTAGCCTCGTTCATGACTTGTTGTTGATTTGTCTGCTGCTGTTGCTGTTGTGGTGTTAGCGGGGTGGTTGTAGTTGTTTGTGATTGTTGAGTTGGTGATGATACCATCTGTTGTGGTGGCTGTGTTAATGGTAGCTGTTGTTGTTGCTGTGGTAATTGTTGTTGTTGTTGCGGTTGCGGCGGCTGTTGTGGCGATTGCTGTGACTGCTGCTGTTGTTGTTGTTGTTGCTGTTGTAACATCACTGGTTGTTGTGGAATAATCATAGAGAGTTGATTGCTCTGATTGCCAATATGTTGCGGAGATAATGCATGTACCATTTGTTGTTGCATCGGTGACATATTCGATACGGGATTTGGTTGAGCGCAAAGGCCGACTCCCAATTGTGTTGCATCCATACTCACATCAACATAGTCATTATTGATGGCCATCGGTGTTGATGGACGTGTCATTTGGGTTTGGAAACGAGTTGCATCAACTGAATTGTTGTGATGTTCATCGAATGATGTCGATGCCACTGAATGTGCAGGGCTGCAATAAGAGAATAAAAAAATGTTCGTAACATGGGCATTTATTTCGAATCTAAGGAATAGGTTAGAAGGGAAAACATATTTAACAAATCAGAGGAATTGAGAAGAAAAACAGCAAGGTGCTACGTCAAGTTTATGTTTTATTTCAATTTTAATTTCCTATCGTTCGTTCGTTCTTCGAAGAATGGATTCGATTTTGTCTTAGAACAACAAAAAAGAAATTTTGTACATTTAAATGATAAAATAAAACTCACCTTAAAGGGGCCGCAATAGAGTTCATTGACTCGTCGTGCGATGAATTCAACGACTGTGATGAATTGTGCTGCTTGAGCTCCTTACTGGAAGGTTTTTTACTGGGACGTTTCTTCGGTGGTGGTGCCTTCGAAATACACCCGTGACAATACCATTTACCTCGTGGTACTTTTAACAAGGGTGGTATATAGCAATCATGATGATATGCACGTGGACATAATTCGCAGTAAATCATTTTACCCACCGGAGGAGGACGATGACCGCCACAAACGATACATTTGCGTTCATTTGTCGCCTTATTTACACACTCATAGCAGTACCTAAGAAAACAAGTAAAAAGAATTGGATTATGAAATTTGAAAAATGTCTCTTACGTTGCTTACCAATCTCCTTCGGGAATATTATCCATTTTCGGCTTAAAGCAATATGTATGATAGCCCTTATCGCAACCATCACATAACAGCAGCTTATCCTCATTCTCGCCAGACGTGCAGAACTGGCAATTCTGTAAGTAATTGTTTTGGGAAATTGTAGTACGTTTCGTGGTTGGTGTGGTTGTTGTTGTAGTAGAAGTTGGTGTGCTAGTTTCAGTTAATAACATCGTCATATTATGGTGGTTAGTAGTAGTAGTAGTAGAAGAAGAGTTAGGAGTAGTAGTAGAACACAACATCATTCCGAATGATTCTTCTTCCTCCTGGGCACCGGTGATGAATTTACCCGGAGTATTTTTCATCAACGATTCTACATCATTACTCGTCGTAGTTGAATTCTTTTTTGCCTTCGATGATGACGACGATGATGATGGTGAAGTTGATGATTTTGCTTTCGATTTACTCTTTGAGGATTTTTTTGATTTTTTCGACGACGACGACGACGACGTAGATGATTTTTTCTCAGCTATTGGTGTTGTTGTCGTACTACTCTCCTTATTGTTAGGGGTGCTAGTGGGCTTACAACTTTCACCATTCTTATTCGATTTGGATTTCGATTTTGATTTTTTCTTTTTACTCTTATTAGGCTAACATTTTGTTTTTTTATTTTTTTGTAATTCAGACAATAAAATGTGTTTTTTTTTTGTTTGTATTTTTTTTTTTGTTATTCAAAAGCCACAAGAAGCGTTAACAGAAACAGAAAAGAAGTACCACATACACCAAAGATATAGAAAAAAAAATTAAAACACCATTTATGTAAGTAAATTTTGTAGTTGTTTTTTTTTTTTATCGAATTTTTTCAATTTGGTTATGTTTGTGTTTTGTGTGTTTTAAGTTTGTTTTTTTGTTTTTTGTTTTGTTTTTTTGTATTTAGCGTGCAGAAAATACATAAGATCATGTATAGTTCATTTAATACGTATTTCGTTATAAGGATATCAGCAGGCAGGCAATTATAATATATCATATATATTTTTTATAGCCACGTTAACATTTATAATTATTTTTTATTCCAAATAAATTTACATTAAATGCGGAAAAGAAAGAAAATAAAAAAGAAAAAATGTAATTAGTTAAAACATAGGAATCAGTATCAATTAAATTAAAGTAAAATACGTATAAAACAAATAAATTCTACATTGTGCAGATAGCTAGTAGATAGTAGCACTCATAGAACAAGGCAAATGTGGATACTACATGTTTTGTGCTTTCAATTCAAAATAGTCTTGTGTCGATAAAAAAGGGGGTTTCTAATTTTAAATGAGTAAAATTACTTTTCAAACAAAAAAAAATAGGTAAACATAGTTTCTGTTGAGAAATACTCAAGTCATAGGAGGTTCCTCTGTGAATATCGCGCCCTGCGAATACAGAACCCAACTATCACGAGACATAATACTCGACTGTACCATATAAAGAACAGAGGAAGGCTGTCTAACGTTTTCCAAGCCGAAGTCACTGCCATTCGTCAGGCAGCTGACTGGCTGGCGGTTAGTGCAGTATCAGTATCGGATATTGTCAGATACATCGACAGCCAAGCGGCCATCAAATCCCTCGGATCCGGCACAACGAGATCCAAGGCAGTGAAGGACTGTCGCGTATCTCTGAACGTGATAGTTGGACAGTACAACTTTACCCTCTGCTAGGTACCGGGTCACTGTAATATACCAGCGACGAGGCTCCTCAGGTCTAAACAGCATAAACGTCACCAACAATTGCACCTCTCACGCTCGTCGTTGATGAACATTATGCATAAAGACTTGCATTTACGCGCTTAGAAGATGCAATTTACTCAAGAACTAAAACCTCTTGACCATTTCAAGCGTCGTCAATGGTCGGTCAGAATGGTGGCAAGAAATGGCAACAGTGGATGATCAATTTTCGAAGAAAATCATCTTCAGTGATGAGGCACATTTTCACAAATCTAATGATAATCGAAGAGTGATTGTCGAAAAACCAATGCACCCACAATGCAATGCGGCATCATCGGGCCGTATTTTTTCCAAAATGAGGCCGGTCAGGCAGTTACTGTGAATGGTGTTCGCTATCGTGAGATGATAACGAACTTTTTATGGCCGGAATTGGAAGATATAGATGTGGACGATATATGGTTTCAACAGGACGGTGCCACTTGCCACACAGCTAACGAAACAATGGCTCTTTTGCGCGACAAATTCAATGGCCGTGTTATCTCACGTGATTGGCCGCCAAGATCATGTGATTTGACACCGTTGGCATTGGACTTCTTTTTTGGAGGTTATTTGAAAGAAAAGTGTACGTCGATAAGCCAGCAATAATTCAAGAGCTAAAGGATGAGATAATTCGGCACATTAACGGCATAGAACCTCAATTATGCCTCAGCGTCATCTGAATCTGCAGAGGCTAGGTCTACTACATTGCACTAGGAATATATTCCTCAAAGAACAAACCAAAACCTAGAGGCGCTCTTCACCATGCAGCAGAGAGGAAAAATACCATGACCTTATGAAAACCATTGTGTGCTAAAGCGCAATAACAGAATTTGGTCTTGAATAAGATTCTAATGGGAGAGCAACAATCCCCATTGTGTACTAGAACAAATTATTACAAAAGCAGGGCCACATACAGTAAGAGGTAACTAAGTTGGTACGTACACACATCATCAGCTCAAGCATGTATTAAATTTTTATCTTTCTATAAATCTCATTGACACTCCCAAAACTAAAGCCAGCGGAGAATGTTACCGAAAACTGTCACGGAAAACCACAATTTAAGGGAAATCGTTGAGCAAAATAACGTAAGTGTGGGCCTCAAGATGAACGAAGAACCATATCTTACCAGCTACTTCGCGGCTTTCATCTGTATCATGATCTTATGTCCAACACAACCTTATGCGACTTATTCAGCAAAAGAAAATATGTTTACGTTTACTTATTAAAAAAAAACTTCGGTCCAGACAAAGACCTTTTTATGAAGAAGGAATAAAACAAATTTCATAGAACCCACACGCAAAAATTAAAAGAACAAAAAAAAGCAACTACTACACAAAAAGCAATTAAAGCGTTAAATTATAACAAAAAAAAAAAGCATTGCAGTGCCCAGCACAAAAATATTGATAAGAAAAAAGTTTTTTGTTTCTAAAGCAATCTTGTCTGTCTTGGGGGTGTGAAAATGATAATTGCAATAAAAAAAAAAAATCATCACTTACCGCTTTCATTATGCTCTTGTCCCAGGCCACACATGATTCCAGCACATATAGCGCCATTGCCAGCTGTGATGTGGTATGCGAACGGGCAACTGCTTCACGCCATGACATTAAGCCTTTTGGAATGTTCTCTTGAGGTGCATCCCTGTCGCTGTCACACAAACTGGCTGGAGATGCTCCTGCCGAATTGGCTTCACCCGCTCCCGAGCAGGATTGTTGCTGGCCATTATCACTGTTGTTACCCGAAATACTTGTAACAGAGATATTATTTTGCTGCTGCTGCTGATTGGACGTGATATTATTTTCCGATGACGATGATGTCGATGACGAAGATTTTTGATTTTGTTGATTTTGTGCAATCACTGCGAGATGAGCATCACCCGTTTGACTGCCTAGCGGTGGCTTTAGGTAGCGCCTTTCAATAGCTGCCTCTAAGCTAGCGATACGCTCGCGAATCATTGGAATTATTGTGACGAAATCCTCCTCGGTGATATCGTCTTGATCGAGAGAGATCTCGTTCTCGATTCGTGGTGGCAGTACCCAGTTCTTGACCTGCATAGATGCACTGGCGATTTTATCTTCTAGAGCTTCGAGTTGTTCGAGCAAAGCCATTTCTACGCGCTTTGCAACTTTTGGATTCCAATCGTTTGGCCCATCTGGTGGAAAGAGCTGGTCTTCTTCGTCAACATCGCCCCCATCGGTGGAAGATGGAGCTGTCAGTGGATATGGTGTCTCCAATTCGATATCCTCGGAGAGAATCCGATTCAAATTCTGCTTGAGTTCACGCTCTCGAACGCCCTTCGGATTCAGATTGTCTATAACGTTTTGAATCATTTCAATTGTGTCCACTTTCCACCAGCCGTGGCGGTATTTCCGTGGAACGAAATTTTTGTCCAGTTTCTTAGGAAACCCCTCGTTTTTTATCTGCTCCAGCAGGCGGTGCTCGTCCGGTGTCATTGAGAGAGGGGTTGGAATGTCGCACGTGATGTAGGCGCTAATGTTTCCCAATGACATGTTGGCTAAATTTTGAAACGATATCCCAGTCGCTTCATCTAGTTTCAGTTCGATGCGGCCTGCCTTTAAATCGATACCTACGCCACTTGAATTAATGCCTACTCCTCCTTCGCCGCCGCCGCCGGCGCCACCGCCTCCTCCTCCACTTTCTCCTCCCCCGCCACCACAGGTATCGTCAAGAAAGGGAAAAAACTTCTGCTCTTTGAGGTCATAGCTGTTTTCATGCGATGGAGCGACATCTTCACCAGTTTCTTTAAGAGCATGCGACTTTAGTTTTCGCTCAAGTACCTGTTCGCTGAGGCCCGATAGGGTGAGAATGCTCTCGTTGTCAAAATGTAAATCGACTTTGCCGTTCTCCACGGGCACAGTAAAGTATTGGGCATTGTTGGCAATGTCCCAACGATGACCCTGAATTTGAAGAACACTGCCGCAGTGGATGTTCGAATAAACTTTCTGGAAATCTGGATTCTCACCTTGTAACTCGGTTGTGGTCAGCGGCATCTCACGGTTAACAATCGAGAACCACTTATCGTTGGACAAAGGTGCTGTTGGCTTCAGCATAAGATCCTCGCCGCCGCCCTGACCTGTAATAGAAGTAACGATTACAACATCATCGGTTCCTTCTTTCTTTATGTTGACATCAGCTTCGGTTTTAATCTCTCGATTGCTAGTATCACAGACATTCTCTTCGTTTTCTTCGTTTCGATTTGTCGATTCGATTTTGTCCATGACGATATCGTTCGAATCGCTAGTGGCATTTAGTGGGAGTGGCGGAGGTGGTGGTGGTGGAAGCAATTCAGAATCGTTTTTGGAACAACTCGTTGTATTAGGTGGGTGTTGGGGGAATTCTTCTCCCGCCGTATCATTGTGTTGAGTTTCATCCACTTGCATGGATTCGTTTGCTGAATTCTGTTCGTCATCTGTTTTTAGTTCTGGCTTACAGTCAATAACCTCTTCATCTTCATCCATTTTTTCCTGATCCTCAGAATCATCATCATTCTTTGGAGCGTCTTGCTCCTCTTTTATATCTGGCAATTCCGATTTAACTTCGTTCTCAAGAATTTCATTAAATTCGAAAATTTCATTTTGAGCCGACTCCAACGCTTCGATGAAGATGCCACCAGCCCTCGGCAGCTTCCAGTAACGTCGCCAGAAACGATCCTGGCCAAAGCAAGACGCCCGCAACTGATTGGTGCTCTTCTCTAGTGCTTCCTTGCAATTTAGCGAAGACTTAATCATTTTCTCGAGCTTCTTAAACACCTCATCGGCTGACATTCGATTGTCTTCGTCCTCCTCGATGTTTGTGATCTCGCTCTCCACATCGCTAAGGTCATCGTCCATGCCAACGTCTGTGGAGGCGTCATCGCATCGTGAGTTATTCTTCTTCTGGATCAACTGACTCAAATCAGAGGGGACTGTGGCGCCATTTTGATAGGTGACACATTCCTCCAGTTTAGATTTAACAGGTGTGTCAACGCTGCTCTTTGATGGACTGTCAAAAGTGATTTTTTCCCCAGGAGTTGATGGCGGTACTAAGAGATCTGTTGGTTTAACTGCTTCCATTGCATCTACCGCAACCGCGGCATCTGTCTCGGATTCTTTGATCGCAGCATTCGATTCAATCGATGGTGCCACATGAACCTCATCCACATCCATTTTCTCCGGTTCGTCCTTGTTATTACTGCTATTGTTATTTGTCTCACCATCTGTAGGAGCGACGGCGGCACCAGCACCATCTTCTGGTGTTGTAGCAGTTTCTTCTTGTTTCCGATTCATTTCAGCCAGCTGTTGCTCTTCTAATTGCTGTTGCAACTGCAATTGTTGTTGCTGTTGTTGTTGAGCAGCTAGAGCTGCCATTGCAGCCTCCCGTTCGATTTGAGCCTTCTCATAAGCCTCCAATCGGGTCTTCCTAATGTGCAACGACTTGTACTTTCGAATTTTCATGTCAGTCATGTATTTCTCTTTCTTGATTTGTGCACACGCGTCCAGACTACCTTCGATTTGTTTAAGCACAGCTTTATTCATTAGCAAATCATTGCAGAGGTGCGCAAGAATTTGGGCTTTCTTGGTCGGATTCAATGCGACAAATGGTCGATCTTTTAAGCACACCGATAGCCTCCATGTTTCGTTCTCGTGCAGCAATTCATAATACTGCTGATTCTTGCCGGTGGTTGAACTAAGACAATCAGTATCCATCTGATGATGGTCTGGTATGCGTTTTTCTTTCTCACGATCGAGTGTTATT
The DNA here is from genome assembly GCA_949716465.1 of Chalcosyrphus nemorum. Taxonomy (NCBI): domain Eukaryota; kingdom Metazoa; phylum Arthropoda; class Insecta; order Diptera; family Syrphidae; genus Chalcosyrphus; species Chalcosyrphus nemorum. The sequence continues at coordinate 78,406,464 of OX454332.1, read as the reverse complement.
CCGAACATTTGTCGAATCTCACCGGTCGAAGTTGCATATAAATATATTCGTAAAATCTCCGAGACATTCGAATTGGTAATGTCAGCGTTACGGAGTGATTGGCCCAGGAGAGTTGTATGACGACCTGGATTCGGTATGCCAGGATCTTCGATGGCACACACAAGTAAATGTGTCATAACGGAGAGAAGTTCTTCTTCGGCTTCAACGTTACTATCGGCAACAAGAGCGTCGTGAAGATTCTGTAATGTTGGCAGGGATTCCATATCTAAAAAAACAAAACCAATGCACTAAGCCATTTAAGAAAGAAAGATTCGAGTTACTTACCAAAACCAAGTGTTTCACCAAAATTGTGCAGAAATTCAAAAACCATTAAAAGATCCGCCATCGCCTGGCCGGGCAGTCGACATCCAGCGATCCTTTTCAACTCGGGCAGTTCAATTTGATCGCATATTTCCGAATCCTCTTGTGGTTTTCTGTGTTTAAAAAAACAGTTGAAAACTTGATAAAAGTCTTTCTTAATGTATATTCTCACCTGATCTGGTTTAGTATCTCAGCATCACGTTTGCGTGCAGCTACTCTCTTTTCACGCAAAATCAGTCTATCCAATACCAATTGATGTTTTTTCTTTTCGCGATCTTCAAATTTTCGTCTTATTTCCAGCTGCCTTATAAGTGTCATATGCTGTCGTCGACGTTCTCTTTCCTATTATCAATGCAAAACAAACATTCACCGTTATTATTCATTTCTAAATGAGATACATAGTTAAAGCACACAGAACTATGTTACTGGGATTAGTATATGTATTTTTAAATAGCGGTTAAGTGTGGTTTTAATTGAATTTAGATTTTGAATTCATGCACTATAGTCACTGGAAATCGTTTACTTCAAAACAAAGTTTGATTTTCATTTAAGGGAAATCCTTGAAATTTGTTTGTATGTAATGCTTAATGCATGTGTGCGTATATACATATGTATTTGTTGGTTAGTTTTCGTGTAAAAGCGTTTTATTTTTTATTTTTTTCTTTGCATACCAGTTCGACAGCATAGAGCAACTCCTTCTGCTTGTTGAGTTCCTGCAGATAAATCTGCGTGTCAGTTTAATATATTTTTAATTTTAAAACAAGAAATAAAATTTTTTAAATGCAGTAAAGAAAACTAGAAGTAAAGCATAGTTAAACTTTTATTTTTTTCCTTTCATTTACTGAGTCCGTAAGAAGTTGTTTTTAAATATCTAGGGCAGATGGAGGAGTATGATTTTTATATTCGTTAAAACATAATGAGATGAAAGTGATTGTTTTCTTCTTCATTTGCGCGACCTGTTCTGTTGTAAAAAAGAAAAAAATAGGACCTACAGAAGTTAGGGGATAAGATGGCGAATTAAACATCAAAGCTGCGGCAACAATGCAAGATAAAGCAAGACACCTCGCCAAAAAAACGGTTCAAAACTAGCTAGAAATAGTGAAATTAAACACAAAGTAAGTTGTATTTCAATACGAAGGCACTCTTTGACATTTTTATGATCTGTCAGTGTCAAAATGTCAGCTTGGGTTGACATCGGCTGTGTTTTTTTTTAACCTCCGCAGGCTGTGGAGAGAAATTTTACAACTAAAACAAGAAACTACTGCGACGAGAGCAAAAAGTTGCAGACGTTGTTGTCACTGTGAAATATATTCGAGTCAGTAGCTATAGTGGATAAAATCAAGTCAATATATTTATTAATTGAATGTTCCTCTGAAAGTGAGACAATGCACCGTTCAAAATAACATAAGCCCTTCAGTTGAAAATGAGCCAAATCAGTAGATGCCTCGCTGTTCCAAGTAATTGGGAATGCTCAGTTCATATAGGGTGGGTGCCGCGGCACAGTAGTTAGTGCGTTGGACTCCTGCGCAAGTTCGAATCCAGAAAAATTCCATGAAAAGTTTTTTCACGGACCTCTTGCGAGCGTCTGACAAACATTCAAGAGTATTTACTGTCATGAGAGAGCTTCTCAAAACCCCTCTGACCTTCGGATACGGCATAAAACTGTAGGTCCCTTCTGTATGTACAGAAATGTATACCACGCACGATACGTACAGTTGTGAGAAGCTAAGCCTTGGCCCTCTGTTGGCGGCTTACGGCCTAATATTTATTTATTTCTTTCAGTTCATATAGTGGAGAATCAACTGACGAAAGAATGCTTCTTGCTTGATCATTTATAGCGCCGAAAATTCTTCGATTGGGCTCTGCAAGAGGTTGAAGAAAATCCTGAATTTCATGGAAAAATTATACTCAGCGTTGAAGTTCAGCTCATTTCTGAATTAATGGTTTTATCAATAAGCAGAATAAGCCCTATTGGAGAGCAGCAAGCCCACATACGCATCTCTTTCACAAAAGTGATCATGTTGTCTGGAATTCATGCTGGAGATTTGATTGAACCACAGAGAACCTAGCAGATGACTGCAATAGATAACAAAACAAGGGGAAACAAGTACTCGATGACAACAAAACCTTAAATTGTGTTTTGAAGTGGTAGAATAAAATTCAGTTTTAAAACGGATTCGTACATATGTACTTCTATAGCGACCTTTTGTTTATAGAAAGAACGACAAGCGAAGGGATAAACCTTAAGCTGGCTTTACACTTTCGTTCTTCATTCAGTGAACGTTGTTCGTTGTTCGTTTTTCAATGAACGTCCATCGAACAACGAACAACGAAGAAGAATTCACACTACAAAGATTGTTAATTCAGTTCTCTTTTTATATCAGGTGTTCAGTGTTTGAGTAAAATCGTACACCAAATAGTTTTGAATTTCTAGTGTACGTGTTTGTTGTTCGGTTTTGCTATTCACACTTTTGTTGTTCCGCGTACGTTTAACAACGAACAACGAACACGAGGCAAAAGAACGAAAGTGTAAAGCCAGCTTTATGATTACCCTGGAGTGAGACTTTAAGTGGATGCCCTGAACAATCCGTAGTAAGTAACAAAACTAGCGACTGATATTCGATATAAATTTTGTATATGCGCTTTCAAAAATGGACTCAAAGAATAATAAGAGGTTTGATTTTGAGTTGTTCTATGTTTATGATATGAATTTCACTAATTTCAGACAACATACCAACGACCTTCTTCAATTCCGTTGGTGCCGTGGCTTAGTGGTATGTGTGTTAGACTATTGTGCATGGGGTTCAAAGTTCCAATGCGGAAAACAAAGATCTCTAACAGCCCCAGCTCTTGCGAGCGTCGTCTGACAAACATCCGAGAGTATTATAATCATGAGGAAGTTCCACAAGAGACAATTATATTTCTTTAACCCATTCGAGGTGACTCCTGTTTAAATAGGTCAGCGAGAAGAGGAAAATAATTACGGACAAAATAAACACAAAGCAAAGTGGAAACCGTTTTGTGATAAGGTTCATATTTTGAGAAATAACCCGTACTCCTAAACATGTTCTCTGAATGCACAATCTATTAAAACCCACGTGCCAAATCCACATCTGCTAGTCAAAAACCAACACAAAATAGACAAGAAGTTCATGGAAGGACTATAGCAAATGTTTCTTAAATCATAAAATACAGAGGCTTAATGGAAACAAGTGAAATATCTGTTCTAAACAATCGGTTCTTTACTAAATCATCAGCAACTAATCGCCATCTAATATATAGCCACACACACATCTATGTAAATGACACTGAGAGAGCACAACAAAAAGGGGGGAGATAAATGATTTGCTTGGACTCTGATTAAACACAATGCATTTGGTCAGTTGCAGCTGGTCTTTTTTTTATTTCAAAATAATTTATTTGAATTTAATTTAAACCATAACCTGTTGCATTTGACCAAAGCACACTATATAATACAGATATGGTCTACACTACTAAGTATGATTACAAGTATGATGACTAAAAATGTATATGCAATACCTGTTCTTTAGCTAAAATAGCTTCTTGTCTTTTCTTTTCTTTTTCCTATAAAACAATAACAAACAGAACAGAATTAGAATTGTTTAAAATTGAATGAAAACAAAAAAAAAAAAACAGAACAACTTAAAGTAGAATTGAATTTCAATGTCTTAAAAGATTTAAACAATAAAATCCAAACGCACCTGTTGCTTTTTGAGAATTTCTTCTTGTTTGATACGTTCGAGTTCTTCTTGGCGCTTTTTGCGTGCCTATAATAAAGTAAAGTAAATTTTTACACATAAATTAGTGTGTTCAAAAAATAGAAAAGCATAATAACGACGTTAGTTAGTTAGAAAAAGAGCCACACCGCTCACCTCAATCGCCTGCTGATTTTTCAGCTCTTTTTCTTTTCTTTGCTGTTCTAGCTTTTCGTTTTTCTCTTGACGGGCTTTCTCTTTATTTCTTGCCATTTCTTCTTTGGCAAGCTTTTTAGCTTCACGCATTGCCTGTTGTTGTTTTGCGATTTCAATACGCTGTTCAACGTTTAGTGTCTGACGAGTGAACATCTTTAAGTCTTCTAAGCGTTTTGCTACATCGGCATCTGACATACGAATGTATTCTCCATCATTGGCATATGGGGCAGGTGCGGGCTGAAGAAATGAGCCCACTATGGCTCGGGACGAGAAGCTAAAATTGTCTCGTGTCAGCTTGGAGGGTTTCTTCTCTAGGTACTGAAAAATAAATGAAATAAATGTGTCCAAGTCCAAGTAGCAAGTTTTTTGAATATGAACTTACAGAGAAAATTTGTCCAATTGTCTTGAGCTGTGTTGAACTACCTGGTGCATAGTAGCAGACGTCACCACGAATCTGACCAGCTTTGGTTAGACCTTTGATGACAGTTTCACGTTTCCAACCCAATTCAAGGGGGGCGCGCAATTCGGTGATGTTAATTATTTGTGAATCTTCTCCTTCGGACTCGGAGAGACCACTTTCGGCGGCTACACTCTCAGAATCAGTGGATACATCTAATTGAGCATTAGCTTCGGTAAGTGCTTGACGGATTTTCTCCTGTGAATAGAAAAAAGTAAACCACCACGTTCCAAGGGCAATACTTTACAATTACTTACAAAATCAGCGCCCTGTTGCATCAGCTGTTGAGTGGATAGCATTGGCTTTATACCAACTGCTCGACTCTGTGCGAGTAAGGACGCGACTGTATTCTTCTTCGGTTTAGAGACGCCACGACCTAAGTTTCTGGGGCGTCCTTCTTTATACTGGGGCTGAGAGCGATCACTTCCGCCACTGCCACTTGAGCTGCCAGATCCAAGTGCAGCAGTGATAGAACTTAAGCTCTGTAGGCTATTCGAAGCACCACCGGATGCTCCACCTCCACCATTGCCACCACCAGTACTACTAGTGCTGAGATTCAAGCTACCACCAGCGCCTGTTGTCATGCCACTAGCTCCTCCCATACTGGAGCTGCTGTAGTCATTATTGGTTGATTTATTGTCTGGTTTCATAGACAGATTAAGTGGAGCGTCAAAGTCCTCAACGGCAGACGACATCGAGGAAGCAGTCTTCATGCTGAGATTCACTCCAGCACCAGGCATACCCAAATGATCCGTGTCATGTGGGTCCTTGTTTTTGCTGGACAAATTGTAAGCCCCATTCGAAGTTATTGTTGGTGGCAATTTAATCACTTCCACGCGATCAGCAGTGCCAGATAGATCAGTAGCCATTCCACTATTACCACCACCACCGCCACCGCCACCACGGTTGGACGATAAAGAAGCTGCAGATAATGATGAACCCATTCCAGAATTAGAGCCACCTAAAGTTGGAACACTTAGATGACCGCCCATAGATGTTGCTGATGAGCCAGAATTCGTTGATGACTGCGTTGGACCAGTAAGAGATAGCATCCCTCCACCACCACCGCTTCCACCACCGGATGACTGTTGTTGCTGCTGTTGCTGTTGAGCTGCATTGGCGGCAGCTGCCATGGCCGCATACTCCATCTCGAGACGTGCCCGCTTTGCTGGACTTAAGCCTGGAAATGCAAGGAGAGGATTTGATGGATCGAGAGATATTGTCTTTTTGCGACCACGATTTGTTGTACCAGGAATTTTGGGGCCAACTATAGATGAGGTGTACTTAATGATTTCAGTATCGGGTGGCAATCGAACTCCCAGCAAGGATGGATGTTCACTGGAAACGATATGCGGGAAAAGAGAAACAAAAAATTTCGTTTTTTTCCAAATTAGTTCCACCAAAGTTCAAAGCGACGCAGCACATAAAAGTAGACACACACACATAGAAAGAAACAAACATAATACATATATATAAGAAGGACAGATACAGAGAAGACTACTAAAACAATATAACATCAATGTGAACATCAAGGAAGCTTACTTTCCTTCCAGTGCAGCACTTTGTTTATTTCAACAATGGCAAAGAAAAGTATACAAAAAAAAAATAGTCACATAATGAACAATGAATGGAACAATAATGGTTTAAGTGTGTTGTGATTTATACTCTGCCGTGTTGTATCCGATTTATTGGTTTGGATAACACACACATACATTTCGCTTGTACTCACCTCAAGATCCCAGATGGCATGTAGTCCTTCACTTTGCCAGTGTTAGCGGCAAGACAGGCATTCATAGCGGCTTGTACACTTTGCTGAGGATTCAGACCGAGATTTCCAAGTTGCGATAGAGAGTTTAGGGCATTTAGTGAGTTATTTTTGTCACGATCCTTGGATGAGTTTCCACCACCAAGACCGCCGCCACTGTTACCACCGCCCGAATGCGAGGACATCATAGAACTGTGATGACCACCTTGATTCCCTGAGCCGCCGCCACCACCACCACTACCACCACCACCGCCGCCGCCGCCCATATGATGATGAGATATAGAGCCACCGGATGATGATGACTTATTAGCCGATAGCTGATGAGACTGAGAGTGATGCGACGAAGACGAGGACTTTTTCGAGGACGATGAAGCTGCTTGTGAAGAGGCTGCTGCCGATGCGGCGACAGCTTGCATGGCCAACAGTTCTTTGTGCAATGTTACCGGGTCATAAGCCGACGAGGAGGCTGGTTGTAGATTCGAAGACATTGATGATTTGCCATAACTTGAGGACTAAAATAATGAAAAAATATTTATAAAATACAAACGAATATTCTAGGGCAACGCTATTAAAATCCTCATAATCAGGGGGCAACCCCCGCCTACACATACCACTACCCACTACAGACTACTTATCAAAATGGAAGCTTCAAGGAGAGCCAACAGTTTCTCTGGAAAATAATATAGACATTTCCAATAGAGATTTCTGAACTTTGACAGGTAATTTCGGCCATATTGTTGAAGATAGATCTGTCGAATTGGCCATTTATTAAGTCTTATTGTTATTAGGTCCGTTCGCGTACTTTTTGCACTAAAATTCGTAGCATGAGGAAATTTCTTACTCTCTCGTGAGCGCTTTCTTCTGCGAAAAACTACGACAATTCTCCGTACGCAAACAGCTTTTCGCAAAAATTCGTAAATTTTCGTAAAAATTCCCTGTTTTAGGAGGGTACGCGAACGGACCTATTATAACCAATTTTTATTGGCCCCAATTGGATGATATGGACACCAACGACATGTGGTTTCAACAGAATAGCGCTACGTGTTGCACAGCAATGGACATTTTGCAGGGTTATCTCATTGGTCAGATTCTGCCTAATTTATGTGCCAGAGCTATGAAAAACTGAACGTATCAGCTGCGCGCCACCCAACGAATCCGTGGTGGACTTGGAATTCCTTGCAAAGTAGCCAACTTGCAACAATTCGCTGACTTTTTCGCAAAAAAGAGAATAATTCTTGCCAACTGTCAGTTTAAAACGCAATTTGCATTTGCACGAACTAACCTCACAAACTTCCTGTCATTTCGTAAATGACAAAAGAAATTCCCAGAGCTGCTTTGAATGAAACATCAAAATTTGCAATGAGCTGTAAATGGACCTTAACTCCTTTATTTAATTTTTTAATTCGTACACAATTTATGTATGAGAATAAAATTAAAAAAAAAAACATCCAACCCTTTCCCTCCATAACCAATATTTTATCACACGAAAAACAAAAAAAGTTATCACCGAAAAATTGACAATGATTTAATGCCGAAGGGCATCGACAGAAAATAATATCAATTTTCAAAAACGTGCGGATGAAATATTTGAAGGAAAAACACCACACTGCAAGTGCCACCAATATATTACACTCTTCTCCCACCAGCATATTCATACAATTTGACGTGTACCGGGGACTCAATTTTATCATATTTGCACGAATACCAATATAATTGAGCAAAATAAATATAAATTAAATAATCCTGTAATTAAATAACAGATATTGCTATTTGAAAAGTGCACCTCTATCCTTAGATAACTGAATTGGTTGGTTTGGCTATAAGCGGACTTCTAAACAAACACAAAATATTATGCCGCAAATAATTGGATGATTGTGCAGTGCGGTTCGAACGTGTCCAAATAAATTCGACTATAGAAAAGCCGTCCTCAACGCTACCGCATTCATTTTGACATTATGCAAATACACCGTTTTCCGGACATACCCTTTTTGAATAATGTGCATACATATATGTATGTATCATGAGTGAAATGCTGTGTAGGTTCTTCAAAAAGAATGTACTGAGATTTAAAATTAATTATTTATGACCCGCACAATTTGGTGTCAACAAACCATTCGTGATTATCGAAAATCTAAAAGAATACTTAACAACGGATTCTTTTGTATCGACCACAGTAACATTATTGGGGAAAGTGTGGCTAAGCCCTAAGAGTACTAGCCTCATGCTTAGATGACGACAGATAGAGCCACCGTACCTGTCATATAGTACCGAGTCTTTTTTTCTACTAAAGTTGTTGAATGTGAACCACACCTAAACGTCAAGTTTTTTCTACATTTCATTTGACATTTCTCAATTTCAGACTTACTCAATTTGAATCATGGGAAGATATACAATCGAGCAACGCGTTAAAGTTATTAGGAAAATGGGCGTTCAAATTAAAATGCATATCGTGCACTTCGTGATTTTTTCGGTCAATTGAATCGTAAAAATGTGCGTACAATCGGAAAAATCGTCTGTAGGAGATGTGAAAACACCAGTGGATGTTCGTACAGCTCGTACTGCAGAAAATATTGCTGCTGTTCGCGATAGTGTGGCTAAAGAGCCGTTAACCTCAACTCGTCGTCGTGACCAACAATTGCACCTCTCACGCTCGTCGTTGATGAACATTAAGCTTAAAGACTTGCATTTACGCGCTTACAAGATGCATTTGACTCAAGAACTCCTTTGAGTCAACTCTTAACCATTTCAAGCGTCGTCAATGGTCAGAATGGTGGCAAGAAATGGCAACAGTGGATGATCAATTTTCGAAGAAAATCATCTTCAGTGATGAGGCACATTTTCACAAATCTTATGATAATCCAAGAGTGGTTGTCGAAAAACCAATGCACCCACAATGCAATGCGGCATCATCGGGCCGTCTTTTTTCCAAAATGAGGACGGTCAGGCAGTAACTGTGAATGGTGTTCGCTATCGTGAGATGATAACGAACTTTTTATGGCCGGAATTGGAAGATATGAATGTGGACGATATGTGGTTTCAACAGGACGATGCCACTTGCCACACAGCTAACGAAACAATGGCTCTTTTGCGCGACAAATTCTCACGTGGTGGCGATGTCAATTGGCCGCCAAAATCATGTGATTTGACACCGTTGGCGTTGGACTTTTTTTTTGAAAGAAAAGGTGTACGTCGATAAGCCAGCAACAATTCAAGAGCTAAAGGATGAAATAATTCGGCACATTAATGGCATAGAACCTCAATTTGGGCCATCGGATGGAGGTGTGCCGCCGAGGTCGCGTCTTTATATACACCGCGAGAATGCTGTACATGCTTGCTCTCTTAAGATTTATTATTATTTGCTTTTGTCTGCGCAGTGGATCTGTTGGTAATGCATTTTGGAATATGCAGTTTGCATTGGCATTACCTTTTTGCTTTACGGCCACTTGATTGATGTTGTATTCAAAAATTAGTTCAAAAAAATTCAAAAAACAAAAAAAGGCTTGCTTACCATGACAGATTTAAGTTAAGTATTTTTAATTCACCTATCCAACCATAGCAATTTAATTTCAATTTTAAGCTAGAACCCTTTGTTTCTTTTAGTGGTTAGAAACTTTTCTGATATTTGTAACTCTGACGGGAGTACGTGGCTCTTTTCCCACATAGAACACGAAATATGCACACATTAACGTAACAAAGTAACGAAAGAACACACTACCGACTGCACCATTGTCACCCCTAATTGGTGATGGATATTCCCCTTACAGAACCGTGGTTTACAAATGCAATGTTATAACATCACTCCAGAGCTTTAGGTCGTACAATGAGTATACGTTAAACTAAGCACTTTTAACTAATTATGAACATTTCGAAGGTGCAATGGTTTAAGCTACCCCACGTCGATTGATAGCAAAATGGCCTTCAATGAGCACAAACTTAGACCACAAGTAGGTAAGTCATCTTCTTAGGCTTTAAAAATGTTGCTTTGCTGTTGAATTTCCCCCAAGCAGGCGTTGCCAAGATCATTTACATCATGTAAATAGTATTCGACCGGCCAGCGTTACCCTCCTGATGTTGGCGACTGCAAGATACATGTGCATAAAAACTGACAAACATTTTTTATAATAAGGTTGAGGCTGTCGTTGTGTAGTGGAAATTATGTACATACATATGTCAAACAACTCTCTGTGAGAATCAAGCTTCAAAAACACCCGCAGCTTTACTCTTTGCAATCTGACAAATACTTAGGACTTAGATGAGCTCACGGAATGTCCCCTTACACAGAAATAGTAGTGCATAGTGCATACTGGGAATATGCTCAGTTTCGTCGAGTTTCGTTAACTTCTGTTAAGGTGTAAATAAAATGAAATTACAGCTCACATAAACAAAACGAAAAAAATTAAACATCAGCAATAGAATTAAGTTGTGAATACCATTTTATAAATATTTTAATTGCAATGGTACAGGCAAATAAACTACTATTTATCTCATCCATTTTTTTCATTTTTCACTCTTATTATAGGTTATGAAGTTTGCTTAAGTTCATTATGAGCAAATAAAGCGGTTGAAAGCAATTGAGTGGGCTCTTCGTTCGGTTTTGACATAAGGTTAATCACACCAATCCCTAATTACGCTAAAAGATTCTAAAATGTTCTAAGTCCTTGATGTAGAAATTTTACCACCTTCAACACCAAAGTGAGGGAAGACTATTTTGCGCTCTGCTTTATTTCAAAAACAATATTATTAGATATTTTTTAATTACCTTATATGATGAACCACCACCGGAACCGGATGACGATGTTGGGGTTATTGTGGTTCCAGAACCAAGGCCGTGCATACCAGATGAACCTCCACCACCGCTATTCATATTGTTTGACATGTTTTGTTGTTGTTGCTGCTGCTGCTGTTGTTGTTGCTGCTGTTGTTGGCGTTTTTCTTTGCGACTCTTACTCGAACTGGATTTATTGTTTGATGATGATGAACCACCTCCACCAGATACGCCTGTGGCATTGCTATTATTCCCACTACCACCCCCTGCACCTAATCCCAGTGCCGATGGAAAAGCAGATGCCAAATCAGGATGTGGAAATGGTGACAGTCCCGATGCCTGTAAACGACTGAAGTAATCTTGCGCTGCAAGTTGTGCCACTGACCACCAACCTGAAGAGAAAGCATTTTATCTTAAGGTTACAAATATTCTCTAACACCCACAAAAACGTATTCGATTTAAATGAACTCGTCTGCCAAAGGGAAATTAAAAGTGGTCTTGTTGGAAGGTATAGAGTACTAAGGTTGTCATTAGATTCTAAGAAACCGTCAGTTTTCTGAATTGATTGCTTCGAATATTATTATTATTAACTCCGTAAACATATTGTATGTTGACAATAAGACATGGCTATTTGCATCAATGGAACTTTGGCACAAAATATATTACAAAATACTGCGTACTTAATAAAGAAAAAACAGAAACAACTAAGAACTCTACATAATCCTTGGATACAATTGATGTTTGATGCCTTCTGCAGCATCATCTTTAATACTGCATTTTGACAAAAATTTTGCTGTTTATTAAAGCTACTGCTTCGCTAATTAAGGCTATACTCGTCATTGGTTTCTTTATTGAATCGAATGAACTAAAGCCCATTCACAGCTCAGTGACCTGTGAATACCAACAAGCGAATATTCACAGAAATCTGTTAATTTCACTTGTGATTTACCAAAGAAAAAGAGGATAGAGGTTAAACTCTAGCGAATGTGGACTATTTTCCACATCTGACTCGCGGAATTGTTAATTTAAATTAAGATCTCAGCTTTAGGAATAAAAAAAACTATCAATGTGCAAAAACTGGTTTGCTCGCAGTGCAATCATTCGCCGGTCACTGAGCTGTCAGTGGACTTTAATATGATTATGTGGTAAATATGAGTTGTATCAGAAATGCATGATTTCCACATAAACTAAGTCGCACAAATCGCATCTAGGTAGGTAAATTTTATGCACACAAATTGGATAGAAGTAGAATCGCATAAAGCGAAGTAGAAGCCTATTTGTAGCCATCGACTAGGTATATACCGCATAATCTCATACGTGTAGCGATATTACATTTTTTAACTTGTTCTAAGTGGGTGCCGTGGCTCAGTGGTTAGTGCGTTGGAGTACTGCGCAAGTTGTCCCGAGTTCGAATCCAGGAAAATACCACCAACGTTTTTTTCACGGCCGGCCCCACCTCTTGCGAGCGTCTGACAAACATCCAAGAGTATTTACTCTCATGAGAAAGCTTCTCAAAAACCACCCTGCCCTTCGGATACGGTATAAAACTGTAGGTTCCTTCTGTACGTACAGAAATGTATACCACGCACAATACGTACAGCTGTGAGAAGTTAAGCCTTGGCCCTCTATGAGATGGCGAAATGACCTCTATTGAGGGTTGGAGGAACTGTAGAAGATGTGCACCCAACTTCAGGCTAAATGTAAAGATGACGTCTATTGAGGGTTGGAGGAACTGTAAATGTGCGCCCAACTTCAGGCTAAATGTATGGATGACCTCTATTGAGGGTTGGAGGAACTCTAGAAGATGTGCGCGCAACTTCAGGCTAAATGCATGGACGACCTCTATTGGAAGTTGAAAGAATATCGTTGATGTGCGCCCAACTTCAGGCCTTGGCCCTCTATGGGCTGCATACGGCCTAATATTTATTAATTTTTTACTTGTTCTAATCCTTCTCCAAAAAGACCCCATTAATTCCCACCAGAATTAGTTTAACTCACTTGCTGGATGCAGACCTGCTAAACTTGCGGCTTGTGATGCAGCAACCGCCATAGTATTCTGATGATGATGTCCAGCAACGGCAGCTGCTGCCGCCATTGAGTAACGATCATTAGTCGAACTTGGACTTGGCAGCAGACCAAGACCGGCGGCTGCAGCAGCATTAAATTGTGAACTAAACAATGGATTAGATGCTGCTGCTGCAGCAGCGGCTGGATCTCGTCCCCAATAAGCTAAAAGATATTATATTTAGTAAAGACTAAACTATGTGTATGGGAGGGTTTTTGCAAGGCTTACCAAATAAGGACGCGGCGTCAAGAAGTGACTGATCGTGAGCACCACCTCCACCGCCGCCCGATGACCCAGACTTGCCGCCGCCAGACTTGCCATCTCCTCCATCGTTATTCTTATCCATATTTTTCATTTGGAATTATTTTGTTTTTTATGTTTTTAATTTGAGTTTCTCTATTTAGTAGTTTACACTCTTCTTCTCTAGTTGAATTCAATTGAATCTAAACTTTAAATAAAAAAATGTGCGTGTTTCACTTGAATTGTAGTTATTTTCATATATTTGTCTCCATATTGAGTATTCGGTTTACATGGTGACCGTTTCTTTAATTGTATTATCAGTTGTGACGTCATTTAATCATCTGTAAAATAAAAGTGAAAACGATTAGAATAAAATGCCTACTTAAGGATTATTATGCATAAAAAGTAATAAAAATAAACATCAATTAAATAATCGGGAGTTTTTTTTTTTTTTAATTTTTCTTTTCGATTTTCTTTCGGAGTAAAATGGTAAAGCCTGTGGCTAGCTCTTTATTTTTTTTTTTTTTTCCAATGATTGACATGTGTGTACGAAGGAGTGAGAGGAATATATAGAACAAAGTAGCTAAAGAGAATGCTTGGCGCCGTCATGGATTTTGTTTTGTGTGCGTGAGAGCGAGTTCGAGTTCTCTTAATGATTGTTAACAAAAAAAAATATAGAAAAAGAGAAACGAGAGATGAGCGCAGAAAGTGAGAGTGGCAGTGCAGTTCTCTTTGTGCGCATTCTCTCTCTCTGCGGTTCGGTTTTTTTTTTTACTATTTTACAATTTCCCCACATTTTGCTACACATTTTTCATTCATACTTTTTGCACTAACACACTGCCAAGAGGCGCGCATTGTGTATTTTATTATGTAAAGCAATAAACCGACCGACGACAACGAGAAGAGGAGACTCCGACCGATGACTGAGCGAAAACGTAAAAGTTGGGTAGTTGTGTTGTTATATTTGTTTTTTGCTTTCTTTTGTACTTTTTTTATTATTATTTTTATTGTTGTTATTAAGCGTGGTTGATTTTTACACTTGTAAATTATTATTTTTATGGAAGATGAGGGGGCGAGACGAAAGCTAATTTAGTCGAATAAGTTCAAATAATATCGGAAATGTAATTAAAAAGTTGGTTTGTGGTTTTTTAGGCGGTGGATAGGATGGAAAGCAAACAATGACATATGTAGATATGTATTATAATCCTTGCAATCTGTTTCTGAATGGATCTTAGGTCAACGGGTAAAACTGAAAATTTGATAGGGTTTTCAACCGACCCGTTAAGAATCTGTGAAGGGCGCTGGCAGGGTTTATTCGATATTGTTCGTGTTTGGTACACTGTCGGACAAAATAAAGTGCAAATCTAAGCTTAGAAGCGTTTGGCAGGGTACGCGAAGGGACCTTGTATTAGATCTATTCCCACACTGACTAAAACTGAGAAATCTACGAAAAATAGTAAATTTTTGTTACCGCACAACATGTTCTTCACAGATTTGCTGCGGTTTTTAGTCCAAGAAAATTCGTTGGACAAATTTATGATTTCTCTAAAATGGTTGTTTTGTTGTTGACTGATTTTAATTAAAACAATAGCTTTGTTCAATGACTCTTTACTGCACAGTCCAGCACAGAACAAATTTGCGTTCAATGAGAACAAATATCGTCCAAAAGTGTTCTTTCTTTTTGTTCAATGAGTCTGTACTGCACAGTCTAGCACTCTTTTCTGCACCTACTTTTGGGGTAGAACATATTCGTGAGAAGTGTCCCAACGAAAATTATTTGCGATTTAATACGTTTGACAGCTAATAAGAATAATGCTTTGGGATACATTCTGACTCATTGAACAGGAGGTTGTACTTTTCTGTTATAATCTGTTCTGATAGTTTTCCCAAACTTGTGCTGTTCTGTTCTGTGCTGTGCTACTTTTTCAGTCACTGAACAAAGCTAATACAAAAAAGATCGACGTCTAAAACATTGGACATTTGTCTCTCTAATAGAATCTGCGAATTCAAGTGCACAAAGTGCAGAATTGTTTGGTCTTAATATCTATCAAACAAATAGGTTTTTGAGTGCACCTTTTAAAGAAGAACCATTGTTGTAACTCAAAACAAACCAACTTTAACTTTCAAGTTTTCCGGTTTTTCCGCAACTTTTTTGAACCCGCAGTTGTTTGCCTTTGAAAATGGTACGAGAATCACTAAAAAATAAAAAAAATACTACTAATGTTAAGAAAATACATAGTTGAATTAATTTTTTAGTGTTCCGGACCTTAAAAGGAAAGACGGAACACTTATGGGTTTGATACGGTGTCTGTCTGTCCGTCTGTCCGTCAGTCTGTCACAGCCCTGTAACTTTTGAACCATTAGACATAGAGAGCTGAAACTTTCGCTATGTATACATTATGTGGGAGCCCGCACAAGATGGCGGCAATGAATTTCTTTTTGGGGGCCCTTTTCTGGGCACCTTGTATGAAGGGCAAAAAAAAAAATATTTTGTTTCCCATCATGTGGTATATCAAATTAAAGAGAATTTTGCAAGGGCTCCATATATGTATGTAAGAAATATTTTTTTCTGGTAAAATTTGTTGAACAAAAAGCTTGCCAAACATTTGAAAAATGTTGCCCCCCCCCCCCCCCCTCCCTTAGCGGCCAGACCATAAATGCTAAAAATATGAAAAAAATTGGAGATACGTAGAATTTTGTGTAGATTGTAAAATAAGTACGAAAATTTTTATATCTTATATATTTTCTAAAAAAATTAAAAAATGGGGTATCTAGTTGCCCCACTGTATCTCCCCCAGTTTTCATGTTATCTAAATAATTTTTACAGTAGGTGATTATTGATATTACGCTTGTCTGAAATTTAAAGTTTCATCCAAATCCGCCAAGTAGTTCGCGAGTTACAGGTTTTAGAAGAGCGCATGGACTTCCCTATAATCTCTTCTCTTTTTGCTACCTCATTCGATTTCGAAACTAAGTCATTTGCGCGAATGGATCGTATATGTTAGCTCTATGCTATACTATAATTTTTTTAAATTTTGGCTTTTTTCAAATATATTTTTTTTTAAATTTTTAAAACTCTAAATGCTGTATTCGTGATTTGATTTAACGAGCAAATTACCGTTACATGCATTTTTATCCAAATGTACGCCTAAACTAACTAAAATATGAAATTTTATCAAAATCGTTGAAACCATTTTGGAGAAAACTCCGTGTTTGTGAAAATGGGCGAGCTTCTCTAACAACGTAATTTCAAAATGTTTAATATCTCGAGTTCCAATTTTTGCACGAATTCAATACATGTTTTATAAGGAAAGTGCAAGTTAAAATGGACTGGAATCTCAGCAGAGTATTACTTGGACATACCTACGTACTAGACATTACATCGTTCATATCAAAACCAATATTAGGTGTTCCCATGCAGGATATGAATAATATTGCCCTCTATTTAATAACAATATAAAATGTCCGGAACACTATTGCACGAGGCCCTCCTCGCACTTGCCCAATTTTTTTTTTTAAAGAAAAAGTAACCTTGATTTACGATTAAAGATAAAATCATACAACCAACCTCTTACTTATTTTAGATATAAGAAATACTTCACACTTTGAAATTGACAATGGAAATAATGATATTCACTCAATGTGTCAGCAAAACACTTTAATTGACGAGATAGACAACGCATTACTCATAGGCCTAGACCAAAACTATGACTCATTTATTCAAATTGATTACTGATAAACGAAAAACACTCGAATAGATGAAATGGATTACACAAAATGGGGTTTAACTCAAACAATGGGTGCTTTAAACGATTACTATACTTTTGGGTGCGTAATCGGACAACGAAATACGATAGAAGTTAGAAATCAGCGTGATTAAATTGATTAGATTGTGGAATATGACTGAATAGGTATTCCACAAGTCAATTTGTTTCGATAGAAATACATATGTACTCGTATGCTCTATCTGTATCTGAGGTTTCTTGGAAATATAGTTTTCCATTGAATGACATTGAATTGAATTGCATTTCATTCTAATGGAAATACTATAGATCAATCCGGTCTCATACATTGACTTTCACAAAATAATGTGAATTATGACTAAGAAGATAATGGACATTGACAAAACTATCAGTCATGTTCATCTAGTCGACAACCATGTCATGAATATAAGCAAACAATTTGTAGCATAACATGATGAGTCAGTCCGATCGTACAGAAGAGCAAAATGTATTCAAACACTTTCGTAGGTTCGTGTTTTTGATTGCACAATCATTGTATTTGTGTCTTATCCGATCGGTTGATTGTACTAAATGAAATCTTTAGAAATTCTCCAACAAAGCCACCATTTCAAGACACACCAAATCGTCATACACTGAGGATACAATCACTTCGATCCGTAAGAGGTTTTTGAGCTTCAATAATCGCAGTCTTATTTATAGGTAACAAAGTTGTTGTCCATATTCATTTAAGTCAGTTGGACAGCCTTCCTTATTGAATAAATATTGATTGATTGAGTGATGGCTTGCTTAGGCGGCAGCATCACCCTGTTAAAACCAAAGATCGTCCTGACCCAATTCATCCAATTTTGGCCATAAAGAGCCAACTGTTGACATCGGCGACGAACGGATGGTTTGCAACACTGCTGATATTAAATTTAACCCGTTACTGAACCCAGTTTCTTCAAAACGATTCACCATGAAGGGAATTCCGGGCTCAGTAGGGCAATTATTTTGATCGAATAAAATGAATTTTACAATTACAGATAGCCCCTTTTCATAATAATATTGAGTGCCAAAAATGCGTTGTTGCATGGCAATTAAAATTGCAAAAGATTGTACCTGACATCTGTAAAAAGAGCAACCACATTGAATTCAGTAAATGACAGTAATTGACAGCTAACATGCACACCATCTGTTGGCTCACCATTACAATAACACAAAGTATGCCAGAGATGGCGTTACTAAGTGTCTGCACTTCCAGTACGCGAAAAGCACTCACAAATGAGAGAACATTGACTGTCGAATATACATACTTAGACTTAGTTCACGTTCGATCCTCAAAAAACGTATAGAAACTCATTCTAAGGGTCGAACCATCCCGCGTCCGTAATGGTATTATAGATAGTGAGCTACAATGGCGTTACCAATTCTTTAGCAAACAATTTTTCGGATACGTTGTGAAGACTACAACATTTTGGACATCTCAAAATGATCCCGAAACTCAGAAGTTGGTCAAAAACGATATTCTCTACACGACATAGACTGATTGCTGGCAGTCCAGACTTTAATCCATTGGATTACAAGCTATGGCTCTTTTTAGAGCACATGTCCTTCTCTACTTAACATTTGTCCGATGTAAGGTCGTATTGATTTATTTGTATCAGCTGATGCCCTAATTGTTCATTGCCACTTGGCAAGGCAAGGAGTGTAGCGTCAGATTTTAGCGTCATCTTTGGATGTTAATGCACATGACTAAAATACTCATTGGACAAGCATACCTTTGTCTTCTAGACGGAAACCTTCCTGTTCTTATGAACACATATAACAGTGTCCTAAACCAGTGAAAGCATCACTTGCTGGATGAAATTAGGTCCGTTTGCTTATTTTTTGCACTAAAATTCGCAGATTATGAAATTTCGACGAGTGGAGGTAAAATACTCTCTCAGAGAGAGCTAAAATTACGAAAAAGTAAACGAACGGTTGAACAATAAGAAATTGAAAATGCACTGGTTTGACAGCTTTGACAGTTTTCATAAACCAGCCCACAGTAATTTCTTGCACTAAAATTCGTAGCATGGGGAAATTTCTTAATCTCTCGTGAGCGTTCTCTTCAGTGAAAAAGTACGAAAATTCTCCGTACGCGAACAGCTATTCGTAAAAATTCGCTGCTTTAGGAGGGTACGCGAACAGACTTATTATTTTAGAAGATTTCAAAATAAAAGAAGAAAGGATTTCGGAGAGTTTTACTTGTAGAAGACAAGAGTTTTATGTCAACTTCTAAACTAGAACTTCGAGACGTCACCTTCTGATAAATTGGAAATTTAACATCAAGACTATCTCCTTCTCAAACATGGATTAAATAGATAATATTCTCCGTTTACATGTTGGATTGAGAGATCAAATTGAAAAAAGATCGATCCAGATTCAATACTTTTGTAATGCAATTTGAATAGGTACAACACGCACTTAAAAACGTGTAAAGGTCCATTTAAACTTCGAATACGAACGAACGAATATTCGCAAATTTTGTCATTTCATTGGTATCTACTTTTTTTTATCTAGTCACAGTAATCCGCTAACTTCACTTGTCATTTACCCAGCAAAGAAAAAAATGCGAGGGTAAACTCTTGCGAATTGTTTGTTTGTGCGAATGTGGATTGTGAATAAAATATGACAGTTGGCAAGAAGCATTCGCGAATTATTAATTGCTTTGCAAAAAACAAATTTAAATTCAACTTCTTTTTTGCATAAATCGAAACTCTCCTTTGGAAAAAGTAGAATAATTGTCAACTGTGTGTTTTTAAATGTGCTAAAAATTGTTTGTTTGCAGTTAGCCCAATTGCCCGTCCATGAGCTGTGAATGGAACTTGTCGTATGTCAAAAAATAACTCAAAGGAATAACCTCAATTTTTGGATTAAATTTTACAAGTCCTGCAAACTATCAAAGGCTATGAACAAGATATAATTAGGCAAAGGAAATCTCAAGCCCTTTAGCTAATCACGATAAATCTAGTTAGTTTCCACCAATCCAAGCAACAAACTCACTTTATTAGTATTAACGAACAATCAACATTAATTGCATTCATTAAAGAGCAACAATGCCAATAACAAAACAAAAAAAACGAACATTAAATTCATTTAACAACACGCTGTTCCATTATTACTCATAATAATAATATAAAAGTGTAGTGTAACATGGAAAACCCCCATAGAAGGTCATTCGAAATCGAAAACAACAACAAAACACCGCAAGTGTCAACCAACTTACCCTACTCTCCGGAGTGTCTATCTCTCTCTCTCTCTGACTACGTAGGACCAAGAAGAATGGGGTAACAAAAATCAATTTATGTTTGACATTTTCTTTTATTCCCTTTTTTCTTGTTTTTGTTTGTTTTTTGCTAGTTTGTTTTATTTTTACAATTTGTCTCTTTGCAAAGAGAGAGAATCGCTTATGAAAGAGAACAGATTAAGAGAAACCCTCCCACAAAAGAGAACCGAAGCAGTTCGCTTTATTTTCTTTGGTTCGCACGAGATTTTCGACGAAAAAAAAAAAAAACACAGAAACACAAAAGAAAAACAAAACTGACACTACACACACACAGCTAACGAACCGCACGTTTACTCACGCATATCTATTTCACACATACACATTCAGAATTTCCAATCACATTTTTTTCTTTCTCTCCACTTTTTTTCTTTTTCATAGAATGGCACTTATTTTTTTCTCCTTATTTCTTTGAAAGCATTTTTTTCTTTTTCAAATATCCATTGGGGGTTTTTATTTTTTTTCTTGAAAATATTCTTCTTTTGAACAAACAAATTTAAACACTCATTTTGTAATAGAATTACTTGATGAAGCAATGGAACACACACTTTTTGGAGAATTTTATCGAATTTATCACTGAACTTGTGGTGGTGTGACCCCGTCGTCGTCGTCGTGCGACACAAAACCGTAATTCATGATTTAAAGGACTTAAGCACACTTTTTAAGCGTAAATACTATAATTTCTCGAGGCGGCTATCCACTGTGAATTGTATTTTAATATTTTCCAATTAAATTTGTCAAGTTTTTCGGGTAAATTTGTGATTTTCATGCCGCGGAATTGATTTGCAGACCGTCGTCTTTCAAGATGGCGACGAAGAGTTGCTGGCGAACAGCAGCAGCAGCGCGAGAGTGGTGGATTTGTATAGTTTTCGTTTTCGCACAGAATTGTTTTATTTTTCTTCTCTTCTGATGGTTTCTCGTTTTTCTGTTTTCTGTTTTTTTTTTCGTCGAGTGACTTGGTTTCTTCTTGTTTGTGTCGTTCCACTGATGATGAGTTGTTGTTGCGAGAGTGCATGAAGGTGGTGGTTTTTATTTTCCCTTATGAAGGAGTTTTTCTTTTGTTGTTTCTTTTTTTTTATTACTTTTAATTGTTGGTCTATCTACTTATGGATATTTAACAAAAAAGATAAATAATATGGCCATTAACCGGAAGTTCAATTGAATTGACATCACCCGTTTTGACAGTTGAAATGAATTCAACATCTAATCGTTGTCCATTGTGCTTAAAGAGAGAGACAAATTATGAATAAAAACCTTTTTAACCCAAGAACATTGGTCGGTTTCGGATTACTCCGATTACGCCATGACATAATTGGGGAAAAATCGAAATAAAACCGAGCAGAGACAGTAGAATTTCGTGGTGAAACAACCGACGGCAATGGGAAGGCGGCTTGGGAATGGAATGGGTGTCATGATTGCAGAGGTACGAGTAAAGGACACAAAAGTCGAAAGAATTTCCTTGGGAAAGGGAATCAAAATTGTGTATCTATCTTTTGCTGAGGAGCAGAAGCAGCTCCAGCAGCACCCGTCGGGATTTCAATTGTTGCTGTGGGAGACACTGCAAACATACACACATAAATGCGGCGGGGGAGAGGAAGCCCTAAAGGAAAGGTGTTACAACAGCTACATAAGTAGAGAGTGAGAGAGAGCAAGCCACGTTGCATGTATCTTGTGGATATTTTAACTTGGATGATTGAATGCTATACATATCGCTCTGTGAGGATTAGAATGTTTGTGTTAGTATATCAGCCCTAGGAAGCGTCAACTTGTATAATTATGTTGGATGTTCAGAGAAATTGACTCGATGCTGCTTATTAGCCTGCACATTTTGTGTGAGTTCTTGGGTTAAACTGCAAATGAAAGAATGGCGCTGATGACAAAATTCTCATTAAACATGCGACTAACAAGCAAAGGTTCAAGTGACAGCCTTATGCATGCTAAGAAAAACTAGAAGAAACAACCGCATTTCCATTGCTACAGATCGATTCGTCGTCTGGCATTGTCGACTTCCTTCAAAAGCTTGCAGAATAGTTCAAAGAATCGATGACGAATCCTTAACGATATGTTCTGTATCCCAGAGCTCAACTGAACTAAAGTCTTATAGGTACTCCTTAGTTGATTGCCCGTCATCAACCGAATCACCGTACAAACTTCTTGCAGTTTTATTTAAATCTTAAAGCTCGTATATCTATTCTACAGACATATACGTCTTACCTCCAGTAAACGCAATGACGACATTGATATTGACGACAATATATTACGTAACGCACATGGTTTCTATTTCTTTGCAAATTCCAGGAATATCTCCCATGGGAAAGTCTTCCGTTACGTTTCCTTTTAAATTCTTTATTTTAAAAACCATAGGTGGTAGATAATTGCCTCTGATATGTATGGATTATCATCAAATTTTACATCAAACACAAGAATCCTTAACTAATGTAACTGCCATAACAATCGCCGCCTGCATATGTAGGTATAGTAGTTAAGTAAATACACTACTTCTTAGGTTTTAATCCTGAAATCATTACAATTCAATGAGGCCATGATAAACGGTTTGACTTCAACCGAGTGAACCTCATTATGGAGGAGTAAGGAATAGAGGAGCGTACATATACTTATAAAACGTAAATTTCGAAAATTATCGCAATACGGTCCATTTATCTCAAATTTCTGAGCCTGGACTTTAACGTTAGGCAATCAACACCTACCAAACCCGCTTATCAATATAATAACAAAAGACAATACACTCTGATTGACGATGCCGGATGTAAGTAAGTATGTGTGACCTGTCTAAAGACTATATATAGTTTATATTTATATTTCAAAACCCACATAAACTGTAGGAATAACATTAGAAAGAAATGATGTCAGTTATGCCAATAACAATTATAGGAAAGAGACACTCACGCAAAACTCTAGAACGCATTCAATTTAGGATCAAATCTCCCAGAGGGCAACCCGCAAGGTGGGTTTGATTTCTTCTCTCATATTCAATGAAAAAGTAATAAGATTTTAATAAAATAAATGGAAGCTTTATTGGTTTACATAAATCCTTTTAAGGCATACACATCTTCTATGGTGGAAGAAACCTGCTACAAATAAGATGCACTAAATGGTGATTAAGACCTAGCAGTGTATATCAGGGTTGTCGAATGTACTTCCTTCTTAAAGACTGTATTCCCCTACTCCCCTCGATTTTACTCCCTTTAAAACATTTCAATTTTTTCCACAAAATAGTATTAGAAAGTAACTAACTAATATTGTCACTTTTATTTCACTGAATGGGCCATCACAAACTGGTGCAATTACCCCCGGGGTAAGACTGGCTTTTTAGAAGAGGAAGATGAGGTGTAAAGTAAGAAGTGTTGAAGCAGTTGAAAGGCGGGGTTAAACTTATACATTTTCTCTTTCTTTGCGAGCTGTCAATTTTGGAGAATTTACTCGGGGTTACCTTAGGGAAAAATTGATCCTGTGTGATGGGCTTCTACTCTGTCCTTCAAAGTGATGAGAATGGAGGAGAAGATACAACCGCGAACTCTATGAGCTGTGCCAGGATGTGAATGTAGTCCAAAAAGCCAAGATACGCAGACTACATTGGCTCGGCCACATCGAGCGAATGGACAAAAATGCTCCAGCCAAAAGGATCTTCGAATCCCAGACCGCAGGTTCGAGGCGGCGAAGAAGACCGAACCTCCGGTACAAAAACCAAGCTGTCGCTGATGCCAGAAAACTTGAGTCTTCACAACTGGAAGCAGCGTGCTCGGGACCGCAGAGGATGGAAGGCAACGATGTCTCAGGCAGGGACTCCCAGAGTATTCAGACTCAACAGGTCCATTTTACTACTAGGTACTAGGTTTTCCAGAACACTCTGTTTTGTTTCTCTATGATCAATGAGTAGCTACGTTGCTTTCCCCTTTTTTGACCAAATGTAAACAAATCACGTCCGTTTACGTACTTTTTGCACTAAAATTCGTAGATTATCAAACTTCGAAGAGTGGGGGTAAAATTCTCTCAAAGAGAGCTAAAATTACGACAAAATAAATGAACGGGTTGAACAAGAAAAAATTGAAAATGCACTGGTTTGACAGTTTTCATAAACCAGCCCACAGAAATTTCTTGCACTAAAATTCGTAGCATGGGGAAATTTTGTACTCTCTCGTCAGCGCTCTCTTCTGTGAAAAACTACGAAAATTCTACGTACGCGAACATGTTTTCGTAAAAAATCGTAAGATTTCGTTGAAATTCGCTGACGAAGACGAGAAAAGTAAATGTAAACAAACAAATATAATAATCTATCATCTTAGAAATATGAGATCTTGGACGGCTCAGAAAATAAAACTCCTTATTTCATTTGATAAAAAAACAAACAAACAAAATGCAAATTTATTGTTCGGGAACGTCGAAAGTTATGCATTCCCGTCGTATGATTTTAACGTTCGACTGCTGCTTTGTTGCTCTTGCTTTGCAAAGTTTGCCTTTCCAAATAGGTTCATAATTTTTTCCAAATGGCGTTTTATACTTTGCACACTTTGACTCTTTGACTCTTTAAGCTGCTAGAAGGGACAACGATTTTCAAATATATGCCAAGCACTGAATATTTCTCTCAACAAATGTTCCCAGAAAAAAAAAAACACATTGAATATTGTAAAATTAAGTCGCTGAGTAAGTCGCTCCTCTGCTTGATTCCTCATCTCCCAATCACCCACGCATAAGTCTTCTTTGGCCCAAATTATAAATAAAATGATGGTTTATATCAATAGATTTCATACCTCTGAAAGCCTATTACTCACACTGCACTTGTACGTTTCACTACTACGCCATTCTAAAACTCAAAGTCTATTTTAGAAAGTTCTTTTCTGCCAAATCGTATTATGTACTTGATTTGCGCGTACAGCGTACAATCAGTCGGCCTTTAAGGTGTTGACAGTTGGTTCGGTTCGGTTATCTTTCCGAGAACAACTAGTTCACAAGTGCCACACCTTTTGGCGAGCGATTTATTCTTTGTACGGATATATCAAAATAAATTATAATTATGTGTTTTCCGTGCTAGGTTTGACATGATAAGCGATAAGAGTGTGACTATTAAAATATACAATAAATAAAAAGTAAGTACTCTCATGTAAATTAATTTAAATTCTATTGGTGTTTTCGATTACTTAACCTAGTACTTCTGAGTATTGTTATCTTTGTTTTGAAATTAAATAGATTTTGATAGTCGAACTGGAAGTAGTATTTCAATTTGAATGGAATTTGTTTGAGGAGATACTACGAAGAGATATTTTTATTCAACAATTTCTGCTCATTGTTTGGCATCCCAATCGATTTAGTTTAGTAAGTAGAACATAGAAGGTAATCTGACGAAAATATTCTCTCATATTGTTGAAGTTACACTGCAAAATTGGAGAACTCGTAAAGCTGACTGGTTTGTGGGTTATTAAGTGGATTCATTTGTTGGTAGACTTCATTTTCATTGAAAAATGAATGCGCCTAAGCACAAGTTGTATCTGCTGAAATTAGGTGTCGAGTTACTTGTCTGTCTGAGACACGCCAGTCTTCAATCTTTTGCGGTCTTCAGTGTTCACGCTGCTAGTAGTTGTGAAAACCAAAACTTGTGAGGAAACAGTGGGAACTTTTTTTCACACTCGTAGGGGTTATCAAGTAGTATGATACTCCACGGAGTCATATGAAGAAACTCCACCTGCAAATGTTGCAATGGCAAGGAAGTCGAAGGGTTACCCCGTACGTTTTGCGTAAAAACACCCCAACAGCACTGACTTGAGTGTGGCGTGGAGGATGCCTCCTCACTAATACAAGAATAGGGCTTTAGGGAATTCACATTATGGATGGCCACCCCTCCCTGCAGCTAAGAAGCCAATGAGACAGAGATTCCGTATCATCTTTAAGCTAGTTGAACGGTTTCATGGTGGCCAATAGTTTGTGATCTAATCTTGATGCGTTTGATATTTGTTAGTCATACCTGCGCCATATCTTCCTTAGTAGATCCGTTCGCGTACACTAAAATTCGAAGATTATCAAATTTCGCAGAGTGAGGGTAAAATTCTCTCAGAGAACTAAAATTACGAAAAAGTAAACGAACGGGTTTAGCAAGAAAAAGTTGAAAATACACTGGTTTGACAGCTTTGCCAGTTTTCATAAACCAGCCCACAGAAATTTTTTGCACTAAAATTCGTAGCATGAGGAAATTTCTTACTCTCTCGTGAGCGGTCTCTTTTGATAAAAACTACGAAAATTCTCCGTACGCGAACAGCTTTTGTTAAAAATTCGTAAATTTTCGTAAAAAATCGCTGTTTTAGGAGAGTACGCGAACGGACCTAATATACCTAGTGTAGCTAGTTATTATTAATCAAGGTGTTTCCAATAAGAATTTCCAAACTTTCACAGCTAATTGCGGCCATATTCTTAAAGCTAGATCTGTCAAATGTAGCTGTCATTTATTTAGTCTATTTTGCCAAATCAATATGAAAACACATGTTTTTGTTCTTGTTGCAAATGAATAAATTGTTTTAGGAAAGTGGGTCCTATGCTCGATCGCAATTTCCATTTCTGTTTGAATGGATTCGTCGACAAACAAAATTTTCGAATTTTGCACGGTAACAATCCAAACGAGATCCACCAAATTGCAATGCATCAAGAGAGAGTCACTGTTTGGTGTGATTTTGGACTGGCGGCATCATCGATTCATACTTCTTTGAGAAAGACGTTGGATATGTATGTCATCACCCCCAACGACAAACGCTCTCGGTCGTTGACATGGGATGACATGCAATGACATCTGATTTTAACAGAACGCCAGACGCATCCCGTCACGAGCGAACAATCGTTCAAAGAAATACTCTTTGCGGAAGGCGAAAAGTTTTCAATGCGTTAGCTTGTCTTAGAAACCCTGGACGTAGTCCATATTCCAGGAACTGTATCAAAGTCTTCGGTTAGTTAGGCGTTCTTAAATCCTTCTCCAGTTTTAGTCATATCCTCAGTTAGAGAAACATAATACAGAACACCGTCGGCTTCTGACACTCACGACACGCTAGGTGATTCATTTTTAAGCTCCATTTACCCAGCATGAAGATAACTGTCCAAATGCGTAATGCCTAGTCCATGCAAAAAGTTTACAATTCGTGTGAAATGCAGTTCAATCCCCGAGCTGGTCGGTTTAGAAAGCTCCAAAACATGTCCATTTCCATGTTAAAATCGATGAATTTGTGGTGATCTCTAATAATCCATCTACCCATCAATCCATGACACAACATTGACTGCATAAGAATACACTCTATTCACATGCATTCCATCCACATGCCTGAAATTTATTCGATGTGCACAGTGCACAGCACACCCTTTCCACCCTTGATTCTCTTCGTCCAGGATACAGGATACACTTTATTCGATTTTCTTTCCTCTTGCTTTGCTTCGGCTGCATATGTAATAATATTTTTCATGAAATGGTTTTTGCTTCTGCCATTTCGTTGCTTTGTGGAACGTGTCCAAGTCCAACTTCTATAGCAGATGTACCTTAAATCGTTTTTATTTCCATTTTTCCTACTCCTTTTTATTTTTGATTCTTCTCCCTTTTTTGTTTTCGTATCCTGGGGTTCATAGAAGGATTTTACCACCTCGCACAGGGTGTTTTCCCCTGCGGTTGTATAGTTTTCTTGTATGTTTGTGTTTGTATAGATTTAAAGTGAGCGAGAAAACAGTAGAGCTAAATGTGAGACACCCGAAATTAAATATAAAACGAAAAAAAACTCACAAAAATCCGCTCCGCATTTGGAATGAATTCGAATTCGTCGTCGACGTGTGTCGTGTGTCGTGTGTCCCTGTTTCTGTTACCTTCATTGTTACACATAGCAGCGGAATAATGTCTGTATGCGGCGAATTCCTGAATTGGTGTGCTGAAGTGTCGTCTCTCGCTCTTCTCGGTTGTGTATGAGTGGTGGTCCTGCGTTTTCAGTTCACAAAATTTATTAATTTTCTCTATCGGAACAAGGATAGGTGTACCGTTTATTTATGTGTATTGCCATTTGAGATGGACAAGTTCAGCGCTAAAGATAGAAAAAAATCATTTGAATCCGCAGAGGGACGAAGGGGGCCAGTTTAATTAATAAGCACATTTTAAATTATCCCTCGATACCTACCGGTTTTGTGTTTTGAAATGCAACCACTCATTAGATATTGATGATGACAATTTATAGGTATTATTCATATGGTGGTGGAAGTGGAATGTCCATGGCCAACTATATTTTCAATAGAATTTTTGAAAATCTGCATTTATTTTGTAAGTTTTAATGAATAACTGGTGGGCACATTCTACCGTAGGCGTTCAACTTTTCTACATAATTCCCTTTGCAGAGAGATGTTAATTTTTGAAAATAATTCATTATTTCCCAATCGGTTACATTACACAACGGTGTATGAGTATGAGGGGGTAGCGCAAAATAATCCATGTAACTGTAGCAAACGATAGAAACTAAAATTCCAGTGAATTGCATTACTTATTCGCTAGAATATAGCATTCATTTGCGCGAATCATTTTACGATCTTTGCAATAGAACTTCACAATCTAAATGACAATGACGTACAGTTTCTAGATTTCTGTTAAAGCATAACACTTGTCACAAGATCATCTGGGGCTCAATTGACAGGCAGCAATTAAATGTCACTAATGTCACTTTCCACCGGAAAAGTGGGGCTAGATCGAGATCAGTACCTTGGGCTAACGTCAGACGTGACAAACGTCAAAATATAGACTAATATGCAAAAGAATGAAGATTATGTTTCTTGCAGATGTAACAGTGTCATATTTAACGAGCTTTTGTTCAGATCAGAACTCTAAACAACATGCAGCGAACAGTAAAGACGGCAAACATCTGATTTCGGATAAACGACAGTTCCTATCGTATCGGTCATATCGCGGAAGGCTTTATACCGCAGTTATGCATCCGGTGCTCACAATGCTTGACAATGTTCAAAAAAGTATATGCATATATGTATACTGTACATGACAGCAGAAATAACAAAGCTTAAAAGGATAAGTAGTTTCAAGATTCGAGGAAGCCGCCCTCATTAAAGCATAACCCACTCAGTCAGTAGAGACCTCCTTTGAAGCCTGTCAAAAGGCAAAAGTGATTAGAAACCGTGAAGGCTGTCCGTTTTGCCCGAAATAATCAAAGGCTCTTACAGATCGCAGTGTCGGTGCCGCACAGTAATGGGTTGTACAAGAGTATATGAAAATGAATTAAAAGAAAGCGAAGGATAAGGAATCTCAAAATAAAAGTATTTATATTCATTATTTGCAAAAGGAGACTAACCATATCTGTGTACGTACTTTTGTACCAATCCTAAAGGAGGGAATTTCCGCAGAGCATCGAAAACTCTTTTGTTTTCATAAATTTCTATAAGGTTAGGTTAGGTTAAGTAGATGGGTGCCTTGTGACCAGAAGGTCACTGCTCACTTAGACCCACAGTTCGGGTCCATTTTGCCCAATCATTTAACCCTGGGAACGCTGTAAGAAGGTCCGCTATTAGAACCACCCAGATAGTAATATAAATCTCAGGAGGTCCACCAGTTCAATATTGCCTAAGTCCTCCAGCTCCGAGAAGAAATGACTGCCAAGAGTTCTCTTTCTTCTAACTGATTGGGCAGGACAGTCACACAGCAGGTGACGAATAGATTCAATTTCTTCTTCGTTTCTGCAGCTCCCACAATAGTCATTATGCAGCACATCGAGTCAAAGACACAATGGCCGGTAATTATGCCAGAAACGACCCGTGCGTTATGACGACTGAGTTTAACCAGAGTTGATGATCTCTTCTTGCTAAAGGCCGGCCATATAGCTGTAGCCGTTACGCATGTATCCAGATGAACCCAGCGTCTGTCGTTTGCACGATCGATGGCTTCATCTTCTACTTTTTTTCTTTAAAGAACTGACTGGGGCTGCTTCAAAGGGAAGGACCCACGATATGTGCAGCGTCCACCCTTTCCTAGCAAGCTCATTCGCCTTCTCGTTTCCTTCGATATCCATATGCCCTGGTACCCAACTGAGGGTCACCGTATTGGCTCTGGATATCTCGTTTAAAAGTCATTTGCAGGTCATCACCAGCCTCGACCGAATTATAGCAGAGTCCAGAGCCTTAATGGCTGCCTGGCTGTCTATATAGACAGTTATCGTTTTTCCAACGATATGGCAGTGACTTGGGCTTGAAAGACGCTGCAGTCATCGTTTATTCGAAAGGAGTGGTTTATTTCTAGGGCTTCACAATAAACTCCGGTTCCTGTACCACTGTCCATCCGTCGGTATAGAATGCCAACTCCTTTTTCTTTTTAGTCCTCCAGTTCTTCCAGTAACTTCTGTCAGGAATCCTTGCATTGAATCTCCTTTCGAATGTTAACATCGGGTTCATGTGATTCAATCCATTGGTAGCCTCCCATCGGGACACAATGGAGGCGTGGCCGTAAGAGTTTGTCTCAATCTTATAGCAGTTTTGGCTGTCAGACTACTACAATAAATTGCAAGCGGAATGAAACTAAGCATTGTTTCCAATGCCGCCGTCGGTGTTGTTCTCTAAATTTCTATAAAGACTCTTTAAGATTCAGTTCCTAATGAAAACACAAGTCTGAATTGAATCCAATGTTCCCAGGCTATAATTGTGAAAGCGCAAACAATCACCCACTTACGTATGTATGTATCAATATGAGTAAACACTTTTATTAGCTTTTCGGATGATGTCAGACAATCACAAAGTTATCACGTCAAATGATGGCGATTCAAACAGTATCGCATAAATAAAAACATTCTTCCTATGTATACTATACAATAATTATTGGTAAATCATAAAGACAGACAGACGTACATAATGTAAATCTGATCTGTCCCTCCCGTGGCTTTTAAATAAATCATCATTTAGACAATTAATCAAAACGTTGGTGTCTAAGGAAATCGGGAAAAATAAATACCTGATCTCAATAATTATGATGTACCCTCCACTGTATTATAGAGTAGATGTTTGTCTACGTGAATCTATTTACATATGTGCTGTTGCAGGGGTCAATAGCCTACCTTCCCAGTGCGCGGCGAATTGAAATAAGAAATACACCAGCAATTGTTGAAAAAAATAATAATAATAATATGAAAAAAGAAAAAACGTAGAAAGAAGACGCGAAGTAGAGTGTGAAATTATGTGATTGCTTCACTAAATTATGATTACGAAAGGTCGGCTGGACACAGCACAATCAAATCACACAAAAGCACACTCTCAATGTTGTTTCTCGTCGACTCAAGAGGAGATGTGTACTCGGTAAAAGTCGTAAGTCTCTCCCTCTCTTTGGCATTTGTGTCTTACTCATGTGTATTGTTCAATTGTGATGTTTGTGAAACGTCAAAAGTTCTCGCTTAATGGATTAATCCAAACGGAATATTTTATTTAGAACCAAATTCAGATGATTCATATAGAACATAGAACTGTCATCAACACAAAGTGGAATGCGAATCGTTCCGGAAGTTTGAAACTTCCATTTTCTTTCATTTCATGTTGTAACCTCTTTTGGTTTCAAACTTATTTTATTACATACATACATATGTGTGGAGATATTTTTCGGTACAAAAAGATGAAACCAGAACAAGTTCCAAATTTGTATCGAAACATCTAAACCAAAAGAGAACAATCGAGAATAAACAAACTGATGCTACGCAATAACAATCAATGCAATTAAAACTAGAATGAGTCAATAGTTTCTGAATAAATTTGCCTAAATTATTACGAATAAAAGCAGGTATTGTAATAATGATATATGATCAGATCAGATGAGAGATCTTATCAATTTTAAATCACTTTCCTTGCCAAATTTTATTGTCAATCTCGCAAATTGGCATAGATTTTAAATAAAAATAAGTTATGTAGGTATATCAGTTTGATTAATAACTACGCGTTAAAGATAAATCACCAAAATATCTGACATGGACATCACAATAGGTCTGTTCCCGCAATGACCACAAATAATCTATATTAGACAGTCCACTTCGAGAATCTTTTCCCTAACCTACAAGCTCTTGACACTGGTGAGCGAGAAGGCGTTAGTAAAATCACTAGTGTCAAAAGCTTGTAGGTTAGGGAGAAGATTCTCGAAGTGGACTATCTAATATTATAAGTTATCTGTGGCACTGTCTAAAACTGTGAAAATACACTGCTTTGACAGCTTTGATAGTTTTCACAAACCAGTCCACAGAAATTTCTTGCACTAAAGTTCGTAGCATGGGGAAATTTCATACTCTCTCGTGAGCGCTCACTTCCGCTAAAAAACTACACAAATTCTCCGTACGCGAACAGCTTTTCGTAAAAATTCGCTGTTTTAGGAGGGTACGCGAACGGATCTTATTTCTTGCCTAAAATTTTAAGCATGTGGAGTTTCTTACTCTCTCGTGAGAGCTCTCTTCTGTGAAAAACTACGAAAATTCTTCGTACTCAAGCAGTTTTTCGTAAAAATTTGCTGTTTTGGGAGGGCACGCGAACAGACCTATTGACTTCCTGTTCCAGGAGGTGTAATTTTTCACAGAAAAGAAAACTCACGAAAGAGCAGACAAATTTCCAAATTTTGCGAATTTTAGTTCAAGAAATTTCATTGGGAAAATTCATAAGTTCTGTCAAATTGTTGTGCTGTTGTTGGTTGGCAAAATCATTGGAAATAAAACAATACAAAAAAGAGTGACGTCTAAATAGTGCGCGGTTCTTTGGATTCAATGCGTTTCCGCACATTTGTGTTTATCTGGGAGAAAATTACCCTCCCTCTTAGAAACTTGAAAAACTGTGAATTTGGGTGCAGAAAGTGTAGCATTTTATGCAAAGTTAGGTTATGCTGAGTTGGATAATGGCGTTATTAAAAGAACACTAGGCAGTGCAATCCCTAAAGACCAAAGCACTCGTCCATTTAATTTTTTGCCACTAAATTTTGTAAATCTCCATTTTGATTCCGTGATTATAATTAGCGTGTAACAATATGAATACTGTTATGCTGATGTACAATTTGAAACTGATTTAGTATTAGGTCTCAATATTTGCTCCTTGTGAGTGGTGTCCAAATTGACTGCAGAGAGTTGTATGCAATTTTTTCATTCCTTTGCAATGCACAGTATTTTTGGAAGCAGCAATTCCATTCCATTCCTTTCGTAACGAATTATTTACTGTGAACAAGACACAAACGGCACACATTCAATTGGAGACGACCAATTTTCTCGAGATGGCAGTTGAAAGAAGAGTGAACAATTAGAAAGTCAGTTAGGACCTTAACCGTGTTTGCTCATTGCGAGATCAATTTTTTGAGAAAGTGATGAATTTTCATGTCCAAAACCATTTTGTGAATTCCAGTGACAGAGCATTTCTTGGCATTCCCATTGATTGAGTTCTATTTCTATCTGGTTGATAGGTAAGTCACGGAAAGGTTCATAAACCATGATCAGAGATTGTGTTTAAAAAAAAAAAGAAATTCATAGAAGAAGACAAAATAAAGTGCAAATCCAAATAAAGTAAGAAAAACACATAAAATCTTTTAAATTCAGCTTTAGAAATGAAACAAACTTAATACCTAGTGGCTTCTCCTTTATTTTGAACTACTGCCGCAAGTCGCTTGGGCATGCTGGAAATCAGGTTTTTTAACATGTCCCCTGGAATGTTCTCCCATTCACTTTGGAAGTTTTCCCAAAAAGATTGTAAGTTGCGACGCTTATCTAATGGAATACTTTCATTCTAAATGGACCAAAGGTGCTCAATTGGGATAAGGTCTGGAAAAAGAGGTGGTCACTCCAATATATCAACATTATTTTGGGTAAAAAAAACTCGCTGGCTACTGTGCTTGTATGCTTTGGGTCGTTATTTTATTGGAAAATATAACTTTCCAAAGGCATTCTTGGAGCGGAATGAGCTAAATTTTCCTCAATAATATTGACGTAAGTGGGGCTCGTCATTTTGCTGTCAATTTTTACGAGATTTCCAACGCGGCTATAGGAGAAACATCTCCAGACCAATATTGACCTTCCTTCGAATTTCTCCGTTTTTTGTATGCACCTTTGGCTGAGTCTTTCGGATGGTCTGCACCAAACTCGCTTTCTATTTTTAGAGTTTTTGAACTTGAATTAAAGTTTACAAAACGAATTTCAATATTAAAGTTTGCCAGAATGTTTCTGGACTTAAAAGAAACTTCCTTGTGAAAGCGAGGCTTAATGGACGAAGCATAGGCTTTTTCTTCACAACAAAGCTTTTTAAAGCCGCTCTCCTGGAGCCGCCTTTGTACTGTTCTGAGAACTATATTTAATTGCAGAGTGTCTTGAATATGTCCGGCTGCAGATAAAGAGTTTTCTTAGCTTCAATATTAATTTTCGGGTCTTTCGCTTCCTTCTGCAAGAACTCTTAAATCTGGCAACTATTCCTAGTTTTTTAAAATTTAAGACCGCTGTTCTTGCTTCAGAAATTGAAACTCCATATTTTTTTGCTAGTTTTCCGAATGTCGATCCACTTAGACGACCCGAAACAAGCAATTCCTTCACTAAGGGTATAAGCGATTTCATACCAAATCAACCAAATAAAACAAAACTTACCATTAAAACTGAGATGTCAAATTTTGATTAAATGCTTCTACCTTTTAATTTTTTGACGACAGCGAAGATTTGTCTTGAAAAATCGTAAAAAAAAAAAAAATCGGAAAATATTCCAGCGCTAAGCACACAGAACAAAAAATGCACTCTATTTTGTCACGTGCTAAATACAACTGCTGCATAGCACTGATAAAAAATTAACAAAAGCTATTAACTACTAGTGTTCACAAAACTGTGAAGGCATATGTATAGGTGACGTCAGAACATAACATTTGAGTCATAAATGCTCTTTCCCTCTTACTAACAGAATTTTGAAAATGATTAAACTGCTTTTGCACTTTATTTTGTCCAACAGTGTAAATGCCTAATCTGCCTAAATACTTAATGATTAATTAAATGCTATTTATCCGTCGCTACCTATTTAAGTGATTCACAGCTTGTTAACCATCTTATCGCTCATAAATGGTTAATAATCGAAATAATTTCTTTCCGCCTTTGCCACATATTTACACAGAAAAACTAAGCAAAAGCAAGAAACAAAAATAAGTACCTATTTGCCAAAATAAAAAATAAAATTAGAAGCAAAACCATGATGAATGACTAATATCTCTTGCGTCGTCTACACAAATCAACTCAAAGAATATCCCGTTTTCGTAACATTTAAGTTCACTCAAAAATCATTTGTCCAAATTCTATCAAACCAATAGAAATTCCCTGCTATAAAAAAAAAACTTTAAATGATTCATAAACACAAACATACCGCACATTTTGTATCCAATTTGCAAAATCCAGTAATCCACTGCATAATTCAAAAAATTTACACTATTTCTATCGAAAAGTGCACCTCCAACAATAACTTGAATACTTATTCTGTGAAAAAAAAAAAAAATAACACAAATTTAAACTGACGCACATTTTAGAGATACATTTTTATATCTTTTTTTTTTGAACATTTTCACATCCATCCATCCATCGAAGGTACCACACACAAATATAAAATTCAACACGCGGCGCGGGGCAACAACGAAACAAGGAACAAAAAAAAAACACACAAAAACGAAAAGAGGGAGACACATACAAATTTTTTAGAATTTTATATTTTATCTTCTTATAAGAACCGCATCGCGCGCACTCACTCTCTTAGCGAAATAAATAAGAAATTAAAAACAAATAAAATATAAGAAGAAGAAGAAGAAGAATTATAATTGTATAAAAACGACAAAATGTACTAGTAAAACTGTATCTCTGTTTGCTGTTTGCTGCGCGTCTAAGAAGTTCAAACTCTAAAAAGATTTTTGCTGTTCAAGAAGGAGTGTTGTGTGTATATGTGACACAGGGGCACACCAACCATCCACACAGCAGCGTGGTAATCTCTTTCTCACTCACTTAATTTATTCGGTTTTCTTTTGCACTCTCCACGAACCAACTAACACACACATACACGCGACGGTGATTACGAGACAATTTTTCTTTTAATTATTGATTCGAAAGTGCAAAAAATAAACCATAAGAAGAAAAGTATCTAAACCGGAAATAAATGAGCTGTATCTATCGGCGGTGGGGCTAGGACCCCACCAAATACACACTTTTTCTTTTATTTTCTTTATTCCACCCCGCGGTTTTGGAATAAAACAAAAATAACTTGAACCATCTAATTTCCTCCTTTCGTCTGGAATTATCGAACAAAACTAAAGCCAACGATTCAACGAGAGATGTACAGCAAGCAAGCAGGCAAGGCAATCCGCCGAATACAGGCAATGAAGCAGTGCCACCACTATCATCATCATCGCCGTCGCGAGGCTATCCTGTGTCCCGAGTTCCGAAATGTGTACATTTCTCTCTTTCTCACGCGCACAGACAGCTCTAGTACTCCTCCTAAGCACAAACCACTTTTATATTATCATCATAATTTTTTTTTTTTTTTCTGTTATTGTTCCGATTCCAATTCGATGGCGGTGACTCTCTACTGTACACACAACATGACGACGACGACTTCACAGATACAAAACTCACAAAAGGTACAAAAAAAACACCCCGAAACCGATTCCGATGTACATATGCCTCCACCCCATCCAATTCATCGTCATCATCATCATCAGAGTTGGGTTTTTCTTCATAGACCCGTGCACACTCTGAATGCGGTGCTCTCTCTCCCTGTGTGATGTGATGTGCCTTTGCCCTGTGCTATCCTTTCTGTCCACCACCCGCCGCCACCATTGCCGCTTGGTGATACACTCTCACTATGTAGAACTGCTGCTGCTGCTGCTCGGTCTCTGGATGATGCATGCATAAAAGTACCTATGTTTCATGTGTAATTTATGCTCGAAGAAGGAGGTGGCCCTGATGGTGGTGGTGTGATGGTGGAACCTGAGTTGAGTTGAGCCAGCAAAAGCATAAAGTGTTCAGAGTACAAGTCGTAGGTATTTATGCTCTTAAAACTGTTTTCTTGTCGCTCTATGCTGTTTTAGTTTTCTTTTTTTTCTTTCCATTTTAATCTTTTCCTTGCATTTGTTCTTCTTGAGATAAAATGTTGGCTCTTCTCATTGGCACTAGATACGTATCAGTACCTATTAGATACTAAGAGAGTTTCAGTGGAATCCAACTTTACATTTGTTACACTGCAAATGCAGTACCAGCTTAAAATTGGGATTATAATTTGAGCAACTATTTATTGATTAGAAAATACAAATAGAGTGATAGAAAGTTGCGTATGAATTAACGACATTTGAAAAAGCTAAAAGGAACTGTCAGCAAATAATAATCAGCGCATCTTAATCTTCCTTAACCAACTACTCGGTGAACGAAGCCCATCTGACATTTGTCTGCCGTCAGAAAACCTAAACGATTAGTTTCCGCCTTTTTCAGAATTCGGCCATTTTGAGCCATTTTTCTGCCGTCTGCCGCAAGAGTCAGACCGCTCACCAATTAAAGAATAAACTTAAGCATTGAGCGGGGAGGCTGACGACAGGAACATTAGCTGAATATACGAGAGCAGGGACGGAACACTTTTGCAGACTATTGAATCTTGGATATCAAACGAAGCTTTACCAAAACGAACAGAAGCCAGATGGAGCACACAATTATCTAAGGGATTTCCGATCTTTGACAGGTGATTGCAGCCACATTGTTAAAGCTACATCTGTCACATTGGCTGTCATTTATTTAGTCCATTTTACCAAACCAACATGGAGAGTAACAGCGTTCAATAACATGTGCAAATGAATAAATTGCTTTGACAAAGTGGGCCTCTTCTGTTCGAGCACAGTCAGCTACGAGGCCCATTTCTGGATGAATGATTACGTCAACAGGAAAAATTGCCGAATTTGGGAAGATAAGATACAAAATTGCAAATCAAATTGCAATGTCACAGGTTGATGTGGATTTTGAACTGGCTGCATCATCAGTACATACTTCTTTGAGAACAGCGATGGCCAGGCAATCATCGGGAAGTGCTATCGGTGAATAGAAACCAATTCCTTTCGACCCCAATTGGATGATGTGGACCCCAACAATATGTGGTTTTAACATGACTTGGCACACAGTGCGGAATAGAAAAGACATTTTACTTTTGATTTGATCCCATTAGACTTCTTCTTGTTGGGATTTTTTAAGTCACAGGTCTATGTCAATAAGCTACAAGCCACCACTGCCCTGAAAGCCAACATAACCAATGCCATTGGTCAAATTCAGCCTGATTTATGTACTAGAGTTGTGGAAAATTGGGCATTTTAGAACTGCGCCACCTAGCGAAGCCGGACATTTAAATGATACCTTATACCTTATTCCTTATATAATGGCATACATGAACCTTCTAAATAAATAAAATAAATTTAATAATATCTCACTTAAAATTTGTTTTATTTAAATTTAACGATAGGAAACTCTTAATTGAAAGCCCTTTACCAGAACCACACCCGAAACATTTCTCCATGCTACTAAACGCCGAATATGACAAGATCTCACTGTCAGCAAAAGAGTAAAGCGAACCATGGGCAACATTACAGTTGACAAGCCCTAGACCAAGAGAGTATCGACTGCTGAAGACCCTGAAGTGAGTCCTTCCGTCAGGCAGACTGGCTATAACATGGGCAACAATTTGGTCTGCTCGTAAGCTACTGAAACAGACCCCTAAGTACTGAGCTCTTCAATACCGCCAACTTGTCTATAAAATCTATTCAATTGAAAGTACATATTTCTAAAGAATAGAAACTCAGTCTCATTTGTCCAATTCACCAAAAAGTTTTTGTGTGCATGCGGACGTCTAGAACGTATTTTTGTGGATCTAAGAGATTCTTAAGCTGCCTATAGTGCTTTATGGTCTTTTTTTTTTCCATATTTGCATACAGAAATTGGATCAGCACAAAATCGATACACACTACCTTTGTATGAACATGTAGTCCACTCATGACGGCATTTATAGAGAAGCAATGGCATCTTTTGCAGAACTTACACGCCTATACAGGATGACGTTGGAGAATGTATACTGCTTTGCCAAGGCCGAGAATAGTCAAACTGAAACGCCTGATGATGTCAAAAGAAGTAATGCTGAACAACCCGGAAAGTCCGCGGCATTGAGAATAAAAGACGAATTATCGTTTATTTCAAGGATTATGGTGAAGAGAAAGGCATTATTCAAACATATGTATTGAAAGACGTCTGTCGCTTACAAGCAGAAAATGAGGCTTAAAGTCTCGCTTCACTCTCTGGCTATACATATGTATGTGTTCGTTGTCATACCTATGCTTTTATATGACGTGTCCGTCTGGCGGTTATGACACAACTCACTTAAGCTGTGATATAACTACTGGCCGTAGATATTGTCAGTAAGTAACTAGCGCCCTCAACCGATTCACAGTGAATAACTTCACCTAAACTCAGATTCAATTAGAATTTTCGAACACCAATCCCAGCTCGAGGTTTTTGGAATAACTCTGTAAGTAAACTCACATACCAATGTGTGTATGTGGACATTAATTTCATTCTCAAGTATTAATCGCATCGCCATTAAGTGATTGAATGTTTGTCGCTCCAGTATAATCGAAAAACCCCGTCCTCACATCTTAAAGCTTCCTTTTGTGTATACAATGTTATGTGGGGCAGCTTGTCGTCGTCAATATTTTCAGAACATTCCCCATATATACATATGTATAGTCCCCAAAGCTTAAAAACAAACACGACTGAGAAAAAAAATTGAAGAATCGATATTTTGTTTTTTTTTTATGTCAGCACGCAAAGTCTTGCGAAATGTACGATTTTAAAAACCTAAATGGCAGAAAGAAACATAAACATTGCGGAAATTCTTTAGTTTGTTCTTTGAAACCTCACCAAAATCCAGAGGGCGGCATGCATCGGAATCATGGAATCATTGAGAACAACACCGACGGCGCCAATGGAAACCATGCTTCGAAAACTGCTATAACATTAAGGGAAGGCCGATTGTGGTCATCAAACTCTTACAGCCACGCCTCTATTCTGTCCAGATGGGGGCTACCAATGGATTGACGGAAACAGATCACATGAACCCGATGTTAACATTCGAAAGGAGATTCAATGCAAGGATTCCTGACAGAAGTTACTGGAAGAACTGGAGGACTAAAAAAAAAAGGAGTTGGCATTCTATACCGACGGTTCTAAGATGGACAGTGGTACAGGAGCCGGAGTTTATTGTGAAGCCCTAGGAATAAACCTTTCAAGCCGAAGTCACTGCCATTACGCAGGCTGCTGAAAGTAATATCGTTGGAACAACGATAACTGTCTATATAGATAGCCAGGCAGCCATAAAGGCTCTGGACTCTGCTATAATTCGGTCGAGGCTGGTGAGGACCTGCAAATCACTTTTAAACTAGATATCCAGAGCCAATACGGTGACCCTCAGTTGGATACCAGGGCATATGGATATCGAAGAAAACGAGAAGGTGGATAAGCTTGCTAGGAGCGCCCTTCCCTTTGTAGCAGCCACAGTCAGTTCTTTAAAGAAAAAAGCAGAAGATGAAGCCATCGATCGTGCAAACGACAGACGCTGGCTTCATCTGGATACATGCGTAATGGCTAGATCTCTATGGCCGGCCTTTAAAACTCAGTCGTCATAACGCACGGGTCGTTTCTGGCGTAATTACCGGCCATTGTGTCATTGGCCTCCACGCAGAGAGACTCGGTGTGCTGCATAATGACTATTGTAGAAGCTGCAGAGACGAAGAAGAAATTGAATCTATTCGTCACCTGCTGTATGACTGTCCTGCCCTATCTTTTAGAAGAAAGAGAACTCTTGGCAGTCATTTCTTTTTGGATCTGGAGGACTTAGGCAATGTTGAGCTGGTGGACCTCCTTAGAATTATATTACTATCTGGGTGGTTCTAACAGCGGACCTTCTTACAGCGTTCCCAGGGTTAAAAGATTGGGCACAATGGACCCGAATTGTGGGTCTAAGTGAGCAGTGACCTTCTGGTCACAAGGCACCCATCCCATCTACTTTCCCTAACCTATCCCTGTTGCTATGCCCCTATAGAAGACCCCTTTAAAAGTATATGGCTCAAAATCAGGCTAAGTTTGTTGGTTGACAGTCAGATTAACCCCGGGCTTTATCGTCACCTGACAACAACAGATTTTTTGAGTAAATCCTTAACAAAATTTGTCAAAAAATTATCTAGTGCTTCATAGATTCTTAAGTACTTCACTGGAGAGCGTCCTATTTTTTGTTATGATTTATAGATTTATTAAGTCGAAAACTTACTTAAATTACAACCAACGAAGCAGTAATTTATGGCGCCATCTACGCTCTTAATATCTCTTTAAAGAAGAGCAACATACATATGTACAGTCCCTGGCCATATTATTAGACGCACTGTAGAATTTTTATAATTATTGGATTATTGCAATATTTTTAACTTTTAACGTTACGGGAACTAAGTTTTGTTTATTAAATTTGGTTTGTGGTTCTATTTCCTATTTTTTATTTATTTTGATATGTTGCATTATAGATGCACAATATCAAAGTATTGGTTATAGAGCGTAACAAGTACAGACTGCTTTCAGTCGCATTTTCGCATTCTGCCGGTTCGGACTTATTTGTGCAAGTTTTAAAGTCTTGTGTGCTTATTAACGGTATTGAGTGGTATTGTTGTTTATTGTGACCTTCATAACTGTTATTAAATAACATTTTTGACAAAAACACGACATTTTAACAATGGTCAACAAAGGAGACCTGTCACCACGCAAAATAGCTGCAGTGAAAGCTCTGATTAACACAAATGCTTTTTCCAACTACTTAATAGCTAAAACACTAGACGTGTCTGAGCCTAGCGTGAGACGGATAAAGAAAAAAATTAATTCTGGTGAAAAATTAAAAATAGCTTTCAATTAAGATTTCGCACAAAATATATAGTGCGTCAAATAATATGGCCAGGGACTGTAGGTACATTTTTCTCAAAGCTATTTGGTAATGATCTGCGATATTATAAAAAAAAAAAAAGTACTACATTTGGAATGAACGAAATGATTCATGTTATAAATTATAGCCCATCAAAAAAAGCTTTGTTTCCTCTCCGACTGACACACATAACATTAAGCATAAAACAACCGGTTAGCCGTAAGCGGTAAGCTACGTATCCGGATTACCACATTTTATTGCCAAGATTAAAAAGGTTAACTTTATTTATTTTCCTTTTATTTTTTTTGCCATCCACCGATGAATATTTTATGTGGAACATTTATGATGGCAAATTCACTTGCAGTAATTGGTATTTTAGTTTCATTTGGCTTCTTTACTTCTCATTAATACTTTCATTCGAACCGTGTTATACAAATGAATATGCACGAGTATTGTACAGATTATCTGTTGATTATTATTTGTCGTATTTGCATTGCTAATGCTAAGATATTTTTTCATCTTATTTGAGTAGTGTGCTAACGAGTCGATGAAATGATTTGGCCCAAACTTATGTATATTGATTCTATTCCGGGAGCAATTTGTTTTTTCGAAGTTTTATGCTTCGACTGTTTTGAGTGGATTTTACTGTATGGGATATTTTGCTGTGTAATTTTAGCTGTAAACTGTCGCTGAGATGTAAAGTATAAATTGGCACTGTATTACCAAAGGTTTGGTTGCCGTAGGTGCTTCCTAGGTCCTTAATGATCAATGCATTGGACTACTGTGCATCATAGAAAAATACCACCGTCTTTTCACGACCACACCTTAACAAACAACTGCTTTCAGAAAGAGTCTATACCTATGCAAATTCTTTAAGGAATCCGTTATGTTCCTTATGGTTCCTTGGATTCCATTTGATGCTGTTGTTGTCGTTAATTGTTTTTTGTAGTCTGTCATCTAATAATCGCTCAACGACTTCATGTTGTGTGCCATTTGCTTGACAGAACGGGAATTATCGCAGTTTCGCGAATTGCTCTTTTAGATTTGTAAAGGAAAAATAAAACTTCCCCTCCGTTGATTAAGCGTAGAATCAACGTTCACCAACTGAACCCAACGTCTGCCTTTTTTCTTTGAACTTAAATGGAACTCTTGCCCAAGAACACAACCGCTGTTTGGAGTCTTTGACCACAATCCCTACTTTTTAGACAGTAATATCGGATACTTCTTCATGATTTAAAGCGGCTTTGGGAATGCATATCCGGGCAACCGTTTTCGTTCAAAAATCCCTCACAATAATTGGTCCGTTCGCGAACCCTCCTGAAGCAGCGAATTTTTACGAAAAGCTGTTTGCGTACGGAGATATTTCGCAGAAGAGAGCTCTCACGAGAGATTAAGAAATTTGCCCATGCTACGAATTTTAGTGCAAGAAATTTTTGTGGGCTGTCTTATTAAAACTGTCAAAGCAGTGTATTTTCAACTTTTTCTTGTTCAACCCGTTCGTTTACTTTGTCGTAATTTTAGCTCTCTCTGAGAATTTTACGCCCACTCTTTGAAAGTTCATAATCTACGAATTTTAGTGCAAAAAGTACGCGAACGGACCTAATGACATTTTGTGTTG
This sequence comes from Chalcosyrphus nemorum, assembly GCA_949716465.1. NCBI lineage: Eukaryota > Metazoa > Arthropoda > Insecta > Diptera > Syrphidae > Chalcosyrphus > Chalcosyrphus nemorum. The sequence continues at coordinate 78,362,252 of OX454332.1, read as the reverse complement.
TAGCAGCTGCCAAAGCTATTTGCTGAAAGTTAGTAGCTAGTTGCTGAAAGTAAAGTAGCTCAGTTATAAATAAGCAACGTGATTTCGCCCTAAGGGCGTTTGTCGTCATGCCTTCAGTGTACAGACAATTTTTCGCAGCGTGGTTAAAAGGTTTCAGTATGAGTACCCTCTTGCGGTATTTAGAGAGATTAAACACTTTGGTTTGGCGGTATGGCGGCATCGTTGGACCTTATTTCATCAAAAATACAAAAGCCTCCTGTTCAGGTGAAAAAAGTACTTTTTCTTCAATAATAAAAATCGATAAAACTTGCACAGTTCAAGTCAGTAATTACAATCGATAATCTAGTACGTTCACCAGTGCATTTCTTTCCGCCATATTTTTTTGCCTTTACATCATGTAAGCTTTTCCGGTCGTGAGTAAAATTCATTCTTTCACACACCGACCAGGCGAGCAGTCGACATTGTTTTTTTATATCACTTTTTCATCCCTTCTTTTTTTTCACTTCGCTTTTCGTTTACAAGTATCACGTGTTAATTCACTCAATTGTAATAATAAAGTTTAAAACAAAGAAATTATAAAGACTCGCGTTTTCATCTTCAAAGAAAATTAAGGAACCAGCGATTCCACACATCATCAAACCAACATTTGGTCCAAACGAGCCGAATCACCACACCTCGTGTGCATCGTACATGCACACCATCACCAAGCTGCTGTCGCCACCACGAGTCGACGCAGCCGCATCACATCAACATCCATTTACCACCAGGCTGTTGTCGCCACCCCGAGCAGACACAGCTGCACCAAGCCGATCATCACTATCACCAAGCTGTTGTCGCCACCACGAGTCGACGCAGCCGCATCACATTATCATCTTTTACCACCAGGCTGTTGTCGCCACCCCGAGCAGACACAGCCGCACCAAGCCGATCATCATCACACAACATCATTTTGCCGCCAGGCTGTGGTCACCACCCCTATTTGACTCAACCAGAACATCAGCCAAGTGGCAGTCACCCACCTGAAACGTCATCTTTAACATCATCAGTACCAGCTTTAATCTACCTAATCATCCTAAGCATCATAAACTTCAGCTTATACATATGTATATTGTCACAGGTAAGTGGTAAATTCAGTGAAACATATTTTTAATAAAATATCCAAATATATATATACACACATAGTAGTCAGTTCGGTACAGTTGTTGGAGGTTGCATTTATTTTGATTCGAAAAGGGTTGCCAAGCTGCCATTTACGCGTGAACCCATAAAAAGGGATTACCGAGTGGTCTATTTAAAAAAAAAAAAAAAGAAGAAATTAAAGAATATTAAAACTAACCTTTACAATACACAAGTGTTAAAGGGTTTTGAAATCGGTGTGATTGGGAGGACCTCATTAGGGTTTTATCGTTTATTGTACCGTGTTTCGACCTCACTATTTAACGGGAAAATCGTACGAGTTGTTCTCTCGTTTGTTCAGTGCACTTAATCAAGTTTTTTTTTTACCGTTTTACTTTACCGTGTTTTGGCTTCACCAAGTTACAGGACAATCTTACGAGTTGTTCTCTCGTTTGTTCAGTGCACTTAATCAAGTTCGTTTACCGTTTATTTTACCGTGTTTCGACCTCACTATTTAACGGGAAAATCTTACGGTTTGTTCTCTCTGGTGTTCAGTGCACTTAATCAAGTTTTACCGGTTTATTATACCGTGTTCGATCTCACTATTTAACGGGAAAATCTTACGGTTTGTTCTCTCTGGTGTTCAGTGCACTTAATCAAGTTTTACCGGTTTATTATACCGTGTTCGATCTCACTATTTAACGGGAAAATCTCATAATTTCTTCTCTCTTGGTTACCATTGGTTAAACTAAAAGTGTCACCTAACCTCTCGAGTCTGTTCGTCCTTGTGTGGGGTTTTGTTCTGAGTACAAGACCTTGTTTACCTATAAAGCAACCTAACAATTAATTATAGTTTACGTCGTGTCGTTCACGATTGCTTCACCATGTCTCTCTTGAATGAATTCATTTATGCGGCCGACCAATTGGTCAAGTATTATGCTGCCGCCAAGGAAGTATCCGAGTCTTCACATTCTTTATCCGCTTTAGAGACGCGTAAGCAAGAATTAAAAGAATTATGGACCTCTGTGAAGGCAGCGCATGCCAGTTGTGCTCTTGCTGTAGCTACAGAGAAAGATAACGAGGATTTAGACATGAGCCTTATTGACTCGAAATACCGTTTGTCGAATGAAACTTTCATTGCGTGCTCAACTCTTTTCATGGACCACGAAGATAAGCTTAAGCCACGTACTGAGAACCATACCAAATCTCAAATTCTAACTGAATCAACCTCGCTGGTTTCGCCTAAGAGCTTAAATGAACCGATCGACCAACCTTGCATCAAAGTGCCACCCTGCGACACTGAAACCTTTCATGGGGACTATCTTTCATGGCCATCTTTCAGAGATATGTTCGATGCTGTTTACCGTCAACACCCCAAGTTAGGCGATGTACAAAAGCTCTTTCATTTGAGGGCTAAGACCGCCGGTGAGGCGCACCATATTGTGTCTAGATTTCCACTTACCAATACAAGTTTTGAACTCGCGTGGGAATCTCTCCGGTCCACGTATGAAAACACCCGTATCTTGGTTAACAACCAAATCAAAATCCTCTTTAACCTACCTCCAAAATGTGAAGAGTCTGCTACGGCAATTAAAGCCTTACAACGTAGCATTAAGGATTGTCTAACCGCATTACATATCCACAAAATTGACACAACAAGTTGGGATCCAATTTTAGTGTACGCCTGCTCTAGTCGATTACCTTCTAGCACTTTAGCTCTCTGGGAGCAATCTCTTAGAGATCCAACCGAGATACCCAAATGGAGTCAGCTGGACACGTTTCTGAATTGTAGATATCAAGTATTAGAATCAATAGCTGATGTGTCATCATCAGTCACGCCCATTTCTTCTCGTCCACATTCCAATAACAAACCATCAGCTAGACCCAATAGGAGCACTTATCACGTCAAAACCAACCATTTTTCTTGCAAGGTGTGTGGATTAAATCACTCACTTCGCAACTGCTCTGAATTCAAACTAATGAACATCCCATCACGTAAGGAGTTCATATTAAACCATCGTTTCTGTCTTAATTGCTTAGCCTACAATCATTTAGTAAAGGATTGTACCAGCAAATTTACATGCATCACTTGTAAGGGTAAACACCATTCAATGCTACATTCGGAGAATCCATCTCCACAGTTACCATTAACCAATAATTCTGTCACTCCATCAGTATTAAATACGCAGAATCAAACGACATCTCAATCACAACTACAGTCCACTGCCCAACCATTCATTATGGAATCTAATAATCACTCCTTTGTCACTTCTATTCAAAAACCTGTACTTCTTGCCACTGCCTTAGTACAGATAATAATCCAGGGCACTAAACATACTATTCGTGCTCTCATTGATCCTGCGTCGGAGGTATCGTTCATCTCATCTTCCGTACAATCACGGCTTCGCCTTCCCTATTCACCGATAAATTCCACAATATCCGGTATAACCGCTTCACATGCCGCTAGCGCTAATAAGCTTTGTTCATTTCATTTAGTAAATCAGGAAGATTCATCATCGCCGATTGCTGTTCAGGCGATTGTTTTAAAGAGACTCACTGATAATCTTCCCACCGCTTCCTTTAATCCGATTCAGTTATCGGACCTGACCGACTTTCATCTTGCCGATCCAACGTATCATCGATCGTCACAGGTCGATCTGCTCCTAGGGGCTGATTTATATCCCACGATCATACGGGAGGGCTTAAGACATCTGTCAGGCAATCTGGTCGCGCAAAGGACAGTGTTCGGTTGGATTCTGTCAGGGCCCTTATCTAGCAATGTCTCCTCATTCACTACTAAGGCATACACTGCTGAACATACGCTAGATGAGCTATTCAAAAAATTCTGGGAGTTAGAGGAGATTCCTAACTCTCACTCTTGTATGTCGGAAGCGGAACTATACTGTGAAGATCTTTATACAAAAACCACAACAAGGCGATCCGACGGGCGGTACGTCGTACGACTACCGTTTCGGCCTGAAGTACCATCAAAATTGAAACTGGGAACGTCTAGGAACATCGCGTTAAAACAATTCATTCGTATAGAAAAATCCTTGGCGCAGAATATTGCTTTACAGTCGCAGTATCATAAAGTAATCTCTGAGTATCTCACTCTTAACCATATGCGCCAGGTATCTCCTCTTGAAAAAGTCGGGAATGGTTCAGTATCTTCTTTCTACTTACCCCACCATGCCGTCATTAAGCCAGAGAGTGTGACCACTAAGGTGCGGGTCGTTTTTAACGCCTCAAATGCTTCCAGCAGTGGAAAAAGCTTAAATGATCTTCTTTTTCCGGGGCCCGCTCTACAGCGTGACCTAACCTCTCTCATCCTTCGGTGGAGATTTTTTCGGCTAGTTTTCAATGCGGACATAGAGAAGATGTATCGACAGATCTTAATACATCCTGATGATACTGCCTTTCAACGGATTCTCTTCCGTAAAGATCAATATACTGAAATCGAGGACTATGAGTTACTCACAGTGACTTTCGGCGTAAACTGTGCCCCATATTTGGCTCTACGAACCTTGTCACAATTAGCCGAAGACCAAGCTCACGAGTTTCCTCTAGCCTCCGAGATTCTCAAAAGAGATTTCTATGTTGATGATGTATTGTCGGGTGCTCATGATGTTCACACTGCAAAGGCCGCTCAAATGGAGCTGACAAAATCACTTGAAGCCGCTGGTTTTACCCTCCGTAAATGGACTTCCAACTCCCAATACCTCTTAGAGCATCTACCACGTGAACATATCCTAACTGAAAACTTTCTGAACCTTGACGGCGACAGTACCGTTAAAACCTTGGGAGTTCGTTGGAACGCCAAGGAAGATCACTTCTATTTTATCGTCCAATCGGTTAAGTGCCATGAATCTCCCACTAAGCGCGAAATGTTGGCCCAAATTGCGCGATTATTCGATCCAGCGGGTTGGCTAGCCCCTATAATTATAACCGCCAAAATTCTAATGCAGGATACTTGGATCGATCAAACCGAATGGGATGCACCCCTAAACCCAGTTATTTCAATCCGATGGAAAGCTTTCATCACCACGTTGTCAGATATAGAAACGATTAAAATTCCCCGTTGGGTTGAGTACAGTCCTTCCACAGACACACAGTTACACGGTTTCTGCGATTCCTCCGAGAAAGCGTATGCGGCTGCGTTATACATTCGGATCAAACATCGGGACGGAATGGTGAAGACTCATCTCGTTTGCTCGAAAACAAAAGTGGCACCGATTAAGCCAATCTCGTTACCACGGTTAGAGTTGTGTGGGGCGGTCCTCCTCTCAAAACTCATTAGACTTTATCTACCAACTTTCCCAATCACCACTTTTCAACTTTTCTTGTGGACAGACTCAGCTATCGTGCTGGCATGGTTGCGAAAACCACCCCGGACATGGAAAACGTTCGTAGCCAATCGTACGGCCAAAATAGCCGATAATCTCGGAGCTGTGACTAACACTTGGTCGCATGTTCCCTCAGCAGACAATCCTGCCGATCTCGCGACTCGTGGGCTTACTCCCCAAGATCTAAAGAATAGCTCGCTTTGGTGGGAAGGCCCATCTTGGCTACGACAACCAGAGGATCGATGGCCAGCAGACTCCCCAGCCTCCGTTTCTGAAGAGGCGCTCGAAACCAAACCTATCGTATGCGCAGTGTCACAAAATCATGATGAGATTCTTTTAAGATTTTCGTCTTTTCCCCGTGCCCTGCGTGTTGTATCTTACATTTTCCGCTTTTTTCACCGACTTTCGAAACAATCAAATTCAGTTTCTTCAAATGAGCTTTCACTAGCAGAAATTAATTTCGCTCGAATTCGCTTGATATTGCTAACACAATCTGCATATTTTCAAAAGGAACGTCAGTTATTATCCGCTGGTAAGCCAATTCCAAATAAGAGTTCCATTTTATCGCTGACTCCTATATTGGACTCCGATCAACTTCTTCGCGCCAATGGGCGTCTCGCATTTTCCACTTTATCTCACAATGAACGTCATCCCATAATTCTTCCTTATTCGGCCCATTTATCGCAACTTATTGTACGCTTTGTTCATGAACTTTCAATTCATGGTGGTAACGCATTGATGTTACGCTTGATTCGTCAGACCTACTGGATACCTAAAGTAAAAAATCTTATAAAAACTTGTATCAGGAACTGTAAAACGTGTGTAATTCACCGTCAACAAATCAGAAAGCAACTTATGGCTGCACTTCCGGTCGAGAGGTGTTCCTTCTCACCCCCATTTACCTACACGGGAGTTGATTTCGCCGGTCCATTCGAAATCAAAAGCTTCAGTGGTAGGAATTGTCGCATTACGAAGGGCTATACCTGCCTTTTTGTATGTTTTTCCACCAAAGCCATCCACTTGGAAGCGGCTAGCGACCTCTCCTCACAGGTATTTCTTGCAGCATTCGCTCGGTTCGTTGCCAGACGAGGTTTACCCAAGAAAGTCTTTTCGGATCATGGCACCAATTTCGTAGGCGCTCACTCTCTTCTGCAACAGGATTTTAAGCGGCTACATGCTTCAATGTCATCCCTTACGAGTGCTAAATACGGAATAGAAGGTTTCAGCTGGGTTTTTATCCCACCGGGAGCACCTCACATGGGCGGTCTATGGGAGGCAGGCGTAAAGAGCTTCAAATCCCATTTTCGCAAAATTGCTTCTAATACCAAGTTTACGTTCGAAGAGTTCACCACACTATTGAGTCGCATTGAAGCTTGCCTAAATTCCAGGCCCCTTTCACCAGAGTCAGATGATCCCACGAATCTTAACGCCCTGACACCAGGACACTTTATCCGCGGAGCCCCCTTGCTCGCTGCTCCCGAACCTGAAATTCATAATCCAACTTTGTCACTAATCAATCGTTGGGAAAGGTTGAAGTGTCTTCATCAAGAATTTTGTCGCCGGTGGAAACAGGAATACCTAACTGAGCTCCACAAAAGATATAAATGGAAACATCCGCATGAGAATGTCAAGGTGAATGATTTGGTGGTTATTCGTAATGAGAATCTTCCGCCTACGGAATGGCGCCTTGGTCGGGTTATTCGCGTATGTCCTGGAGCAGACGGTAAAGTTAGAGTGGCAACAGTCAAAACTCAAGCGGGTGAACTTACCCGTCCGATCGTCAAACTTTGCGTTCTCCCATCCGGTAAAGAGGATTCCTCTCCTAATTATACGTGATTTCTCCCCCTTTAATTTTTTAGATGAAGTATCTTTAAACTTAGTTGGTCAATCGTATCCCTTTGAAACGGTTACTCGTGTCATGGCGGCGGACAATCTTTCTCATCCAATTTGAGGTGTAGATTTCAGTAAGTGTTTTGAATTGACTTAACTACTTGTGTTCTATTCTTATCATATAGTTTTTTAAGACTTTGAATTATCACTGAATTTGCTACTTCCTGCATTATCTTAACTTATGTATATACTTTTCTTATTATAAAGAGTTTATTTAGACGCTATGCGTCAAGGCGGCCGGTAATGTTCAGGTGAAAAAAGTACTTTTTCTTCAATAATAAAAATCGATAAAACTTGCACAGTTCAAGTCAGTAATTACAATCGATAATCTAGTACGTTCACCAGTGCATTTCTTTCCGCCATATTTTTTTGCCTTTACATCATGTAAGCTTTTCCGGTCGTGAGTAAAATTCATTCTTTCACACACCGACCAGGCGAGCAGTCGACATTGTTTTTTTATATCACTTTTTCATCCCTTCTTTTTTTTCACTTCGCTTTTCGTTTACAAGTATCACGTGTTAATTCACTCAATTGTAATAATAAAGTTTAAAACAAAGAAATTATAAAGACTCGCGTTTTCATCTTCAAAGAAAATTAAGGAACCAGCGATTCCACACATCATCAAACCAACACCTCCAGTAGCAAAATGTTTTCTTACTTTTTACCTTTACACCTAACAATCTTTGTGTTTTGTTTCCACTCGACCTTCATCGCGAATTAAAAAGTATCTTTACCAAGCAGTTGAATCCAAATTATCGATTTATTGCATTTTTTCTTTCTCTAGGACGCATTTACTTTAAGTTAAGATAAAAATATTATAAAACTCACAAATATTTGTACCCGGTTTCGTGTTTTAAAGCTACACATGAGAGGAACGGTAGCACTTTAGTGCGTGTTTACACCACAAAAACAAAAATAAAAGCAAAAAACCTTTGAAATGGAATCCCCTACAGAATGAACGGCAGACAAAATCGATTAAATCCCAACAACACACACAGTCTAGATTTAAGTAGAAATTAAAGCTGAGAGATGAATAAAAATGATATCTCTACTTTAAGTTGTCATAGTTTCTAACAAAATTTAATACTGTCGGTAGAGAGTATTTTGGAACTTGTTTGAAACTCTTTAATGGTCTGCAATGAGTAAATTTTTTCTACTTCGAGAATTTATACAAAATCGACAAAAGAAAACTATCTACCGGTGTCGAATTGTAAGTTTATTGGCCCATTAACATGCTAAATCCATCAGAGTAGATGCGTCGTTGCATCTTGTCGATGCAAAATTCTGTCATATGTATTGCTCTCTCCTACTGTGTTTCTCTGAATTGGGATTTGCATTTCCCATCGGTAATACGCATCACACATTCGATTCCCATCTACAATCAAACGATGAGATACTACTACTATGTGTATCTCATTTGATAGACTTTACATTTTATTACAATCTGTGTAGATACAAACAAGTAACTTTGGGGGAGAGATGACAAAAGCGCCATCTATCGATGTTGCAATTCCTGTGTGCACTCTTGTGCTTGGTTTGCTCGCAATTTAGTTTGATGAGTTGAAATTGTTTTTTTTTTTTTTTGTGTTACCGTGTATTGGTGACCCCAAGCCGCATATGTACTATATAGATGGCGCTCGTGTCGTCGTTCTATAACATATCACCAATGTTCAACCCAACTATAACCGAATCAACCGTTGAAACAACGTAAAAGACCCATCTCTCGAGCATATTTACACCTCAAGCAGAGCAGCAGACGAGCCAGCGCGCATTCCTCATTTCGTCGTCTTCGACATTGCCATCGCCGTCGTTTCGTATTCGTATTGTTTGTCGTCATTTTCAATTTTATCTCCATGACAGGAACGGCAGCAGAATGAAACATATAACAGAGCCGTGCTCCAATCCAACAAAAGAGGAAGACGAAGACGACGATGGAAGGCAAGAACAAGCAACAGAAGGCAGGAATTGAATGCTGGTGTACCCAAAGAATGAGGAGGAGGAGGGGGTGGATGAAAAAAAAAAACGAAATGTCTATTTTTTTTTTTATTTCCTCTGTACTCTCTCACTCTCTGTGGTTTGCGCGTGGAAGTGTGTGTGTGTGTGCCTAGTTGGTGTTGCGCGCGCTATGTGCTTGTGCTGCTGCTGTTGGTTGAACTGCCTTCGGAGATGTCCATAACCTCGAAGATATGTTTTCGAATCTCGAAGATACTTTGCAGGTATTATACCATATTTTAGGGTAAAATTTCACAAGAAATTCAGCGATGAGCTTATACTTTGGAAATTCCAAACGATTCGCTAGCTTTGGCTATGAACTACATCTATTGGACTGGAAATAAGTCTGATTGGAATAAATTATATGGCTTCACCCATAAGGTCAGAATAATTCCGTATTTTCAAAAGCTTTCCTATTGATAATTTGATAGTTTTAGTTAGATTCAGCATGTAGTGCCACCTCAAACAATTCTAAACAAAGAAAAAGATACATAGATACACGTATCCGTATCTATTGCAATTAATAAATCTGAATCATCATTCAAAAACGCCTGGACGGACGGCCAATGGTCTCCCTCGGTATTTTTTCGATTCGATTTATTATACCCGCTATCTCACTCATGCACTTATGAAATCGTCGTCGTCGTCGTCGTTTCGTTGGATATCCAGTTAAAGATACTTTTTTTGTGCTGTTTGTGCTGTTTGGTCGGTCGTTCATACTGTTTGTAAAGCAGAGTAAAAGAGTGACGGTGCAGTGGCGATGTATGCACACCAACCAAGAAGAATATGACGATGATTATGATGATGAAAACCATGCACACGAGGGGCAGCACCGAGAGGCAGACACAGCAAGAGCCCAGAGCCCGAAGCAGCAGCAGCAGCAAACACACAAAACAAAAAAAGCAGTTGACAATCACATCGAATCTGTACGTAATCCACTTCTCTTTTCATTTCCATTACACTCGACAGAAACATTTATACACACGTCCATACATATGTACATATGTATGTAGATACCTAGCCACCAAACCAAGTAGATACACGTTCAAATGGGATACAAAAAGCGAATGACATTTGTAAACTCACCCGAAATTTTTATTCCACCAGAGGTACAGGTAATCCCATCATTTGCCGCATTTTCGCGTGAATTAAATCCCAAATTATATATAAAAGATAAAGATACAAGTATCTATAACTCAAATTGCGTGCGAAGGATTGTGAATAAACGCGGCGATACCAAAAAACCGACCGACAGATAGGCAGACGACCGATGAACAACACACTTGTGATACTTTTTTTTTTTTTTTTTCTGTATTGTATCTACCACTTTGGCTTTGTATCTAAAGAAACACACAAATTATTCCCACTGTACTTTTTTCTCATCAAAAAATTAACAAAAAAAAAAAAAAAACGAACTTAAAACAGAAAACACTTTATCCGGCGTCACACTGAACCAATCGACGACGGACGACGACGACAAACGAAATACATATGTACAGTGTGTGTAAAGAGGCACACACAAAATTGTATCTATAACTGTGTTTCATAAAGATTGTAATAGATTCGATTAGGTTTATTGGTTTTTCTACGAATTAAAATCAACTTGCAGATACATTTTGCTATTTAGTTTCTTTGATTTCAAACCGAAAGATCTCTTTTTTTATTTTACTTTGTATTTGGGGTGTGGATTATATATATATAGAAGGGATTCTCCATTTAAACACCTGACCGTGTAATCCCAAAAAAAAAAAAAAAGAAGAAACAGTTTTACTCCTCACCATTACGAGATAAAATTTAAACTGAGAGGTCGAAGTGCTCTTCTCTGCGGCAAAACCCATATAAAATGTGAGTGAACGAGTACGACAAATATAAAATGCGGAGAGAATCGTCGTTTCGTTCGTATCCACACCAAAACACTAACACAATGGCAGATAAAATACGATTTTTTTTTTTTTTTGTTTTTTGAACAAAAGAAATATACACAATCGCTCTCTTTAGATATGCGACGACCGACAACCGACGACCGACGGTGAATGTGTCAGATACATGGTAAAGTTGCGTCCTGTTTAGGGAAGGTTTTGTTCATATACCTACAATCGTTACATTTTTGTTTGTAGATAGAGTATGTGTAAAGTTATTGTACGAACTGTCTCATGATTGGAACCGGACGGTGGGCAATATTCTTGGTAATTAATTTACTCGCCACTGCTGCAGTCCAGATACATGCATACACATGGAATCAATCATCGGTACGATTGTATGGCTTTGCGTGCATGATGCAAATGTTACAGTTTAGCAGCTTATAAATTACGAGCAATTGAAATTGTTTTCAAAATTCGATGGCGATTTTAGTGACTATGGGCAGAGGTTCTTAAAGGTAATGTTGTGTTATTCTTAGTCACGATCGGCGGACTGGTTTCGAAAAACTTACACAAACGTGGTTTTGGTCTATCTTATTCCTCCTCTATTAAAGTCAGCTTCAATTTGATTGTCCTCATCCGCACTTATCGATCGAGTACTTTTTCTGGCAGTCGCTGTACTTTAATCCTTTGGGTTGTCTGCACTCTTTGCCGACAAGGTATACTGCAACGCATGAATAATTCCATTCATAACCAAATTTGTTGTTCTAATAAGTTCATCTTTGAAGCGCTTTCCCAAGAACAACAGAATCACAATTGTGCTGGGATCATCTTTCTCTAGAATAGGAAACACCACCCAACTGGTTGGATTACACTACCAGAGAATAGCAAGACTCATATGTGTATGAATTGCCTAATTTAATTTAATTTTCTCGTCATCCTAGAAAGTAGAGTAGGCACTTTCATGATGAAGAGCTTACAGTAAAGAGCAAAGGCAGTTCACGTGCAAAGAAAATGCTCCGCAGAGTTGTCAATCCAGGCGTGTGACAGATCGTAGCATTTCTTAAGTCTAGACACAAGAAGGGAAAAATCCAAAATCCACAAATGAAAAAGTTGGCTAATAGTACGTTTACACCGCACCCAAATCCAATATTTCAGGAAAAAAATTTCGAAATCCAATTTTGCGTTCCCACTGCAACTTCAGCATTTCAAATGACAGCTTGTGTCAAAATTGAGTACTGATATTTTTTTCTGATTGAAAATGATTACTTGAAATGAGTTATTATTTAGTTGACAGCAGTTTTTTTTGTTTATTCAGCGGGTTGAAGTGCCATTGTTTGACGTGCTGAACTTGTAAAGAGGATTGTTCGATTTGACGAACTTACAAATGCAGCGATGAAATTCAGTATTGCGCTGGAATCCAGCATTCTAGAATGCAGAAAAATGTACGGCGAAATGCTAAGTATTTGGGCTGAAATGCAGAAACTAGCCGAAATGTTGCATTTGGGTGCGGTGTAAACGTACTATTAAGTCCATTCTACTAAGAATGTCGCTAATTTCTTACAGGTCTCAGAAAGCATCAGTTTATCCTGTCTATATCGTGGAAAGTCCACAATATTGTGTACCCAATCGTATTTCCTAATCAACGCCGAAGGAAGATCTAAAGCAGGATTCGGTGCCGAAATTATTTCCCTGTGGCCTACGAACTCATCAGAGAATCAGAAAAGAATCAAAGAGAGACTAGGCTCTAAAAGCTTTTGCTCAGATACAGCTGTGCGCCTTTAAAGCTCAATTTTAAATAAATATTATCGCATTCGGAAGGAATTCGAATGTGTTATTCAGTGATAAGGAAAAGTAACACCCTTCACCATCACCACATTAGCAGTTAAATCTTCTAGCCGGATACGAGCAAAGCCAGGAATATCAAAAAGGAAGTGTTCATCACCAAACATGTTAGAGAAATGTTTAAGTCCAGAACATAACCTATACTGAATGTGATTTAAGGGTATAGAGCAATGACTTAAGCGCAGTCTGAGTGACCGACTTCTATTGCAGGGTAATATTGCCACCGACACCGCGTCATGGCATTAATCAGCCTGATAGCGAGCCTCCTAATGCCAGGGAACTTGGTCTTCACAACTGGAACACTGCGTGCTCGGGACCGCAGAGGATGGAAGGCAACGATGTCTCAGGCAGGGACTCTTCAAGGGTGGGGAGCCCTTTAAGTAAGTAAATAATATGTATGTGTATATACGTGTATGTCACTTTCTTACCGAAGTCGCTGTAGATGCTGTCAAGGAATAGCCCTATGTATTATGCTGTTGCTTAGGGGATAGCTAATAGAGAAAGTGGTATGGAAGCTCACCTATCTGGGAGCACAAATCACATGGTGATTCATTTGCAGCATTCTAGACTTTGAGAGTGCTGGGGCCTATACCATATAACTACAAGTACAAGCGAAATTTGACAACTGTTGAAATTGTGTATTTCTAAACCATACCATGATGCTGTGCTGCTTCTACAGTTGTCCAACTTCACTTGTACTTGTAGTTCTGTGATACAGGCCCCAGTTCTTAATAAATGCTGACTGAATCTTACATAACTATACACCAAATTAATGTTTGAAAGGTGCTCTTTTAAGTAACGTCAGAAATGAGGTACACTGTCGCTGAAGATTTGTCCCAGTTGGTGATATTAAAAAAAAAAAACGATTATTCCAAAAACCGAAGATAAACCATGATTTTTACGTTTTGTTTTATCAATTTGGCTATAAGTAAATTACCGTTATTGTTAGTACCTAACGATTTAGTACGCCATCTAGCTAGCCTGAAAATGAAATTTAAGCAAAATCGTAGTAACAGTTTCCACAAAATAGTTTTTTTCTTAAATTGGGTATATCTAAGTAAAGTACGGTTATTATTAGGTCTAAAACAAAAAAAAATATTTGGCCTCTAGGGATTACCCCCAGAGATTTGAAGTTTAAACAAAATCCGCTCACCCCTTTGCGCTGTAAAGGGTGCCCTTGCTGACAGTCAGACAGCCAGAATTGCCAGACTAACTTTTTTCGAAATTTTCACGTATCCAAAACTTGCCCTATACTATACATCGGTAACAAAACTATTCGAACTAACTAACTTCAAACGAATACTGAATTTCGTAACAATATCTATCCCCGCGTCGATTAAATTTCTGTCAACATCTATGACTAAAGTAACTACAGTCATGTTTGCACAAGGAAGCAATTGGAACTTTTATTTATACCAAAGTTTTGGTGGACGAATATTATATCAGCAGCTCCCAACACTCAATCAGACAGTAACTTTATAAAAAGAAATAAAATTCATATCACATAAGCTTATCTAGACAAGATAACACTTTTGTATTTTGTTCATCTAAACCTGTCCAACAGATTGACACTTGCTATTTGATTTATTATTACATCTTTGTTTCTATTTTATTTTAGGTTTTGATACAAAATGATTTGACCTATTAAACCAAGTAAAGTGCGACGGCTTTTTAGAGTAGAACTTCAAAAATCACGAGAGAATAAGAAATTTCCCCATGCTACGAATTTTAGTGCAAGAAATTTGTGTGGGCTGTCTTATGAAAACTGTCAAACCTGTCATACCAGTGTATTTTAAACTTTTTCTTGTTCAATCCGTTCGTTTACTTTGTCGTAATTTTAGCTCTCTCTCTGAGAGGATTTTACCCCCACTCTTCAAAATTTTATAATCTACGAATTTTAGTGCAAATAGTACGCGAACAGACCTTATATGTAAATCTGCTATTTTAATTTGTCAATTTACCAATTCTCAACATTGTTGTCATTGATTTTATATGTCACATTTGCATTTCTATTAGTAAGATTTCTGCTATTAGTTTTCAAACCATAATTACGTCCTTTGCTCTTTATAACTCCCCATTTCAACATAATTGTAACTAGATACAACTTGCTTGTTTTACGATGAAAATCAAACTTAAATCTCAGAGTTTAGCAATTATTACCCGTGTTTGTTTGTTTGAGTCCTTTAATCCCTCGGGGGGCATAGGGCATCAAAAACGCCTGCGCGCCATCTTGTTCGTAGTTCTGCAGCGCGTTTGAGCTCTCTCCAACTCATTCCCAAAGAGCTCGATTCATCCTCGACTGTTCTGCCCCACCTTTGCCTAGGGCGTCCCGCTGTTCTACTTACTTGGGTGACTGCTGTCCACTTTCCAAGTACTGCACCCATAAAGCAGTACCGATTCTACGTTGGAGCGAAACAGTCGCAGCTTGGTTCTTAAGCTGATAACATTGCTCTTCCAGATGGTGGACAGCATGCCGAACGCAGCTTTGGCCTTCCCGATTCTGCTGCACTCATCCAGATCGGTGCCACCACGGTTTGCCGAGACCACAGTTCCTAGGTATAGAAAGTTGTCAACTTTCTCGACTTCCTGTCCGGCAATGTTAAGTTGGGCACTGATGTTAGAAGTGCTCAGGGCTTTTGTTTTGGCTGTGTTAATTTTGAGCCCTACTTTGTTTGCCTCAACTTCTAGATTCTGGACCATAAGAAGTGAGCCCAGGAGGGTCTTAACGTTCCAGAATCCGATCGTTGTCCGTTGTCGATAGCCAAAGGTCGTCAACAAGTTATCCGTCCGTATCCGAGGCGTTGTCTTCCGTTTCGGAGCAATGTACATTTTTACTGTTGTGACTCGCTGGGCCCCATACCAACCGACACTAATCCTGTTTTGTATTGCAGGAAACTCGCCATTCGTCCTCTCCCGTTAGCAATTTCCAAAAAAAATTCCCAGATGGCATCACGAGGAGGCTGCAGTGGCTCTTTCTCGTTACTTAACGAAACAGCCTTTATTAGTCGTTCGCCCGCTAATCTCACTAATGAACCAACTAATTACACCCCATCCAGGAATGTCAAAACCTTTCGTACATCACAACCAACTCTTGACCTTTGGTACAACTACGGACGAGCACTGATAGATCAATTACCCTTGATAGAGTGAAGTGGCGCTTACTTCTCAGAACTTAACCTAAGCATCTCCTTTCACTTCCCCGATCATTGAACATTTTAGGCGGAAATACGAGCAATCAGAGAAACCTTGTGATGGCTAAAGTGTAATGCATTATCTGAAATTAATATAAGCATCTTCACAGACATTCACGCAGCCATCAGATCCTTGGAATCATCCACAACCAAATCAAATGTCGTACTAGACAGCCATTCATCTCTAATGGAGATCTTGTTTCAATACAACTTCCACCTCTGCTGGGTGCCAGGCCACATGAACATCCCAGGGAAATGCCATGCTTGGTTTGTATTAAGCTAATAACAATAACCCTGTTAATCGAACCTGATAAAATGCCCAAATTAAATGCTATGGTCAACAATCTCTGGCAGAACAGTAATTTGTTCAAAATCACCAGAGAACTATGGCCTACTCTGAACCAGAAAGCCTGTAACTGTTTAAAGTTATCCGGGTTTGAGCATCATCACAGTTGTCCTTGTGGGACACAGCCTGATTGTTCTAGACGCTAGACGTCTACTGTTTTTTTTTTTTTTTAGATTTTACAGGCACGACTAGGAAGAGGAAACCAACTCCATCTACTCTGTAACTGTCCTGCCCTTGTCATCAAAAAGAAACCTCCACGCTTTGATGACCTTGGTAATCTGGCAGGTGTGCCTGTCACACATCTGCTTCGCTTCGTTAAACGTTCCTTATGGTTCACCTGATAACCTAATAGGTTGTCATTAAAGTCCTTTCTTTGTGTCTATCATTCTCTATTCGTTTGTTACGTCTTTTTAAACCAGTTTTCATAATGGCTGAGTTACCAACACTTCGCTAATCTAGCTGCTAGAATACTTTTGCTCTGGGATGACAGATTCGTCGATAACGAATCTAGCGGCCTCTAGGACAAAATCTGTCATCTCGGTGCAAAAGTATTCTAGCAGCTAGATTAGCGAAATGTTGGGAACTCGGCCAATATTCGGTATTTTCTGTGTACTAACTCTGTTTGTCGTCTCTCCAGTAGTTGCGGTCTTAATAAAGCTAAACCTTTATTAAGACTGCAACAATGGATTTTGAAGGTCTAAGTGTCCCTGCATTCAACTGTATTCGGCATTTAAACCTAACCTAATCTAACCTAACCTAACCTACATATACATATACAGTAGAAGCTCGAAAAAGTTGATCGAAATTTCCCAGAGCTTGTCAACATTTCTGGACAGCTTTCAAAATCTGTAGAAAATTAATATTTCATTGATAAATAGTCGTACTTTTTTGGGCTTATAACAAATGTAAGAATCAGAAATAAAATTGAATGTGCAAATGGACAATACACGTCAGAAAAAGTCAGTATTAATCTTAACCTACTGTGAGAATGGGATTAAGTTGATCGACAGGCATGCTCCTGCCATAAAACAAGCATTTCTTCGGAATACTTGGCTTCTGTGTTATTTATTTTACATCGTTTATTTAGATTTAAGTACCAAAATCTCAAATTCAGATACATACCTATCCGATTTTAGTTTCGTAAAAAATTTTGATTGAAGATGCTGTGAGGCAGTTTGACTTTAAGGTTCGATGACTAGTATCTAACGGTGTATTCTGTCAACAAAAATAAAGCCTAACCGATTTTAGATTTAAAATTAAATTTACAAGACAAGGCTTCGAAGATTAGATACTAAATAGTGTTAAAAGTCTTAAGCCATTGAGAGCCAGTAATTTAACCCAAAATTATTCTCTAATTTGAACGCTCTGTTCTTTAATTTGGTGCAATTGACCTTATGAACTAAAGCACAACCAGTTTATGTTACAAATATTAACTTGTAGATACATTATACAACTTCTCACGATAAAATGTTGAATTTATTGCTAAATGCTAAGGCTTACCTCATTCATTACAAATAATTCGATCTAAAGCCACTGCTTGGCTCAGTCTCGTTTGATTGTTTTTTTTTTTTGTATTTCCTTTTATAAACTCTGTGCGTTGCGGCTTTGTATCGTTTTTCATTTATCACTTAAAAAAAAAAAAAAAAGAGTAAACGGACAGTCTCACACCGACACCTCTTTGCTGCTGCGACACTCGCGCTTCAACCCAGACATAATCCAATAAATTTCAACAACAACAACTGGGCAACAAAAAAAAGTGGAAAATCAACTTTTTCACTTTTATTTCATGGTTTTCCGGCCCAACTATTCGTACCCACCACACTAAAGCACACACCACCACTTGACTTAGTAATTGGCGATGCGAAAACAGCGAAACAGACAAACGCAACCGATTCGCGACACAAAGACAAAACAACAACAAAATTAAATAAAAAATAAAGAACAAAACCCAAAACTCGATTAGCTAGTAGATACAACAACTCTCGTCTCGTATGTACGTACTCAACTCAACAACCGGAACTATATCCCACACCACCAAGCCCAAGTCCAAGAAGAACTGTTCATACATCCATTCCGAACGAATAAAGAAAATAGAAGAAACACCGAAATTGAAGCGAAGAGCACACTACGAGTATCGATTTTTCCCAAAAGCGACCACAACACCGAGCCTTCGCCTCACTCAAATCCTCTAAACTTCACTAAACACAAAGTATCTATCGGATTAATGCAATTCAACCACCAAATCAGTGTAACTTTAGATACTTTTCACAGCGAAAACAATTAAATATCGCAAAATTTAGTTTATTTTATTGAAATAAAATATATCGTACGAGTAGGAAGGTATATGTCCAATTGCGGGCAACATAGTATCTTGTTGGTGCTGCTGCTGCTGCTGCTTCTTTGCGCTGCTCTCTCGATATCCAGTTCGGTTGATTTTTTTTTCCTGCTGTTCAACTGGCTTCTTCGTGCTCTGCTATCTCAGCGTTACTCGCTGCTGGCTATACTTAAAGCAATGCAGCAGAGGGAGACCGCGTAAGCCATAGACCGGAGGAGATTGGAATGGAGACGACGACGACGACGACAACTACTACACGACACGACACGACGAAAGAGCGCACACACAGTAAAAAATAATAAAATAATAATAAAAATACAAAAGAAAAAAAACAACTAAATATAAAACGAAGAAAACCCGCCGCACACGGTTCGAATCAAACAATTACAAAAGTCGAAATAAGAGACCTCGTGTATGAGCGCGCGTACGTTCTCCGTTCAGCACTCGGTAAGTTGTGCACTCTGGATTCTCTTTTTCAGTCCGTCCAACACGAGGATGATGAGGAGGATAACGAAGGCGGTTGACTTGAATCCAAGAGAAATATCGAAATATCAAACTGTGGCTACTATTCACTGGTGCTGCTCCTCTGCTGGTGTCCTCTTTTGTGTTCTCCTCCATGCGGAGATGTGTACTTGTAAGGAGTATGAATGGAATTGAATACACATTGCCAAAGTGAATCTCCTGTTTGTGTTGCGCCTAAATGTGACAAGTGCGACTAGTTAGTACAAGATATGACACATCTAAAATACATCTAATCAGAGATACCTACATTGTCTAAACGGAGCTCGTCCTTAAGCCCTGGACAGCTATGTCTGAAAGCGAATTTAATACTCTATGCTCTGTTACGTTGAAAGTCTACGATATTATAGATCAGTGACAAACCGAAGAGGATTAGTGTCCTGGCTTCAAAAATTTGTTTAACAGACCAAGACTAAGCAATGCATAACTCATGGAGACTTTCAGATATCCTTAATTATTAGCAATTATTAAGGCTACATATGATGGGTCCACATGTCACGTCTTGCACAGAGGAAGGCTGTCTGAGGAATTCGAAGTCCAAAGTGGGGTTCGACTAGGCTGCATACTTTCACCAATACTGTTTTTATTGGTGATTAGCGATGTGCTGAATGCAGCCTTATCATCAGGAAATGGAGGAATTCGATGGACTCTTACATCTGAACTCAAGCACCTCGACTACGCCCATGATGTATGCCTTCTGTCCCACAGAATAATAGACCTTCACCAAATGACAGCAAATGTGGAGAGGGAAGCAGGCGTCGTTGGGCTGAAAATTAACTCGGCAAAAACAAAGATGATCAGCGGAACCGAACTGGATATAGCCAGCCGAATAGGTAAAGCAAAATCTGCGTTTGGAATGCTATCCACAGTTTGGCGAAGTAATGCAATTAGCCTAAACACCAAGCTACGACTGTTCCGTTCCAACGTTGAATCCGTGTTGCTATATGGATGTGGTACTAGGAGAGTAACCGTCACTATCACGAGGAAGCTGCAAACGTTTGTCAATAGGTGCCTGCACTACATCTGAAGGATATTCTGGCCAAAGCGTATCTCTAACGAACAGCTTTATCAAAGAACGGGCCATGAACCCATAGGCACAACCATACGACACCGAAAGTGGCAGTGGATTGGTCACACTCTTCGAAAGGGTGACAGATCCATAGCTAGCCAAGCGATGCAATGGAACCCACTTTCCCAGGATGGCAGGAACAGTGGAGAAGGAAGAACGGCAACTGGGAAAAAGTTGGGGGGGAGCTGAGGCAAATTTCCAGAAATCGCACACGATGGCGCGTAGGCGTTGTAGAGCCCCTAGGACCCACAAGGGGATAACGGATTTAACTAACTAACTTTCAGATATTCTCTAGCTAGATATGCTTTTTTTGCTCATAAGAACGTATAGTTCCACATGGAATAAGAGATACAACAAATCACTGTGCAAAATAGATCGATGTAGTATGTCGGTCACCTATCATCCAATCCCTCTGTTCAGGTACTCAAGCAAACCATGCCAATCAAATTCAATTGGGAACCAGATGAACTGTAGAGACGTTTGTGAAGATTCATGATAGCTTGGGCTAAGAGAAATTGAAGAGCCTTAAGAGCTGCTCTTCCGAACTTTCTTCTGATTTATTTTCTGGCGCCTAATTGGATGGCATACGCTACGATTGGAAGATGTATTTACCTCCCATTTATACAGAGTATTTGAGTTTACATTTTCGCTCCATCTGTGAACCACTTTAGTTAAGCGATGCTCAGCATTTATGACTTGTAAAGCGTTGATTTCTTGGCTCATCAAGTCTGTAACAATGAATGCTGAAGTTGAGAATGTTAAGTCAAAGTGGTTAAAGACTTATTTTAGGTTAAACTTTACAGTACTGCTTGCAGCAGCCTCCATAACTATCGTACCTAGTCCAGAATAATCCAAGAGAGCTTCCAACTGGGAAGTACTTTCAATTTCAGAGCCCTTTTTGTAGCAATGACTCTAGGCAGTTCCACAAGGTCTTGACGGATGCTAACTAGGCACACATGGTTTCAAGGTAAACATCATTTTTAAGGACCCCCTCATCGCTTGCCATCCTTTTCTTTCTCCCGCCACCAACTCCAACCTTTTAGCGGCAATTTCCAAATGGAAACCAAGGTAGTCGGCTTTGATCCATCCATCTGCTTTGCAGTTTTTAAGTATTCATGTCACTTCTTGGACTTCGATCCAGAAGCATGCATATCACAAGCATACCCTAGCAGGGAAGCAGAGATAGTTCCGTTCGGAGAAACAGCTGCTCAATATTTAGTTCCTCGCGTACAGCAATACTACGAAGGGACTCCATTTTGGCCCTATTCGGGATGCCATCAAAACTTATTCAGATATTTCTCGTAACGCTGGAAGGTTCGCAATGCTCTGTACAACTTGGAACTGGCTATTCTGAGATCTTTTAAAAGTGCACTCGATTCCAGCAAGGAGATGCATTGTCGTGTGACGTCTTCAATATTGTATTGGAGCAGATAGTGCGCAGGGGAGGTGTCAATACGGAAGGCACTATCTATCTCACAAATCTATTCAACTGCTGGGATGCACATACGGAACATATAAACGTCATCTGAAGATCAAGCCAAGCTGCTGCTACTTCGGTTTGGCAAAACAACTATACTCAAAACTCCTAACTCCACGGACCAAATTAATGCTTCAGAGCACGCTCATCTTACCAGTTTTGCTTCTATTGAGCCGAGTGCTGGACGACAAGCTAGAAAGCTGAGCAAATATTGGGCACTTTCAAGCGAATTATGCGAGGAGGGCGAATGGAGAAGAAGATACAACTGCGAACTCTATGAGCTGTACCAGGATATGGATGTTGTCCAAGAAGGCAAAGCAACATGGACAACCATGCTCCAGCCAAGAGGAATCTCAAATCCCAGTCCCTAGGTTTGAGACGGATAGAAGACCGAACAACGACTAAGTTGTCTTGGATGCCAGCAAACTTGGTCTCCGCAACTGGAAGTTGCATGCCCGGGATCGCAGAGAATAGAAGGTAACCGTGTCTCAGGCAGAGACTCTATAAGGGTCAGCAGTCCTTTAAGTGGGTAAGTATCATGTACATATAGGTATTATAGAAATTGCTTACATGAAAGAAATTTCTTCCAGAGATTTTGCAGTGTCCACTGAAAATTTAAATGTCATGTCGTATTTCTTGCAATATGAATTATTGCCAGTAGAGACGATACGTAATCAAGGTAAACAACATACAAAACTTAACGAAACTAAACCATTTGACAAGTTGAAAACCCTCTCAAATTCATCGAATGATTTCCACCGAACAATGTCCAAAATTGTCTGCCTCCAATTTAATTTGAAATTATTTCAATTGCGTTGCGTTGTGGGGGAAGTGCATTGTGTATAAAAAAAAATAGGGTTGTACGATTGTATGTAGAATCGTAATCCACCCTTACACATGTACACAAGCTGGTAGGTTAGCAGATAGATATGACTGTCTTGCATCATAAAATTTGCCCTTAAATTTACAACCCTTCGCCGTCATAACGCGTCTAGCGAAGAGAATAAAAATTTAAGTCAACTTCTGACGCAATATTAAAGAGTATGTATATTTTTTTTATTATTTTTCTGTGACCCGCATCTTTTTTTTTTGTTTTCTAGACTTAAGTACATAGTATCTGACCTGCTTTTGTGCGCCTATTAGTCCAGGCAAACAAAAACAAAAACTCTGCGCGGTGATTGATGACCAAGTTGGAGTCTTTGCATTTGCAATGTTTCTAGTTTAAAAGAGCCACAATTAGCAATAATTTAATCGCCCTTCAGATACAGCACTCTGTCGAGATATAATTGGTTTTTCCCTCTCTGTAAACCGGTTATGTGCATGTGATAGCCAAACAGCATTCCACCTTTGTTGCCCCTTTTTCGATACGCACATTTCCATGATTTGCGATTGTATTTGCAATTATCAATTCCATCGGATAGACAGGACAGACAGACAGACAATTTATTGAAAATACACCACACATACATACAAGATACTACATATGAAAAAAACATCTCCTGAAATTCATAACGATTCGAATGGAAGGCCATCACTTGATGGCGTGGGTAAGGTATTCATACTTTTGGTACTTCATGTGTCGGTGTCGCATGAGACTCCATAAATTGGGAAAATGTCCTGAAAATGAGTGAGTGCACACGAATGTGGTGTAGGAATAGGAAAAGCACTGTAGTGTTGTAGTTCTGCGCTAATTTCGCCCGGCAGTGTCCCGCTTACGAGCGCGGGAGTGTGTTTTCTCTTCCGATGTAGGTACCTAATACAACTCTAACTACCTCCTGCGCGCACTCTACAGCAAACAACACACGGACTATGTGGGAATCGTATTTAAATTTGGGTTGGTCCACATTGTGATTTGTCCTTTTGTTGTGTTTCATTCGCTTCGTTTTTTTTTTTTTTTTTTTTCTCCTCCCCACATCCTCTAATGCCATTGCTGAGCTTCCTTGGCTTTATTTCTATTTTTTTTTTTGTTTTTTTGTCGTGCCTGTTTCCTTTTCATTTATGTATGTACGAGTGGATTTGGGAAAACGTTTCGCTTTGTGTATTGATTTTTCACATTTATCCCGAAGGTGGAAGGAAACTTTTGATGCAGAATTGATTCGGAATTGAAGTTTCATTGAAGGATAAAGGCATTTTGTTAAGGGATACCTACCATCCCTTAAAACTTGAATTTTTTCGAGCGCCTGTCCGATGGATACATTTTTTTAAGAAAAGAAAAAAAAATGTTTTCAAATTTGGGTATGAGTTTTTACTCATTTTTAATGGTGCGGGCTTGGCATGAAAAGATATTTGTTACAGGTACGCAAAATACAGTCGTTTTTTGTTTCGTATCCTTAAATGTGCACTTGGGAAAGCTTGTACTGTATTTTGCACGCCTATTGGGGAAGAAAATTGAGGTTTACATTAAAAAAAGTAATAAACTGTCAGAAATGGAAGCCAGTGTACATATATGAATATGTATGGACTTTTAAACTTTGTCAGGCGGCGAAAAATATGACGAAACTTACGTCGTTACTTGTCTTAGTGATATCAAAGAATTGTCCTAGCAACATGATCGGTAAGAATGTGGAACGAATATTGCACTTATCCGTCGAAAAAGCACTTGAGGGACGGCCTCACTAAGTGGAAATGCACCTCAACCAACTTGCTATATTTGGAAGCATATTTCTGGAGAATACTAGTTTGCCCTGTATCTCCTTGTGGGTCCTAGGGCCTCTACAACGCCTACGCGCCATCGTGTGCGATTTCTGGAAATATGCCTCAGCTCACCCCAACTCTTTTCCACTGTTCTGCGCCACGTACTCCTAGGACCGCCGCATATCCTACCATCCTGGGTAATCGGGTTCCATTGCAACACTTGGCTAGCTATGGATCTGTCACCCTCTCGGAGAGTGAGACCAATCCACTGCCACTTTCGTCGTCGAATGGTTGCGCCTATAGGTTCATGGCCCGTTCTCTAATAAAGCTGTTCGTTAGAGATACAGTTTGGCCAGAATATCCTTCAGATGTAGCGCAGGCACCTATTGACAAACGTTTGCAGATTCCTCGTGATAGTGACGGAATGCCTCTCCTGCGCAAGGCACGCCAAATAAATTCCCGATTGACACTATCAAACGCCTTTTCAAAATCGAGGAACAGCAAGTGAAGTGGTGATCGATATTCAACACACTGCTCGATGATGATCCGCAAGGTGTTGATGTGATCGACACAGGAGGATCCAAATCGGAAACCTGCTTGTTCGGTGTCGAGTGTGTTTTCAAGCTAGTCTTTGATTCGCTCCATGATTATTTTAGCTATTATCTTCATCTATCAGCAGGTAGCACGCAGATACCTCTCCAGTTTTCGCACTGCATTATATTACTTTTTTTAGGGAGCTTGACGATCATTCCCTTCTTCCACTCATCCGGAAAACTCTCGGCTTACCATGTTCTCCCGACAAGTGGGAACAGTAGCTCTGTCGATTCTGTTGGCGCAGGGTATGCCGTCAAGTCCTACTGCCTTGTTGGTTTTCAGTGCTATACTAGTTTCGCACACCGAAAAATGAAAAATGCTCAATCCAACTCTTGAGCTGATTGATTCTCATCTGATATGAGCAAGGAAGAGTCTTGGGCTTTCACAGGGTGCGGAGAAGTGATGATTTTGTAAACGGTTCTCATGTAGCAACTAGCTGCTGTTTTCTTACCCAGGGCACTGCTATATTATCTTCGTCTGATAAGGAGACATTAGGTCTCAACTGTATTCGTTCATCTATCTAATATATCCAGGTGTCCTCAGAAAGCAACGCCTTGTGACTTCCCTGCGATTCTATGATCCTATAATCTTTTCAGAAATTGATGTGAAAACAATTTTGACAGCATACCAATGATCTTGTTATGTGGCGGGCAGTGGGTTGCTTATTGTTTCCACTCCACGTGAGAGATTGTCCATTAGTTCTTGGCAGACTGTGACTCTCTCAAGTCCTCTAGTCTCCGCGTTGGTGTTAACAGCAGTCCAACTCAATATGCATAGGAGCTTCCGGGTGGAACACTGGCAATTTTAGCCTACAATTATAAGGATATATATCAAGGAGGTCAAGCAAGCACTAAACAAGCTAGAGCTTCGTATACCGCATAAAATTGAAGGTCTTTTGTATGGCTGGGAGAGGATATGCCTTGGTTTGGCGGCTTTGGACTACAAATAATCATTCAGTAGTGCGAGACAGTTAAGTGCTTAGCTATTCGTGTTGGGAATATTGGCTCAAGACATGGCCGTTCCCAGAGCAGCTTTTCAGTTGAGAATACTGCTGCTATAAAAGGTCCCTCAAATCTCAACCAGAGGACACGCCACACCACAGAGCATGAATAGTCGGTCTTTATAGAAAATTTCAGAAATGCCTTTAATATGATATTCCTTGCAGGCTACAAATCCCTTGGAAATCACAACCAAGCACTCCTAAGCCCCCACCACAATGAACATACGTGAATAAAGTAAATTATGGCGCCTGGAGCAGTCAAAATCCGTGTGTACTGAACGAAGACCTACATATAATGCTCTCTGAAAGTCAGTGTTCAGTGTGGCATTTATGGATGAAGTGGCTGTTAGTTAGCACGTTTCGACCGCACTAACAATCCGAGCAACATTCTGCAGCAATCGTTTTGGCAATTTACACAGGCTTACAAAATTTAGACTAGATTAGTTAAGCAAGCCACAGATCTTAGCAGCTCTAAATGATATCGCCAGGAAGTTTTGATAAAGTAAATGCTCTGGATCAATCCTACATCGTCTCATGTGTCCATTCTTCGCCATTCAATGAGAATGCCTAAATAATCATAATCAACAAATTTTATAGACAAACGAAATAATGTACCTAGGCAATCAAGTGAGCACAAGATATTTATATATACGTATATTATATATAAGATTAGATCTTGTCGACAATTTCGTTTCAGACTTAAACTTATTTTCTGCTGATGAGCGATTTTTGAAGCATTTATTGCATGCAGCAGAATGTTAATGGCAACACATACTTGTCCTTATAAAAAAATCTATTCAAAAGCAAATTCCACAACTCTTTGTGAAGCTGATGATATCGGGATAAGAACCTATAGATGCATCAGTTTACTTAATTTTTTTTTTAATGAAAGGGCACCTCTCCTCAATTTGATACACGATAACCGAGAGTGGACCAGACGACAACGACCACGTCGACGTACATATTCAGTTCTTCATTCGCGGCATTTCGCGCATTTTGCAACTGCTACAACTGTGCGTCTTGCGCGAATTCTCGAACCAGTTCTTCGTAATTTCAACTTGTATCTATGTATCTTGTTCATAACGAACGTACATATGTGCATACATATGCATATGCGAAGAATCTTTGCTTTGACTTCTCTTGTAGTGCGTCGGTTAAGGATAAATGACCTGTTTTATGGAAAGAAGAAATTAAACAGACTGAGATGCTGACTGACTGGCTGTTAGCAAAGCAAACATCATCTTAGTCAGTTTGTTTAATGAATGTGCATTAAAAATCGAGAGTGCATATAAGATTGCATAAGTTTGGTATAATGTACTGTAAAACAGTTATTATTTCTTCTTTTGGTAGACAAGAGCAGTTTAGGAAACTAAATAAATCACTGTGCATTCCTTGTACATTAAACTAATGGCATCTGTGGTACGTAATTCACTCTTAAAGCATTCCTCGACGTCGAAGGTGTATTTAAGTTGCTACTTTTGCTCGAAGTTCCCAAGTGCAACTTCGAGCGAAGTATAAATCGGCGTGTATCAATCGGAAACTCAAAGAGTCGGGACCCCGCTTGTAAATAGGCTTCTAAGATTCCAAAAAGAATCGGACTTATCAAAAGGATGGGCTCTAAACCGATTGTGGTATACTTTCCTTACGTTATATAGTTTGGTGTAAGCCCTCGAGAAGAACTATGCTCAGTTGCACTTCATTTGTGGAATAGAGGAACCAGAGAAGAGCAACTGCTTTTCTACAGCGATGCACGAGAGTTGTGAAGCTCTAGAATGGTTTAGGAGTTATTACTCCTACTTTTAGGTCAAGATAAAAGCAATTAGATAGAGTTTACGTTTGATTCCAAATCTGGTATCATTGCTTGAGTTAAATATGCAATCTAAATCGCCGTTTAACAGTTTCAAGCACTCAGGACTAAACTTAGATTTGTCAAAGTACCCATCGGAAGCTTCTACTGTGTAGCTATCTCCTTCAAAGATTACACAAACGCGGTAGTCTTTCATAACCTCAGTTCAAATAGTGCTGGAAGTTTGATAACTTGGCTAGCGATTTACTTGGCGATTTTAGTGGTAATTTCAGACTGGAAAACTTTGTAGTAATTTGTTAGGAACCAGCACCCAATTTGTTGTCGGTCTTAGAGCTGTCTGTTCAGTTTGACTCCATCGATTAAACCTAGATTCGAACAGAACCTTCCGAAGTAGCGATTTGTCAGTGAAGACAAGGAGCCTGTTTAGATGCTGACTCAAAACTCGGCTATGTCGGTAGTTTGTAGGTAAGAAGAGTGAGGGGTAAAGAGAGGGGGAGAGTCATGAAGAAAATAGAAAAATCGAGGAGATTCGCGTTCTACATCCGAAATGTTCCGTTCCTATTCCATTTTATCATTACTAATTCGATCGTTGAGGAGGGTAGTTCGCACATAAAATGAGTACTTGGACGAGAGAACGCACAAAAAATACAAAAGTGTTTCAATTTACTCATTCCCTCCCCTATACTTTATCAAAGTAGTGCAGGAGTGAGCACTATTGCATGTAGACACGACATTACTCTTTACTACGTAGTCGAGAGTCATCATCAAAACAGGCTCAAGCGAATTTAACTACTACTCTTTTCCAGGAAAAATCTAGTACTATGAGCTAACCTCAGTCTTTTCTCTAAGACCAGCTGTCAAACCTTCTTACCAAACTCAACCTAAGGTTCTTTCAAACTGCTTTTATATATTATGTCGTTATTCAAATTCTTCTAAATGGATTCTTCTTATTTTGGAAGGAGTGAAAACAGAATTTCGTCGCAGCTATCAGTGTCATTTCCCAATAATTTATTTGCATCCTGTTTTGTCTAAATGCTCGGCTTATAACATAAGACTTACTCAATGCCTGCGATATTCTTTTAGAAGGTTTCTAGCCAGTTGTTCTTCCTCTAAAAACGATAATTACATTCGTTAAATTGTAGCTATTACCTAATATGTATTTCTTCTCCAACAATTTAACCTCCCAGCCATTTATCAATAACTAACCTAATGCACATGCATGCAAGTGTGTCTACTCAGAAAATATTTGGAAAAAGCCATTTGCAGTGAATTTTAAATGCAATAACACAACCCTTCACGTCGTCGTTCCGTTCCATCTCCTGTTACACTTCTTTTTTTGTCCCAAACAGTCCCTGTCCCTATACAATCACTTAAACGCGATTGTGGCATCTCCCTCCGCATTGCAACTCCACTGAAAAAAAAAACATCATTGCCGATGCGGTCAAGTGGAATGGAAGAACATGAATAATAAAAAGACCAATACAAAACTCCACTAAAAAGGGGAAAAAACAACATTAAAAAAAAATAAAAGAAAAATTGGAAAAGCAGAACAGAGGAAGAAGAAGGTTACACAAATTCAGCGCCGTGAGGCACCTTTTTTTTTTAAAAAATTATCGTCCCAAAGAGCGCGAATTTCCAAGCTAATAGCTGAAGTGCGATGCGATGCGTTTTACGAATACATATCTCGTATCTTGTATCTCTTGAAGAAGCGCAAATAAATAAAACAAGTATCTCTTGCTGATGGGATGAAGAAGATTTTTTCCTAGTGTTTTTTTTTTTTTTTTCTTTTTTTAAAGTTTACCCGAGACGCGCTCTGGTCAAGAGAACGCGCGCCTAATAGTCAGAGTCTCACAGACACAGAGTCCCAGATAAGAGAGCGGGGACACACAAAGAAAAAGAGAGAGAGAGACTGCTTGTAATAATATCAATCCACTGGATTATGGAGCAAACTTTATGTGACAAGAAATCCAATCGCCCTGTACCCCACCGCTGGCTGGGAGAGGAAAAGTTAAGTTCAAGCAATCAATGCTGATGGTGATGGTGATATTAATACGTCTCTGGTCTATGGCGGGGTGCTCTGGTCAGATTCATTTCGCGCAATTCAATGGCTCTCTGAAGTGGATTAGCGAACGCGTCGTGGTTTAGTGTACATATATGTACATTATGTCTGTGATGTGTTGTAAGGGGGTTTATTGAACCCCCTACGGCAAAGCGTAACTAATAGATACGTACATATATGGAGTGCGGTGATAGATGTACGCATACGCAGATGTCTCACTGTTCCCACGAGTGAAGATCTAAAATTATGATTGCAATGAAAAGCGCTTGTTTGAGGTTAGGTAGGCTAAGCACATATTGAACACTTGAATGACGATCATCATCATCAAGACTATCGCCACATTTAGGTGGAAAAGATTTGGTTTATTTCGACAATGAAACGCAGCAGCTCCATCAACTCAATGGTGCCCAATTCCTCTAGATGAGCGAAGAAGAAGCTGCCGAGAGCATTTATCCTTCAGACAGATAGGGCAGCATAGCCGCACATATATGGAGTGTCAGGCAGACTTAATTTCTTCACTATTGCAATACACCGAGGAAGTCCGTATGAATAGGACAGTGTCTAGTAATTATACCGGAGTGGAGCCGCCTATTATGTATGACGTCTAGGCTTAATAGGGAAATAGATCTCTTCTTGCTTCTGGCAGAGATAAGTAGCAGTCTAAAACTTGGTTGGCTCCCTGTTCGCAGAGATTTTTAGGCAATACATTTTTTTTTTAAATTCAAGGTTGGTTCACTCGGGTCATATGTAGATAATCCAAGCAAAATTCTCATTAAAATTGTTCGCAGAGACATTATATCGGTTATGCTTGCTTGGAAGAGGTTATCCTGGTATCGCAGTGGGTAAGGGGTTCATCATACATACATCTATAACGAGGTGGTGTGTCTTTTATGTTAATTCAACTCTACAAGCGAGGTAGTGTGTCTGTTATGTTTATTCAACTCTACAAGACGTAGACCGCTGTAGTGACTATATGGTAGCTAGTTACTGGTGGCAACGGGTAAAATGATTAGGTCAGTAGAAAGTACTTCAACCGAAGCTAATCAATCCCTAAATAAACCTTTTCCTGAAAGCCTAATCAGAGGGTTGTCTTGGGAATCACATTTTATGCGCACGCATCACTAGATGTCAAACAGCAGACAACGTTATTGGTGTGAGATCTCGCGCTAAGAAAGTCTTACGTCCGATAAATGAAAGACCGTTCTCTTCTTATAGGCAAGCAGCCGTTTCATTCCTCACCCTCCTCATAGGAAAGGCGCGCACTAATCGCAAATGGACCAATGCAGGGTGCAAACACAGTGTTGATTAACTGTGTGAACTTGCACGGCGCATAGCAGATCTATTAGCGAATACAGCCAAGTGTTTGCTGAGTAACTCCCTATCCGCAACAAAGAACTTTTCCGATTTCTGTTCAACCCAAATCAAAGACATCCTTTTCCACAGAAAAACAAACAAACAAAACAAATTTATCCTACAAAATACGCTTTTATTAAAAAAAAAAAAAATTGTAATAGATCTATTCAAATACAGTCCATTGCTCCCTCAAGCTGGTTTAGGTGCTGGATTCCTTCTCCATCTTTTCCGTGCTAGCAATTCCTTGGCCTTCTCCTTTTTCAGGTTCTTATCGTAATACTTGCCGCTTTTCGTGAAGAACTTCTGTTCGTTTCGCATCTCGGCCAGCTTGCGATTCTTCTGTTTGATAATGTTCTTCTTGTTCGCCGACTTCTTCTTGCCTCCTTCAGAGATTTGCACCTTAATTTTGCGTCCTTGCAGCTCGGTGTTATGCAGTTGAAAGCCCTTTTGGAATCCCTCTACACTCGCCATTTCAACGAATGCGAAGCCACCACGGCGTTTTTTTGGGATGCGGACGCTCTTTACCTCACCTATCTGACTAAAGTAGCTCTCCAGATCCTTTTTGACCGTGTCAAAGTTCAAATTCGTTACGTAGAGGACAAATCTGTTGGCTTTGCTTGCGCCACGCATCAGCGAAGCTAGCTGTTCCTTGGAAAGTTGTGTATTGGGGACCGAAGGTGTTGCCTCATCCATTTCCTGTTCATCGTCTGATGAAGCAGCTGCATTTTCCTGCTCAGACTCACCACTAAAGTCCCTCACTTCCTCGTCATCGTCACTGGGATTTGTGTTCTTCGTCTCGACGTAGGTTCCTTCGAAGATTTCCTTTCGCTTGACGTCATCGAAATTTCCCAGCAAATCGGCACTGTCATCATTCACTGGTTTACGGATTTTATCCGGTCGAACAAACTGTTCCACTTCGTATTCACTTCCACTTGAATCTGTATCCA
Source organism: Chalcosyrphus nemorum (assembly GCA_949716465.1). Taxonomy (NCBI): domain Eukaryota; kingdom Metazoa; phylum Arthropoda; class Insecta; order Diptera; family Syrphidae; genus Chalcosyrphus; species Chalcosyrphus nemorum. The sequence goes on along the minus strand of OX454332.1, from coordinate 78,329,876 downwards.
TTTTATGAGAATTTTGTGAGTTTTGCAAATACAAAAAGTAGCAAAACATACACGATGTTTGTTTTGTCTCAATTGCAATGACAGAAGGCAGAATGACAGCTGACAGCACGTGGTGTTTATTTGATATAGCTGTTGGCTTGCGGCTCGATAAATAGAGAGAAGTGGTATTACAGTTTTGGTTGTGTTTCTCGCGCCACCTGTGTACTATTCTGTAGAAGTAAAACTTTACAGATATGTTTAGAAAAAGAACAAATGGATATTGAAAGTAATGATTTGAGTGCAAGTGAGAGTTGAGTGAAAATTGTGAAATGATGGCTGGCTTTAAAATGTTTACCAATGTCACCGTCGAGCGTTGTCGCCTCCCTTGTGGATTATAGAAAATTTCAAAGAATTTTTTCTTGAAAAATTCCATGGGAAACTTATTCACCATAGGAGTGTGTGACGCGTAGGTCTGTCCGCAGCTAAACGTTCGGTACTTTTATTTATTTTTTTCTCAAATCTAGTCGTGAGTATCCGGTTCTCGTGAGGTTTCCAGTATATTTTGTCTCGTCTCGTACATTTTTAAAATCCGTCGTCCGCACCTGGTTTGTTATTGTAGAGTGCAACTATGTTTTTTTTTTTGTCAGAAATATGTGCTAGGATCGATCTATCTTTTCATCCTCATCACCGCTTTGGCAATGGAATTGAGCTACCCCTCACAGTAAGAACAATTACAGGACACTTAAAGTATACCTAGGTATCAAGGGTTCTGTCTAATCAGTCACCCTACCTAGGTAACACCTACTCCATGACAGTACCAAGAGTTCGATTGTAACAGTCACTCTAATACTCTTACGCAAGCCTAAGCACCAAGGGTTCCACTTATTCAGCCACCCTGCCCATCCAATACCAATTGCGTAACAATATACAGGGTTCGATTGAATCAGTCACCTCCATTTAATTGTTTGCAACCCCTTCCCGGAGTCAATCTTCCTACTTACCCACTTCAGACGCAATTAAATCTTAAGTGCCCAACCCATAGAATCCGTCGATCCGCTGTTCCGTCGACGTTAACTGACAGCTCGATAAAATACACACAACCTTATGGGAGGTGGCCCATAACCAACGGATGGATGAACTTCGACAGACAAAGTAGGTTTACTTTCTACTTTTTCAATCCGTCGATCCGTTGTCAGTACACACATTCACGTATTTAAGTTCACACATTCACATATTGAAGTTCACGCATAAGAAAATTGAGAGTACGCATTTTCATTGGTGGAAGCAGAGAGAGAATTAAAGAAACTGTCAACGGTCGTGACGGATTCTATGGGACTGTTCTATCCGGCAATACGTCAACTTCAACGTCAACGCACAACGGATCGACGTCGACGGACGTCGACGGATTCTATGGGTCGGGGCCTTTAGCCACAATCCTCCTGAGATAGGTAAAAGTTTCCCGACTATCTAGTGATTCTATCGGTCTATGGGCTTACAGAAAATCTATTATTGGCATTACAAATTCAATTTAAACTATTTATGAAATATTTTATAATTATTTTTATAGTAAGAAACCTGGCAGCACTTAAAAGTATGAAACGTCATGCCTGACATGTGCACCAAGGGTTTGATGTAATTTTGAGGTTTGTTACTGCATTTTTGAAAGTTTCATCATATCACGTTTTCCGCGCAACTTATTCAATTTTCTAACAAAAGTCCTTAGATTTTCCACATGATTCATTGTTAATTAAGTATGCTTCTATTTTGCCCGACATGTGGTAACATTTTAATGGTCGAAGAGGACACAAACGGTTTACGTTTCTCGTGCAACACTTGCCCCTACATTTGCAATATAAATAAGAAGATATCAACACGAACTTATCCGCGTTTAAAGGTGAGTAAAATAGGGGAGACACTATTCCATAAACAAATTAAAAACACTTTTATTTCTCCCATAGGAAGTGGACCATGTTATGGGCGGCGCTGCTGCCTGGGAAAACGTAGATTCAACAGACGCTGAATGCCCATCGTGCTACCATAAGCGCGCCTATTTTATGCAAATGCAAACCCGGTCTGCGGATGAGCCTATGACTACATTCTACAAGTGCTGCAACCCCTTGTGCGGACACAACTGGCGAGATTAGACTAGGAAGACTAATGAAATTTTTTCGCATCCGTTCGGTCAGAACGTTACACAACTGCGTCGCCGGTAAAATGCTGGACAAGATCCATGGTATCGAGGCTGTCGACGTGGCCAAACACTACCTGGCGCTGGGAGACATTATTGCTCTTCCAACAGACACGGTCTATGGACTCGCGTGCAGCGCCAACAACGAGACTGCCATACAGAAGCTGTACGCCATCAAGGGCAGGGACTTCAACAAACCGGTGGCAATTTGTGTGAAGGACATTACCTCTTTGAGACACTGGGGACAGGCAGAACACCTTAGTGATGCTCTGTTACATCGTATGCTGCCGGGTCCCATAACAATTGTGATTGAGCGCTCAGCCCATCTCAGCAATCCATTTCTCAACCCGAGCACCTCGAAGATTGGAATTCGAATACCAGATTTCCCCTTTATACGGAATGTCTGCGAGAAGTTCGACCAACCTCTGGCGCTGACCAGTGCCAATAAGTCTGCGGAACAAAGCAGTCTCAACATTCAGGAATTCGAATGCCTCTGGCCACATTTGGGCGGTATTTTTGACGGCGGGCAAATTGGTCTCACGGAGGAATGCCGTTCCGCATCGACAGTCATTGATCTTTCCATTCCCCAGCGGTATACCATAGTCCGGGAAGGTGTGGCTCTTAAAAAAACCCTTAGTATTATGGATAGTTTCAATATTAAACGGTTACAGTCACATTCACTCAAGTGACCGATTGACTTTTGTATAAAATGATGTAAATATTTAAACTAATTAAGAATCCCATGAGTTAAAATAGACATTTTAGATTTGATTACATTTATCCAAGTTTGTTTTCATTCCTTGTACTGCTACCTTTGCGTAGGGTCTCTCTTGCGACCGATAACTGAAAGGATAGCTCTATAACGCAGTTGTATGTTCGGCGTAAAATCTTGGACAATGCTTCATTCTTTTATAAAGCATAGCACCTTTTCAATTTGTTTTAATCGTGCCTAATCAGGTTAAGCATTTATTTATTCAATTGGATAGACAATTGGCTTGAAAATGGTGCTGCTTACTGCAAGAATACTTCTTATTTCTTACCGTCTGTGCTGCTTATTACCAGAACTAAAGTAAATACTTAGAGACATGCTGCCTGTCGTGTTAAAACAGTTGATTTCATTTTCAAATTAAACAACCAAACGACAATTTAATTGTACCACGAAAAAAACTCTTAGCTTTAATTTTGCTTCTGCTCATCGTCGAAAGGAACTAAATAATACACTAATCTAGCTATTGGTTATGCGAATGCGGTGGTGATTTCGATATAGACAGTGGCCGCCTTGGCTTGGGAAGCTCCGATGGTAGACTCTGCCACCGTGATGGTGGCCAGACAATGTAAGTAGCTCGCGCCGTCATCAGTCCCAGTGAGACAGGACCAAAGGAATTACTGTCTAGCGAATTTCCCGTGTGATCACCTTCGATCCAACAATGTCCGTCTGGTATTCGGACAACTTCGTTCTTGTAGCCCAACGTCGAGATTATGTCACCCTCCAGACCAACGACACGTTTTATTATCTTCTGATCTGGATCCTTTGGTGAAATCAGGGAAACGATGTCACCCCGTTCGACGTTGTAGTTGCGCACCGCCCAACGTGATAGAAATACGTAATCGGTTTTACTGGCGTCTGGATTTAATGCCGGTTGCATCGAAATGCCTAATTCAAAGCAAGAGGAAGAGAAACGGGATGATATCTGAAGCTAAACAGCGATGGTGTTCGAGACGATACCTTCAACACGAGCCACATATCCAACACAGTCGAGGAACGTAATGCCAACAGGTATACCGACTAGCAGGGATTTCAAAAAGGTCCTAAGTCTCATTTGAACTAATGTATTATTTATAAAAAATATAAGTCTACGGTTTAAACAAAAATAAATAAATTATTGGCATGACGAGAGATACGGCAAATTTGCGTTCCATTGTTCGTTTTGTTCCACAGTCTTACCTAAGAAGTTCCGTTTGATTAAAGTGATGAAAAGTTTGCATCGGTTATTGACTACCTAGTCAACTCGAACATCTCCTGCCCCCTCATTGCCGAAAACAACCGGATCCACAATTGCCCTGCTTGTAAATTAATGTGAAGTAGCGTGTGATTAAGATCTTTCCTTTTGAATAAAATATTTTTACAGGTTGTTATTCCATTTACAACAACAAATTGTATGCACAAGACTTACAAAATGGCTGCGCCCAGAACTGCCAAACGATATACCAACAATTGCACTTGCATTGGTGTGGGTGAGGTCCCATTTAATTTAGCTCAAACGTCAAAACACAAATGCCTGTTTGGGTGAATTTGGGAAGCAAATGTGTCAAACGAACGATGTTGACTGTTACTACGTTTATATGGCGAGTTAAAGTTGAAGTTAAAGCTATCATTTAAATACATCATTGGAACAAATTAGTGGCTTAATTTTTTTGACAAGTCAGTTATCAGTGGAAGGCACAACAAAGTAAAGATTTTGAGGTTGGAGTTGATCATTGAAACGAAAAATGACAGATGAGAACAGAAAGTGAAACGACTGTGTTCCAAATTATAGAAACGAGGATCAGCTCTTTATTAAAATCGATTTCGATCAGTGGGAAACCAGTTTGTTTCGTTGAGAATAAGTTCTTTTTTGTTTAGCCCTGGGAAATATTTGGTTTTGATTAGCAAAACAACAAAATAGGAAAAAAAGACGAGAGTGGACACGTTCCGAGTTCTAGGCCTACTTTTCGTGGTGATGCCTAACATATGGAACGCCAAACGAATTTTTGACAGTTTGCACATTGACTTAAGAGGTAGGGAGAATTTTCTTGCCTTCAAATGCAGTCCACTACCGCCAAAAGAAATGCCTTACTTTGTAGTCAAAACTGAATCTCTCAACCAATCAGAAACGTTTGACTACCTAATGCCTAGAATGCGGAACGTGCCCAGTGACTGTGTACTCATCTGACATTTTAACCTCAATTCGATTTTTCGATCCCTCAACTCGGTGTGCAGATCGATCTCTCGATCCTGCATATAAACGCTATATGTCGCTATCATTGAACGATGACCGAATCATTTTCAAAACCAATACATGAACAAATTGGTCATCGAATTTGAACGAATAATACAGCTCTAGCATGTACATGAAGGGTTCACATCAAACATCTTTTACATACAGTCGAATCGTATCATATGATCGGAATGATTCATTTCAGATCAGAAATGATAACTCTAGATAACTGCTTTGGCGGACTGTAGTGTACTAAATTAAATTGTTGCTGATGATCTTCTTGCTATGGCAACTCTTAATTCTTTCATTAGGTACTATTAAAATTAAAAATAAGCAAAAGCTTACATCCAATTTTAATTCGGGTTTTCCCCGAAAGAAATGATAAAAGCGTTGCTACCCTCCTCTACGATACATAATCTGAGTCCGAATCAGTTTTGTTTCAGCTTTTGAGTAGAACGAACTTGGTTTGCGTTTAGTCTGGAGAGATCGGGATTATATTTAACTAAAAAATAATTTCGCTTCCGTGCAGATGGCTCTTATGAACACAGGCCTTACTGGCCATCTTAATCCAGATAATATTCCATTACCAAAAATAGACCAAAAGCCGCAAATATTAGGCTGTTTCAGCGTCAACACCGATCGTGTCTATGAAGCTTCGGCGGAGAACTTCCGCTACTTCCGAATGCCAGAGAAATTCCCTCTAGATCTTAATGAGGGATACGGCCAGGCGATATCAAGGAATGAAGATCTCATGCAAGACGAACGCCTGAGGCACGTATTGAAGTTTATTTATCATCATAAGGAGGAGCTCCTTTCGAATGCGATCTCATCCGAGGCTAGAGCTGTGAAAGACTTTGATTTCATCTGCTTCCGTGGTTTGCTCAAAGTGATTATGTGTACGCCGTACGAGTTACGTAGAGATTGGTGTGTCCATGCCACACGTTATAAGGGCAATATCTATCTCAGTGAGAAGGAAACTGATCAAAACCGATACGAACGTGTAAATTTGGAGGACTATCAGAAGAAGTTTCTTTCATATGGCTACAAGCTCCAGCAGTATTGTTTAACAACTCAACCCACTGAGGAACCGATTACAAATGTTCCCGTCAATGAGTGCTCTGAATTCTATTGTGTTCACAAGAGACAGCTTCAGGGCATGAATCTTCTCTACGGCGCTCAGGTTGAAGGTGCATATAGCAAAACTGTCTTCCACGATGTCGAGAGCAAAAGTACGTTAAACAACATCAAATTTGTTAAGATCAAGTGCTGTTTGAAGCCGGGAAACAAACGTCAAGAGCAAAACTTTTTACGTTTCAAATGCAAGGATTGGTGGAGTCAGTGTTTTCTTGCTGGAGTTGAGCATCTAATGGTTGGCTATCGCAATGAAGAGGGACTCGTGGACGAGGTTAAGCATGTGGATGTGTCTTCCTTACCGAAAATGGGAAAGGTACGTCATTATATGAAAAAAAAAAAAAAACTATGAAGTAATCCCAGTGTATCCGTACATACAGTCCTATCTTTCTTTCAAGTGCATTTCCTCTCGTCAAGTTTATTGTTATCAATAATACGTGCATATGTATATTGTTATCAGTAATTTATCAATATTAAACTCCCTAATCTATTTAAACAAACAAAATAATCTAATGCACTTTTTTTTTTATCTCCGTTTAGAAATATTGGAATCCATCGCAGTGTCTAGATTTCCTAGCGAAATTTCTTCAAATGGTCAAGCATGAAATGAGGAATGTCGATTGCCCTCATACGGTGTACGAATTTCATTTCGATCCTCGTTCGAGGGCGATCACCTATCGAGTCCATGGCGGGAAGTCTTCCAACACAATTTTGCCCGATTGGTACATTGCAATGTTGCAATAACTATGCTGCAAAAATTTAATTACATTATTAAATTAAAAGCATAACACTTTCGATTTGAAATTATTTTCCATTCTCAAAGACATGAATAGGTCTTTAATTTTTAGAAACTAAGTTTGGCCCAAAAGCAATTATCTTTAATCAAGTCCCAAATGTACGAAATAAAATATTTTAGGCAGATATGTACATTGTTTTTTTGAATCCAGGGAAAAAACCATCAACGTTTTTTTTACGGCTCCACCTTTTGCGAGCGTCTTACAAACATCCAAGAGCATTACTGTCATGCGTGAGCTAAAAAAATCACTGCTCTTCGGAGTTCGGATACGGCACAAGCCTCTGGATATATCAAATCACAAAATGTAGAGTTGTAAGAAGCCATGCCTTGGTCCTCTATCGATTACTGATTTACTTAGGTGGCAGTTATAGCTATCATTGAAAATTTTGATTTCCAATTTTAAGACGATTAAGCAAACAATATTGGCTTTCATTGGTATCAAAATGAAGCTAATCGCTTGTAGTTTTTTTTTTTTACAAGCAAAAATACTTAATTTTGATTAAAACTTTTCTTTAAATCCAATTTTATTATTTTACTGATCTACACCGATTTTAATGAACAGCTGATTGACGTTTCTTTAATTTGGAACACATACTACGTTTACACGCAGGATCAAGAGATCGAGTTGAGATTTCGATCTAGGTTTATCTGCACACCGAGTTGAAAGATTAAAAAATCGAAATGGGGTTGAACTGACAGATGAGTAGACAAGCATTCTTTTCGTTTTTTTTTCTGTTTTGTTGTTTTGCTAACCAAAAAAAAATATTTCCCAATTCCATACAAGGAAGAACGAACAAAGAATTGGTTTCCCCACCCCAGAGAAAGAACATAACACAAATGTCATTTCAATGACATGACCCAGCTCCACAAATAACCCAAATAGGTTATTTGTGCCCAGCTCTGCTAGCTGTGTCGATTTGAGTCAACCCCATGCGCTTATATGAATTTTATATATATTATAATCTTAGCCCGGGTTGAACCGTGGTTAAATCTTGAATATAAACGCTCTAACCGTTCCACTGATATATTCCAAATTTGTACCTATTTAGTGTAGGAACACAGAGATGTCTTGATATAAAATCAAACATTTGATACATGAAATATTTCTTGTCTTCAAACTATTTCCACTTGAAAAAATATTTTTAGAGCATCAGCGCTATCCACATGTAGTGAAGACAAAGTGGCAAGTTACTCCAAATCTGTTTATTTCAGTTTCCTGTTTTGTTTTTATTGCGTTCCTCGCTCGGTTTATCAATGTTTGACATTCCCGTTATACGATCTGAAATTACTTAATCGAACAATTCTTCGGGCATTTTTTGTAAACATTTTGTTGCTTAAAAGTAATAAATAAAAGCAAGTAGATAAAAATATCTACCTCGTATCCGATGGCTTTCATGGACACAGGCCTTAGCGGCCGACTCAATCCAGATGACAATATTCCGTTTCCCAAAATGGAAAAGCCCCAAATTCTTGGCTGTTTTAGTATCAACACGAATCGCGACTACGAAGCGACTGCGGAGAACTTTCGCTACTTCCGTATGCCACACAAGTTACCACTAGACCTGAATGAGGGATATGGCCTAGCCAAGAGCAAACAAGAAATCATTCAGGATGAACGTCTGGATCATATATTGCAGTTCATATACCATCATCAGGAGGATTTATTGTCGAAGGGGGATCAGCCCAATGCCAGAGGTGTTGGAGACTTTGACTTCATTTGTTTTCGGGGTCTTCTCCGCCTGGTAATGTGTACACCTTACGAGACGCGAGACGACTGGTCTATTCACGCCACACGTTATAAGGGCAATATTTACTTAAGTCAGACGGAAACCGACCAGAAACGACACGAACGTTGGAATCAAAATGAAAACCAAACCAAGTTTCTCGCTTATGGTTTTAAGTTTGAGCAGTTTTGCATGACAACAGATCCGGCGGTTGAGCCAAACACAAATCTGCCGGTTGACGAATGCGAGGAGTTCTGTTGCATGTACAAGACGAAACTGCAGGGTATGGAGCTGCTATTTGGAGCCGAAGTCGATGGTGCTTACAGTAGTACGGTACACCAGAATGTGGAGAGCAAAGATGTACTAAACACAATCAGGTTTGTGGAACTCAAGTGCTCCTTGCGACCGAGTAACGAGCGACAGCAGCAGAACTTCTTCCGATTTAAGTGCCGCAATTGGTGGTGTCAGTCTTTCCTCGTTGGGATTCAGGATCTCATGGTTGGCTATCGTAACGACAAAGGTCTGGTAGATGAGATAAAACATATGGAAGTTCGCTCTTTGCCGAAAATGGCTACGGTACATACATTTTCCCTCCAATTGATATGTATTAAAATAATTTTCTTTGTTTCACTTTTTAGAACTTCTGGACTCCATCACAGTGCGCGGATTTTCTGGTAAGATTCCTGCAAATGGTCAAACATATAATGAGCGATGTCAACTGCCCAGACACGGTGTACGAATTCTACTTTGATCCTCGATCAAAGAAGATCACTTATCGAATTTATCGCGGTAGGTCGTTGCACACGATTTTACCCGATTGGTACACTACGATGCTGCAACAACGCACCAGCACAGGCTTAACAAGAACTATTTCGAACGCTTAAAAGAACAAAGTGACTGCATTGCATTTTTAAAGACAATGAATAAAGTTGTTTATTTATCTTCTTTTTTTAATAACAAATGACCCTTTGGTTTGAGTTTATTTTCAATGATTCTTTTCCTTTCGTCGGCTTTTTCTGTTTGCTTATGAGCGTAGCGTTTTTTTGCGTAGTCCAGCTCTTTGAGGGATTGTACCATTTTTTTGGCGATCTCTTGCTGTCGGATGATTCTTTTCTTTTGGTTCGTCTGTGGGAGAAGTAATGAATGAATGCGTTTCATATGAAGGTGGGTACTTACTCCTAGCGGTGTTATTCGTCCATCGACATATGAGTAGTCTGGAAGGTTGGTAAGTGGCCCAAACGTATTTGGATTTGAGGGAAGGCCATGGTCTTCTCGCCAATGCTGATCCAGAAGTGTTTGCGATGTCGAGAGGTTTCTCGTCAGAACTGGAACAGTTTCAGATTGATTTTAATATAATTTGATGATAAATTGTAGTTTATATCATTACCTTTAGAGGTGGCAAATATTTGCCGAGAATTAGCAACTATTTTCAACATTTTCAGTGATTATTTCGAAACAGAAACTTTCATGCAAATAAGCACAACCTAACCTTTAATTATGTGGATGTCAAGATATCAGCTGTTTGTTAATAGTTGTGTAATTACTGTGCTGCCAAGTCTGAAGATTTTAAATTGCTAATAGGGTGTATGTAGATAGTTGGTTATATATATATAGTTGCTAATATAGTGCTTAATAATTTTAAGTTTAGCTTCATATTTAATTATTCAACCACTAAGCTGCCTACTTTGACCTGTTTTAACACCATGATTGACACGTACATGACCATCCGATGGTCCAAATTTTCGATGACGCTGAAGCATAATTGAGGTTCTATGCCGTTAATGTGCCGAATTATCTGATCCTTTAGCTCTTGAATTATTGCTGGCTTAACGACGTACACCTTTCTTTCAAATAACCCCAAACAAAGAAGTCCAACTGTGTCAAATCACATGATCACGTGAGATAACATGGTTCAAATTGAGTTAGTCTGAAATTGAGAAATGTCAAATGAAATGCAGAAAAAAACTTGACGTTTAGGTATGATTCACATTCAATATCGGCCCTTAAAATTTAACCACCCTTTAGTTTGCTGTCAATGATTTTCTACAAAAATATGCAAACATGTTTTTCCAAAAAAGTATAGTCTAGCAGCACTTAGTTTAATTTTATTTACAAAGAACCGTTAATCTTACAGTTTCCGGTGGCATCATTTCGTATTGAATAATTTTAAACGACTTTGCGTTAAATTTTACCAATAATTTAGCGCAAAATGGAAAAAACGTCGGGTGAAACTGCTAAATAATCAACAAGTGGTGAGTATCTAATTAGATGTTTTGTTTTCTTTCGAAATTTACTCTTAGATAGTTTTACTTGCGAACATATGTGTATCAATGTTAAAGAAAGATGAGCCGCCATATTTTTTTAGGAAGTTACTTTTTTTGTAGATTTCTTATACACTTCCGTCCATAGCCACCCAAAATCATTTAGCTTTCTGTTGCGGTAGATTTCTCGTCACCTCCACTTGGTATATGCCTAACTTTCAACAAAAACGCTCTGCACTTTGTATTTCCGATAATCCGTAGGTGTTGTTGCTTTTGTAGAAAGACTCAAGATACAGATATGCTCGCAGAGTGGATTGGATCTAGATTATTCGACGGATAAGTCTAAAATTCTTTATTGCCTAATTGCTCTCCAACGTGAAAGACAACTAAATTATTGATTCACTTACGAGCTGTGTCTTTGAATAAGTCACTCTTACCGATGATTGTTCAAAGTTGCACCTCCTGTTGGACAAATAATAGTAATAAAAGGATTACAAGTCCAATTCTATTGCAAAGTTAAAAAAAAGATCTCAACTATTTACATTTATTCTTATTCGCTTAAATTACAAAATCACAGTTACATCAGTCAATTTTTTTTTTACTGAAAATCGGTTTTAAAAAAATCATAAATTATTTTACTTATCGTTGCACCTAATTGCCTGCCAAGTTGACCACAAGGAATAGATGCTAGTAGCTGTCTGGCTTCCTCCTCCGATCCACAGGCATCGTATGCCATAAGAAGCGACCTAGGAGTTGGATACACACCAACAATTGCTATAGCTCGCTCCATCGACAGCGTTCGCAATTGTAAAAGTTGTTTGATGAATACATCGCGTACAGTAAGGCCACTGTTGCGCATCGAACCCTCGTAGAAATCTCTGAATTTTAAAAGGCCTACTGTTGAATCATGCGGACTACATCGTTGAATGTCTTCCTTGGCGGTGCTTATTAAAAGTTTATCTTTGTAGAGACGGATTAAGCAACTTGTCATTGCCTTTAGATACACAATTGATTCCCAGTGGTTGTTGGTGAATTTGATTTGGAATCCACCATGGACTTGGGTATTTACAGCTGACTGCAGCAGTGTTGGTACTGGCAGTCCTACGTGCTCGTTGTTACCGTAGTGTTCTATGAGGTAAATCAAATTCTGGATCTTACTGCTTTTTAGACGAAATTTCTGCTCGTGAAAACGTCCATCACGAATGCTGCTAGCGAAGTCATCCATCCGCTTGCGTTCAACTATGTAGGGTAGAACTAGCTCCTTGCCACGCTCATCTTGGCAAACCCAGGCAAAATCTCCGACTGTAAGTCGTCGCACTTCATGTGGAATCTCTAATTTATCGATGTAGTCTCGAGTTTTGTCGAATGATTTCTTCGATTTGCCATTGGTTTCCTGAACGTCTACAAGAAGAAGTATGCGAAACGTACCCGGACTCATGATAATCTGTTCGTTGGCTTCTTCGATTGCCTGTTGTTTGGCCTTTTCCTTAGCGGTGGGTTCCTTTTTCTTGGCTTCCTTCTTGGATTTTTGTACTGCTTTTATGACAGATTGCACTTCCTCAGAATAAGCAGTTGAAGTTGTGTTTAGAACTGAGCCTGGATTACCTTCTTGTGCTTGTTGGAGTTCCTGGTCAATCAACTTGCAGAGTGTGGGCCCAAAGCCGCGCAGAATTGCACAATCTCTGCCCGTGGCAAGCGGTAGGGGAAATTTCCTCAGCGAATTGAGAGCTTCACGTATGGTATACTGAGATTTTGAGCCTTTTTGTTCGGCTTCTTGTAACCAGCGTTCCATCCAGCGTTCGAACATTGGATTGGGCTTTTTCAGGATAATTTCTATTCTCTGTAGTTCTGCCATGATTTATCCGAGTTTTGTAAATTAAATTCAAATGGGTCTTGTTTTCTGTTTCGAAATAAACAATCAAACGTCAAAAGCCATAAATTGGGCTTACACAGTAAAGTGACTGACACAGATTTAAACAGGGTGCTTGTGATGCAGAAAAATTTAACCTTGTAGTATTTGTGACGCCAATGTCCGAACGAGGATTGCGTTCCACATATGTGAAATGTAAATAAAATGTGACAGTTCGCAAAAAGCATTCGCTTATTTGCGGAAAAATCAGCGAACTGCGGATTTCTTCCCAGAAACTATTTACAATTTACCATTTAGCTCTTGAGATCTATTTCTTGTTGCAAACCTTCAAATAGTCATTGTTTTCTATTCCGTAAAATAGTCACCTAAGCATCCAAATTCGATGATAATTCTACAGGAAAAGCTTCAAGTTTAGGAAACAGGAAATAGTTGGTGGATGTTTAAATTCATGAACAAATGATGGGAGCATCGTTCAACTCGTTTTTTTAATTTGCGTATTAACTTTCAAATGCAAAAATTTAATCGCTTTATTCCATTTTTCCATATTTGAAAAACTCTGACATCCACTGACAGAAACGACTAACAAACAACACCTCAATGTCCAAAACCAGATAAGAAATCTTAATCATAATGGCAATAACGACTATTCAATCAATTTACATCGATGACTGTTTAACTAAATTCTACTTCAATTGCTCAAACATAAATAACTTGTCGATTTTAAACAGCAATCTGACATTTTTAAGCCGGCAAACTTGACACTTGAATGATGTTATTCAATTTTATCTACCACCCTTTCCCCCTAAAAAAAGGCATTATACGATTACCGACAATGATGCATGCATGGAGGCTTAAGCTAATATTTTTAATCAATTATTTGTGTTAATATTATAATCCGTAGTTGGACTATATATTTTTTTTTCCTTTATTCTTTGCACTATCTTCTACTGGGCTTAGACATGTCGGGATTATAGTTCATATTTTCCTACAAGAATAGCTTAAGCGATGTCTGACGCTATACTCTAAATTTAGGGTCAAAATATAGTTCGAAATAAGGTACATACCCCAGTGTTGCCAGCAGTTTGAAGTGAAATACCCATCACAAACGTTGAAATATATTTTTTTCCATTAATGCAGTTTGAAATAAACTAAAATAAATATTTAATTTGTGTTAGAGACTATCCTGTGTGAAATTCATTTACCAGAAAAAAAAAAAAAGAAAAAGAATTGCGACGGATATGGAACATCTGTCAATAAAATTTGACAGCTCGCAAGAGGAATTCGCTTCACTTCAAAACTTTTAAAATTCAACTTCTTTGACATAACTCTAGAGAAATTAAGGTCTCTTCTTGGGACGTAGTAAAAATGTCAATTACCTGTCTTCAATGTGCTAAAAATCGTTTGTTCACAGTTCGTCCATTTGCTGATCGCGGAGCTGCGAATGGACCTTAAGGGTATTAAGTAGAATTACGGTATAACTCTGTAGACGACGGTTAATCTCTGTTTTTCAAATTTTATCGGCTTTAAACGGTTAGCTGATAGCTTAGATTTATTTTGGATAAGTTTGTTGCCTTTGCACTCTTCTAAACAGAAAATAGGCAACCGCTGAGCAACAGGAAGTGACTTGGTAGGGAGCATACACTTCTAATTCATTAATAAAATCTCGTCAGATGAAGTATGCCCAACTACAGCATCATTCTCTCAAAAAAAGAATCACTTAAGTTGAGCCAACAGACATGAGTTACATTGCGACAAAGGCTATGTGACAAATGCAACTACATATGTATGTATGTAGGTATAATGGGTGATTCATTTAGATGTACTTTTTTAAAAGTAAAATAAAATAAAAAATTTGATTTAATTCGTTTTTTTTTTGTTATCAAAGGAAAGTACTATTCTTGACATTTATTTGGCCATAACTGTGCCTAACATGTTTCATTCTGAAGTTCCAGTTTTCGATGATGAATCAAAACCCAGTAAAATCGGTTTATCATATAATCTGCACTGATTGTGCGAAAAAGTTAAGAATGGGAATGCCCTTATTTGATTTGAGAGAAAACTCCGCCATGTGCTTCTTTGAAGAGAATAGAGATCTGCAACTAGGAAAGCAGAAACAAACAACTGTAAATAAAAAAAAATATCACGTCCATGTATCACTAAAAGTCTCAGCACCGACGGACAGAAATGAAATTTAAAAATGACTATTTTTTCACACATTTTATGTTTATGACACAAATTATCTCAAATGTGCTTCTCATCCTTTTATTCAATCCATTCTTGCAAGAGCTTTTATTCTAACAAAAAAGCTTTCACAACTTTTATGTTATTTTTGTAAAATTTATTACACGTACACCCCCAACAACACAGCTGATTTGGTCCTTTTTAAACAGACGTTTCGTAAGCCACTGTCAGGCCTACTTGCCGGTTATTTCAGCGTGAATTCTCTTCTACCTTGTCGCTTGAAATTGGGAATTCTATCCACAGGAATGATAACAACATACAACCTGCTGGCTGGCGCTCGAATGTTAAAACCTCCCTCAATACATACTCCCACAATGTCGCCGCAAAAACAAAAAAAAAACACAGCTGCTTCTGTCGACCTACCACCATGAATGATGATGGCAGACCGTCATAGTCGTGCTCTCCGTTCAAAGTCTTCAGTTGTAGTCCTACGGTCGACTCGCGTACTTGTTGTCCATACGTTTTCGTGGTAAAAAATTACGATATCGTATCGAGAATACGATTACACCTGTGAATTTTTACTCCAAAAAAAAACTTGAATCGAATTCGTGATAAATGGATTCAAAATAAGTTTCTTTTTTGAAATTATCTGCTCAATCAATAATTTTGTTATATTTAAAAAAAAAAAAAAAAACCGTCAAAAGAATGTCTTTAAAACGGTGACGGTTGACGTTGCATTCGCATCGTGCTTCTAACGGTTGACGAGAGGTCGTCCTTCTCTTTTGAAAGAAGTGTTTTGGTTTCCCCAAGCAAGCAAAGTGTCCACTTGGCTTAACTTACAACGGGAGAGTGGTGAGGTATTATGCAAGCGGTTTTCTACATACAAAAATGTGCATGCTAATTTTAGGGTAAACCGGGTCAAGGGTTAGTTAAGTGACGGTTCGGAAATTCTTGTTCTACGGATGCAATCGCACGAATAGTGTTTATCTCAAGTTGGTGG
Organism: Chalcosyrphus nemorum; assembly: GCA_949716465.1. Taxonomy (NCBI): domain Eukaryota; kingdom Metazoa; phylum Arthropoda; class Insecta; order Diptera; family Syrphidae; genus Chalcosyrphus; species Chalcosyrphus nemorum. The sequence goes on along the minus strand of OX454332.1, from coordinate 78,313,768 downwards.
TTGTTGTTATGTAAGAGTCGGGTATCCTTGATAAAAAGTGAAAATCGTCTGGCGTACATAAACTTCCTGTGACAAGATACGAATTTGTTTGAAATTCAATTTGGATAAAAGCACAATAGATACCAATTCCAGGATGCACACTTCTGATGAAAGGATATATAACTAAGGATACAAGGACCTTTGATTTTTGATACATTCGACAACTGTGAGAGGTATGGTGCTTATTTTTTTGAATGAGGAAGGATATTTTTGGCGTTTGTGGTGTTAATTATTTACAAAAACAAAAATCGATTACAGTGGGTGGTATATTTTGAAGGGCGTCATTAAATATTTGACACATTTTTGTCGAAAAGTGTCACATTTTTAAGTGAAATTATACCAAAAAGGAGCTATTAAAAATTAATTGCTTTGCAATTTCATCACAAAATATGGGACTTGTTGGCACTTTTTTGAAGAGCGGTGGGCCGTCTTTCGGAGTGGCATGGGCAATTGAAATGAGTTTTTGAAGGTTCAGTGGTACTGGCACTTAAAATAGCCAATTAAACTGTATTTTGGGGTTTTTGGTATTTTTATTGTCGTATTTAAAGTTCAGATATGTTTTTAGTTGGCATTGGTTCTGTGAACTATGCCTTACTGGGAGTTATTCGGACTTTTGAATAATTAATTATGATTTCACGTGAAAACAATTGTAAACTATTGGGTCCCTTTGAATAGTAGCTGTCACAAATGGCAGTGGCGTCACAATTTCTCAAGGTTTAAAGAAAATACCATTCAAACTTAAAATCTTGCCTAGTGTGAAACTGGACAGCTTTTTGAGACTGCTACAATGCCTGAGCCCACTATGTCCTCTTCAGAAGAGGACTTATTTAAAAGTCCTACGATAAAATGTGTGACAGATTTTTTCTTGAGATAGAACTGTGATAAAAGTGTTTCTCCCTTTCTTCAGTTTCCATACCCAAGGCAAATAAAAGCTCGCGCCTTAGTCGTAAAGAGCTCGGGTTGATAACATGATCATCTATAGCCGTGTTTTATTCGAAAGTGTATAGCCAGCTCAGTAAATTTTTGCAAACAAAACAATAACAAAATTAAAAGTGAAGATAATTTAGTCAGTAAACAAAAGTGAACATATAGTATGGAGAAAGTCGACTCATAGATGGCGTAGACTCCAAATGTAGACAACATCCATTACTTGGTTTGCGCTGATAGAAGAATTTGTTCGTTAATGGTTGTTGTCTACAATAATCTAATTTTCGAATGTGATTTTTGCAAGTATAAATGAAAAGTGAGTTTTGTGAAGAGCTGGTTATACACTTTCCAATAAAACACGGTTTATGTATTCTTATAAAAACTACATTTCTCTTACTTAAATCTTTTCATATCTTAAAAGGTGACATTAATGCCTTAAGGGTCATGTTGTTCGTGGTTCTGGAACAAGTTTGAGCGGCCTTATATTCATTCTAAGCAAATTTGATTCTTGAATGAGCAGATTTTATTAGATGGCTTATTTCCCAATGGATGTATTTTCTCCTACTAGTAATGTTGATTGAAAAATGTGAGGACTAATTCGCCAATAGAAACAGAAAGATACAAGTAGAATTGTAATCCCTTAGTGAATGAAAGGTTTAGTGCTAAAACCCCATTCATATCTATTTAATTTTTACAGAGAGGAAATTAAGTATTTCTCTCCAAAAGTGGAGATTTATTTTAACAGGAAAAACTGTGAATTACAAACGAATGCAAAAATTGTATAAAATTTTTACCCAATAGTATGGACATCATCCAATATTGCCAATCTCACCATTACTTGGACAAAACTTGATATGGCATGGATAAGTCTCTTCTTTAATGGATTATAAATGACTTATGAGTTCAGTTCAGTCGTCGACTCTCTTTCCCATTTTTACCCCATCCTATTCGCAGGTCACTGTACCTTAGCCCGACTTAAATCAAAATAAAGAGATTTCTTACAGAGGATCCCTTTTTTTCCAGCAAAAAGGCTACAGATAACGGTTATAACAAAGTACACATTCCTTGAAGCTTTAAAATCGGAACAAGTGCCATATTTAGTGAGAGTTAATGCCTTACACCAACAAAATAAAGTTTTATTATTTTCAAAATCAAGTTCAATAAATTAGTTACGTTCACTTGAAAGCACTTTCGTATTCTTAGCACGAACAAGTAGTTTGTAGTAGTAAAAAGTATCTATTCGACTAGTTACATTGACAGGATAGAAATAAACATTGCACATACAAAAAAAAAGCTATTAATGCCAGCACGTGCTAGGTATATTACTTTCAATATTAATGCCGTGTTGTTCTATCTGAGATTTTATATCCATTTCAGAACGTTTACTCTAATAATATACTACTATTCGTAGTCTATCATTTAAGTAATTACTTCAAAGTGCTGGAATTGTATTTTCCAATTAAGGAGTAATCACCTTAATGGACTATGAATCTTGCATATTGTAAAGCCATGAAGAACGAATAAATTGCACTAAGAACACTTAAATTAGAAAAAGTTATTTGTTTTTTTGTTGCAAATTGCTTATTTCCTCAGTTGGTCGTAACTCATGTACAGCATTTGATATTCTAATCCCGATTGGAGAACGGGAGCAATATATTTTGTTGATAGGTCGCTTTCGCTTCCGATAAATTATTGTTCTTGATGTTCTTTCTCAGGCAATTTGTATCCTGAAAAAAAAAAATATTGTGGTTGTCATCCGCAGGCTCTAAGCTATGAATAGTTTTTTTTATTTCAAGTATTTTTAGCATTGAATGAGTGTTTAATTGAAGGTGACGTTATAGTTTTTGGTGGATAAATGCCTAATTAATTAATCTTCCTAATTATTCTAAATAAAGATAATTTAAAATACATAATTTGTAAATAAATCTCACTACTAAATTAAATAATCTTACTAAGCTAAATAAACTGTATAAAACAACTAACATAATGAATCCCTATAAAACTCAAAACTACAAATTCTCAACTACAAACACTAAATCAATTAAAACACCAACATCCTAACCTTTTCTATTATTTTCCAAAACTAGTTTTCAAAACATCTACTCTATTTTTTTAAAAAACCAATTCTACTACATATTTTACAACTTCTCACAAATTCAAGCACTCTCTATCAAACCTAACTTAAGCCGTGTTTTTTTCGAAAGTGTATAGCCACCTCTGAATAAAACGTCCATACTCACTTTTATACTCACTTCTTATTTTTAACTTCAAAATGACATTCAAATCATAGATGGCATAGACTTTATTGTAGACAACAACTATTAACGAATAGATCGTACTGTCAGCGTAAAACAATTAAGGGTTGTTGTCTACGATTTTAGTCTTTTTTAGTCTACGCCATCTATGATTCGACTTTCTCCACACTTTATATTTACTTTTGGTTACTGAGTAATTTATGTTCACTTTTCGTTCTGTATTTGCTTTGTGTGAAAAAGTGGCTTTACACTTTCGAAAAAAACACGGCTTTACATACAACTGAGCATGATGACAGCTGTGGCTCTGTGGCTGGGGTGGGGGTAGATATTGGATGAGAAATATTTAAGGTTTGTGACTTTGCTAGCTTCAATTGTAAGTAGTTTTGTTCCCAGCTTGTGATGCTCGATTCATACGATTGGTTCTCGCAGTCAGCATTTTCTAGGTCTAGTCTAGGTTTAGTCATAAATTTCTAAATTTTGGCAAATTTGTGTTAACGGAGATTAAAATTTAATTTTGTAATTTTCCTGTATTTGGTGCATGTTTCTAATATAATAATAAAAATAAAGTGCCCGACTGGGTCGTACGTACTTGCACCTTTGTGTAGTTAGTTGGATATGAATGGACTTTAAAAAATTAAATTATATATAAAAAAATTTTGTTTTTAATTCATCATAACATTAAATGCCATACTTTTCAATTTCAATTCAATTTTGCTTACGTTTTGATTTTGACCAAAATCACGCTTTTCAAAACAAAGTATTGAGCAGGACGCTTGTTTTGTCCGACACTGTATGTGCCAAAATAGTGCTAAAGATCATCGGCGAATAATTGTTTGAACCGGAATATGAGCTATTGATGTGCCCAAGTGCATCAAATGGATGAACTGCATTAGAAGAATGCATCATCTTCCAAACCACAGGAGTGTTTGTGTTCCACGTATAATGCTGTTATAAGTTCACTCCATTGATTCTTCACAGCTTTTTTTTCCAGTAACGGGGTAGCTTGCCGCTTTTCTCTTAACGAGTTGGTGGAAGGATTCAAAGTATACACTATTTAGGACCGGCTATTTCGATTCTTTCGGGTAATTTTGAATTTTTTTTAGAGCTTTACACAGATCAACTTGACTTTACTGTATATTGTATTGCAGGGCTTCAGTCCTCTTAAGTACTGGTACTTTTACTTTAATAGCCAGCAAATGATACTTGAAAAAGAGCTAGTGTAAGAGTTTTTCAAGAATTTAGGTCTAGTCATGTTCTCATGCCCAAGAGCTGTCTGGCTTATATGCAAGTAGCCTTGGCGATGATCGATGAGTGGTCTACCAGGAATGGGTTTTTTGTTAATCCTCTCAAGACGAAAGTTGGTCTCTTTACGAATCCTTCACCATCGTCAAATATTTATGAGTAATTTGGAATAAGAAGTTTCTCTGAACATCCCAGTTTTCCGGCTGTGTAAGGGTGCTTTTCAGAAAGACGTGAGGGTTGTCACCGAAAAAGGTTCCCTGGTTCCCACAATAATAGCATTTCTGGTTTATGTGTTGGTTGTTTGGCGGAAGGATCCTTCTCGTAAATACGTGTTTGTCTATTGGGACAGACTACAAAGAACAGTTTGTCTCGGGTGCACGGGATCCTTTCCGAGTATTCGGGGCTCTGCTCTAAGCGCACTGCTGAATCTCCCTCCTCGTGATACTAATAAAAGGGGTGTTCGTTAAAAGTCTTCCACAGACTCAGGCGAGGTGGCTTTTGATATAAGCCGCACTGGAGCTTTGATGATCTTGCACCATATCTACCCTATCGCTCTAGTCTTGTGGATATGCTGTCTGATGCTATGACTCCAAGGCTTCAGTTGTCGGGCAAGTAGGAGTTTGGTATTCAGAACTGGCTACGGCCAGAGTCTGAGGCAGGAATGGAGCGCAAACTGATCAGAGGATCAAGGGCTGCTGCAAGACTGGTACCAGACTGCAATACTCATTGGCATAGATTTGCAATTCTAATCTACTTTGACCAGAGAAGTTTCTTATCCTTAACTTACTCTTCAATATTCCCCTTCTTTGGAAAGTGGAACAGTTATAGTTAGCCGAGTCAGACTGGTCATTATCCGCTGTCTTAAGGGAACAACATTAGCATTAAAAGAATTGACCGAAAGCCCTCTGATCTAGGATTGCTTCTGGGATTGATTTGACTGAAACTACGGAACTAATCATGAGCATAATCATCATATGCAGCGGTCAACAGAGAGGAGAAGAAAAGAGCACTTGTAACTCAGCAGGGGAGTCTTGGCTTAACCTTGGCAATGTTTTAGAAGAACTTTGAGCAAATTAAAGCGAACTTAAGAAGTTGATCGTGTCTGCATTTTCCTGTCATTAAAGGTTAAAAGCATGTCACCAATGCATACTCAAAGTTATATACAGGATTCCGTAAATCCTGAAAAGAAACAAGCATCACACTAACCTGTGTTGTTGAGAGGAAGCGGGAGGATGCCACCGCCACGTGGAAAAACATAAAAAAAAGAAGAAAAACATTAGTTGGACGATGGTTACGGTATCATCCTTGCACTCAGCTGCTTAGAAAATTAAATTAAATCCTGTCATTTCTGTATATCCACTAAACTGTTATTGCTTCATCAGACAAATAGAAGAGGCATTCGCTCTAAAAGATTACCTAATAATCCAATTATGTTGCGTATACGTCCCGGACATGTAGTTGGCCTCATAAAAATCATTGTTCCGAATTTATATTGTCCTTTTTGTTTAATTAAATTTTTATGCTCAGTTCTAATGGCAAAGTTCAAATGCTTATATTTGGAATTGAAATCAAATTCACCGTCTAGTCGGGCACTTTAAAAAGTCCTGTCGAATAACCTTTTGAAGTCGTATAATAATAGAATTGAAATCCTGAGAAAGTCGAAGCCTGTTACATGTGAGTTATATTCATGTCCTTTAATTGAAGTTCATATTTGCTTTGCTATTTTTGTGCTCAGTAACAAGGATATAGTGCTGTTTCTTTTTCATTTCCTTTTATGCTGACGAAATCTAATGGGGAGGCGGGTGGACTTGGGCGATTCTTTTGAATATCGATTGACAGGCAATTATTATTGATTTTTTTTTGTTTTCTTCTCCTCGATGGAATTTGTAACACTTTGGGGGGTAAGACAACTTACCACCTACCTCGAGAGCACAAACTAATTTCCATTGAAGATTGGGTTCATCGAAATATTCCATAAAGGATAACATAACCGTGGTGGTGTATGTTTGCTTCTATTATTTGCTTATTTGATGATTCTATTCAAGTGAATGTGTCTGTGCATGGTGACCATTTTTGTGTCATATGCAGGACATGCTGCTGGTTTTATTCTTTTTGCTTATTCAAGTGGCTTAATCAAATATCTGGGTTCAATTTCAACACACATTTCAATCAAGAACGTGTGCGGCTGTCTGTGTTTTGCTCTGTAAGACTTTAAATGTAATGGTGGAGGAAAAAATACACATCATGCATGCATCCATGCGATATGTTCAATTGTGAGGACTTTTGTGAGACGGTATCTGGCGTCTATCGGCTAAATAAATACTAATGGAGAGAGAATACTAATCAAAATTGATTAGAATCCTTACTCGGTAGTATTTGAAGTATAACACTAGCTTGCATTGTTTCTTGCCATGGAGTTTATTTAATGTGACATATGCTTGTCTCCTTGAAGAAGGGAGGATTCTTTTACTATTCGCACAATATGATCTAGGAGTTATTTGGATGGCGCTAAAGTTCGGGTGGACTTGGGCATCAATCAAAAAACTTCTTCAACTGGCTGCATCCAGTTGTGTGCGGCAAGATATTTGGTTAAGTTAGCCCTTAGTCCAAAAAACAGTGATAGGCATAGTTGATTCTTCGTCTGATTTTCGCGCTAATGTCATTGCTCTAGTTTATAGCGGAGCAGCTGAAGTAGACTAACTCCTTTGCCTTAAAATTTGACCCTTGAGTGCGTTATTCTTCATTCATTCTTCGTTCTTTTTTTTATGCAGGAGTGAGCACTATAGCATGTAGACACGACATACTCTTTACTACGTACTCGAGAGTCATCATCTAAACAGGGTCAAGGGTACTAACACTGCACTGAACAAAAGTAAGATGGCGGGGATTTTGTGACTGTCAATTACTGTCACTTACTGAATTCAATGTGGTTGATCTTTTTACCGAAAATTGAATTATTTCGGTTCGAAGAGAAGTTAATTGGCCTTCGCGGTCATAGAATTTGACTTTGACTTGAAGAATAAGGTTTATGCTAATAACCCAGCGACAATTCAGGCTCTCAAACGTAAATTGCGGCTATTAACTCACTAGTTCTCGATAATTCTGACCCTGGCCTGGTCGCTTACAACAGAAGCAATGGTCACATAAACGATGTTGTGTTCCATTCCTAAATGCCAACAATTCATTTAACAAAAACCTCCACACTAGCTGTTGACCCACCCTTTACAAATTTAACGACACTCAGTCTGAACGTCAATTAAGTCCAATCCGCGATTCCAATGTAAACACGTTGTTTAACCGAAGAGCGATCCATCATTGCAAGCCTTTGCAATGACAGCTGTCATATTTTTTTGACAGTTTGGAAATGCCACTAAATTTTCGTTGAAAGTTTGGGAACAGGATAAATTCTGCTTATAAGTTAATCTTACGCCTAATTATAACTTTTCAAAGCAGAAACTGACAGATTGTGTCAGCGTCTTGAAACCACATTACATAATTTAAATTGAAATGCTTTTTCTGTTTGATTTTCCAAAATTCGTGTCAGAAAAATGTGCACGTAATGTGATTACGGAACTGTTTGTACACACATGTTTCTCAGGAAAACAATTCTTTTTCGGATACCGAAACATGAAATCACATTAAATACATTTTGTTGGGTTAAAATTCATCGCACAATAAAAATAAAAAAACCCCAAAGCATTATTCTTGAGGTAAAGGCTTTTCATTTTGATTTTTATTTTTTTTGTTTATTTTATCGAATCGAATCACAGATCTGCTTTTATCGATTCACAGATGAGAGGAGATTTATTGTTTGTTTGTATTATTTGTTGTAAATGTCAAAAAATTTCCCTTGACAGCTTTTTGTCCTTGAGTGCGGTTATGTGGTTGTGTGTGTATCAGAGGGGAGGAAGATTTTCTTACATTTTGTATTTTATTAGAGGGAAAAACTTTTCCACAAATTTCCGCTTATGAATTGCACGAGTTTTTAGAGTGATGAAACAATTTGTATAAATTTTTGATGAAACTCATGAAAGCTGTATTACTTATTGTCAAATGAACAAAAATGACGAAAAGAATTATGTATTATCTTTGCGCTTGTTGGTGGCACACAAAAGGGAGAAGTTTTGTTGCGCAATTTTTATGGAGAAAATTTCACCGAACACAACAAATGCTTGGATTAAAATTGAAATAGACATGACCATGGCATGTGGTCTAGGAATGGAAATAGATAGGGCTTTTGTGATACATTTTGAGTTCTCGGAAATGGAAAACTATCTTTTGCTTTTAATTGTGAAGTTAGGAAAAAGGATCATCTTATACCTTCCTCTCCTGTTTTGATTGTGTAATAGTTTTTCATTGCAGTTACTGGACTGACTTTAATTAAAACAAAAAGAAAAAGTTGCATTAAAAGTGCTTTGCATGATAAAGCGCATTTAGTTCCAACTGCAGTATCAATCTGATAGTCTGGAGGTTTCAATTTTTACATTTTTTAAATTTGGCGAAGGAATGCACTCAGCTTAAGCATCGGGCTATGCGTGTTTCGTACTAACACATCGTTGAAAAAGCATCCTTATTTTAGAGCGCACAATTCGCTAGTTTCATCAGTAAACAACACGCGATACAACGAGACCACATCCAGGAAATAGTGAAGAAATTATTGGAGCCGTAGCAATCGCGCAATTCTTAACAGCTTGGCCTGTCGTATTCAGCAACTTTGCTGTCTCAAAGCCCATGATCTACATGACATTTGGTACTAACAAAATGGCGTTGCTTGTCACATAGCTTGTGAGACCAAGGCTCATTTCTGGCTGACCAGCATGGAAGTATTCATTGGTACTGCTGAAGAACAGGCCACTCAGATGACCGCGTATTTGACCCAAGGGTGCGATGCATCCATGCCACGAAAAAGTAATGGAAATGGGAGATCACCGGCGTACTGGTGAAACGATTGCATCGTTTCGTAGGTGCCAGCAGCGAGCAAGACAAAGACAAAGAGAAGACTCAGAAGAGATACGCGAAGATTTCCTAAGAAAAAGAAACCGAATCCTTCCACAAATTAAGAGAAGACCTCCAACGCAATCCATGGGGAAACGCCTACAAGATAGTTATGGACAAACTAAAAAGCACTGCAGCAACGGCACCGACATGCCCGAGAATGATGGATACTATAGTGAGCGGGCTATTCCCAAGGAAATACAGTACCCGCATCCCCCAAACCACAATAATGGGTAGGGAAATAATACCACCCGTCACAACTGTAGAAGTCCTTAAGTTAGTGGATTCAATCAAGAGTAACAAGGCTCCTGGAATGGACGGCATTCCTAACTTCGTCCTAAAAAAGGCCATTAAAGCCCAACCAGAGGCTTTTGCTAACCTCTATACAGCTTGTCTGATAAAAAGAAAGTTTCCCCTACAATGGAAACGACAGAGATTGGTATTAATCCCAAAAGGCGACAAGCCTCCAGAGTAACCGTCTTCATATAGACCACTGTGCACGCTAGACACAGTAGGAAAAGTGCTTGAGAAAATAATCCGCGGTAGACTAGACCAGTACATCGAAGGAGAAAATGGACTGGCCAAACTACAATACGGTTTCAGAAAGAAACGAAGCACAATCCATGCGAAGCCATATCGGGAATCAGATGGAAAGGAGGAAAAAAGCCGTACTGTGCCGTCGTTACCCATAGAACGAGAGATTGGAAATGCGGTAACCCCAAGGCGCCTAATAGGTTTCATGCTCTCAAGAAGCGAAGCTTGGGTAATTGCCGACAAAATTATTGCAAGCAGGAGCTACGGCTTGAAAACCAAACACAAAGAGTCGAAGAAGAACAGAGCCCTGCAACTCCTACGAAGGAATGCCTTTATCGGTGGTATCGTAGGGGGAACAGGACAGTTTTGGGGGGCTGTGGTTTAGCAAGCACGCAAAACATGCTAGAGCATGGAGTCGGGCATAACTTCGTAGTACTTCGAAAAAGTCCATCGCCTCTAGTGCATAAAAAAAAAAACCAAGGCTCATTTCCGTTCTCCTGTGTTGTGCTGGTGATTGTTTCTGATGCTTAAGCAAGAGGGCTCCTGAACGGGGACACTGAGGGTACACTGAGCCTGTAGATTTTGAGTTTGGTTATATTGAGCAATTGTGTCAGTTGTGTGCCAAAAAAAAACTTGCCATAAAGTGTTATTCTTAAACAGCGTTGCCTCCAAGGACTTGGTATCACATAAGTCCACATACCGTTCAACTATTGTCATTGCCTTCTACAAAGACATAAATTCCCATTACGGGTTTAAGTAGAGCGTTCCCCTTTTTAGCTTATCTGGGTGGCCATGATGTAAGTGGTAGGGTTTGGTGCTTATGATTCAATCATATTCACATCCATTTCATAGTAACAAGAGCAAACATCTCGCATGGAATGCACTTAGTGTATTCTAGCTCGAACACATAAAAAAAATCTGTGAATCACGAACGAATGCAAAAATCATATAGAAGTCTCACCAATTAGTTTGTACACCACCCTTCTACCAACACACTAACTTTTTCCTACCCCTTCTTCTCTATTTCAAATGAACCAGTGCCGTGTATGTCAGTAAAGGGGCATTCATATCCCTCTTTGTTACGATGTCCCATTAGTCTATTGGACTACTAAAACTTTTCTGATTCTACTCCGGAATCTTGCTGTCATTGTCCGGTCAGTATGACGTTTCTGCCGAATTAGGCTTTTTTGTGCTGTCGTACTCCGGACCATCGTGACCATTGAACCATCTTAACTAAGCCCATCCTTTATCGATGCCCCATTTGATCAAAACAATGACACTTTGACCCTCTCTTTCGTGTCCAAAAACCTGTCTACCTCCACAAGTAGGTAGTTCTGACTTTGCTTAAATTAGACTACTAATTTCTCTGATTGTTGGTTACCTTTGGGACTACTTCTCTTTGTTGTTTCCCATGAGTTGTAAGGACGAAAAAGGTCCTAATAGTTAATGGGTTTCTAGAATTTAAAATGAAATGTATAAGCAACCCATAATGGCTATTTCAAAATTCAAAACCACCTTAATGATACTTTAAGTGTCCTTTCATGCGAATGTATGTCATATTCAGTCCATCAATGGCATAAATTTTAATCCTTCAACCAGTTGTTAACTTATTCATTATCTTGTACAAAGTTTTTAACTTTTTATTTTACTGAGGAGTTTCCACCTCAAAAAACGTTCGCTTGTTGTTTGATTTCAATTAAGGATAACTTGTACGAGTATGCAACCTTCAAATTTGCATTTCGAACTCACTCATCCACACATAACGAAATTGAAACTCCTTGCTACGAGTTAAGCCTTGAAATATTTTATTAATTTGTCTTTTTCTTTTTGTTTATTTTCAGTGAAAAGTGTTGCTGAGTTGATTGAAAAAAAATAATCGCAAAAAGTGGTCCCAAAAATGTGGATAAATTTCGTTAAATAAAAATTCGTGCTCCCTTGTGTCGTGTGTGTCGCGTCCTAAAATCGATTTGAAGAAAAAAAAAAGAAGAAAGTGTTTTTGAAAAATCTCTTAAAAATATTCAATCTGTGGTCGCGTATTCGTACGCCACGGCCCAATAGGGCCGGTGGCGGGTACTTCCTGACCGGTACGTCTAATTCAGATGTTATCGAAACGGTTGGATCTGATGAGTTAATAATAAACATCACCGATAAGGATTCATTAAATGGACTATCTACAACGACAAAGATGATTGCACCACGGTATCGTTTTCGAGATCTGCTCCTTGGGGATTTTTCGTTCAATGATGATGGAGAAAGGTAAGTTATTCTTCTTAAAACTTTTAATTGTGAGTTTACAGTTTTTGGTTAAGTTAATGGGGAATGCTGCCATTATGTGTGGAATAGCACATCATTAAATGATCGCCTCGGTTTCGCTGGCAGTGCTTTAAGGTGGTCCAATTTTTGATGAGTGGCTACAGAAAGTCGGCTTACCTTTAGACTTCGACGGCAACGGTGACTTCCTCATTTCGAAACAAATGAAGCCGTCATGCCATAAATCTCTTCAAGCAGTCAATCCTTGTGTAGGCAATGATCTTTGGTCGAAAACTTGCTAATTGTTTTCGCTCAAATAACGTAAACCAAAGATGGGCCCAAAAGAATGTTCTCAGACGAATCGCCTGTGCCAGGGAAGCTATGATGACGACCGACCTCACGACGAAATTCACGTATTTACGACTGAGTCGGAATTCCAACAATATTTTGAAATAATTTTCGCACTTTCGGTAGAAGTAAAATGATGCATAATGAAATGGCTAAGTCTTGACAAATATTTCGACAGCTGCTGAAAAATAGATCCACTCGCGTACCCTCCTAAAACAGTGAATTTTTACGAAAATTTACGAAATTCTACGAAAAGCTGTTCTCGTACGGAGAATTTTCGTAGTTTTTCGCAGAAGGAAGCGCTCACGAGAGAGTAAGAAATTTCCCCACGCTACTAATTTTAGTCCAAGAAATTTCTGTAGGCTGGTTTATGAAAACTGTCAAAGCTGTCAAACCAGTGTATTTTCAACTTTTTCTTGTTCAAGCCGTTCGCTTACTTTTTCGTAATTTTAGCTCTCTCGGAGAGAATTTTACCCCGCTCTTTAAAAATGGATTATTTTCGAAATTTAGTGCAAAAATCAAGCGAACATAACTGGAAAAAGTATCACTGCTACCTGGTCACTCTATAAAAGAACAAACTTCCCAAGTGAGCTAGTATGTTCCCAGCAATACTTCATGTCTTCTGATGCTTTCATGTAAAAATCTTAAAAGAAAAGTCCTGTCATGCTTCTTTAATAGGCAGTACTTAGAGAGAATCCTTCACACTATTTCAATTTCTGATCTACGAGTAAATAGCTTTGAACACCAAAAAAATCTTTCAAGTCACCACTCTCTATTAACCTTTTCCTTTTGTTTTCCAAGGAATTTTTTGTTGTGTTTCTTCTGCCAAATCAAACTGAAATGAAACATTAAGGTTAGCTACATCGAAAAAGTTTTCTATGGAGTTTCCAAGGATTTTAGCAAAACAACGGTTTGTCTATTACAATGCTGGTGATTTAGATAATTGAAATTTGTATAACGCGTGAGATAAAAGTTGATACACAAGTGGTTAGAGGCCTTATAGGACTCGTCTCTATAGCACTGATTTGCGAAACAATTTTGAAAAATACCCCATGAATGTAAGTACTTCAACTCAATTTATTTTCCTCTTCATCTACTTGTTATAGGCACTTGTGTACGAGCATATTCTATGGTTCAAAGTCTCCAAATTAATGGAAGGTTTCAGTGGAATTAACCCTGAACTCTTTATTAACAGAGCATGGGCCATCTGTTGGTTTATTTCGGAATAAAGAAAATCTTATTATATTTTGGCAGTAAGCTATCTTGCCAATCCAATTTCACAGTTTCTTTTCGATGATTTGGGAGCCTAATAGTTAGATGACATACCCATAACCTTGTTTGAAAGAAACAGCCATACGTAGACCATCGTAGGTCCGTTGTGATGCCGTAGGATCTAGGGGGTACTATCCTCTGGGCCAGCCTGATCTTAGGCTGGACGAGACTTATTCGAAGTTATTTTTGAAAATTTATAGCCCTTTGCGAAAGGAACGAGGTGATAGATGATCCCTTGTCAGCTGGTGATTAGGGTAGTCTAGAAGATGACAGGGGAGAAGGAACTGATTTTGCGGTCCCTTACTGAGAGCACTTTTACCTCAGTACGGAGGTGATCAGCATGTGATGTGATTTGGCTGGATAGCTAGTTAAGCAGAGTGACCAATTATCTGTTATTACTATCAAAGGTGACACCTAGAAGCCTTGACTCTGACTAAGACGTTAAGAGGGTGGCTAAGATCTTCTCGACCGACAGGTGTAAATTGCCTTGAGGTAACCATCAACAACAGAAAGTTCAGATATACACTGCATATCCTTGCCATGCCCTAAGAATTTGTCAGTCGTTTCAATACTGATTGGCAAGTGGTCAGAACCCAAGGTGACATTTGTATTGCTCCGCCAAAAGATGCCTAAACCAGCACCATAAACACATTTAATTAAGTCCACGAAGGCTCATGTTTCGCCAAAAGAATTCGCATAAGAATTCTCAAAAATAGAATCACAGCTGCTTACAATTTTGTTCACTAATTATCCTCATTAACACTCAAACGTGCCAGGTTTTATTCTAAAATTTCCTTTTCACCCTGACCACTATCTCTCTGTCTCTATCGCTCTCTAGTTAATAGGATACAGAAAATTAATCAATAAATATTATAGCATTATGACTGCTTTCATGTTGAAACAATTGCCCATATACATACATATACCTCTCTAACTAGAGGAGAAAAAAAAAAATTATCTGGTATGTCCATCAATTCAAGGATAAACACGTCATCGTCCTCGCTGTGTTGGAATTTATTGATTTATAGTTCAATCCTACTGCCGGCCGACACAAACAAAAATCCCTTTCGAGTGTCGTCATTTGAGTGTCAAATAATTATTCATTCACAAGCTAGACCGTGAATGACACCTAGCGTCATTGTTTTTTTTTTTCTAAAAAAATAACCGCCATTTTATATATAGAACCACTCTGTGTGTGTCGTTCTTTGGGCGGGAAAAACAAGTCTGACAGCTCTCCGCCTGAAAGGATGCAATTAAAAAGCAATGAACAACGTTCTTAGGTATGTTTGTTTTAACGACTACGATATTGCACAATTTATAAGCACCTTTCCGATATCATAGTGGGTATAGAATTGACGTAGTTTTTTTGTGTTTATTAATAAACTTAGAATGGGAATGGAAATTTTTATCCGTGATGGGAAACAGTATTAATCAAATAAAATCGATTGGGATTGGTGGCATTCATTTGACACGGTTTATGGGTTGAATTCAATTGAAGGTTCTTTTAATTTCTTCTTTTTTTTTTCTTTCTTTCTGTGGAGGGGATGAATTTATTTAACGGTATTTAATTTGTGAAGGGAATTCGCCAGCTAAATGTCAAATTGTTTAGTAAATAATAGAGTGAGGGAAGTTATTAAGAAAATGCCAAAAAGTCCCTGTGGTCTTGGCAGTATCTGTTACGGCGAAATGTCAATGATGATCGATGGCCGATGACCTTGGCCATTTACACAGACAATTTGTTGAGGTTAGAGACCTTTAATCAATTACTTTTGTTCGCATTAGGTAATCTGTTTTTTTTTCCTTGACATGAAAAACAATGTGGAAAGGTTGAATTCAATTTGCATAAGGAATAAAGTCGAATGCTGAATGTGGGATTTTTTTTTTAAAGAATGTTGACCAACAAAACAATACAGGAGGGAGAAGTTAAACGCAAAAACAAATCAAAGGAAGTCACAATAGTCAATAGAAAGGGAGAGAAATCTTTTTACTTGACTCTCCTTTGCATAGGAGTTGTTTTCTTCTTCTGTAAATTGTGTAACGCAGGCAAGCGAGATAATAAAGGGAATTTTTTTTAAAGGGCACAGGGTTAACTGAACAACATTTCTGGCCTTATTAGCTTATTATTTTCAATACAATTGAGAATTGGATGGGTCACTGAGCAAAGTGGGAAAGTATTAGGTCCGTTCGCCTACTTTTTGCACTAATATTCGTAGATTATCAAATTTCGAAGGGTGGGGGTAAAATTCTCTCACAGAGAGTTTAACTTACGAAAAAGTAAACGAACGGGTTGAACAAGAAAAAGTTGAAAATACACTGGTTTGACAGCTTTGACAGTTTTCATAAACTAGCCCACAGAAATTTCTTGCACTAAAATTCGCAGCATGGGGAAATTTCTTACTCTCTCGTGAGCGCTCTCTTCTGCGAAAAACTACAAAAATTCTTCGTACGCGAACAGCTTTTCGTAAAAATTCGTAAATTTTCGTAAAAATTCGCTGTTTTAGGAGGGTACGCGAACAGACCTATTGTTCATGGAAGATGTCACTTGTGGAGGAATTCGCTTATCAAATCCAGAGGGCAGCATAAATCGGAGCCATGGGAATGCAGACTAACTATTGTATATTAGACAGACATCTCTAGATACCCTGGATTCCCTACAAAAACTAGGGACAAGGTTAGGTGGGTTGACAGGAAGACTTCCGCTGCACTCAGGTCAGCGTTGACTCATTGTGACCCTAGTTACTTACTTAATTTCCTATTTACCAAGAAAACAAACCACCGTCGACTCGAATTTATTCACCACGTTGCGAATAGTCCTCTCGTAAGGACGATTATGGCGATCATAGTATGGGCGAGGCGCGGTAAATGTTGCTCGAACAGAAGACGTAAAACAATTTATTCATTTGTACATGTTTGTTGAACGCTATAACCCTTAATGTTTAAGCTTAAGTCTTACATACAAAAATAGCCCAAATCCAAAACTTAAAATTCAAGAACATTTACGTTAAGAAGTGGTACTTATTTAAGTCTCATCATTAAAATTTACTCAGTGACTTCCCGCAGAACGACGTTCTCTTCTCTATTGCCAAGGATTACTCTTGTGGCAGTTAAATAAATGAGCATAGCATAGTTGAGCTAGAGTTTTATTTTATTTTACCAGGACAACGTTAAGCTCTCATAGAATGCAAATGCTATCTCTGAATTTTATTCCTTTTTTTTGTGAGATACTTTCGCCCTCCAAAACATCATTTATGTGCAGATTGAGATAGATACATTTGCCATATCATTGTTTTCGTTCATATTTCACTTCACAAAATCAATCTGACTATTGATTGGCTAAAAAAAAAAGAATCTATTCCATTCATTTGGAACTCATATGAACCCGACTTTATCGATCGATTTCTTTCACATTTATTCTCATCATCCCCCCCTTCGATTACAAAGCAGATTCGAATACTTTCATTCAAATTGAAAGATAATAATATGGATGCTGGATATGATTGCGTAATAGAAAGGATATTGCAGGCAGGCACTCTCTCTGAATACAAATATGGGAAGAGCCTTAAAGTCTCTCGAAACAAAAATTCTTCATAATTAACATCCTAATCTTGATGTAAATTGATAAAACTTTTCCATTTAATCCTTGGCAATCGGCTAAAGGTTAAAACAATGTGGAACCACAGTCAGGAGGCGTAATCAAGTGTAGGCTAAACTTTGCTGATAAACACCTTCAGAAGTTTTAAGTTCAAAGGGACTTGGAACACTGGTTTTGAATAAATTTCAAATGAAATCCGATTATAGATCCTAAGATACATATGTGGTAGGTATGTTGCGGTTATTGTGGTATGATTATACCCATAACTGTGCATCTATACACATTGTAATGGTATAAGAGGATTTTAGATTATTATAAACCGACATATTGCCCTTTCCTGTCGATAGATTCGATTCCATTATAAGTTTTGTAATTGAATTTGCCTTTTGCTTAAGTATTTTGTATTTGTATGGCCAAGCAAGTTGGTTTGGATTAAATCATTGACACGTGTTTTGTATTAAGGAATCTAGTAAAATATAGTGCTCAAGATGAGGTCCTTTTTATGTGGAACTGTCACTGGTATAACTCCTGTGGTGTGCTATAGAGTGACCAGCTAAGAACAATAGTAAAAGAAATTCAAATAAAACAACAACGGTGTGAGATATGAAACTGGTTCTGGCTTTATTTTGAAGCCACAATCATGCCATTATGTGGGAAATAGCACATCATTCAAATGGCTGACTCAGTTTCGTTGGCAGTGCTCCAAGCGGTCAGTCCATTTTTTTATGACTCGGTCTAATATGTACGGCTTTAGTTCGGCAATAGCGAATCGAATGTTGGTTTCGAGCTCGTGGCTGCCCAAGGACTAGACTCAGAGAAAATAATCGAGTGGTTTCAAGTGTCATGCCATGGCATTGTGTTCGCTCAAATAGAGTCAATTCTTTTTGTCGACTTAGCTTCTGATCCTCTTTCGAGAAAATGATTTCTTGGCAAAAGTGTACATATATCTCTGGCCAATAGCGAAGTCATTGGGTTGTCTATAGTCTTCCGATTTCAATTATTGCTTCACCATAATCTAGGCCTAAATTCAGCCGCAAAATAAGCCAGGTTCTGGCAATGCATGATTCAGCTGATCGACGCTGAATTCTTCGATACTGGCCGCGATGGCTATGTTTACGTCAGTTCGCCTCAATCTTTATCTGGTTTAGGGCTCAAGGTCCAAAGGAGTGTACTCACTCTTAAACTTTTCCACGACGCGATGAATTACCCGCACACTGAAGCCATTATGACTGCCGATCTCAAGGCGAAATTTACTTTGTTGATCTACAACTGAGTAGGGAGGTTCGACAAGTGTGAAATAATGTATGATAAACCTTACTGAATATTTTGAGAGCCGGTAGCCTTCACAGTTATCTCACAAATTGTCATTGCTATCTGGCATTGGCAGTGAAGTCAGAAGTAGTCAAGCGCTGTCATGAGCTGCTTGAGTCACTCTACTTGATCCATCCCAGGAAATGACAAGACCTGTCAAGGACCCAATATTATATAGAACATATCACGTGATTGTAAGCAACTAGTGGACGACTAAAAGGAAATCACTCACATCTTGCCGTGTCTCAAGAAAACTCCAGACAATATGGCAAGAACCAAAGTCATTTTTACGTTAAACAGACAAAACATAATCGGTTTCGTCATCGGTTTTGGCCAAACCATTTGGCGGTACATTGAAGAAGAATAAGTACAAATGACCTCTGCAGAGGCTGGGGAGACGTAGAAAAAGATTCAGGACACTTTTCTGGTAATCTCCCAGTCTTTGCTTTCAAATAAAGACGGCTTTAGTCTTGGTGATCTGTCAAAAACCAATTGATTTGGTTCAATGAACCTGGATAATTTCGGGTGGCCACTTTAACAATAAATGTTCCAGAGTTTTGCTATGTCCCAAAGGGCAAGATAGCTTCTCCATTACCCCCAGTAGATCCAGTTTCCGCTCACATAATTTAATAATTTGGGTCATAAGGCACATGAACGCTTAACTGATTTTCTGAACTTAGCCAGTTCTCAAATAGGGAAGCATATGTCCTTTTTTAAACACCAGAGTATTGCTATTAAGGAACACTTACACATAAGGTGTAAGTACAGGGCACTTACTTTCAAAGGAAGACACAAAAATAATACATCAAACGACTTGGAGGATTCTTATCTGCCGTTCCAAGTCAATGACTCACAAATGGTGGGACTGAGCCTTTAGCAATTTCCTTCCCACTTACGTGTGCGTCTGTCCTTTTTTTAAACAAATTATTAACGAAAATGGGTAGCTAAATCACTTTACCTGCCTGCCTGTCTACCTAAGTGGAAACAAATTGGATACCTAGCTTGGGTACGACGAGCACAACACTTACTCCTTACTCAGTAAATTTGTTACCCTTTAATTAAAACTTCAATCAACATACTGTAATTTTCTCTTTTTTACTCGTACATATCCCCGCGGGAATATCCTTTTTTTTGTTCAATGGGGGTTTATGGTCTGTCAACCTTTGTCACAATTATTTTTCATACTCGCCGAAGGATGAAAATTGTTTATTAAAAAACAAAAAATAAAAAAAATAAAAAGAATTATCCAGAATTTTTTATTACACACAATTCCACTGAAAAACAAAAAACCTATGAAGCGTGTACGACATACGCCCGTGAACTCTTCCCACAGATCCTTTAGGTTTCTATACTTTCTTTTTTTCTTTTGAACCAAAACCAAAGAGAGGAAGATGAAGGAAATGGAATAAAATCCCATAAAAAATTATTTTCTGCTTCAAATCCTGAGGTAAATCGAACGGATTACTGGCTTCAAAATCGAACATTTGCCTTTATTTGAAAATTCCATAGTAAATGGATTTTGCGGTCCCGTAAATAGCTAGGGTTGCGGTTGGATGTGCCGAAAAATTGGCCACAATCAGTAGTTGTTGTAGGTTGACCATCGAAATGAATTCTGATCGATTAATCAATTTCTGTTGCCCCTTTTTTTTTTTTTTTTGTCCAAAGGAGCCCGTATCACTATCGAAGGAGAGGGGTTTTATGGTGACCAATGGCACTCGTTGTTGAAGGAAATTACCTCCCCTGGGAATGGTGGGTGGGAAAATTTTAGGTTATCCTTTTTTGTGCTTTATTTATGAGCAGTTTACCCAAATGACTTGTTGAAGGATAAAGTACTAATGATACGCAATGACGTGACCACTATGGTCAAAGCTATAAAAAGGACTTATAGCTAGTGGGATGAAATACGGAGTGTTTCGAATAAGAGATTTAAATTCGGGCACCGAAGGCCATAAAAAAATCGAAAGATTGTGAAAACTGCGAGGTAGAGTTTGCCATATAGAACATAGACTATCCTGTTCTCCAGAGGTTGTCATGTCACACATGGTCTTAATGGTGTCCAGATAGCGATGATACTTTTTCCAATTGTTATGTTTGAGCAGCTGTCAAAGTTACCGATAACATTTGCATGCCAAAATATTCAGTAAAGTTTGTCATTTTACCATGCATCATTTTGGACTTGAATGCCAAGGTAGGCAGCGAGAACGAAGGGCTCAAACATGTTGGCACGGATTAGGCAACCGCAATGACAACGGCGAAAGATTTGTTGACTTCTGCAACGCAAATCGTCTTGTCATAGGTGGCACTATGTTTGAGCACAAGACCTGCCATAAAATCAGTTGGGTGTCAACTGACAGGCAAGCAACCTCCAACCAAATTGACCATTTTGCCATCAGTCGCCGTTTTAAAAGTAGTCTTCTGGACGTCCGAAACAGGCGAGGAGCAGACATGGGGTTGGTACGAGATCACCATCTTCTGATAGCTACTGTCCAATTACGCACTGCTACAGTTCAAAGACCTAACGATACAAGAATACCCAGTAGTATCGGATGAGGATCAACTGAAGAGATGAAAGGAGCATTTTGCTTCAGTTCTAAACCGAGTATTCGCCAGCAATATGCACCCAAGTCAGACTGAAGTGTCCGTAGAAAGAAATTTCCGAATTCGCACCACAATCCTCAGTAAGGAAGAGGCATCCCTCAAAACCAACAAGGCAGTAGGACTTGACGGCATACCCGCGGAACTTTTTCAAGCTGCGCCAACAGAATCGGCTGAGATACTGTTCCCACTTGTCGGGAGAACATGGGAAGCCGAGAGTTTTCCGGATGAGTGGAAGAAGGGAATGATCGTCAAGCTCCCTTAAAAAGGTAATCTAATGCAGTGCGAAGATAGAGGTATCTGCGTGCTGCCTGCTGTGGCTTGAAGACACACTTGACGCCGAACAAGCAGGTATCCGATCTGGATCCTCCTGTGTCGACCACATCAGCACCTTGCGGATTATCATCGAGCAGTGTGTCGAATATCGATCACCACTTCACCTGCTGTTCCTCGATTTGGAAAAGGCGTTTGATAGTGTCAATCGGGAATTTATTTGGCGTGCCTTGTGCAGGAGAGCCATTCCGCCACTATCACGAGGAAGCTGCAAACGTTTGTCAATAGATGCCTGCGCTACATCTTAAGGATATTCTGGCCAAACTGTATCTCTAACGAACAGCTTTATCAGAAAACGGGCCATGAACCTATAGGCACAACCATACGACGACGAAAGTGGCAGTGGATTGGTCACACTCTCCGAAAGGGTGACAGATCCATAGCTAGCCAAGCGATGCAATGGAACCCGCTTACAGTGGAGAACAGTGGAGAAGGAAGTTAGTTTCGTCGTAAGGTTGGGGGTCATCATGGTTCTAGAGTGCAGACATTTTGTCGCATCGTGGATAAGTTTGAGCGTGAGTACACTCTTTTATCGAAGAAGACCTAACAGTGGAACTATTCCATGTCTCCTATACCGCTCACGCAAGTATGCAACATTTATTCTCTCCATTTTCTGCTTAAAAATTCCAACCCAATTAAACAGCATTATATTCGTATCCTTTTTAGGGACCACCAAATGCCGGATAGCCACTAAGCCAAACACATTAGATTCGGATTTGTTGGCTTTCTATTTAGATAAATCCAATTATGCCCATCCCCACGTGTCCACATACATATCTCATTTCATTTTTAATCCTGGGACAATGTATAAAATTTTAATTTAAATTTTCCATTTTTATTTGATTATCCCAACAAATATATCATTTCTGTTTTGATTTAAAGTGATTTTTATTTCAGCTTATCTCAAGGCTAAATGGACACGAATGTCCTTCGGGTTTTTTTATTTTCTTTGGAAGAAAACCAACACAAAACTGTGTGAAGTAAATTAAAATTCTTAATGACAAACATAAATCTGTTTGAAGCATCATTTCTCTCTTAAGCAGGTCGCAAAGTAATTCAGATTATTAAAAACAGCGTCGTCATCCTTACATATTTTGTTATTATCAGGGACTTACCAGGAGTTTTGTTTTTTTTTTTTCCCCAAAGGACACGCGGCGCAGATACCTACGTCAAAAGAAAATTACTTTTACGCTCCTGTCCGTCTCTTGACTGTCGGATAAGAAATTAGAAAAAAAAAACAATCTCTCACACGAACAACCTACATCCTGTTAGTGTAGCATGTATTTCCTGGTGCAAATAATTGCAAAGCATTTTAGCACGCAAGGACCATAACCTGCTGTGTGTGTGTGTGTGTGTGCTTGCTTACAGAACCATTAAACATTGATAGCCTTTCCATGTGTGCTTGAACGCAAAATCTAATTACGTTGCATTAAATTTTCACACTTTAACGGTATATTGAAAGTCGTCCTCGTATTATAAAGTCACTCGCAATCAGGATACGCTTCTATGCTGCGCGTCCTGTCGGTCTTAGGGGGGCAATTTTCTTCCCTTTTTTTTTTTTTTGCTTGAAACTTGAAAATTTTCAGCGTCCTTTTCGGATTCGACCTGTCAGATTGGTCGGTTGTCATTGGTGACTTTTGTTGCGGTTGCATCAATTTACCGCCTTTGCATAGGTTTCAAACTCAAAAGTGTCCTTCTGACGCAAACAATTCCTAAATGATGACATTCACAGCACACAGCTGATTTGAAAAGCAAATTGCTTTTCCTCCTTATGAAATTCACATGAGCTCCAAAAAAAAAAAAAATACAGAGGAAGCAAAAATATATATTTGAATATGCAATTGGTTCATGCATTCGTGTCCTTAAGATTCAGACTACTAGGTGGCGCTGCATGAATATTTGAATATGAATTTTGTATTTTTCAAAGCGTGTACTGTGACATGCAATTAACAGTGGCGGCTACTACTTACTTGTAAAATCCTGTAGAAGGACGAGTGTTTCTTTTCTTCTTCTTCCACAACAATTTGTATGCAAATTGTTTTGTTTATTCGTACATTACATCCAATTTTATTTTTTTGTTGAGCTTGAAATGGTTGTGGAAAGGATATGCCTAAGGATATACTGCGGTACTAATTGAATCGTGGTTCTTTGCGGATTCGAAAGGAAAGCAGAATCTTAATGAGAAATTTATGCTAAGCAAGAGTGTTGAAGTTTTAGTACCTTTGTCGTTGTTGACAATTACAAGGACAAACGAGCTGGTTGTAGAGGTTATGTCGAGACTCTATTTGAACTTGTTAAAAGTGCAATTAATATGCTTTAGTTCCACTCAGGGTAGGAAGTGTGCGCAATTAAACGTCAAATGCTGGACGAGGATTTCTGTTGGATATCCTTGATTTAAAATTGCATTTTAATGGGTGGCAGAGACATGTGGTGGCCAGACGAAAGCATACATCCTTCAATTTAAGTCTAAGCTAGCCGCCTGCAATTATGTAGCAAAGCATACCCTTTCTAACTTTACATTAGGAAGCTCTTGCAGTCCGAGGTAATAAGGGACTAAAGCCTCAACTAACTTTACTCCTGCCTAATCATGCTTCTAATTCCATGCTGCATTTAGAGACTGGTGTACCTCCCTTCATCCTTGAAAGGCTGCCTGAGCTGGTTCTTCATCATATCATTTCAACAAGTGATCATCTCCATCAAGATGGGAAATGTTTAGCGTTTGAATGTGGCTTCAATTTTATGGCCGGGCTTCCCGACATCCATCTGCAACTGATATAAGTACAATCTAAAGGGTGATTCATTTAGACGTATTTTTTTGTTTATTGACCTTTTGACGGCGGCGTTCTTCACAGATTGCTTTTCCTCTTAAACAACTTCACGTAAAAATCTTGATACAAAATTCAACCCCAGGACATTTGGAACCAACAGCACGCCACTGTTTGTCACACAGCCAGGGAAACGAAGGTATGGCGAGAACAATTAGATAAAAAAATTTATTTTCCCTTTTGGTCGCCTACTTCAGTTATGGCCAACATTTGGAAAAAATACTTTTTTGAAAAATAAATGTCAAGAATTTTTCTTATATTTAGTACCAAAGATAGCTCGATAAAATTGAATTTCCATTTTGTAGTTTACCATTAAAGAAAGTACCTTCAAAGAAATCATCACGAAAATATTGTAACCAAATCAAAAAGGCATCTTTAACTTTAAACTGCCAGCTAAATATTGAAATCAATCCCGAAAATCTTAAAGTTTTCCCTTCCAAAGGGTCCTCTTGACAAACTTGACAATGGCATTTGCTTTGTGGGATCACTCCCACTCCCTAAAACGTTTATAAATATAATTTCTTAACAAAATTACCATTTCTATTATCTCTAACAAAACTCAACAAAACAATCGATTTACAACTTTAAAGACAAAGCAAAAAAAGCAACAAATATATTCAGCTCCCCAAGGACACAACATCGAACACGTTGAAATTAATTTTCAATGAAACTTTTCAACAACTTTTCCCGGAAATGAAAATTTGTTATTTGAAGTCTTTTGTCTTGACAGCGCTAGTTAGTTCTTCTTCTCATATTTTAACAACAATAATTAGAAACGAATCAAAAGAAGTATCACAAAACAATCTGAAAAACTTTGGAATTTACGCCAGTTACACACCCAACGCCGCCACCATTGACCCAGTTCAATTTTCCATCATTAACTTGGGCAAAACAAAAAAAAAATCCCATCCGTGTATTGATTTTCCCCCCCCCCGCTTTTTGTTGAGTAAATAACGAAAAAATGTAAACACCACCTTTAGTAATTGAAAGAACAAACTTTGGTGTTGGACCTATCCTTTGGATGGGTGGCATAAAAAATTAAAGGAAATAACTGGATTCGGACTTACAGTGTGAGATGAGAGCAAGGACTAATGATGGCGATTCGATAGCAATTCAAGAGGATCCTCAAAAATGAATGCTTGTGTTGGGAGAAGATACACCACAAGCTCGGGGTGGAGTTTGAGTGTTTATCTGCCAACTGGATTTTGTTTATCCTTTTCGATCGATGGACCTGGTGAAAGTTAGTCCTCAAATCAATCAGAGAAAATGGAGAGATGTTTTGTTTGGCTATATACTTTGATGGACTCGTAAATAATTTCGTACTCATGGAAGTAGTTTTGTGACAACTCAGGTTGAAGTTGTCCTTTTACTTTTGGCTTTTATGGCTTCAGGATTTGTTCTTTAGTGCGAATATGTTAAGGTATCGTAATGTTTATGGTTTCAATGAGATGAACCATAAAGTGTTCTTTTACTTTTACTTAGGGGGAACTATACATATTCATTTATTGTGCTTCGCTTCAACTGACTTAAATTCAAGCGTCCTTGCGTGTGTTAAAAAAAAGTGTAAAAGTTAAGCATAAATGTTTTTACGACTTTCTAATCAAAACTTGAACAAAAGGTTATATTGGGCCAAGCTTCTTCCTCGAGTAGGGGTGAGCGACTTGAGAGCAAGAGGCCAGCCCAGTAAAGTGCAAGCGTCAACCTGAGTCGGGGCGTACTGTTGTGGTATGCAAAACGGACTCAACATGCAAGTTCGATATCCCAGGACGATAACTCCACAGCTCCAAAGAAGGCCAAGAAAAACGAGACGGTCAGTTCATACAATGAGGTGGCGAAGGATCACCTGGACTACAGCACATGCAACGAGGTAATTCGAATCAGTGGGAGAAAGTCGTTAAATCCTGTATCCCCTCTACAACGCCTACGCGCCATCGTGTGCGATTTCTGGAAATATGCCTCAGCTCCCCCCAACTCTTTCCCAGTTGCCGTGCTTACTTCTCCACTGTTCTGCTCCACGTACTCCTAGGACCGCCTCGTATCCTACCATCCTGAGTAAACGGGTTCCATTGCATCGCTTGGCTTGCTATGGATCTGTCACCCTTTCGGTGAGTTGGACCAATCCACTGCCACTTTCGTCGTCGTATAGTTGTGCCTATAGGTTCATGGCCCGTTCTTTGATAAAGCTGTTCGTTAGAGAAACGGTTTGGCCAGAATATCCTTAAGATATAGCGCAGGCACCTATTGAGAAACATTTGCAGCTTCCTCGTGATAATGATGGCCACTCTCCAGATACCACATCCATATAGCAGCACGGATTCAACGTTGGAACGGAACAGTCGTAGCTTGTGGATAGCATTCCAACCGCAGATTTTGCTTTACCTATTCGGCTGGCTATATCACGTTCAGTTCCGAAATCAGTTGAGACAATACTCCCAAGGCATTGGAAACTCTCTACTCTCTCAACTATTTGTCCAGCAATGCATACATGAGTTGATGGGTTCGGTCCCAGGCTGATAATTTTTGTTTTCGCCGAGTTGATTTTCTGCTTCCCTCTCCACATTGGTGAAGGTCCATTATTCTGTGAGGCAGAAGGCATACATCATCGGCGTAGTCGAGGTGCTTGAGTTCCGATGTAAGAGTCCATCGAATTCCTCTATTTTCTGTTGATAAGGCTGCACTTAGCACATCGCTTATCACCAATAAGAACATTATTGGTGAAAGTATGCAGCCTTGTCGAACTCCTTGAATTCCTCAGACAGCCTTCCTCTGTGCAAGACGTGACATGTGGGCCCATCATATTTTAATTGCTCTTCATTTATCCGGAATGCCTCTCCTGCGCAAGGCTCGCCAAATAAAGTGGGAGGAAGTGGAGGCTTCTCAAAGTAAGACCTTCGTCGTTGCTGGCTGGTTTCGTCAACAGCTTCATAGAATGGAGTAGTGCTATTCACTAAAACATATAAATTCGCGATCATAGCTACAGGCTTTCCTTCCTGTACTTTTTACATACTTCCTGCGGTGAGTTAAGGTTCTAATGACTAACTGTCGAAATGTGGAGAAAGTCGAATCACAGACGATTTATTCGTTAATGGTTGTTGTCTAGAATCCGATTCAGCGCCATCTAAGTTTCGAATGTGATTTTACATGTATAAATCAAAAGTGAATATGAAAGTCAGTAGCGACGTTTTATTGAGAGATGGCTATACACTTGCCAATAAAACACGGCAATTATTTGTTTTAAATTAGCTTACACATAATTTACGGTTTACGTATTTTAAATTGCCTTCCGGGTTTGGAATCCTTGGAAGATAAATATTTGTACACGTAAAGCTAAATTGAATCAAAAGCTTATTTTCAAATCGAAGGATGAAAAATCAAATTGTCGTAGGTCCAAAGCAGGGGATATCCATGATTCCCTTTTTTTTCTCATTTAATTTTTCTTTCTTACATCCTGGAGATAAAAAAGAAAAGAAATCCTTTGCGTGTATGTGAATGTTTACTTTACCTGATATCCTTAGATCCCATCACACACAACAGTGAATGTATATATGTTTATAAATAAAAAAAAAACGAACGAAGCAATTCAAGCCCACACGCCCAGAGGCGTCTATTTTACATCGTCGATTTAATTCCGAGGATTTTTTTGTCCTTCCTTTTCATGTGCAGAAAATGTCGCTGCGATGAGTGTGAGAGCGCTTACAACCGTTAGGGCCGCCCCCCCTCAAACATGACAAATAAATAATAATGTAATTTGAAGCTTAAACTAAGTATCTTTATCTTTATTCATATCGTTTAAGATTTATTTTCATCTTTCATCTCTTTGTGGTTTGGATGCAGTCGTTTTCTTGGGACGAAGGAGGCCTAAGAGTAACATCTTAAATTTCATGTAGGATATTCATAATTTATCAACGAGTGATGAGTACTCTCCCACCTTTAGTGTCATAATTTCACGAATGACTTGTGCGAATGAAACGAGTGATTAAAGTCTTTAAATTTATAAAGAGTAACATTCAAGGAAATGATTAGGTTAAAGAATGATTCTCTTGGGAAATTTAGATTCATATTAGTTTTGTGATTGGGACATAAAATTAAGCAAATGACCAACTGGGGAGTGTTCAACCAAATATAAATATACTAGTGGTTCCCATAATGTACCCAAAGATAAGGTACTGTGCAAAAT
The DNA here is from genome assembly GCA_949716465.1 of Chalcosyrphus nemorum. NCBI lineage: Eukaryota > Metazoa > Arthropoda > Insecta > Diptera > Syrphidae > Chalcosyrphus > Chalcosyrphus nemorum. The sequence continues at coordinate 78,285,073 of OX454332.1, read as the reverse complement.
GGCAGATAAACACCAAAATGCTGTCATTTTTTGACATCTGTCAATGTTTAAGAAAGTGGAACTACGAATTAAGGTGCATTATGTACATTCGATTCAATTATGTTGTTGGAATACTGTTCTTAGTGCTTTCATCTAAACTTTGTGTTATTTGAATCCAAATTTGCTGACAGCTGTCAGGTAAAAGGTTCAAAAAGGAGGAACGGAATATACATTGGTGCAAGAAGTGTAGTGTGAATTTGAACTTGCGAAAGAGCTAACGTGAGAGTCAATACGCTGAAGGTGATGTCAATGTTAAGATGACAATTTTTAAAAGGAACTTTAAACAATAAATGTTGTTAATAAATAAACAATACGTTACAAGGACAAAAAGAAAAGTACAATCTTTCGTAAGCGAGCGTCGTGAACTTTGGGAGCGAGGTGATGGCAACACTGTGACAGCATTCTTTAAAATTACCAGCGGCTTGCAGCTTATGGCTAACAGTTCCTCAATTTGTGCAGGTGCCATAAAATTTAACGATTTTCTCCGGAGGGCTTAATATGTTTAAGCGAATGCGTCGCTCCAAGCGTCTACTAGAGTGACTGGCAAATTTCAAGAAAATATTTTCTGTTAAAGCAGAGATCGGACCTTTTTATAGCAGAAATGAAAAGTTCAGTTTTGGGTTTCTACTGTCGATACTTCAAAAAAACAAGCCACATGAGGAACCTTCGTCGTATCGGCTAAAATGCTTGGCTAGCTATACTGGAAAAAAGCTCTAGAACTTATGATGTACAGCAAACTGCTAGCAGTGGCAAAGGCCAGAGAGAGTGTTCTGTTGTCTTTCAGCCAAACAGCTGGGATTTCGATGCCATAAGGGATGCCATATCGATGCCATAAGGGAAGATACAGCAGTCGGAGCAATACGTAGCAGATCCCTACCAGAAAGACAATGGAGTTAAGTACTATAACATTGCCGTCGGAGTGCCAGAGGTGTCGGTTTTTGGACCTCTTCTGTGGCTTATTATGCAAAAAAAACATTCTGTTTTGCATCTGACGCCAGCTTAGGCTATAGGCTTCGACGTGGTGACTGTGACCATGAGATAATGTTCGGCAACAGATTTGTAAAAAGGTTTCCCAGATGCATCCGGCACTTTCTCTAGTGCTCCGAAATGTCGTCGGGCCTAGATATGGAAGGAGTATTCTACTATGTAGAGTTTTAAGCTCGTGGTTCGCACAGGTTGACGCCCAACTTTGAGGCTGGGACAAAAGAAGTACGTAAGGGTAACTATCGGTCGAAAACAGATCTGAGGATCGCCATTTTGCTCAAACGATTCACAAGGAGAATAGCAAATCTATAAGTCTCCAGTTAGGCAACGACTGGTCCTTCATAGCTCGCAGACTGAAACACAGTAAAAATGGTTTGGGAATGACTATGTCCAAGTGCCTATGTTAAGTAGAAACTGAGTTTTAGGGGGGTCACTAGTGGCTCATGACTGGTGTGCCGTACTTGGATTGTTTTCCCATAAAATTGAAAAGAATTAGATTCGCAAATGAATACAATAATTTAACTCAATCACTCAGCTGTATTTAATTTTCATTTGTCTCATAAATAGAACCGAATTTCATCAAAATAAATAAACTCCATAAAAACTGACTACATTCTGGGAATATGCCTCAATCAGCAAGATGAGATATATAAATAAATTGCCTGTCTGGATGAGAAAGTTTGGCGCCAAGATACCCATTGCCAACTTGGGCATGTATTTCAGTTCTTCTTCCTCTCCCCACACACTCACACAACGAACCCAAATCGATCTGCTTAAAGCAAATCTAGTCGTCCTTAAATCCTCATCTCACAATCTCAATTCTTCACAAGTTAATCATGTGATGCTATCATCTCTTTAACCTATAACAGTCTAGCTAATTAGCTAATAGCGATAACCCACTGCAATTTGTCTGCGAGAATAAAATCCAGATTATCTCAATCGAAATGTTTGGCTTCTCTCTTTACCCCCATTAAATGGAGTGCGGCTATAGAAATAGAAAAAAGAAAAAAAAAGGGTCCTACTCATGTATCGTATGTTCGTGGTCGTCCCTTTAAAGTTCTTCGAGAAAATCCCATTTGATTTAATGCCAGGGACGCAGGCAATTTGCCGCAGATGAGATGTAAATTGTAGGTTAAGCTATGGGGTTTTGTCTTGGCTCAAGAGCCACTTAACTAATACCGAAAGCGTCATCATAATAAAAGTGGAACGCTCTTTGTGATTGCCAATCAAAGAGAATGCAGCTAATAAAGGAGGTAGGTCCTTGTGTTCTTTTTCGTTTTCATTTAATGGATCTTGAATGAGTTCAATGCGCCTTTTGTTCGAGACGCTTCTGTAGGCCAACATAATGACATTATATCAAAGTGTCCTGTGAGCTATAAGACACACTACGCTGTAAGTTACTTTCTCTTCCCGAACTAAGCTGAAAAGATATTCTTTTTGACACTTGCAGAGAGATACATTTCAAACTTTTCATCCATGATACTTCGCAGGTTTAATTCTATTGGGCTTTATTAATTCCTTCGCTCTTCTAAGGCTGCCTTGGTTGGTGCAGTAGGTTTACAGCGCCCCTTCTTATCACACAGTCCCCCCGCTCATTTCCCTCAAAGGCTTCATGACCTGAAATCCACCGCATGGGTTTTGGACGTTAGGCTGTCAAGCGGACCGATACATCGAATTAAGGACTATCTGAGCACATGAACCCATCCTTCAACTGCAGTTTCTGAGATGGACGGTAGTTGCCTTCAAGTCAGGAGAGGACTTCTGGTAGACCAATGTTAGGGGGAATGGATGTAATTACAGTTGCATCTTTCTCTGGGTTTTGTCACTTGTTAACACAGAAGGACTCAAACAGAAACACAGCCTAGTAGGCAGAAGCAGAGACTTACATTGAAACCAGGGATGAGTTGATTAGGTATTAGAAAACAGACTAGCGGGGAGGGGTACAGTAGCTGGATGGACTTGGACTTTTTTCAAGCTCTGCCACCATATTTTGATTGCAATAAGGACTGTGGGCTTTGGTTCCTTTTCCTGGAAATTAATCATGCTTCGAATGCTTCAAATGGTTGCCTGAGCTGTCTAAAGCCCATAAACCCCTTATCCACGAAATCCTGCTGCAGTTTCAACAATAAGGAACCACTGGAGAGAGAACCTAAATGGGTTATGTGCGGCTATTTTTGTCGAACGACTTCTTCTCCCAAAAAGTATACTAACATATGTCCTTGTTCCCTTTGACTAGTAATTTTGAAATATTTTCTGTTCAAAGGATATTTTGAAATCTTTTCTCTGATCAAGGACCACCCCACACGTGTTACGTTTTTATCCTCACATCAAACAGAATGTAAATTCCTTTTTTACTATAAAAAACACATTCTTACACCTGTAAAGGATTTCCTATTCCCATGCTCACAAATAGAACAACACCCTCTATCTTCTTGCGAACATTCTTCACCTGGGTTCTTCTGTTTTTGTACTCCTTAAAGGATTCATGTAACACAATGTTTTCTCGTTTGAATACCTTTCTAAATTTGTCCTTTATAATTGACTAATTTATCATTTACTCTGACGCTTTTCAATTAGAAGGCGAGTGGGTCCTTTCAATTAAACTATCAATGGCTTTCTCTATCCAAAAGGCATTTGTTAGTCCTGAAAAATCTCAGTTAATATCCTAGATGGGCTATTAAAGTTAAATTCCTTTTGATACATTGAATGCCAGGAACTTAAATCGAAACGAAGGACACAAGTCAAGGGAGAGAGAAGAATAAGAAACTGTTTGTAACATGTTTGTCTTTCTCTCTGTGTATTTGTCGTCTTAATTTACGTTTCGTTTTTTTCCCGTCATTCGTCTACAGAAGCATGAAAATATAATTGAAAGAAGAAAGGACAAGGAAGCAAGCAAAAAGAAAGCGCAAATCACATTTTTCAATTCGCTTTTATAGGGAATTGGTGTTTGGGGAAAACGATTGGAAAAAAAAAAAAGAAAAAGCGGTAGGATGCCAAGAATATCTCATAAATGGTCCGTGAAACCGATTTAGTACTTTTTGCTTTCTGTTTGCTCACTCCAGGATGAAAGTGAAAGTGAGAACATTCACAGATTGGTCCTTGGGGAAGGGTCACGTAATGAAAAATACATTTTTTTTCTTTCATTCCGAGTTATGGTCTTGTTATTTTCGAATCCTTCGCTTGTTTTCTAGTATCTGAGATTTGTTGAATAAATTTAAAGGATATTTTCAGCTTTAATTGGAACTGGAATGTGTTCGTACCTGATAGGAACCAGGCTGTACAGGAGCTGCTACAAAACAACTTGAATGGGGGAACAACTCTCTTCAAACTAGCCGTACAGAGAAGAAGAAATTCACTAGTAATCCTTAAGGCCAGCTTCTTGTGCATGACGAAAAAGTACTCCACAGATGGCGGGAGTATTGTGAAGGACCAAAAGCCGCCCCTAGCCACGACGTGGCATTCGACCGAGACGAAGTCAGGAATAGAACTATGGTTACATGTCCTGCAGGTGTCAACGAAGAGTTGCCAATCAAAGTCGATGTGCACCAGGGAAGCGTCGTCAGTCCTTTTCTCTTTATTATATGTACATAGTTCTAGATTGCCTGCCAGTAAACCAGGCGACCTAGTGGCACATCTGAAGATTCCGTGAAAATTGGACTAAAGGTCTTGTCTGGTTCATTGACGGATTAAAAATGGATTCCGGAGTCTCGTTGTGTTTCAAGCTGAGACCAATGCCATTGAGATCTGGGAATGGGAATCAAGGAAACTAGAGGTAGGCAGAACTTTGGTCATAGTCTTTCGACCTAATGGACTGCAATTCCTTGACAAACACAACAGCGTAAAGCTCAGCTGGGCCCTTCGACACCAGGGCATTGTGCAGATGATCTCTATGTCCACAGGTCAGGAGGATCTAGAGCAAGACTACATTATGAACTTAATTCTTGAGCCGAATTGAGGTGGACAAATGGATTAACCACACACGATGTGATCACATCAGAGGAACCCTTAAAATCGCTAAAAAAAATACCGAAAAATATTTACTTTCTTCTCAAAAGGAATTGGAAAATGAATTATAAATGAATTTGGAGTATTTTCAATCCTTTAAAAATACATTTACTCCTCTCACCAACCAACGACGTAATGTCCCATTTTAAAGCATAAAACACATCTACCACATGTGTAAAAAGGATATCGAGTGCCTCCTTGCAAATTAGCAACATTTTGAAATATTAATTTCTTGGCAAAAGCCAGGAAACCATACAAGCTATGCACGTGTGTTCGAGGATTTATTTGCAGGAAATATCCCTATTCAGTGGAAATGTAATATCCGATCCTTCAGAAGGAATTTGCCGTATACCTGCCGTTTGGAGGGTGGCAACAGTCTTATGTCTGCGAAGCGAGCGATTTTATCGAAAATCAATTTCAGAAATAGCAGCAGCAGGAGCAGGTTCCTCTTTCACTTGTTGTGTTTTTGTTTTTCTTCTTTCCTTGCTGATGGATGGAAATTAGCTATTATCCTTCTTCACAGGCTCTCTCTCTCTCTCTCTCTCTCTCTCATCTTATGGAGAGAGAAATTACGTTTTCTCCCACTCGCTTATTTAGATATGTAAAATAGGAATAAATTTTCGCGAATGAGTCCTTTATTGGTGGCATGTACTCGCACAAAGGATGGCTTTGTTCTTGAACGGAAAAAAAAAAGCCTCTGTTCTGCTTGTTTCGTGCTCATCTCTTAAGTCATATGTTGTTTGGTTGGTTTGTTATGTTTGCCTCGGTAAGTTTATTCCAAATGGAATTGGTGGCTCAATGGATATCATTTTGAACTTAATTTGATGTTAAATCTTAAACTTTTCATCTGTGTGTGTGTTTCTGGGGAAATGGTATCCTGGAAAACATTTACGCGTATGCGTATGTTGCTTTACACTTGAGTGCCGGTTAAATTAAAATTTAAATGAAAAGTTTAACACACAGTGTACAGGAGGAGTCTGGGGAAGGAGGGGAAAGAAATTTCATGGCAAATTGTTTTACTTTATATTATGCAAGGAGGTTCTTCAAAAGGATGCAAAGAAGAAGTATTCCAAGTTGTAGAGGAGTTAAATTGGTTGATGGATGGCAGCACAACCATGTTGCAGGAAGTATCTTTTGAAACCATAAATCGAGGGAGAATTCAGCATGACACACATGGAGTTTAGAAGCTAACAATCTTCCGAGAAGGTATCATATACTCGTACATGACATTGTCATAAATATGTTCTCTTTGGTCAGTGTTGATGTGAAGTTTACCAGATGGAAATGTGTAGTTGGATTACAGTGTGGACTGGGGTAGGTGACCAGCTTGGAACGATAGAAAATAAAATTAAATTAAAACAACATCGGAGTGAGGTATGAAATTGTTTCTGACTTTATTTTGAAGCTACATTCATGCCATTATGTATGGTATGGCCCATAATTCAAATGGCCACCTTGACTTCACTGGCAGTTCTTCAAGCGGTCGGTCCAATTTTTTATGGTTTGGTCCAATATGCACGGTGTTCTCCCTGAAAAAGAGTCTCGCCTCGTCCAAAGTGATTGGCTAGTCGCTAGGCTCTGATGTCGCCATGCCATAAACCGAACCAAAAACACTCAATCTTTGTGGATGCGTTGATGCTAGGTCCAACACTTGTGGATTGTGTTCGCTCTATTGTTTGGACCTTCTTCGAGAACACAATTTGTTGGCCAAAATTTGAATCCTTATCCAATATTTCCCGCGCCCAATTATCAAACTTGTGGCGTTGTCTACGATTGTTCGACTTCAGTTCTTGCATCAGCATAATCTAGACCCAAATTCAGCCTCTGGCGATGCCCAATTTGGCGCCGAATCGAAATTTTGTATTCTTGTGTTCGATACTCGAAACTACAGAGGCAGCGTTTTCTTCATTTCGCATCAATCTCTGTCTGATTGGTGGCTTAAAGTGCAAAGGAGTGTACTCACTCAACAAGCCATGATAACGAAGTTCGGCAAGCATGGAATATTTGAATATTTTCACAGCTGAACGTCATTGGTAACTTTGACAGCTGCTAAAACATAACAATTCGAAAAAGTGTCATTACTGTCTGGTCACACTAGGCTCATCATCTTCAAGATAGCCAGACCAAGTCCTTGTGGACGACGAAAACATTTCAAACGACTTTATTGTGAGAGACTTCTAAACGAACTTTTTCCTTAGCCATTAGCCCTTCCAAGAACCGTTTGTAATTATGGAGAAGTTCCCATCTCTTCGCTAGAAGACATTTTCAAACTAGACAACGAGATTTTGGTCCAAACAGAAGCCTCCTTTGGTTTTCCATTTATTTATTTAAGGTCATAAGTTAACATGGTATCATCCTTCCTAATGACACAATCAATTAACGACGGTATCCTTGTGGCAGCTTCCGCTCCCTTCATAAACAAGAAGAACACGAGTTATTTTTTCTAAGGAAACTGCTCAAACTGGCTGTCCTGTGTCGTGCCTTTGACATTACTGTTCCCAACAATGAACTGAGCAACAATGGTATAAAGAATTCTCCGTAATGAGCAATCTGTTATATTTATCTAAAGCAAATGCTTTCATAATAGACTTGTCGGTGCTCCTTACCATGTCCTAGTTTTTTTGTTTTTTTTTGCAAAAAGGGAATAATCTGATAAATACCCTGTGTTCCTTTATCTTCAGCATCTCTCTCTCTCTCTCTCTCTCTCTCTCTCTCTGTGCAGCTACTTCTTGTACTCAACGGTAAACCCAATTAAGTCGTTGAGATCACTTAACTTTGAGAAGGATTTCCTCCTCTTATCCCTATTTTTTTTTTTTTTTTGTGAGGAAAGGTGAAATCTTCTCAATCCTTGGTGGAAGCGTTGAGAAAAAAAAATGGAATTACGTGATGTTTTCTTTTGAAAATTGAGAATCAAGTGTCCTGGGAGTTAAGCATTGCTGTTTGCTAAATCAACAGTATTACTGAAGCAGGATACTGGCGTTGATTGTTTGTGACCGCGCTATGGCAGTCGAGGACGAATACATTTTGTCCTAGTCAACAACTAATTGTACCAATTGAGAAGGATAATTGAATAGACTTGTCCCTGGTTGTGGTAATGCATGAAAGGATATTTTTCTATTGAAGTTGCATTTAATCCTTTAAGTGGTAATTTTAAAATCCGTTTACAGCAAGTGTTTTTTATGCTTTTGTTTGTTCATAACATATACTTCGTCTTGTCCTCATTTACTTCAAGACCAACTCGTTTCGTCTGCTATTCAATAGCCGTAAATGCCTCTACGACGGCTTGCCGGGATCTTCCGATGATGTCAATATCGTCTGCGTATCCCAGCAGTTGGACGGATTTGTGAAAGATAGTGCCTTCCGTGTTGACACCTGCCCTGCGCACTATCTGCTCCAACACGATATTGAAGAAATCACATGACAGCGCATCTCCTTGCCTGAATCCGGTGCGCGTTTGGAAGAGCTCCGAAGAGTTGTTTCCAAGTTGCACAGAGCATCTGGATAAGTTTTGTCGGTATGCCGAATCGGGCCATCACCTGGTAGAGCTCAAGACGATGAATACAGTCATAAGCGGCTTTAAAGTGGTGGGTTTCGACTTGAAATTCGTTTGTCGCCTTTTTTGAAGATGGGGCATATAGAGCTGATGCTCCAGTCGTCGGGCATGCGTTCCTCCACCCATACTTGGTTGATGACTTGATGCATGCACCCTGCCAAGACATCACCTCCGTATTTAAAGAGTTCAGCTGGAAGCCCATCAGAGCCATCCGGTTTTGTTGTTCTTCAATTTTCTGATGGCTACATTAACTTCTTCAATACTGGGTGGAGGCGTTGGTTCTTCATTGACTGGAGGTGGGTTCTCGTCTTGCCCTATCACTCTCTCTATTTACTGCCCGGTAAGCAACTGCTGGAAGTTGTGCTTAAACACATCAACAATTCCCTGTGCGTCGGTGACTAGGTTGCCTTCGCTGTTTCGAAGAGCCTGCGTTCCTGGCTTGTAGCTAGCTGTCAGCTGCTTGGCCTTTAGATAAAATTGCCGGATGTTGTTGCGGTCGCGAGATTCCTCGATATCCTTGAGCTGGGAAACTGCGTGGGCCCTTTTCTTTTTACGCAAGATTCGCTTTTCCTCACTTCTTCCCTTTTTTCAGGCTTGAAAAAGGATAGGGATAAATAAGTTAAGACCTATAGTCAATATTTGACATGATCTTGACGATTAGGTTCCACAGTAGAGGAGCTAATGCGGAACCTTGGGTAACACCGAATGTGGCTTTTATACTGTTTAGTTCCTGGTGTGCATTTGCACGTATTTGTTATGAAGTACAGGATGATGAATATGGTGTGCGACAAAAGTATTTCTATCGAGAGGCCTAGGGAACAAAACTTTTAATTACCCTTCAATCGCGAATGTGTACTAAGGCAGTAGATACTGTACATACTGTGCAACACATTGATTAATTTATTAACGACTTGAGTACACCATCAACTCCCCCGATTGCGAGAATCTGGAACTTGTTCCACAATAAATAAGTTAATTGACAGAAAATCATTAAAAGAAAACAATACACACATGTGTACCTGTGGCCACGTCCGCCCTGACAAATGAATTAATAAATCCTCTAGCTTGACCCAGACAGAGCAATAAATATAGCAAATCAAAGTAACTGTTCCACCCACCGACATACGAGTACACATGACTTCTGAAAGAGAAACCAAACTGACAGCAACTTCATTGCTAATTTAATATAAAACAATTTGACGGCTAAAACTAAAAATATCCTCCAGAGTGTGCGGTGAAAATCAATAAGTCGTAGGTATGAAATTCCATATCGGCCAGGACCTCTGCTAACTGTAGTAGTAGTACTCAACTCATACATAATTCAACACGCGCGCACGAGTGTGTGTTTGCACTTTCGAGTCAGTTAATAGAAAATTTCACTTTGAAATCCATTACATGTTCGAATTGTTTATCATCCATTTGTCAATTGACATTTCGTGGAAGCACATTCGCCGTTCTCTAGCCCGTAAGGGATTCCCCTCTCACTCGCTTCAATAAAAACACAATTCGCCTGAAAATTGATATCCTTTCGGAGAACTTTTGAAATGTATATACACCTCTACAGGACATGATTCAATCTGAAGAAGGATACGCTCTCATTCAGTTGCAGACAATTTGCAAAAAAAAAAGAGAAAAATTATTGCAATTAATTGGAATTGCATTGTGATTCCGTTGAAAGTCAAGTTGAATTCAGGAAAAAATGAAATACTTAGTCCTTGCAAGCGAGGAACCACTTCCATCTGTTGCAATTGATAGAGAGTTTCGTCTTAAGGTTAAAGGTTAAGTGAGAAGGGAAATAATAGACACTTGTACTTGACGTCAACTGACAGCTGTCATTGATTCTTTTATGGGCCCACGCTGAGTAACTTATTTACGAAGGATAATCCAATTTCGCGAGTATTTTTTTTTGCGAAATGCAACAAAAAGTCGGCAAGAAAAGATGACGCAGTGAAAAATACTTGTTAAGTCTTTAAAAGATCCTGAATCCTCCCTCTTGGCCTTGGTTATCGCACGACGACGACTTTCAACGGGCCTTGATGTTTCTTGCTGCTCGTTTAAAGGGCCTTTAAAGGCCTTCTTTTGCGGACTTGTTATGGGCTTTCGAATTTACCATTTTGACTCCCTTTTAATTGTGGTTTAGACGCAAGTCAGACTTTCCTTTGCTGTCATTCCGATAGCCAGAGTCAAGGAGTTTTCCTTCTTTTCTGAGAGAGAAGTTGACGTGCGTCACTCTGCGAAATAACAGCTGCCGATTCAGAACTGGACAGCCCTTACTCATCCAGTTTTGGATGGATCTGCAAGGAGTTCTACTTTCATTTCCGTAGAGATCCCCTCATTCGATTAGGAGGCTACTGCTCCATCAATTCGGGTAGAGTATCAACTGGTATCGCTGTTTTGTTTTTTATTGTCACTCGTGTCCACCCCGCCACTGCCAGTTAAAGACCTCGCCAGAGCCAGAGCATCTGTGTAAAAATCCCCACCCAATCATTCATTCTCATCAGTTTTGAGATTTGCTCGCTGGATCACTTCAGAGACTCGCCGGTTGATAGACACCAGACAGATAATAGTTACTTATTGAATAAAAAGACTGCCCTACCCTTGCATCCAAAGATAGGCTGTTCTTCGGAGTTTGGTCCAGCTGTTCTACCACACATTTCTTTCCTATTCCTTCTTCTCTTTTTAAATTTCAGTGAAAGGGTATACACTAGGCTCTGGTATACTCCGAATATATCCATAATTAAGTTCCACAAGAATGGACCAAGCACTGACCCTTGAGGAACTACATTCGTAGTTTTGTATTTCCTTGGCAATTTTTCTCCGTAATAGAAAAGGGCCTTGTCCTTGAAGTAGCCGGGAATTAAAACTTTCCAGCTAGCTGAGCTTACCGCTGTGCAGGACTACTTGCTGTCTCTCCTATCCATCTTCGTCTTGCGATTGACTCACGTGAAATGCGGCACGGACTAGCGACTGCCTCTCGCATTGCGACTTTGCCTTTCACTAGTCATGTTGTATACAAAATTCGTTGATTCTCAAATTCTTTCAATTGCAAATCAGTGGTACAGTTCGTCACAGACATAACCCCTTTAAAAATATATGTATGTATATCGCTTTCAACTCATCCTTATTTCCTTTGGGATGATCTCATCGTAGGTCTTCTCTCTTCGTGTCACGTCATGCCATTAGAAACGCATTATCTATCAATTATTGCCGCAAAATTATCCGACAAACAAATGAAAATCAATTTATTAAACAATCACTGGGTTCCATACGAAGCCATTGATATCAATTTACCGTTATTTATAGTTATTCCATTTTATTACATTACCATTGATGGCTTCGCATGTTATTTTCAAATTATTGTTGGGTGTTTTTTTTTTTTTTGTTTTTTGCTGTTTTTTTGTGCAAATAAAACGCGCCATCAAAATGACAAGAGACAACATAATAAAAACACAATGGCAACACTTTTACCCTCTACTGTGCTCCCGCGTCACCATGGTTAATGCGCGTAAAACAATAAAATAAACGGCATTTTATTCGAAGAGGACACAACAACCACCGACACCGTAACGGGCTGTGGCTTCTCATCATCGGGAAAATGATGATGATGTTTAACTTTATGCCGCGACCCGTATCGAGTAACGATGAAAAATTACATCACATCCTGCCGCTGGAGTTAATGGTGTTTAATGATGTCGTCTATTTAGGGACGACACTGAGTATCCTATGAATAGATGCGAGGCGTTAATAAGGACCGAGGAAAGTCATGAAATGTTTAAATACCGTGGCCATTTGTCTCGGTTTTGGTAGTTTGAATCTGGTATTATCTCTCTGTCATATGGAGCATACTTAAGTCGTAACAGAAATCCAGAAATCGTGGTGGTGGTGGAGTTCAAAAGTGAAGGGAGGGATGAAAGAAAAGGGAGTGAACTTTAAGGGTTGGCAACACTCTAAAATGAGCAAGCTGTTAAACCGTTTATATGAGCCGGAACCTGGACTGGTGTAGTTAAATGACGCAATGTAACGGTAATCGCAAATTTCGATATCGAATGCTCGATTACGAGAGCGATAATGCCAAATGGTCAGATTTGGATGACAAGTTACTTGTTATCGACTGCTGTTAGTCGAAACAGGATTAACGCGATACGATGACAACATTTCCTGGCATCGGATCGAAAATTTCTACGAAAATTACCGCGTTTTATTGGAAAGGTTATAGCCAGCTCAGTAATTTTGTTCACATAAAGTAACAACAAAACGAAAAGTGGTGGCAACTTAGTCAGCAATCAAAAGATGACGTTGAATCCGATTGTTGGCACCAACCATTCATTGTTTTTCACTGACAGTAGGACCTGTTCGTTAATGGTTCTTGTATACAATTCGATACAGTGCCATCTATGATTCAAATATGTATCATCTTGAAAGTAAAAATTACTATGAAAATGACAATGGATGTAGGGTGATTCATTAAGAGGTACTTTTTTCAAAAGTAAAACAATAAGAAAAATATTAACTTTGTTGGGTTATCTACATTACCAAACAAAGAAACCATTCCTGACATTTATTTTTCTAAGATTATTTTTTTTTTCAAATGTTGCCCGTAACTGCGGTTAGGCATGGTCATAAATTAATATTAAAATGAGCATTGATGTAGTGTGATTCGTTTAGAGGTACTTTTTTCAAAAGTAAAACAATGAAACAAATTATAAATCTGTGGGCTTTTATTTATTATCAAACAAAAGAACCATTCCTGACATTTATTTTCTAAGATATTTTTTCTCAAATGTTGCTCATAACTGCGGTTAGGCATGGTCCTTTCTGAAGTTTCAATTTTCGATTTTGTCTCCGAGCATTTCGAGTGGTACTTTGATTTCAAATTTATCTTCCCAACGCCTGTGTCCTTAAATGAAAGTCTATAAACTTACTCCATGTGCGCCTCCTTGAGTTCAAAGTTTAGCATGAATAATGAATGTTAATTATGTCTGCGCACAAAGGTGGCTGGACAAACTCAGTTCACCTTAGACGACATTGCTTATCACCGCCCAAAATCGGAGAGAAAGTTTTCTTGACAATTTGTTCGAAAAAAAATCAAATGTGACAACTACAATAGCAAACACAAACCTTATTAACTTTTCCTCCCACCAAGGACTTGCCCCCTTATAGAGTAATTGACAACTGGTAGTTTACTATGCAATCAACAAGACTAAAGAAACTACAATCACCGTTGGAATACAGATGCAATTAGAGATAACTACACATCTTACGATTTTCAACCACCTCCCAAACAGAGAGACAGAGTCAAAGGACACTCGGGCGACACAAAACCCTCAGCAAATACTACGTCACGTTCAGCCCAACACTTTGACCAAATAAAATGTATTGGTCAAATCGCAATTACATGTCCTTTGCCAGATTAAAGAACTCACTGTTTACACACAAGTGTTTTTTTTTGGATAGGTGAAAGGACATGCACTACTCCGGCTGTATATCACCACTTAGCAAACACTAACGCTGACACAAACATCGTGTTCTGCTTCAGAGTTGTTATCCTTCTGAAAATAGCTCAGTAAATACATGTTTGCTATCGCTACCACCATCAATGTTGTCGTCATCGTCATCGTCATCGTCGTCAACTTTATCAATCGCAACACACCATACATACTGAAGGACGCAATCGTAATTATTGGCTGTGGCCAACACGTAATCTCTGCCACCTCATTCTAGGAGTGGTTCTCTTCAGAAGAAGTACCAAAGCTCACAGCATCGTTGCCCATTCAATCCGTGTTTGATTAGACATTGTTGAATGGAGTGGGGTGAAAGGAGGTGGAAGGAGGTTCCTGGCAATGGCAGCCGGCCAAAGCGTAGGTGTGACTGTAACTTTAGTTCGTGCGTTTCATGCGCTTGACCAAGTAACCAAAATTGTTTGTAATTTTGGCAGAGCTTATTGCAATAATCGTCAGCACTTGAATGAATGATTTTTCGCTTACAGGAATACATATGTACTGTAAAGCTCGCTTAAGAATATTAATTTGAGCAGAGGAAATAAAAATAAGCAAATCAACGAAAATTGTAAAGCATACCGATGAACGTGACATACATTTCCAATGGATGTACTGTTTCGGAGCGAATTTTGACGGAAGCATCATTCGGTAGCATAGGCGGTTAATTTGTATGGAAGTTAAAAGGAGACAGTGTGTTCGGGAAGGCAAGGATCACCACTCCTTGTTCTTTCAACGTAGTGCCTTCTGCGCCTTTGTAACTTTCAAACTATCACTTTTTCTCTTCTGATGTCAGAAAGTAAGACAGACCACGAAAATAGGCGACCCAAGTGAACCAGCTTACCATGCGAAACTGAACGCAGCTCACACTAAGCCGTCTCGAAAGGCAGCTTTGTTTAGGGCCAGCTCGATGCCATACTGTGATCCCATCTAAGCAAAGTAGAAGAGATAGTAGTCAGTAGTAGATAGTTCGTTGTCCCTTTCAGTGAACACAGAGTACCTAGCCAGTAAGATTCCACTCACGTCTCCGTCCGCTGTCTTTGCCCAGGAATGCAGAGACTAGCTTGTCCGCATAGTGGTTATCAGATCTCCAACTATCCCTTGCTTCATAAGGAGTTCCGGGCTTGATAGTCGGTCGTTTTGACCAAAATCTTTGTGTCCTTTGTACTGTTCTTGTTCTCTGCTTTGAGCGGTGGTGCTTCTTCTGTCAGTGACGTGCCGTGTGGCCAAATTCTAAGCATCGAAGTTGCAGTTATTAATCCCTTGCATTGCTCGGTTTCTCTAGCGGCTTCATTCATTGGCCTATCTGATCTGCCCATTCGATCATTGTCGCTGCTTAACCGTGATTGCACGGCTTGGTATTCGCCTTCTCCCCTTGTGGCCACCACAATTGGATCGTGCGCATGCTTTCCTTTTTAGTGTCCTTCTTTATTCTCTTGAGCGCACATTAGACTAGGCCTCATTGACAGTCTGATATCGCTTATGATTGATCCTATTAGTGTTTTAAAGATTTGACAACTTCTTCTACTTTAACCTCACTTTGTGGACCTTAAAAAGAAATGCCAAACACATCAGTTCTAAGCCGATGAGTGCGTTTATTCTTCGTTGTAGCGCAGCATCCAATTACTAAGAAACTTCTCTGCTAGAACCTCTTTAGATGAAGCTGCGGTTAGGCCCTTAAAAGCCCTAATTATGAATGAAGTGTTGGCACCTCAAAAGGAGCCCCAATTGGGCAGTAGCATTAAATGCGTACAAGGTTTGCATGAAACTGGTGTTAGATCCTTAGGTTTGTGGGTTGGCAGAGGAAACTAAATACCTCCGCCGCAATCAGGTCAGCACTGACCCATTGTGTCACCCATAGAGGGGGCTTAGAAAAAGTACCCCTTGCCCATTTAACCCATATATATCTGTAACAACTTCTTATGGTTGTACTTATTCGTTACCCGTGATGTTACTCGTTACATCCTGATGTTCTGATCTCCTAGATCCTGAAAGAAGTGTTTATCGAGGAATTTGTACCTGGAATGGTGGAGTCCAGGGCACTGGCAGAGGATGTAGGTAGTGTCCTGTATAACCTCCTCATCGCCGCATCCTCTGTAGAGTTCTTCTTCCGTCCGACGTAGTTTCTTTAGGTGGTACCGCAGAGTGTTCTCCCCACGAGCATGAACAGTGAACGTCTGTCCTTGCGGATAATTCTCTCGGTTCTTGCTTTGTCAAAAGTTGGCCATAGTTGTTTTGCAGTTTTGCAAGTATCTAGGGACTTCCATCTCAAGTTCATAGCCAGTTTCCCTGCTTCAAGGCTAAGAGTGTAGGGCGGGGTGCTTATGGAGAGGTCAGTCAGTTCAAGTGGGGCCTTAAAAGGGGTGGTTAGACCCTTAAAAGGGGTTAAAAACCGGAAAAACTACAAGGAAATCCTCTTGTCAATATGCATAAAAACGTCATGAAGTAGGTGTTCGGGTTCAAAGAAATGCACAGTAATTGCCGGGACCCAGGAAGAGTCTGTGCGTACCTGTTTCGCTACCTTTTGCTAAAAAGATTAGTACTACTCGCATAATAAGTTTACAAAATCTGGTTAAAATACTGCTTGTTGAGACACCGAAAAACAAGTCACAAGTCACTGAGCCTCTAACAATTCACATTGCGAAAGCTATGACAAAATTCAGTTCCTTGACTCCTTTGAGGTCTGAGATCATCGTACTGAAATCACACAAGGATACAATGGACTATGCTTTGATTCAAGTTCAATCCTTCGGCTTATGGCTGAATTTCAACCGTTTTTTGGTCTTGTTATTGGTCAACAAGTTCGACTGTTGTATGTTTATAGGATAGTCCACGAATTTTCGTGCCACAATGTCGTTCGTACAAGTATGTATGTGTTTGT
The DNA here is from genome assembly GCA_949716465.1 of Chalcosyrphus nemorum. NCBI lineage: Eukaryota > Metazoa > Arthropoda > Insecta > Diptera > Syrphidae > Chalcosyrphus > Chalcosyrphus nemorum. The sequence continues at coordinate 78,268,116 of OX454332.1, read as the reverse complement.
ACGATAGTTCGAATGTTTATTGCCTCTTCCATCGTAGAGAGGATGGTGCACACTCTCCCACCTAGAGGGTGTATTTAGCTTTTGATTTCTTGGCAAGGGATCAGTGAGCAAGTGGTTCGTTTATTTTCCTAACAGGTGTGTCCTGAATGCCAATAGCAGTGTCTACAAGGATATGCAGTATGATACCTATTTTAGGTATATTTTTGTATTTCGTAAACCAATTTAATTTTAAACTTCGAGTACACTTTGTGGTTTGTATTGTGGGCGAATTTATTGAATTATTAATAATTTATTTAAATAAATTCATCTCTCGTTTTATGGATATGCAGAGCACACAACGGAGTACAAAAATAATTAATTAAAAGCCCAATTGCAGCGTTTAAGTGGGCATATTTATCGAATCGAAGCTCATTTTGTTTTAATTATAATCGCCGACAGGGTGGTTTAATTGATTTAACGGAATGAAATTTATATTGTTCGGCGTCACTGTATAATAATCATGAAACTTAAAGTTTCATTTAATGATGATATGTGGCACGTGCCATCCAGAACTGAGCATTGCATGAGATGGTGCGTTTTTTTTTTTAAGGAGTCCTGAGAGAGGGTGGACGAGTGCATTTGCATATAAAACAAGGAAGATGAGTCTAGAGTGAAACTTTGTAGAGTATACATTGCACATATTTGTTGTGCGAAAATAAATTCTGAACAGTGCTCTTAATTAAATTGCATAAGGCAATGTATAAGTTTGTCTGGGTTCTGTTTAGTTGGAGGAAGTATATGGAAATTGTTTACTTACCCATTTTTGGGGACCTGCATGGTTACATGTGTACTCTTTAGAGTCCTAATAGCTTGACAACGTTTACCATGGAATCCATGGAATTCTTCTGCTTCCTGTCTATAAAGCCACTCTTAGCTTATCGCTAATCAAAAATAAAAATAATACAGGTGACAGAATGTGAACTTTGAATTCTTCTCACAGCCTTCCTCTGTGCAAAACGTGGCCTCTGAACGATTGGGCCGATTGATGTTCAACACACTACTCGATGATGATCCGAAGGGTATTTATGTGGTCAAACAGGAGGAGGACCGGAAACCTGCTTCTTCGGCGTCAAGTGCATCGTCGAAGAGTTCTTTGACCTCTCTAGTTTTCGCCCTAAATTACTGATTTTGTAACGTTTTTTAAGAGATTGACGATCATTCCTTTCCATTCCATCTACAATACTCTCACCATCCCTGGTTGTAGTAGCATCTGTCATCAAGTTCTACCGCCCTTTTGGTTTCAGTGCTTTGATCAGTTAGTTACTCATAATTTCTATTCTGATACCTTTTGATACTTTTCTTCTCTCTGCGGAGATACTCTTTTCCAATCTCTTGCGGCAACACTGGTTGGATGGAGCTCGGGCTACTGCAATTGCTCTACGTGGTACTTCTCTTATATTCATGTTACCATACATAAGAACTCTAGCTGCTGGAATTCGAGCTCTTGGCTGTTTTTGTTCGTCGATCTTTCTTCAGGTTTTCTCGGAAGGCCATGCCTAATGTCTTCCCTGAGCTTGACTAACAAACCTTTCAGCACCTACTTAGAACATCTACTCTAGAGCCAGTATACCAATGGTCATGCACGACAGGAAGCTATTAACTGCTTGCGTACCCTTAATTCTTAGCGGACTGTTATGCCTCTAAGTCGGCATTAGTGCGTTATATGACAGTCGCTCTCATAAGATGGTGATCTCCTAGTAACATTATGTCTGCTCCACGCCAGATTCAGACGTCTAGAGACTACTTCTAAAACAGTGACTAATAGTGTCAGCTACTGCAGAGCGATTGGAGTTCCCATTGTGACGCGACTGGCCGTTGAAATGTCGGAAAGTTAGACCTCTAAGTGCTGTGAGTCGAATCCCATATCTACGGAACTTTTCGGATGATCTTCGAGAGTAGAGCAGTACCTACAGAGTTAAGCGGCAGGTATTGGTAGTCAAAATTGCATAAGCATTTTATTTCGCTTAATAAGGTCCTTTCCTCCTCCTTTCGATCGCTATAGGGATCCTGAGATTCTTCATTCTGTGGGTCAAGATGTGTCTTCAAACTTCTGCTGCATATACATAGCTATAGCTTGTATCTTGTATTTATACTCATGTCTATAAAAAGTACTTAAATTTTGAAAATCACCTTTCGCCTCTTCACTTGAAACTTGACACCACAGAGGCGCCCAAGCACTTCCCATGACATACATCATACCTAGTGAACACCACCCTCCAGACATGGCACAGTGCATTCAAATTGAGCGAATATGTTGACACTTTGTAAGGAAGCACTTTAAAAAGGTCCTTGCAATCTGTGTGTGTGGGCCCCATGCCATTTGCATAGTGTCTGCCTGAATCTGTTATTTTAAAGTTCACCTGCAGTTACCGTATCTCTACAATTTGAGATGCATATTTACAATTCAATTTCAAATAAATATTCGCAAGGAGATCCTTGAAGTTCTGTCACGTATGGAACTCTATTTCCCTGTGTCTTTTTTACTCCATCACCAGCGAAATCAGTTGTGAAATTGTATCTTTTGCTATATATATCTTTTGGAATTTCTTTTCCAAATAAAATTAAAGATTTTTATCCCCTCGCTTTGAGGAATCTTCTTCTGGGAGTTTTATTTTCTATCAAAAAAAAAAAAAGGAAGAAACGTAGAAAATAAAACGCTGATTCAACTGGAGAACGGCAAATCTACTGGTATTCCTCTGTCTGGGCAAATAGCTCGTGGCCGCATTTTATCCAAAAAGAAGAACAGATAAAAATTTTAATCCCCAAAAAGTACTTTACCTAGGCTTTTTTGACCTTTTTTTTACTCAAAAAAAAAAAAGAAAAAAGAAAATATCAAACGTAGGCAAAGGACATTCGAGAGAGAGAGAGAGAAAGATTTATCCCCTTTCGAGGGAAAAGAGACATGTGTAGGCTTGTGCAGAAAAGTTAAAAATATTCATAAAGTGGTTCCGTGGAAATGTGCTTCTATTGTGAGTGACATTGTTTAGGCGACGAAAGTTACAAGATTTTCTTGAGAAAAGTTCTCTTAAGAATGAGCGAGCATTTGTTTATCTAGCCAAAGGATAATTGCATAGCTCAAGGATAAGAAGCAATACTCGTTGTTGTAGTGTGAAGTTCATCATCATTTTTTTTTTATCTTTTTGAAGGAGGGAAATACAGGTGTGAGAAGGTTTAATACTCGGGGGTATTTTCGTTGACAAAAGTTCGTGACAGTTACTGTGAGGTGGTTCATGATTCATGAACTAATTAAATCTCGTCGTGAAACTGTCAAAAATGGGAAAACTTTTGTGTTTTACATGTGCTGGAGGCGTCTTTATTTAAGGACAATAAAACGGGTTAACGAGGAGACAATAATAGTTTGGTGGGACATCTGTTCGCCTGAAGTCAGGCACGTAGTCAGGGCTGATGAGTTTAATAGCACATTTCAGTTCAATGAATCAGGGGTAATCTGTGTACGAATTGTGGTTATGAAGAGTGGGACTCAAGTGCTCATAAAGAGAAGACAGTAAAAAGTCAGATTAGCCAAAAGGAGCTAAGGCTGGTCTTAAAGTACAACTTTCTACTCTTTGCAAAGAAAATAACCACCTTTGGGGCACCTTTTTATTCCCAGTCTCCAATGGGAAGAGGATGTTGCCCAGATAATGAAATTGTTATCGTCTCTGTACAAATAAAAGTAAGCTGAAGATAGGCTACAAACTGTCGGGCCTTGGAAGGATGGTGGAATTCTATCCAACCTGAATCTCTATGATTACCTCGCATTTATTCACCTGAGCGCCAACTGCATCACGCAGTCTTCCACTTCTTGGGAGCGCCAACTGGGTAAGTGCCTGGGCGTTGCTCGCTTATGACCTCCTATGGACCGAAGGCTACCGTGCCTCTGTATCACTAGGGGCATGGAGACATGTCGAATTGCACCTAGTGAAGTACTCTTAAATTCCTGCATCTCGTAGTGGACAAAATGGATGACAAGAAGGCCAGGGACAGGGCAAGAACTTTGAAATAATACTGCAGGCATGAGAAAAGTTAAGGAACTACTGGAAGGCTACAACCAGAAAAGATTCAAAGTCTGTATCTGGCTTAACAAACCTAACAGGCCTAATCTGATCCATGATTATAGTAAGCATATCTCCCCTGTGATATCGCTCTGGCTGACGACTAAAGCGAGCTCTCCATGGGCCAATAATGACTATGTGTACCCTTATTCTTTAACTGCTCAACTATGCAACTTCGTACCCACTCCTTGATATCATTGTTTATGGATTTCCTCACGAATTTGATTCTGGACTTTTTGGCTTCATTGGCACTCTATCATTTTTCACAGATTGGATGTATCCTACCTGTGGACAAATAGCAGTAAATGTAACCGCCTGATCGTAGAATTGGAACTCTTTCTAACTTGTAGAGCAACTAATGATGGCAGTTCCTCAGCATTCGCTAGCTCAAGCGCTAGTTCTGTGTAACTTAACGTAATTAAGGATCCAGGAGTTCAAAGTGAAGTCCGATAAGGCTACTTTTTTTCAACAGGGTATATAGCTTAAGTAAAAACAAAAATCCTAATGATTCCTTGCCCAAAAGGCGTCTCTTCCTTTTAAATCTTGAACAACTTTTCCAGTTACATTGTCCTTCCCTCAAATACTAGGTCATCTCGTGTCCTCCACTCCACCAGTTTGTCTCAACTGATGACAGGATACAAAATAGTTGATTACATTCCGTCAGGTGTGTTCACGTGCAGGGTCAAAGTACGCCTTTCATAAGTGATTGTCAGTAGATGTACGTGAATTTGTTCATCCCCAAGATCCTTGTCTCATTACTGGCAAAATGTTGGCCTACATTTTGGCCCCACTTGCCCTCATAAAATAATAAACAGCGCAGGCAGTGAATATGAAATGACTGACCCATCATACGTCTTAACTCTAACTAGACATCCACCTGGAAGGTTTTCTGTTTTATATTTCACAAAACAAAGGATCGATTACTTTGAATCCATTAAGGACTCACTTGCTAATTGATTTATGGCATCGCTTGGTTCGTGTCTTTTATCTAGCAAAGCTCAAACTTGCACAAGGATAATCCGTTTTGAGTAGAGCTTCTAATGTGGGAGAATATTGGCCATTCGGTGGGAAGGAATTTTGTTTTATTTATTCCACCACCAATTTGCTATTTGTAAACAAGAAAAAGGATCCAAGAAGGCTCATTAATAATATCCTAGCGTTAATTTTTTTCCAAGGAACACAGCCGTTTGAGGCATTGATTTGACGTGAATTCTAATTATCAGCTCTTTCCTTTGGGTGGCGGAGGGCAGGATCTGAATCCATGAACAGATGATGATTACGTCAAATGTTAGACGTCGATTGTGGCGTCATTAGAACAGGAAGTCCTACGCATAAATAACCCTTCGACAAGGAAAGGGATGGTATTTTGGTACACCGAAGGCGTTTAAGGATTTCAATTACCTGCAACAAAGGTGCGAATCAAATCGGATTCTAATTGATTTCGAGAAATTTAATGAACTTCAGGGTAATGAGATGAGGTCCTTTTTAGAATCTATTTTCATCGCGCTAAGCATGTGGAGTGAGATTAAAGTGTGTTGTACAAAAAACTATGTAACCCTTATCATCGCTGATGGTCACGTCAGGTGCACAACATAAAAGGATTATGATTTTTAGTGAGTTAAAATACTCAAATTAAGAACTCGGCTTTGGTCGCGATATGTTATAGTATCCTTTGAAGTCACTTCTCTGTGTTTATGAATGTGAAGGACAGTCGGGCATACATACGGGTAAGGTTGTAATACCAAGTTCGAGAATCCTCCCGTGGAATTGAACATGATTTACTCCTGCAGCTTTATCTCTGACCTACTGGACAGACTGGTCTAGAATGAGAAAGACAGTGATTAAGAGGCGAGAAGCTCCTCGTAGTGCAGATTGTCTTGAAGCTGACTACGAAAGTCTCTACAGATGACTGAACATCGAAACCGGGTCGCTCCTTGTATAAGAGTCAGAAAAAGACGAAAAGGAAGGAGTCAACCGAGCTATGTGCCGAGGCTAAGTTCTACTGCGGTCAGCAGTACCCTTCCCCCGGGGAAATGTAGACCAATGTTTGCTTCTATCTACAGAGGTGTACATCATCTGGTTATTGGAAGTTCCATCAGTACTTACTAAAAGCGTTTCCTTAAGAAGAAGCGTCGGTTCATACCAAAACAAAAGTCTTAACCCAGTGTGATGCTAACTTTCAAACGCAAGTTCACTTCTGGATCACCCTGTAGAATGTTTAGAGTGGCTTTTATTCCAAAAATTTAAAGAATGACTATTCTCGATCTAAAAATGTCAAGTAAACAGTATGTCTTCTAGAAAATATGGAAGAACTGACTGAGGGCTGCTCTAAGGACACATCTAAGATTCAGCGATACTGGACTTCAAAATCGAGGTGGTAGAATTTTATGTATGCTTTATAAGAATGCAACTATAAGCTTTAGTCATTTGCTTCGATAAAGAGGGTGCCCCTAGTAGGAATACAGAAAGGAGACCGAAGAAGTTACAGAATCAGCGGCCTGAGAGTATGCAATAACTTCCGCACAACGTCCTATGGTGCGGCATACTTAATGGCTGGTCAATGAAGTGTTGGTTGGTTGAAACCGGCCATCGATGAGGATGCACTTTGACCAGTAGTTGGTCCATTGTGCTGTGTTGCAATTAATGAGTCTTTGAATTATGACATTTAGAAAGCACACGATATGCTTTTCAAATGTAAGACACTTTTATGCTTTTCATTATTTTTATATTCACTGTCTCTTCACTTTCACCATTATTTTTATCACTGTTTGCTCCCATAGTACATAACTAATTTATTATAATTAATATGTAATTATCACTAACTTATGTACAAACTTCACACAAATAAATGTCAAACATTGACGTACAAACAAATAATTTAAAACGTCAATTATGTTGATTGTCACATTTTATAAAGAGTGCATTTCATGACACTCTCTTTCTCTGTCACAGATCTTTTGGGTTCAAAATATCAATTTATGGTAGACCTAAAGAATGAGAAAGAGGGTGTATCCAAAATGAAATACAAGTGGGGGTAAAATTCTCTTAGAGAGAACTAAAATTGCGAAAAAGTAAATGAACGGGTTGAACAAGAAAAAGTTGATAATACCCTGGTTTGACAGTTTCGACAGTTTTCATAAACCAAATTTCTTGAACTAAAATTCGTAGCATGGAGAAATTTCTTACTCTCTTGTGAGCGCTCTCTTCTGCGAAAAACTACGAAAATTTTCCGTACGCGAATAGCTTTTCGTAAAAATTCGTAAATTTTCGTAAAAATTCGCTGGTTTAGAAGGGTACGCGAACGGACCTACTATTTGACACTGAAACAGAGTCGCATCTTTGGATTAGAAATTTTGAAATTTTGAAGAAAAATCATAACAGTGGTTAAAGCAATATATGTATGTATGTGTATATTGCTGAAATTGTTGTCTGTCTGTATATTTCTTTGGTATAGTCTGTTATCTATATGTCAAGTGAAACTATCCAACTTTTGCAGAGGAATGTTGGGTAATTTTAAATAATTTGGAACCTTAAATGTGAATTCTTTGTAATTTTTATCTTCCTTTTTATTCCATTCATTAATATATTTCTATTTATTTACACTCATTCTGCGAATGCACCATATTTCTTCTTTTGTCGTTCAGAAATGACTGACCGTTTTAAGTAAGTTTTGAAAAGTTTGTATTTTGTCCTGGTTAGGTATTCAAATGAATTTCATATTACTTGTCTCATAAACTTGATATTTATATTACAATTTTAGAACTGCACTCAAGAAAAAACGTGTTTGTCCTTTTGTCTGTCATCAGTTTTCGGACCTTAAATTTTGAGCTAAATCGATAAAAGTTTGTAACACTGCATAAAACTGCATTAGGCGTACGGTAGCCAATGTATTTAGTCTCTAATTGTTTGACATTAGCTATCACAGTCTTAACAAGCTATTATGGTTGGGCCTTAAAGCCTGTTGACAGTTGAAGTTCGCTGTGACTGTGTGTGGTTTGGTTAATGTGTATTTATCCTTTAAATGGCATTGGTTCTAGCAATTTAGCTGCAGCTGTCAAAATTGACGCTATTCACATCACTGTTCGAACACAGCCTCTATCGGTAGTAGTAGTGACAGTTGTGCTTACTTAATGGTGTGACGACACCATATTTGTGTAGTGCCCCAAGCTGTCAAATGAATCTCTTTACATTAAAACTCCTGCTTTTGTTTATAATGATGCATAAGAGAAAAGTCAACTTTTACCACCGAAATGGCGATAAGCGATCCATTGTGTTCCCGTAGCTTCGTTTGTGTTGTTTCTACTTTTGACATTTCATACTAGCCACACCATTCTGCTTGTGCTCATCTGTCAGACCAACTCTTTCGACTCAAAATGGTCGAAATATAAACGCAGTAAGAGAACTGATTACCGAGTACGGCGAAATGGAACCAAAGATCTCTTTAGTAAGTGTGGCCAAATGGGAACGATAAATGCGTTTACACAGGAAGTGCACTTACGCGGTTCAATTTGTTTTTTTGCTTCCAATTTACGCTACATTCTCATAAAATATCGATCCTCATTAACAGCTTTCACCCTCAATATAATTCAATAGCCTTTAAACGCTGCTTCCCAGAATAAATCTATTATCTCTCATCACACGTGTCCTTTGTCAATTGAATAAAAAAAAAAATTCCAAACTCAAATTAATGCAAATTTTCATTTGGTCACTTTAAGTTGAGGGAAGAATAAAAGTTTCTCTTCCATCGGATCATTAGACTGAAAAACACTCAACAATAACAAAACTCATTACAAAGTTGTTAAATCTAATTACAAGCGTAGCTTGGGGTTTCCCTATTCTGTGTTTCATTGCTGCTCTAATCTGTCCTTTTGGGGGCGGAATGTGCCAGATGTATTCAATTGGATTTAAATTACCCTCTCCCATTGATATTGAAGCCAAGCCAAGCCATATTGAGGAAGTTAAAAGTGAAGTAAAATATTCTCGCATTGATTGAATTATGTGAGAGGAACTGAGAGTTTATCCTGTCGCAAAGAAATGAAGTAGGTACTTTAAGGTTGATTTTTGTTTGATAATATTGTTTTTAAAGAGACGAATCTTTTTAATGATTCAGCAAAAATGTTCACAGACTTCGTTCAACGCCATATTCCGCGAATCACTTTACATCGATTCATTACAATATTGTAGAATAGGTATGACTTCAAAGACTTAAATGACTTTAAAGACTTCAATGACTTCACTAACTTCAGATAACTTCAATAACTTCAAATGACTTTAATGACTTCAAAGACTTAAATGATTTCAAAGACTTCAATGACTTTAATGACTTCAAAGACTTCAATGACTTCACTAACTTCAGATGACTTTAATGACTTCAAAGACTTCAATGATATCAAAGACTTCAATGACTTCAACGACTTCAATGATTTCAAAGACTTCAATGACTTCAACGACTTTAAAGCTTTCAATGACTTCAGATAACTTCTCTAATTTCACTTCAAGTGAATGCAATGTATGCTAATGACTTTTTGGGGACAGTTCTGTGCAGTATCCGAGGGGCAGAGGGTTTTTAAGAAGCTTCATGAGGTGAGAAAACTTTTGGTGGTATCTTTCCTCGATTCAAACTTGGAATTTAATGCATAGTAGTTCAACACACTAACCAGACACTGGATACTTTTTGTGTAGCTCAAAACAACTCGTCTTCCTGGTATGTGGCTGAAAGAATCCAAAAGGTTGTATACCCCTGCCATACACATTTCCCCTTAGCCTAGTTCAAATTGGTGGGTGCCGTGGCTCAGTGGTTAGTGCGTTGGACGACTGCGCAAAGGGTTCTAAGTTCGAATCCAGAAAAATACCATCGAAAGTTTTTTTTCACGGCCTCACCTCTTCCGAGTGTCTGACAAACATTCAAGAGTATTACTGTCATGAGAAAGCTTCTCAAAACCCCTCTGCCCTTCGGATACGGCATAAAACTGTAGGTCCCTTCTGTATGTGCCGAAATGTATACCACGCACAATATGTACAGTTGTGAGAAGCTAGCCCTTGGCCCTCTATGGGCTGCTTACGGGCTAATATTTATTTATTTATTTTCTAGTTCAATTTACTTATTCGATTGTTACCAGACCTCAGAACTTAATCAAATTTGTTTCTCAAACACGATTAATTTCTAATTTCGCCAGATTTCAAATTTCTATTTCACTTTTTGAGTTGATTAATAAATTCAATTTCGCTTTCTTGTTAAACCATTACACTCTCAAACTGATTCTATTCAAAATTTTAATTTTCCACCAAATATTAGCAGTGAACTCCAATTTAATCTGGTTTTTCATTTCACAAATTAAAAGCGATTTTGGGTGAAAATCCAAATTCATTAGAGCAGTTAATTACTAAATTCTATGGGAGTCCTTGATTCCATGTAAATTTAAGCCTTTTTGGGCAATGAGTCGATCAATCAAATTATAGACTCTAAACCACGAGGTGAGTAACGCAAGCGATTTGTTTATTAAATCAGTAAATTGATTGATTGGCTAGTGGGGGTTATAATGTTTGTCGAATGTTAATGACCAAAGGTGAAAGGATTTAAGGGATGTTTTCTCTAGTAGAGCATAGTCAAGTAAATATTTAATATTTTATCTTCAAACCTTAATTTCTTTTCTTTCAGGTAAGTCAAAGTTATGGATATTTATTCTTATAACAGTAGGTATGTATACAATTCAGTTTATAACATAAAGACTTGCAAAAGTGAATAAAATTGATCCTGGGAATAAAATTTTGGGCTAAGGAATGGGACAGAAATGATCACTTTTGTTGGTAGTTGGTGTCTATGCTTACACCTTAAGCTGAAGTTCAAAATTTAAACTCTTTCATATGGCAACACCCAATATTTTAAACAAAAATAAAATTGAAGCAGGGAGTCCACTGTACACAGTGGCACACCATTTATTTAATTGAATCAGTTTTCATGTCGTAAAATTTTTTGAAAAGAATAAAAAGATAAGGATTCATTTTATTTGCTATTTATTACTTCTTTCGTAGTTTTACTTTCTTCTTAAGGAGGAAAAGGAACCAGGTTTTGATAATGTTTTTTTATTTGTCTCATTTATTTAATAGTTTGTCAGTAAATTTGGGGATTTCACTGTCAAATATTAGGAGTCTTCAACAATAAATGGCGCCAAAGTCAAACCGAAATATAGACACAAAGTACACTCTTGTAGAAATCTTAGAAATTATGTTACTAGTTTTTGTTTTTCCTAATTTTCCATTTAGTCGAAGAAAAAATTAAAAAATGGTTCTTTTTTTTTTGGGAAATCAAAATTCTTTAGGACAAGTATTGAACTCGTAAAAAAGATTGAACTCGAGATGACAATCATTTCTGACATTACAGTATTGGAGGCGCTCGAAAAAGATAGTCTGCCGATCGTGTATGTCTGTCTTTCTGCTTGTATTGTTGTGTGTCGGCCTTCAAACTTCAAATTTGATTTCCGGGCTATTCTCAAAATTCGAGGTCAAATTGGAATTTTTGTTCTACCCCTATTAATAACGGTACTTTACCTTTGGTCAATTTCACAAAAAGCCAATTTCATCGAAACCATTTCAAATGACTTTGATTAAATATTCTATTTATGTAAGTTAGTCTAGGTACTATTTATAAGATACCGTACCTAATACATTTTTGACTAAAAATACGTGTAACGGTACTTTATTTCGAAATAAAAACCACTTGATTTTTCTTTTAAGCCCATCACCACTTAAATTTATTATATTAAGTACAAATTTTAATTATTTTTAAGCAAAAAAAAAAAACAAAAACAAAAACAAAAGAACACCTATTACTCTATTATGTATATTGAACAGATACCAATATTACTGGTCCTCCCATGCCTTGGTTATTGGCATTTATGAAATTTGCATCATACTTGTATCTATTTTTATAATCTGGTACATATGAGTCAAAAACATGCGGATCAACACAATCCAGATAGTATGTGCCCTAAAATGTAGGAAAAAAATTAAAAAAAGAAACATGATAAATAATTTCCTTACTTTTGGAATGGGACACAATCCTTCCTCGGGAACGTTTGGAAAATCCGTTTTACCCTTTAACAACGGCTGTATATCTGTTCTAAATGTTGTTTTTAAAAACTCACAAGCTTGCCACTGTTGTGCAGATATTTTATGCCAATAAGAACCTTTTTTTACTGCGCTCTTTGTGACTTTAAGCTATGTATGTATAAATTGGAATTGTTTTAAAAGTAAAACGAAACGAAAGACTATCTTTTCGACTTACGTTAACTGATTCATCGATATCGTTTGGTATTGTGATGTTTCCATTCCAGCAGTTTTTCGTTGTGAAATCCGCCAAAGACATATCGCGAACATTAACCGCTGGCTCATCGATTCCATCGTCTGGTGGAAGTTGTCGTATGGCACTCCAGTTTATAACTTTAGAACCTTTGGTACTCACAACAATTAATAAAAATAAAAATGTTTTAATTAAAAACTTCATTTTAAGTCGAGAGCTTAATACTGGAATGGGGATACCTTAGTACTGAAAAGTTGGAACTATCGTTTGGTTTATATAACTTATTTGTTGTTTACATTTTGTATTATAGGGAACAATTTAGATTAGATAAAGTTTTTTAATAGATACTGTACTGTACTTTAGTAATTATATGTTGGAAATTTTTTTTAGGGAGATTCAAATTACAAACAACAACAGCAGTGACTAGTGCTTAATTTGCTAATAAGTAGGTCCGTTCGCGTACTTTTTGCACTAAAATTCGTAGATTATCAAATTTCAAAGAGTGGGGGTAAAATTCTCTCAGAGAGAGCTAAAATTTCGAAAAAGTAAACGAACGGGTTGAATCAGAAAAAGTTGAAAATACACCGGTTTGACAGTTTTCATAAACCAGCCCACAGAAATTTCTGCACTAAAATTCGTAGCATGGGGAAATTTCTTACTCTCTCGTGAGCGCTCTCTTCTGCGAAAAACTACGAAAATTCTCCGTACGCGAACAGCTTTTCGTAGAAATTCGTAAATTTTCGTAAAAATTCACTGTTTTAGGAGGGTACGCGAACGGACCTAGTAATTTTAAGTACGTCAAGTATTCCATGTACTGAAGCACTGAAGGTATTAACTGCCTATATCCCATTTTTAGTACTGACTTCCACGGCCTTGTAATGGCATTCCGTCACGCTATGTGGGAGACCTCAAAAGGTGATCGCATGTAAATTAAGAAAACCTTAAAAGAAGAAGTCTAACGGTGTCCATATCACAGACCTCAAAAGGTGATCGCATGTAAATTAAGAAAACCTTAAAACAAGAAGTCCATATCGCTTGCCGTTAACGTTGTAGGACTTAAAAAATTGTTGTGTGTATCTCCATGAGTTAGAACTCTCATCTCTATGTAATGTAATCACATCTCTAGATCGATCTATTAAAAACTATAATTACGTTTATATAATTACTTAAGCATTAAAAATTTGGAACATTAACCAGGAGGCGTTAATCGCATGCCAAACTACAATTTCGACTAACGTGATGGCTAGATAATAGTACTAATTTTGAAGTACATGCAGCGGTCGATTAAGTCGACAAATATAGCAGTTAGGTATGTACCTATTCCTCCAAACACAGTAGTTCCTAGAGTTGAACTAAGTAGCCATTTTCCAATCACAGTCTCAACAGTGATTGGGATAGTTGAAACACAGTGAAAATAAACTGTGATTGTGATCTTTAAACAAGTTCTTTTGCGTATTTGGTTTGGATATGGAGAGTGATCGGTTCTAAGATAAAGATGTTCGTTCGATATAGAATTAGGCTAGACAATAAGTAAGATGTCACTTGTTAATTGTAGCCTTCGTAAGTTGCTACCAGTCACGTACCAAAGGAGTGATCTCACGCGATCTAGAAGCCCAGTTCAACGGTGGTCATAAGTGCGAACAGTTTACCAAATTGTTCTCGCAATAAGGTTATTGTTTCACGGGCTGTGTGGAAAGTTGCGCCATCTTGTTGGTACCGAATGTCGTTCAGAACTCGGGCCTCAATTTAAGGCAGCAAAGTTTTTGAAAGCGATAAGCCAATCTGTCAAGAACGGCTCTGTATCGATGCATCGCGGTCATTGCATACACTCTTAGCTGTCTTGCTTAATGTGATCACTTTGGTCACGTGTTGGGTGATAATGAAATTTGGCTTTCAAACTTTTTGACAGTATCGCAAATAGTGGGTTTGGTAGGCTGCACTAGAACGCCATAAAACTGTGCAATTTGTAGATTCTGTACCGGGCTAGGTCAAAATGTCAAAAAATACTGAACAAACATTCCATGACAGATTTACACGACTCGCATGTTATCTATCAAAAAATTTACAGACAAAGAAGTATCTCTAAATGGACCAGCCTTTCTTTGGTAGTTTTTTGTAGGTGCAGCTTGCCATTGCAGAATTTTTTTTGGAACTTTTGGTTGTGCAGATATCCGACATAAGCGATAAGACCAATGTTGAGATCTGTAGCTTCAACTACGAGAAAAATCCAGTTAATTTGGCCTTCACTTAGTAGTTAAATGTGCTAATATCCTGCACCTGTTGCCAACTGTGATACCTTCAGGAACTAAACCAAATCATCTCTTTTGAATTTCTCAACTGCCGGTAGTTAACAGGTTGTAAACACCTTCCGAGCTTAAAATCAATGTCTCGGCTAAGACGACACCGGATTCTCACAGATGTCAGCACAAAAACATTGAAGGAAAACCATCAACAACACCCTTCTTCACCAAGAGAGCTTTAATCCGCGCGCAAAAAAAAGAAAGAAACATCCCTTTTCAAATCAAAACCCAAAGTGTCCTTCCCTACTTTCTTAAAAAACACACCAAAACCAACTGTCACCAGAGAAAAGGATAGCAATTCCTTTCACTCAGTCGAGAAATGTCAAAAGTGAAATGGGGCGTAAAAGCTCATAGCAACCAAGTTCGCGCCAAAAATTTACGCACGCAATGTTTCTGGGTTACTAGTTCAAAGCATCTCCCATGTGCTTCCTTCTCTCTTTTTTTGCTCTCACTTGTTTGCAGTCGTCGTATCCCCATTACGTAATCTCTCAAAAAAAAAAAAGGATACCTTCTCTACAAACAGAGAAAACAAAAGTGAAAACGGATTTTATTTTGTGCAGATTAGATAACTTCCGGTTGAGGGGGGTGCAGAGAGAGAGAGAGCTTTAAACAGGAATTTCACCCATTATCCTGTTAGAAAAAAAAAAAACATGTTTATCCGATTCTATGTATTGGTGTTGAGTTATTCTTTGATTTTTGAGGAGGACTCTCAAGTTCTTAACCAACGTCAAATTCCCTGTGTAAATATTTGCACAACATCAAAAAGGACATGAATGACAGTAGCAACTTTAGTTTTGTTCCTTTTGATTTTTGTGTGTATGAATGAGGTGTAAGGGTGTTGAAACAGGATCACACGAATGTGTGTATAGGAGAACTGGAGAAAAATAACTTTTTTTTGTTTTTTTGGAAAAATAAAAGGATACAGTGGATGGTAGGCCATGGGAGGAAGCCAAAAGCTTCATCATCTGCAAACTCCATTCGTTTTTGTCTTTCGTATCCTCTTGGTGGTCGGAAAAAAGTGCTACGGTCCTCATGACACACAGTTGATGGTTAGAAAACGCGCTATTCGCATATCCTTTCTGTCGTTCTTACGTGTTTTCTCTGTGTGTACGCAAAAATGTTGTTAAAACAGTGGCGTGTCTTTTTCAAAGAAACGCAAAAAAAGGACTCATATCCTTTTTGAAGTGAAAAAAATCAAATTTTGAAACGTGTGTGTGGTCCTACAATGGCGGTGAATAGCGTGACCGAATTAATAATCGCTATTGCAAGTGGGAGAGTGCATTTCAAGTGCATCGTCCTTGGTGAATAAAATAAGAAAAAAGTAAAAGAAAAAAAAAGTATCCTCTTCTTGTGTGTAGATACCGCTGGTGATTATGTAGGAAAAAAAAAAATAAAAATTAGTGCTTAAGTTTAGCTCCCCTGTCCCTCCCCCTCGTTGTCCTTTGGGCTGTTGTGGTGTTTCCTTTTCTGTGCAAACATTCATATGACAATGATTCAAGGATAACCCAAACTAAAATAGAGGAATATCAATGAATTTGGGTGAGTTTCTTTGTTGATACCTTAGAGAGACACAGGATACACTTTCTCAAAGAAGTTTGACGGCGACAATCAGTGTTTTAAAGGTTTTAAAGAAAAAGGACACTCCTTTGACAAAAAGTTTATTTTTCTTTTTGTAATTCGATCAAAGGTATATCATGTTGTGTTGTCCTTTATCATGAGAGAAGCTCGACATGCATGCAAATTATATTCGTGTGCAATATTATGTAATAGAGTTGTAGGTAGGCAATAAAAATGTCCTGTAAGCAGTAAAAAGAAACCAATAAATGGATGGTTTCAACTTCCTCTTGGTGAAATTGTATCCAGCTAGTCACGTCGCAACACACATCATACACATTTTTTTTTTCATTTTCTTCGTCCTGACATTCTTGGTCCTTGCTGTGTGCTGTGTGCTGTTTGTTTTTTTTTTTTTTTTTTGGTAACAAAGCGTGAGTGTGCTTTGTTGATTGAGTGTGGGATGAATTTTGCTGCAAAAAAACAAAAAAAAAAACAAAGAAAAAAGGAGAAAGGATTTTATGTGGCGTTATGGGATGAATGGTAATCCCTTATGCAGTTCATTGCCATTATCCTGGGACTGTGGGCTTAATAAAGTTTGTGAAGTCCGTAGAAACGTTATCCAATTTTAGTGCACGGAACTATGACGCTCTATAGTTGATGGCAAATTGGGTGGTTAACGCTGTCACTTTTATCCTGTCACTGTTGTTGGCTTGGTGATGAACAATTTTTGAAAACTAGTTGCTTGACAGGTGAAGGACCACACTATTGTTTCTCTGGAGAGAAAATCAATCTGTGGTCTGGAATTTGTCAGGCGAAAAACTAAAGCAGTATTCATTTAGACAATCAAAGTTCTAGGACCAGCGATCGGCTTATTAACATCAACGACCAGGGCGTTGGACTACTAAGCCGAGGATGAGCATCAATCCGATGAAACTGAAGTGGTACACAGGGTGACAAGGCGCCACTCTTAAACAAAATAAAGTAGACAGGATGCATACTCAACTTGTAACTAAACTGGTGAGAGAAGTCGTCAAAGCAAAATATAAGGGAAAAGATGGTTATCGAAACTTATAATAACCCCAATTGATGTACACAGTCATTGGCAGCATAGCCTAGTGGCCAGCAACAGATACTAAGGATTCAGAGACTAGCATACCTTTACAGATGCCATGCGTACCTCCGGTTTGTGACATAGATGTCAAGGAATGAACTAGGCACTTAGGCCCTATGTTTGAAACAATCTAATGCTTGGAGAGATGATAAGTCTGACATCACCACAGGCTATCTCTCGTCATGTCCTGACTTCAGCTTCAATGCTGGTACAGCTATCCTAACAAGGGACAACTGGGCAAATGTAGGGCCCATACAGTCGCATGTAGTCTCAACCTTTACAGACAAGCACAAAACGGACATCAACTCATATGAGCCCGAAATCTCACTATCATCAGGGCTGTGCGTTTCACAGAAGTATCCATAAAACAAGCTTCTAACTATTCATAAAGAAATCGACAGGAAAGCTGCTTTAAAGGCGAAAAGAGTTCAAAAGGACAAAGCAGAAATCCAGACAGGAAAATTGGCAATAATGGCATCTGAATACGAGCTGTAAATGGACCGAACTTTCGGTCTTCCTCTCTTGAAACTTGTCAAATCCAAAATAGCACAGCGAAGAGGATATAAACACCATGCCGTGTCCCTGAGGATGAAGACTAAATCTATAAGTGTTCGCTTCTGGCAGCCCATGTAAGAAGTAATCTTTCTCAAACATGCCCACCAAGCCTATGAATGGCTTAAGTACAATAGCTCAAATCCTTACACAGTAACGCACACCAAACCAACTCACAAAAAGTGCATCATTGCAATTAATTGAGCATAGTAAAGCCTACAAATCACCTCATTGATGTCCTTAGCCATTAGTCGAAATTAGCTCCAATAAAACAGCTTTGATTGCTTTGCCGAATGCAAAAGTACCACCCGATTACAACCACGTCCTTGTAAAGTTAAATCTACCCCACCAAATCGAATTAAATCCTCTAAAGCTCCTTAGAATTGCCTAACAAACACATTCCAACAGAATAGACAGGATGGCTTACACTTCATTAACCATTTAGCCAATTGTTTCTTGCTTACAATTGAAGTGTACATATCCTGTAAGAGGATTTGCTACATGAACACGTGCTCTTGTTTGTATCCTGTTTTTTTGAAAATAGAAAACCTCATGTTGCACCAAGTGGTTGTGAGATTTTTATCACACAATGAGCAATTAATTAAAGGATCACAGTGAACCTGTCAGCGTGGAGAACTAAATAATCCTGCAAAAGGACGAACAAGTGTTGTTTTTTGTGGCGTTCTACATAAATATCCATTTGTTTGGGGCGGGTGGGCGATTATAATGGAAAACTTTTCGATTAACATAGATAAAGGATATTCCAAAGTTCCATAATGGACTTTTCGCTTCCTGTTTTTGTTCAGTTATTCTCGTAAAATCTGATATCCCCTTGGATCCTAAACAAAAGTGATAAAACCTGTTCAATGGCGGAGGAGGACGAGGACGAAGAGAAAAGGAATACATTATAGCGAAACGCCAACAGAAATTCTAATGACTTCAATGAGAATGTAGTACTTTTCAGAGTGCGATCCTAATGATGGGCATGAGTTAACATGAGTACAGCAAAAGGATGTACCGATTCTAATGGGACGATATGGTGAATCTAAATTCAAAGTGCTGTGTGTTACAAATGAATGGTTCGATATAGAGGGTAGAAAAGGATACGACACTGGAGTGAGGTGCAATCATTGTTATGCTTTACTCGTTCACTTACTCAAACTATCATCAACAAGGAAGCATTGTGCTTCAGCCGTAAAATGAAGTGATGGTCCTTGCTTTTGATTGACAAGAGGACATTAGAGAATTTTACAATCAGAGCACAAGGAGATGTGCTGGGAAAGACTTTAACTAGTTAAAGGTCATAAAAGCGGATCATACTCTGTGCTGTCTCTTGAGAGTGTGATAATTGTTGGCCTGAAACTCGGGTTGGGATTATCTCTATTGAATGAGAACAGCTTCTTCCAACCACTAAGGCATAAACTTGTGAACTGCGATTCTTACAGTCAGTTTTGCCGTCAGTGGCGATGTAAGCCCACTTTTTGTAGTCAGAGCTCGACAACATCGATGTATCCGAGCTGTGGTTCTATCTAGATGGCGCTACATGCCCCATACAAGCGACGCAACGCTCGAAGTCAATTGGCCATCATAAATTGGGCCCCGCGATAATGTGACTTGGCATCACTCGATTATTTTCTCTGAATCTACGTCAAATCCTTAGCCAGATACTTTAAACAAAACGGCATGAGCGCAGCTTACGGTTAAAATTAAAATCAATTTTATATTTCACAAGATTGTTGTTTTATTTGCAATTTGTTTCCTAACGTTCTTATCTGGTCACCTTATATTGAAAGTAAACAGTCCTTCCTTCTCCACTTCCATTGGTGGGGAAAGGCTTCTGACCTAACTCACTTGCGTGCTTTGATTCTGGAAATTACTACAAAGCACAGAATGTTCCAACAACATTCCACTTGAAGCAACCCCTCTACAATCCTTGCAGAAACATTCGTTTAAAGTTGGGAATTTCCACCGAAACTTTGACCTTGATAGGCAGCCATTTCGCAGTAAAAAATAGCAAAAATAAGGAATGCTTGCGGTTTCGCGGCCCTAAACCTACAATACCTCGACAAGGACAATCAACATCCGCAGAGAGTTGCGAATACTTAACTGCAAAAACGACAGAACAATTCAACCGACTTTTCTGCATCCTTTCAGAGGCTGCACAACACAAATTGTTATTCAAAATTGGCGGCGCTCCTTTCTTTGCCATGCATTTAGATGGTGTGGACTATTCCCATTCAGTAAAAATGTTCCCCTCCAAACTTTGCCTATGTAATATCCTCGTCAGGATGTGAACAAATAGAATCTCTTTTGAACTGGAAATATTTTGTGTATAAATGAAAATTCTCGTACATATATCCTTTTTTATTTTTTTTGTTTTTGTTTAGTCGCCTCTTGCACAACATCCTGCAGATATTGCATCCTTCAAGTTGAACAATTTGAAATTATGTTCTACCACTCAGAGGCTATTGTGAAATGACCTAGTTAATGGAGAAAGAAGCATGTAATGTTGGCTGGTGCACAAGCAAACAAGGTCAAGGAAGTTATCATGAGCAGAAAAGGACTTTTTCAATTAAGAAACATTTGAATGGGATTTTTCTTCACACGTTTTGGGGTGGATTTGTCAATAGTTTGGACTATGAGAAGCTTCTTTAACTGTGGGAGGATGAACTTTATCACTCTTGAGGTGGCAATAATGGAATAAATGTCATCCACACAATTAAAGTTTGTTTTCCTTTTTCTATGCACAAAGGTGCGATGCACAGAATGTCCTGGTTGAAGTGAAGTTTTGCTTACCTCCTTTTTAAGTAGCTATGTTCCAACCTGTGCTGGAGTATGCCAACGAACAACACGAGTGTGTAGAATTTTTGTTGAGGAATTAAGGAAGCTATTTTGCTTGAAAATAGTTTTCCTCATTAAGGAATTCTGGTTGAGGAAGTTTGTACTTTTACAAAAGGATAAGGGATTTGTTCTACACTTAAACTTTGATAAGTCCTTTGAACAAAATATATGAACTTCAAAACTCTATTAAGTCCTTAGTTGTAGTTTTGATTTTAGTTCTTCCACAGATACTTATATGATACACATACCTTGTATTCTCTTGTGGGTCTCTTGTGGTTCCCCAGATGCCCTCAACCATTCCCTGATGTCGTACTTCCTGGATGGGTTCTTTGGCGTTCTACCTAGCTTTAATGCTCTTGTTGTTATATAAAACATTGTTGTCCTTAACCTGCTTTCATACTTTTTGAATATTGTCCAACGTTGTGAACCGTATGTGGGCGCTGTTCAAAGACGTACAACTCTCGTATAGAGCCCTCCTTTCAGCTTAGCATTCTTCGGTCGCAGAATATAACAGAGTTTTCATGTCTCTTTGTCTACCCTACTCTCTACGACTTCGATTGGGACCTCTTCGCTGAACCTTGTTTTGCTCGTTTACGCATGTCCATTATCATGCACACAAGGTTTTCTGTGAATCCTCGTTGTCTAAGTGCCAAGCATACTAGACCTCTTGGTTGTCCATCAAAGGCTTTTTCAAACTCAACCTACACCATATGCAAATTCTAAAAGGAATCATTTGCACTTTTGCGTTTGGCCCTTTGTACAAGAAAAGAAGATAAGTTTCCCTCCACTGATGAGGCATTGGAGCTGAAGGTCATGAGCCATCTACACCCCATGTCTGCCAATTTTTGTCTGGTCTGGCTCAACCGCTTTTTTTTGAGTATTTGACCGTATTTCAAACTCCTTCGACAGTAGTGTCGGATACTTCATTATGGTATAGAGCGGCTTTTGGAAAATATACCCTTTAAGACTGTTTGCTTAAAAATCCTTGACAATAATGTCATCATCTGTGGAGTGAATGGGCATTGGTGAATGTGCATATTCCATACTTTGCACCCTTATTCAATTGTTTGAAGCCCGGTGAACAAGATACAGACTCTTCTCTCGAACTTGGGGGCACTTTGCTTTCTTCCTAGACTTTGTATCATCTGTTTTCCAATTGAAGGCTTCTCTCCATTCTTGAGAGGATTCTTTGACTAGGTCTTAAATGCCACATCACTTATCACAAGCTTAGCTTCCTCAGTCAACCAACATGTTTCTTTGCCGTGTTGGTAGTATCCTTTTAGAACTCTGACTTAATTCTCCATCTCCCAAGGTTGCTGTAATCGATGAAACACGATTAGAGCGTATGACTTGCACATGGTGCCTTATCTCAGTCCTTCATGACATTCATCAAAAGCAGATAGCCATACTATAACGTAGTTCCATGTCTATAGACTGTAATCCACAGACAACATTGTTCTTTGCATTTAGCGCATCCGCCTAGAGCAATGTTGACTTCTTCACTTAAAGGATGTTCAGCAGAATTGATGCTATACTCACGCTGCTTTCTCGTCCCACTTCAGCTATATTCACTGAACTACTAGCCAGGGCAGCATGGGATATCATTCATTTTCCGATGAATATCAATTGCAACTTCACCTTCTGTTAGACGATTTTCTAAAGAAGGATTCCAGATAAATTAATGGCAATTATGTAGCTTTGATGGGTCCATAAGTCACGAAATGCATACGGAAATGCTGTCTTTCACCGAAACTGTTTTGTCGATGGGAAATCGAGGAATCTATGGAGTCTTACATACTGACTTAATCAGCACGATCACGCTGACGACGTATGCTTATTCTCTCACAGGGTAATGGAGCTGCTGAAAGGCTGCATTTGAACTTATCAACTTATGCTTTGCCAAACGATTCGGAGAGTTAATGGCTTTGAAAACATCTTTAGAAAGAGTTAAAGAGAGACGATGACGTATAGAAATTGTGGAGGTCCTAGGACTCTGAAAAGTAGATCAGTTCTTGTAAATATTTTTCCCTAAAGTTGTAATGAGTGTAGACTTGCAGATCTAAAGTATGCCTGTTTCTTTGGGAATAAAAATAACCTTTACTTCCCTCGAGTATTCTGGCGCATAGGTGAAAGGAGCCTACTGTCCATTGCTACTTTCCTCTCATTATGATTTGGTGTACTCGACTTCTCGGACCGCTGATAATGGTATACTTTGATAAAGCTGTTCGCTTGAGAAATCGTTTGTCCTTATTGTATGGCATGCTATGATAGAGAAGTGGGGTCCTCGTAGGACCGAAGGCAAATCGGTTCCCTGTAGATATTGGTTCCATCCCTATCGAGTGGTATCAAACCAGGGTTTGCTTTTGACAGACCTCAACTTGCAGGTATTCTATGTCATTGAACAGTAGGAGTTTGACACTTTCTGTTTCCTCTTCAATGAAGTATGGTACGACTTCTGACGACACAGGAGGATCCATAGCGAAAGCCTTCTTGTTCAGCATCGAATGTGTTTTCTAGGTGATCTTTGATTGGCTCCACGACTTTATTTTATTACAAATCCCCTTGACATGGGAGTCATAGTTATACAACTTAGCATACAATTAATGCTAATTGAATGAGTAAATATCATTGAACCATTTATTTGGATAAAAAGTGCAAAGTTCATGGACGCTATTCAAAAAATATCTTCAAAAGTGTTAACAAGTTTTAGAAAATGAATTATGTGTCTGAACTGCTTCTTGAAACTTCCTAACTTTGTCCGATTTATTGGATTGCCTTCGCTAATCATTTGCCTCTTTCTCCGTCTGCCTTGGTCAGTCGCAATCTATGAAGACTAGTCTCATTTAGTTCAATGATTCTTTGTAGTTCATTTCCTTCCTTCGAATTCTCAACCACCCATTTGCCTTGACCAGTGATCAGTCGCATATTATCGAAACTAGCTCATTTAGTTCAGTGCTTCGTTTTAGTTCATTTAGTTGTCTCTTTATAGTTCTCCTTAACTATTCACTTCTACGTCTGCATCGCATTTAATAGAGACTAGTTCATTTAGTTCGGTGACTTTCTTCTAGCTCTATTTGTTGGTTCTCGTGAAGAAGAAGTGCGCCCTATTACAAGACATGGAAGCGTCTATCTCTCTCTTGAAGCAATTGACGATTTTGCATAAATGGCGAAACCAAGCCACCTTCTATCCATGAAGAGGTATTGCATCCAAAGTTCTAGAGTTCTCTGAATTCTAGAAAAAGATAAGAGACATCAGGTCTTTATGGCTCATTATTCATCTCCAAACTTATGAGCAAAGACGCAATGTCTAATCAGTGAAAAGAAACGTCAAACTTTGATTATTATCGTTCTTTTAAGCTGATGTCACATACCCTGAAGAACAGGAAATAGATGGTGAACAGTGGAGAATAATACAGCCAGATGATGACCAATGCGGATTTGCCTTATGCAAGTCCTACGTATGTGCAAGGATCATAATGGACTTGCACATAGTGCTGTTTGATTGTAAAAAAAAAAACCTTTGCCCCAGAAGCAGGGACAAGAGTCATAGAAGAGTCGATGTACGCCAGTGAAGCAGCCTCAGTCCTTTGCTATTTATCGCAGTCTTTTATGTTTGAATGAAAGGTGACGGACCCTAAAGTAGGACAGGCATTTTTTACTGATGATAGAAATCAAATATCCCTTCAACGAGCACTTACTTTACTGGTGAGTGTTTTGGAAGAAAGTTTGGAAATTTTGGAAGTGTTTCCCAATTGGAAATAGTTCAAATAACTGGGATCTAAGGCCCTGGACCACAGCTCTATGTTTGGTGCTACATACGGTTCCCAATGCTGCAGAACGTACAACAACTATAAGGGTAAATTAAGGGCAGCTAAGTTGAAGCTGCTTCTCATGACAGCAGGAGTAACAAGACTTGATCGATGAAGAAGATCGAAGATTTGAAAAAGCCTTGATGTAAAAGAAGTCCGAACACATTTCTACACAAGTCATCCCTGAACCTTAGTGCAGCTATCACATAGGGGAACTAATATCCCGAGATCCCCGTATGACAAGAGTTACAGAATGAAATGTTGCCACTGAAAGTGTATGAAACAGGTTTGCCTTATGGTCAGTAAGGGATAGACAAAGAACCTGAAAATCTGTCTTCTTAGGCGCTAAACCTTACTGAAGTGGGCTGCCGTCAAAGGACTAATTAACTTTCTTTAGCCCGCTTGAAAATTACCAAGTGGTCCAAGGTTTGCATAGAACCTTGTGGCCTGAGGTTAAATATACGAGATACGAGACCACTATAATGGCTAAGCAGACATGTATACCACACAGTGGAGGACATACCTTTACCTTTACTTTGAAAGTGGAACCAGTGGTTTGGCTAATTCTACATCTTTGGTGCACTTGATCTTTTAAGTCAATGAGTTAGCCGTATGGACAAGGATTACACCAAAAGAAAATGGATCAAGCAATGCTTTAAGGGATTGTTAATATGTAGATGCGTCACTCTCTTTCCCTTTCAAAGCAAGGTTTTGCCGAAGACAGATGGTAGTACATGGCATTTATTAGACTTCTTCTAAGTGCCCTAAAACTCAGGGAGCCTTTGATCTATTCGACAGTCAATCAAGGTAAAAAGAAACCCACTTTTTCTATCGCCTACAGTCGATTAATCTTTCCCAACAGAACACACTCAGACTTCTGCATCACGCAGTTACTCTCTCTAGTTTCGACGAACATAAGGTTGAGCTTCTTAGGGAGCTTGACAACCACTCCTTTCCTCTATTCATCTATTAATCTCTTAGTTTTCTAGGTCCAACTAGTGGAAGTTATAACTCGACTAATCTGGTTGGTCCTATCCTGGCGCCTTGTTTCTTTCCAGGGCTTTCATCGCGGTAGCATTCTTTCTTATTGTGTTGCCAATGAGAGCATTTCTGTCCTCGAATAAGTAGCTGCCTTCGTCCAGAGTTTGTGTCAAGAATATAATGGCCTTTTGTAAGGAGTGAAGGCTAGAGATGGACACGCTATTCCTTCGTTCCAGATCATAGTAGTATCATAGAAAATGCGGCTCAGAGAAGCATTTCTCAGTTGTAATCGGGTCTGGCTGCATCCCTGATCAGGGTATCTATTGTTAGATTAGATTTGTGAAAACCACACACTTTGCATCTCGTTACTCTGAATCACTTTCCTCGTGACTGTTTTCCCTAGGTCTTATCTTCTGATATAGAATGCTATTACAGCAAGAATTGCCATTAAAGACAATTTTATGACGCAAAGAATAGGACTTCTTTTCAAACCCACTTAAGATTGCCAAACGAAAAAAAGGAAACTAATTCAAAAGCATCGTAAAGAGAACTAGACAACTATTCGGTGTAATCTCAGTTCCATCATTTTAGAGCCACAAAAAACACATTCGTTTCAGTCTTGCAATAAAGACTACTATAAAAAGGATTCATCGGAATGTTGATGCAGCGCCATGGAGCAATGGCCGTATCATTGCATTAGCTACGTCTACTACGATTTGCCATAAAAAAGAAAGGAGAAATAAATCCAATTATTTTCAGCTGCGATAAACCCACAAATGAGAAGATATTTCACTTAAGTGCAGATCCATAAAAAGGACCTTGATCTTAAATTGAATAGTCAAACTTTGAACTGCGATTAGCTAATGGAAGCAATCGATAATCTTACTTTAAGCTAGCTAGAAAATTTTGCTTGACATAATGAGGTTTAATTACTCTGAGCACACAGAGTTGGTAATGGCTAACGGTTGAGTTAATGAATTTTAATTGAAGGCGGGTGCCATGATTGATTACATGTTTAGGAAGCTGATTCACTGGTTGTTGAGAGTTCCGCGAGATACATGTCATTTTGTGGGGTAAATTTTCCAACACTCTTTCATGCATATCGGATGAAATGGTGGCCCTGAGGTCCCTTAATGGTGGAAAGATATCCAACATGAGCGAGGTGGCCATTTCTCGATATTACCAAACATCCCCTCCAATAGATCAATTGATTGACGAGCTGAATGGGTTCATGGCCAAAAATATCCTACAAGGATGGTATGACCTATCGTAAGCCTAGAAAGACACCGAGACTTATGTGCGGCAGCCCAGTAGCAACCAGGATATCTGCTTAATAAAAACGTCTTTGACATCGCGCTTCCATTCCTGTGAGTGGGTCACCTGTGGACACATGTTCAATTGTGGGCCATTTGTCTGAAGATATCTTTTTCTCTTTATCATGCCGATCACCTCAACTGGGTCCTGGAAAGCGGGTTTGCATTAGAAACTTCAAGGATTCTATAGAGGACTCCCATCTGGTGTTTGAATAAAGGGTGGACGTTCCAGATCATAGTGGCACCATTCGTGTAGTTACTGCCATCGGAGTCTTTTGTTTTAAGTAGGTAGGTGTCCTGACTCAGTGATGGTAAGTGCATTCGATAAAAGCACAATATTTTCCCCTCATATTCCCATCTTTCTGTGATCTACTTACCCCAGTAGAGTAGGTGATATTGTGGCTAGAAAGCTTGTCTATAGACAGACTAGTTCATTGGCTTTGAAAATGCTTCATACAAGCGGGGTTTAGCTGCTGGATTTCTCCTTCAAACTTCAATAGTTTGGTCTCAAACCAAACTTCAATTGAGTTCCCAAACCATTGCGCCTTAAAGTATACAAACTTTCCATGGGGTAAATTTCATTTCAAATCAAATTGCGTTAAAATTTCACATTATACCCTGTAACAAGGTGACAATCCCATGTCAAGTTGTTTGTATAGCATTGCTAGATTCCCCAGGAAGAAGTGAATCCCCCCCTCATCACTTACAGATACTTATGTTTATGTTTCCTTTTTTCCCTCCTGTCACAGGCAATTAAGTTGCCAAAAATATTTCACCAGCGCAAGTCTTAAAAAGAAATACCGAAAATATTTGTCCCACTCACAGTTGACCTATATTTCGAGAAAGGAATACTGCCATTGGACATGCTATCATAAAGATTATTAAAGTGACACTAGTTTTGTGTAAGAATGCCATTGGTATAACATAAGGTTATGTTTAGGGCGTGTTCGAGGTTCCTTTCATTGCCCTTCAGGAAGTTTTTTTCTATTTTCTTTTCGGTCGAAACGTGACCTCTTTCTGTCGCTTAAATATTTCAGATACAAGAAAAGAAACCAGATGTCATTGCCATCATCTAAAGTTTCTAATTCATTGGAATATCCCACTGGAAAAAATTCATTGTCTGGAAAGTTACGGCAGTCAGCGCAAAATAAACTCATTTAACTTTTAAGCCCACCACGTCTGGCTGTGATATTTATTACCGCAATTACTGTCAGAAGAGAGGCTGTAATTAGAAAAGTAAATCCCAAAATAGGTTAGTCAAGTTGAGGAGTTTTGACAGATGAGATTCAAAACATATCAAAGGATTGAAGGAGAGGATTTTTCTTTGAATTGGATACATAGTACAACGACCCAATAAAACTCAAATGCAGAAGATATTATTCCTGCTAGCAGACTTTGCAATAAAATACGGAATTCCACCACAACGATGGTTGTCAAGTGGCACAGAGTGCTTGAAAGTAATTTGCAGTAAAATCTGTATTATCGATAAATTGTGCCAGCGAAAAGTACATACATATATTTAGTGGCCCCAAGACAAATGAAAGGAATAAATATTTACCCATAAAAGGAAATGAGACAACAAACTTGATGAACGTAAGTCCTTACATTCGTGTGTACATGTTGAAGAGTATCGCGGTAGGTGGCCCAAATAAGTGGAGGAGGACCTCAACCAACTTCAGGCGTGAGCTACTGTATGGAGATGGCTCGTAACCTTTTCAAAATTGGAATTGTCATTCTTTGACAGCTGTCAAGCAAAATCTTTTTTGACTCAACAAAATAAAATGATTTTTGTCATTTTTCTTGAAGTGGGGTTAGGCTGCATTGAGTTCAGAGACACTTAGGCCAGAGTAGGCGCATTGTGATCCGCTTAAACTGACAGAAGCTTTCTATCAAGCAATGGAGGCGACTGATATTTACAAAAATCAGTGAGTTTGCTTATATTTTCGAAAAGTATTCAACTCTTTGTGTGTAGTTTCGCTCAAGTTGAGAGAGTTTGGCAGGCAGTCTTTTCGTCCCGCTCGTTCATGCAGCTTCTACAGAAATCATTAAGATGGAATCTGAATGCGTGTATGCAGAGACCCACAATGATACCTTCCATGTGAGATCTTTCAGTCTTATTAAGCTAACTGAAGAATTTAAGAACCAGCTTAGGCCAGCTTACTTTATAGATAACTCTTCTTTCTTCTGCACTTCTTATGATGCCTGCTTGAATGATGCCAGTTGACTATAGACAAAAAGGTCTACATATATCAGAAGGATGAAATCTCTTCAACAGGGATTTATTCATCAAGACAACATGTCTATGGACAGAGAGTGAGCCTAAACGGCGGCCTACACAACAAAAGAAACCCAAGCCACGTCGTCCAGGCACTTGATTGCCCTACTGTAGTCGAGGGGATATTCAACTGTCTCCTTCTCTCACACTCGCACTGCATATGTGTACTATCCTCTGATTCCTGTAAGTCTTCGCAATACCCGTTCTGATAATCCTTTTGGCGTGCTTCCTCAGAGAGTATTCCAATCTCGGCTTCGACTTTTTGTCTACCTGGTACCTGAAGTACTGAACGATATCTATTCTCAAAGGAACACTCATGTGACTCTGGTAAATTGTATCCTTTAAAGAGCACTTCTTCATTTAACTTACTATCGCCCTGCTTTGTGATGCTTAATTGAATGGAACAATTGTTTATAGCACACAAAATCTCTACCCAAACGAGCGTCATACATCTCACTGCACTTTGCATATCTTCCACTTCTTTTTGTGTATCTCATGGGATTTACTCTTGCTCCTGTTGTCCTGATATTGTGCAGCATTCAGCTCTTCAACCTGACACATGGATCATAAAACATTTCTACTGAACTTTTATAGCTCAGATGCAACTGCGACAGCAAGGACGATTTATGGTGTATCCACTTTTGAACGCACTCTTGTTTACTTTTAAAGCTACCTTATAAAAAAAATTCTGATTGATGATTCTTCTTCATTGATTTCCTACACAAAAGAAAGGCGCCTACATTTTCGCCTAAAAATTTATAAAAAAAAAAAAGAGAAAAACTTTTCATGTAAAAGCCTCCGATAAATCAAAGTCCAAAGTTTCTCTCAAACTCTCGTGTACGTGCCATTCTTCTTGGAACAATAAATCCCTTTCTCCATTAGAAATTATTAACTTCTTTTTCGATATCTAAGCCGGGATTTTCCACTTAAACTTGAAAGAATAAATCAAAAAGTTAACAAGCTTTCACATCGAATTATTACGCCCCCACTGATTTGTGGCACTTTTTAGCTTATCACTCGAGAGAGGGAAACACTAAATCCCCTTGGCAAATAAATCGAACAGAATTGAAACTAACGCTGCAAATGTGTGAAGGCAACAAAAAGGATTCGGTCAGGCATAAAAGGATCAAGTTACTAAGTTTTCAAATATAGGGTGACCAGACAGCAATGATACTTTTTATAGTTACTATTGTAACAACAGCTGTCAAAGTTGCCAATGACATTAAGCTGTCAAAGTGCTCAGTAAGGGTTGCCATTTTATCACGTTTTATTGGAAAATATCATTGAAATTTCGAGTCAGCTGTGAGTTTCGACTTATAGTGAATTTCGTCGTGAAGTCGGTCGTTATCAAGGCTTCAGGCAATTTGTCGCATCGTGGCAAATTTTGACGGTGAACACACTCTTTTGGACCTTAAACTACCAACGAGATATTGATTGCTGTGAAATAAAGATAAAATAGCCGGCGGTATGGAAAAAGACGCCGATCAACTCAATTGGGTCAGAGCGTCAACCCGGCTTGTTTTGAGCTTGGATTTGCTCCTTCATCCTAATAAGATTGTGCTGATGCAAGAATTGAGGCCAAACGACCAAAGAAAACGCCGTGAGTTCCCTAGTTGACCGCTGGATAGCCAACCTTCTAGACGCCAGTACCAGAAGAGCGCCGAGCATATTAGACCAACCGCTTGAAGCACTGCAAGCGAACCCGAAGCGCCTATTTGAATAATGTGCTATTCCACACCTAATGGCATGAATGTAGCTTTAAAATAAACTCACAATCAGTTGCATATCTCATACCGTTGATGTTTTATTTAACATTTGTTTCCTATCGTTCTCACCTGGTCATCCTCCTCTGTTCTCTCTGGTCCAATTGAAGGACCTTTTCAATTTCCTTTTCAATTAAGTAGTTGAACCTATTTGCTTTTTTTGATGACATGGTTATTGTAACTTCAAACCACAAAGTGGACCTGTACATAAATATTTCACAGGCTAGAAGGTGGAACAAAAAAACAACAAAAAAATCGATTTCAAAATTCGATCCTAGCCGAGATTGAAAGTCCTATGAATTATTAATGGATGATGCCCGAAAGAAGATTTTCAATTTACAAAAGCCTACGTACAGTGTTTGTTGGGAGTTTGTTCGGCCAGCAGGCAGAAAAAAAAAAGGAAATTCCTGGAAACTGAAAAGTTCTTAGGTCAGTAATAATGTAGTGGCCAATATGTCAAAGAAGGTTATACCCTAAGGATATGTTGATCCCATGACGTGGATATTTTTCTTTAAAAAGAACAAAAAAAGCCCAAAATTTAAGCACTGCAGATGTGGGAACATGTGTTAAGGTCATGTATGGACACATACCATTCACTAGGGAGCAAAGCGATCGATTAGAAGGACAAGGAGAATTCTTGGTATGGTTTTAAAGCCTTGTAAGCCAATCTGTTGAAAGTGGCTTAGAAAGGAGAGGAAATTGGTTACTTTTCTTATGCATAAGGGGAAGCAATTGTTTGTCTTAAAGTGGGTGCAAGTATCGATTTTGGAAATGAGAAGCCAAATCCTGAAAGTGTTAAGCTGTTTGGTTGCTCTCTTACCTCGTTCAGTATGTTAAAAATTGTTTCAGACACATAGGCCTGGTTTCTTTCTTTTTTTGGCTACGTATACTAAACGGAACCAGACTCATAGTTAGTGATGACCTCGTAAGCGGGTTCAAGATATTTAATTACATTTTTGGACTTGGAATCAACGAGCTAGCGGGTCCAAGAAACATGCAACTCCTTTCCAAGGTTCTGTGGAAAGATAGAAATAAACTTTTAAACGTAGAGGAGAAACCTTGATCAACTACTATGCATAAGTACATCAAGAAAGGAACCTATCAGTTGATACCTGTAATGCACACTATATCTGGTCCAACACATGTCTTCTCCGGAATCTGGTCTGCCTTTGAACGAGCTCAGAAGAGCTGTTTCCAAGTTACGCACATCTTAAAATGCAAGGCTCTTATTAAACGTGTAAAAGTGTACAGTAGGTAGTAAAAGTTGTTGGTCGCTTGTCAAAAAGATTAACAACTCTGCCTCATCTGCCATCTCAATGCTCATTTACAATGACACTCCAACTATCAGCCTAAACCTAAACCCCTAAACTGCAAGATAGTTCTTCGCCTAACCCTGAGCTTAAAAGCGTCGAATGCACAGTTGTAGAAGGTCTTAATGTATACAAATCTGGTGGTCCAGACTCCTCCTTAGTTCGGAAAAGGTGTTCTTTCTTGGCTTCTTTGCCTGCCTTACTCTTCTGTGCTCTTTCCTCTTAGGATTCTCAATACAACTTGTCTTTGACGTAATCAGCTCTGATATCAACCAATTAAATGTTGGGGTACCCCAGGGCTCTGCTTTGTCTCCGACTCTTTTTTTTTTTTTTTTGTAAATGTCTCTTGTTTTTAACCTACCTGTCAGTTTTTCACGTCTCTGTTCTATAGCTTTAGAGGAGGAGCACCACTAAATTCACCACACCACAAAACTATTGTACAGGTGAAGCAAAAGTCATCACCCTATGCTATAATATTTGAAAATGGCGGCAAATGGCAGTTCTAATTTGAAATTTGGAAAGCAAATGATCGGAAGATGTTGGATTAAGTTGACGTTTCCTACTCGCTGTTTGTTGTACTGAATCGGCGACCGTAAAATGGGCGAAGCGAGTGGAATGTTGATCGAACAGAAGATTTAAGCATTTTCACAGGTTGTCAATCGGTTTAGCTCTCCACGTTGATTGACAAACTTTATAAGTGACAGCCAATTTGACAGATGCAGCTTCATAAATATGGCCGCGATCACCTGTCAAAGTTTGAAAATCCATTAGCTTCGTATTGCTGCCGATATGTTATGTTTGACTCAATCCGACTCATGGGGATCCATGCTCTGTTGTTAGTTCTTCTCACGATGTGACATACGGGGACTTCTGCCCAATGGGGCTGCCAGTTTTTCGGTTTTCATGATGAGTATATATCTATCGTCTCGCAAGGATTTTCATCAGTTTCATCATATAATTCGCTGGAAGACATTCATTGGCGTATGAGTATGATTGCTTTTATTTCCTTTGAAACCACATGGTGGTGTGTTGAGGCCGTTCTAGCTCTAGACCACAAGCAAAGTTTTCTCCATTTAAAAGTCTATTTGAAAGGGAAATTCCGTTCTAAAACATCTCACTATCCCCCTATCTTGGAAGTCATATGTTTATCGTTAGCTGCAAATTATTTTCGTCCAGTGCCCTCTAAATTGCTTATTAATCGGTTTCCTTCGAAACTAGAAATAAAATGCCATCTAAGCAGCACCAGTTCCCTTTACTCCTTAATTTCAAATGCTAAATCCTTTAGCTTTGCAATTGGAATAGGGGACAGCCGGTTCCTTAGTACCAATTATGTATGCGTATGCCGCTTCACATTTGGTGCCAGCCTGTCTGTACGTGACAGGTTCTCCTTCGCCCATTACAGGCATTATTCTCCTTTTAGACGAACATGTGTTGTAATTTGTTAATCCTTGTTCATTGCCACCACATTTTTGGGTTAAAAACTTATGAAAAGTTATCCTGTTTGCAGAAAAATTACTCGTACCTTTAAGGATCCCAAATGATAAACTCAAACTCATATCTCATTTGATTTTTCATCTTCTTTAAAATGTGCCTGTCGAAGTGTCCTTAAATTTTGTTTGCAACATTTTCTTAATCAACTTTTGGGCAAAACATATTTTTCTATTTTTTATTAAATTTTTACTCGACTACGGTGTGATGGTGTCAGTTCTAATTAAAATCTAATTAATCCACGAATTAGCGCCCTTAAAACTGGCTCCTTTCAAAAAGTGCTTAAGGACATTGTTTTTTTCTTTCTCTTTTTGCTAAATAGAAACATAAAAGCTAAGCTGGTGAGTTAATTAAAGAGTTAACTCTTTCTCCAGTTGACTTTAAAAAAATTTCAATTTTCGTGTGAAATTATCCTTCAGACTCGTACACTGTGTATCCTTGATGGAAGGTGTTTTTTTTAGCGCAGTTTTATGGCCAACTCATTAAAGCGTACGTTTATCGATTGTGTGTGTGTGTGAAGCCTTTTTCGACTCCGAAAGTCAATTTCCTTTGGCTGAGAGGGTGGTATTCAGACGGCACCGATGATTGAGGGTCCTTTTCAAGTTTGTGAAAGTGTCGATGAACGGGTGTAGTGCGCACTTCAATTGAACGGCCAATATCGAGAATAGTGATTGAAAATACGTTCTCTGGAGAGCGAGGGCAGGTTTAAGGATCATAAAAGTTATTGCTCTGAAGGCAGCGACATGAAATATAGGGTGACCAGATAAGAACGATAGGAAAACAGATATAAGTAAAAGAACAACAGTGTGAGATAGAAAATTGATTATGACTTTATTCTAAAGCTACATTCATGCCAATTGCCTTATGTTTAATTGTCGTCCGGGATCAATTCTTCCATCAGCACAATCTTATAAGGCTTTAGTCCCAAATTCAACTGCAAAATAAACCGGGTTGACGGTCATTCATTTCACAATTGAGCCGGAATATCGGTAGAATTTTTCAATAATCATCGCACATTCGTCAATACATAAGAAAATGGCAAACCTTCCTCCATATTTTGACAGCCAGACATCACTAGTAGCTTTTGACGGTTGCTAAAACAAAGCACTTGGTAAAAGGTACCATTGCTAGCTGGTCACCCTGTACAGAGCATATTAATGATGATTATTTCGGGAACAAGACTTTAACGTTTTCGAAATGCGATACTTTGGAAAACTGCAGCTCTAAAAATGTTCATAGCCCAAGCTATTGGGTGGTTATCTATCAGAAGAACCACAAATTCATTTATAGGATAACAAAAATGCTGAGTATACCCATTTGATGATCCTTTGTCTATATTAGCGTCGGGGATAATTTATTATCCTATCAAGCGATGGCCTTGAAAATGGCGTTGATTTTCATTAAGGAGCATGGAATTAATTTTCATAAATTATTCGAACATAACGCGAGGTTCTTATTGATAAACATTTTCGGATTTGTAATCTCGTTTAACGACAGTAAGGACGGGAATGTTGCGGGAGTGTTTTTTTTAAGAGATGAACGGTAGTTGGCTAATATCCTTTCGGGGAAACAACATTCTATACGTGCTTTGTCTGTGTGTGATTGGGTGTTTTTTGCTTTTAATTGATTTTAGTCACGGAATTTGTGTTCATTAGCTGGTGGCGTAGTTTACCAGAGGTTGTCCTTAAATTGTACTTGTATGGCAGTTTGTAAGGTCAAGGGCGTTAAACAGATTAACCTATAAGGGTGGGTCGTCTTAAAGAGCGTCAAGCCTTCTAGGGTAAAACTTCGTGAAAAAGTAGATAGACAAACAAAATTGGCAAAGTATGGGATGGGTTCTGAGTTGATTCTTTGCCCAATAAAGTCTGCTTCTTTCTCTGTATTCGCCGTCAGAGTGGGCTTACATCATCTTCAGTTTGAATGTAAGACTTCATCGAATTTCTTAGTTTCTCGTCGGTAAAGCAGCTTTTGAAACATCACTTAAAAAATATTGGTACGAGGATGCAACCTTGAGGCACACCACTTTGAGTCATCTACATCTACATACACAGTAGGCAGTGGCAGTATGAAGGTACTTCTCTAGTGTTCCAATGGACGAAAAGCTCTCTCTTCGCAAGGAGCAGTAGTTGGGCTGATGCTGGTGAAAAAGAACCGTGGGTATCAGTGCTTCAATTGGGGTTATGGTCTCATCCTTACTGGGAAGCTCTTGTACCAATTGGGGCACTTTTTTGCTGATTACTTGGTTCAAAATTGTATGAGCAAAATGCTACTTATATTTCTTGAGCTTAGCCTCATTCGATAGAACCGGTGTTGGGTGGAGCTGCAGCTAATTCTCAGCGATTTGTTTGGTATATAGACGGTTCTCCAGTCGCACGTTAGATTCAATGGATGCATGTGTCCATTGTTACAAAAACGTCACTGATCACTTAGATCAACAATTCGGATGCAGTGCGTCCATAAATTTAACCCCGGACACGCTGTAAAGAAAGTGCGTTGCTAGAACCACCCAGATAGTGGTATAATGCTTCGGAGGTCCAAGAGGCCAACGATGCCTAAGTCCTCTTGCTCCGAGAAGAGTCAAAATCACACAACAGATGACGAACAAATTCATTATCTTCTCTATCCCTGAAGTAGTCGTTATGCAGCACACCAAGTCGCTCCACATGAGTGCCAATGGAACGCCGACATGAACAGTGGCTATGCTAGAAATGACACGTGCGGGGTAGAGGTCTCTTCTTGCTGCAGACGTTGTTGCACGTCCCTTCAATGTTTAGGGATAGTGAACCCTTTGAAGTGGAGGATTCTGTATCTCTAACAAAATATCCTTATTAGGTTATGACTCCAGAATCTGTAGTCATTGAAGTACAGAGCAGAAAGTAGTACACTAAATCCACAAGCAAAGAAGAAGGACGACCTATGCTAACATGGGACAGATAATTAAGGAACCACTTCCATTGGAATAAGTAGGAGACTGCCTTAATGCATTTCATGTTTCTCTCTCTCTCCCTCTCCCTTTCTGCATCATCCCACCTCGTACACAGATGTTTTCTCTTCTATTTTCTCACGAAAAAAATTACTGTCACTCTAAATGTCAATTCGCTGTGACTTTCTCCCCACAAAATTGAATTCGCTTATCGCATTCTCTCAACCGCTTGTCAAAGAGCACATTATGCAAATTCAATTTAAAGCTAAAACCACTCCCTAAGGACATGCAGGATAATGATCTCAATTATATAATAAAAGTATCGACAAAAACAAAAAACAAAAACACAAAATGAACAAGCACGCGCCTTCCTGCCGAAGGATTATTATATACCTTCGTCATACCAACTGTCGAAGGTTCGCCAGGGAGGCGTGATGAGCTTTTCGATCGCCTTTTTTTTCTAAAGCCCACCTGATTAATTTGCCTCAAACCAAAACCACCCTCCCCGAGCAAAAAGAAAACCTTTATTGTGGTCTACCCGTTTTGGGGTAGGGTTTTTTGGGAGGCGTTTTTCCAATTCAAAAAGAATGAGCACAACAGGAGCCAACACGAGCGCAGTGAGCATGTGTTGTATCCTCAATAAAATGGAATTTATGTTATGTATATTTGTACATATGAGCACGTTCGGGTGAAATAATTTCCACCTAGAGCCTGGAGACAGATACACTTTATGCGACGACCATACGACGACAAACCACGAAAGCATTCCTTTGACGACGGAAGTTTCATTTTCCTGGTTTTAATGTGCTCCCTTAATGCATGATGGTATCGCGTTGCTGCTGTGCCGAGAATCATATTCTACAGAGCAATGGCTCGAAGGTAGTGCATCGTTATGCAAACGGTATAAGATATGTCCCAGATGATGAGCGAGGTAAGTAAAAGTACACACATATTTGTTTGTCACAAAATGTGGAAAGCTATTTCAAAGATATGAACCTCTATATATACATATCTACATACGTTTGTATGGATGTGGAAGAAAATGTATCGAATTGATAAATAAAACGCTTCATTGTGGAACTAAGAAAGTGCTAAAGTGGGTGACATTGATCTTGACATTGCAGACATTCAGAATGAAAGACTCAATTGTTTTTCAGCTTTCTCCTCGAAGGACAATTAAGATTTTCACATACAAGTATGTGGTAGCAGATTGAAGTACCAACAAAGACAAGCATCGCCGTTGATTTCTAACATAGACGCCTAAATCAATAGGAAGCAGGGAGAGCTGAACTTCTACTTGACGCTGATACTTCGAGGCTATGGATGCTTCAGAGCTATCATAACCTACTGCTGGACCGAGTGGGTGGGGACCTAACCCCAGACAACTCACTAGCATGGTGGACGGTACTTGAGAAGCAATATCAGCTTTCAAACCTCACCAAAATCCAGAGGGCGGCATGCATCGGAATCATGGGAGAATCATTGAGAACAACACCGAAGCCGGCAATGGAAACCATGTTTAGTTTCATTCCAAAACTGCCATAAGATTGAAGGAAGGCCAATTGTGGTCATCAAACTCTTACGGCCACGATTCCATTCTGTCCCGATGTGAGGCTACCAATGGATTGACGGCAACAGATCACATGAACCCGATGTTAACATTCGAAAGGAGATTCAATGCAAGGATTCCTGACAAAAGTGACTGGAAGAACTGGAGTTCTAAAGAGAAAATGGAGTTGGCCTTCTATATCGACGGTTCTAAGATGGACAGTGGTACAGGAGCCGGAGTTTATTGTGAAGCCCTAGGAATAAACCGCTCCTTTAGAATAAACGACGACTGCAGCGTCTTTCAAGCCAAAGTCACTGCCATTACGCAGGCTGCTGAATGTCTATATAGACAGCCAGGCAGCCATTAAGGCTCTGGAATCTGCTATAATTCGGTCGAGGCTGGTGAGAACCTGCAAATCACTTTTAAACGAGATATCCAGAGCCAATACGGTCACCCTTAGTTGGGTACCAGGGCATGTGGATATCGAAGGAAACGAGAAGGCGGATGAGCTTGCTAGGAGGGCCCTTCCCTTTGAAGCAGCCCCAGTCAGTTCTTTAAAGAAAAAAGAAGAAGATGAAGCCATCGATCGTGCAAACAGATGCTGGCCTCATCTGGATACATGCGTAACGGCTAGAGCTCTATGGTCGGCCATTAGCAAGAAGAGATCATCAACTCTGGTTAAACTCAGTCGTCATAACGCACGGGTCGTTTCTGGCATAATTACCGGCCATTGTGTCTTTGACTCGGTGTGCTTAGAAGAAAGAGAACTCTTGGCAGTCATTTCTTCTTGGATCTGGAGGACTAAGGCAATGTTGAGCTGGTGGACCTCCTGAGATTTATATTACTATCTTGGTGGTTCTAACAGCGGACCTTCTTACAGCGTTCCCAGGGTTAGATGATTGGGCACAATGGACCCGAGCTGTGGGTCTAAGTGAGCAATGAACTTCTGGTCACAAGGCACCCATCTATCTAACCTAACCTAACCCCAGACAACATAATCAGTCAGATGGTGAGCACGAAGGAACCTTAGCTGCTGTTAGAGAGTTTTTTCTAGAGCTGTTTTCATTCGACAGGAACCAGACTTTAAGGACAAAAAAAACCTGTAATAAAATTGACCTAACCAAAGCAATTTCTTTTCAATAAATAAGCTTGGAGGAAACTAGTTTCCAAAATCCAATCATGAATCAATCTCAAAGCGGAAATCACCAGAGATATTGAAACGAACTTAATATTAACATTATTCCTCTTGCCATTGTCCTGCAAACTAAGGAAAAAAAAAAAAAGAATTTCATTCAATCCCACAAGAGCACCCCAGAGTACCATTAATCCCATTTCACCAAACATAACATTGTTGGCTGTATGTGTGCTGGGTACACATCTTCTACTACAAACATCACTCATGCTGGACATGGAAAACGTGTTCTGGGACTCTTATGGATGGTATTTACCCACAGACATGATTCTTTGGACAGTATAATGGATTTTCATAACCTTTCTTGATATGATAATAAAAAGTTACCAGTTGATAACGGACAGGATTTGAAAATGTTCCGCTTGAGAACTTTTCGAAGACGAGAGAGAGAGATTTATACGGTACACAAGTCCTCGTAATCCTTTGATTACATTTTGGATTTTCGGCTATTTATCTGTTATTCTAGTAGGGTGATCTATCTAGATAGGTTTGAATTATCAAACTAATCCTATTCATTATGATGTCAAGTAATGGCGTCAATATTTGCGTCAATGGATGAACTCTTGAGGCATATTCGTCGAAATTTGGGAACTAATCACAATTTGACTAAGTAGTTGCTACAAAGTAGTTGCCCCTCGGAGCTTGAAGTTCAAAAACAGGTAAATGATAGGGACGTAAGTTGGGGAACGAATATGTAAAACTGAGGATACTGTCATCACCGAAGGAATGGATTGGATTAGAGGTAGCAGACAGGAGGTCATTAATAAAAATGAGAAAGAGAGTCGGAGACAGAGCTGAGCCCTGGGGAACACCAGCATTTACCAGTTTTAAAGCCATCCAATACGACTTGTATTGAACGCCCCGAAAGGTAATGTCTAATCCACTGAAGAAGAGACTCGTCGATACCATATGCATTTTCGACAAAAGAGCCTGATGCCAAACTCTGTCAAATGCCTTTGAAATATTAAGCTCAACTATCTTTAATTCGCCGAAGATTGGTTCCACTTCTCGGTGAGATATGCCATTAAGTCACCAGTGGATCTGTTGCTACGAAAACCATACTGCCGGTCATTGAGGAGTTTTCGTCAATCATAATATTTCATGAGCTGGCGATTTATCAGCGTTTCCATGACCTTGGAAAGAAGGGAAGTAAGTGCAATGGGTCGATAATTGGTTGGAGAGGAGGATTCGCCTGTCCATCTACTCGGAAAGAGTCCAGAATAGTAGGACAGACAGAAAAGCTTACGCAGAGGTTTTCCCAGCCTGGAAGAACACCTCTTCAGAACTATGGGAGGAATATCGTCTAGACCAGCGGATTTGTGTATGTTAAGACCTAAAAATGGTTCACAATTACCACATTCAGAATTCCCTAGATGTCAACTGTCTTGGCACATGATACGGTGACCGTAACTCATGGAAGGACTTTAATTTTGCGATAAATTTGGTACATTTTTTGAAGTCCCTAAGCTTTACTGATAGCTTTTCTAGGACGTATAGGGTGACCAGATAGCAATGATACTTTTTTAAATTGTTATTTTTCTGCAACTGTCAAAGTTACCAATAACATCTAGCTGTCAAAATATTTGGCAAGGTTTTCCATTTTACATGCATTGTTTCACGCTTATCTTCTCAACCTAACGACGATATACAAAGAAGCAAAAAAATGGGTCTTTTCTTCAGTGGCCAGAATCAAGTCATGGAAAACTTTCACTTAGACGAATCACTAGAATCACTAGACATACATATGTAAGAAGGTATTACGACCAAGGATTTAGTCGCGGCAAGCCATCAATGCGTCGTTTGACGGAAAGACTGTGCCTACTAACAATTGGGTTAAAATCAGTTGATTTGTCTTCTTAGGACTACGAAAGGACTTTTTATGTTAATCTGTTTTATTTAGAGAGAAGCATATCCTTCTGTGGTTGGAGATGACTGTTCCAACCACTCCTTCCTTCCTTCCACCCATGTCTTGATTGAAAGCAACTCGCATGACGAAGTAAATTGCTTAAAGCCTTCGAAATTACTTATGCCACGCTCTCGTTTGTATCACTGGCTTCAAAGACTTTCCTCAGAATTTGAAATGTGTTCTCCTGCCATCATCCTTTGCTGACATCTCTTCGACACAGTTAAGACCACACTGCATTAACATCATTCAGCGGAGTATGGATCTAAGAAAACTCGATTCCACCCTCATCAATCAGCAAAACCACTTTGTTTCACCCCACAAAATGGCGCAACCAACAATTCCACATGTCAATTATCATTAAGCTCTCGAAGCCCACAAAACTTCCTCCAAAAACCACTGTAATTAGTTTCCACACACAGCAATTAACCGCCGAAGGATCCTCGCCATACATAGTTACCCTGTCTTGGCCAAATTAGGTCGCTTGTTCAAATTTATTAATTGACGGGTATTTTTTCGCAAATTTTCAGACAAACTAGATACGAACCAAAATTACCATCTTAATTAGAAGTTTCATAACCAAAGTGGCTCTCAGCCACACCAGCGCGATACCTGACACAAAGAAAAGGAATTTTTGTTCAACAAAACGTCCCACAGGAGCTCCCCGTCATCACAGAAACCAAAAAAAGAAATTCCCCCCCGTCCAATGGTTGTCCTGAAATTCAATGTAATCCCCGCATAATGCCACAGGGATTCAATCGACGACGACGACGACGACAACGCGAGAGAAATAAAAAAAACCTCAAAAACAAATTAAAGGTGCTACGGGGGTTGCAAAAACAAAATGAAACCCCTCAAGGATATGCAAAAGGAAAACCTCTTCAGTGGAAACCACAATAAAGTTATGCCAACTCAGCGGAGAATTCATGCCTAAAAATATGTATGTACGATGATGACGATGATGTTTATCCTTAAGACAGTGTCAGTCAATTCTGAATGAACAAAAAAAAAATATGACAACAAAAAGAAATGCGGATTGATGTGGAGTTGTGAGGAGAAAGAGGAAATGACATGAATCAAAATGGTGGTGTGTTTTGTTCTTTTTTTGAAGAAAAAAAGTAAAAGCTGAGGATATCTAGGACAAGGTTGAGGCGTGGATATAGGTCAGGGAGTAGGACATTGGCGTATGTTTATCTCTGACATCTTCTTCGACTTCAGCCTAGTAGGGGTGTAACGATCCCGGTGGGGGATAGTAGTAGAGCTTCTTCATGCGTCCTGACAAAAGGCTCTTACTCTCACAGTCGACAACGAATTTACGGACAAGTATTCATACAGAGACACGAAAGACTTTGGATTCTGATTCCAATTCCATCCACCTTGGCTTTTAGGATAAGGAGCTCGAACAAAAGCTGTACCAGCACGGTACCAAAAGAGGACCTTCCCCTGTAACAGAAAGTATAGAAGCGTCCTCAAGGATTCTCGAAAACCAGAGGAATCGTGAGAGCAAAAGGACAAGGAGACATAACGCTATGCAGGAAGCATTCTCGCTCAATAGACAAGTTAAACGGAGTCGAGTAGACAAGACTCTTCTTTGAGTAGGAGTGGGCTACTTAAAAGCAAAAGGCCATCCCAAAAGGTTGTTAGCTGTGCCTCCAAGTCGAGGTGACTTGTGAAAAATAGAAAACTTTTCAAAAAACAGCCCGAGTCATGGACTTGCATCTGGACGGTGATAGGTATTGTATCCGAAACGGAATTACAGTACAAGCATCCGAGATCCCAGGACGATACCTCCAAAGTCCCAGATATTAAAGACTGGCTAGAGTTT
This sequence comes from Chalcosyrphus nemorum, assembly GCA_949716465.1. NCBI lineage: Eukaryota > Metazoa > Arthropoda > Insecta > Diptera > Syrphidae > Chalcosyrphus > Chalcosyrphus nemorum. Next base: position 78,225,037 of record OX454332.1, on the reverse strand, counting down.
GTTGGTTAGGAAGTATCAGTAGTAGAATAGGTAAAATACTGAGAACAATATTGCACAATAGGAGGTGTTCTCTCACGAAGACAAATGCCCCGATTGCAGTAATGGTCCACATGATACAAGACAAATCTTCGGCTGCGCAGCAAATCCAACCAACCAACTGTGTGCGGATTCACTCTGCGCCTAGGGACTGACTAAACACGAACGACATCAGACCACAAGATTGAGACTGTTCTTGTGACAAGCCCAAGGGCTCTTAAATATGGGAATATTCAAAAGAAGATGGCAAATATTAAGGACTAATGCGTGGTAAGACTCCAAAAATGAGGGTAGTTCTCTCTCGAATACTTTAGATATCAAAGGACCTACAAAAGCCAGGGGAATTTTACTATCCAAAGTTGGCAGCTGGGTCCTCTTGTGTGCAGCTCCATTGACCCGATAAAACACGAGATGCAGTCAATCTCAGGCAGACGGACTGTCTTTCAAATGTCGTTAAGAAGAAGATGACGAATTGTTTCTTCTTCCTCCTCGTACCTGCAACTTCGACAAAAATTGTTAGATGGGAGGCCGATTAGGCAGTGTCCCATGAGGACACCGGTGATGGTGCTCAGGTCAGGACGCTTCAGAAGCAACAGTTCTTTTGAACGTCTCTGGTTAAGGTTAGGGCAGAGCTCTCTCGAAATCCTGAAGTGGCAATGAGCCGAACGAGCATTGGTTTTCCTTATAGCATCAAGGTTGAGCAGGTGATTACAGGTAGCAATTGGCATACCAATTCCCGTCCTTAAGGATTCAATTGGGAGGGTAGTGCCAAGTTTGGCAATTTTTATCAGCCTTACAGTTCCCTGGTATATGGCACTCAACATAGGTGAATTTTATATTGCTCCGAGATCTCCATCAGAGATGGACGGCAATCTTGTACGTAGCAGATAGTACATTACACTTCAGCTTCTTTGATTGCCATAATTTCCGCCTGATAAACGCTACAGTGATCAGGGAGGCGGAAGGAGATGCTTAAGTCAAGCACAGAGGAGTAGACACCACCACCAACTCCGTCTGAGGTCTTAGATCCATCAGTGTAGATGTGAATCTTTCCGACATTCACCTGCTCCACATTGGACCATGTTTCTCGAGCTGGGATTGATGTACAGAAGTTCCGTCAGTCAGTGGTTACATCAATGAGGTTAAATTCATTAAGAAGAGTGGCCATAGTTGGGAAGAGGCCGACAAACGGGTTGCGGTTGAGGCCGCTATTTGTTTGCTGACGATGTCTAGGGGCAGTAAGTGAAGAATGGTACCTAGAGCTGCGGAAGGAGCAGTCATTAGGGCTTAACATATACGAATCGCCCTTTTACATGAGTACAAGGCAGTACTGGCCTTCTTGACGCGTTCTATAAAGTTGGCTTTCCAGCTAAGTTTCCTGTCCAAAATGAGACCCAAGAATTCAAATGTCATCACTAGGAAACGAATTCACGAAATGGTTACCAAATTCAATCTGTTTTACTTCTTCTTTTTGAAGATGGCAACACTAATCGTGAACTCCTGCGTATTTTTTTGAACCCAACACGCAAGGGGTGCATTTTAATAGGTCGATAAAAAGATACCAACGTTTTGGTAGTATATTATGTTTTGAATAAAATGTCAGTGCTTACAAGAAATCACATTGGGCATCGTAAAATCCTTTTTTTTTTATTACAAAAGGAGGACAATTTACATATGTACGGAGCCGCAAAGTACCCATAATGTCTTTGATATAATAAAAGGTGTCCCAACGGCTATTGGTGTTTTAAATTTCGCACATGGGTCCTCTTAGATGGAGGAAGATCCACTCACTACTCAAAGAGTTTCCCACACACAGTGAGGGTACTGACCATGAACTGGATTCTGTAACGTGCAACAGAGCAGAGGAATAAAATAAGAGTGCGGAGGATTGGCAAAACTATTGTGTCCATCAAAGGTATACTGTATATCCTGCATTGGACCTCGGTCATAGTCGAGCTGCGGGAGCTATTATCTAAGAAGAAGAATAACGAATGAAACTCAGATGGAACTGAGGAATGTACCTATGGATTGCGAGTAACTGACCCTGGCGCCGTGCAAGCCTGCTGAGGGTTCTTTCGAAGCAATACTTGTTGACCATATCTTCTTTGGACCAGCCTGGAACTAGTATCGTTTTGGAGAGGCTCTCTCGCTGATTGTGGGCGATGCATTTGCCCTTCCCAATTCCATCTTTGGTGATTCTTTATGTAGTGTCTTATGTAACCTCTCCAGCACTACATAAAGGGCTATAGACATGTGAGCTAGCTAGTGCAGGAGACAAGCGAAAGAGTTCATTAGCTTTCAAAAAAATAGAGCCAGGAAACTACTCGAACTTAAGAAGGAAGATCTGAGAACATAGGCCAGAGACTGTCCACTCAGATGCTATCACAAGTTCACGGCAAAACGCATTCCTTTTGACTGTCCAGAGGCCTTAAAGAAAAGACTACTTCACCTAACGAAGGTCTCTATTAGCCCAGCGGAAATATGCAAATTTGAAAGGAAACTATTGAGGTTTATCAAAGGCCTCGATCTTGCTTCTGATTTACCATGGGATCTTACACCGTCGGATATTAGGTCCCTTATGCGAGGAGGGCGAATGGAGGAGAAGGTACAATCGCGAACTCTATGAGCTGTACCAGGATGTGGATGTAGTCCAAAAAGGCAATATGAGCAGACTACATTGGCTCGGCCACATCGCAGAGGATGGAAGGCAACGATGTCTCAGGCAGGGACTTTACAAGGGTCGGGAGCACTTTAAGTAAGTAAGTCTCACAGATACACATAGTTCACTATTCAAAGTATAAATACAGTCTTAGAGTTGGCACTACCTTTGGCCACTGATTGCCCAATTGAAACGCCCACATGCTGGTTCGGAACTCCTTGGTTCTTTCATATTGTCAACAGCTGCTAGTGCACCCTATAGAAACCGAAATCGATTCCAACTCAAACTTTATTCAAAATAATTTCAATTTCGAAGAAAGATTGGACAAATTTCGAAATGAAATTACGATTTCATCGCCACTGATTTGGGGTGTTGGACAAATTTGTCAAAAGGTCAGCATTAATCGTCCCGAACAAATGATATATTCCTGTCAGCGTGCACTACAAATTGGAATGCCAACCAAATTTGCCAAATAAAAGTCCTTTTTTTCCGCCGCCGAGATTAAGATACACATATAGTCGTCCTGGTATGTGGATAATTGAATGTGTTGTGCCTTGTATAGATGTGGTAGTTTCCTTTCTTTCTTGGATTCTTTTTTTTTTGCCTCTTTCATTATAATGAATAGAAATGCCTTCATGAATGAGTCATTAGGAAATGCTAAAAGTGGATTAAGAAATCAATCAGGACATAAAGTTACTCAGTCAGTGTGTTTGTATGAATGTGTTTGTTTATTAATCAGGATTGGAGCAAGTAGATATTGTGAATTTGTTAGGAATAAGGTAGTGTGAGGTTTGGAATAGATCGATTGATTATTTAGGGACATTGTGGGGGTTTACTTAACTACTACATCCCTGCAACCCTGCGTATCTTAAGATACATTTGATGAAGTTGTAATGAACTTATGTGGGACGGTGATTGGAATGTCAGACAGAAATTGGCTTCAAACTGGCTAGAGGCGGGACTGTTAAGTAGTGATCTGAAATAAAGACCTAACTAGTTGAATTCGCTTGATCTCACTCTTGTGGAAAGAAGCCGGAAACGACACCTCAGGGTAGTACTAGATGCGACACTGTCTTGTCTTGACTGTTCTTGTGTGAATGAGAACTAACATAGAAGGCTCTAGATACAATCGAAGCCATGTTTATGGGGTCCCAACCACAGGATACATAATCAGACAGATGGTGAGCATGTATGCATCGAGGACAGGAACGACAACGAAACTTAGGGCAGGTGACTGTCAACTTGAACGAGAGGTATATGTAAGGTACTACTAGTAGTCTTAGATCCATGCTTACTAACCAGTCCTGTACCTTCCCAATGGCTTCATTGCAGTCTTCTTCTTCAAGAACTTTGGCTCCCATAACGATCGCAAAGCCAATCATTCGGATTCAAAATTTCGATAGTAATGGACCTAGTACAGAGCCCTGAGGGACACCATCTGTTACGTTGATTACTCACCTAGCTTACACGAAATCATGCTTCACTTAAAGGAATCTGTCGTTACTCTAAAGGCTAATTCATATACTGTATGTCCTGCCAAGCAGACAAAACTCGCCAAGTTCTTCCTGTCAGTGATATTGGCAGATTATGTGCCCTATTGAGTCTCTCAGCTTAGAAAGGGAGTCAGGTTTGAGAGATTCAAGGACAGTAAAGATTGAGAGCCATTCCAAGCTACAAACAACCTTATCGTACAAGATGTCCTTAGCACTGTTTATGGACAGTAACTCCTTTGTGTTTTCTGCAAAAAATTAAGAGTCTGCTTTAGAGCACCATCTATGTCCTTTTGGTGCAGAATTTCACTTGCAAGACTTCTTGAACAAATCTTCAAACTATCACCATCGTCTGTTGATGTTTATATCCTTCAGCCAGCTGCAAGTTTTATGCGACAGATTATTCGAAACGACACCACAGACAGCTGAGTAATCAATAAGCTATTCGTCCTTTTTTGTTGCAAAGAAAACTGGAAATTGGAAAGCAGCCAGGCGGTGATTTAGCTGTGAAAACAGAATCCTTTCACTCCCCTTCAAGAGGACACTGTTTGTGTGTGTTTGAACAAAGCTTGAACAAAATCACATAAAACTCGGGATAAATCAATAAATTCACAAAAGATGTTGCTCTGACGTCAGAACCCAACTCAGGTACCTACTTTGGAAACAGTTTATCAGAAGAATGGAGGAACCCTTTGGCCATAGGAGATTACTGTCTGCCAGGACTCACTCGTTAGACAGCTATCGTCGGAAATAAATTAGGATTGCAATCAAATTTACTCCTATTCACATGATTCCTTAATTTCCTGATATATGAAGGACTTGTAGGATTTCTCTTTCTCTCTCTTTCCTTTTTTTTTGTTTCGTTTGTACCTTCAGGGTAAGCCTCGTGCCCGCATGCAGTGATTTGAAAGTAGTCTCTCCTGGGACTTGGCTCTTGGTCCTGTCTGTATGTGTGTGTACCTTTCTCTGTTTGCTGGCCGTGACTGGAATACTTTGTGCGAATGGGTCATAAAGTTATATGGCCCACAAAACACAAAAAAAAGTGAGGTCTACCAGTCTTTCGCCCACAAAAAGTTAATAGGCTTTCGCAAAAAGTCCGGGCGTTTACTCCTCCGCCACTCCCAGCTATCGATGGGTAAATAGATATAATAGAGAAAGAAGCCTGCTACCATGGGATTTTATTTTATTCTCTCTATTCATTGGGGGGGAGGGTGGGGTTTTGTGTTTATCTAACGGATGCCATCTGTATTTTGTTGGATATTGATCATTTGGTTGGTATTTGTGTGGCATCTATTGTGATTCGTGATTCTTGAACTTTGTTTGCCAATGAAACAGAATGGCGAAGGACAATTAGCAACATATTGCTCTATTGACACTGATATATGGTTGAGTGTCTCAAGGAGACTTTTTTTTCGGGGCTAGGAACCTTCACAAAATGAGGGACAAATTAGATGTCTATTACACTTGTCGAGGGGGTCTATGGTCATTAATCAGTGAGGTGTCAATTCAATAATAGCCGAAGAATGCCACGCATGACCGACTGTTTTGATGGGTATTCAAAGCGATGGAAGTTATAGCTATTTGTGTCCTGAAAAATGGATTAATATAGGTTTTTTTCTAAATAAGAAAAGGAGCCTTGAGTAGGTCTGAAATAGAAGAGGCCAAGAAACCGTTTTTAGCAAGACTTCTTTGACTTATCAAAACTATACATGGCTCTGCATAACTTGTCTTTGGAACTGCTTCCACACTTGGCTGAAAAGTGGAAAAGAAACCTGGTAAATCTTGATGTGAATATCTTTTGTAGGCTGACCAGACAAGAACGATGGGAAATGATATCTAAATAAAACAACAAGGATGTGAGATATAAAGTTGATTCTAGCTTTATGTTGAACCTACACTCATGCCATTATGTATGCAAAAGAACATCATTCCAATGGCAGCCTTGGCTTCGCTGGTAGTGCTTCAAGCGGTCGGGCTAATTTTTGTTGACTTGGTGCAATATGTACGGCGTTATTCTGGCAACAGCCTCTCGAATCTTAGCTTGGAGCTCGTCTAAAGGGATTGGGTTGGTAGCGTAGACTACGGACTTGATGTAGCTCCAGAAAAAAAATAATCTAGTGGTGTCAAGCCTTATGACAGCGGCACCCAATTAATGAACCCTTGCCGTGGGCCGACACAAACACCAAATTTCTTCTTCACAATTACAAACCAAATTTCGGATGTACCCCGTACGAAAGGATGATTTCTTGGCTGAAATCTGGATCTTCGGGCAAAGTTTCCAGCTTCTAATTAGGGAACTGTTGTCGCCCGGCTTCAATTCTTGCGTCTGCATACTCCAGGCCCAAATCCAACGCGAACACATGTCGGTTGACTCTCTGACGATGCCAAGTTCAGTTGATCGGCGCCGAATAAATATTTCTGTTCTTTGCAATAAACAGCAAAGGACTGAGGGCGCTTACCTGTGGCATACTGACTTGGATTGGGAACTATTCGGTGTATCGAAGGCTTTTCCAAAATCTTCCAAAGTCTTTAAGGAATCATGGTGTCGCTCCGTTTTGATTCCTATAGTTTGAGGGAAATTGTTCATTGAAAAGTCCTTCACAATACTGTCGCCTTCTACTGAACACTGTGAATGAACTTTGGTGAACGAATCGCCTGGGCTTGTCTTATTCTCTGGATGGCTATTTTGAAGATAGTTGTCCCTTATGCAAGTGGTTTTGTTGATAGCCTGTTTCCCCGATCAGTATTCCAATAAAAAGAGTCGCTTCTTCTACATAACCCTTAAATTGAACTAGATGTAAAGAGGTCTAGTTCACTCGCAGGTGAAGAGTTGTTTTGAAAAACCCTTTTCTTTCTTTCATTCACTTCCATTCGTCTCTTATAGATGACTTTCCCCGTTGGTTGCCTTCCCTTTGGATGGTTTCAGCTCTTGTACGTAGGGAGTTGTGATCCCTGCCGGCAAATAAAAGATCAGGAGTTTGCTTAATCCCCTTGCGAGTGAGGCTGTTCGTGGAAAAAATAACATTTTCCACCACGCTCCCAGGATATTTTCCTCCTCATATTTTTTGCTTGAATTTTAAGTAGAAGGGTATGATAAAAACGTACGCACTGACAGGTTAGAGAGACAGGCACAAATCCCTATTGCCGGTGACAGACTTTGAATGTGCCACCTGGCAGCAGACACATGTGAAAAGTGAAAACACCCATCAACCCTTAAGCCTCCAAGGTCCTTCTAAAGTGGAAAATGCATACAAAGAATTTTTTTTTTTTTTGCATCAGGATGCTATTAGGCGAAAAAAATAGAAAATAGTTCCTCAACTCAAAGGTGGACGGAATTTTGGCAAAAAGTTAAGAGGCTTTTGGACTGTCTGGGGTCGTATGCGCAACATTTTTTCCTGCTGTCAGCAAATGGGATTTTTGAAGTCAATTTGGCTTGGGTGCTCTGCTCTAGTCAGCGCATTATGGACACTTTTTTGTTGGATGTTGAGAGTGAATAATTGATGCCAAGTTAAAGAGAGGAGTAGATGATTAGAAGCAGTGAAGAGGGTTCTGATTGGAAAATTGGGTTTGATGCAGTTTGAAGCTGACTTTGAATATGTAACCACGTCCTTGTGCCCAACTCCGTTCCTGTTTAGGTCTTATTTAGAGCCCTCGATGCTGCTCTTCATTTTATTCATTTTTTTGGTAAATGTGGCTGTTCGTGTGTAAGTTGCAACATGTAAGAATGGATGAATCCAGAGAGATGCAATGTTACATCTCAGCCTAGACAAGTCCTCTTTAATTGCTACTATTTTTGCCTGAAAATACAGTGACAGAGTCTTCGAGCTGGGATTCAAATATCCTCCAAACTGGACGGTTGTTATAAATAGTTTTTTGGTAACGTTGTATGAGAGTCATCCTGGAATACCTCACAGAGCTCGCTGTCATATCTTCTCCTCCTTTTTCTCTACTCGCATATGGGATCTATAATCCCATGAAGTATTTGTGGCCCGGGTTGCTCTGATTTCTGACTGAGCGCCATAAATCCTTAGCTACCTCAAAGTTGTAGCAAGTCTCAGTGAAGTTCTGTCCTAGACTATGAACTCACAATTTATGTTGCTGGCAACATGTACTTCTCTTGATTTATTGCATAAAGCTTTCCCAAAATTTTTCGGATGATGTTGCACAGCAAGACTGTCCGTTCGATATCCCCGAGCTGAGAATCTAAATAGTCCCTTCTCTACTATTCTTCTGGTGCAGTACTCTCTATCTTTCGCCTTTTTTCGCTGAATGCACTCATCATGCTAATACTTGATCCTTGTCGCTAGACAAGGGTGATTCTTGTCTTTTTGGTAAATGCTCAGCAGAACATATTTCGGTCAAGTACTCTTTGTAGGATCTGAGTCCTCCGTACGGTGCAAGGCAACTTGCAGCTCCTTTCTGTCGGACAGTCGACGTTGGTTCCTTGAAAGGCACCCATATCCAAGATACTGCGGACATGCCTTGCGTCGATTAGTACGTGGCAAATCATACGCAAACGATATACCCTACATTGGCTCAGCATTCAGGTCAACTAGGAACCCTAAAGCAAATATTTCCTAACAGCAAACAAGCAAGCAACAAAGACTTACAATAAATTATAATTGATTTGCCCATAAATTAGAAAACTCCCTCAACAAGTTCTAATAAGGTGCTAACCATCGATTGCCAAAAAATGTCCTTTGCCAAACTTTTGCCTACCATCCAAACCCAAGCGCAGCCAATGTTTCCCCCCAGGAACCACCTACAAGAGCATTTTTTGCAATGATGAGGTCATCGAAGAAAAAAAAAGCCAAATCCCGAAAGAGGATTCCCTGCCAGGAATCACGATTGAATTAGCATCACGATTGACGGTTCATGGCTCTATGTATAATACAAAGAACTGGCATTACATTGAATGGGTCTTTCCGTTCTCCTGAATCTTTTGCTTTCTTGAAGAAAAGTGGTCTTAGTACTGAACCCTGATGAACATCAAATGAAACTGACGAAACCTCTGTTCAAACCATGAGCAGATGGATGTCGGATGCTACTTCAAGTAATCACCATTATCTCTACTCTCTAACCTCAGACTTCAAGCAGGTAAGTGACCCATGGCTTGTGACTCAACTAAGGTGCTTGCCAAACTATTTATTCATACCGTCATTTCATCTGTCAACCCTGGTCATGACATCTGACTGGCCGCACATGAGTTCTTAAGTTCATCGCCGACTGTTCGGCTGTCCTTAGGGTCCTCGCTCCTTAACAAAACCTCATCCCAATCATGATTCAAAAGACAAACAAAGCTACCTTGAAACAACCCCTCCATCGATTCGCATCACGCAACATCAAGTGTAATCCACTTGCTGGAACACCTCTTCTCAAAAAAATAAATCACATTGGTAAACCCCCGTTTGAATCGACACACGCCATATCCTTATGATAATTCAAAAATGTAAATTCCCAGCGACAGCCCAATTACGCGAATCCTTACACCATCCTTTCTTCCTGTTTCTTCCTCTCGAAACCTCTTAACCAATGTTACCACTTCGTTAGCAATTCTTTTTTTCTCTCAATTCTTTTCCTTCTAAGCCTCAGACAGAGAAATTACAACACGAAATATCCTTCGAAAGCCCTCAACGCCTGTCGTTTGTTATCCTGTGTTCCACCAATGGCAAAAAATGGAAAATTGTAAAACTTTGCATTTGAAAATAATGCGTGAGGCGTTTATCACCTCCACCCAGAGACGCCTTTCGTCCTGGCAAAAGTAGGTCCTACTAACTTCTCATTCACCTGGAATACAGGAAATGAGTGAGGTAAATAAATATGTCACTTTAGCATCAAATGGCTGAGCGGGGGAAAAAAAGAAGGACGAAGATCATTGGAGCAATTGGAATGAACTCCATCATAGCATACAGTCCTCTTCTCTTCGTGGCAGAGATGACTACACTTGCAGACAGTGACAGTGACACCCGAAATTAATGCCTTCTGCGTTGTTTATCGTGTGAAAATGGCAACTGCTGGAGAGCCTTGTGTCAGAGAAAGGAGAGGAAGTCGCTTGTTCAATTTGAATATTTTTTTTTCCTCTCTTTGTCTTTGTGATGAAGTTTTCTATTTAATTTTCCCCGAAATTGTGTCATAATTTGCTGGGAAACAATGTGAACTTTTAAAACTTGCCGCAGGACAAACTGCGTAAACGTATCTAATGAAGAGTTGTTGGGCAAAGTTTTATGAATTAAGATGGATTATCAGCAGGACATTCAATGGATACATAATTAGATCGCAAAATCAGGAGTCTCGTCCACCACATTTGACATGGCATTTGATTGACAACGACACAGATACACACAGTAGAGTATAGGATGATGTCCTTTTTGTTCTATCTGCCGCATGATTAGTTGCGTGTTGTCGGGCAATTTGTCAAGGGCGAGCCTGGATTTAAAAGTCACCCTTTCAGCTCGTATTCTTGTATCTATCCATCTATCTATTGTGTGTGCGCTCTCCCAGGGATTTTATTTTTGGAATTTCAAACTGCCAGACAGGGGTTTGTTTTACTCTCTTTTTTTTCTTAGGGCGCGTGCTGTGTTGGGCGTGTGTGTTGTATAGAAAGGGCAGCGAAATGGGTTATGTAGGTCAGAAGGAAGCCAATGAATCGCACGATAATGACTAAATTCAGTGGAGAAAAACCTCAAAAAAAGTTTTCAAGTGCAAAGAAGGATAACTCGCAGTCAGAAAGGAGGATGAGAACCCAAAACTTTTGGATTCATTGTTCTACAGAGTCCTTTACTCCCGTGCATTCATTGAAGTGATTGCAAGAATTAGACAGGGCGAATGGACATCAAGTTGAGGCGTGGCCCAGTTGAGACCGGCCCTGGATGAGGATGGAGTTAGACCAGAAATAGGTCCGTTGAACTGCCGGGTTGTAAGCTGCTTCTTACTCTGGGAACCACTTACTCCTTTGGATAAATCAGCTCATCGTAGCTCCGCAGGCGTTGCTAACATCATTTAGATCGTAGAAGAGGTGTTCACCTAGTGCGACGAGGGTACATAGATAAGAGCTGACTAATAATCCGCTCTTCTTCCTCATTGCAAAAGTCGAAACCGAATTTTGGATAAGTCTTCCTAGTGTCCGGTGAGAGTGTTTACTATCTGCGAGATTGGTCTTCGCTTATGCTCTAGGAGACAAGTGGACCTAGTTTTATCTAACGTCAGCCTGAGTACCATAGCTTAGCTAACACAGCAGCACAGCTCAGCTAACACCATAAAGAGCTACGGGCCAAGCAGGTATCCTAGTGGCACACCTGACTTCAAATGGGGAAAACTCTGTAAGAATTTGCATTGACATCGCCACTTGTTCTAACCCCATTTTCGCCGATCATTGACCCATGATATTCTAGATGATGAACCAAAATATTTTCACAAACTCCCACATCACATCCACTTAACCTCAAAAAACTATTCTAAATCACAGCGCGAATGCCCACTTGTCATCCAATCTTGCTCATCAAAAAAGCAGTTTTTTCCACCGAACAACTTTCACCAGAGAAATTTAATTTGTTTATTTATATCGCACCCGCAAACTGTATGCTATTAGCCCCTCCGTCGACACAGTTGTAAATATCTAGAGAAATATAAATTATGGCGCCAATAAACAATTGGAAGAGTATCTATTGATCGGGCTTTTGTTTTTAGTAAATATTTCGATAAGTACTCGTATCTATCGATTGACTGTGAATAATAGCGAGCAGAGAATAGTAGTGTACCCTCACGTGATGTGTGCTGAGAACAAAAGTGCACCCATCATGGTCATCGGCAAAGTGATATGTATCTTGGACGAGCATCAATGGAATTTCATTTCATTATCTTGTCCATTAAAGGTCATTGTGTTTCGATTGAGGTTAAATATCATCACGAGGAGTGTTTTTTTGCGAGAAGAAAAACAAAAACAAAAACGCGTGAAAGTGTAACAAAAGCTATCGGTTGGATGGCGGTTTTTTGTTTTTGTTAAATGCATTGTGCATTGTGCCGATAGTAATGGGATTGCGTTGATGATTGACGTAAATGTCAGAGGCGTCGCGTCGGTTTCTATGGGAAGATGGGTATTGTCTGCTTGAGAGGCATTCACATGAAACTCAAAAGAGCTCAATGGGATTTCCTGGAATGGAACTTTTCAGTTCGAGTGATGTGGTATTTGCTTTACTTAATAACCTAACTGGCAGCATTCTGGAGAAGTTATAAAATTTAGTATCACATTCGGTGGCTTATTGAACAGGTTCTGCAAGAGCCCTCCTCCATCTGTGCCCTGAGTCGTGCATGTCTGCTTTGGACCCATCCGTGTGAACAGATATTTTGTGCTGAAGATTTTGACGAACCCACCATAAGCCCAGAACTCTCTTGATGTGGCTGGAGTTATGTGATTTGCGATAGCTCAGCTAACCCCGTCTATAGATATTGTGTTGCTTGGGCACTCATCGCAGCTGGGTAGGTTGTATGGCTGTGGATGCTGGTCTCTGGATCTTTGTAACTTCTTTGAGATTTGTGGCTTTATACATGAACTCTAAACATGTACATCCAGTAGATGATGATGGCAGGCATAGATCCCCATCTTATACCTGGTATTTTGCGGCATACCATTTCCAATGCGACATCAATGCGTTCGACCGGATCGACTAGACCAGACGACATGTTACTACTTAATGCTTCGGCTGATGATGAGAGCATTTCTCAGGACACTCCACAGTGTGTCATTTCATTCGAACACTATTCTGCTGTCGAGTCTTCGAGCGTGCATAAGTACACGAGTCCTACTCACTTACAAGTTATCGACTGCTATCTTGCAGGAACCACATTAAGCCTGGATCAATGTTTTCCAAATATGCACATCAGTTTTCTTTCTTCTTTTTCTTTTTGGATATTTATTACGAGTATAAGTATGGACAACCTCAATACCTTCGTCTGAAAGTCTTTCATAGGATCAGTGACGCTGAGTACATGGCATCATTTTCCAACTTTGTGTAACTTACCTTTATCATCAATTTGGCTGCATTTTTCACAGAGTAATGTCATACAAAATAAAGTGCACGACTGGGTCGTCCGTACTTGCACCTTTGAGCTGACCAAAATCCATTGAATATTAACCGAGAAACGGCCATATTTCTAAAACCAGTTATACGTTTTTTTTGCGCCAAAAACGTGGTACGCCATTCTATGGCATTTGTCTAGACTAGCTTAAGTATGAAATTTGAACAAAATCGTTAGAGCGGTTTTCGAGAAAATTGGCTAAAACCGCTTGACCCTAAGAAAAGTACCGTAATTATCACTTTTAGCCAAAAATTTGAAGCGCCATCTTTTAGCATTAGCACAGTTTTATGCCCAATAAAAATTTGAATGAAATCGGTTGATCCGTTTTTTAACAAACCGGCTTTTAGCCAAATTAGCCTTAAGTTCCATTGTAACAAATGTTGACCAAAATGTTGTGAGCCATTTTATAGCATGTATCTTAACTCAATTCAGCATAAGGTTTAAGGTTTTCTAGCAAATCAGTTTTTCATCAATTTGGCTATAAGTAAAGTAAAGTATTAATGCTTTTGGCCAAAAATGTGGTTCGCCATCTTATAGAACTTTGCTAAACTAGCCGAAATTTTAAAAAATCGTTAAAAATTAAAAAATCGTAGAAACTGTTTTCCAGCAAATCTGCTTTTTGTTTAATTGGCCTTAAGTAAAGTACCGTTAATGTTAGGGTTAGAACAAAAATTTCAATTTAGCCTCTAGAGATTATCCCCCAGATCCTAGATATGAAGTTTTATCAAAATCCGCTCACCCGTTTAGGCTGTAGCCTCACTTACAGACAGAATTTTCAGACCCACTTTTTTCGTCTTCTCTATAAAGGTAATATCAGAATTTATCAAAATCCCGAGATCGAAAATTTTCAAGAGTAAAAATACGTGCTATGGTATCCACAAAAACTTCATAGTGTGGTGTTGATTTCATGTGGAAGGTAAGATTGGACCTTGTCATGTTACAGTCAATGGAGTTCTCCATGGAACTGGATGGAGATCACGTCTGTGGTTTCAATATTTGTTCAACTTATTTCACTGGTTGTACTAGAATCGATTGACTATAGAGTCGCTTATCAAATTCTGGTCAATCTTCACAGAAACACTCAGATCAATTGGCTGCGAGTTTGAGCTCAATTAGTTCGGTGATTTTGATAGGTAATTGCCCTTAAAACTATTTATTTACAATTAGTTACATTTGTTACATTTACTATGTAAATTAAGTTACTTTGGTTACATTTGTTTCTTTAGTTACATTTGTTACTTTTGTTACATTAGTTACTTAAATTATATTTGTTACATTTGTTACTTTAGTTACATTAGTAGCTTAAGTTATATTTGTTTCTTTAGTTACATTTGTTTCTTTAGTTACATTAGTTACTTTAGGTACATAAGTTGCTTGCAAAAAGTGAAGTAACTTCCTGCAGTTAGCTAGAAGTGGTAACTTGGATGATGTATTGTACTTTGCCGACATTGACAGGAGTCAATTGTCAACTTTATTTATTGATCGTATATTATTTGGACATAGGCGCTTGCTCTTCAGTATTGCACCAATTGTACCGTGTCATCGATTTGTTTGAAATTATTTGAATTGAATGATGAATAGTTCTAATAATTTGTGTCTGCGTTTTATCATTCCGATTTCTCTACATCTGACACATGAGGCAAGTTTGTCGGATGGCTAAAGACTATGAAAAGCATTTAGTTGTCTTGAGATCTTAAGAATTCCTCTAATCGTCGATATTTATAGATTACACTCTTTTTTTTGTAAACAAAAAGTCTAATAAAAAAGTTCTCCCCACCTACGCCACTGAGTCGTAGTCAAACGCGAGCGCGAGAGGAGAAAAGTGTAAAAATATCTCGAGAATTTTGCCTTTGAGAAAGTACTGTGTCTGTGTATTCAGTGAGTGTTTATTGTATCTAAATATTTCTTCTATTTCCATGCATCTAGGTGTCTAACTAGTTAGAAACGACATCAGTCATCCGAAACAGTGCATTTCTGGAGCATCAGTCTGAGGACACAAACAAAACAGAAAAAGTATCTCAAAATCGAATGAATACGAGATTTATCGTGTGAATCGTGTTTTGGAATTTGTCGCGGAAATTCAAGAATTCTCGTGAAGTGAAAACGCATAGTGTGCCGCCAGTGGTAATGTATCTGCACACAATACTGCGCGATGAGTAACAAGTTTCAGGTTAGCTACAGTGCTCTTGGAATGTCTGACGATACATCATCAACGGCACCGTCCTTAGGTCGGGCGGGCCGAAATGTCAACTTTCAACCCGAGTATCCGGTCATCACGTCATCACGACGAGGATCCAGGTTCTTTCAGCGGCCGCGGTCCATGTCCGCATGGAGTGACATCAGCCGGAGTAGCATGCGTCTGGATGAACGGTAGGATTTAAGTTAAAAACAATTTTATCCTTCCCCCCAAGGAAGTGTATATCCATTTTGTTTGTTTTGTTTTTTTTTTCTTTTAAAACGCGAAGAGATAATTACTCTGTTTCTTTTCTTTTCCCTCCCCGTCGGTGTGTATATATCCATTTGCGGGGCAGGATAACAAATGAGTTCTGCTTGGAATAACATTTCATGAGATGCGCCTCACCCTATAACAGAAGAAAGCACACAACAATAAAGAGAGTTTTTTTTTTGGGCTCATGCCAGAGTCCTTGAGATAGGTCAAGAGAAGAACAATTCCATTCTCCAGAAAGATTTCTGTGTATACAAGTATTTCTATGCCAAGGGCGCGGGAAGAAGTCCAAAGAGGAAATGAGAACAAACTACAAGATGTGTCACATTAATGACGAGAGGGAAAAGTGAAATTATTTGGACGCAAAGTTGGGGTAGGAACTCTTGTGAAATATAGGCTATTCAGAGGGAACAAAATCTGTGCTTGAGTTTTGAAATTATTCTTGTTGCTTTGGGGGGAAAGAAATGCTTCTCTTGGATAAACTTACGAGACGGGAAAAGTTGCTGCCATAACAGGGTGCGTATAAAGTTTAATAGGTTGCTTGTAGTTCAGGCGATTTTGACCTAGAAATGTAAGTTCCAAGGTAGATTGATGGCAGCAGATGAGGGTGCCAGGGTGAACCTATTCAATGCTAAGAATGAGTCGACTTCTATGGGACTCTCCGTGAAACGTAGCCGATAGTTGCTTAGAAACCTATGCTATGTCATTCGTTCTCAGTCTCTCAACCTTATGGCCTTCTGCGCCTTTGTCATGAAGGACGACATTGCCAAAGAGTCATCCCCTGAACTCGTTCGTGTTCTTTGCTTTATTCGGCGAAGTTATGGTTAAGATTATAGTCCGCCTATGGGGTTCGCTAGTGCTAGTTCGCTGTCGTTTAGGCCAATCAAATGCTGCTTTGTTACTTCTGCTGTCATGCCAAGCATCTTCATTCCTTTTTTTTTTAAAGAGCTCCCGACTTTTGGGGAAGCTCTGCCGAAGATAGCTTCCAGTTATGAAAACCAAGTTTTCTAGCTTCGGCTACTACCTGATCTTTATACCAAAGGATTGGTTTTCTTCACCATTTCGAGTCTAGGAACTGTGATTCAAAGATCCTCTTATCCATTCGGTCGATATAGCAGAGTCAATTTAGTCGATGTTTCTTTCTTGCTTTCTGATCTACATTCGCTCAGAGAGTTTGCCATTGTATCTTCTCCTCCATTACCCTAATATTCTTCTCTCGTAGGTTCTTTAGATTTGTTCTGATTTGGTTAGTTTACAGAATTTAGCTCGCTTCTCCCTGCTGCTATGATGCGAGCTCTCAGCTGCCTTCGTTCATCAATTCACCTCCATCACTTCTCCAAAGCCTCTGTCCAACTATCCCGCTGCGAAACAAGAAGAAAAAGAAGAGTTTACGCACTATAGTGTGGTCTTCTCTTTGCTTGGACCGGACATCTTCAGAGGAAATGGTACGGAGGTTTATTGTCGTTATGCAAGATAGCATGCCTTTGGTTTAGTTCCTAACTTGCCAGAGACCATTGATAGAAGCTACTATTCAAGAGCTGGTCTTGGACGCACTGCATGCATACGTATCCATGTACGTATCTCCTGTTGAAAATAGACTAGAATCTATTGAACCACATCAAAGCCAAGTCTGTAGATACTTTCTTTCTCTATTTGTCCTTTTCCTTTAGCGGATTATTGATATTTATTTCCATTGTTTGTGGCAATTCCATTTTTCTATTTGCACATTGTCCTGGCAGAGAATCCTTTTTGAGGATTTTTGCTGTATTCTCTTGCATGACCTCATGATTGTAAAGAATGCACTTGTAGGTGGTTGTTTTCTGTGGGGGGAAACATCAGCTTTGTGGGGCGGTTTTTGGGCTCAAACCGTTGGGTGGAGGGATAAAGTTTGGCAAAGGAAATTTCCTGGCAATCGGTGGTTAGCACCTTATTACAACTTGTTGAGGGATTTTTTTCTTGTATTCAATTTAGGGGAAAATAAATTTCAATTTTTCGCAAGGTCTTGACAGGGGCTTTGGTGGAATGAAAGATTGCGATGTTGGTTGGCAGAAATAGTTTAGCTATCATATTCCATACTTTTTAGACGCAATGGAATTGCTAAGGGAACAGTTGACTATCACCTAACCTAACCAAACTGCACTGCCTGTTTCCTGTTCCAATTTCGCTGTATTTGCATTCCTGTATGTCAGTGTGCAGTAAATTACTGTGAATTTATTTCTCCATACACTTTTTACCGGCCCGACTAGAAATGAGATAAAAATATTCTAATTTAGTCAGCATATCACCTGAACTACCAACATGGCAGCATGTGCGATTTTACGAGTTTCAATATTCCCCTACTGGCAGGTGTTGTTTGTTGTAAAAAAAAATAAAATAAAAATATTTATACAATTGAATTTAGTCGGAGAACAAAAGATACAAAAAAAAAAAAAAACAGCGAAAGCTGTTCGGGTGATAAAATTTTTCAAATTGAGGACGTACCATCCGAAACTGGTTAGATGGGAGTAATTCTTTTTTAAAGGACGAAAGTGTGTTTCGATGCGATTGGCACTGCAAAATATTTGATTAAAACCCATCGATCTATTTGATTTGGGATTTTTATTCAATTTGCATGCAAATGATGGCGAGTGTATGTATGGTGATACGTTCTCTATCGTTTAGCAAAAGTTGGCTAACAGACTGTAGTATGAAGAATTTAATAGAAAAAAAACTCAACTAGAAGCCACAATATCCTTCTATTCCTGCAGTAGTTTTTTGGGCACCTGGGGTGCCGCTTCCAAGATCATAGAGTGCCGACAGACAGCCAAACAATCCACTAACCCAATGAAAACAACACTTGTGGCCGGTCTTGAGGACATCTTCAACTTACTTTCGCTAGACATCAAATCAAGTACGACATCAAGCTTATATTTTGACATTACGAGACGACACTCTTGCTCCTATCCTAGAAGATAATTGGAAAATTGTCTGTATACACAGACACTGGGGTAGTCGATCAAATGGACCATCGAACCACAGCAATGTCTTCCAAGAGGAGATCCTGGCGGTGGCAACAGCAGGCCGTCAGTACTCGAGGGGGTATTACTTTATACATATATTGACAGCCAGCACATCCCTATCCTTAAAAAAGGCAAAATCATTACCTCTTAGTGACATCCTAGCCGGAGAACCACTTATCCAATTTACGTGATTTTTGTTTAGTGTTCCGGACCTTAAAAGGAAAGACGAAACACTTATGGGTTTGATATGGTTCCTGTCTGTCTGTCCGTCAGTCTGTCACAGCCCTGTAACTTTTGAACCGTTAGACGTAGAGAGCTGAAACTTTAGCTATACATAATGTAGTAGCCCGCACAAGATGACTGCAATGAATTTCATTTTGGGGGCCCTCTTTTGGGCAGAAAAAATTATTTTCTTCCCCATCATGTGGCATATCAAATTAAAGCGAATTTTGCAAGGGCTCCATATATGTAAGAAATTTTTTTTTCTGACAAAATTTGTTGAGCAAAAAATCTTGCCAAACATTTGAAAAATGTTATTCTGCCCCCCTAGCTGCCAGACCATAAATGGTAAAAATATGAAAAAAATTGGAGATACCTAAAATTTCGTGTAGATTGTGGAAAAAATACGAAAATTCCTATAGCTCATATATTTTTTGAGAAAAATCCAAAAAATACGGTGTCTAGTTACCCCACTCTATCTCCCCCAGTTTTCATGTTATCCAAATCATTTTTACAGAAGGTCATTAGTGATACTAGGGTTAGCTCAAAGTTTAAGTTTCATCCAAATCCGCCAAGTAGTTCTTGAGTTACAGATTTTAGAAGAGCGCATGGACTTCGCTATAATCTCTTCTGCTGCTACCTCATTCGATTTCGATTTTTCAAAAACTAAGTAATTTGCACGAATGGATCGTATATTTTAGCTCTATGCTACTATTGAAAACTAAATAAGTTTTAAAAACTATAATTTGTACTTTTTTTTTTTTTTGAAAATTTTGTTTTTTAAAAATTTTAAAAATCCAAATTCCTTCGCATGTCAAGTATTGCCAGTGTTTTGCTTTACTTAAACCATTTAACAAGCAAAGTACCGTTACATTTCTATCCAAAAGCTTGGTACGCCGCCAAAACTAACTGAAATATGAAATTTTATCAAAATCGTTGAAATTATTTTGGAGAAAACTCCGTGTTTGTGAAAATGGCGCTACGTTAAGGAACTCTAAGAGTAGGGCTAGAACAGAAATTTCAATGTCCCCTTTAGTGGATATGCAATAGCTCCTTAACATGAAGTTCTGTCTGCTCAACAATAAGAATGAGAAGTTCCAAACAATGGAAACAACAACACACTGAACACGCCCGAATACTTCTGATGCACCGCCATCTTCCAAAGGTCACCGACCACTTGCCCACTGGACACTTCTTCAACATGGGCTACAAATGCTTAATACCCGACAGAACAGAATGGACACAACGGGAGGTCCTTCACCATGAATCGCTGACAATCTTCACAGCCGGCTCCTAAACCGAAGAAGGAGTAGGTGCTGGTATCTTTTCAAAAGATCTGGACATCCACCTCACCTTCAGCCTTCCTAGCTACTGCAGGGTTTTCCAAGCCGAAGTCACTGCCATTCGTCAAGCAGCTGACTGGCTGGCGGTTAATACAGTATCCGTATCAGATATTGTTATATATATCGACAGCCAAGCAGCCATCAAATCCCTCGGATTTAGCGCAATGAGATAGTTAGACAGTGCAGCATCACCCTCTGCTGGGTCACTGTAATATACCAGGGAATTGCGAAGCTGACGAACTGGCCCGACGAGGTTCCTCATGTCTAAACAGCCAACGTCTAATGCTAAGCTAAATACCTTGTCCATGCCGACGCGGTGAGAGAAGCCAACCATCGGTGGCAACAGCTCGGCCACTGTAACACTACAAGGCTGCTGTGGCCCACGCTAAATGAAACCAGGTCCTTCGGACTTCTGAAACATAAGAGAGGAATCCTCTCCAAAATCGTAAACACCCTCACCGGACACTGTAGGAAGGCATGCTCACAGACTGGGCATCCCCTATAATGACTTCTGTAGAAGCTGTAGAGTTGAAGAAGAAGGGGAGACTATCAGTCACCTTGCCAACATTAGAAAGGCCACACAAGGTGAATACCTGTTCAACGATCGAAGTGATCCAAACAATGGCTGTACGGCTAAGATTGGCTCCTTGGTACTGAGGAGTAAATGGTTCACTGAGTAAGAGGGTGACCCACACACAATGGACCAACTACTGGTCTAAGTGCATCCTCACCGAGGGCCGGTTTCAACCAACCAACCTACACAGCTCTAACTCAATAATGGTTTATCGGATTTAAAAACAAAAAAACAGGTGAAATTAGTAAATAACACAATTATTTAAATCATCGTCCTTCAGTGAAGACCAATGTCAGGAGTCGTGCGACAGCATGGGTATCGTTGCGTGCGTGCGAACTAAATTGTTTGTGGTAATTCAATTGCAAACAATAAAAACATTTTATTAGTATCAGGATAATTAGGATTAGGACAATATTGTACGTTATGTCCATTTTTGAAAAAAAGAAAATCAATTATAACATAATCAAATGACAGAGATAAACATTTGTATCTTGTATTGCTTTAATGCAATATTTATTAGATTGGTTTTTTTTTTTTACCGCGCCTGTCGTTCATTCACACTTCTACACATATGTAGTGTGTGTGAGAGAGAAAATAATATTGATGATTAGAGTGAAAGGCTAGATCTCTGTGAAAATATGGAACATTTATTGGTTTGTCAATGGAACTATTCAAGCTGATCTATAATATGTAGAAGAATGTTTTCGTACGACCACTTCCGAAACCGTGCGCATACAAAAGTTTTGTATTGTGCGACCATTAAACATTTCGCTACCACTCCAACTGCGGGTCTTGAGGTTATTCTCAACCTGCCTCCGCTAGACATTTACACGAGATCAACCGAGTCACCGAATAAGTCAGACTGCGTGCTGTAAGTCAAGATTTTTCAGCCATGCCTTACCTTGACTTCAAAATACCATTTACCTCAGCTTATCCTAGCAGAGAAGAGTGGAAAGACAGCCGCATACCAAATGCCCAATCGATAGCTATTTACACTGATGGATCAAAAATGGACACCGGTGTAGGATTCGGAATCTTCTCCTTTTTTACCGTTCTAATTGATGCACAACTTCTCTTTGGTTTTGATTCGTATGTGGTGCGTGAGGAGCCCGATTATGCTCGAGTCTTAGACCTCATTCATTGGCATATGAGATTTGCCCTCGTTCACTTTGCTAAGTGTAATCACAGTGTATGCTTCAAACAAAGAAAATAAAATACACAATCCATCCAAACCTCCACCAATTATTGCACTACAAGTCAATAAGTATGAAAGCTTGGTCAAATTATTGGATGAAAATAAAATTAAAGCTTCTACAGCATTAATAAACAAAAATGACATCAAAATTAATGTCGATGAAGAAGAGGGATACAGAATTCTGACTAAAATACTAAACCAAAAAAAAGTGCAATGGTATTCTTATGAGAATAAGCAAACCAGACCAATTAAAGTAGTAGTAAAAAAACTGCATTTTTCATGCTCACCGGAAAGCATTAAAAACGAATTAAGCCATAGAGGTTTTAAAATACTGGAAGTCGTAAATATGCTAAAATTTAAAAGCAAAGTACCGCTTCCAATGTTTATGCTCAGTTTCGAACATGACGAAGACAAAGAAAAAATATATGGCATTAAAAACATACTTGGGATGAAAGTTGAGATTCATACTTTACGTAAATCCAAGTTAGTGCCCCAATGCAAAAATTGTCAAAGGTACGGGCATACACAAAAATACTGCAGCTCAAACCCAAGATGTGTAAAGTGTGCAGGAAGTCACCACACCAAAGAATGTGTAAAGAAAAAGGACGAACACATTAAGTGCGTAAACTGCAATGAAAGCCATCCTGCTAACTATAGAGGATGCTTAGTTGCAAAAGAAATGCAACTAAAAAAAGATAAAAAGCAAAAGAAAGCACTTAAAAGCTCCAATAAGGAAGCCCAAAAGGCCAAAAAGGACTCACAAAAGAGCCCACAAAAAGAAAAAGCGAAAGATCAAGTGATCATCAAAAAGGACGCAATAAAATGACATATGCTCATGCAGCATCAAAAACAATACAAATACCAGCAGAGAAAGCCGTAAAAAGCAAAACAGAGCCACACACTGCAATGGAAACCCTCATGAAACAAGTCCTAAATAGGATTGATTCCATGGAAAAAAACAATAAAATGATATTAGATAGAATATCTTTACTAGAGAGACAGAACAGCAATAAAAGAGCTGTACCAAAAAGACAAACATGATGAATAAAATCAAAATTCTAGAATGGAATGCTAATGGTTTCGAGAATCGAAAAGATGAGATACAAGTGATTCTCGATATAAACCAGATAGACATATGTCTTATTTCAGAGACGCACTTCAAATTAAATTCTGACCCTAAACTGAAGGGATATATATTATATCACTCCCCACATCCACATAACTGCGCAAAAGGCGGGGCTGCAGTGGTAATAAAGAATACGATTCAACACCATTTAGACGCTAAATTCCAATCATGTGCCATCCAAGGAATTTCCATTTGCATAAAAACAAGCAGTGGCCAACTATCCGTTGCATCAGTATATTGCTCTCCTAGCTATAGAATAAAGACGAGTGATTTTAAAAATCTTTTCCGCATATTTCACAGTAGATTAATCGTGGGAGGGGATTTTAATGCCAAGAATAAATATTGGGGATCTAGACTAACAAACACTAGAGGCAGAGAACTTTTTGAATGTATTAAAGAAGATGGCGCGAAATACCACTCGACGGGAAAACCTACCTATTGGCCAACAGATAGGAATAAAACCCCAGATCTTGTCGACTTCTTCATATCTAAAAATATATCCTCAAATAAAATAAATGTGGAAGAAGGCCCTGATCTTCAATCAGATCACTCCTCAGTCCTTCTTACACTTGGCGATAAAATAATTATAAAAGAACAAAATCCAAAACTTGTTAATAGACTGACTGATTGGAACTACTTTAGACAGATGTTGGAAGAAAGTATCCAACTATCATCAGCTATACAAACAGTAGACCAACTAGAAAAAGCAGTGCAAATACTAACACTGAACATACAAAATGCTGCATGGGCAGCAACTCCTAAAACAACAAAAAAGACTAAGCAAAACTCTTACCCTCGCGAAATATGTGAAATCATTACACGAAAAAGGAAAGCTAGAAAGCGTTGGCAACAGACAAGGGCGCCAAGCGACAAAACCATACTAAACAACTTAAATAATAAGCTCAGAAATTCTATAAAAGAATTCAAGAATGAGTCTTTAAAAACTTACCTTAGCAGTCTCACAAATGATGCTAGTACCGACTACTCGCTCTGGAAGGCAACAAAGAAAATGAACCGACCAATTGCCCATATTCCTCCAGTAAAAACCAAAGAAGGTAACTGGGCAAAAAGCAGCCAAGAGAAAGCAAACACTTTTGCAGAGTATCTTGAGGACGTCTTCAAACCCTATGAAGATAAAAGTTACCAAGGAATCGAAGAAAGGTGCGAAGAAGATCGACCAATTCGATCGGTAACAGCTAAAGAACTTGCCAAAGAAATTAAAGAAAATATAAATATAAAAAAGGCCCCAGGGTTTGATTTAATTACAGGGGAAATCTTAAAACAATTCCCACAAAAAGGTTTAAAAAAACTAGCGCAGATTATAAATGCTGCATTTAAGCTGAGATATGTGCCAAGCATGTGGAAGGTCGCGGAGGTAATAATGATCCCAAAACCAGGCAAACCACCAAGCGAAGTAACCTCATATCGCCCAATATCTATACTACCAATATTGTCAAAGCTATTTGAAAAAATGCTGGTAAAACGCCTGCAAAAAATAATCTATGAAAAATCGCTAGTCCCAAATCACCAATTTGGATTTAGAAATAAGCACTCTACAATTGACCAAGTGCATAGAATCACAGATAAGATCGAAAAAGCATTTGAAGAGAAAAATGTGTGCTCTACAATATTTCTTGATATAGCACAAGCTTTCGATAAAGTCTGGCACAAAGGACTGATACACAAATTACAAAAACAACTGCCGATGCAGTATTCGACAATTCTGGAGTCTTATATATCAGATCGATTCTTCAGAATTAAACAAGATACAGAATACTCAACATTAAGAGAGATAAAAGCTGGTGTACCGCAAGGCAGTGTTTTAGGGCCAGTGCTATACCTTCTATTCACTAGCGATCTGCCTGAAAGCGGAGAAACCACTATAGCAACTTTTGCAGATGACACTGCTGTACTTGCTGTAGGAGAAACTGTTGAAATAGCAACAAAAAAGCTCCAAATAGCAATAAACCGTATCTCAGAATGGACTAAAAAGTGGCAGATTAGATTAAATGACCTTAAGTCAGTCCATATTAATTTTACGTATAAAAACGTACCACATATTCCAGTCTACATTAACAACAATGTAGTGGAATATTCAAACACAGCCAAATATCTAGGCATGACTCTAGACGCTAAACTGCGTTGGAAAGCGCATGTAAAGAAAAAAAAAGATGAGTTGAACATGCGATACAGTAAAATGTATTGGCTTATTGGGAGATATTCTTCCCTGTCCAACTACAATAAGTTATTGCTATATAAGCAAATTCTAAAACCGGTATGGACCTATGGTCTCCAGTTATGGGCATGCACATGCCAAACAAATTTACAAAAAATTCAGGTCTTCCAAAATAAAGTACTGAGGAACATAGTCAATGCACCTTGGTATATACGTAACGCTGATCTTCATAGAGATCTAAATATCGAAATGGTTGAAGACGAAATTAAAAAAGTTGCTCAAATGCACAGACGTAGGCTTCTCAACCACGTTAGCTTAGAAATAACCGAATTATTAAATACAGACCATGTAATCAGGAGATTAAGGCGGATAAAACCGCTTGATCTATAAAAATTAGCTAAGAATAGAAATTAGGTTATATTTTCTACCAAAAAAGTTCAGAAATCCGACAACCGGCGGATTTCTCTTTTAAATTCTCAAACAATTCAAAAATAAATTGCTGATTAGTTGAACAACTAGGTGCAATTCCATTCGGGATGACGAAAGTTAGTCCCCAGGGAGGTTTTTTAGATGGGTTAAAGTCCCTCACTATTGCAGAAGCATCCCTCGCGTTCTAGCTCTGCAATGTCTTTCGATGATTTTCTTCCAGCGAACCCCCATACAAAAAAAAAAAAAAAAAAAAAAAAAAACTTTGCTAAGGTTAAGACAATTCTAAGTTATTTCTCAGTAAAATTGGCCATAAAGTGGACAGAAAGTGTTCGTCCAGGTTTTGATGACCTACTCCATTCTGAAAACTGAAAAGTAATATTAAAAGATATACCACTAAGGACTAGGACCAGGCCTAAGAGGGAAGGGCCTATGAGTTCTACTCGTTTGAAAAAAAAGACATTTGGTGTCAGTTCTAACATCTATTTTAGGGTGCTACTCAGTAGTAGAAACTCCTACAAAATGAGGCACCATAGGGTCCATCTGCTTGTCATATAGACCCTTGTCTCCCGTCCTACGACTTCCTGGAATTTTCTGAAGAACTTAAATTTGTTTTACTTTCAATGTATTCCACGTCCACCGATGAACGGCCCTGGATAAGCTGAAGGAAACTTCTGCTCTCCAACAAAGAGTTCAGGATTAGGAGAGCCAAACAAAAGCCATGTTCAATATTACACTTCAAACAGTCTAGGAGCGACGACACAGTACTATGCCCTCGCTAAACGTGTCACACTTAGGTTCTTGTTCCACTTGTCCCTTGAATTATTCGAAGGCATCCTGACAAAGTCAATTGGTGTGAACATCCATCATCAACTTCGGTAGTAGCTTTTGTGGCAATACCACTGGCCCAAGAGTTTGTAAATAGTAACATGATCCGTCAGAGATGTAAGGTTAGACCTCGAATAAACAACAAGACGAAAGCAATAGAGGATAGTAGAAAACCTAGCTACACAAGAGCGCCTGATGGACGCTCGTAAAAAGGGTCAGTGTCAAGCACTGGAAGACCCATCCTACCAATCAAAAATCTGCCAGAAACAATCAGTAAGTCGAATATGAAGCCGCATTCACCTAAGCTCGAAAGTCGCCAATTGTCCGCAGCGCACAGAGTCTGTATGTTGACGATAGGTTCCTTCTAGTCTCCATCGTCCTCAGTGCTTACGTCCAGACTGAGGAGAGTAGGATCCTATTTGTTCATCCAATTCGCTTTGATTGTATGCGCGAGAGCTTCCCAGCATTTAATGCAATCTGTTCTTCAAGATATTAACCGATAAGCGCTTCTTTGGACCTGATTACTTGGTTATCAACCTGGTCGGCTGGTTGCCGCTAGATAATCCTTTATCTGGACAATTTAATTGGATTCACCTGTACGCATTTGTTTACCCATTGTTACGAAGACATTGTCATCGGCGAATCCAATTATTGTCTCCCCCCATAACAATAATGGCCCTATGTCCGATCCCTGTGGAAGTCAGGCGGTGGCGTTATAGTGTATGGTTCAATTTGGCACCAAGGCATTGTAGGCAACAAATCTGAGGACAAGGTACCGGGGGTTTCACCAACCTCTACTTGGTAACTTCTGGTAGAGAATAGGAAGGACCACCTTGGCTTCTTCTGCCTCCAAGGTGGCTTGGTTACTTCCACTCCAATATCCCTACATTCAAATCACATTTCCGTTAGATGAAAACCCATAAATTCCCGAGCCCATTTTCTTCCCATCAAAAAACATCCTCATACCACTTGACGCACAACAAAAAAAAAAAAAAGGAATCACCACCTCGTGGGTGCACAACAAATACTTAGGCATCATTACAAGAATGTCTTGATTTTTCTTGGATTCAAATAAAACAACTGCCAAGCACACCCTGCGCAGGGTTTTTCTTTTCCTGTTTTGTTGTGCTCCACTGTCAGTTGATGGTGATTTATAGCCGTTCCGTATTTAACTCCCTTTTAAACAGGGATAAACCTTCGTTTATAGGAAAAAAGAAATAAAACAGCAGTAAAACAGCACAAGTACAAGACCCTTTCCAATGTCATTGACTTCTGAATAAAAGTAAAGAAAAAGGAAAACAAATTCCAACCCATATCCCGACAAATCCTGTGCGATTAAGGATGCGGTTCATTGGTGGTAATTCGTCCGTTCAAGGTTAAAGAAATGCTCTACTTGAACTTGTTTACAGCAAAGGAATAATCCTTACAATGTCTAATGAAGCAAACTAGAGTCCACGAATCTGGGTTTTAACAAAATTTTAATCAAAAAAGCTGAGATAAGCTAGGTGCCATCAATATAGATTGAATATGCTTTAGAATCATTAATCAGAATGAACTCCAATGGAAATGGAAAAAAAAGGAACAATATCTGGTGGCTCTGCTAAGTCGAAGGACTTTTCGGAGAGGTTGAATGACCAGTTGAGTTCGAAGTGAACCATTATTCACGTGGAGTTATACTGACAGTATATTTGATGAATAAAGTAGGTCCTCCACTGTCAGATATGGCAGGGATTATGCGAGAGAGAGAGAGGGTACAGGAGGTGCCTTCCAGAAAAACTTATACCTATTTGGCTACATACAATGGTAAGGTGTGAGGGAGAAACTGAAGTCCAAAGTGGAATACATAAAGGTTGTCTACTTTCTCCACCTTTTGTTCTTGCATTGAAAAAATGGCAACAATGGTATACGCGGTTCTGTGACATCTTACCTTAAACCCCTTGACCAAGCTGTCGATGGCGATGGACCTTCATTTGATAGGCAAGTATCTGGAAACCAAAGCAAACAAAATGGGGTTCCAAATAAACACAGTCAAAGCAAAAGCCATGAGTACTTCTAACACCAGTGCCCAACTCAAAACTGCTCGACAGATAGTCGAGAAACGTGGCAACTTTCTTTATTGAGGAAGTCTGGCCCCGGCTAACCGAGATCACTCTGAATTCGTTGTGTTTAGCAGAAGAACAAAGGCTAAAACTGCATTCGGAATTTAGCTGAACGCCGCCGATATTTGGGACTCTGAAGGTGGGGATTGATCTCTTCTTAGTGAACAGAACAATCTCCGTCTTTGAGGGGTTCACTCCAAATCCTCTGCTTCTGACCCAGTTATCCACTGGCTGTAGTGCGAAATTGAGTCTTTCCCTAAGAACTGGAAGAAACTTCCCCGAGACCAGGATAACCACGCCGTCACGTTAAAGCCGTTTTCGGTCAATATTACTAGGATCTCATTAACTATAAGGAGCCATATCAGCGGAGAAAGAGCTCCGCTTTAGGGTGTTCCTCTGCAGACTCTTCTCTGAATGATTGTGTTTCCTCGTGTCGAGAAGATCATCCTAGACTGGAGCATTTGTGCAATCCAATTGCAATGTCCGGTGTTTATGTGAGCTCTATGCAGGCTGTTCAGGATCGCGTCGGAGCTCATTTTGTTTAACGCCTCCTCAATGTCCAGAAACGCCCCCAGAGTGTATTCCTTGAAGTGAAGCGATCTTTCAATGCTCGATATAACCCTGTGAAGGGCTGTGTCTACAGCATGTTTTGATTTAAATAGGTAGTTATCCTTATGTGTCCATCTATTAAACGTTCCAATGCTTTTAGCATAAAAGACGATAGACTGATAGGTCTCAGGTCCTTTGCGTTTGTGTGGCTCGCTTTCCCTGCTTTTGGAATAAAAACAACACGCACCTCCCGCCATGCTTTAGGAACATATCCTAGCTTAAGACACCCTGTGAAGATATGCTTGAGCCATGGAATAGCAATATCTATATTACACTCTCCTTGTAGGTCGACCACTCGATGACCCCTTCCTTGGCGAGGAGCTTATTCTTGAAATACGTAAGAGCTCCGCTATTTTGTCGCTCTTTTTACTGCTATGTCTACTAACCGGGCAGGATTTCTCAAAAGATTGCCTAAGGAAACTGGTCAGTGCATCTACTGCATTGTCAAGTGCTTCAGCCGAGTTGAGGTCCTCAGTGGGGTGATTCAAAGATTTCCTCAGTTCTCTTTCGAATTTTGACCAGTCTTCCCTACGCAGGTTTCTGAAAGACTCCTTCACACTAGTTGATAGTTGTAATTCGAAGAGTATGGTCAGATAGTGACGCCTTGTTGGAGACTCTCCAGTTTACAACTTCGACAGAAAGTGATATCTAAGACTTCCCTTCTATTAGACGTTACAAAGGTT
The DNA here is from genome assembly GCA_949716465.1 of Chalcosyrphus nemorum. Lineage (NCBI taxonomy): Eukaryota > Metazoa > Arthropoda > Insecta > Diptera > Syrphidae > Chalcosyrphus > Chalcosyrphus nemorum. The sequence continues at coordinate 78,195,054 of OX454332.1, read as the reverse complement.
ACTTCGCCTCTTAGATTGATATCGGTGCTACCCCACAGAGTACGATGGGCGTTAGCATCACGAGTTGGTAGCTTGGAATTGGTCTAAAGGTACAAACAGACAAATAGAGAATGTTTGCCAGGATGTAGTGTTCTGTAGAAAGGACCCTGCTTCTTAACGTCGTCATTACAGAAGATCGTTACAAAATAGTAACGATGGAAGAAGATCGTTACAAAATAGTAACGTCAGAGATGGAAAGCTCATTGCTATTGAAAGAAGAGCCGAGGATTGGACAAGGCAAGGTTAGAAATTGGTACTGGGTGTCCCATATGTCTGCCTTTAAACAGAAAAACCCACTTTTATGACTTAATATCAACGTATTTCGTAGAACTGCACTTAAATACACTTACGTTGGACGAAAAAAATGTTGCCAAGTGAACTAACTATTCCCCGAAATCATTTCATTGGACTCGTTCGTTACAAACTTGTTTTTTTTTTTTTTTTTCACAACCATTTGCGCTGTATCAGCATTAAGATACTTTTTGTCTGTATATTGGCAATACACAACTAGATTAAGAGAAACTCCTTTGGGGTACATTTGTCGGTACATTCGTATCTACTCGGAGTATTTCCTTAGGGCTTTCGAATGACATGTCTCTTTTTTTTCGCAGAGTATTAGGACTTGTCGCTGAGATAAAGTATCTCCTCGTCAATTGCTTAACTTTGTAAGTACTTTCGTTTAACGTACATATGTTCCATGTGTTAAATATGAAATAGAAGAAAGAAAACAAGTCCTTACATTCAGTGGAACTACACATGTACTACTCCTGTGAGAGAAATAAATCGCTTTACGAATAAAAGCGAAAGAACTTCACTGGACGACAATAAGAAGGACAAATTCCAATAACCCCTTTCTCATAGACGGATAATGCTCAGCAAATAATATGAATGGGACAAATTGTAAAGTTTTCTCTAGTCCTGAGAGGAAGACTCGTTCGACATCGTAAATGGAAAGAAGGTGATGGACGATTGGACATTTCGATTGCACAAACAATGTTCAATAGTGTAAAGCAAAAAAGGAAAAGTCAGCATTTAAGGATTAAGTCTCAAAGAATCACCTCCATAAAGTGTAAAATTTTCTGACTTAAAGGACTACCGAGTCTCTGCTGCCTGAGGCACTGCCTTTCATCCCTTCTGGTCCCGAAGAAGTTGCTTTCCGTTGTGCAGAACACCATTTTAAGTTTGATTCATTTAAAGGTACCTTTTTGTTTACAGATTTTTTGACAGATGGCGCATAGGTCGTGTTAATGTGTTAAGATATTTTTTTGAAGTATTCTTTGACATTTAAGCATAAAAAGACTTAGCCTGGTACTTGAGCTAAAAAGCAACCCGAAGAAGTTAAAGAGTTGACTTTGCATCTAGTGGGCTAGTGGAAGGTATTAGGACCATGTGTCGTGGTTGGATCAATAAGAGGAATGCCGCTGGCGAAGAGAGCTTTTTGGGGAAGTTAGCTCTTCTTCTTAAATCCTATATCTCCTTGTGGTTCCTAGGGCCTCTACAACGCCTACGCGCCATCGTGTGTGATTTCTGGAAATATGCCTCAGCTCCCCCCAAATCTTTCCTAGATGCCGTGCTTCCTTCTCCACTGTTCTGCGCCACGTACTCCTAGGACCGCCGCGTATCCTGCCATCCTGGGAAAGCGGGCTCCATTGCATCGCTCATCCTTTCGGAGAGTGTGACCAATCCACTGCCACTTTCGTCGTCGTATGGTTGCGCCTATAGGTTCATGGTCCGTTCTCTGATAAAGCTGTTCGTTAGAGATACGCTTTGGCCAGAATATCCTTCAGATGTAGTGCAGGCACCTATTGACAAACGTTTGCAGCTTCCTCGTGATAGTGACGGTCACTCTCCAGGTACCACATCCATATAGCAGCATGGACTCAACGTTGGAATGGAACAGTCGTAGCTGGCCAACGATTCCGCCACCGGTTGAGACAATGCTCCCAAAGTATTGGAAACTCTCTACTCTCTCAACTATTTGTCCAGCAATGCATACATGAGTTGATGAGTTTGCTCCTAGGCTGATCGTCTTAGTTTTCAGCCCAACGACGTCTGCTTCCCTCTCCACATTTGCTGTCATTTGGTGAAGGTCCATTATTCTGTAGGACAGAAGGCTTGAGTTCAGATGTAAGAGTCCATCTTATTCCTCAATTTCCTGTGGACAAGGCTGCATTCAGCACATCGCTAATCACCAATAGGAACAGTATTGGTGAAAGTATGCAGCCTTGTCGAACCCCTCTTTGGACTTCGATATTTTCCTGACCTTAAGGAGCGGCCGATAAGACGAAGGCTGACATGTGAGACAACGTGTACTTCTTTCCATATACCTAACCTAACCTAAGAACAGCTGAATCTCTTCAGAAATAATGCCACCATAAACAGATGTTTTGAGCGCTTTAATACCAGTCTAGAGGAGCTTTTCAAGAGTAACGATGGTAGCCTAGTTGATATTCCAGGCCACTGTGCAGTAGCAGAAATCTATTTCTTGCTCATAGATTTTTCCTGTCACGTCTCTGGCTTATGTTTCTTGTCGCTGCTCTTCAAAGGACCTTCTCATTTAAATCAATTAAATCGCTCGTATCTCTTCTCTACGTCATACATCCATGTTCCTATTTTAAAATTGAATTAAGCAACTTGAGTCTCGTGAGAGAAACAAAACAGAATATGTCTCAATTTTAAAGCACGTTTTTGCTTTAACAGAAAATACATTTATCACAGCCGTCTATTGTATCCTGTGCCCCCTCATATTAATGCCCGACATGAGTCATTAATTCATCTCCGGAGGACGAAATTAACTTATTCCTTCGAAAAATCTTTACTTGTAAACGTGTCGCCCTAGTGGAGACGCCTTTTGTTGCGTAAAATTCCACTCCACTCATTTATTTTGAATATTTCATGTGAAACGTCCTTAAATGTTTTTCGTCGCTTCTTGTACCTGAGAGGGTAATTCTGGCGAGTTTCGCAATTCGTTTTACTTCCGACTTAATGTAACAAAAAACTTAGCGACATAGAGACGGAAGTTTAAAGCTCCCATTTTGCCTATTGTAGACCGTTAGAGGAGAAATGTGTTTCGGTGCTCGTTCGCAACTAAGCAGGTAAACTTAAGGATATTGTGGCAATGTAATCTTCTTGCAAATTTAATGGGGCTTTGAACCGTGGTGCACGAATCTCAATGGGGCGTAGTAGTAGTACTCAAAGATGTACATGAATAAGGAGAATTTCAGAGCATAGCTGGATTTTAAGGAGTTGGAGGTGATAGCGCTGTGAGCAGGGGCGTTTTTGAATTAACTCCTAGGAGAAGGGATGATGGTATGTGCCGCGGACCTATTTGCGTTACCAAAGGGTTCTTTTGTGTTCGATAATAAAGTTGCTATTTGCATTTTGATTATTTATAGATGAGGGTTAAGCGATGTAATGTGCTCTTTAGGAGTTAAACAGTCGAAGATAAATTGAAAATTTAATTTTAAATATTGCTGGCTGAGTTAGTATGCATAAGGTTTGTACGCAGTCAAATGTCCTGTGAACGATTTGCGAATGTAAATCGAATGATGTGTCTCATTGGGATGTGAAACATTGGTGGTGACCCTCTAGGGACCAGATTCAAACGGCAGACCCAACTGAACTTTCGAAACAAACAGTCGTGGCTTGGTCTATAATATATGTTGAATTATGGATAGTATGACTGGCTAGGCTATATGCAATTGGATTCTACTATTGGTTGAGACAATATTTGTCCAGCAGTGCATATATTTATTGATGAGTTCGATCCCAACCTACCGACATCTGCTTCTCTTTTCAAATTTCCGTCATCTGGTGGAGATCCAACATTCTTTGGGAGAATAAGCATTCGTAGTCTGCTGCAAAGCTGAATTTAACATACACCCGAATAGTACTAGTGAAAGAATGCAACCTTGTGGGTCCCCACTTTGAACCTCGAAATCTTCAAATGTGCTTCATCTATACAAAGCGTAACACGTGGCAAGAATTAGTCCAAACCTTACGCTGTGCGTTCGATAAAGCTGTGCATCTTTTGAGCTGGTCCTAGAATTAACTAAGAACTGTCGATTTGCAGCCACCTAATGATGTTGAAATTCTGTTATTTCTTCTGTTTCTGTGGCCAGTGTCTTAGCTGTCATCTTCATACAGTCTCTGCTGGAGTTTTTGGAAATCCGTTCATCGATCTTTCTCCAGGATTCTGTGATCTACCGACAAAGCTTTCAGTCCTTGTATGGTGGAACTATTGAATGTTTCTACACATCTCAAATCGCATATCATATCAGAATCCTTTTTAGATAGTCACTTTCATAAGACTCTCATTTCGTCAACTTATTATTCTTAGGGCTTTCTGAACAAGAGAACATCTACGTCATAGAACCAGCCATATAAATCAATAGGCACAGCCATTCAACGATAAATATGGCAGTGCTTGGAGCAATGGAACATACCAAACCAATATCTCTCGTAGTCTCTGCTACTGTCTCTGATCTTTTGTTTCAGACAACGGCTGGAACCAGAAGAACAGGGAGTAGAAAGAGGCTTAAAGAGCACCATGATAGGAGAAAGTTTTGCTGCACATCAAGAACAATGTTCACAAAGGCACATCGCTTCCAGATCTGTGACAGGCTGACTTTCGGTCAACGCACTGGCTTGGGTTCCGAAAGGACTTCTTTCTTCTAGGCTCTGTCCATCCCAAACAAGATTTCCAAGCGACAAGGTCTGCACCACAGAAGCTACACTGCTCAACATGCTGTACATCTTTCCAATCTCGTTGGGTCTGATCATCAAGCATGACTGTGGTGTAGAAATCTTTTACATGAAGCTGGACGATTCGGGAGCCAATCGACAACCGTTTCTCTACCAAAAAATGTGGCCAATAGTTTGAGAAATCGCTAGCATCACCGAAGCATCATCAAGGAGTACATAAAGGATACCAATTGCCAGATACTAGTTGCTGCGCAAGCTACTCCAACTCCCGATGCCAAGGAAGGTGCTAAGGAGGAATCTGAAGAGGAGGAGGACACGCTTCGCAACGCCAATAGTAACCATTAGGTGCGTTAGTGATGGAAATCATCCTCCAATTGGCAATCCATTAGCAAGTTGCCATCCTGAACGAGTCTTAAATCCCACATGCGTCTCATATATTTCATTCATAAAAGATCGCTTTACATTTTTCGTCCTTTTTAATTGCCTAATTTCACCGCAGTATGTGCTCTTGATTGCCTGCGCACTTCTGGTGGTATGTGAACAATACTGATTAAAAGTGACGGGAAGTTTTACAGAAATTACTCCTCTTAAGTTGTTCTTCTTGCCGCGGCATCATTCAAGGAATATTTCCCTCAAGAAGAAGAAGTTTAAATTGGTACTGGGTTTTGATTAGTTTAAATATTTAAACAACGCGCATAGCCTAACAAGAGGGCTGTATCTCTTAGAGGTTATCGTGAATAACAGGGAAGGATGACAGATGGATGATGATGACTCCTAAGAGCCCGTATATTCATATGAATTAACAGATTGACCCTTTTGTCAGCTTGTCTTGAATGCTACATCCTCTTAGACATATACAACACTTGTCTCAAGAAAGGAGTATTCCCCGAACAACAAAGGCTGGCTGGACACCGCATACTGGAGGAAAATTTTTCGAAATTTTATTGCCAAAAGAGTTGGTGCTCCTCAGGGTTCCAAACTAAGGCCATTTACATAGGACAGTATGCATGATAACGACGCCAAAGCGGCATAGTTAGCACAGCGTTCACCTACGACTTCAACAATTGAAGTAGAGTATAGGACCGCAGTCCTTAAGAGGCTAATACTTAAGCAACATCTGTAGCTTGCAGCTGAGAATGCAACAAAACAATGGGAAGGATCCTGCCAAATAATAGAAGACCAAAACAGTAGGAGCTCTTAACAAAAGTTGGCAAATGCCTTACGGCTCAAAAATATCTGCCACAGCACGAAATCAATGCCCTGATAGTATGCAGCGCCTTTTGACCGAACGCCTGCGTCACGGAGGTTTTAGATGTCCGCCACCCAGCGAAGCCGCAGTGGACATTTGAATGATATTATTTTCCATATATAATGGCATACATAGCACTTCTAAATAAATAAAAAAATTATATGATACCTTACTGACAATTTGTTTTATTCAAATTAAAAGGTCGGAAATGCTTAGTGAATAACAAAACCAAAATTATTTTTTTGACGTCAAATTTCTGATTCTATTGACATTTTCATGCTCATTTGTTGGGAAATTTTTCATTAAAACACTAAATTACCTGTAAGCATTGAATAATTGCTTATTTGGCGCCCAACAATAAATCTTTTAAGACCCCTCTTTGTGCAATGCAATCACATCATCAACTGACCCATTTAGAGTCATTATTTATGCACGTGGGCCAGTCCTAATCGGATATGGATATTTGCTTTTTACTCCCAAAATATGCGAATGAAAACAGAGTTCGAGTCCGAGAAGTGCAGGGGTGAGTCCGGAGAAAAATTCCCCCCAAGTGGTTATTTCCGTTGCAGGCGAATACCTTTCACTTAACACGGGCAGTGCTGCCTTTTCCAGGCATTTCCTGTCGGCCACTTTGCTGGTCTACAACAATTGAGTGTAGTTCCTCCACGAGCATGCATATTCATGAATATCCTAGTGGTACCCTTTTGTGATGATAAATTATGATCCTACCTGGATCAAGTCATTGCTTATGTTTTCGCGTTGAGCCATGGTGTTACTCCTCAGAGTGTCATATCTTAAGAACGGTCAATTTATGAGTCCATTTGTCGGCGGACGTGCGTCGAGTCCAAGTGCTGACGCAGATATTATTTTGAAGACGTAAAATCTATTTAATGTTTAAATTAAGAACTTAATGACTTTTCCTTACAATTCCTCTTCTTTTCTCTTTTCTTTTCGTTTCAGGTGAGTGAGTAATTATACTATGCATTTTGTGGCTCGAGAGTATCCCGTGTACGTGAACGGCAGGATGTGCATATCGTGGCGTGTCGTAAATTATAAATTTCTCCCCCCCCGCTACCAGTGGGAGTGCTGGCTGGTGTAAGTCGAGAATCGTAAATGAGTGATGTGATTAGTGTGAGTTGGCAGTGAGAGTGATGACTATAAAAAGAAGTGAATTCAAAAATTTTAGAATGTATTCGCTGGTCTTGGAGTAATTTCATTTTAATTGGATCGTAGGCTTTCCAGATACTCAGATGGAGTTGTTCGCAGTAATAAAAAAAATGTCATAAAATTTAGAGATATGCTCGCATCATGCACGTGGGAGACGATTGAAATCTCAAGTCATTAGGATGATGACGTTGTTGAAGTGTACAAGGGATGGGTTTGGTAAGAGACCAAATTAGAATGAGGTTATTATTTCCCCATGCACTTTATTATGCCTTTTGTACAACCCAAGCCCGGGTTTCAACGACATGGATACCTCTATTGCATCGAAGGGTACATAAAAGACGGCTGACCAGATAAGAACGACAGAAAAAGAAATGTAAACAAAATAACAACGGTGTGAGATATAAAGTTGATTTTAGTTTTGTGTCAAAGCTACATTCATGCCGTTATATGTGGAATATGACACTATCCAAATGGCTTGCTCTTCGACTCCCTGGCGAGGCCCAATTCAGCTACTCGGGGCCGAATCGACATTTCTGAATCTTCTTGGATACTGGCCACTTTGGTCGGTATGTTTTCTTAATTTCGCACCAATCTTCATCTGGTTGATAGACCAAGGTCCAAAAGAGTGTACTAACGCTCTAAATTTTCCACGATTCGACGAATTGCCCGCACACTGAAGCCATGCTTATGGCCGAGCTTACGACGAAATTCATGTTTCGTATTTACAACTGAGCCGAAATTTCGTGAATATTTTCGAATAGTTTTCGTTCGTTTAGCAGTTTTAATAGAATACGTAATAAAATGGAAAACCTTACTGAATATTCTCACAGCTAGACGTCGTTCGTTGCTTTGACAACTGCTGATACATTATTATTGGAAAATGTATCATTGCTATCTGGTCACCCTTTAATTCGCTTATGATATGACTACGGATCCTTTTTTTGAATCGTCCTCAGGCTACAATAGCCAGTAAGAAGGGTTAGCAGCTTTGTTATATGGCTTAGACCTGGTCCATTGAGGACCTATGAACGCAGATTCTGAGCTATCCTTTACCAAGTCAGGTTAAAATAACCCTGACGTTTGTTGCTAACCAACTCTTTGTTCCTCTGAGAAACTCTCCCTTAGGCACTGCTAGTGGGATTCGAAAAGATAGTCACATTGCCGGTTATAGGATGGCTAGGGACTACTTTTGTTGCTTATGATAGATCCTTTGGGCCTCTGGTGGCAGCGACCTTAGCAATCAAGCTAGCTAGTAAGGCATCCATTGTAGGAGCAGCCAACTGTGTCCACTTTCTTGGCATTACCATGACCCGGCTTCTAATCCTTGTCGGTGATCTTGAGGATCAGTTTGACTAATCCAAAATGGTAGTGCATCTTGCTATTGAGGGTGTTTAGCGCCCTAATATTCAGCACAAGTTGGATGAGTACACCTTCTTACGCATGACCTTTCATATAGTTGGTTTTTAGGCCTCCATTTTGTGCCTCCTTGGAAGTCACACTTTTATTAATGAAAGCTCGAGACTGGGGGAAAGAATCAGCGGATGACCCACTGTGAGTAAGTTTTACCAAAGAGGATGATCTGTGACCAATCCACCTTACTCACAGACCTATTGACAGTCAAAGTTCTTCCTCATCAATGGACCTCAAGATGAAGGTTTTTTGCTGAAAGTTCTTCCCTAAAAGAGGTCCTCAAAAGCATTGGAGATTGAACATCTGGGTCATCAGATAGTCCATTTCACTGTGTTGCTTCGTGCTGCCTTAGGACTATTGGTAGTGGGAACTTGTCGTCTCCTTATGTCTAGTTCATTATGTCGGCCATCAGAGCGAAACAATGATTTCTCTACTGCCGCCTTGAGGACCATAAACAATTCATTTGCATCTTAATCTGACACCAATCTTCAGCACTACATAAATCAAGCCTTAGTCTTAAATAAATCACTCTTCAAGTCACCAAATCCATGGCCATCCTCTGCCATCTTCAAAAGAGTCCTTCCTTCCTCCAGACCCTGGTACAAGTATAAATCATGCAACAAATCGTCTGGCAATAATGAATATCTTAAAGTGCCAGTATAAATTATTGAAATCGATATTTCATTTCACAAGGAACAAGCTCTTCTCCATCAAAAAACGTATCGTGTCCTTAAATAATCACTGAACACACATTTGAATATTGCAAATATTATCTCCCTCATCTGTTGGTCATTGATTCGGACATCAAACCTTCATCGATCACACATGCTCTGCAGACTTTATACGGGTGTTCCTCGTCGTTATCCTTATAAATATTCCATTTCATAAGTAGAACCTAGTGAAACAGAAATACAGAAAATTTATTTTGTATTCTTGTGGATTGAGAGAAGGACCTTCAGCGTTGTTAGAAACAAATGGTTCCAGTTCAATGATGTGTGGTTTTTTATGTTTTCAATAATGTTAAAGGACATGCTTGTGTGATGAAATTTAATAATTGATGAGATTCAGTTGGATTTGTTTTTTTTTTTTTAAATGGAACACACCCATAGGAGCACAAGAGATAAAGTCATATGGAGAACATCCTTGAGCTTAAGCTACTTACAGTTTCACAAGAGCACGTATCCTGCTTATTGATATTTCTTCTAGTCTCTTCTCTCTTTTGCGTACCAAAACTGTGGAGCATTGCTGCTGCTGGTTGGTGGCGTCTTAAGGATGCACACTAAGTGCGTACGTGTGTTTGATTTCTTGGCTTTGATTCAATGGCAATCGATTACAGAACATTTGCATGATGTCAGCTGGAATAGTTTGACTGGTTTTTCCCCTTGATGACGCACTGGAGGGTGTTATTCACACACAAGTCACGAATGTAATGTAAGGAGTGCTCCTGATGGTATTTGCGTGTGAATTTATTTTCGAATATTGAAATCGTATAAAGTGATATGAGTTTATTGCCTTTTAGTGGATAACATCTTCTTCTCTAGAGAAGAAATGTTGCTCGAACAAAAGATCCACCTTCATAAGACAATTTAATCATTTACACATATAGTTGAATGCTGTAACTCTCCATGTTGATTTGGCAAAACAGACTTAAAAAATGACAACCACATTGACAGCTATAGCTTCAACAATATGGTCGCAATCACCTGTCAAAGTTCGGCAATCCCTATTGAAGAAGGACAAACCCTTTAGTTTCTAAGAAGCTTTTATATCGCTTTTTAGGTCAAATTTTCTTTCCAAAAAATTACAGCTATATAAGAACTACCCCCTAATATATGCAACACTCTGTCTTCATCCTGATTTATTTCGAAAAAAATGCCACTCTTATTCAAATTATTCTCCAGAGCCACCCACCCTCCCTTTCAATAAATCAACTTCACGTCGTCGAGGAGCAATATTAAACTGCTCCATTACTGCTATAAACACTGCGATAACAGGACAAATTTCAATCTGGCCATTACTTAGAAATGCAAATTGAATAATAAATAAAGTCGGCTGAGTATAATTGTGAGCACACTGCACACAGGACCTCTCTCTTTCCGCCGCAGACATTGCGAGTATGCTTCTGGTAACTTAATGGTGAAATTAGGCAATTAAAGGACTCAAATGCTTTTCAAGGACATGGGGGAAAATTGCATTAAATTCCACGTGTAAATCGAAATCCTTTCGCCATCCTTATCGACGTGAAAATTGCTATTTAATGATCGAAAGAAACATTTTTCAATTTTGATTTCCTTGCCAAAATACCCCCGCGTATAGCTTGGTAACTTTAGAAAATTGTTTACCCTCTAAATTGCACGTAAACATCCCCAACCGGTGGGGGGGGGGGGGGGGAGGCAGGCGGGTGAATGAAAGTTAAAATCCACACAAAAGAGCGCAGCCGATAAAAAAGAAAGCGCGCGTACATTTGATTGATGGCTTAGGAAGCAATTTCATCTTTGACACTTTACGTATCTATTTCGAAATGTCAGGCGGCAGGCATCCTTGCTGTCAATTAACATTATCCTCTGCTCGGGGTAGAAGAAGTGAGCAACCGGATATTAGTACATCACTTTGCATTAAGAGAACTCACTAGACTGTGTATGGTTATGTATCGCCTTAATGGAACAACTGCAGTGATTTCTAAAAAAAGGACGCTTATATCCTGACGGCTGGTTTCTCATTGTCTTTAAGTTTATTTATAATTCACCGAGCGGGTAGTGGGAAATAATTATAACCATAAGGATTGCCCTTTCATAAGCAAACAAAGTTGGAGTGAATTTCCCCCCAAAACACCCACTTGTAATTGATGGCAAGGACTCTGAAGGTGTCCCCCGGACTGATGTCTGATGTACCTCATGCAGATGGCAAACAGTGGGGAATGTAATTAATTTCCATGGAGATTTTCACATAGTCATGTGTGCGGTTTTGTTTCTATGAAAAAAGAAGGACCTCCACCGTGAGGAGTGTCATCGCTATTCGTCACTCCCCTGCTCATAAAGTAATTAAATTTCATATCCACTGGAATTAAATCGCGCAGGACATTTAATTTCTCTTGTTTTTTTGTACTTTTTTTTTTTTCATCGGAATAGACACAAGAAATACATAAAAATTTATCGTTGGAGTCGTTTTTGTGCGATAATGAGTAACACAGCACATGGCAGGGATTTTAATAAACGCATGCGAGTAGTTTGGATGTCCTTGACGACAATAATGACTGGTGGAATGAATAAAGCGATCTTAAAGTGGGAACAACTTATATGTATGTTTGTCGTATATTTTTTTTTTTGTTGTGAAACGCGTCAGCTTTGGAAATTATATTGATTTTTGGCTTAATGGTGTCAGTAAATGCTGCGATGGAATATGGAATACTCACACGTATAAGGACACAAAATGTCCCCAAATGATGCCTCACAAAAACTTTGATTACTTTGATTCATTGCCATGACCCCTGTGTCCCCGGATAGATCCATATTCATAGTCAAAGCGTTGACAGGTGATAGTGGCCATGTTATTCAATCTGCATCTGTCAAATTGGCTGTCATTTATGAAGCTCATTTTGCTGGATTAACTTGGAGATCTAAAGTGTTCAAAAACATGTGAAAGTGGGTCTTTTGTTGGAGCACTCTTTCGCCACTTAATTTGGACACCATCCATGGAGATGGATCTAATGTAAATTGTCACCTGACACCTGACATACGGCTGGCTATGGTTCCAAGTACGCTGAGAGCCGGCTTATGATGTACTGGGTTTCCCTTTGCAGGAAGTACGCGAATGGACATAATAAAATGGCAAACCTTACTGAGAATTTTGACAGCTGGAAGTCATTGGTAACTTTGACAGCTGGTGAAACGTTACATTTGGAGAAAGTATCGTTGCTATCTTGGCACCCTAAAGTTATAACCTTCATCTCTTCGATTACAAAAATCCAGTAAACATCTAAAAGTCTGTGGTAATGCGATAAGGACGAATCTATAAAATTACCACCATTGGCACTTTACATGCATGACCCTTATATGTAACGTTCGACCCAGATGATGCTGATTTGACCTTGAGGATGGGTTCTTACAACTCTGCAGTTGACCCTCTCTCTTATTGCGACTTCTTCTTCTTTCGTCAGCTTTTCTTGCACACGCATACACATTTGGCTATTTGACATTTTCCCCTTCTAATTATGTCACAAATATTTACTCGATTCTATTCTGTCATCTTGTGCTCTCGCTCTCATCCCTATCCAGGAACCGTGACCACGTGCTTCATCTAACTAACACACCAGCAAGATCTCTCCATGGCAAAAAGAGGGAAAAGAAATTGTTTATTGCAGATGGAAAGCAATGTCCTTTGGCTTTGCGTCTGTGTGTTAAGTACAGAATCGATTATGGGTCTTCGTGACTAGCAAGCGTTTTGTCGGACAAATTATTCATAGTCAGTGTGTTTTAATTTAGAGTCCTTTCAAGGACTTGTCAGAATGTGTTTTGATTTTATTTTTCCTTTTAGTCATTTTTCTACTTGTGTGCTAAAAAAAGGATATGAGAGTGCGCGCTTTTTAACACTTGACAGGGAGGTGATGAGGAAATGACATTTCAATTTGCAGGGTGGTTTGAGGGTTTAAATGTGTGGGTGCTTTGCAGAGAGCTTTTTGTGCGTTTACCCCACTTGATGTACTAACACAAAGGTGTATAAAGAGAGAGAGAGTTGAGCAATTAAGCTTTGGACGAAAAAAGTTTTTTTGGTAAAGCTTTTTAGAGAGTAAAAGTTTGTATTGGTTCGATTTGAATGCAATAGATGGTACGAAGGCAGCTAGAATGTTTTACTGATGGTTCTGATGAGGACTTTTGAATTCAAATTCAAAGAGAAAAAGTAACGGCAGCTAACTAGTGGGACTTTGAAGAAACAAACCTAATTGTTGAAAGTCATCACTTGGCGTTGTACAAACTGTGTAACCTTATTCCGTGCCTTTAATGCAAGCCCACGTAACCTTATGTCTGTTCTTCGTGTCAAATCTCGCCGCAAGGAGTGCAGCCACTAGGACCCAAACTTCACTTTGCTTACGTATAACTAGAAACATGAAAAAGTTCTTCCAGATGTTGATTCCTTTTTCCAAAATGATTCCCTATCGTCCTTCAAAGACTTACAATTGTTTGTTTGCTCCTCATCTGTTTAGAGCTCTAAAATATTCCCACGCACCCTCTTTGAATTTTTCATTTAATTTCCATGAGAAGAAATATTCAAAAAATATGACTTCACTTAGCTTTTTCGTACATTTACAGCATTTAATTGAATTTGGCTATATAAAACATCCTTTACGCCCCTCCCCCGTTATGAAATGAAAAATGTCCTCTTATGGTGCCCTCATGAAACTCCCTTGTGTGCACAGTACGTATCCTTGCACCTGTAAAGCACCACATGTGCTTACTTAATGTGGAATCTAGTAAAAAAAAGGAACTTAATATAAAATCCTTGCCCCCTCTTCTAAAAGGACTTGCACTTGGCCATCTGGTGGGATATTGTTTTTGTAGTTTATGGAAGGTTTATAGTGCGACGCTTATTTGTAAATGTCTTCAATGTCAAGGCTCAATGAAGGACATCCTTAGGGGGATTATTTGTTCAATGAGTGAGTAATGAGGAATCGAGATAGTGTAGGGTTATTTGTAGTCTTTTGTGGTCATTCACATAGTTAGTCAGAATTGAGATGAATTTGTGTAACAACCAGTTGTAGTGGTGTTTTCGAGGATGTGGATAGCACAAGCTCTTTATAGGCCTGTCGTGCTTAGCCTCTGTCAAAAGGTTTTGACTCGTAAGGATCCCTACGAGAAGTGTCAGTTGTGATGGACTCATAGTTTTGTTGAAACGCGGCATGAAGTGTGCGAGTCAGCTTTCATCTTCTGTACTGTGAAAGTCCTTTGATGCAAGAAGATTGATAGGCGCTAGAATCTAACTCCTAGCCTTGTTAAGCGTGTACTACATTGGGACAACATTGACGTTCTCACTAGAACACAGCATGAAAGGATTGTAATAGGACATCACACCGCATGAATAGCCCTCTACATGTCGTGTCCTACCCTCAAGAATGTCTGCCAATCCGGATAAGGTTGGTAGAGGCCTGACTATCTATGAGAATGACTATAATGTTGAGGGTGTTGGGGGTAAGGTAACAAGCCTCCCATACAACAAGAAGACACTGCTCGAGTCTGAAAGCCGATAGGACAAGGATATGTTAAAAGAGTCCAATATCCCCGCACCTACAATGTATTAGTCACGGAGTACTCGGTTCAAGACTGCGATTGGTCCTCCTTAGAGCTACAGTTCCTTGCAGCAGACTGGAGCTTCATAGGAAAGTTTAGGGCCTACTCCAGTGTATATCCATCTGAACCTCTTCCGGTGAAGTCTCCTCTTCTCCAAAGGTTTTACTGCCAGCATAGAAAGCCACTGCTCAATATTGAGTGTCCAGCTTAGTTTTGGATCAAGTATTAAGCCTTCTTCACCTTACTCCTTGTTGGGAGTTGCTTCTACCAGTTGTATCCCATTAACAGTAGTCTGGCAATAGGATCCTACATTGTTCAGTGGCCACATGACTGTGGTTCCCTAGGTGGAAAGAGCTCTAGTCAGCTCTAGCTACAGCCACATCGACGGGAGTGCATTGAGCCTGTCTCTGTTGAAAAAAACCTCCTGCAAGCTTCTGAGGTAATTATACGACTACGCTCCATGCTAGTCTCTTCGGTCATATTTACAAGCTTTGAGGACCCCATTTCCATTATTAAATCCTGTATCCCCTTGTGGGTCCTAGGGCCTCTACAACGCCTACTTCTGGAAATATGCCTTAGCTCACCCCAACTCTTTCCCAGTTGCCGTGCTTCCTTCTCCACTGTTCTGCGCCACGTACTCCTGGGACCGCCGCGTATCCTGCCATCCTGTGTAAGTGGGTTCCATTGCATCGCTTGGCTAGCTATGGATCTGTCACCCTTTCGGAGAGTGTGACCAATCCACTGCCACTTTCGTCGTCGTATGACTGTGCCTATAGGTTCATGGCCCGTTTGAGGACCCCGCTCCACTCCTTTTTGTTACTTACTTAAAGGGCTCCTGACCCTTGTAAAGACATCGTTGCCTTCCATCCTCTGCGGTCCCGAGTACGCTGCTTCCAGTTGTGAAGACCAAGTTTTCTGGCATCTGCGTTGGCCTTTGTACCGAAGGTTCGGTCTTCTTCTCCCTCTCGAACCTGGGGGCTGGGATTCAAAGATCCTCTTGGCTGGAGTATTATTGTCCGTTCGCTCGATGTGGCCGAATCAATGTAGTCTGCGTATCTTGGCTTTTTGGACTACCCTGGTACAGCTCATAGAGTTCGCGGTTGTATCTTCTCCTCCACTCGCATAAGTGACCTAATATCCGACGGATTATTTTTCGCTCGAAGGTGCCCAAGGTGATCAGTTTTCATACTTATCGTCCAGCACTCGGATCCGAGGTTTGTGTCTCTCTCAAAACTAGTAGTTTCTTTACGTGGTTACTCAACTTTACGCCGAAGTTCCCCCTCGAGAAGCGCGTCATATTCTCTCGAACCAATGCATTTCTTCCCTTTACCACCCTGTTACACTTACTAAATTGCCTTCTGTTTTACCACCCACCCTGTATTGTTTCAAAACTCCTCTCTCAAGGATTAATTGTTTTTATTTTTCTGTTCTACTGTTTTACGAGAAACGTGACAAAATCAAATTATTGAGGCGAACACACTTTTCTTACTTTTTATCCTTGTTTTTTCCCCGCCCACATTCCACCCACAGCTAAGGATGTGATAACCTAATCTGACTTGAATTCCATTGAGTACCAAAGCAAAGACTATAGTATAACATCCCCCACGCCCATCCCCTATCATAGAGTGTGCTCCTTCTTGGGATAGGCAGAGAAATTCACTTGAAACATTCCTGAGGCGAATACTCCTTGTAACCGCAATGTTTTCGCCTTTCCAAATGGCATTTTTCCTTGAATAACACACTTCTTATCCACCCTCTCCCTGTGTGTGTGTGTTTGTGTGTGTGCTGAACAAGTTAAGCTTGCACCCTTAGCTACCAACCGAACTTCGATTGAGGAAATCGATTATGCTATTTGATGTTCCTTCAATAATCATCACATCTCCGGGATCTGGGTTAAATTGCTGTTATTGCTTGCTCCTTCAGCCGAGCCGTCCTAACTGTCATTGGGGCAAAGGGGTGCTTCTGCTGGTTCGATGCGAATCCGAACTACTGGGACTTGCCTACCAGAAGTGATATATTAGGCGGCGGTAAGTTTATAAATTGCTTGTTCTCTCTTCGGGTATCATCATCATCGTCATCGTCATCGTAATTATGGATAGATAGGGTGGCTGTTTTGGGGTTATAATGAATCGATGGTATTTATTGTGGCGGGTGTTTGCAATGAAAATTATTAAGTGTCATTATTTTTTTCGGTTCTGGTTGTTGTTGGGGAGGCGATTTAATCAAAGTAGGCTTGGTTCTGTTTGTTTTTTGTTTTTCCTTGATACGCATATTCGTTTTAGTGCCAAGGACACTTTAAGGGTTACGATAGGTAATAATTTAAATATATCAGAGCCAATGCCTTTGAATTGAAGGTTAAAATGGAAAGAAGGGTGCAATCTGTCTGTCTGTTGGTTTGGTTTGGGGAATATTGACAGTTCTAGGGTACGATACATAATTTGAGCTAGAAAGGAGCTTAGTGTAATTTATGGCTAAGTACACAATCTGTTAAGTGGCATTGATTCGATAATGTAGTCCTTGTTGTCCTTGGAGATTGTTAGAGAGCTAGAACTGGCTTAAGATGAATGAATAAAACAGAATAAATTTAGTCTTTACTCGGTCTACTTGTCATCACTTTGGAAATTATGTTTACAAAATCATTGTCACACAGAGGATATAATTTCTCACAATCGCCTCCAAGGAATCCCCTTTGCTCGGCTTCGTAGTATGTTTCTTTGTAGATTGTCTCATTTTTCGCAAAGGCTTCGTGCATAGAGGGGCTGCAAGAAAGAGAGGGAAATAATTAGAAATATTTACGTATTAAAAGTACCTATTAACTACTATCTGCTACTTACTACCTACTACCTACTACCTACTACCTACGACCTACTACCTCCTACGTACTACCTACTACGTACTACCTACTACTTACTACCTACTACCTACTACCTACTACCTACGACCTACTACCTCCTACGTACTACCTACTACGTACTACCTCCTACCTACTACCTCCTACAAAAGGGTATTCATTTAGATGTACTTTTTTGTTTTTGGATTTTTTGACGGATAGAGTATGAATTGTGGTCATATGTTATGGTAGTTACTCTTAGTATGGTTTGACATTTAATTGTACAAAGTTTTATCCCGGTACAGCGTCTACAAATCATTCAGCTTCATTATGTAAATCAGTGTTTTACGAGGAATGTGTTTTGTGCACTTTGAGCAATTTATGGTCTAAGGAACGCACACCCACCAAAAAACTACATCCAGCACATAGTGAATAATATGTTGGAGCGATAGGGTGTACGCAATGACCGCTGTTGCAACCATGAACACATAAGTCACTTAATTGGGAGGAGTTTTTTTTGATGGGATGGATGCCTTTTTGATAGGCATGTTGTGACGTCGATAGTAGGGTCGCCTCGATGTCAAGATCCAAAATCTTGACAGGAAAAGACGATAGCCTAAAGTCCTTCAAAAGGCTATGCCATATCCTACTGGCAATATAGCTGACTTTTTGGACCCGTAGTTCGGTGGCCGTGTTATCTGTTAGATAACAGCCTCCTTTGAATGTTCTGAGGTCTCTGAACTTTTTGCTGATCACTTTGTCAAGTTCATGTCCGTCCTAATTAGTACAAGGATCTTCGAATGGAATAACATCTGACTTCTCCCAAAAATTCACGGCCAATCAGCTTCAGCTCATCTGCTATTGCAGGCGATTCCTTGGAGGGTATTTCACTGATGATTGTTCCAAAAAATTCATTCATATCTTACACACAAACTGTTTTATATAAAAATAATTGTTGCCCCCTCACTAAAAACGCCCTTAAGATACACAGCCTTCGACTTACCTCAGTACAAATGTGACAATTTCCGTAATCAAGTTCTGCTCCTCATCATGGAAAGGATGTTTCGCCAATTCACAGACACTCTTCAGCAAGCACGTCTCCTCAAATCCATAACTGTCAACAGAAAGAAAAGAATAGAAGTCCTCCTTTCGACTATCATCTCATCCTCACCTAACAAGAAGATCCTCCAAAGCGGTATACAATTCCCCAGCAGTAAAATCAGCTGGATGGACTCCAACGCTGTTCTCATACTTAGCATAATCAATCTCCTTAGCTTCGCGTTTGTTGAAAATGCCTGGCCATTGTGGAATCATGTAGAAGTAGGTCAAATTCGATGGCAGATCGTAGTTCACTTGGAAACCCCAATCGAAGTACATTCTGTGATTAGGCGCGAATATAGGCGTTGACACGGACATTGTTATCTAAATTTTTTTTTTTTGGTTTAATCCTTGCTTAGTAACCTTCAAATCCTTGTACTTACTTGATATACAGAGGTTTTGGGGAAAATTAAATATGTATTGGAGTAGCCTATGAGGCAGAGTAATCCGACGAGGAAAAGGACCCGTCCACTTTGTGGGAGCAACATTTTTGGGTGAAATTTTGTACAATTTTTGGGGAAAAACTAACTAAAATATTGCATTTTATTCAGAAGATATAAAAAAACAATAAGAACCGACGACGGAGAGGAACGTAAAGCCGCGTGTGTATCGCAAACGTTTGTGCGTCAACTGAGCTTCGATTGAGATGAAATGGATCGGTGAGTGTATCTCTGATGAACTGGGTGAGATATGTAGAACAAACGGCACTGCTTGTGTTTGTCCAATTCATTAGCACTTGCTAGTTCGTGATGTTGAGATTAAATCAGGGGATTGTATCGGTTTTGTGATCAAAAATACAGTAAGACTGAAAGTTAATGAATTCATCTGAGGATGGAGTTAGACAGAAGTATAAGATATTCTCTCTAAATACCATTGCAATTGTTCTTTGGAAGGAAAAGCTTCACTGGAGCACAGAAAGCATGCCATTGAAGCCTCATGTAAGTGCTTGACTTCAGTGATGAGAAGCTAATAGTAAATACAATCCACAAAGGCGGGAAAATCACAGATTGTCTGCAGTATCTTTGCACCAACTTCAAGTGCCATAGATACAGACTTCGCTTCAACCTACCACGTTGAGATGATTTGCGGTGAGAACGAGTGCCACTAGCTTGCAGTCTTTTCTTCAGAAAGACAGTAAGAATGCCGCGATATACGTGGGAGGGGAGCTGTTTAGTCGGCCTTCTTCCAGAAGAATAGAATTATGCTACACACCTCTGTGTTCACAAGCAACTCAAATGTCAATGAAAGCAGTGATTCCGGATACAGACAATCATAAAGTAAATTTGGGAAAAGAAAAATTTGCCTAGAAACCTTATCTGGTGGCATAGCCCGCGATAAACTAGGCGTCAGAGAAAAGTCAGTGAGTGGAGGCTTGCAAACCAGTTCTTACATTTCCCAAAAGGGTTGAATAAGGGCTCTAAGAGAGGCTTGATTGCCACTTGGAAGGGGCTAGTATCGGGGTGGGACTTCGTCGTGGTGTGAAATATCCCCTTTCCTTGTTTGGGCAGGACCCTTCTCATTGCTTGGCACAAGGTCAACGGATATGGTGTAGGCTTTTTGCTGTTCTCTTTCGATGACTATAAAGAGGCGCGCTGGGTGCACTTGCAAGATAGCGTCAGTACATTTTTATTGGGCCATCTGTTGGTTTATTTTTAAAGCAAAAAGCTTGGCACTGAGTCATCCTCTCAACCTCTTCCTTCACTACATTTTCAATGGTTTCAACGCCTATTTCACGAATATTGAGAGCCTGCTCCATCAACCTCTAATAGATCTTCACTCAAAGTCAAATCGCAGCTCCCTGACGTACAAGCAATATCACCACAGTCACTTAGACTATTACTAAACTTAGTGTTTGAGTGTTGGACAGGTTGTCATACACGTTGCTCCATTATGGCTCGTCAAAGTCAAAAACCCCACTTTATATACAAAATAAGGTCAATGACAGTAAGGTCTTAGTAGCCACCAGATCCACTGGTGGAAGTGAACCCAATCTTCCCACCTAAATGGGCGAAATAAAGATGGTTGCACTGGATTTGACAGAATGCATATGGTATCGCTGAGTCTCTTCTTAAATGGCTTCAAGTCTGATATTCACAACTTAAATGCTGGATTACCTCAGGGCTCTATTTTGTCTCCGATTCTCTTTGTTATTTTTACAAATGACTTCTTGGTTGCTGGCATTCCTTTCCTTCGGTGATGACAGTACCTTCCTTCGTTCAGTTCACGTCCTTGCTCTTCTGCCTTAGAAGAGGAATGGCAACTTCAAGAATTACAATCTTGACAGCATAATCAAATGGGATTCAACCAACAGAGTGGAATTCAATGCTTGCAAGGTGCTATGCTGTCTTCCACTACTTGCATCGCTAAAACCGAAAGAATGCTCATCCTGGGTCGCCAAAAAATTCTGTAGAAAGTCTAGAATGATAGAAATACTTTACCTAATCTGATCTAGCTTAAATTTTTAAGGCAATCAGCCCAAACCTCAAATTCAACGTCCACATCTGGTCGGGTGCCCGTAACACCGTCTTACAGGCTTAGAACCATGTGTTTAGGCTTATAGGCGATACAGGCATTGTAATCTCTATAGTCTCACCTGAACATCGTAGAATGGTCTCGTGTTTTTCTCTACTTTATCACAAATAGCCACTTGCAGTAGTTACCTACATACATAGAAGGCACATCAGTTTACTCTCAAGTTTCAAGCATATCTCCGGACACACATACAGTCAGTAACCACCTTGTTTCGAATGTACTAATCCGTCCACTCTCAAGCCAAACTGTCAAATACAGGCACTTGTAAGGGGTTGAGCCAACAGGTGGTTCGGATGTCAGATGTCAATTACTGTCATTAACAGAATTCATTATGGTGGATCTATTTGACAGATGTCAAGTACAATCTTTGGCAATTTTAGTCATGGAGTCATTTACCAAGTAAGAACGCATTTTTGTTATCCTTTTACGAAAATTGGCGATCTGTAAAAGTAAAATTCGTGAATATTTTGGTCGATATTTAAGCCCCTAGTAAGTCCGGAATCCGTGCAAGAAGGCTAGTCATTCATACCCTGTCCATGTACAGATGGCGAATACGGCAAGCACTGAAGCTGCAAGCCTTTCTTTACTTCGTCTTCTCACTCCAATTGCATTCCTTTCGATTGCATAATCTTCTTTATTGGGCTCTCTTGCCCCGATAATTAAACCATTAAACTTTAATTTCACTAGTTAAACACAATAATCAAGTAGAATTGACCTACAAAACGTACAAACCACAACCCGTTCATCAATTAGCACCTACATTCATGTATCTGTATCTATCAGCATTGTTTACAGTTCACATCTTCATTTCCCAGTTTGTATGTCTGTTGTCTATTGTCACCTTGACGCTAATGATGAAAAAAAATGTTCATTAAATTCCAGATACTTTGAGTGCAAAACAAATTGTGCACTAAATGCACTCGATATTTGTCTCAATTGTCTTGTCTCAGATACACAACCCAAGAGTGTAAACAGTAATTTATCCAAAGAAAGAGCCACCTGTTGACAAAAGGCAAAAAAATGATGTCAGAATAAAATGGAAAATAAAAAGACTAACTGTCGTGGGAGAAAAAACACAAGACAACAAGAAGAAAAACCCGTCGACATTTCCTTATCAAGCGCAAATCTCCTGTCGATTTTCCCAAACATAAACATGTCCTCCTCGCCACTTCAAGATTCATCCATTCCACCCCGCCAAATAGCATTGCCGGCTTAAGCAAGCGCTGCAGATACATAGATACTTTCGAAAACACTCGGCTACACAATGTGTCGCTGTTCTCTCTCTCGCTGTGTGTCATTTCCCACATTCATCTGAGCCACTTTGTATCTACCCCGCCGCCGTGGTGAAGTAGCTAGGATTCTCTTCCAAAAAGGTGCTTTCGTGCTCTTTTGTTCGAATTTGATTGGGAAATGACAAAAAAAAGCTCTAAAGAGAGAGTCTGGGTCTACAGATACCCCTCCGGAAAAGAACCCTCTCATGGTGAGTTACAATGTAAGGAAAACCCTTATACAAAACGGTACAAACCTATCGTATCCGTTCGTTTAGTACTGACAACGTTTAGAGGAGGTCTCTTCTTCTTCTTCTGGTCTTTTTGGGGTAGTTTTCGACTCGATTTCGGGGATTGGTGGTGGGAAAAAAAATTCCCTATTGTGTGTCAGATTTTCCCGTTCGAATTTTGTCCTCCACGCACTTGGCCCGATGGCTCGACTCGGTTGGCTGTCGTCCCCGTCTCCGTTTCCGTCTCCACATCATCGTCATCGTCATCGGTGTCGACTGTCGGGGTTTTCATCGAATCTCTAAATTTTATGTAATTCAGTTTGTTTTTATTCGTTGCGCTTTTAACATGATACGTTAGGACGGGGTTTTTTTGTTTTTTGAAATAAATTTTCCGGGGACTAAACAATTTTTTTCTTTTCGATATATACTCGTACACTCAAAAAAGGATAAAACGTCGGTGAGGGTATTTTGTCCCCCCGATCGAAAACTACTCATCCCCTATTCTCAAATTCTCAAAACCGTGCGGCGTTCAATCTGTGTATCTTTCGTTGGATTTAAAGTTTTTTGGAGATTTTTTTTTTTCGTGTGTATCAGTGTAAAATAAAAATTTATAATATTCCAAGATGATTTTTGCTATATAGAGAAATTATTTTAAATTTAAAAATGCATATATTTTTGAGTGTTTTGTATACACCGTGTAAATAGTGTGTGGATCAATGTTTAAAATTAATTTTAAGTGCTATTAGTGGATAGAAAAAATAAATATTAAGAATAAAATAGAAAAATCAACCCTTTTTTTCAACTGAGAGTGGAAACTTGAGGAGTTTTTTTAATTTTTGGATTTATTTTGCTTGGAATCATATAACCTATACATATCCGGCTTTGTATACAAAATAACCGGTAAGTGGAAAAATTTAAAAAAAATTTTAATAATAAATACCGTTGTTGAATCGAATCCAGAACAAAAGGAAATATTAACTTGGCTTGACTGATAGGGTGGCACAAATTAGAAAGAATAAAGTTTAGTGGATAAAACTTTAAAAGAACGTTCTTCTGGTTCTTAAAATGACTGCTAAGAACTCCGTAAAATCTTTTTTTTTATTATATTCATTAATTTTTACTCAGCAGTATACAAACCATACAAATATTATATTTGTGGAAAAATTGGAACTCCCTATGTAAAACAATTCTGACATAGCAATGGAAGAGAAGCTAAAAAGAGTAGGACCCTCCCAAAACAGGGAATTTCTACGAAAATTTACGAATTTCTACGAAAAGCTG
This sequence comes from Chalcosyrphus nemorum, assembly GCA_949716465.1. Lineage (NCBI taxonomy): Eukaryota > Metazoa > Arthropoda > Insecta > Diptera > Syrphidae > Chalcosyrphus > Chalcosyrphus nemorum. The sequence continues at coordinate 78,170,965 of OX454332.1, read as the reverse complement.
TTCACGTACGTAGAATTTTCCTAGTTTTTCGCAGAAGAGAGCGCTCTCGAGAGAGTAAGCTACGAATTTTAGCGCAAGAAATTCCTTTGGGCTGGCTTGTAAAAACTGTGCCTAAACTAGTGAACCGATTCACTTCAAACTTCATATCTGGGTTCTGCTGCATGGTCTCTCGAATGTAAATTCAAATTTTTGTTCTTGTCCTAATATTAACGGTACTTAACTGTACTTTACAAAAAGAGGATTTAAATAAAATTGAATATTTGAAGTAGCTTATGCAGAAATGTATATAACGGTACTTTGCTTGAAAAACTTTCTTCACCAATTTGCGTACAGTGGATCCACTTTTCCAACTTCATAGGTGGACCAGTAGGAATGCCTCCTTCCACCTCCTCCGAATCATAACCTCACCCAAAGAGCAGCACTGCACTATTTCGAATGCTTCGACAAGACACCACTCGATTTGGCGAAAAGTTCTCAAAATTTTCAAACTTTATTCATTCATTTCGTGCCTCTGCGTTTTAGTCCGAATTTTCCCACGAAATCAACAGATGGTCCTTGTCCTTGTCGTTGTCCTTGTCCATTTCTAACAGAACACTATGCGTGTAATTAGGAAGCCCCTTGTTTCTGCTTAATGGGATTTAATTAAAAACTAATTAATAATAGAAACGTTGAAATTAAATTTTGCTACTTGAAATTTTTATCCTCGAAATGTAAAATGTTTATGAGGCACGTGTAATTACAACTTCTTTCTTACGACAAGTAGTACTCGTTGGTTTTTTTTTTACGATCAATCATGACCCAGGGAAATGTAATGAAATTTTTCTTTAATTACTGTATGTATCCGTCTATAGGTCCTTCTTATCCTAGGATTTTTACTTGCACAATTCATGAGTAATTGAGAGTACCTACGCTGAGGCAGAAGCATGACATCTTTCAATGATTTTCGAACTCTGAACCCAGCTTCCCTCCTATCGTTTGTCTAAATCCAGTTCGTTTCCGCAATTGGATGAAACAATGCTCCCAAAGTATTGGAAATCCTCCACTGAATTAGCTATTTGTTCAGTGTTTGATGCCAGGTGAGTAGGTTGCTCATTTCGAGTGCACCATCCAGAACTTGTGTACATCCAGAACTTCCACGGAATGTATGGCGTTTTTCTGGTCCTCTTTCTTGCCCCTGATGATTCGTGCATCGTGGTGTTCTGCTAGCACATGTGTGCATTGACACTCTCCAGTCGTTGAAAATCGGTGGCATGTGGAGCTATTAATTTCATTATATATCCTCAATGGCTGATGTCCAAACTAACTGGCGAGAGTTGTATGTGATTTTTGCATTCGTTCGTAGTTCACAGTACTTTTTATCGCATTTGTGTTGAAATACTGTAAGTGCTTTCTGAGTGAACTATTTAATTTGGTTAATTGATCATGATCATTGAGTTTGAGGTTGATAGCTTAAGGCTCAGTCATAACCATTTGATTTTTCATGAGTCTACTCTATCTAGAGGACATGAACATGACTCCAATAAAGTTGATGCAAACGGGGATATGATTCGTAACGATAGCCCTATAAATGTCCGCAAAATTAGTCTGGACACCACCCATGGAGATCCTATACTGAAACCCACTACTTATCCCCTCTCAACCACTAAAGCTACTGCTATATTTTGTTGTTCGTATGAGTCGTACTGTCATCAATAGAAGAACTTATTTCTACTTTCAAGGACTTAAGCTAGTGTCATCTTATGTTCAGCTTTAATAGAGTTCTTTTATAAGGAAATATATTCTCCAATATGACTCCTAAATCATTGAAATTAATAATTTAGATTAAGATTAGCGATAATCTTCCCCATTATACTGGTAGATCCCTACTTAAACGTCTTCGTTCATGAATATCCTTTCCATATCCAAGTCTAACAGTAAATCTTCTTCAGATCATAACTTTAACAGATTTATGTGGTCCCAAGCAGACATCTTGAACTGCTTTCCGCCCACCAATTCCCAAGGACTAGTCGCAGGGAAAGGACACCCACCCAAGTTTAACAAAGTGTAAAGAGATAACTATTTTCGCCAATTTTTTCCGCGCGTTTATCCCTCTGCTGCGAATAAAAATTACCATAACAATTTTATTTCCGTCGCACACAGCGAGAGGGGGGAGGGGGTGTCCTTTTGCAGGACTTACCCCAGTGTTGCATGTAATTCCCTGTGTACAACCTGTAAAAGATATTTTACGATTCTGTTGTGTTTTGCAAATAAAATTTTATTATCCTTTTCATATTGCAATAGAGTCCTTAAAAAAAAAAAAACAAATACTAGCCTAGTTGGGTTATGCATGCTTAATGAGCGGCAGAGATAACAAAAAAAAAAAAAACAGTTGCACGCGCTCTGCTACCCTTAGATCGTTAAGGACCCACTGATTGATAGCACACAGTTTATGTTGATGGCCAACTATTATTCACTGAGTGCATCCCTAAAGTTTATGGACAACCACATCCTTTTGTCATTTGCCATGCACGTGTAAATTTATCTTGTGCATGGGCTTAACTATGTATTCGACCATTATTTGCATTATCCTGTTCAATAGGTGGGTGTATTTTGTGTTAACCACATTGAATTAGTTAATTATGAATTAAACATGAGGGCTCTAATCGGTGGAAGGACCGAAACCTCCTTTTCTCTGAAATTTAATATGCAGGATAATTTAAGGCTCTTAAATTATTTCCTATTTTGTGGATTTATTGGAGGAGGATTTTTTTTTTTGGTTGGTGTCTATAAAGGAACATTACGTAATCGTTTTGCACTTTCACTTTTAGCCCATCAATCAAATTGGAAAAGATACGTGCGATAGATCTATAGATACGTAGATACATTCGCGCCTATTGATTTTGTCGAACAGAATTAGTTTAATGGTTTTTTTTTGTTTTTCGGGGTGTGCGTGTTTTATGGCGATATATGGTGTGTGTGTTTTTTTTTTTTGTTTTTTTGGAGGACAACAAGTGGCGAAAGGCGAGACATAAGGCTCTAACATAGAAGGACATCCAATGCCAAGCTAAGAGGCGACACAAAGCTGGTCGTAACGTAAATAAAGAGGACATATATTTTTGGATGAATATTAAATCGATGAGGAAAAACTCAATAGAAACTTTTTATAGAATTAAGTCCTTTATGTCCTATCTTCCCTTTATGCCTATGCAAGGTTTCTAAGTCCGAATTTTTATTAATTTAATTAAATGTGTTCAGGATATTTAACCGCTGAGAGGTTGAGGTTCATTCATTCGGTTGTGTTGAGTGAGTTGTTGGAAATCTTCTAGGGTGACCAGATAGCAATGACAGTATTTCTAATCATTATATGTCAGCTACTGTAAAAGCTAACAATTACATCTAATTGCTAAAATATTCAGTAAAGTCTGCCATTTTATTATGCAACGTTTCGCGTTTGTCCGACGTGCGAAAATAATAGTAAAAAATTATCGAAATTCAGTCTCAGTTGTAAATACGCAACGTGAATTTGGTCGTGACGTCGGTCGTAATCATAGCTTCAGTGTGCAGGCTATTTGTCGTGCCATGGAAAAGTTTGAGAGTGGGAACACTCTTTGGACCTTAATCCACATGCTAGAGACAGATTGGTGCGAAATGAAGAAAGCCTAGCCACAGGATCGAGGAAGAGCCAAAAATGTCGATTCGGCGCCGATCAGCTGATCAGAAAGAGACACTGTTACCGTCAATGCTTTCTTACCATACCATACGATACCATATCGTTACCATAAGTGTAACCCATTCGTATGGGTATCCGTGTACAAAGGCACACAAGATGATGGATGCATATTCTTAGAAGAACATCCAATAAAGGTCAGTTCACAGGCAACTTACTCCCGTCATTCAATTACTTAAATGACAGGTCACCTTGCCTATGTGTTTCTCAAAATTTTAATATTTCCCGACGTAGACAAGGATCAAATGAAGTCATACAAACAAAAGGTCTATCTTCAAGTCATCTAAGGGACAACTACATTGACAATACATCATCCTGTCGACCTCCTTGAATAAACAAAAGATGCATAGTTCCTCTTGTTAATCTCTAGTCCATTCAAATTTACCTAGTTATGCCACCCAGGATGATTTTCTAATCCTTCAAGCTAGGTTTTTCCACTTAACATCCAACTAAAAATGAATTCTATTGGGAACATGATTAATGGACTTAACTTAGGCATTCCAAACTAGTAGTAGTAGGTAAGAACGATAAGAAGAACCTAAGGCGGAACCAACTAATGCTTCCACCATTAATGAATCGTATCTTCGTCGGATAGTAGGCACGACTGAGCTCTTAATGGAAATTTCCGTGTATCCTTTTTTGGTGGGTGGTTTATAAAACACTTTTAACATATACTTACTTCATTAATTATATCCCAATCTCGGCTGAGAGGGAGGAAAGTGGGGAAGGAACCTCCTTGGTGATAAAATTCATATCATTAAAGGCAGCCTTTGAATTTATTACTGACCTAGGAAAAAAAGTTGTTGCCACCGGAAACAGCCATAAGAACGCGAGGCTTTAATTGGAAAATCTCCTCACTTAGCGACATGTGTTCGTCTTATTAATTTTGTCGAACAGTATTTTCAATTAAATTACGATTAACAAGGAAAGGAACTACACACAAACGTGGTGACTAAGTCAGAACCGCCTACACAGAGGATTCGGTCCTCTGACACATTCTAAAACCCCCGGCCGCAAGTAATCTACATGCAAATTTCCAGGAGATGACAATATGTGAGACCTTATTTGTTGGTCTCTATACCCATAGTATGCGTGTAGACAACAAATAATCCTTGAATTCTGACTGAATAAACATTTAGGCAGCGCGCATCCTGTTGAAATTTAATTCAATTTGACAGACGATTTTTCCGTCTACTCATCCCTCTTTGGCGGTTTATCGCGCACTCACTCTCACACAAAAAAAAAAAAAAAACGAACTTCCCACAAGTACTGTTGAGTTTATTTAATTAAATGTTTTCTGCAAATAAGGACGAGAAGAATTTACCCCGCGAGAGGACTAATTCATTGGCTTATAGGGGGAAAAAAAAAACAGAAAAAAAGGAATTATTGTTGACTGGTATTCGCCGCAAGGATACACTGCACATTTTATGTTGATTCAGTTGGAATTATTGTCTTCTTAAGGCGGTGCCGCCGCCTCCTGTGCGTCGGTGGGTACTGAGTTATGTTATGGAAGTTATCCCATCAAGTTCAGTTGCAAGGATAATTATGACATTTATGTGAAATTATCTTCTCTTTTTTCTTCTTTTTTTTCAACACAAAGGATGTAGGTACTAATCCGAGTTTGATGAAGGAAAATTAGTTTCAAGTTTGAAGGGATCCTTTTTGTTTCGAATCCTATATGACATGGAAAAATGAAATTAAGATGAGTAAGAGATAGAAGAAAGGTCAAAGGGATATCACGCAATGGAATGCTTAAGTGAGGAGGGAATCTATTTATTCTAGACTTAAGGTGCACACCCGCTAGCTTATGGGAACAATGCGATTCATTTGAACGAATAATGAGAGAAGGAATTAAAGGATTCAGCCAATTGAACTTAACTAGTTTCATTCTACACATGAAGACATATTGGACTTAATGGAGTTCAGCCATGCCAGCGAGGGTTCTAATCGAATCAGAGAACAAGCCAAGTGAAGCACTGTACTTGCTCTTTTGTGATCCTCACTTCTGTTGGGTGTCAGTTGTAAAGCTCATGGGATCGCTATACCAATCTGGGTATACCCCTCGCTATTAGTGAGATTCTGCTGGTTGCTGACACCTACTACGTGCCACAACAAGGCAACTCTGGCCAAAACTAAAGTGGACTTTGCCTTGTTTTAGGTTTTAGCACTCACACTGGAAAATCTCCGATAGGCCTTCACATTAGACGTTTGGACATGCCTTTAAGCGATTTTTGCTGAAGCTGCAGAGAAGCTCTAGCTGTCTTCTAGTGCCTAGCCAGGATATGAGGTTTTTCCTTGCTTCTGCAGTTAGTATAAGTCCTAGTTTGGACCCATCAGCCTACAATACAACGCGACAAGGGTGATATTCGACGCAGAAATTGCGAAACACAAAACGCCTTCAACTACTTCCCCTGGTAGAGGTGTCTGGTTGGACAAGTCATGTAGTATTTTAGGCTCCAGGTCTTGAATAAAGCGCTTCCGAACCTTGGAAGGTTTCTCCCCGAGACCAAGAGACTAGCATCTGTGACCACTTGAACCTTGGATCTTCTCCTTAAGATCCTCTTGGCTGGATGGACATAAAATCCAACGGAGTATTTTTCGCCTGTGAAGGGACACAGTGTACCCAAGGGTCCTCTGCCAATGGACCTATTTCTTTCCCAGCAAATGACATATCATTCCTACACACGCATCCTCTTTCAACCTCAACCTCTTCTCATTTACTCTGTCTGCTTGTTATTAGATTGCACCAAGTGAATGCCAACAACTTGCAACTATACACATCACAGCTTAACGTCACGTCAATGTTGTTGAGATACCATCCTCTCATGCATGGAAATTTAATCCTTTCCCCTACTGTATTTGCTGTTTTTTTTTTTCCCCCATTTCTTGTGCATTGTAAGGAATTCCTTGTAAGTAATTTTCTGTGTGCCTTCCCAAAGGATATTCAGTGATTTTTCACACACACACCAAGTGCATTGCTTTTTGCAACAAACTGTTTTGTTTCTTTTGTTCATACGAAGGACATTTACTTCCTCTCTCTCTCTCTCTCTCTGTGCATATAGGAGCGTCGGAGCTTATACCATCAGTTTGTGCTCTTCCTATTCAATTTGGTATGAATATTCTATGTGGCAACGGCAGGAGAGTGCGATAACAGTGAATGTGTGCTGCTTCTTTATCGTTATTTTAAGAATAGTGTTGCCATTTAGTAGTAGAAGGGGATTTTTTAGTTACTGAGTCGGGTTCGTTTGAAAATGGAAAATAAAGCAGATGCCAGGGACTGAGCAATGTCGCAGAAGTGTGAAATAAAGCTCATGGAAATCGAAACATAAGTTTGAGCAAAAGTTAGCTATTTACTATCAGTGCCTGTCAAAGAGGGAAATGGATAAATTTACGCTGTTATAGCATAGAGTCTCAAATGGCATTCAGTTTCAATACTAACCCTTGAGTGGTGTCCAAATTATTGGGGAGAATTGTATGTGAATTTTGCATTCGTTTACAGTTCGCAGTTTTTTCCTTTTTTGCTGTTCGTGCTCAAATACACTAGATCCTTTCGAGTGGAGTGTCTTTTTCTGGTGCTCTACTAACTGATGAAGATTGTAGGTATATAATCGAACCATTTTCCAGAAAATAACTTCGAATTTTTCAAACATCCTTCAGTACTTAAAAACCCGCATGTGTTCCTAGTGTTTCTATCTACTATGGCAACACTAAACCTAAATAGATACCTCTATTCGGTTCACTCCTTCCTCCATTGACTTTTAATAGTACTGAGTGGTAGTTTAATAATGCAATTACTGTATTAAACGACTGCATATTGTGCCAACACATACACACGCAAGGCGTTTAGTTCGTTGTCGAGAAATTATCCAGTATGCGAGAGTATGTAAGTGCACTTCTGTAATGCTGTCTCTGGAATGGATAGATGCCTTGCCATCGGTTTTGCTGCTCCTCCATAATGTAGGCGGTTGTGTGGTCCTTGATAAGGGTTTTTGCTCGAGACATCTCAGAGATCGATTTTTGTGATAAATTTTTAATCGCATCACATTTTGCTGAGGAAATTGTTGATGACATGAGGATGGGTTTTGTTGTCAGGATACATATACATTTATGTACTCGTAGATGTACTCAGATACATTTCAGTTGCAAGGAGGTAACGATGACGATCTAGAGAAGTTGTGGATGACATTTTTCGAACGAAACCCCGTTGGGTATAGTAAATAGTAATGTTACAACTTTGGCAGGATAAATGTCATCGTCGGCCTCCTGCTGCTGTTGAATGTAGTAGAATGCCGTAGAATTTCGTAGATACATTTTTGGTTGTTTTAGAGTGATAAAATATTTTCATGAAGATTTCGTGCCGTGGGGATATACTTAGAGTCTAAATTGGGGGGAATATGAGACATAAATAGGACTAATGACTTCGTGCGGTGGTTCAGTGGCTAGTGGTTCGAGTCCCAGGAAATGCCATCAACATTTTTTCATGAGCATCTGAAAAACACACACGAGTTCTACTGTCATGAGACAAATTCTGGAAAATCCTTTGGCCTTCGGATACGGGGGAAGACTTTAGAGACCTTTTGCACAAGTTCATTTAAAGCGTTTTCTAAAAGCTCTTTTAGACCCTCCTAAGTCAGCTGTAGCTACATCATCTCCATAAGCGTCCCTTTGCCTTTCAGGTGGTTCATTGACGATTCGATTCCATAGATGAGGAAGTGGAACTGACAAATATTGACAGATAATTTTGTGGACAGTAAATTACTAAATATACAAAGTGAGCTATCGACAGCCTTTAGGTCTGATAGTGCGTTTGTATGGACTGCTTAAGGGTGATTCATTTGAAAGTGCGTTTTTGAAAAGTAAAAACTAGAAAAAGAAATTAATTGGATTGAGTTACTTTTCTTACCGAATAAAAGAACTTTTTGTGGCATTTTTTTTCAGAAATTATTTTTTTTAAATGTTGACCGTAACTGTGATTACCATGGTCCTTGTTAAAGCTCCAATTTTCGATGACAGGTTCGAGCATTTCGTCTGGTATTTGGCGACAATCACCAGTAATATTGTCTTCCAATTCCTCAATCATACTCAGCTTATCTATGTATGTAGATTTGGGACTTTACATAGCTCTAAAGGAAAATGTTTAGAGATGTGATATCACGTGTTCATCTGTCCTATAAGTGAATTATCTATTCAGCGAACTGTTCTCTCCATGGTTTCAAGGGCTGTATGGGAAGAAGCCAGGCTAAGTCTTTCAATGATGAAATGCCAAAGAGTGTTGAACAAAAGCACTATAACAGGTTAACACAACCCCCTCACCATCTATCAAAAAATCCATAGACAAGAAAGTACCTCTTAATGAATCAACCTTTATTTATGTGACTCTCGACTGGTCTCTGAGTGTCCCCCATTATTTCAAGGAACTTCCTAAATGAAATCCTGAAATCAGAAAAGTCAATCAAATTATATCCACGATCTGATAAATAACCTTCTCATTTCAAAGGATACAAACCCTCAAAATGTTCACCCAATAGAACACTTAGGAGGACACCACACAATAGTACAAGTCCTTTTCGTCGTCACCGGATATCTGGCGGATCAGTAAACCATATCCCTTCCTCTCAACGTTCATATTTGATATTGAAATATACATATGGCACATTCTATGAATGGTTCTAGAGTAAAATGCCATTTCCTGGCCAAAATTGAAGAAAATTGAAAAGTTCTCCCTTCTCCATGCGGAATACTGATTATTTTATGGCAGTGGTCCAACGGAGGATGGAGTATATGTGGATTTAATGCCATTGTCTGACAGTCAGAGTCTGTCAACAAACATATCTCTGAATTTAATTAATTTCAAGAATAGCGACATCTTGCGTTCAAGATGATTGCGCGCGCCATACGTTACCGCCGAATGCGGGGTACCCATTGTTTCCAATCGGTGCTGCGTGAAATTGGAAATTTGCGAATTTGAAGTCGTCTTTGGGGGGAGGGGGATACAGCATTTTGATTTATTGATGGAATCAATCAGTCAATGAATGGGGTTCGGCGTTTACCTGCGGTGTTGGTAAAAGGGATAAAATTCAGGCGGGGGAATTATTGAAATGTGTGTAAATGGTGGAAGGCATTAGCTTTGGAGGAAGGTGGAGATTTGTTATTGATTTGAGAAGTGAGTGGGTCGCTTAACATAGGGTTTGCGGGGATATTTGATGGGAAATTTAAGAGGAACACTACAGCGAGTGGCCATATAATGTTCTTTCTGATACCAGTCGACTAGAGCTGGCTTTTGTCTATGCCATCGAGTTCATCTAAATTACCGTGTTCTCATAGGTGTAGTTTCCTTCGAGTTGAAAGAACTAGGCAGATGCATAGAAGAGGAACTTTAGTCTCCTTCCCTTCCTCACTCATGAGTATTCTACAGAAATCTTTTGTAGGAACGACTAATCCAATGGCGTGTCTTTCAAGCGATCTATTTATAGAGCGCTTGAGGACCGCAGCTTAGGCCAGATCTGCCAAGTGATTAGGGACCCCCTTCTGTTTGATTACAAGTGAACATCTATCGAGAGGCATGTTTAGATCTCCCTTTTCTTGGCGAGCTAGTGGACCGTACAGTTGCTCTGATCGCATGCTTTCATTTTCCTGTCCTCTAAGTCCTCCCAAAACATTATATAGAGACACCAGGGGACATACTTAATAAATGTAGAGCGGTGGGCAGAAATCACATTGTGTCAATACCTGAAAGAGTCACTACTATGAAACTAGTGACCATAAGGCTGACATCTTTATTGGAGAAAGCCTTTTTCTCTGGAATTATCCATCCAGTTTGAACTTTTCTACTCAAGGACTTCTTGCTATTTGAATCGCCTTAAAGAATATCTATGTCACAGTGGTGCTACCAGCCATCTAGGAAATAGGCAATTCTAGAGCTGATTGAACGATTTAATCGGAGCTTGACTGTCAGTAAAGATGGGGATATTTATCGGGGAAGTCACCTTTAACTTAAGACCTGATATGACCTCCTTTATCACCATGATGTCTGCCTGGAAGACGTCCCAATGATTAGGGGGACGAAAGGAGAATACACCGCCTCTCACTCCCGCTTGTGTTTTGGAGGTTTGTTTAGAAGCAGATAAATCGTCTTCGAAGTTCCTTATCTTTAGAGATTGGCTCTCCAAGTTCTATTGAATAGGAGCTCAGGGAGAATATAGTCATGTAGAAAATGGTACACTATTCCACAGAAATGGTTGATTTTGTTGTCTCTAGCTTGCAGTAGATATCCAGCGAGACAGCAATGACATCGTTCATCACTAGGTCCCAAAGAAGAGGGAAGTTCACACCCCCTTGGATGGTGCCTCTACTGATGAACCTCCGAACTCAGCCACCTTTGAGTTGACGATCCTGTTAGTGAGTAACCAGAGTTCACTAGAGGGCCAATTGATGTCTCAAGATGGCTCGTCAGTGGGCTTGCTTATGGCTCATTGTCTGGTCCTTGTTAGTGCGGGTTATGGAAAAAGTCTACGAGCTATTCGCTCTTTCAAGATAACTACGTATTCTAGTATTGATTCAGTTAAGAAGGCGAAAAAGGGTCTTACTATCACTTCACTTTTTCAACGAATTCTCCTTGTTGTCAACAAATGACAACTTAGGGGTCAAAAGGTGAATATTGACGTGGAATACCTCCCTTTAGAGTAAAAAAAAAACTACAAAAGTACTTAGTACATATGAAAAGTGAAGGAGGCTATTTCAAACAAGGACTCACGTGCGTGTGATGAGAACAAATTTCACTCCAAAACTATATATGTATATGAACCCATTATCTTAAGTACAACCTCTTTACTATTCTGAATACGAGATTTCTCTCTCAGCTTGACCTACATTTTGTTTCGAATCCTTTTGAGCAACAACAACAAAGCCATACACCCCTAGATTTTTGACCGCATTTCCTGTTGAAGAAGAAGAAAAAAAAAGGAATACATAAAGAGTCACCCACTTGCCACTCAAATGCAAAGGTACTCATCTGAATTTCTAATTAAATCCGTTTCACTCTCCATCTACTAAATTGGAATGGTACCAATTAGTCTTTACACCATTTGGGATGGCATATCCTTGCATAGGATCAACACAAAAAAAAAAAAAAAAAAACTTCAACATGGTTTCCTTTCATCTCTACGCACTCAACAAATGAGATTAATTCTGCCAGTACCCACTCACTCATGCTGTCAAATCTAATTCTGCATATGAATTCCAAAGCAAGGTTTTCTATTATGCAAAAAGGATAGCTGTGATTAAAAATTCACAAAGGTATCCTTACAGTTTTTTCATTATCGACCGACACGGTGTCAGTTAATTGTTTTGCATCTCTTTTAGCACATTATCATGAACTCAATTAACAAAGGCGCTGACAGAAGATACAGAATGGACGTGCGAACCATCGTTAAAAGGACCCTCTTTTAGTGCAGATACAATTAACGCCTCCATTCAGTGAAACGCACGTTGAACAAATCATTTAAACGGACAACATCCTCACGTATGGCATTGTGCTGAATCCTCCCAATAGATAGGAGTCCTTTGCAGAAAGGATGAAATTGTAGGCAAAAAGCAGTGCAACAGCTGCTAATTATTATCTGAAGCATGGGAATGCAATTAAGTGGGATTTGCTGTTGGAAGCTAGCGTGTGGCTTTAATTTATTTTCACATCTGATAGTGTTAAGGCGGTGAAGAGTTAAATAAGGGACAGCTGCATAAAGGGAGGACAGTAGAGGATGTGAGTGTTATGAGTTATCCTTGACAGCAGAGTGTTCAAATGGCATCGAAAGTCGATATATTCTTCAAAAAATTTACATCTATTGTTAGAAAAATTCAAATTTAACATCAATTTTGGTGCACACTATGCTTTTGACACCCAAATCTAGGCAAGACTGCAAATGGGCAGAACTCACATAGCTAACGAACCGGTCAATCAATTTGTCGCTTCAAGATCGTAACAGACGGCCTTGGGCCAGACAGTATAGACTAGGCAAACCCTTCTTTAATAGTCATAGGGCAGCTTGGACTTGAACCATCTCTAGTATTATTCCCTTTAGCTCAGTGGCCGTTTTACTGCCGACAGGTTCCGTGTGATGGTATTATTAAAGTGGGGCGCCACTTAAAAGCTTCAGAATGGCGTCCAACTTCCCCTACAGCATCTAAAAGCAATTTTTCGCTTTTCGGATGCATACTTTTCGATCAGGCTGTAAATACTCTTACATGCAAATGAACATGTGTATCCGCTCCATCTGGGGGGCTATTTGGCACGCCTGAGGTGCAAAAAGTAGTAAAGTCGAGTTTTTTAATTAATTCCCGTGCTCGCATTTGCTTACCTCCCTCCTTTCGTCCAAGGAACAAAACAGGCTGAATGCATATTCAATCAAATGTGTTGACTTTAGTTGATTAAATTATTTACATTTCACTTTGCATGGCACAAGAGGAATACATCTTCATGTACCTGCAAAGGATATATGTTTACTTGTTTTTTTTTTTTTTTTTTTTGGGAAATTTAAGGCAAAAGCATTGTGCAAGGTTGTTCAAAAATGTATGACTATATTTATATATATTATTATATTTTTGAAATGGAAATGTAGTGCATGAAACTCATGAGAGTAATGATGAATATTCATTTCGATTTTCCATTAAGCCAGGACACGTTATGCATCCTTTTGCTGATCTATCACTTCACTCATTCGGTTTATGAGTCTCTGAATTGTTGGCAGGAATCTTTTGAGGTGAACAATGTACTATACCCGGGGAATGTATGACTGATGGGCCTTGATGATTTATGCTTGAAGACAGGGGAAATTTAAGTGCAATTTAAGTAAATAAATTATTTAAAAGGAAGCTAGAGTGGGCGCTGGACTTCGATCATCAATGATGGCTGACCAGACAAGAGCGACAGGAAAAGAAGTTCAAATAAAACAACAACAGTGTGAGATATGAATTTGATTTTGACTTACTTTTAAAGATACATTCATGCCATTATGCATGGAAGAAAACATCATTCAAATAGCTTTGCTGGCAGTGCTTTAAAGTGCTGGTCCAATTTTTGATCACTCGGTTCAATATGTATGGCGTTTATCTGGCAATACTGGCAATACTGGCGACTGTGTTTTCTTCATTTTGCACCAGTCTCTATCTGGTTGGTGGTCCAAAACGATCAAACTTATCAGACTCCAACGAATTGCCTGCACACTAATGCCATGATGACGACAATGACGAAATTCAAGTGAGTCAGAATTTCGACAATATTTTTGAATAATTTCCGCACATTCAGCAAACGTAAGAGGATGTCTAATAAAATGGCAAACTTTACTGAATACTTTGACAGCTAATTGTCATTGGTAGCTTCGACAGCTGCTGAACTATAATATTTGAAAAAAGTATCACTGCTATCTGGTCACACTTTGCATGACTCAAACCATTAGAAATCTATCTCATACGTGCATAAAGACTTGCATAATTTTGTTTTTAATGATCAATCACGATATTGGCTGTTGACCTCTTCCCAACATAGGATACATCTGTTGTGTCATACAAACGACTTTCATGATGCTATCACACGGGCAATGACACTTACATTTCCGGTTACATCTATCATATTCTACGTTCGTAGTTCGTGATCAATGGTTCCCCTGAACCACGATCGTTGTAGATACTAGTCATTAGCATCACACTGTTAAGCGACACGATGGGTATGGGACGACATGTTTCTCTTTCATGCATTAGCGTCAGTAGGTTCTGAGAGTGACTGCAAAACTAGAGGAATACTGTCAAATGTAGAACCTCATCGTGAACAGCTGTTAGCAAATCGCAAGTGTTAGTGGGAAGCATGCACGAAGGCGAACCTGTGGACGTTTCTTTTGACTCCAAGGAATGACAATGAATAAATCCCACAAGATCTTGTGTCAGACCTCGACTGGAACCAGAAAGAGAGCTGGTGAAATCCAACTTCAGTATGAAGGCGCTGTGAATGAGGTGAATGGTGGGGCGGTACTGTGACTAACCTTGGATGGCTTGATACTTCTGGGAAGAAGCAGAATCAAGTTCTGTGTTCAATTGATTGTTGACTTTATTCTATCATCTGCCACCAAGTTTCAGTATCATAGCGTGACAGGCTGGGACGAAAAACCCGCCCCTTCCTTGTAAAACAGTGTCACTATACTTCTCATTTGACATTGACTGTGTCATTTGAGTCACTTCATTAATCACATGACCTTGTCCTCATAATTTTCCACTTTCCCCCCGACCAAAAAAATCAGTCCTAATCGCTTGACAAGCGAAAGGTTTCACTATCCCGCTTTCCATAGCAATTTGCTGCCCACCCTACAATTTACTCCTTTTTATTTATAGAACATTCAATCACCCCCACGAGCAGGTATATAATTTAACCAAACTTCCCTTTGATATTGATTTATAATCACCTCTGAACAACTACGCACAACAGCGGGTCCTTCCAGGGCAATTGTTACTTAATTATAGACATTTTCAGGCAGGATATGTGGTTAAGGGGAACTTACAGAACTTACAACCTGTGGTCCTTTCCCAAACCCACTTTGTTTGCATTTGCAATCTAGTTGAAGTCTCTTGAAATTACTTTTTTCCAATTTTAAATTAGCACTAAGGAGTTCTGGAATGCTCTTCATAGAGTTGTGCAAATCAAATACCACACCAAATAGAGCGAGTCCTTGCTCAATCACAGTAAGAGGCTAGGTATATCTATACAACTTGGAGGCGACAGAAAATAGGATCTCTTTCATAACAGGGTACACAAGTGAAAATCAATATGCATGCAGTACCTGAGTGATGGAAAATTCCAGTGGTTTTCTTTTCTCTTCTTGCCTAAGTGCTCCTTCGGTCGCCGCTGCAAGATGGCGAAACATTTCCTTACGTTTCGACTGAATGTTAGGTTAGGGTCGGCAATTGATTGCCGGAAGAAGGAAATCAATTGAAGGATGAGTGGACCACCTTTTCTTTTCTTTTTTTTTTACAAAAAAAAAGGACCAATTTAAGTCCAGGGAGAGAGTACAACAATGCAGAATGCTTGTCAATGGCAAATTATTTGGACTTGGAATGCTGTGTAAGAGTCTTGTGTCTTGTGTCCCTGGGGCAAAACTAATTGTTGCAGAGTTATTCAGAAGAATTTTTTTGCTTGTATGCCTGAAGCGATTTAACTGTATAATATGGCATAAATTATTCACAACAATTAGAAAGAAATGACGAAGCATTGTTGGCAAGTAGTTGTAGTTTCGCTTTGGCCAGGCGGTCAAGGTTTAGACTGCCAACACTTGATGGGGTGTCGTATAGTGGTGAGCAAAAGTTTGTTGTTAGAGTTCAATTTTGTTCCACTAGTTAGAAGGATACAATACAACACCTCTACACTCCATCCTATGCACTAAAATTCAATCAATCAAGATTGATCCCTCCTTCCGCTTAAGGTGTTGTACGAGCTCGAGCCTTAGGTTGTCTTTACGGTGAAGCGTATTCCCGTCGCTACATCTTAAGAATATTCTGGCCAAACCGAACGAACAGCTTTATCAGAGAACGGGCCATGAACCTATAAGCAAAATCATACAGTGGATTGGTCACACTCTCCGAAAGGAGGGCTAGATCCGTAGCTAGCCAAGCGATGCAATGAAACCCGCTTACCCAGGATGGTAGGATACGCGGCGGTCCTAGGAGTACGTGGCGCAGAACAGTGGAGAAGGAAGCACGTCAACTGGGGGAGTTGAGGCGCGTAGGCGTTGTAGAGGCCCTAGGACCCACAAGGGGATACAGGATTTAAGTAAGTAAGTAAGTAGTATTCCCGTCGCGCCATTCGCGAAATACAGCCTTAAGCTTGAAGATACTTACTGTTTCCCTTATACATAGTGGGTTGTATGAGCTGTTCAATGTTGAGCTTTGGACGTCGAGAAGGACGAGATGATCGATTCAATGGAGTAACTTTTATGTTCAGACATGGTCCCACCATCATTGCGGTTGCATAAGGCATATCTCGCCATATCATGTCTGAGGCGTTCACTGTCTACCTGGGCGATCAGGTCCTTCATCACTTGTCGTTTTTAGATGTGGCATTAGAAGAGGCTCCCAATTGGCTTTGGAAGGCTGTCTTTTCGTCCTTAGACTTTACAATGTACAATGGTGTACTCTAGTAGGGCATCCACTCTGTAAAATCCTATCCCCCAGTGGCTGGCAGGACAGTAAGCCTCTGCTTGCTTAGCGTTTTACAGCAGTCTACCTCCAGGTTTACTTGTGTTTCTGGATAATGAAGTCTTTAAAGCGATTGGCGTCAGTTATATCAATGACTCCTTTTACAGCTCTGGTTTACAGATCGCAGGCCACTAGACCAAGCATCTGTATGTAAGGATAACGATGACAGTGGCCATCCCCGCAAAGACGCAGATTGCCAAGCAGTGCCTTACGAACTTGATCGTTTCGTTTCTGGAACAATCCAGAGAGGATTGACTTGTACCTTGTACCCTTAGGTATATTCTGTAGACATTCTTTGCTTGCAAGTGAAGACTTGGCTAAATGGACCCGCCGGCTTGGGTGCAGATAGTCGATTTCATTCTTAAGCAAGGCGAACTCGACCTTAAGCCTATATTCAGTCGCCTCTTACCCGCTTTAAGGCCTTTAGTACAAAGGACACCAAGTCCCATAACTGCCAACACATTGGTCCATCGAGTATGTCATGCAACTTTTAAGCCATCCTGTATACTCACTGCATTCCATGGAATCCTTTTTTCTTTAAGCCGCGAACCTCTACAACAATACAAATATTTTCCCGACGACAACGACCCAATTTTCCCTCGGCAGCAGTTATCCTTGTGCACTATGTAAATGTGAAGGAATACCTCCCCAGTCTATATAACGTTGTATGTCTTTGCTTCGTTTACTTGAGCACAAATTTTGTTGCAGATTGTGTCCTTTTTGGCTGCGCATGGTTGCATCCCTTCAATTCCCTGCTCGGAGGAATGGAAATAATTTTCTCATTGTTTTTGTTCGCCCATTCTTCCAGAGTAGTAGTAAGGGAAAACTCGGTAAATTTCCTCTGGTTTCGGTATTAATAGTCTGAGAATTGAATTGTCACTTTGTTGCTGTATTTCTGTGGGCACAAGGAGCAAAGGGAAGCAATCGCTTGGCAGACAGTGTTAATGTGTCTTTCGAGGATAAGGTGGTTACTTGGGGATGATCGTTTTTTTTTTTGTTATTTTTCCTATAAAATTTGCTGCCCCCATCCGAATGAGTAAATTGAAAATTAAACTTTTATTTTGGCATTTAATGGGATAGTAGTTGATAGTAACCTGTGAGGAGGAGGCGCTGTCATTCGTCTGTCTGTCGGTGAATGCAGACAGTTTGGACTTGTCTATAAAGTTCAGGATAATGGGGGTTCTTACAGAAAACAAGTGAGCTTATTTTTTTTATATTCTTATAGCAAACTAATTGGACTTTACAGTGGAAATTAATTAGATTTTTTCTTCGATTGAAGTGAGTCTAATTAGTTGAATTAAAGGCGAAGTACATGCTAATTAGATTGGACTGTTGGAAGCGAAGAAAAGATGAATTTGAAGGGAAGTTCCTTTCGTTGCTAGGATGGATGTCATTTTAAGTGTGTAGATGTCCTTAAAATGAGAGTTCTTGTTACGCACATGGCCCTTATGCCCTTATGAACTGAGGTCATTAGATCCAATTTTAGGTTGAAAAATTTGTTTTAGATTGACTCCTCCCGTGGACTGTTCCAAATAGGGAAACAAGTTTAGTAACCCGGGCTTCTAGGAAGCATCGTTGTCACCCTCCAAATTTCTACCAGTCTCAGTGCGGGACCATTCACCAAGGTTGTCGCCTTATAGTCGACATTTCATGGATTCATTTTCCATGAAATTTATTGCACTTGGTACCTTAGTGCGTTGACTACCATAACACCTTCATTTCAAAGCGATTTGTTCTACAGTCTGACATTATTAGACTCACATTTGTCTAAGCAGGACCTCAATTAAATATCAGTCTGGCAGCCTATCTCCTATCATAAATTATGCCGATAGATAAGAGCTATCTTTCGACAAAGTTTCACGAACTCTTTTCTAGCAATTAGCAAAATTTATTGCTAAAGCAAATGAATACTTTTAATACGTGGATTTATTAATTAAATGGCAGACTATTTATTATAATTTGTATCGATAAATTCTTCAATAACCATACATACATATGTGCGTATGTCTGTCTGCTGATGTACTTATGCATTGTACACCAAAAAGGGAGTGAGCTCAACCGCACAAATGAAAACCACTGGCGGTATATTGATTTCACTTCATGAAATGTCAATGAGTGTCAAACTCATTTGCTGAAAATGACATATGATAATCAAAACAAACAACCCCAAATGTCAACCACATTATATGAACTCATTATCTTTGTGAATATCAATATCTAGAACATACACCCTCTCAATCTGATGATGAAATCTGCGTGAGGTTTGTACGTAGGTACACACAATTGAGTTAATTACAAAATAAGAACCAAAGGATATGTGTGTAGGTGAGTACTTAACAACTTAAAGTAGCAAAGAGATTAGGGTTTTTGTGGTTTCTTTGCGTTACGACGAATCATAAGTGCAAGGAGGAGACGTCCATATGTGGAGTATGTAGAGTCAAGTTCCAATCATATCAAAAAAACTAAATAAAAGCACCTACTTTATTCAAATACGAATGGAAAAATAATACTGTGAATTTTAAATGAATGCAAAAGTTGAATACAATGCTCCGCAATAATTTGGACAACAACCATGAAGAAGAAAATAAGGAGGAAACTTTCGTATGCTTACAGGCTTTAAGAAAATTACGTTTACAAAAAATTGGGCTAATATGGTCCCTATTGACATCCTCGCCAATACTTACTTAAATCTTGTATCCTCTTGTAGGTGCTAGGGCCTCCACAACGCCTACGCGCCATCGTGTGCTATTTCTGGAAATATCCCTCAGCTCCCTCCAACTCTTTCCCAATTGCCGTGCTTCCTTCTCTATTGTTCTGCGCCACGTGCTCCTAGGACCGTCGCGTATCCTGCCATCCTGGGTAAGCGGGTTCCATTGCATCTCTTGGCTAGCTATGGATCTGTCACCCTTTCGGAGAGTGTGACCAATCCGCTGCCACTTTCGTTGTCGTATGGTTGTGCCTATAAGTTCATGGTCCGTTCTCTGATGAAGCTGTTTGTTAGAGATACAGTTTGGCCAGAATATCCTTAAGATGTAGCGCAGGCACATATTAACAAACGTTTGCAGCTTCCTAGTGATAGTGAGGGTCGCTCTCTAGGTACCACATCCATAAAGCAGCACGGATTCTACGTTGGAACGGAACAGTCGTAGCTTAGTGTTTAGGCTAATTGCATTACTTCGCCAAACTGTGGGTAGCATTCCAAACGCAGATTTTGCTTTACCTATTCGGCTGGCTATATCCAGTTCGTTTTTGCCATCGGTTGAGACCATACTCCCAAGATATTGGAAACTCTCTACTCTCTCAACTATTTGTCCAGCAATGCATACATGAGTTGATGAGTTCGGTCCAAGGCTGATCATTTTTGTTTTTGCCGAGTTGATTTTCAGCCCAACGACGTCTGCTTCCCTCTCCTCTCGCAAATACCACCACAGATTCGGGGACGAAAACTGGTCGTCTGTCTAGAAAGCTCCAGTTCAGATACCTCACAAGTGGCATAATGAATCCACGGAGCCGAATCTCCTATTAGATGATGAGGTCAAAGGGCGACTGGTTGGAGATCTGTCCCATCAATATTCATTCTCTATGGTTGGTGTCTAAATTAAGTGGTAAGAGTTGTATACGCTTTTTTGCCTTTGTTCGTAATTCACAATACTTTTTTCGCATCCGTGAGGAAATACACTGAGTGTGCAAGGGAAATGGATATGACAATCTCTCTATAGTTGGTAAGGGATAACCTCTTCCCCAATGAGCATCACAATGGGTCGACATGTACTATCTCTCACTTACCCAACTTTCAAAGGACGATCGATCGGCTTTTGCAGGATTTGGGTGTCAAACTTGTATCAAAATCTTTCTCAAGTAATGAGACTGACATATGTACATGTCACATTTTCAGTAATAAGACCACACAGTGTTATTATTTTTGTTCTTCGAAAAAAAAAGTCAACCGCACACAATAGGAAATGATTTATCTCAATTTACCTAAGATGTACACACACTTTGGCATCAATTCATTCATCCGGAAGTGGAAACCATAAGTAGGTATCTCTCTCTATTGGCATACATAATTTCTAAGCAAATCTCGTACCAACAGGGGGTAAGACACGAATAACTGGCATTGAAATGTATTCTCCACGTGTTACTTATAAATTAACCAGAAAAACACGGCCAACATATCCTTCCCAATCACACACACAGAGAGGCACACAAAAACAAGTAAATCTTAGTTTTTGTCTTACATTCTCAAAGCAAAATAGGGACCTTGTATTGGTTTTTTTCTGGTGAAATTGACTTATAAGTTCGAGGACATTGAGCTACTTTGTTGAGTATACCTTTTTTTTTTTTCCACCTCAAAGATTCGGCTATCAGCTCCGTAGGCATCTTTCTCCCGATGAACCATAAGAATCGACACAAAAAAAAAAAAACAAAAAGTAAAACTGAACAACATAATTTAATATGACTCCCCCGGGGGGGTGGATAGTATATCAGGGAGGTATCCTTTCCACCAGGATACTCTATTGATTGGCACATAAAACCATGCTATTTTCGTGTGGCTAAAGGAAGAACAACAAAAGAAAAAACCTCATACGCTTTGACTGAGTACAATTCGCTGTTTTATTTCTTTGCTTGATGTATGGATAGAGTTGCCAGCTCTCTTTTTTAATTATCTCCCGGTCTCCAGAAAATTTTGTGAAATATCTCGATTTTTCGATTATTTGCACATGAAGGTGAAGACTTTGAATTATTTTTTTTTAAAGCGGCTAACTAACACGCCGCCTTTTGAAAAAAAAAATGCTCACTTTTCTCTAATTTTACAATAAGTTCGAACAAATTTACTAGACAAACACTTACCGCACAAATCCTTCATACATTTTGTACATCCACGCCCAAATTTTAGGGGCGATTTTCTTAAAAATACTGCTTTTTGTCGGTTGCATTAAAATACTAGTAAATTCTAAGAAAAAAATAAGGTTATGTTGAAAGTCTTTCAACTACTGACACGCCCACTTTTTAGAAGCATTTTCATCTGTTGAGAAATATTGCTGGCAACCCTGTGTATAGATACAAAAGTGCGATTTGAACAATTTGAGAGCAAGGGAACAAATTTACATAGCTTTACGTACACAAATTCAATTAAACGCTCTACTACCACGAATAACGATACAAACAGGATGTTCATTGCATTGAAGGCCATTAGAACCAACAAAAAAAGGACCTAAATAAACTTTCAACAAAAACAAAGGCATTTCCATAAACTGTGCGTACTCTAGAAGGACTGACGAGTGGATGTACTCGTAGATCCTTTTTCAAAATTCACTAAGCTATTTCTAAGCCGTAATGGCCAATTGTTTACATCCCTTGTTGTGTGGCTAAATTTAAATTTAATAGATGGGTTCCTCTTCTTACTTGTAGATACTTTTTTGAAGTAGCTAAATACTTTTGGGGGCTAAACCTAAGTGATGCAAAAGTTTTAGCAATAAAATTTTTCCAAACTGGAATTCATTATGTCCTTTTACTAAATAGAAATCGATAGAGAGAGAAAGAGAGAGTGATAGCTCTAGGGAGCAATTGATGCAGGACATAGTTTAATTTAGTTACGCTCAGCTCTGGCTTAACCTCTATTTTTCAGTGCACTTTACGAGTTTCCTGTCTATTAATAGATGCAAAGGATATAAACATATTTTTATAGTACCTCTCATCGCAGATAAAGTCAAGTTAAGAATATATTTAAAAATTTCCATTCATTTTGTTTGGGGATCGTAAAATTTTATGTTAAACTTGAGGGGGATATTAAAATTTTGTGATGTAATTTCTTGTAAGCCACGGCTAAATGAGAAGATGATTGCGATGAGGTCCTGTGAAATTGATGGGTGGTTATAGAAAATATATTTTGTCTGGACTGGACGCTGTAGCCATATTTTATTTATGCATTCGTCCGAACTGTTTAACACGTCTCTAGGTGATAGTAGAGCTTTAATTATAATTATTTCGCATTAAGTCAAGGGGAAGCAGGAATCCTATTAAACGGAGAACATGCTTAAGTGTATATTGTTTTGAGGAACAAAGTGTCTAGACATGAGTGGGATTTTGTCGCTGGAGTTGGAGAACTTGTCTGGGAGCCATTGTTGTAGAGGAATTGGGATGAAAAGGCATGCTTTTTGGCGCTGAGGTTTAGTAGACCTATTCGCATAAGTCACTACACGATCAGAAGATGCACACTCTTACGAGAATGCCATCGTAACTTTGACACTTGTCCAGTGAGGTAGGTTAGGTGGTTGGGTAGTCTTCTTAACATCTTCCTTACCACCGTATCCCCTGCAGAGGACACAGTTCGACGCTCGACGCAGTTTTATTCACATGGAACAGGAACAGGAACCCAGCACAGTAGTACCTTTTGCCGTGTTCCAAGAGCCTTAAGATCTTCCAACCTTAAGATTCCAGTAGCAGTTATTGCTGTCGATAAAGAAGTTAATAAGTTCTGTTGCTCTTTTGAAAGACTCACAGCCAGGACGTCTGATTCTTAAGGCACTTGTGGCTGCCGTTGATCTCGTTAATATATGTCCAGCGGAGCCAGGTTGACAATAGCCTTAAGGCCTGCAGTTGGAGTAGTTCTCATCGCACTGGTGGCATCAATGGGCGTTAGTCTTTGAACTTTGGTGAGGTCCATTTAGCACTGTCCATGTGGTTGTCATAGATCAGGCTGAGTCCTATAATAGCCGTATACATCCGTAGAATTATTTTAGGAGAAGGTCCCGCCGTTCTTAGGAAAAATCTGCTGCACGTATAGAAGGCTATGCTGGCTTTTTTGACTCTTTCATTGCTCAAGAGGTGGGAGGGTACAATAGGAGACAAAATTTATGTTTTGCCACTCCTTGACAAAGAGATGAACCTGGGTTCGAATATGACAGTCGAAGTGGTACAGATGGCACCAGTAAAGGGTAGATTGGCCAGTTGGTTGGAGACTTACTCCACAGCTGTCCACCAGATCAGGCATCCATATGTAGCCACTCTTTGTGTGACAATAAAGCTTAGTTTGGAATAGATGTGGAGACGTGTGAGCCTTTCAAGAGTTTTCAGGGCAAAAGAGCAGAGATTATTTGGTCTGAAGTCTTTGGGGGAAGTTTCAATTCTGTCGGTGAATAAAAACAACTGAAGCGAACTTGGGTATAATGAATGCTTCTGACAAAAAGGGACAACATTGCTCCAGCCAAGAGGCGGGGAAGAAGACCGAACCTCCGGTACAAAGACCAAGCTGTCGCGGATGCCAGAAAACTTGGTCTTCACAACTGGAAGCAGCGTGCTTGGGACCGCAGAGTATGGAAGGCAACGATGTCTCAGGCAGGGACTCTACAAGGGTCGGGAGCCCTTTAAGTAAGTAAAGAAAGTCTGATAAAAAAAAGTGGCTCAGAAAATGACAAATTTGAGTAATAACTCACCTCGTCATATCTGTCCTCTGAGTGAGTCTCCTAATAAACTGTCACCAAAAAAGTCCCTGCTCTGTGTTTTTGGTTAGCCACCCTGTCCAAAACAGACGACCCTCCAACATTATCATATTCACTTAAGCTAAACTCTCTGATTTGTGTGCCTTTCAAATGCCAACACCCATGTGAATAGAATTACAAGTCAACTCAACAAGGACCATTAGTCGAAAACCTATTTGCAACCAACACACACACTCAAAGGCATTTGAAAAAGATCAATCATTTGGATGCCCGTTGGCATTTTGTCTTTTCGTATCCTTAAATGGTTTTTTTGTTTTGTCCTAGAAAAATGCCATCAATGCCATCGTTTATTTTGTGTATTTTATGTTCGTTTCACTTTGATTAATTGTTTTGCTTTTCTCACCTATATATTCCTGTGGAATGAATCAAATCAATTTTCTCAGAAGAACACATATACCTGGACGTCTACTTCATCCTCTAACATTTTAAATTTTATTTGCTTTGACCGCTTTTCATAAAAAAAAAATAAATAAGAACCCAGGCACCAGGATATGAACGGTTCAGTAGGGAACGAACAGTTAGCAAGAATAATTCATCTAAGAGGGGTTTAAGTTAGACAGAGAATGAAATTCTCCTGAAATGGGTTTGACACTTTTCTGATGACAGAGTCACAGCTAAAACGCCTAAAGTCCTTTCCCCCCTTTCAGAGAGGTGCGTTTGAGTTTTAAATATTTCATACTTTAGCATCCTCGCTCCACTACGGGAAGGTAAAAGGCATCAAGTGTTACGAGCGAAATTCAAAAGTTGGTTGAATGGACCTGATGAGGGAGATTAAGCTAGCGATGCTCTTTAGACCCACCCTGTAATTGATGAAGAAAATCTTAAAGACAACCGCTTCACATGAAAATAGGAGCAAGAACTCTTACTTTAAATTTTATTACTACGAGATGGGATGGCAAATATGGTCGGTCGTGCAACCCAATGATGAGAGAGGAAAGTTGCTTGGGCTTCTCTCCCTCCTAACGGTCGATTGGATACATGAGCAGGGATGCCGTTTTCCAATTATGAAGGGGAGTATTTAAGAAGTTTACAGCGGAGTATTTTGCGTCTGAGGGGAGTACCGGAGTATAGTTTGCATTTTAAACCTTTTTTCTGTTTATTTTTCCACTTCATACCTCTGTTCTATAAAGTCAGTTTTACCCCGGGGTAATTACTTCAGTGTATGATGGTTCATTCAACGAAATAAGGGTGAAAATGTACAACTGCATCAACACGGGATGAAGATTTTACCCCGTTTCTTGCTTCACACTTCATCTCTCTGTTCCATAAAGCCAGTTTTACCCCGGGGTAATTGCTCCAACGAAAATAAGGGTGACAATGTACAAAAATGTTTTATAGGGAGTAAAATCTGAACGAGCGGAGTACGGGAGTATAGTCGGTGAGGAGGGAGTACGAATACTCTCTTAGTAGTAGCTTCGGGAACCCTGTTCATGAGCACAATCACTGAGGGAAGAAGTCGAACGAAACTACAGAGATTTGGATGAGAGGATTTGCGACAGTACTGTGAAAGGGCACGAGAACTGTGAAAGGGTCAGCTTCAACGCATGCAGTTGGACAGATACTAGTTCTTGGACCTTCACGATGGCTTTTAAGTAGCCCACTTTTCACCTCTCATAGTTCGGGAACAACTCAGTCTCGTGACAACGTGACACACGGATGTGTCAGCTCTAAACCGCCAATTCAACTTGTTTAAGTGATTTGACTCAAACTACAAAATGTCCCAAAAAATCAAATACCGCGCCAAAACGGGTTAAAGCACAATTTTGCCTCCTCCCTCTTAAGAACCAACTAACTGACGTCCTTATGGAGGCAAATAAAACTGTTCCCCCTCCTTCACCAAAGCAACGCGGCATAATTGCATAATTGAATTCTCAAAAGGATTCAAAAGGACTCAAGTTCATAATATTTTCCAAGGGCTTTCCAAGAAGTTCCAAGAAAGAAATTTTAGTTTCTCCATAAACTTTCGCAGCGAGGATAATTTTTTTGTTTTTTTTTTTGCCAAATAGACGAACGAGAGAAGTTCCTGCAAAATTGCCTCCACAAACCACCGCAGCAGAAAGTAAGAAGTATTCTGCTGACTGAAGGAGGATTAGGAAGAAAAGAAAATCCATATCAAGAGGATCCTTTCACTTAGTCCTCTAAATAATTTGCTCTTCCCTTTTCTCTTACCCAATTCATGTCAAAGGAAAACGAATGCACACAACAGAATTAATATTCATATACCAATTGAATAAGTTGATCCTTTGTATCCTTTTGCAAATGTTATTCTTGAGAAAAAAAAAACTAATATATGTTTGTACATAAAAAAATTCATCTCGAATTCAGGAGGAAAAAAAAAAGGGACTCTTGCATGAAATCCTCTTCGAAATTTATTACCTTTTACCTTTTTTCTTTTTTTTTGTTACGCGTAAAGGAGGCTTCAAGAAAAATTCCTCTGTTAACCCGGCAAACACACATGGATGCAGGTTGGGTGTAGGTACAAGAATAATCCTTAGAAAAAAAAAAAAGACAGAAGAAGAAGAAGAATCCCACTGAATTTATATACTCCACCGGCACATAAATCAAATTGAAACCAAACTCCATTCCCATTGAACCGCAGGACATGATTCCCACCGACCGACGCGACATGACAGGAATTTTTTTCCCCCTCGTTTGGTATAAAATAAAATTTAAAAGCTGTGAATTGTCACATCCTTCATCCTGCTTTAACCCAAGCTAAAGTGCGAGTATATGTTAGAAAGGGCACTGTCAGCTGTAATCCTTGTAATGGAGTGTGAGCAGCACAGGACCTCGTAATCGATAAACACCGGCACTAATGCTGGTGTTTGAAATATGCGCGCTACTGGTTTATCTATCAATTACCGTTGCTACGTGTTAAGCTTAACATTTTAATGAGCAACGAGTGTTTGTATCGCGGAACTGATTGATGAGATACGCGTTTTATTTTTCGTCCTTTTTTTGTCTTTTCTTTTTGGGGTGGAAAATTGTGAGGTGAAAATGAGTGAAACGAGGAGGAAATTACACTAATCGAAGCGTAAATCCGTTGATTAGTTGTGCGGTTGTCGGTGACGGATGCATTTTCATTGATTGGGTGGGTTATAAAGGGGTTTCCATTGTGCGTTTCCTATCTTTGAATATAAATAGAACAAATTGTTGGTAAGATTTGATTGAAATTTTGCGCTTATTAAGATGGCCCACGTATGCCATTATGTATGGAATGAAACATCATTCAAATGTCCGAAGCGTCTTCGCTGGGTGGAGCGTGTCCGGAATGACGAATTTGCTTCGGCGCGGAATTGACTGCCTCGGCTTCTACCGCACACTATCACAGACAGCGGTGATATTTTCACCAGATCTTGCTTTTCGTTGATCCTCCGAACCGGTTGATTCGAATTTATCCATAATTTTGCGAATAATTCTCTAGGAAGGACGATTATGGCCACCGCAAAATTGGCGAAAGGTTGTTCAAACAGAAGGCACAAGTTTTAATCATTTGCACTTATTATTGAACGCTTTTACTCTCCATGTTAATTTGGCAAAATAGATTTTACACATGACAGCCAATTTGACAGATGTATCTTCAGCAATATGGCCGCAATCACCTATCAAAGTTTAGAACTCCCTCTCGAAAAACCCTTTAGTGACCAGAACCCGCAAAACTTCTCTCAACTCTGGGCGCTGTTTACAATTTTTTTCAAATTAAATCACAGAATATTTCTCACAAAAATCATATCAATTCATCGCTACAAAGCGGCAGTTCCTTCCATGTTTATTTCAATTAGCAAAATTCACGCCAAACTGAGTTGTTCGCAAAGCACCTCCACTCACTTCCTCGGCATAGAACTCAATAGGACATCATTCAAATATGTTAATGTAAGTAGGAAACATACCCAAGCGAAATCGATGGAGAAAATTGAAAGGAAAAAAACTCGAAATCACCTCTGGCACGCAAGCCTTGCATACGTTTGCCTCTCGAACCAGGAACAACCTGTTGAATGAGAACCATTTCCTAATCGAGATTGTAATCCGTTTAGTTCAAAGGAAGTCATAATCCTTTGGTAATTAATAGTATTTCCGATCCTTACAATATGAGAGAGCTGCAGCTTGAGCTCACCGTTGAGGGGTTTGCCTGTGCATATTTGCCGCCTATCGATTATAATCGATTCCTGATGAGGTATTAGCTGCAATAAATGATGGAAGGATATGGATATCAGTTTTCAAATATCTGTTTGAATGAGGGAATGTCCTACATAAGCATCAGTGTAGGTATGTTCGTTATAAAGGTACTTTTAGTAGCTGTCACACGAATGCAAATGATTTTTCATGGTGCACCCATAATGACTCAGTTTTGTCAAGTTTTCGGTCACTTTTGGATTCGTATGTCGAGAGAAAAGGTGACTATATCGTGTGAGGGACCGGTAAGAACAATGCACTTAGATTTTGACAGCTCATGAGCAGAATGTTCCTTCAATTTTGACACTAACTATTGGAGGCTTAATGCACAAATGGTTTTGCCTTTAGCTGTCAAATTTGACAGGTGAGACAGTGCTGTCATTTATAGATTCTGCTACGACAGGACGGTACCTTGGGATCTGTACCACACAGCAACAAGTGCTTACAAGAACGAACTCTATGTATGAGGAAGAAGAAAGGATCACAGATAGTAACATTTTTCATCCTGCTTTCAACAATATCAGGAAGGTTACCGCAGGCGAGTACCTAGTCGATTGACGATCTAAAGTTTCTCAGCAAAACCAAGTAAAATCCTTTATACAACGAAGCCTCTGGCCTAAGAGGGTGAACCTTGCACTTCGGAAGGACAATAAACTTTTGGTCTTAGTGCATTTATTTTCGCGTCGCGCTACGTGAATACTTTCCCCATAAACGCAGCCTTATGCTTTTTTCTGTAACATGCTTTTAGGTAGAGTGGTCTAAGTTAGAAGGCCTTGTGACGATAGCCAGTCCTTTGCGGCATTGAGTTCAATTCTATTCCTAGCTTCCATCATCTAGCTTAGGTGGAATTGAAAGTTAACGCCGTACATCTGGTTCTTACAATCCCTTAGGAACGATTGTGTCTCGCTGTTAATCAGAACGAAAAGTAGAGGTCTCATAATAGATTCCTGTGGAACATCTTCGATTCGCTAGATACGCTTGTAACTTTTTTGAGTATAAGTATGAGAAGAAACGTTAAAGACAAGTCCAACAGAATTAGTGAAGTTATATGAACGCGATCCATCGCTACGATAAAGAAAATCTTCAATTGAATTCAGCAGGGCGGTGCTGCAGCTATGTTGTTGCCTAAGGCCTGGTTGAAAGCATGAATGTGCCAGCATGTAAGCAACTTAAGCTGCATATAGTCTTGGTTCCTGGTTCCAATTCAACAGGGACATCTGGCAGGCAGACTCTACTACTCATCCGAAGATGTTCTAATACAAATACGTACAATTGCATATTTAGAAGAAGAAGTTTGCTTTGACGTCAGCAGTACCCGCACATAATGTCCATGTGCTTCACCCTTAAGTCCATTTGCCTTACTTTTCTCCACCTAATAAGGACGACACAAAACCAAGTAAAACTTATTCAAAAGGAACACCCTCCCTCTTTATCTCCGAAAAGGGCATTTATTTTCTGCATTCTGATGCCTAACGGCACATTCTATTTATAAATATTCTCACACATTCCTTACGTTACATTCCTTGCAAACTGCAACTCCTTTCAACTGCTACTGCTGTTGCTGTCCTTCCGTCCTTTACAAAGTATCGATTGTCTTCAAAAGAAGAATCTCCTTTGGAATTTCAATCCTTTGTGTCGGTATGCACATACTCTCGATATCATATTTTAAAAATAAAACTGAATTCTCCTCTAATCGATATCCGTGATAGAAACAACAGCTCCTGCCAAATAAAACGTCACGTTACACGACCATGAAGGTCAGATTAAAACATAAAAAGAATAAAAATCCCACTCTTGGGAAATTTATTTTTATCTCACAAGATACAGGATACCATTTCTGAGATTGACACAGTCACAATAATACACACAGATACATAGATACATGTATTTTGTTAGCAATTAGACGAAGAATATCATTCAGGAGGGCACCATTGCATTTAAAGCTTTCTATGTTCATTTATTTCAATTAGGTAAAGTCGAAAGGACAACACGCAAGTTCTGTATGTATATAGTGCCAGGATAGACAACACTGTCTAATATGTGATGCGCGATGTCCTGTATGACCGTGAGATTATATTTTATTTAACTAGAAAGGTTTCCTGAGTTGTCCTTCTTTGAAAAGTTGTTGTTTGCTTCGCCCTTGCAGCTGTGTGTTTAAGTGTCCTTGCGTGCGTAAATGAGGGAGGGTCCACCAAATACACACACATTAGGGACTTGGGGATTTGTTTGTTCTATGTTTTCTTTCCAATTACTAGTACCGATAATGAGTATGTATAACATTCGATATGCAGGATAAAAATTATGACCAATAAAATTAGGCACCTATATCGATTGTGTGTTGTTTTTCTGTATGTCCTTTGACCTTAATTTTTATTTACATTTTATACTTTTACATACTTTCAACGTCAAGTGTTAAGCAACAGCATCCTTGGAGGGTATTTTTGATTTTACCTAAGTCATCTTCAGCAACAGCAAAAGGACGAAACAAGTAACAGGAAGAACAAAAGAGAAAGGGAAATACTGTAGAACAAAAAAAAACACTCGAAGCCAAATGGGGAGAGAACTTTGATTGAAATTATGACGTGACATGATAACCACAGGATTAGGTTTTTCTCTTAACTTGTTTTTTTTCCTCCTGAGTTTTGCGCTTCCAAAGAAAGGATTTCCATCTCAGTTGAAGAAGACAGTTTTTTGTGTGAAGGAGGAATTTTAAGCGATATTGTGAGGGATGAAGGCGCATCCTTTTAGGTGCAGGAATGAATAAATTTTTGGTATTATCTAATATTTATTTGGGACTTTGAATAATGTGAATTTATTTAAGAAATTTGACAGAATATTTTGGAAGATGGCAGAGTGCGATGGGATCATTATCGCCATCTAGAAGGTGACGCTCAAGGTTAGAAATTGGGTCAGAGTATACTGGGATACTGTGATAAAGAACGCGGCTACAAACTCACAGGGTTATATCGAGCATTGAAAGATCGCTTCACTTCAAGGAATACACTCTGGGGGCGTTTCTGAACATTGAGGGGGCGTTCAACAACATGAGCTCCGACGCGATCCTGAACAGCTCACATAAACACCGGACTTTGCAATTGGATTGCACAAATGCTCCAGTCTAGGATAATCTTCTCAACACGAGGAAATACAACCATCCAGAGAAGAGTCTGCAGAGGAACACCCCAAGGCGGAGTTCTCTCTCCGCTGATATGGCTCCTTGTAGTGAATGAGATCCTAGTAATATTGAAGGAAAACGGCTTTAACGTGGCGGCCTATACCAACGATGTGGTTATCCTGGTCTCGGGGAAGTTTCTTCCGGTTCTTAGTCAAAGACTCAATTTCGCACTGCAGCTAGTGGATAACTGGGTCGGAAGCAGAGGATTGGGAGTGAGCCCCTCAAAGACGGAGATTGTCCTCTTCACTAAGAAGAGACCCTCAGTTGAGTACCAGGGCATATAGATATCGAAGGAAACGAGAAGGCAGATGAGCTTGCTAATAGGACCCTTCCCTTTGTAGCAGCACAAGTAAGTTCTTTAAAGAAAAAAGAAGAAGATGAAGCCATCGACGCTGGGTTCATCTGGATACATGCGTAACGGCTAGAGCTCTATAGCCGGCATTTAGCAAGAAGAGATCATCAACTCTGGTTAAACTCAGTCGTCGTAAGGGCATTGTGATTGTGTCACTAGGCTTCACGCAAAGAGACTCGGTGTGCTGCATCATGACTATTGTAGAAGCTGCAGAGGCGGTGTCACTGTCCTGCCCTATCTGTTAGAAGAAAGAAAACTCTTGGCAGTCATTTCTTCTTGGAGCTGGAGGACTTAGGCTGAGCTGGTGGACCTCCTGAGATTTACATTACAATCTGGGTGGTTCTAACAACGGACCTTCTTACAGCGTTCTCAGGGGTAAATGATTGGGCACAATGGACCCGAATTGTGGGTCTAAGTGGGTCTTCTGGTCACAAGGCACCAATTTACCTAACTTACTAAAAAAGACCCAGAGCTCCCACTAGGGAAGGTAAGCTGCAACACTGTATACAGGCTCAGATGCCCCAGCTGTCCAGAGCTATCATCTCTTCTATACGCTGTCATGATATGGGCGGTCGCACTGGCAAAAAATGAGTGAAGTGGGAAGCTATCATCAGCTTATAGACTGAGCGCAATCAGCCCGTATTTTAGCTGAGATGGTCCCACTCCACATCCCCATGGAAGAGAGGGTGTACCTTAGGTGATCCTCGAACCAGCAAGAGACAAACAAGGACTAATGAGCAGGAAAGGGCAGCACTGGCAATGTTGTGGCAACCCAGGTGGGTCACCTCTGCAAAGGCAATAGTAGACTCAGTAGAAAACTCTTTAACTCAGTAAAACGGCCTTTTATAAGAAGATGACTCCCAAGAATGGATACTTCGTACAATGACTCCCAAGAATGGATACTTCGTACAATCTTCAGAGCATAAGTACAAACTTACTCACTAGTAGGAGCAGCTGTGGTACGCAACAACCGAGGGAGTAGAGTACTACATACATAATGCTTCTGCGGAGGTTTCTTAAGCATCAATCTTGGGAGCTCCCTATTATACAACATCATTTGTGATGGGGTCCTGCGTTGTCACTAGGAGTAAAAATGTTCAGTTTTGCGGACCATATCGCCCTAGTTGCTGTCAAAATACATTCACGAGATAGAGACAGCTACCAAGGAAGGAGGGGCTTGTATCTGCTGGGTTTGAATTTGAAACATTAGCTCTAGGAAGCAATAACCTACTTACAAGTAATGAGCGACAATTGCCTCTGAAAAAGCGTCACTGATGCAAGCAGCTCTTTCTCGAATACGTTCTGCCAAACTTTGGAGGACCTAATATCCGTTTGGGCAAGGAGGACTCTAGCGACGTCGTCGTTTATAGACTCCGCGCACTAAGTGGTGTTCAACAGGAAATCCTAGGAACAACTGCAACCATTCCTGGTGTCGAATTAGGTTTGTGAATCCTGCATGCTGGTAGCACTCGGGCTAGTAGTTTCAATGATGAAAAAAAAAATAAAAAATTCCATTTGAAATCAGAAAAAAATCAAAAAAAGGAATTCCAACATTTTATTGGCAATTTTGTATAAATATTCTAAGTGAATGAAATAATCGAAATTCATTTCTACTTTTCAACATCCCATGGGGCCGCCACACAACCGCACGAGGGGATACAATGAATCGAATTCGAGTTATCCCGCAGCTGTATCCTTGGTACGAGGAAATCTGTTTTTAATATCATGCTTGTGTGATTTTTCATTTATTTGATCCTTTTTTTTTCGTGGAATTTGCAATGTTGAATGCGCGATATTCGAAACAAGTAGTTTTGATTAGTTCGCCGCGCCCGTGAGGTAATGAATCAATTGCAACGTGAATTACGAATCATGGATGTATCTATCTATATATAGTGTTGTAGCTGTAGCTTGTCCAGCGTCCGGTTGAATAATGAATCACTTTGAGTTGAAGTATGATTCTTTTTTATTCGAGGTGGAATCATGCATTTTTAATGGGAAATTTAATTTCTCTTGGAGAAAAATCGTTTTCATAAGTGTATACTGTTTTATATTTAAAATAAGTAAGTGTACTTTTGAACATTTACGAGCGAATAAACAGTCAAGGACTAGAGCAATAAAATGGGATCGCTTCGAACTATCCAAGATTGCTCTTGCTCATCTCTGTCGATGTCCAATTCAGCTAATTAGCGTCTAATCGACATTTCTGTACATAGATTTGTATGACCGATGATTCCACCAGCCAAATTTTTCTTATCGACGAACCCATTGCGTTAGTAGTGTGCCTCATGTGTAGACTATCAGAAGCTCTAAGTGCACGAAAAACATTCCTCGAAAATCGCTGATTTTAGTTCTTTAAAAACATTTTCCCGAGCTAAGTCTTTTTGTGACAAAATGTCATACAATTCTAAACAAAAATGCTATAACAGATTAACACTACTTCCGCGTTATTTGTCAAACAATTGATAGACAAGAAAGTGCCTCTAAATGAATCAGCCTTCTCGCAATGACATAAGCCGCCATTTGCATAAATAAGAACATACTTTCAGAAGGTGTAAATCAGAAGCTAAGTTTTTTTGTGATAAAATGTCGAATGATCTCCAATAAAACTGCTATAACAGATTAACAGTATCTCTGCGTTATATGTCAAACAATCGATAGACAAAAAAGTGCCTCTAAATAAATCAGCCTTGTCGCAATGACATAAGCCGCCATTTGTATAAATTTCTTTACCATCACCTGACATACTTTGACACATCCTCTCAAAAGGTGTAATTCAGAAGAAATCTGTTTTGTCCTTTCAGAGCTTCCAACCCATTTGTTTCGCCAAGTGATGGAGGAATCCCATATATCCTTTTTGAAATATCGTCACTTAACTACAAACTTACTTAGAACTCACAACAAAGTCTATTGTCCTCAAGACAACTTGTAAAAGTCCAACTGATCGTTAAAAGATTTCCCAGGACTTTATTGCCCCTTACCAGTTTGTCAAAGGAGTAGCTACACAAAATCTCTCTGCAAGTGACTTGAACATTTTCCTGCCAAAAGACCTCCTTTCTTTCGAAACAATTAGCAACCATCGTCCTCAAGTAAATGTTCGTCTTTTGGACAAACTCAATAGTAGTCAGCCTTCCCCCTCCCTTACTGTCAAAAGTAAAAGAAAGTTTCATGACGATGAAAACTGATTCAAGATGTCAAAGGACACTTTCACATACAGCAACCAAGAGGAAAATTCCTTCTTGCTTTTTTAATAAAATTTTACAATTTCTTTGTTCGTCGATAAAATCGATGATTTTCATGAGCTCCTGCTGAAATATAATAATAAAGCACAGCAAGCAGTTTGGGAAATTTTACCAATTTGACATGGGAGGAGCAAGTTTAGTCCCGCAAACAGCCATTTTGAGGGGGGACAAGGAGCAGCCATTTAAAATGATATTCCATTGTGTACTTATAAATTGATTGTTGGTGTGGTAGCATACGGAGATTTGTTATCATCATTTTAGATTATATTGTCCTTTGACAGGAAAAAAAAGAGAGAGAAAGAGAGAGAGAATAAGAAAGTTGATAAATTAGTTTCGCCAGCGTCGCGTCGGAGATAAAAGCCATCGCTTGTTGTGTATAATTGCCTGGAAAAAAATTGTATTAAATTTTTCTGTATTCAAATGACTAATCACATAAAAACTCAGGGATTTTTTTCCTTCTTTCCTTTATGATGAAGGCAATTTGATTGAAGATGGAATGGGAATGGGCCTCTGAATGGGGGAGGACGGACCTATTCTCAAGAGAAGTCGCATATCCTGTCAGAGATTGTGTGTGTTGTTATGTGAACATTTGAATGGCAATTTGATTGATTTGTGCCGTAAATCTTAAAACAAATTTTCCTTGGCATTCATTAAAGAAAATGACAAGGATAATTGGATTTTTCAATTGGGGACTGTGTAAGTCATGTCTTTCTGAATTACGCTACCCATTGCTATTTTGTATTCTTCATGTCCTATTTATGTCGTACCAATTGTCCTCATCATATAACACAACCAGTGCACAAAGGCATAGACACTATCGTTCTCGCCCTTGGTAGATGCCTCCGTACAAGATTGAGAGAAGATATTTCTTCAGAAACTCGCTCCCTGAAAATACTACAATTGATTAAAATAAGAAATATTAAAAGAAGCAAAGATAGGGGCAACCTGTATATCGAAACATTCGATTCACCTTCGTAACGATACTCAAGAATGACCAGATAACAATGACATACTTTCCAACTGTCATATTTCAGCAGCTGTCAAAGTTAACAATGACGTCTAGCTGTCAAAATATTCAGTAAGGTTTGCCATTTCATTGTGCATTATTTCATGCTTGCCAAATGTGCGAAGTGTTATTAAAACAAATTGTCCAAAGACCGACTAAATAGTAAATTCGAAACGTGAATTTGGCAAGGATAACTTTAACCAGTATTTCAAAATATTTTATTCCCTTCGTAACAATACTAAAAAGTTGCCAGATAGCAAAAATACATTTTCCAATTGTCATCTGTCAGCAGCTGTCATACTTACCAATGACATCTAGCTGTCATAATATTCAGTGAAGTTCGCCATTGTTCTCAAAGTGAATTTTGACGCCACCGATCAGCTGAATTGCGTATCACCTCAGAGCCAACACGGCTTATTCTGCGGCAAACCGCACATAGTAATTTCAACAACTTTTCTGATCCTTCCTTTGAGCGTCAGAGGAGTTCAGGGTCCTTAGTGCTACTCGAATGTCTTTGAGTCTGTGGCTTCCGTTTGCTTTACTACGCGAGCATTCCTTCAGTACTGCCATATTTTTGGAAAACAGGGTAAATTCGAAAGGAGAAAGAGGAATACGAAAGTTGGTGAAGCGGAATTTGAAATCTAGGTGGCATTAGGTTTCAATGTAGATATCGTCTCCATGGGTAGTGTCAAAACTAACTTGGGAGAGTTGTGTGTGATTTTTGCATTCGCACGTAATTCACAGTATTTTTTGTGCATTCGTCTTGAAATAAATTTTGTGTATTTAGAGTGAATTATATGTCAGTTCTGTTACTGTGAAAATTGGATAGACATGACTGAGACTTAAGCATGGAAGCACAAAACCTCTACACCGTGGTCCCTCCTGCTTCAGACTTAAGTTCACAAAGCAGGATATTCATAGGAACTTTTGGTTTGCTAAGTTGCAGTTGCTGATAGTAGTCAGCTCAGATCAGAGTGGTTTGATGCTGATATACACAACATATGTAGGTTCAAGGACTTTGCTTTAAACTGGCCACAAACCATGAGGGGACATTGCAAACCTAATTGAACTAAGTAGAACAAGTATATGAATATGTTAACCCACTTAACCTGCGATTTTACAAGATCCTCTTTGCATTTAAATTCCAACACTTTCTAGGAGTGCAGTAGAGATTCTATTTTGTTTTTATTTTTATTCTTTTCTCCTTGCCACTTATATTTACGGTTCATCCTTGCAATAAAGTAGAAAATAGGGTTAAGCATCCTTTTTCTTAATCTTCTTC
This sequence comes from Chalcosyrphus nemorum, assembly GCA_949716465.1. Taxonomy (NCBI): domain Eukaryota; kingdom Metazoa; phylum Arthropoda; class Insecta; order Diptera; family Syrphidae; genus Chalcosyrphus; species Chalcosyrphus nemorum. Next base: position 78,133,297 of record OX454332.1, on the reverse strand, counting down.
TGCTTCTCCTTTGCCACTTGAAACGCGCGAAACAAAGTTCCTTGAGAAGATTGCCACCTCGATCCACTACCACCGCACCGCCACCACCAGCAGCACCAAAAGGATTACCCAGCAGCACCCGAACACCAACTATGATTATCTTCTCGAGAGTGTACATAAGTAAACAACAGAAAAGGAAAAGGCATGAAATAATCCCAGCAAATTCTGGCAATGTAAACAGTGTCAAGTGTCCTTCCAGTGCGCCTCTTAAGCAAAGCGTTTAAAGCGTTTAAAACTTTTTTCTATAATTGCCACATACATATGCACGAAGTAACTTGTTCCAAATTAAATTCAACTTTATCCAAATTTCTTGAGATGTAATTCTTGAAAAAACGCTCATAACTTCGAGGCATTTAAAAAAAATCAATAAGAAGCCGTGAATACTCTGAGAGAAAGGAAAGATACTTTCAAGTAATTAACGGAGACTTAATTATTCATCTTGGCAATCTGCTAGAACGAAACCAGAAACGTCGAGTCAGGGGATCTTGTGCTGGAAATGAATGCAAATATCCTGTCGGGTGGATGGAATAGCTATTTCCGGATTTATTCTGATGAGGGTTTCCCGTTCGCTGTTCATGATTTTACACTGATGTATCAGAGATTTGTTTGGGTTTTGCCGATAATTAAATTGGAACGAGTTGGTGTACGCGGAATTGCTCAAGGCGATGAAACTAAATAGAGTCCTCGGAAGAGAGTTAAAATTACCTGTAACACTTTGGAGCCTATTTCTGCCGAGTTAAATGAAGAACATGCCTTCCGGGTGGAGGTTGCATTCAAAACATACAGGAATGTCTCAAAATATAGGAATATTCAACAGGCTAGTGCCTGTAGTCTCAGTCAGGACTAGAAGTCTCAGTCAGGACTAGAAACATAGTTGCTATAGGGTGTTAACGGTTGATTCATTAAGAGGTTCTTTTTTTAAAAGAAAAAAAATTTAGAAAAAATTCAAATCTACAGAGTTATGTTTATTATCAACTGAAAGAACCCTTTTTGGCATTTCTATTTTAAAGATTATTTCTTTCAAATGTTGGCCATAACTGCCGTAATTTGAGTGCAACTATCGGCGTCAAATTCTACAATCTTACTCGTCCTATCCATGTAGGCTTTGGAATTTATGTAGTCTCACAGGGAAAGGCTTTTTCAGCTTTACTTGTCAAAATTTCGAAAACTCTGTGTCCCATATATAAAACAAAAAGGAGGTACATATAGAAACTGACAGAGGCAAATTGTCTAACGAATATCTATAGCCTCGGTGTAAATCTGTTTATGCGCTTGTTTCCCTCAAATCATTGCCCTCTTTTCCCCCCTAAATCATTACAATCTATGACCATCTGTTTAATAAGCCCTCTCGGCATATCCTTCCACTATACGCTGAACAACATCACCTTAGGTGCCTTTCCCTACATCGTTCATCGACAAATCACTTGCAATCGATTTGCTGTACCCTCATCCGACAAATATCAACAGAGATCCCGGACCAACTTTATTCCTCCAATCACTATGCCATCCGGTTGCAATTTGATTACGTCCTGTGCTCTCAGTTCCCGCAACCAAACGGATTAAAACCCCGAGCAGGCTTTGGCTTACCTAAATTCGAATCACTCGTTCACCCCTGACTAACCGCGAAAACTCCTCGCGAAAACTCCGCCGCGAATTAATGAATAATTAACAATACCGTTGCGAACGCACAGAAATTTTAATGAAAATTAAAAATTAATGCCAGCATCAATCGTGTGTTTATTTAGGTCTCACGTGGTATCCACAGTGATACACTTTACTTCCTTACCTTTCCGGCAGAGAGGGGATTCCTTTTAGTTCCTTTTTTTTTCTTCCTTTTTTTGTATTTTGTCAGTTGAAAGTTGATTGTCATGCAAAGAAGTGAAGATTGCTTTTGGGAGTGAAAATATGAATACAAATTTTGAAATGAGGTGGCAGTTGTTTACCTCTATTGTATAAGAACGAACCCGTAGGCAAATTCAATCAATTCAATTTCTCAATACACAATAAGAGCCTAGAAGACCATTCGAAAAAGGATAAGAGCGAACGAAAGAAGAAAAAGATTCAAAAGCCAATACAAGGAGAGAGGATATTCATTGGAAACTTTCCGGATCAATCGTAGATAATTTGCATACATTTCTCTCGGGCTATGCTGCCCCGGACTCGGCCAGGATATGGCTGGACGCAGGGCATGTAGAGCGATATGGAAATGTGAGTATTCAACCGAGAGAGTTATAACCAATTCATAAGTCGTTGCCGAGCTGGACATGAAGTGGGTTTGGAAAGAAAGGGTACACCCTCAGAATGTTACTTAGAGAGCATTCAAACCCTGTAGCTCCCACACTCAAGGGACTAGCAGGAAAGCAAGGTATAAGTATGCACTTCCATAAGGAAGAGGTTGAGCAGGGTACCAGCTGAGACGAACAAAGACAGGGTAGTTGCAAGAACAATACGTCATCAGACTCTTGATAAAGGCCACAGCTTGGAGTATCAACTTAAGGCGCTTAAGGTGCTTTTGTTGGAATAGCTCACTGTAGCCCTCAAACAGGACCAATCCATTTGCACGCGCTTAGCGAATTTCACTCAAACCAATTCCTCTTCTCAAGGAATTCCAGTATTAAGGGTCCTCAGCTTAGGCTTTTTTAGGAAGACTGTCGCTGATTTGTTACTGACGTTAGAGACTAGCCTTCATCTTCATCATCTTGAGCGCCAAGCCCTACTTACTTACTTGAGTCCTTTAACCCCTCGGGGGGCATAGGGCATCAAGCCATCTTGTTCGTAGTTCTGCAACGCGTTTGAGCTCTCTCCAACTCATCCCCAAAGAGCTCGTTTCCTCCTCGACGTTTGCCTAGGGCGTCCCGCTGTTCTGCCTGCTTGGGTGAGTGGATTCCACTGCATAGCATAGGGTGCGTCCAATCCACTGCCACTTTCTCCTTCGTATGGTAATGTTGATAGGTTCCTGGCCCGTTCTCGTATAAAGCTGTTCGTTGGAGATACGGTTCGACCAAAAGATCCTCAGGATGACTCTTAAACATTTGTTTACAAAGGCTTGCAGCCGGCGTGTGTTAATGGTGTCCACTTTCCAAGTACTGCACCCATGAAGCAGTATCGATTCTACGTTGGAGCGAAACAGTCGTAGCATTGCTTTTCTAGATGGTGGACAGCATGCCGAACGCAGCTTTGGCCTTCCCGATTCTGCTGCACACATCCAGTTCGGTGCCCCCACGGTTTGCCGTCAACTTTCTAGACTTCCTGTCCGGCAATGTTAAGTTGAGTCCTGGTGTTAGAAGTGCTCAGGGCTTTTGGCTTTTGTGAATCAATGCCAAGCCCTAGCTTCTCACAATTGTTGAGATGAGCAATCTCTTAAGAACCCAACGCAGGTCTTCGTCCTTAGAAGTCGAGCAATCACGCCGGGAAGTTCATTTCGTGACATTCAGTGTGACATAGTTAACATACTAAACGTATGTGCCTATTTGCCTATGTTCTGTATCCCCTTCTGTATCCGAGGGTCTATAAAGCGTCTACGTGCTACCATGTGCTTAAGCTCTCCCAACTCTGTTTCGATTGATGTGCTTCCTTCTCTACTGCTCTCTATCATGTTCGTTTCGGACTGTTGGGCATAGCGTGGCATCTGACCAATTCTCTTCCTTAATCCTAACACGAGTTAGGTATACGCCATGACAACGAAGAACGCCTTGCCCATGTTTGTGCATAAAGCCTACTCAAGCCAGCTCTAGTCAGCTGCTTGCCAACTGACAGACAAGTAACATTCAAGGTGTTGGTTAGGTCGTGGCTATCCGAAGATACCTTGAAAAGGATCGACGAGAAAGATGAACGACGATGACAAGTTGAAAGTCGAATAGCGGGAAGGATCGAGCTAGAGGCTACAGAAGCAGCAGACAGATACAAGGCACTTTGCTTACGAGGTCAACTCCAGCTCAACATGACTTTGGTATCGAAAACACTTTGATTCCCAATCTATGTATTCCCTTGTCAACGAGACTGTTCCTCTCGGACCATTCAAATGGCAATACATCCTTTTTGCCGTTTGTATTCGGGGCGGGACACGATTTGATTATGTAAAAAGGTTGGAAACATACGCCCCGGCTTCGTGAGTGGCAGCCACATGTTAGATGGTCTTATCGAATTGATTTGTTATTTTGCGATTGAGACACGTTCTTCTGGTTCAATGATATCCCCCGTCTGCACACACACTGCTTATGTAGCCAAATTGATATGGACGTGGTCGTCGTGAACGTTTATCCAATCCCATCTTTGGTCTTCCTCCATTTAGAGCTCAAAATCGAATTTGAAAATTAGTCTTATGTCTGACCAAAATGGACAATCTCCTTGATTAAATATAAATCATGAACTTCTCATAGAAATTGTGTCAGAAAGTAGTTGGTAATTGCCATCAAGGATGATGGCTCCTTACAGAGGAGAACTTGCCACATTGTCTTGATTTGATTTGTGGTTTCTGTTGGCCATGGCAGGCATCAGTTGAGACGTATTTTCTTTCCATCAAAATGTTAACGATAATGATTTGCATGGCATCAAGTATTTATGTTTACACGCACATACTTTCGACTCAACTTGCCATACTGTGTCGCCAAGTAAAATTTTGAGGTTGGCTTCTTTACGCCAAACCGATGAAATATGCAAAATATTTCGACGTAAAAAAGGAATTTTTTTTTTTAGGCATTTTGTTCCCCTTTAAGGACTATCACGTGTGCTCTGGAGGGATAATCCATAAAAAATCATCCACAAAAGGGAGGTTTTTGTTTTTTTTTTTTTTGCTTTTTGCTTTTTGCTTTTGGGGACTAAACATTTTTGAGTGAAGTATAATTCTATTTCTGTCAGGAGTATGCATGTGAAAGGCTCTAGAGAATGGCATATACTCGTATGAAACCCTTTTGAAGTCCCGTCCCGGGTTGTAAATTATTTAAGTAAATGCTTTATGTGTTGGGATTTCTATGGCAAAAGGACACATGTCCGTCCCAATCGATGTGGTTCCGGTATTGGAGAGATTTTCCAAAATAATGTTTGAAATATTTTTTCGGAGAGTTTTCTTTTAGTTTTTAAATATCTAATGAGGTTGATGGCCACAACCGGTGAATACTTAATGAAGTTGGCATTTCGAACGATTTAAACGTTTGTCATGGCGAGAATATGAAAATATTACGAGAGGGCAATTTGAATTGGCACAAATCTCTGTTCACTCATACTTCTATCTGTTTAACTACGTAGTCATAAATTTTTGTTTTGATTTTTATGTAAAAGAACCGATAACAACGAGGAAAGTCTGGAAAATTAAGGTTTTGAAAGTCTATTATAATATTTCATACCCAAAATGTAAATTTTTATTCAATAAGTGGGCGTGTACTTGACGGGATTTTGAATTTCTTCCTCCAATAAAGGGTGACCAGATAGCAATGATACTTTTTTCAATTGTTATGTTTTAGCAGCAGCCAAAGTTATTAATGACATTCAGCTGTCATAATATTCAAAAAGGGTTGCCATTTAATCGTGCATCGTTTCACAATTGCTGAACGGGCGAATTTTATCCGAATTTCGACTCAGTTGTAACGCAACGTGAATCTCGTCATGAGGTCGGTCGTAACCATGGCTTTAGTGTGCAGGCAATTGGTCGCACTTTGGCAAAGATTGAGCGTGAGTACACTCTTTTGGACCTCAAGCCAGCAACCAAACAGTGATTGGTGCGAAAAGAAGAAAAATTGACAAATATTGACTGGTTGGTGAGGTTTATGGCCTAGCAGCATCTTTGGACCTTATTTCTTTCGACATGAGGAAGGAGATGCTGTCAGTCAATAGTCTCATGTTTAGAGCAGTGTTTGTCGACTCTCTAAGGCCAGACCTTGATATATTCTATATATTTTTCCAACAAGCTGTTCCATACAAATGACACAACGCTCGAAGTTGTAAAGAAGAAATTTGCCGACTGCGTCATCCCACGGCAAAAGTTTATCGAGTTGAATAAAGTTGACGTGAGTCAATGACAATTCGGTCACCACTGTGGTACCCTACTGTTGAGCTTCTTCGTGTCACTCTTAGCAGTTTGTTGGTACATATATGCGGTTATATTAGGTTAGGAAGATAGGTGCCTTGTTGCCAGAAAGTCACTACCCACTTAGACCCACAATTCGGGTCCATTGCGCTGAATCACTTAACCCTGTAAACGCTGTAAGAAGGTCCGCTGTTAGAACCAATCAGATAGTAATGTGAATCTCAGGAGGTCCACCAGCTCAACATTGCCTAAGTCCTCCAGATCCGAGAAGAAATTACTGCCAAGCGTTCTCTTTCTTTAACAGATTGGACAGGACGGTCACACAGCCTCTGCAGCTTCTACAATAGTCATTATGCAGCACACCGAGGCCAATGACACAATGGCCGGTAATTACGCCAGAAACGCCCGTGCGTTATGACGACTGAGTTTAACCAGAGTTGATGATCTCTTCTTGCTAAAGGCAGGCCATAGAGCTCTAGCCGTTACGCATGTATCCAGATGAACCCAGCGTCTGTTTGCACGATCGATGGCTTCATCTTCTACTTTTTTCTTTAAACAACTGACTGGTGCTGCTACAAAGGGATGGGCCCTCCTAGCAAGCTCATCCGCCTTCTCGTTTCCTTCGATATCTATATGCCCTGGTACTCAACTGAAGGTCTCTCCTTAGTGAAGAGGACAATCTCCGTCTTTGAGGGGTTCACTCCCAATCCTCTGCTTTAGACCCAGTTATCCACTAGCTGTAGTGCGAAATTGAGTCTTTCACTAAGAACTGGAAGAAACTTTCCCGAGACCAGGATAACCACATCGTCGGCATAGGCGGTCACGTTAAAGCCGTTTTCCTTAAATGTTACTAGGATCTCATTCACTACAAGTATCCATATTAGTGGAGAAAGAGCTCCGCCTTGGGGTGTTCCTCTGCAGACTCTTTTCTCGATGTTTGAGAAGATTATCCTAGTCTGGAGCATTTATGCAATCCAATTGCAAAGTCCGGTGTTTATGTGAGCTCTATGCAGGCTGTTCAGGATCGCGTTGACGTTCTTGAACGCCCCCAGAGTGTATTCCTTAAGTGAAGCGATCGTTCAATGCTCGATACAACCCTTGAAGGGCTGTTTCTACAGATCTGCCGCATATGTACGCATATTGTGGTTTAGATAGGTAGTTATCGCCGATCACTTTTCTCATGTGTACATCTATTAAACGTTCCAATGCTTCCAGCATAAAAGACGATAGACTGATAGGTCTCAGGTCCTTTGCGTTTGTGTGGCTCGCTTGCCCTGCTTTGGGAATGCGGTTAGTTAGGCAATATACTTGTTGTTGATCATATGAGCACTGACTTTTGACAGGCCGATACCACCAGTAGTTTGAAAGTTAGACCCTGTACCCAGACTGTATAGTCTGCTTCGTTCATTAACGCTCAGTACTAAAAAGGATCTGTGAAGAAGGAACTATGCTTGAGGAACGTTATATATAAGCCTCATAGGAGACAGAATGAACATTGCCTAAGTAAATGTCTCAGATGCATTGAATTTGGCCACAAAGGAGGTTAGTTCTAGAGCTAGTTCGAACGCTTTAGGTAAACTAAAACCATGTGGACAAAAAGGTGACATTCTGTTCCTACTTTGGTCTGCAGCTTTCAAGGCGACAACTATACATATTGATCAATTATTAACTGCTTACTTGGTAGAGTTCTAAACGACTTCCTTTATCTAAAACCCAGCATTAAGAAGAGGCATACTCTTATGTCTCAGCGTAGGCAATAGGTCCTGTGATTATACACTGCGTGTCGTTTCCATCAAACTCAAAAATTAATCACACACTAAAGGTAGTAAAGTCAACATAACACATGTGACACATTCCATCAATAACTTAACTCAAACTTTATTAGTACCCACTACCCGGTTCGGTTGACTTTATTTATTCATTTCACCTTCCATCTGCTTGCGTGAATTGTAGACGACAAGAGCATTAACAATTCATCTAGGGTAAACCAACTTAATTAAGCCCCCGACTTTCCAGTCGAAAATGTAATTAAATGCAAAATACAAGTAAAAATGTCCCCAGGACATGCACACACACTGATCTGCTGTGCATTAATTTAAGATGCTCATTGTTGCGCGAGCACTACCATTAATTAAGTTGGGATACGCTCTGAACTCAACCCCACTTCGGCATGAAATTATTGTGACATTTAATAAAGTTTACTGCCACTAATTTAACATTATTAAAAGGCGCATAATAAAACGATTAAATAAATACGAAATCTCTTGAAACAATCTAGAACCCATTAAAGAGGGAGATCCTATAGATAGTCGTCTATCGGCGCGTTCCAAGGTCGATATAGCAATCAAAACTATTGAAATTGAATTTCGCATTTTAATAGAATTTCATGTTTACACTGGGAGTAATAGTCGCCAAAGATTACACCCCATAGATAGGACACAGATACGTGTAGATACTTCTGACAGCTTAAAGCGAAATTTCCTGCTCTCATTGTTCGCGCACAGTCTCCGAACTCAATAAACTTCTGTTTCAATTAAATTTTATTATCGTCCTGGGAGGATCTGGAAATTATTACCAAACACACACGCACACGCACACAATTGCATTTCGCTCGAATACAAAGACTGGATACAATGGGAATGGTTATCCTTTTTTTTTCTTTCTTTTTCAAATCATGGGATAGGCAATCAGGATATAGATTTTTTCAACTTTCTTTGAAGAGAGGTTTTAAAGGTTTCGAGGTGAAAATACAAAAGTCAAAGGCCAACGCATATCCTAATGAGATTCACCTGGCGTGCTGCGGCAATAATGTCGGCGCTGTGTCCTTGATTTATTCGTGTAATTTCTGTTCAGAGGCCATAAATTGATTGTAATTTGTTTGTTTGTCGCCGCCGTGGAGGCGGAGTGGTAGATCATTTCACTTGGTTAAGGGCAGAATTTGCGGTTAAGTGTTTGGCTTTTAATCAGTTTGAGATCTCGTGTAAGCACACGTGGCTCTGACAAATGCCTCGGTTTTTTTTTTTGGATTTTTTGGGGTGTGGATATTGAAAGTGTTGATGTAAATATTTTGCTGCTTTAATCAAAGGAGATTGGGTGTGATAAAGAAAGGAAGTGGGTTCAACATAAAAGTGAAGGATTTAATATGAAAGGCTGAGTTGGGGATTAACGCTAAGAGATTGACTGTAGTTGACACTTTTGAAATTGTTTTTGGGGTTTTTCACAGATAATCTTTGCAAAGGATATGGCAACGAAGACACCGAGGAACACTTCCTACAAGCTGCTCTATCAGAAGAACCATCTTGGTAGAGATCCTCTTTGAAAGCATTCGAATAAGCCACCGAATGCAATCCTGAGTTCCTTCAGGGATACTTTTAGGGAAGCAGTGCAAGAAGCATCGTCTCTACACAACTAAAATCTGAGCCCAGGCTGTATTTATAGACCGCAGCTACCCTAATCAATCTAACTTAACCTAGCCAATGACATTCCCAGCTTTCGACCAGGACTACAACACTGTTGAGGAGATGACATGCTAAAATTCGTTTGACTTTACATCTTCTTTCCTTAACGTCTTATTACTTTGAGGACTCATTACCCAGCAAGACGAGTTCCTCATTGCACCATCGGTGAAGGTCCTTCTTTCAAACTAAGTACTTTGTCTAGTCCTTTGTTTCCCACTCTGCGTAACTTGAGAATATGACCATGACATAGTCTAATAACTAGTTGATTGTGGATGCTGCCAGATCCTCTTTTGGAAGATTAAGGATTCTATGGTTGTTTGGAACACCATCGCGCTATAACCTAGTTATAGGGTCTAATTGTCTAAGCAAGATCAAGATTACAACAAGGGAATCTCGTCATTGCCACCATAGTACCCATCGATGTAGTTCCTTGAACCTTATAAAGTAGTTTAATTCCCCGCCGGCCATCAGACCAGCTAGGAGAGTATAGGAGATATCACCGTGTTTGGATGAAGTCCTGACTTCTTGCAGAGGTAAGCTATACTAAGCTTTTGACTTAGTTCAGGATCAAGCAACACACCTAGGTCTTTAGTTCTGACTGACCTTAAGCCGGGGAGATGTAAACGCTCCTTTGCCTTTTGTAATAAAGAGCATAAGTTCAGTTTTCCTTGGACAGACACTGAGTGCAATATTGTCAAAGGTTTGCTCTCTATAGTTCAGGGATGACTGCAGGAGATATCTAAGATCATCCGCATACATGATAACCGGACTCATGGACAGGATTTTATTGACTGTCCCAAGCCGTAATAGAAGAAAAACCACCGTAACCTAGGGTGTATCTCTATCAACTCTATCAACAGGTACATATGCATGCTAGCATTGCTGTTGGCGCTGGAGGTGATGGACTCTTTACGGATAGTCGCAGCCCGTACTACGAAGTTATGCCCGACTCCATGCTCTAAGCATGTTTACGTGCTAAACCACCGCCCTCCAAAACTGTCCTGTTTCCCCCTACGGTACCGCCGATCAAGGCATTACTTCGTAGGGGCAGGTTTTTGACGTCATGTCTTCTTCGTTATGTTGCAGGTCTCTGTTCTTCCTCGGCCCTTTGTGATTGGTTCTCCAGCCTTGGCTCCCGCATTATGCTTGCAATAATGTTGTTGGCAATTACACAAGCTTTCCTTCTTGAGAGCATGAAACCTATTAGGCGCCTTGGAGTTACCGCATTTCCAATCTCTCGTTCTAGGGTGTTTCACGCAAGCTCATATTTTTTCCACTCTACAAGGACGTGGTCCGCGTTTTGGACTTTCCCTTCACAGTGCCGGCAGAAAGGATCATCTGCGTTATTGTATTTGTGAAGGTATTCTCGAAAACTTCCATGTCCTGTTAGGAATTGACTGAGGTAGTAGTTTACCTCCCCGTGTTTTCTTGTGGTCCACTCTTCGATATTTAGCAGCAGTTTGTAGGTCCACCGGCCGCTCTGATGGTGCTTCTTTCCTCGTTGTCGCTATTCTGCATGCATGCTGCTACTCTGACCTCCAGCTGCTTTAGTCCTCCAATATTGGGCATTAGCTTGTATGGGCTAGGTGTTCTCTAAAGTTTAGCCTATGGTCAAGCAGTACTCTCAGGTACTTTATGTAAGGCTTCGACTCGATAGTGTGCTCGCCTACCTCTTTTGTCAGGCACTCAACTTTCTTGCGGCTGCTTATGAGGACGGCCTCCGTTTTATGTTCTGCCAGTTCCAGGCCTGATGAACGAAGCCAGTGTATTGCAGTGTTGCGTCACTTCCTCTAGTGTTTTAGCCACAACAATCACTGCTGTATCGTTAGCGTAGCCGATTATATGTACTCCTCTTGGTTTACGGATCTGTAGTACCCCATAATACATAAGGCTGGACCCAACACTGATCCCTGTGGTACTCCTCCTGTAATTTTATATGCTTTAGGCCCTTCCTCCGTATCATAGTTGAGGGTCCTGTCTTCATAATAAGGCTTTATTATTCGGCACAGATACTAAGGGACACGCATGTCCCTCAACGCTCTCATAATGCAGCTCCATTTGGCAGAGTTGAGGGCATTCTTTACGTCGAGGGTAACGACTGGCGAGGGTTGTGCATAGTCACTGTCAATTGGGTATTGAAATCTTCTTCGACATGGACTGGGATTAGACAGATATGCAAACCAACTTCAACTCCATCCTTCCACTCTTTGAGATCAACTTCCTTTCAGTCTGCTGATAGATAGAACCATTACAAAACGTCTGTCTACTTAGTTCTTCAAATAGTTGTGCATTCCATTAAACAGTCCTGATTGATGGGCGACATTTAATTCCCAATTCTCAAATTTCAATTAACGCAATTAACTAACTCGCTAAGCGAACATCCTAGGTCTCAGCGCACAATAAATATACAACCCCCATTGGGATAATTATGCAAGCACCCCTATGGTGGCGCCATTAAAACACGACCCATGACTGGGAGCGCTGTTTTATAGTCTCCATAAAAAAAAAAAAACAAAAAAAAAAACGAATCCATAAATTATGTATATCGAAATTGAACTAAATGGCCATTCGCCGTATATGATACGCATCCTGCACCACCACACCCTCTAATTGCCGACCAACAACGAACATTATCACTATTTACTCTCGATTATCCTTGACAACAAACACTGAACTTTTCAAAAGGTTACTCGGACTTTGATCAATGGGACTGATAGCTATGTATGTCCGTCTTGTTCCGCCTCATCCTTATTTATTTTGTTGTTTACCCGTTTCATTCTGCATATCTTTGCTGGAGCAATTTATTTTCATTGAAAGCTGTCGTTATGAAAGGAGAAACTCATCTGGAATACTGCAACAGTGTGTGTGTGTTGTGACATTCAATAAATCTGTCAGAGTTCCTTGAAAAAAGGTTCAGTTAAATATGTTTGTCCATTATTTTTCCGCATTCATGTGCTCTCCTCTGGCTTCTCTGGTTTCTGTGTGTCCCACTCTGGTGGGTTTATCTATCGCAGATTTTAGTTCAAATGTCATGTGGTTATGTGTCTGACGAGGAAGTGCAGATACATACATATAAAATAAAGGAGTTGAAGGTTTTTTGACATTTTGTTGCTGGATGCGCATGTGGTTGCTCCTATTCAAATGCTAGTTGGAACCAGTTTGGGGAACCAATTTATTAAGCTTTGAAACTGTGATGATTCGTCAAAGGACTTGTTATTCCTGTTTTTTTGATATCTTTTTTTTGTTCAACTAAAAGATTGCAAAGAGTTTTATCTCGAATGAGATTTGAAGCAGTTGACACAGACAAGTCAATCATAGTAATTGCCTTTTGCTTCCTGTGTCCTTATGAAGTGGCTGGGAGCTATGGAGAGCACGCCAAACAGATGATGTGATGTAGGTACTTATGATTTATACTATAAAGCACCACGAAGCAGTGTGGCGAGAGAAGGAGAGAGAAGGGGATAGGTAGGGGTCTTTTCTTTTGCATTATAATTCGCAGTATTTTTGTTGACGCAGATGTTGGAGAATTCTATGTACTAGTTATCTGAGGCTGGGTATCGGATGTCTTCGCTCAGTGGTTAGTGCGTTGAGCTACTAGAGAGAATGCCAGGAAGAGTTTTCCCAGTAAATTCTCATGTGACCAGGCCCAGAGCCCTCTTTTTATCTGAGGGGACATCTTTCAGACACGCTTACGTGATATTCATCATAGATCCCCGATGAAGCACTTTGCTGCTTCGTTCCTCCACATGCGTCCGGGTATTCTAAGAAAACTGAGGCTATCCGAGGCTGCTAGGACTTCACGTGCTTCTGATGCTGGCAGCACACCCACAAATCTGCTGTGGTCCTTCTATATCCCCAGGATCAAGTGGGATTCTACTTTAATCGTATAGAGAGCTCTCGTGCAGCTCCGCTTTACATGACCCTTATTTTCCTGCATGTGCTTGCCGTCGTTCTTTACCCAACCAGGTGTTTGGTTATGCTGGCCGAAAGAAGCCCATAAGCGGCATCTCAGATGGCTTGTGAGCAACTGGTCATTACTATTGGAGGCATAGGCGCTCAAAGGTCTTCTCGGTGCCTCATCGGTGTCCGTCGATCTCTTCCGATTGCAGCCTCAATCATCTCATATTTTGTCTGTGGTTTCGCTCCGCATAATATCTCCTTTAGTCTTTTTTCAAAACACCCCTTCCCGTGTGATTTTCAAAGCTGAAAAGTGCCATAGATACTCCCCGTAGCATTTAGTCAAAAGTACCCCCCTGAAGCCATCCCTGCAGAATCACCATACCCCCACTTCTCGTGAAACTTTTGCTTACTTCTGCTCTCATCTAATCCTTAGAATTTTGTCTTAAAATTCTTCGAATCAAATGAAATCCTAATTGCTTCGCTTCAAGACAGATTTGTTTTCCAGTTTCCCATTTGTTTAACGGAAGTAGGTAGCTCCTTTTGGGTAGTATTAAGAACCAATACAAGCGTGTGCCAAGTAACCGAAACTAATTGGAAAATAGCCTTAAAAAATTCTTCGAATCAATCGCACTTGAAGGACAGGCAAAAGTTTGATGCGTAAATCCCTCCCTCAAGTCAAAAATTACCCCAAAAAAAAAACTCGGTATATATGATTTTCTTTTATCTTCTTTTGGTGTCGAATAGAGAGAAAGAAAAAAAAAAACAATCTACAAGCGTTGAAACTGACAAAATAAAATTCACAATAAATCAATCAAAAGTTTTAGAACACACAAGGATAATAGAAATCTCAGTCGACACATCTCTAGTATCATCACCTCATCGCATCGCAATTTCCCAAGCAACCAAGACTGAGCTTTAATTCAATTTGACATCCTGACAAAAATTCAATTTATATCAAAACAACACACAGAGGGAGGAAGAGGGAGAGGGAGAGAACAAGGATTCACGCCATATGGTGTGGCAGGCGCCTTCCCACCTACTGTTGTCCGGACCGACCTAATTGACTCATGAATTCGATGCGAAACGCCTCAATTAATGATAAAGTCTCCAGTTCCATGATGGAGATGGAAATAATGATGTTGAGCTTAAAGGATACCAACTGACGACTGACGACTAAATTCACATCAATTACTCGATTAACATTGGCTGAGCTCAAACGGGGACTATTATGCAAGGATAATACCTTTCGGTACCTGGTTACGGTCTGAGATTGTTGTCTTATGGTTTACCATCGTCGTCGAGTGCTCTTGCAAAGTCCTGCGAAAGTTATTATTAATTAGGAAAAATTCTTCAAATCGACTAGTAGTTTTCTTCTATCTATCAAATATCGTTAGTCCTTTTCATCGAAGAAACTTTCCTGAATACCCTTCGTAATTGATAAACAGGGAGTAAGTGGATAACAGCAGGAGCATAATAGAGGTTTCTTCTTAATTTGTGTGCGGGCAACAGGCACAAGTGGTTCTATTTCAGCCAGGACATGGATACAACTTGGACTTTGAAATTTTTCAGAAGGGTTTTTTTTGGAAGGACCAATGGAATGTTTGTCAAGCAATTATTTGCACATCACGAGCTACACGTGTTCGATGAATTATTCGCACTTGAATTGGTTCTATTTATACATTTGGGTCCACACTTATCCTTTGGAAAAAAAAAATGTTTGACCCTGTCTGTAGGAGTATTGGAATATTTTGTTGCAAAAAGTTCAAAAGGAATCCATGACTCATATACATACAATGGAATAAAAGTTTTGATCCGATAGATAGTACATACATTTTGAAGATGTGTATCCAATTTATCCCTTTTCTCATGTGCGAAGTGGGAGGATTGTGTTCTATCATCAGCTGCTTAAGGAAGAAGTAATGAAAAGGTGACACAGGTGACTTCTCAATCGAATTTCACGGAAAAGTGTGAGATTTAAAGTAACAACTAATGCAGGATTCTTTAGTATTGTCCTTCGATCTGTAATGTCTTATATTCCAGTAATATTTAGGCCACATTGGCCTGGATATGACACGGTTCCACACCCTCTGCCATATACTGTAGATGGTGCGGAAACATGTCACCGCCAGCGGAACATTTACCGTCTCCGCAAGATCCTATCGCCGCCTCACTAGTTCACCAGCTCCCCTCAATGTAACGGTGGCCAGGTACCCAAAGGATTTTGAATCGATGACCAAGCGGAGTGAGTTCTTCCTTGCACTGTTCTACGAACTTCGAGGATGCAGTGACGAGCATAAGGGCCTTGATAGAGGCTTGGCTTTCAAGGAGAAAAGCTATAATGCTTTGAAGTGAGATAGTTTTCTTAAGTTGACGTCAATCCTCTCGTACGTTCCTCCGTCTGGAATACACTGCACGAATCAGGAAGCTGGTAGGACAGAGTTTGTTGAGGGGAACAGACCCATTATGTTGACATGTTTACTTTCCTCAGCATAGGCCACCAGGGTAGCGATCTATAAAAAAGTATAGGACGTATCAGTGCAGTAAACAATACCCCACCTTGCGGTATTCCTCTTAAGGCAGATATTGTGGAACTGCTGTCTGTTTTGTCGATAGAAGGGATTGATTTAGAGCATTACGTATATGTGTGTCTAAAATACGTTCCATTATCTATAAAAGGAAAGAAGATAAGCTGATGGAAGGATGGAAGGATGGAAAAGCTCTCCCGCTTTTGGGATAAACCCAGCACAAGACAACACGAATAGGTCCCCAACACAGGGGAACGTCATTTAGGATATTGCAATTTCTATAGACTAGACACCTGGTCCCATATTTTTTTCCAGGGTATCGGATTTCTAAGGAGAGCAGATGCTAATAGCCCAGAAAGAATGCCAGGTTGATAATCGCGCGTCATGAGAAGATGGCAGATAAACAATCTCATTTTTGCTTCTTGGAAAGCGTGTTAGCATTTAAAGCTCCAGGAACTCATAAGTAGAGTCCGTTTATGTCCCATATTGCCTTTTAAAAAAAGGGTACACGGAAGTGTTCCTTACGCATGATCTTACTGACTGACAGTAGTCCATCAAAGCCAGGGATTTGGTCCTTTTAATGGATTTATCTCGTTCATCTCGTATTTTAAAGATATCCCTACTAAATAAGACCACATCTAGGATTCTAGCTATTTCTAGGGTCCTAATCTCGTCGTCTAGTTCCTCAACTGCTAAAATTTTCCGGTCGGGTCTTTGAATTGGTAATATGGCTCACGTTTCATAGTATTCATCATGTGATTGAATTTCACCCTTAGCATTATTCATGGTTGATGTCCGAACTGACTGGGGAGAGTTGTAGGTACATATGTGATTATCGTATAATTCGTAGGTTACAGTTACCAAGTTTAGGGTCGAGCCTCTGAGTGGCAAGTAGGGGTAGAGATGCCGCCTCTTCAAATTTTCCATCATTGTCCTTAATGTTTAATAAAATTCTGTTGCCAAATTCAACGCAGAATATCCACTTTTTGGTTAGATCCTACTGTACCCAGTCTGTCTAGGAATCTTATCCTCCTCTTCAAAAACAAAGTTGAGGCTTTACCACACTTTCAAAATCAGTAGTTTCAACTAAACAATCACCTGGTTCTGGATTCGATTCACTGGTAATGCTCATCACAATTAAATTTTCAAATATTTACTTCTTTTCCAGGACCACTTGAACCAAACGATAGGAACAACAAAAATCAATATCTTATGAATTTTCTACAAAATATACAAAAAAAAAAAAAATACATTCATCTTATATTTACCTTTTACTTCAACGAAAAAATAATTATTTTCTACGAAAGATTTTAAAACCAAAATAAAAGGAAAAATCTTAATTTTACACCAAGGAATGAACCAACAACTGAAATGCGGACCAAACGGATTCTTTCCAATTAAATAAACTAAATTTTTTTTTTAAATTATTTTGCAAAGGAAAAATTAACCACTAGTTGCCAATAATTTTAGTAAATATTTTACTACAAAAGAATATATACCTAGAATCTAAAGTGTACATAAAATGGGAAAAAAGTATAATTGGTAAAGCTTTAAAAACGTATGTCAATTAATAAGTTGTATACTAAGAAAAATTAAACAAAAAAATATATATCTCTAGTTAAAATTAGTGATAAATTTATATCTATAAAAAAGTGTAAAGAAATATTTAATTTTTTTTTGTGTGTAAGAGGTGTAATTAATTTGATTAACTGGAAAAATTTAAATTAAAAAATATTTTACAAAAACAGAAAAACAGGTAAATATTTTACAAAGAGAAAACACTATAGAAACACAATTTTTGTTTCCTGTTTATCTGTGTTAAGTGTCCGTGCGATTAAATGTATTTAAATTGTTTTTTATTTTTTTTATTTGAATTTTTTTTAAATGTAAGATGTGTTTTTATTTTTTGCAACTTAAATAATTTTGATATTTAAAAAGACAGAAATGATCGAATTAAATTCACAATCGAGTCGCACTTTGTCCACAATCCCTTATCTTGGCCTTAGCTTAGAATCGGGCTGCAAAAAATTGACTTGGGAATTTTTGTAAAGTATTTAGAAGACATATGTACTACATTCAGACACTAAATGGGTGTAAAGATGCCTATCTATGTTATCAGCAGCAATATCTCTGAAAGGACACGCACAACCACTTCTGCTGTAGCTGATTGGTTTTTATTTGTAAGTTTTGCTAATTTTTTTTTAATTAATTTAACATTAAACATTTTTTTGGGCTCACAATTTTGTTTGATTTGCTTTTGCATGTGCACGATATTTTTTTTTTTCTTTTGTTGTCCTGTTTAGCATTTATGGTTAAGTTTGCACTTTTTTTTTTTGCAAAGTATAGCTTGTTCCTTAAATATTAAATATTTTTGCTATTATTTTATTAACGTGTGTGTTACACTCTTAAGCATCTTGCTAACCCCTTGATCATACACATCATCACGTCGGTTCTGTGCTTGGGAGATTGAGCCTCTTTTCGATGAAGCATCTAGGAATACAGCTTGCTCAATATCCTCCTCTTGACCTGGACTTTTAAAGCAAATAGGTGAGCTATCGTGTCCAAATAGGTGGAAATAAGTGGCCGTCACCGTAGACTCCTTTTCATCTGGATCGCGATAGTTAGGGTTAACTTATAGCTCCATCTGTCTTCCGTAGTCTTATCCCATCAAGCTTGCCTTGCAGTCATCGGGGCTGATTCTTCTTTCCGCTTGACCTTTATGATAACTATTGACCCTAGTTGCCCTAGCATGTCGTCCACCTATATATCAATAGGGATCATATCGAGTAACTTTTAACCAACGGCAACTTCCTTTATGTTCCCTTCATCATTGGTGCCCTTTCTCCGACGTATTAAAGTTGCAATGCGCATATGTTTGATAGCTGTACTGAGTGTTATCCTAGACAATAAAGACTGCGGCTACTACGGCACTTACCCAAGATTCCTTAAGCGCTGTGAAAATATTTTACCTCGTCTTATCCGGCCTCAATTTGTATGGTATTGAAATATCCGAAGCTGGACTGATGTATCCAAGACTGCTCTACACCGAAATTGCTCCGGTCTTTCTCTAGTTATTGCTACTTGCATAAAAAACAATTGTGCATAGCGCATTTTACAAAATTGAATAATTCTCTCCTCGGAGAGCACTTAGCGAAAAATACTGTGAATTTTAAACGAATTCAAAAATCACTTACAACTCTCTCCAGTTAGTTTGGACACCACTCTTTCTTATGCTTTCTTTTGTCTTTCAATTTGCCGCATAGTCCCTTCCCTGTATACTAGTAAAAGGGTATTGAAATCCCCTTTAGTGCATGGAAATTCTTCTCGTTTAATTTGTTTTTTCACGAGTAGGTGGCGTTCTTTACAATATATCTACTTCGTGTTACTCCTTGCTTTATTGAATTGCAACTTCAGTAAACCAATCAATTGACAATATAGTTCTTCTGTTGGTTAAGGATTGCTTTGTGAAATGAGTCTATAGTTCGGTTTCGTACGAGAAATAAGAGAAATATTTTCCAGTTTATATGTCAGATGCCAAGTGATTTTGAGTCCTTTGAATATATTCCTCGAAACGACAACAAATCCTCTGCAACTCTCACACTAGGATTCGAGTAGTTTTTGTGTTGACTACGGAAGCTTTGTTCTCTGGCAATAAATTGGTTTTGTGGCAATTTTTCGTCTGTGTGTGGGTATATACCAGGAGATGACGACCGCCCCGAAATGCATCCCCACAATAGTAAGCACTTGTGTATAGAGTTGTAGTTCTGTGGGGGAAGCGGTACGTTGTCCTACTGTGCATTCGGTTTGAAGATTCTGCATTCTGACAAGCACAAATGTACGAGCTTGGGAAACAGAGAACAGGATCTGGTCAATATAGTGACTGCCAAAGTATGAGCAAATGCGTTGCCCTGATGGAACAGCACCTTCTTCTTTTACAAAAGTCACCCTTGTTAGCAATTTCTGCCTCAGTTAATACAGAAATGATAGGTCAAATGTTCCTTAACCTTTTCCAAGGTGGAAACCGTGACTATCCCAAAAAGAGCTACCATCAGACTTACTTATGTTGGTGAAATAAAGTGGCAACCATAGCAATGTATGGCAAGATTAAGCAGGGTCATATCCCAAGAGCATGAGGAGAGTTTCTTGTTACTTTCATTGCCATAGCCGGGAGAGCAATTCATACCACCTTAAAGGACCTTAAACCAATCAGTCTATCGTCTATCCTACTGAAAGCACTCCAGTGTTATACATAAGAAATGTGATTGGCGAAAACACCATCTCAAGCTGACAGAATGCGTACAGCTGTGGCAGATCGCTCAACACAGACCTGCTCCTGGAAAAAATCCTAGACATCAAAGGAGCATTCAATGTAATCCTAGATAAACACTGGCCTCTGGACTTAGCTGAATATTAATGGTGGTCAAGTCGAGCAGCATACACTCTAGACTGGGAGATATGACTATCCATTTAAAGCCTTGTGGGACTAGGACCTACTCCTGGTCTAAGTGCATCCTCACCGGTTTCAACCAACCAAAGCCTTGCAAAGCAATCAATCAAGGTAGAGTCCTGCCTCCTAAGATGAATTCTCATGAAGGCCGTTTGATTAGAAGTTCCTTCCAGTCCTAAGTAAAAGCCAGCCTACCCTAAGACTGCTGTAAGACTTAACTAGTCACATTCATGCTATGCATCGATATTCCCTTAGTGGGAGGTCACCTTAGGATCAACGGTAACTGATCACATGATCCCGATGCTTGTTTTTAAAAGGAGATTTTAATTTCAGACAGAGCCTACTGAAAGCACCATAAAACCAACAACTGGCCATCTGCACCAATGGTTCTAAGAGGGTCGTCGGCACAGTAGCCAGAGTTTACTGCGAAGTTCCAGGGATAAAGCGTTTGATTGATCAGCAGCTTTATATATGTGGAAGCCTATAGGCTCTCTTTATTTGGACGAAGCATTAAGCACAAGTGGACTTTCTTTGCGGCGTTGCCAGGGTTTAATGTCTAGGAACAGAGAGCCTCCTTGGTCTCAAGACATCCACCTAACCTATGGCTTAATGCTGACAAATCATTAGGTGGGAGATGAATGGAATAGGAAATGAACTATTGTCCTTTTTTGTACATCCTTTTAAGCAGAACCCATTTTGATATTAATAATGAAACGTAGCCTAGAAGATTCCATCACTCCGATGCAGTAAACTTCATGGCCACCATCGTCCATTAAGAAAAAGAAACCCTAAATGTCCTGAATTTCCTTTCAATTCTACAGAAATTCCTAGACTAAAACATTTTAGACATAAGGACCTCTTACGGATCAATGGCGATGACTGTTCTCAAAGGATATCGCTGATTGCGCATAGAATTCTTTTGTTGCGTTGTATTAGATCTACCTCATTAAGCTAGCAGCAGTTAAAATTCATTTCATTAACCAAAGAAAGAGACCCTTAAAGGCTTAAAGGTTCTCCCGCATCCTTAAGTAGCCTTTTGCTACTGCTATTCTGTTCTCAATTCGAACTCAGAATAAACCCGCTCCCGGGGTAATTGTGTGGAAAATTTCTTAATCGGAGTTTCAAGCTAAAAGACATATTATCATATCCATTTGCGGTCTGGCTCCTTGAAAGGAATCCCGCACACACTTATCCCAAGTTTACCCGACGGGAAAGTGGACTCATAAAACCAGATTAACTTTGAAACAAATGCATTCAAACGGAAAAAAAAGGAAAATCCATGAAATAGACTGTTAAACAGACAAACAAAGCAAAGTGCCGATAAGGATAAGAAAGGAATCTTTTCTTCATCTTCTTTGTTTTTTTTTTTCTTGTCCCACATAGCTAGTGATGGATTCTCCTTCGGTCTCACACCTCCAACATACAGCTACGACTACAGATGTCCTTCTTTGTTTTGGCATGAGGCATGAAACACAACAAATTGGCATTTCTGTATTCCGGAACCAGGTACACATAGCAAAGGGATGGGCTCACAATGTTTGCCTCGATGGATAGACGGATGGATGAATAACAGAATAAAAATCTTCAACACAATTGAATTGTTCTAAGCATTCTTTTGGGCATAAGGACCAAGGATGGACATGCTTCGCAAGGAGGAAACTTCAAATTGAAAACCCCCCCAAGTGGCTATATCAAGGATATTTTCTTCAGTTTTTTTCAGTATTCTTCTCTCGAAGGATAATAATGGAGCAGTCACCCCTCCCACCCCGTGTCGTTTAAAGGATATGAAGGGTCAAAATAAAAAAAAAAACGATTTGAAGGATTTTCTTTAAACTTTTTTCGGGTTTTAGAAAATTGGATTTGGGGACTACCTACTGGTGGTGGAATCAAATTTTCGAGATGTGAAATAGGCTGGTGGAATTTTGTGTTTTTTTTTTCTTTTTGCTTTCACTTAACTGCGATTGAAGAGGTGTGAATGAATGAATTTGAAGTGAGAGAATGCTGCTAATTGAGTTGGGTTCTATGGAGGCGATTGTCTGGATTAATTAGGAACACTTTGGGGGGAATTTTTCAGTTCTTTGGGGTTTCAAGTGCTATTAAAAGAGAATCACAGTCCTAACACCTTTGAAAGGTGTTAATTAAAAGTTTGATTAAAAACTTATGCGTGACTGTGGTTTTTCTTTGGAAAATCAATTCTGTTTTTTAATCTGAATTATGTTGGGGATAATTAGTGAGCTGATTAGGGGGTCTTATAACCTATTAACCTGAATTTTATCGCCAAAGTGTCGTTATCTTTTATGGCTTTGGTGAGGTGGTACATCTTTTGCGGGATTAATGTCCTCTGGGGGTTGTAAAGTATGCTGGCAAAAAATGTCATAAATTCAGGATAATCGACTTTGGAACAGAGACTGTAAGACAAATTGCGTTGCAATTTTTTTACAAAAAGAGCTGGAGGAATGAGAAGCTATGTTTCGTTTGGTTCTTCAATCACCTCCACTTCCTGCAAAAGCCAAATGAGCGTATGGGGTGACCAGATAAGAACGATGGGAAACAAACCTTAAATAAAATAACAATGGTGTGAGATATGAAATTGATTCTGGCTTTATTTTAAAGCTACATTCATGACATTATGTGCGAAATATCACATTATTCAAATGGGCTCCTCGGCTTTGCTGGCAGTGCTTCAAGCGATCGGTCCAATTTTTGTTAATTCGGTTCAATATATGCGTCAGAAATGTTGCCCTCAAGCCCGTCCAAAATGGTTTATCGTCGGACTTGACGTAGCCCTAGGGAAAGTCATCAAGTAGTGTCAGATTGCATGATCGCGGTGGACAATTGATGAAGGCTCGTCGTGAAATGACCCATCGACATCATCCAGCTGTGCGTCTCTTGTATGCAGCCATGTTGTTGGAACCAGCGTCCAATTAGCGTTGTCTATGGCCATCTGGCTTCATTTTTTGCGCTCAGCACAATCTTATATGGATATAGGTCCAAAGCTGGTCAAACAAGCCAGTTTGACTCTCTCGGGATGTCCAATTCTCTCGGAATCGACATTTCTGGCTCTTCTTCAATACTGGCGGCTATATTTTCTTCATATCGCACCAATCTCTGTCTGATTGATGGCTTAAGGTCCAAAAGAGTACACTCATGGTCAAACTTTTCCATGGAATGATGAATTGCCTGCACACTGAAGCCATGATGCCGACCGACCTCATGATGAAATGGACGTTGCGTCAGCATTTGGACAACTGGTTTTAATAATTTCCGCACGATCTGTAGGCATAAAACGATGTCAGATAAAATGGCAAAATTTACTCAATATTTTGACAGCTTAATATCATTGCTAACTTTGACAGCTGCTGAAACAGAGCAAATGGAAAAAGTATCATTCTTATGTGGTCTTCCTTTATAAAACTGCTTTCACTTGGATTTTGATTTCTCCTTCGTTGTATCTCATCCTACAATCTCTAAGCAGGCGCCTTAAAATTCTCCTATCGATTTTTGGTTCGAAAACCGTCAACATAACCATCAATCTACCATGTCCTGTGCGCCATCTTCTATGTTTGCTTTCAGTTAGATGATGGTATCATCGCACAAAGGGTTTCCTTTCATATTTTTTTTTTCGAAGGATGGGCTTATTACTTCTGCACGACCAACTTCAAATACCATATCTTATTTCCTGGACTTGGAAGATTAATTTCAACGGTTTTTTTGTATATTTTTTGTGATCCTTTTTTTGTAAACATTTTCAGTCAATTTGTTAAGCTCGTGTAAATTTACATTCGAAAGCATTCGCATTTACAACTTTTCCCAATAAATAAATCACACAACACACAATGATGTCAATCACGAGTATCGAGATGTGGAAAAAAAAACTAGATTCCCTTTAAGGATCTTACAAATATTTGCTTTATACCTACAACGCATAGTAATCGCTCTCCTCGAAGTAGGTACCTTTGGCGAGGGGGGTTTTTTTTTAAGAGGCTTTCATGGCTCCGTATATCGTTTTACAGGATTTTGCTGTTTATAACTCAAGTGTGCGAATGTGTGCTATTCCACCGAGAGCAAGCTGCAAACCAATTGTCCTTGTGGTACTATAAAATCCCTGGCATACGAAAGGACCGTAAAAAACCAGCATAGAGCGGGTGAAAATATGTGTATGTTTTCTTTATTTTGGCCACAACAACAATCCAAAACGGATATGATGAGGATATGGCTATGGGATGTGCGCATTTTAAAAGGTCGGTTTAGCATTGGTCCCAGTAGACCTTTAGAAATCTATCCGCAATCCGATTCAGTCGTCGTCGGGAAAGGGCAAAGGAAAAGAGCCTTAAAACTTTTTTATCCTTTGGGACATTTCGTTTGTGAGTTTTTGGGTTTCTTTTTTGTTTTTTTGTTTTATGTTCCAATGACACCAATAATGTTTTATACTAGCACACGTAATCCTTTCTGCAGGGACGAAAGGAAAAAAAACTGACAGTAAAAACATATGGCATATGATGATCATTGGAGAGACAGACGTGTCAAATTACATTTTTATTTAATGGACGAGATGTAAGTTTTGGTCAAATATGCGGCTGCCAAATGTCTTCATAAAACGACTGTCGAATCCAATCGAAGGGAGAAATTTTAATGTGTGCACTAGCTTGTCCAATCAGGGATGTTTTTTTTTTTTTTCTATTTTCATAAGGACACATGTTGTTTCCTATTCATAGGACAAAATTATCGCTGCGGTGTTCAATCAACGGACACATATTTAGTGAGCAACTTATTGCAGTCCGCAATATTTGGAAGCACTCTAAGAGGATTACATTCAAAGCCATAGCACGCAGGAAGAGGGTGTATATTTACAGTGTAATAGTACGAAGGATTTGAAACCATAAACCACTTTGATATCTACTTTTGTTCATTTTTGTGTTTTATGGCAATTTTTGATATTATATCTGGCGTTTTGCCAAACGATTATCTGACAAATCAAATGGAATCAGCATTCAAACAAGCTTAAAGCTGTGCTTTAGTAAAATGCTGCCAACCATGGGAGAGCTTCGGCATAAGCCATGATTGCCTTCCACATTCTGCGGTTCCGGCAGGAGATTTTGAGTATCGCTTTCCTGTTATACCTGGCGTTTTGCCAAACGATTAACTGGCAATCAAATGGAATCAGCATTCAAACAAGCTCAAAGCTGTGCTTTAGTAAATTGGAGAGCTTCGGCATAAGCCACGATTGCTTTCCACATTCTGCTGTTCCGGCAGGAGATTTTGAGTATCGCTTTCCTATTATATCTGGCATTTTGCCAAACGATTATCTGGCAATACTGTAATCAAATGGAATCAGCATTCAATCAAGCTTAAAGCTGTGGTTTAGTAAAGTGATGTCAATTGATGAGATCTTCTGCCTCAGCCTTGAATGCCTTCAACATTCTGCGGTTCCGGCACGGGATTTTGAGTATCGCTTTCCTATTATATCTGGCGTTTTGCCAAACGATTATCTGGCAATACTGTAATCAAATGGAATCAGCATTCAAACAAGCTCAAAGCTGTGCTTTAGTAAATTGGAGAGCTTCGGCATAAGCCACGATTGCTTTCCACATTCTGCTGTTCCGGCAGGAGATTTTGAGTATCGCTTTCCTATTATATCTGGCGTTTTGCCAAACGATTATCTGGCAATACTGTAATCAAATGGAATCAGCATTCAATCAAGCTCAAAGCTGTGCTTTAGTAAATTGGAGAGCTTCGGCATAAGCCACGATTGCTTTCCACATTTTGCTGTTCCGGCAGGAGATTTTGATGTGGCCGATGTGGTACTGATCGAACATAAGACATCGGCAAGCGGGCATTCTCGGAAGTTGGAAGCTTCTTATCGTAACCTGGGTCCTACTAAATGAGGACTAAAACCTTGATCGTGGCCACTGTCTCCTTTGGTCACGGCAACCACGGTGAAGTTGCACAACTATGTCACAGAATAGGCCAAAGGGTTGTTCCCTGTGGCATTCATGCTGGCATTCACTTTGTATTAGTTCGGTACTTTAACTTCCAATCTCCAATAGGACTGCAGATAACTTGTTAGCATCGTTACAGAATATTTGGCTTTTAAAAGGCTGTACCTCTGATGTGGGTGGCGATACGGCGAAAGGCTTTCTGCTGCAGATTTTGGGTCCTGCTGTGGTGAATACAGAATGCTACTGAAGCGTCCTTTTGGAAAACAACTTTCTGGCAGTACAATGGACAAGTTCAGTCTGAGTGCTCCAGGGTTTTGTATCCCATGAAATCATGGTACGTCGACGTTTTCTAGGAATGTCCTGTCTGCCGAGTTAAAGGCATTACTACTGCATGATATTTCTTTGTGCTCCTTGTCCTATTCTCCCCAATATTTTGCTCATATATGTATGTACAGACTTGTCTAGCCCAACCTCTTGAGGGACCTCTTTAAACTCACAAACTTCCACCAAATCAGAACTTTTTTTCTCCGTCCGAAAAATTCCAAAGGACTTTTATTAATTTCCGGTGGGATATTAATTCCCCGGATATTAATATTTGTGCAGAAATTTTACCTTAATTTGATGTGCTGGAGCGGCGGCCAGAGAGCCAGAGAGAGAAAAAAAATCAGTAAAACATTTTACATTAATTAGCGCTTCAACACTTTCCGCGCGGAAACATCATGTTCGAAATGGTTACAAGAATTTATTTGCCTTTTTTTTTTCATTTAAAACTTCTCATTTGCAGCAAAAATGTGGAAACAAAAAACTTTTGCAATTTATGCTCTCATTCTGCGGTTACAGTAGGTAGATTCGTTCCAGCAGGACGGAAGTACCTACTCACCTTCACCATAGTTCCATGACACAAGCGCTGGCGTTTTTATTGTGAACTTTTGCAGTGTCGGTTGGCTGATATCCTTGGAGATTTGTTTTTTGTATCCTTAACCATTAAAAGTCGGGTGAAAGGACACATGTTGTACACATATGAGATAGCATTTCGACAGTTTTGTGTATCAAAAGGCAAAAAAATTGAGGACACATATGACTATGACATTTGAGTTAATATAAAAAGATTGACGAAATGTGAAGTCAGGTTGAGCGTGTGTAAAGGACATCAATCAAAAAGGAATAAGAACTCGAGTTTATATTGGCGAGGAATATTATAACAAAGTTTTCTAAACCATTCCCTAGGGATGGAAACAGTGGTTCATAGCTTATGAAGTCCTCTTTGAATGGTAGTCCTTCATACTAAATTGATGTCAACGTTTTCCTTCACTTTTGAGTTGTAATGTAATAGCTGCTTTTCAGGAGACCATGGTGCTCAAAAAGAGGTTGGTGGTCGTAGAATCTTGGTACTAGCCTTGGTACATTGCTTGGCTAACAGTCTCCTTGAGCATTTTCGAGTCCAGGGCTTGGTAGGAATCACGTCAACCTACTTCACTTATGGTTCGACAATGCCTTCACTACTGAATGCTGTTACCGAACCTCTACCATTCGGCGATACTTTGGAGCTAGGCTTGATCATCTGTTGTGATGCTGTGGCTCAGTTGTTATTGTGTATTGGGCCTCAAGTGTTCGAATCCAGGAGAATACCATCACCACCCCATCTCTCGCGATTCCGAACGTCTGACAAACGTCCAAGAGTACTCCTACCATGAGAAAGCTTCTCGCAAACTCTCTCCCCTTCGGATGCGGCGTAAGACTTTTGGTCCCCTTAATAGACGAAGAATGTATACCACTTGCCGTTGTGAGGAGCTAAGCCTTGGCCCTGTATGGGCTGTTTCTGGCTTTGTGCTGTCAAATGCAAAAGGCGAGGAATTCAAAGCTTAAACTGTGTGGTTTTATCTGGCCTGGGCGTCAACAATAGTTGCTCTCGGCCAGCTTTTGCTACTGCAAATAGTACTTACTTACATACTTAGGTGTCGCTACCTAAGGTTTTGACATGTGTCTCAACCAACAAACCTTTCCAGTCAGCCTGGTTAAGAGCCAGCTCCGTCTAGTTACGAGCCAACTCCATCCATTTGTGCTGCGAGCAGATTATTCATGAACAGAGGAGATGCTGCCAGGAAGTGTGTATGAAAGAGAAGCTCACCCTTCTAGAAGTAGTCCATTGACCATCTGGTTGCATCAGGCATCTATGAATATGTGGGATTATATAAAGCTTCTTCAATGTTGCCACAGTGGAGTGCCATTCTTTGCTCAGTGACATTTTTTATGAACTGAGAGACAACACACAGGAGTTCTTGAACTCTTCTCTTTATCCCACGAAGTACTGGACTAGAGGTCCTTTTTAAATGTCAGCTGTTCCCATTCGATTTTTGTCAACGTTAAGCCAATTGACACCAGTTGCAAGGTGGAATATCTCTCTTATCCTCGTCCGTTCTCCCACTATAGGTTGGTGAGTGCTCTTGTCACATAACATCCTTCATCTACTACTACTGCAAAAAAAATGAAAAAGTCTTTCTGTCTCTTTCTGTTTGAAGATGATACACGTAACATACTCCAAACTCAAGTCCTTATAAGCAGGAGGCAATCACATTAAAAACTCATTGCACTTGTCATAGAGGAGAGCACCCCAGAGAAACAGAGAGAGAAGCTCCTTCAATTGCTATTGACAGGTGCTCTAATGCTCTTACAGTCCACTAGACTCACTGATATTCACCTAATCTCCCACTTAACTAGCAAAGCATGCTCCAATATGTACTCAAAGTCCTCTCTTGGTAATCACAAAATCATCACAAACAGAGAATTCATTTTCAATTGCACAAGAGGAGAACGTTTCCAATTTTGAATCCTTAAAATCCAAACCGTCAGGCACATCTTTGACCTTCAAAGTGATTAGCACTTGCCTTCTGGTTTTTTTTTTTTTCTAAAAATCAAAGAGTAGAACGTCCTGCCTGTTAGGAATGATTTATTCCAACAATTAACCCATTCCAAAGCTTGTTAACCCACATAATAAGGACATAATGTCCTTTAAATCTTCAATTAAAATAAATTCGATGGTTCTCCATTGTTGTTGTTGTTACAATTAAAATTTAATTGAGAGTATGTATGCGAAACGATAGCTATTTCTCAAAACATTAAGAAATGTATCCTTTGCCAAGGAGTTCTTAGCGCCAATGTTGCCCATGAAATGGATTGGGTGCGGGCTTGACTGAAGGAACCACTATATAAAACTGACAAGCAGGTCATGCAACAGTGCGTAAATTTAACCTTTTCACAAAAACAACAACAAAAAAAAAAAAAAAAGAGAAAAGGGTTCGCGCGCAGGAAGGAAGCAGCATAAACAAACAAGGACTTTAGCTTTCTTGTACACCCGTGTCGCACCCAACTGTTGCGGTTAATGAGGCGAATTTGTAATTGATGTTCGCTGGGATTTTCTTCGGTGAAATTGAGAAAAACAACACAAGGACATTGTGACACACGTATATGTAGGATGGAGAAGAGAAATGAGCCGCAGGATCAAATTGGCACTTTGTTGTGCCATTTTGTTGCCACAGAGTGAACAAATGCTTCGATAATAATTTCTAGAGATTTATTCTTTTTTGTACAGTTGTTGTTGCTGTGTTTTTGTGACTGTAAATTAATTGGGACTTATTTTTCTGTGAAATGTATTATTTGAGGTTTTAATTAGTCGCTTAAGTTGAGCTTGGTCTGAATTTGATTAGAAAATTGTCCTGGAGAACGTCTCCTTAAGAGCTGACGATGTAGCTTCAACAAGATGACTACAATCACCTGTCAAGGTTGCAATTTAAGAACTACAACATACAACTCAATCTGAACCTAATCCCCAGTTAGTTTGACTGCAAATCGACAGTAAATGGACTTCTGTGCAAATCCCATCGAATCCAAGTAAAGACAACTAAAACACATTACAGTTCTTTTCAATTGAAGAATAAAATGCAAATCTTCTCGATTCTCTTACACACACAAACCAAAAAATCCACAGATCTTCCTGCATTTCACTTTCAGGTACCATTTTACCTTTAAGCAAACAACAAACAAGGACTCCACTGAATGTAGTCACTTGAATAGAATCGAATTTATTCACCAAAAGCATCTTAAAGAATGTTGCTTATATCCTTTTGTTGTTATTGTCCTTTGTGACTGTGTTTCGAAGAAATTTTCGACTTTTAAACTGAGCATTTGATGTGTAGTGAGTTGTAAAAGGACCTCCTTTTCATGCTCTGGGTGACTAAGGTGCATTCGGTTCAATTCTGTGAATTACAACCGAATTCTAAAATCACATGTAATTCTCCTCAATAGTATGGACACAACCCACGGAGGGTATAAAGCATAGACAAATCTAAATTAGACAGACAACTTCGGGTCATTTGACACATTCGCTCCTCCAACCAAAAATCCGCTGGACTTTGTCATTGTATTGTGACGTTCAAGCAAAATCAAATGGGAGCGCTCACTAGGTTCACACATACACTTACAAAATTCGGCGGTGTTTTTTACATCTATGGGTGCAGCCATTTTGTACATACAATTTGTTGTTGTTAAAGTAATAACAACGGGAAAAAAAATGTGAAAGAGATGACCCGACAAAATAATAGTTCACATTCATTCACAATCATGGTAATTAGGCTCCTCCTATTTGCAGCACTAAGGGGACAGTGGAAGTTCAAGTTGACTGTCTAGTTTAGTTTGTCTGTGGTATAAAGTACAAGCCACCACCGGAATTTGGAACTCCTCTGTATTAAGTCTTCCCTATCGTTTCCCTTTTGAATCTTGCTAACGCCACTCAGACCCTATGCCGAGACTCTCGAAGAAGAAGCTCAAAAGCTTAGCTCTATGATCACCCAGGCTTATGTACGTTGTTGTGTAGCCAAAAGTACAGCAACCGCTCCGATCGTGCCCTGGTGGACTGATGAGCTCTAACCTCTAAAACGAAAAGTCAGAAGGCTATTTAATAAAGCTAAGCGCACCAACTCTTGGAGCGAATATAAAACAGCTCTCACAACCTACAACTCTGCTATTAGGAGGTCAAAGCGCCATACATGGAGAACCTTCTGCGAAAGTATTAATGATCTCCCCTCTGCTGTCAGGACTCAAAAGGCTCTCGCCTAAAGTCATTGCAACGGCATTGGTCTTCTACAAAAATGCGACGGCAGCTTTACTCTGAACTACTCGGATACATTGAGTCTTCCCCTACCCAATAAACATACTAGGAACTCAGCCAAAAGACTTTTCTCTACTGATTCCATCAGATGGGCCATCTCCACTCAAAAGCCATACAAAGCTCCTGCCTTCTTCAGCATGAAATAAATATTCTCATTGAATCCCTAGTACCCATCTTCAGATCCAGCTATGAAATAAGCTACATTCCGACAATCTGGAGGAAGGTTAACGTAGTTTTCAGTCCTAAATCTGGCAATAGATCACCTTCAGACCCCAAGGCCTATAGGGCTATCAGTGTCACCTCTGTCTTTTAAAAGGTAATGGAAAAAATCATTGATTTCCATATTCGCAATAGCGCCTTGATTTGCGTATCAATCTGGGAAATCTACAGTCACGGCCCTACATCATCTAGTCAGCTCCAGCAGCAGAACTATCACTGCCAACCAAAAGTTGTCCGCAAGGGGATGTTCTATCTTGGTCTTGGGGTAACTCTTGACCCTAAACTGAGCTGGAAGCCGAACATAGTCAGTACAACTGAGAAGGCGACTAGAGCCTTCTGGACCTGCTCTAGGCTTTTCGGCAAAACATGGGGATTAAAACGAGAAATGATCCACTGGACTAACCTCACAATCATCACTCCAATTATCACCTACGCTTCGCTAGTATGGTGGGAAAATGCCAACCAAACGGTCACGGGGTCAGCCCTCAACAACGAATACAACGCTTAGCTTGTGTAGGTATTATGGGTGCAATGTTCTCTTAGACCTCGCTCCCCTCCCTTCAACTGCTATGCAATAATTCCTCCTCTAGCTTAGACGGACACATGAAAATCCTTGAAAGAGTTCCTCTGCTATCCAATCCAGCAGTGTGTCTCTAAGACTTCATGCCCAAGAGACTCCATCTCTATCACCCTTTTAAAGTCGTTATCCCAATCCGGAGTTTCTGGGATAATAAGCCTACTCCCCAAACTTCCTCTTCAATAGATTGGTATACTGACGGATCTAAAATGTCAAGTGGGTCTGGAGCTGAAATCTCATATTATCTGTTCCTCTAGCACAAACAATCACCATCTTTCAGGCAGAGGTCCACGCTATCGAGAAGAAGCCTCCGAAGATCTTTCAGACAGTCAAGCAGCACTCAAGCCTCTTAACTCCTACGACTTTGAGTCTAAGCTAGTCTGGAACTGTCTCCAATCACAGGGGCATTCCTGGTAATCAAGCCGCCGATGAGCTTGCCCGACAAGGTGCTCAGGCTCCTTTCATTGGTCCTGAACTTGTTTGTGGCCCACAAACTAGTCAAATCAGAATGGAGCTCAGCAGATTGGGAACGACAAGAATCGCTCTCCTACTGGAACTCTCTAAAGGGCTTAAAACAAAAGATATCCTCTCAGGGTACAGGGTGGTTTGTATTCTCACATTTTTTTTTGTTTATTTTACTTATAGTTTTGAATATGTCTCGTTATATTGTCCGTAGCTTAGAAAATGTATGTGTAGTTCACTGTTTATCACCTTCCTCTCCAATTGCATGTTATTTTTTTTTATGCAAATTACAACAATCAGGCACAACACGTACACCGAACAATTGTTGCTGTAACTATCATAAAAAAAAACAAAAATCTCTTTTCTTTCATCGAATCTCCATCAAATTGTGCTCCTTGGGCTGTATCATCAAAATACAAAAAAAAAATAAACTAACAAAACTTAAATGTGGGTACAAATTTTGTGTCTCTAAAATTCACCTAAAAAATTCTATAAATCGAAGAATGTCAATGTTCTTCTTCCGATTACATAATCTTCAGCGCGCTGAGGAGAATAAACGCAAAAAACGCGTTGAAAGACAACGCCAACAGCAGCGCCAGCGACGTGGCGCTAAAGTGTTTCGATGCGTTAGCGATTCAACGGGGCACCTGACATTGGCGCCATCACGCCTCTTCGAAAGGACACCAATGAGTCCTTCGGATAGTTTGGATGAGATAGCGTTACAAATACCAAGGTAAGTTCAATTTAATGTTTGTAATTGTGATAAAAAAAAAAAATAAAGAAAATAAATAAATTAAGCAAAATATCGATTTTAGTTTTGAAAAAAATTACTTAGAATACCTTTCTTTTTGGAATCATGCAAAAGACCACAGTTATGAGGAGTAAATTGGTTCATCCGTTTAGACGCACTGACTGACAGATTCTTCGAAATTCTCTATCATCATTTATAGGTCCGGTCGCGTACTTTTTCCACTCAGATTCGTAGATTATCAAATTTCGAAGAGTGGGAGTGAAATTCCCTCAGAGATAGCTAAAATTGCGAAAAAGTAAGCGAACGGGTTGAACATGAAAAAGTTGAAAAAACACTGATTTGACAGCCCACAGAAATTTCTTGTACTAAAATTCGTTGCATGGGGAAATTTTTTTACTCTCTTATGAGCGCCCTCTTCTGTGAAAAACTACGAAAATTCTCCGTACGCGAACAGCTTTTCGTAAAAATTCGCTGTTTTAGGAAGGTACGCGAACAGACTTTATGTAGTCAGAATTGTTTTATTTTTTTTTACTGAATGACACTCTAGGTAATGTTTCAGCAGCTGTCAAAGTTACCAATGGCATTTCTATATAGACAGCCAGGCAGCCATTAAGGCTCTGAACTCTGCTATAATTCGGTCGAGGCTGGTGAGAACCAGCAAATCACTCTTTTTAAACGAGAGCCAATACGGTGACCCTCAGTTGGGTACCAGGGCATATGGATATCGAAAGAAACGAGAAGGCGGATGAGCTGGCTAGGAGGGCCCTTCCCTTTGTAGCAGCCCCCAGTCAGTTCTTTAAAGAAAAAAGTAGAAGATGAAGCCATTGATCGTGCAAACAGACGCTAGCTAGAGCTCTATGGCCGGCCCTCAGCAAGAACAGATCATCAACCCTGGTTAAACTCAGTCGTCATAACGCACCGGTCGTTTCTGGCGTAATTACCGCCCATTGTGTCATTGGCCTCGGTGTGCTGCATCATGACTATTGTAGAAGCTACAGAGGTGGTGTCACTATCCTTCCCTATATGTTAGAAGAAAGAGAACTCTTGACAGTCATTTCTTCTTGGAGCTGGAGGACTTAGGCTGAGCTGGTGAACCTCCTGAGATTTACATTACTATCTGTGTGGTTCTAACAGCGGACCTTCTTACAGCGTTCCCAGGGGTAAATGATTGGGCACAATGGACCCGAACTGTGGGTCTCAGTGAGCAGTGACCTTCTGGTCACAGGGCACCCATCTACCTAACCTAACCTACCAATGGCATTCAGCTGTCAAAATATTTAGGCGATTCGTCGTGCCGTGGAAAAGTTTGAGCCGGAGAACATTCTTTTGGACTTTAAACCACCAAGTCGAAAGAGACTGGTTAATACAGCCGCCGTAGCGACCAGTATCGCAGGAGAGCAGCTAAGCCCGAGCTCTACAAAATCATCACATCCGAGTTGTGGTTCCAACAAGGTGGCCATACAAGCGACGAAACACTCGAAGTTATGAAGGAGAATTTTGGTCATCTTATGGCTACGTCAAGTGCCTGCGCTAATAAGGCAACTACTTTGGATGAGTTCGAGGTCAATATTCAAGATTCTATTGCCGCCTTCACTTGATAGTTTGTTAATACCACCATCAGGTTGATAAGCCTTTTGATTAGGAGTTTGTAGGAACTTGGGAGTATCAATTGAGCAGACCGAAGGCTTTCTTGAATCTTTAAACTTTTAACTTCGGTGCTCCCGCTGTCGTGTCAAGAATCTTGATCTCAGCTGCCATTAATTTGCCCTCAGACTTTTAGTACTTTGTTCAGCATTAAGAACTGCATGTGGGTGCCAGACGAACAACAGCTGTGGAGCTCCTTCCTTTCAGCTTTAGGGGCATATTCCAGTGCAATAAATACAGAGTTTTTTGGCCACCTTACCTAGGCTTCGTCATCAGCAATTGCTTCACTACTGATCATAGATCCCTGATATCTGACGTTAGGCAGAGGTTGCAGTAAATCTGAGAATGGGCTATACTTTTTGGGCTTTTTCGAAACATCCTCCATCTAGTGTTCGTTGTAGGTACTTTTGATTTTCCTTTAAAAAGAAAGAATTAATGGAGTCTATCATTTTCCTTTTAAGCAGATAATTTAGGATTTCAATAAGTAGCAAATGACTAAGGACACTTTTATGGTGGGCATCGTGTTTGATTGAAGACTCATCGGCCTTTGGCTCATCTTGTTTGTGTCTTTGCTGCCTATGATCATCTCAACGTTTGGTTCTGGAACTCCTCCTCTCCTTTATGAAATCTCTGGACTGTCTGTGAAATAGGCTTTCCGAAATCATCCAACAATAAAGATCGGTCTTTAGGCACCATGTGTGGAGTGGAGTGTATCAAAAAGATGGCATGTTCCATGAACCCATTCAGCTTTTTGAACACCTGTTTCTAGTCTATTTCACACCAAACTGGGTGCACCAAATGAAACAAAATGTTGACTCTGCAAAAGTATAACCCTCCCTTAGCACAAGTTCAAGTTCAATGTTTTCCTTCTGGATATTCTCCTCAAGGTTATGAAATTCTATTCGACTTCGCCACTCCCATTAGAATACACAGTCCATTAGACTGATTCGGTAAATCAGTGACACCATAATTCATCGATAATGATTGATAATGCTCCAAATTACACAGTAGATTCCCGCCAAGTTAATTACCAACCACCTACCATGGTATAACAGTTGAGCCTTAAAAATGTATCCATCCACCTGCAATCGATTGTTGTCAGTTGTGATTGATTCGAGATGCACTCTAAAGTTGAAAGTTCAAAAAAGAGTCCTGACACTGATGAAACTGATAACAATGATGATAGGCACTGCCATTACCAAGTTTTCCATTGAATTATGTCTAAAATGTTACCCCCCGCCCCTTCTTAAGGACATTCTACACAATTGACTACTGGACAGGACCTGCATGCACAATTTACATAATTTTAATGCGAAATCAAATTACAGCGGCAAATTTCCGTTAAACTGTGCGACAACAGAATCGCATTAGTGGTAATTTGGCAAAAGGACGAAAATGCCTGTCGATGGCAGAGTGCATTGCTCGCATAAATTTATTGAAAGGACAAAAAAAAGACTGTAAATTAAGTAGATTGGCATGCCATAATATGCATTATCCGAAATCCAATTAAAAAGTAAAAACAGTGAAATCCTGCGAAAGATAAATGACAGCCATTTCAGGTGAAATATGCGTTGAAACGAAAATTCTATTCTAATCAATTCTCGCTCAATTGATTTAATCTCGGCAAAGGCCTTTAATGGCAGCTTTTTCATATGAATTATTATTTTTATTTTTTTAAAGTATCTAATTGCCTTTAGAGTGAGAGGAAATAAAAGGATTTTCTAGGATAATTGCCGGATTATGTAATTGAGCGAAAAAATACATTTATGGGGATAATACGAGGATCCACTCGTTGTCCTAGCTATCTGGAGCGAGTGCATAAAATGTGTGAAATGACAGAGGGAATGTCCTTCTTTTCATAGAGTTCAATGTGAGATGAGCTCGAGGCAATGCTAAGGCCTCCTAGTTCATAATTGTACGTCACTGTGTTGGGTTTGAAGTTTATAGCAATCAATTCTTAAGAGTTCTTAGCAGAATCCGAGGCAGTCCATTCCACGAACAATTAGTTGAAATGGACACCGACGACATGTAGTTATAACAGGACCATGCAACATTCCAGAGAGCCTGTGTAACAATAGACATTCTGCGATGTGAATTGGCAACCGAGATCGAGCGGTTGACTTCTTCTTGATGAATTTGCTTAAGTCACAGGTCCATGCCAATAAACCATAAGCCACCGCAGCCTTGGAAGCTAACACAATCAATGACATTGCTCATATTTTGGCCTGAGAGTTATGGAAAATTGGACGTTTCGGATGAACGCCAGTCAGTGAAGCTGCGGCAGAA
Source organism: Chalcosyrphus nemorum (assembly GCA_949716465.1). Classification (NCBI taxonomy): domain Eukaryota; kingdom Metazoa; phylum Arthropoda; class Insecta; order Diptera; family Syrphidae; genus Chalcosyrphus; species Chalcosyrphus nemorum. The sequence continues at coordinate 78,095,864 of OX454332.1, read as the reverse complement.
ATTTGAATTTCATATATAATGGCATGTATGAGCCTTTCAAATAAATATTACAATTGAATGATATCTTACTCACAGTTTGTTGTATTCAAATTTAAAGATAGGAATTACTCAATGGAAAACCGTTTATTTGCGAACTTTTCAACTGATCTCCGTCTAGCATGTCCCATGGATTTCATTAAACCTACGAGCGAGGTCTCAAAACGTGCTTGGCTATCTGAAAGTATAATGTGATCTTCTGACATACTCTCTTGCATAGAACTCAATAGCGAAGACCTTTGTCTGCAAGATGGTTGTGAAATGTCCTCGAGGGGTGAAGTGTTTGTAGTTTAGATCAACTTCCACCTTGGTGGTGGCAATGGATATCCGGTCTTTCCGAACAAGTTTATCGGTTCTTGCTGTATCAAACTTGGGCCATAGTAAGACAAAGATCTCTGGCGAAAACAGTTGGTGGCAATCCCTTTGCACTAATGGTGCCCTACCCTACCTTCGTGAGGGCCATTAGATTAGTGGTCTTTTTGACTGCCTGGTACCACACTAGAAGGTCAATGTAGGCCTTACATTATCTGTGTAATGCAGAGTATGGTCTTGTGAAAGGGACTTTAGTTCTTCCCCAAAATACGACTGTACGAGTAGAAGACTCCTTCTCCAGTTGAGTGTTTCGCTAAACACCACTCGCACTGTCGACGATTGAAGGAGAAGTATCACTCTACTTAGTCTCTAACATCACATTCTGTCACTTCACACTTCATCCTTGCAAACTGAAACCGCTAATTCACTTCAAAACGAGTCCATATTCCTTGGGCAAAAATAGCCTGTCACCTGCCCTCCCAAAGCACTCCTATCATCGCTCTCTTGAAACTCAATTACCATAAAAAATAAAAATAAAAATATACCTCAATCCAAAAAGAAAGAAAAAACCAAATAATAACTGTGTGTACATGCAAATAAAAAAAAAAAAAAATGAGAGACACATTTCACACCCCACAAAGCGAATAAAATCGCCGTGAAAACACAAATTGGCGACGACTAGGGGATGAAGCCGCCGCGTCGTGTAACCACCGGCGGGCGGCGGCGGCGCCTCAGCGCGCCAATTTAATAAATCCCCGTGTTCCACAAAGTTTAGTACCCAACCAAACAACCGCCATTTCGGTATAATTCCCTTCCCTGGTGGCATCCATTCCTCTCTGAATAAAAAAGAAAAAAAAAATTCTTAATAAAATAAAAACCGTTCCAGGCCATTTAAGTGTGTAGTAGGGACTGGTCCTCGAGGGCGTTAGAGCTCCTTTGGCTTGAGTTTCTTTCTCTTTTTTGGTTAAAGCTAGAAGTCCTTCCATGTATCACGTTCGTTGATAGGCACGCGTCAGGTCCCACCCGTGGGCAGACGAATGATTTCAAATGACATGAAATGTCACTCTCAATATCCTTTCTCCTTTTTGAATGGTCACCCGGAAACGTGCTCTTTCCTGGACGACACGCTTGCCATTAAAACCGTGTTAATGATGACCAAATCGTTGTACCAAAACGAATCGTATCATAACTCATTGTCAAGGAATTGGTTTAGCCGTAAGGAAACTCCATTTGTCATGGAACTTGTGTAAAGCCTACAAATGCTCGTGCAGGATTGCTTTGGTTGCTCTTTCAAGGTCTTCTTCCGCCAGCAAATTAGAGACTTAAGGTGTATGTTTTACTACTTCTCTGTGTGTGTTATTAGCACATAACTCATTGTTGATGAGAGTACCCTGGATTCTGGGTCCCCCTCCCTCCCCCAAAAAAATTAATGTGCACGTATTGCCAAACATGCTTCTCCAGAGAGACAAGAAAAGAAAAAAAAAACCAAATGGAGCGTGGGTCTATAAAAGTTTCACCAAGAATATGAAGAACGTTCCTGCCAAGGCATTTGGTGTCCTTAATTATGTTCTTCTCACCGAAAGCAAAAAAAAAAAAAAAAAAAGTAATAAAAAGCGAGCACACGCTCATGTTGGCAAAAAGGATTTTGTACAAAATTTGTAGCTTTACGATTGAAGGGTTATACTCGTACAAAAATAGCGGTAAAGGACATAAATTTCTTTGGAGGAATTCATAATTTGACAGTAGAGCTGCGTTGCGCTCTGTTTGCTTCTTTAATTTGTGCTCTTACTTGAGCAAGGATTATGAAAGAATTCAGCGAAAAATTTATTATTCGAATTATGAGCTGGATTACCTGGGTGTTGGAGGGCGCTTATAACTTTGTCTTGTTAATGAATTTGTTGGACAAAGTTTTTCACAAGTTTAAATTTGTTTAAAATGTACTTCAAGTTGGCTAATCCTTTCGAATTGAAAGCGGTAATTCAAGTGTGGAGGTGCCATAAGACTAAGGAAGTGTTTAGTGATTAAGCGATCAGCGTAGTGATTGACGAGGCCTTCCCCTTTTGACTGATGAAAGTGTGCATCAATACTGTCGGAATGAAAAGCCCACAGTTCTAAGATGGGGCCAGAGTTTATTGCGAACCTTTAAGAGTAGATCATTCCTTTAGAATAAACGAGGATTAGAGTCCCAAATCAAAGCTGTTCACAGCGGCGTACGACTTCCTCGTCCTCGGCTCTGTGCTCTGCAGTAATTAGATCAAAGCTTCTGAGTCACTTCTTCATCATATAAGTATGTATATCCAGGATGACTATTTGCTGGACTGGACTGACGAGTCTCTCCACTCTGTTGCAATCTCAGTATACTCCTTAAAGATAAAATCAGACTGTCAAGCCATACCGGTCGAGTCAATCAGTCAATCTTTGTCAATCATTGATGCGTGGTCGAACACTTGTGGATTGTTGATTGATTGCTTGTTGAAGAAAAGAAGATTTTTTGGCCAAAACCGGATCTTTGGCTAACATTTTCAGCGCCCAATTAGCAAACTCATGGTGTTTTCTGCTTCATCACAGTCTTATAGGAATGTAGGCCTAAATTCATTATTCATTCAAAACAAGTTGAGTTGACTTTCAGCTCGACATATTTGGGTCTCCTTCGATACTGGCCCAAAAGTGTCTTTATTTTGACATAATCTCTGGGTTTTGGTCCAAAAGAGCTCAAAATTTTCCAGAGTTAAACAGGCAATTCGGTATACCGAAGCCATGATGACGACCGACTGGGCCAACAACTGAGCTGGAATTTGGATAATATTTTTTTAATTATTTCTGCACATTTGGCAACCTAAAAAGGATGCAGGATATAATGACAGACCTTACTGAATATTTTGACAGCTGAATGACATTGATAACTTTGACAGCTTCTGAAACATAAGAATTGAAAAAAGTATCATTGTTATCAGGTCACTCTATTTTGACAAAATATATTCCATGTCACCCTGTGATATATCCAAAGTTTGCTGATATATTTGAGTCTTACTTTAAGTGTCTAGTATTTACTATACTTTTTGACCTTTGGAAAATCGTTAAAAAATTAGAAAAAAAAAAAATACAGGGTGTTCCAAATTTCATATCAAATGTTCAAAACTCATCTGAGAAAAGAGTATGTAAATTTTCTTGTTTCTTCCATTGCATTGGGATATTTTGAACTTTTTCTGATTTTAACTGATTACATCGCTCTCTTAAAATGCATTAAGGCTAATTAAATTTTAACATCAGACTCATTCGATCTATGCAGTCGGGCGAAATGTTTCGCAACCAAAGTTCTACCTTTCCAAATGAGTCCTTGAATACCATTTGAGTTTATCTCCGTCATCAAACATTAATGCTTTCCCAAAAGCTAAAAGTTGTGTTTCATTACGAAGGACACACCATGGGCATCCTGATGCTTAAGTGACACACAGTTTATGAGCAAAAAAAAAAAAAAGACGACGTCAAATGTTGCAGTAGAAAAATTATTAAATGAAACCGTCACTGCTTGTGGGTCAGCATATAGATACACACATCCTTTTAGCGAGGATTAGTAGAGACCCATTTCTGTGTTGGTCTCTCTGGAAGGGACATTTTGAGTGAATTGGCAGCAGACGTTGCTCCCCAGAGTGACACGTTTACTGCACAATATGCCCGCACAAAATCTCTCCCTTTCTCTCTCTCCTTAGCCACACGTTGTGTCCTTACCGGAAACTTTGTCTCCAATTTTCGGCACAGCGCACAGGTACACATGACACACATTTGACGCCATCCGCCGGTTTCCTTTTTTTTACTTGTTTTCTCCGGAAATCCGGTGGTAAAGCGAATTTCATTACTTTTTCGCCAGCATACTTTCTCTCCCCATGCGGGGGCAAACGACGACGACAAACTCAAAACTCAATTTAAAGACTCAACCCCCGCACCCCTTACCGAGTTCCTTTCCATGAGAGATAGGAGCGCGAGTGTAGGTCGTCGGTCGGAAACGGAAAATCCTGCTACGGTTTTACTTTACTCTCGTATCTTTAAGGTGGCATACACTCATGGAAAAGAATTCCATTCGGATGCCATTTCCGACAGGAGCGTAGGTACAGCATTCTTGTTACTTTAGCTGATGATGATAGTAGGTACTGTTGGGTCCTTGCGAAAGGAGACGATAATATTTGCATCTGAAAGGGGTGTACTGCGAATATGTTTGCACGACGATAGAGGTGGTCTAATGAGGTTCCTAAAGTGATTTGCTTGATGTTCAGTGATTGCATTCAGCAATGAGATGATGTTGATGATGATGAAAGTACTCTGCTGCTGCTCCTTTGGCGAAAAGGAAGTGAATTATCAAATTGGAAATAAGAATGCATAAGAGTGTGTACTCATCGTGTTTCTAAGAAATTGTTAGACGAATGGGTGTAGCATAAAAGCTTTAAATATTTAAGAACAAAGTAACTGGAAGCTATTTCATTAGTTTTTAGAAAATTGGACAAGAAAATGTCGCCGATTTGTTCCCATATATCCTTTTACTTCAATTTAGTAAACTTTTCAAAAGGGTTTGTCTCTTAACGCCAAGGTTGGAGGCGACAACACTACTCTTAATCATGTGACAGAGTTTTGAAACCTCGAAGACTGTTTGTAGTCATTGGAGGTAGACTGTTTGAGGATAAAATTTGTCACAAAATCAATTGGGTCTCAAATGACATAAAGGGGGCATTACAAGGACCACATTGGGACCATGTGCTGCTTTAGAATATGTCCTAAACAGAGACGAAGTCAACATTGTACAGAAATGCGATCACCATCCTATGCTAGCAACCACTGAAACTTGCTTACCATCACCAGGTTCCATACAGGCACAGGAATCCTACTCTAGTAGCAGAAACATTCAGCAAGAGAATGGGGATGATATTTCTTCGTTTTCATCTAATCTTTTTCCAGAGTACTTGTGCCCTGAACTGGGGACTCAACTCACTTAAATGATACTTGCCTATGAGGTTCACCTTGTATGACAACTGGAATGGTCCTGTACTCACTATGTTGTGGCCTTAAGTGCATGAATCGTTTCCGGATTGTTGGCATAACATTGGTCCTTCACGGTTCCCCACAAAAAAAAGTCCAAGTCCCTGGGAACGCTGTAAGAAGGTCCGCTGTTAGAACCACCCAGATAGTAATGTAAATCTCAGGAGGTCCAACATTGCCTAAGTCCTCCAGATCCGAGAAGAAATGACCGCCAAGAGTTCTCTTTCTTCTAACAGATAGGGCAGGACAGTGACGCCGCCTCTGCAGCTTCTACAATTGTCATTATGCAGCACATCGAGTCTCTCAGTAATTACGCCAGAAACGACCCGTGCGCTATGACGACTGAGTTTAACCAGTGTTGATGATCTCTTCATGTATCCAGATGAACCCAGCGTCGATGGCTTCATCTTCTACTTTTTTCTTCAAAGAATTGACTGGGGCTGCTACAAGGTGAAGGGCCCTCCTTGCAAGCTCATCCGCGTTCTCGTTTCCTTCGATATCCATATGCCCTGGTTCCCAACTGAGGGTCACCGTTTTGCCTCTGGATATCTCGTTTAAAAGTGATTTGCAGGTTCTCACCAGCCTCGACCGAGTTATAGCAGAGTCCAGAGCCTTAATGGCTACCTGGCTGTCTATATAGACATTCAGCAGCCTGTGTAATGACTTCGGCTTGACAGACCCTGCAGTCGTCGTTTATTCTAAAGGAGCGGTTTATTCCTAGGGCTTCACAATAAACTCCGGCTCCTGTACCACTGTCCATCTTAGAACATCGGGTTCATGTGATCTGTTTCCGTCAATCCATTGGTAGCCTCCCATCGGGACAGATGGATGGCACTACAAGAAGCCATATCAGCGGAGAAAGAACTCCGCCTTGGGTTGTTGCTCTGCAGACTCTTCTCTGGATGGTTGTACTTCGGTCTTGGACGCAAGTTCACATGTATTCACAGACAACATAGGCTCGTCCTATTTTAGAAAATGTGCGATCAGGAAAATGCAAATTTACTGTCCGCTAGTTCTCTACATCTCTCACTTCTGATTCTCATGATTTGCCAAACAGTAGTGCCTATAAACGTCAAAGAACTGTCACAAAATGGTACAAAAAAGTCATTCCCATGGGAATATCAATATAAGGTTACGTCCCACAACATTTGTAGCACAGCACAAAAGTCATAAATTCCTACATGTCCCCCAAAACATATAACATTCATAAATTTTTTTTCTGCCGCTCACTAGTTACCAAATATCGCTCCCTCCCCATTAATATTGATTTATTCATCCCCTAACAATTTATCCAGGGAAAAACCTCTTATTTCCTGTTGCCAACACAAATACTTAGCTCTCGCGCATTAAAAGAGATAAAATCAAAAACCATTGTAAGGCAAAATAACCGTAACAACAAAATTTTGCAATTTATTTTCTTTTTTTTTCGGTTTTTTCTTACACCATAATAATTTCGAAAACGTTTTTTTTTTACAACGAATTCCAGCGCTCCAACTGTGTACTTAGCGGTTATTGTTGACATCAAAAATATTCGATGGCTATAATAGAACCAATTAAAAAAAAAAAGAAACAAAAAGGAGGAGCAGGAAAACAAAAAAATCCAATAAAGGATGAAAAATAAGTAGAGCAAAAGGAGAAATGGTTTTTTTTTGCTTCGATTTATTTCGGTACAGGGATTCGGTGACATTTAGTTGATCCTTTGATATTTAAAACAAAAGTTTGTTTAGTTCGAGTCCCGAGTTGGGGTTTTTTTTCTTTTGTTTTAATGAGTTTTTATGAATGGCCTTTAGTCCTTGCAGTTGGTATTGAGAGATGCTTTAATTTATGCATTATATTTGAAAGTGCACTTGGGGTTTTAGGGAAGGGCAAAAGTTTTTTTTCCAGATTTTGCAGATGATAGGCAAGTAATTAAAAGCTTATTATATTTATAGGGTGACCAGATAAGAACGATAGGAAAATAAATGTATAAAAGGACAACAACAGTGTGAGATTAGACATTGATTTTGATTTTATTTTAAAGCTGTATTCATGCCTTATGTGCGGAATAGCAAATCATTCAAATAGCTATCTTGGCTTCGCTGGCAGTGTTTCAAGCGATCGATCAGATTTTTGAAGACTCGGTTTAATATGTACGGCTTATATTCCGACAATAAGGTTGCCTTCGAGCTTGTCCACAGAAATTTGGTTTATTAGCGTAGACTTAGGACTTGAGAACAGCCACAGAAAAGGTAATCGAGTGGTCAAGTCAAGTTGCATGCTCGCTGCGGTCAATTGATGAACTTTCGCCGGGAGCTGATGCAATTTCTCCTTCGAGCCTTGCGTCTTTAATGTGCTATGCAGCGCCACCTTGTTGGAACCATACCTTGGATAAATCGATGTTGTCCAGCTGTGACTATGCATATTTGGGTAACATGGCTCTATGCCCAAAACAACAGACGATAATGTTGTCTCTTTCCTATTTTTGAAAGAATTAAGGTCCAATGAAGCCGTCAAGTCATAAAGCAGCCAACACTCAATCTTTCTGCGAATTCGCGAAGCGCGAAGCAGTGCACAATAAAGTGGCAAAATGGCAACCCCTACTGAATACTTTGACAGCTGAATGTCATTGATAACTTTGACAACTGCTGAAACACAACAGTTGAAAAAAAGTATCATTGCCATCTGGTCACCCTTTTTATTTGTTCAAAAATGTTGCAGGAGACTGACAGTACAAAAATTTGTTCCATAATTCCCTGGGTCACATTTGTCACCATTTTTATATAAAGGAGTTTTTATTCGCGTTCACAACCAACGTGAAAAAAAACTGTGAATTACAAGCGATTGCAAAAAGCTCATACAATTCGCTCCATTACTTTGGAGACATCACTCATGGAGAATAGATAAAAGCTGGTAAATCAAAAATCAATTGAAAATATTTCTGTCTCACTTCGTCCTTATAATTAAATGTCCTTTTTCTAAAAATAGAAATTTAAAAATTCTTTTTTCTCTTTGTCTCATTTCAGGTAAATATCTGCAGTTTTATTCCTTGGAAGCTCCTGTGTATTGGTATGACATTCATAGCAATTTATTATAGATATCCTTTTGCCTTATGATTATGTCTGGTCACTCGGTGATTGATAGTTTTATACCAAAGTCGTCTGTTCATTCAACTAAAGAATATATAACTTCTAGTCAATAGATACGTAGATACAATATGAATGTCATATATATCCTTTTGAATATTTGAACGAATCATATTGATCGGGAGTGGGTGTTTGGGTGTTTGGGACATCTGCTCTACATATGACTTGGTGCGCGTGTATATCCATTATACACACTATAATGAGGTAATAATTGAGTCTTGTATCTAAGAGACATATCTTTTTCTATTTCGATTGCCAATCAGTTTGAGATTTTTTTTTTTTTTTTGAAATCCTTACAAGTCCTTAACAAGTTCGTAGATACCGCGTCGCGTCGTGTGTGTGTCAAGCATTTGTGTGTACCTTGTAATTCCGTACACTTAACATAAGGATGGTGGAATATAATTCAGGGACGCGTGATACAAAAAAGGAAGTAAGAGAAAGTACGAGTATAAGGGTGTGTTTTGTTATACTATCATCAATATTCTCTCTAAGGGGGGGGAGGATAAATTTTTATATTTGGTCGCCCTTGGTGTTTTGTACAAGACATTTGACATTTAATAATCCTGGTATAATAGTTATTATTATTGTCCTTGTTGTTTGAGGCCTTAACCTTGGGCCAGTTAAATGGATTTACTTGTCACATTCGAATGGCAGGATATAAATTGGATTAATAATGGTTAGGTGAATATAATTACACGGACGACGCGGACGACTTTTCTAAGGATTTCTTTGTTACTGTACTGTAATCGGTGGATGGGTAAATTATAGCTGTGCGTTGCTGTAGGTTGCTTTTTTTCTTATCAAACAAAAAGGCTGTCATGGTGTTGTTGGAAGAACAGCTGGTATTTAGCACAACATCCGAACGTAGAATCTGCAGCCTGGTAAGAGCAAAGGGAGGATTATCATGGAAGTATTGTCGTCACCCTCGCGATAAGCGTGCCAGACAGATGTGTTGCCAAAACGCCAAAAAGTTACCTGCAGTCTTTTCTGCTGAGTAACAGTAAGAATGCCTCGAATTTCTCACTAACGTCTGCATCCAGGAGAGACCCAAGAACCCAGTCATCAATGGAAGCCCTGCCTTGAGAAATTGTCCTCTGAGCCTTGTCTTGGAATCTCATCTCATTTCTCATGATACCAGTGTGACCTGGCACCCAGATGAGAATCAATAAATTGAATCTTCCGACACAGTTTTAGGCTCTCTTGCATGCACCAACTAATTTGGATGTAGTTAAAAGGTTAAGACAGGCCGGACTATCACTACAGACACAGATACTACGGCCCCTTCACCTATTCCTGGCGATATGACTCATAGCTATTAGGATTGCAAAGATCTTTGCCTGAAAGACAGGAGGCAAGCTTGCTCAATGAGTATTGTAAGTCTTGTGCTATAGTCTTCAACAAATACACCATACCCTGATCCTTGACTATATCCGGACTGTCTCCGACCAGAGTCTCAGTCTCAGACAAATAAAGTCAACCTCATACTTGCGCCGCAGCTGAAGCCTTGCAGTGATAGCATCAGACGGCACATCCGTCTGAGGTCAGAGTCATAGGATAGGTGTCGTCCAAAGGTGTTAAAGTTCGACTCATACCAAAAGCCATTTCGTCTGTGAATAGCTTTTGATGAACACAACATAATATAAGTCTCAAGAGGAGTGAGATTCGACGGTGTGTCTGGAATAGAGCCTGGTGTTCTCAGAAAGGCTCCCGTGCACCCGAGACAAGCTGTTCTTTGTAGTTTCGTGCAAGAGGCTTAAAGACCCTTTGATACACTTACTTATGAAGATGTATCTCAAGGAACTATGAACTTAAAGCTGACGTTCCCTTTTTTTGACCACCAGACTAAACACCCATATCTATGTAACGATAGCCCTGAGACTGACTGTGTAAGTTCAGTGGATGAGGGTAGGCTTGGATCCCCAAAAGCCATCTGGAGAAGGTTATGTGTCCTTTCTTTATTCTCTCTGACGTGTTCTGTCTGTAGTTCAGTTTACGATCGAGTTTGCACCTCAAGTATCGTGATCTGTCCGAAGATTTGCAACACTGAGCTGAATCCTTGCGAAAAGTATTACCTCATCCTTTGACCCTAGATTTTTTAGAGCCTCTTTAGGACCAATTGCTAAAATTCTCTGTTGAACACTAGTATAGGACGCGTAGGGCTTTACTCTAAATTCCCTCTTGACATCATCGATTTTGGGAAGCTTCCTCATGACACTGGTGAAGCTAAACAAGCTACTGCTCCTCCAACGTACTAACAACTTATAAATAATTGATAGCATATTAGTCGGTGGAAAAAAAAGATATCCTTCCAAACCTTGTTTGTTTTGAAATTCACTTCCTTAATTAGACTCCGGTATCATACCAGAAGTTTTCCTATTTTCCTTTCGGCAAAAAAAAAAAGTATCCTTGTCGTAAATTTGTCCACAAAAATAAGTGGGAAATGGAGATGATGGGAAATATTTTCTTTCTTCTAAAAAAAAGGAAGCAAATAACAAAAGGATATTGTGAACGTGTATGCAATTTTGCATGGATCCTTGTTAGTCGGATATCCAACAGTAGAAAGCGTTAGTCGTCGTCATATGTTTGGTGTGTGCAGTTTTAAATTTCAGTTTGTTTTAAGAACCCGTGTGGTGGAAAGGACTTTTGCTGTGTCAATTTAATTGAAAGTGCAGAGGCAATCAGCAGAGAGTGGAGTGTTTTTTTTTTTACTCATTAATCTAGAGAGAATTGTTTGAGAAAAAAATAAATTTCTACTTTCAATAAAGTTTTTATTAAATTTTATTAAAGATAGATCTTTAATCTACTTGAGGGTTTCTTTGGCACGAAGTGGTTTCATTGAAGGATTCTGTATATATCGCCAAAACCTTGATCTTGGTTTTTGAAGGATCACAGCTCTTCCACCTTATTGCATTGCTACTGATCAACCTGCGGGTTTCACTCAATACCGACAGAAGTCATTGACTGGTATACCAAGGCCAACCAACTGTGTACGCATGTGCCTTCGCCTTCTGTTCAGTAAGCATTTCGCCTTTCATAAATTGAATAAAGGGTTCTCCATTTAGTGTTTCCTATCTTTAAATTCAAATACAACAAATTGTGAGTGAGATATTAATGAAAATTTGCTTTTATTTTGAAGGTGCATTTATTCCATTATATACAGAATATAACATCATTCAAATGTCCGCTGCAGTTTCACAGGGTGGCGCGCATCCGACACGTCCAATTTTCTATAACATTGGCGCATAGATCAGACTGAATTTGACCGAAGGCATTGATTTTGTTGGCTCTTATGGCTGTGATAGTTTGTGGCTTATTGGCACAGACCTGTAACTTAAGAAAACCACATAAGAAAAAGTCTTACGGGGTCAAGTCGCATGATCTCGGTGGCCAATTCTCATCACCGCCGCATGAGATTACCATGTTCGAAAATGGTTCGTGAAAAACATCCATTTCACGGGTTGTGTGGCACGTAGCGTTTTCCTGTAGAAACCACATGTCGTCGGTGTCCATATCATCCAGTTGGAGTCAAAATAAATAAATGCTCGCCGTTGGCAACGATAGCTTGTCCAACGTCGTCGGACCGATGATGCCACCAGTCCAAAATCTACACCAAATAGTGACTTTCTCTGGATACATTGCAATTTGGTGGATCCCATGTGGGTTGTTGTCTTCCCGAATTTGACAATTTTGCCTGTTGACGAACACATTCATTCAGGGATGGGTCTCGTCGCTGAATATGATTTTTCGACCGAACTTGGGGTCAGCTTCCAACTGCTTGGGAGTCTTAGTCTGCCAACAAACGGTGTTGTCTATGGTCGTTACCATCGAGCTCCTGGGTAAGTTCAATCTTGATCAGGTGACGCAAAAGTCGCCAAGTTGTAGTCAGCGAAAGGCCGAGTTCTTGTGCGCGGCGCTCTTGTGCAAAATCTCACAGACAGACAGAAAAACTTTCATAAAACAATTTCACAGGTTGTTGAGCGCTATAACTCTTTACGTGTATTTGACATGACAGACTTATTGAATGGCAGCCAATTTGACAGTTGTAGCTAGAGACAAAATGGCCGCAATCACTTGTCAAGGTACAAGTCAGTTCCCTATTGAATAATTCGTTAGCTGGTTGTTCTGTCGGTTGGGGTCCACTGAGACCAGAAGGAGGACTCTGGGAACCATTTACTCTTTTGTAGGGAGAAGCTAGTTCTATTATTTAGATCGTTGAAGAGGTATTCACCTAGTGTGACCTTTTTAATGTTAGCGATTTTTCTCTCATGTTCTCCTCTTCTTCCTACGGCTTCTGCAAAAGCATATGCCCAATCTTTGAAGGCATTTGGTACCATCCAGCATGATGATTGCACTGTTCCCTCCCGCTCTTTTATCGTGTCGTGTCGTTGGCAATGAATGTAGATGGAACCATACTATGTCATTGATTTCACTCTCCAGTACGTGACTTATGGTGTTTCCAGTCGAACCTTCCAATCACAGATTACCGGGCATCTAAAGCCTGTTTCTTTACACTCGTCCAGTCATGACTCAACTCTTTCATTGATACTGCTTTCGTGGTGTAGGTTTGACCATATCTAGGTCCTATGCTTCCTTCATTGCATTTCCTATTGAGTTACTCATTGTCTTGCATAGTCAGCCACATGGAAGCCAGGTCGATATTAAGACTCCTTACACCCTTACAGTGCAACAAAATCACTGTGCCTACTCTGGAATAGTATGCTTCTCTATCTAAATTTATTGTTGTCCTTGCGTAGGCACTCATATACATAGAATGTTCCTCTTGCCACATAAATTAACAAATAATCACTATAAACAGGAAAAAATACTTTTAGATAAACTTCCTGGGAAAATAGCACACAAATTTCACTGCTCATGATTGATGTTGTTTTTAAGAAGCCACATGTTCCAGTGAACATTCTTCGACATGAGGTGGATATTTTCCAACAAAAAAAAAAAAACAACAAAGGAAACAAAAGAAACTTGTGTTATTGATTCGATTCGATGTTGTGGTAAACAACTACAGATGTAGTAGGTGGACAGGTCGAACTTGACTGCTTCTTATAACTATTGTGTGTTTCTATGAAACGCTTGTTGTTGGTCATGGTGTCAGGAGTACTTTCAGGCGATAATGGGTCATACGTAGGACGGCTGATGATGCACTGTGACCTATTTAGACCTATGGGAGGACTCCAGTCGATATAATGTTCAAGGAAAGTCATTAGTTCTTGGTAAATCATTATGAGATAGAATTCAAGTGCTTATTTTGTGAACTATGAATCCATAATTCAGTGGCAATGTGGGTTAATGTGTCTTCAAGATACCTGCAGAATCGTAAGTACACATACCCAGTTTCGAGAGGTTCTCCTCGAGCCCATAGTAAATCCTGTTCTTACAACCTAGTAATGCCAATGCTTGTCTTTGATGGTGGGTATCATTCTAGAGTCTGTCCTCATCTTTTAGGACGAATATGCCATATTGTTGCCAGAAGACATATTGAGGTAACAAAGATTAGATAGTTGAGGTGGGAACTGCTCTTCTTGTAACTGTGACCACTAAGGGCATATTGTTAAAGCTTTTAAGGATACCAACACTGGAGCGAAGTCAACAATGTTCCCGAATGAGGTGGTATGCATGTTCTTCTTAAGCCCTACCGCCTCTGAGGCTGCCCGACTAGAAGAACCTTATTATATAGACAGCCAGGTAGCAATTAAGGATCTGGACTCTGCTATAATTCAAATAATTATATAACTGCAAATCACTCAGTTGGGTACCAGGGCATATGGATATCGAAGGAAACGAGAAGGCGAATGAGCTTGCTAGGAGGGCCCTTCCCTTTGTAGCAGCCCCTTTCAGTTCTTTAAAGAAAAAAGTAGAAGATGAAGCCATCGATCGTGCAAACAGACTCTGGGTTCATCTGGATACTTGCGTAACGGCTAGAGCTCTATGGCCGGCCTTTATCAAGAAGAGATCATCAACTCTGGTTAAACTCAGTCGTCATAACGCACGGGTCGTTTCTGTCATAATTACCGGCCATTGTGTCATTAGCCTCCACGCAAAGAGACTCAGTGTGCTGCATCATGATTATTGCAGAAGCTGCAGAGGAGGTGTCACTGTCCTGCCCTATCTGTTAGAAGAAAGAGATCTTTTGGCAGTCATTTCTTATTGGATCTGGAGGACTTAGGCAATGTTGAGCTGGTGGACCTCCTGAGATTTACATTACTATCTGTGTGGTTCTAACAGCGGACCTTCTTACAGCGTTCCCAGGGGTAAATGATTGGGCACAATGGACCCGAACTGCGGGTCTGAGTGAGCAGTGACCTTCTGGTCACAGGGCACCCATCTACCTAACCTAACCTGTGTAATCCTAATGATACAATGAGTTGAGCTCTACATAACCAACTCCAGTACTGGCATTTTCCAGCACTTTAGGTGTGGTGTTCGCCTTTTGTGTCTCTACACTTGGCGGCCACTGATTACGACGCTAAGTAGCATAGAACCTGGTATCTTGAAAAAAAAACAGGATGGTCTGAGTGCTCTCTGTGACTTGTGAAGTCGCTGGTCTTAAGTTCTCGTATCTGTGGCAACCTAAGAGCTCCCAGTGTCGTCGTCAGGCATGTTCTTCGGATTTAACCTGTTGTGTTTTGAGCCACAATACCAGGGATGAATAAGTGATCATTGTTTTGCCGATTGCGGGGTGGATATTGGCTTCAATCCCAGCTTCTTTCCTTTAAGAGGTTGTCACATATATATTGCCTTAATCACCTAGCTTGCTACGTAGTTGAGGTGTGAACTCCAGGTAAACTTTTGTCCAGTATCCACTCCTTAGTCTTCTCTGAATGACCTCACAGTATTGGTCCAATTTGCCATTGTCCGCATAACGTCTCAGGGCTATATCTCTAAGCTTATGCAGCCATATGTCCGTAACTAAGTTTCACATCATATGCGAAGAGAATTCCTCCTTGAAGACGCCTCTACTCAGTGACAGCAGTCCTAGTCCACAGCTCATCAGACATCCAATTGTAAGTTGTGTGGCCTACTCCTAGCCCTTCGAGACTTCTTGTGATTGATCTAGTTGATGTGTTGGTATCTATCGATTCCTGCGTTAGAGTCGTCAAGTTGGCCGATAGTATGTAAATGTATCCAATCCTCAGATGGTAGCCTATGATCTGTCACCCAAGAGCCACATAACAAAGGACAAAGGTCGAATTAAATCCCAGGGAAATTGTCCACTTAAAAGCAAGTCACTTTCATTGCAGATCGATATGATGTCTGGTGGATGTATCTGACGGAATATTAAGGTTTTTTTCAAATGATGATGCCACCCTTTTGGTTTTTTTTTTTATTAAATTGCCCTCATTGGTGGCTAAATCATGATGACACCATCCAACTAAAGTCATTGCCAATTTTCCCATACCAAAGAGGAAAAAAAAGTAAATTTCTGGCAATGAAACTTAATCCAATCAAGTATGTACGTACAGCATTTCGTATTTGGGGTCCCCAGTAGCAGCAATTAACCGAGAGAACGTAGTTTTCTTCCGCACATTTGGGCGCGCTTCATGGGGACAATTATTTCGCCAATTATAGCGAATTATTACGATGGAGGAGGCGTTTAATCGAATTATATCTGTAACACCTATTATGTGGGGGAGAAGTGCTCTGGTTCTGGCGGTGTGGCGGTGACACTAGCTAGATTACTTGTAATTATTTTTGTCCGTTGACAGGGAAGTTTTTCTTTTTTTTTCTGACGTAAATTGAATTTTTTTTTTTTTCGTTTTGTCTCCTCTTTTTTATCCTGATATCCTTGGTAGATCGTGCAGATTGCCCCTAGGGGTTAGTTATTGGTATGGATATATGTGTTTGGTATTTATGCTGATGGGATTCAATTTTTGGGAGCAATAAAGGTTGGTCAGTTCTTGTGAGCTACAGGGTGATGTGTTCTATCTAAAAGCTTGCCTAAAATTAAAGTCTAAAATAATTCTAGGAACTACTTAAAATGTAAATCAAGAACTCAGAAAGGAAGAGGTGTAGAAGGGGTTTTTAAGCCTGCTATTGTTGTACTGAAAATAGAAAATGTTTTTGGGTTTCATATCTGATTACAGGGCTCAGTTCTAAAGTTTGAAGTAAATCGGTCCAACTGTTTGGGCTACAGTCTTTCGTTCATCCGCACAGACAGAACGACGGACATTCAGAGATGCGGAATCTATACTAGAGGAAGTGACGCAACACTGCAATAACACAATTAAGAACGTGAAAACGTGGCTTCGTTTATCAGGCCTGGAACTGGCAGAACATAAAACGGAGGCCGTCCTCATAAGTAGCCGCAAGAAAGTTGAGTGCCTGACAAAAGAGGTAGGCGAACACACTATCGAGTCGAAGCCTTACATAAAGTACCTGGGAGTACTGCTTGACCGTAGGCTAAACTTTAGAGAACACCTAGCCCACAATATCCAGGCTAATGTCCAATATTGGAGGACTAAAGCAGCCTATAAGAAGCTTACTTGCGACAGTTAGCAGGTCAATCCTCATGTATGCAACCCCCATATGGGAACCGGCTACAGCTGAGGGGGATCATTTCAGTGCACAGAAGAGCATCTTTTAGAATATGCTCCGCATATAGTACCGGGGGATGCAAGTAATGTAATAGCAGCGCGAATGCCTATCGACCTGGAGGTCAGAGTAGCAGCATGCATGCAGAATAGCGACAACGAGGAAAGAAGCACCATCAGAGCGGCCGGTGGACCAACAAACTGCTGCTAAATATCAAAGAGTGGACCACAAGAAAACACGGGGAGGTAAACTACTACCTCAGTCAATTCCTAACAGCCGGCACTGTGAAGTGAAAGTCCAGAACACGGACCACGTCCTTGTAGAGTGCAAACAATATGAGCCTGCGAGAAACAACCTAGAACGAGAGATTGGAAATGCGGTAACCCCAAGGAGTTTAATAGGTTTCATGCTCTCAAGAAGAAGAGAAGATTGGATAATTGCCGACAATATTATTGCAAGCATAATGCAGGAGTCAAGGCTGGAAAACCAATCACAAAGAGCCGAGGAAGAACAGAGACCTGCAACATAACGAAGAAGACATGACGTCAAAAACCTGCCCGTACGAAGGAATGCCATTTTCGAGCTTCTTTTTCTTTCAAGTATTCACCAATATCACGGAGGGCATATTTGCTTCCTCTCTCTTATTTTGCCTCAGTACTTTTTCGATGAAGGAAGAGATTTTGACCCACTTGCCATTATTAGATGTCGTCTGATTTAGAGCAAAGTGAGACTAATATCTGTCTCCAGCTAAAGAAGTTGTGATAAGCATCGTCTGCAGATAAGTCTCCATACTGGCGGGCTGCACTCTTGATTTGTAGATTCATTCCGGCATCTTCTCGGATTGCTAAGAGCTTCGCGTTTCTTTAAAGCTTCCATTGTTTTTGTATATTTTCCTTGCTTCAGTGGATCGTCCCAGATCTGCAAGGCCACTTAAGAACATGCCGTGGAATACAGACAACTCATGGTTGGTCCTCTGATGTTTGCCTTGAGTCTGTTTAAAGATGAGGTAGTCTTTGCAGTTCTTTCAGAATGTGCTAGAAAGTAAGTTTTGAATCTATCTATACGTTGTTTCCCTTAATCTTGGCAGTGATCTAAAGCTTGCACTTCTACAGAAGAAGAAGAAGGATTCAGTCTGGAGACCTGTCTGACTAGTCAATGTTGCCATTTTTTAACAGCTCACGCCCAGGGTATTGTCGATGCATGGAGACATCATGAGTCCACATCCGCCGATATACAAAGACTGTTTGTTTCACCTTCCCTGAAGCAAAATAGTCCAAAGATAGCAGCAGAGAGAAATGGGCATTGTCCGTCATCAAAAATCAGTTTCATTGTAAACTATTCCAGCTATTGTATGGCTATATTCCAAGCAACGTGGACGGGGTCTGCTTTTTGCTGTCAAGAGTTTATACGGAATCCTATTCGCTGCAAGGTGACTCTACTGACGCAAACATGCTCAGCGTGGTGACGATCGACACATGTTGTTTGGACTCTGGGCACCCCTCGCTCTTATTGCTTGAACCAGTTCATTGGAGCGTCCCAATGTCTCATGCTCAACAAAATTCATCACTAAACGAGCAATATTGTCGTCAGACGGTGTTCGTTACCCACGATATGTTCGTTGAGTTAAGACAACTGAACAACTTTCGTATGCAGGCAGTTTTTCATGCAGTTCTCACCTAAAAACCACCTATCTATACTTAAGGGTTCGACCATTCTATGCAGATGCAAGGAACTGGCACTTGTCCTAGTCCTTTCTATTTTGTGCTTTCAGGTCGAGTATTGTTTAAAGAGCTGCAGTCTGACTGCTTCGGATGGTACCAGCAATCTCTAGATCCTTGTGAGTTCTCTGAGATTGGTAATCATCGTTGCTAGACATCCATATACAAGGATAAGTCCGACGAAGCCACAATAGGCCAGTTTCCACCTCAAGACGATGGTATTCTCCTGCCCTAAACTTTTTTCCCAAAGGTTTTGCTCCATGCATACAGTCTCCTATCAATCCTTCAACTAAACATGGAACAGTTCCCATACCAACTCAGTTGACATCACTCCTAGTCTATCCCTTTAAGTATCGATCTTCTTTATCATAAACTCAATTCAAATTACACTTTAGACCTTTTTTGCAGGGAAAATAAATGCCTTCAACATATGTAGCCCACAAATATGTCCTCCTAATCCTTAAAATGCGAATATATCTTTCCGCAAACATCTGCCAGGCAGAATTTGTTGCTCCCTTTTTGTTTCGTTGCTAATCAAGATAATCCCAAAGGGACCCTATAAAAGCATTTTACTGGAATATATACATCTGAATTTAATTTAATAGCCTAACATGGCATTGTGCCTTTTAACGAATTCCAAAACCGACACCGACACATAAAATACTTACTTCTCTCCCCCAAACAAAGCCTGAGGACGGCGGCGTTTGTCAGTAGTCCTTTCAATCCTGCTATTGAACAGAAATTGGTGTATTTTTTTGGGGTCATTTAAACGAAACTCTTGTTCCTGTTGGGTTTTGTATTAATTTGTTAATCGCTTCGAAGGATTTGTCAACAGGACACCCAAGAGCGGGTGTCATTGGTTAGCCGTAATCTCAATTAAAAAATTAGAACGAGACATGATACAATCTGGGTGAATGTATCTTAATTGATTGTAGGTGTTGTCTGGACCAGGTAACACCTATGTCTTGTCGACTGCATAAATTAGAATAACTAACAAGTGACCTAATTGTGAGATTTGGAAGGACATTCAATGCGAGTAGTTTGGGAGTGGGTTCAGTTTAGGCAAATCTGTTTAAAGAAATGTTACGTATACGCCTTGGGTCATATTTATCGTTTTAATCATGTCTAGCTTTGGGGGATGTTGTGTGCTGCTCGTTATCCTTGATATAGTTGAGTAATTAAGTCATTCCATCAGGTAGAATGACATCATCTTTAATGAGTTGTAATCGTATGACTTTGGTGTAAAGTTCTCTTTAAGGAAACCTTGATTTGGAATGATGCAAAGGGATGATAGGTGGTCAAGGAACAAATCGATTTGTAGGATATTTGGTGCTTTCCATTCTTTGTTGAGCTTGGAGAAACTTAACAGAGACTGAGCATCCCAAAACCGTGTTATCACTTCTACATCATTCGGGATCACATTAGCTGCCACAATTCTAACATTTCGACTGCCCAACAGTACGAGAGGCTAGATTACATTATACATCTCATTTATTTAGGTATGAAGAGTTCGAGTGAATCAATCACCACTTGTACAGTCGGAACAGGGTCGATTGAGTCGGTCACCCTACCTAGCCACTTTAGGTACATTTAAGCCACAGCCATAGTCCGTCCTGAGGTAGGTAAGGGTTCTTTTTCTTCTCCACTTTGAAATATAGCAGCCAATATGTGGTCACTGTCAGGTTTCTGGAATATGATTTTGCTCCTCAACAAGGCTGTCATTAATTCTGATATTTCTCATCATCAACACATCTCGGTTTGCCTTTATCATGTCGCGTCACCTCATGCTTTAGTTCCCGGAGTGAAGCTAATTCCAGAAACATATCATATCTTGGATTCTCTAGGAAGGATCTATGTATATGATTGAGTATTTTGCGTCAGTATGTTTCAAGCGAAAATACTCCCTATCAGCGAATCTTATCGGCAAAAGATCGCCATATTCTTTGCTGCTTTCATCCTGATTGCTATTAGAACGTCCAGATGAGAAGTTCACTGGTTTGGGTTCATGATACAGCAATGGACAAGGAAATGCTTTTAAACTGTCCAAGTTATGCTCGGTCCTCAATTGCTTCCTTGTGAAACTGGTTCACAACTCACTTGCATGATATTGCTTCTTTACCTTTCTAGAAAGGCTGTCTGAAGTGAGCTGTCAATGACTTGCCAAACCATCGTTCTCCAGGATGAAAATTCCATTCTTCATCAAGCCGCAGACTAATATGCCCGCAGCAGCAGCCTTGATAAGATGGCATGTCTTTCTTGTGGCCACCTAGCTAAGGACCCTCCCTCTTGAGAGCGTTTGGCAGGCACCCGAGAGTAGTACTGTCATGAGAAAGGCTCTCGAAAACCCTCAAACCCTAAGAGTGTAATCCCCTTTTGTTCGTGTCACAGTTGGACTCAACACGTAAGTCAAGCTGTGACATGGTTAACCCTAGCCTTCTTAATATTTTGTCCTTTCTCACTAGGAACTATGTACTTGTAATGCCTCTGTCCTGTAAGAAGGACCAACGAAGTTAGTCCACAACAAGTTGTAACTTACCTCCGCCAGGCGGAAAAGCGTCATCAATTACATATCTCCTAGTTCTTGCCTAGAACACACATCTGCGAGTCCTTTTCAATCGCCTTCAAGCATCAATTAGAAGTACTAATCAAATTAACCTCAAAGGGTATGCAATCCCTCTCGTATGTAGTCTCCCCCGGCTATTTTCGAATGCACATTCTCCTGGCGAAGGAAAAACATATCTCTGCGCATATGTTTCACATTTAGCTTTCCTTTTGTACATGTCCTTCGATATCTTGGACAAAAAGAAAAAGACATATGCTAAGCACCTATCACAACCTTCTTTCAGCTCAATTATTTAAGCTCTCACCTTGTGTTTAATCTGTCATAAGACATCTGAATATTTTCAGGAATTGCCACTCATTGTATCTCAATCTATTTCCAAGCAAATAACAATGCATCAAAGGACAAACTCTGTTTGTTTAAGATTCATCCTAGCCTAAGTAATTTGTAAATAAATGAACCGAAAATAGGTCCTTAAAACAATCATTAAACAAATAAATGTATCCCTTTTAAATGGTTTCGAGAAGAACATGTATCTCAATTGCTTTTTACGGCTACTTAACCCATGGATACAAAGGACCTAAAAAAGAATTAAGCCTCCGAACCAAATAGGGCATACAAAATCTCCCACTCATTTGGCAGGCTATTTGCTCAAACATTAGCTGGCTTATCCTTTGAATAATCAACTGAAGGAACATAAGCTTCGACGTAAGTGGTTTCCGTATAAAAATAGTCTTATACCATCTATCGGGAGAAACTATAACCATTTTATTGGTATAATTGAGCGAGCTTTTTTGCTATTGGGAAAGCTTTCCGTAACAAACATTATTTACCACGGGAAAGAAGAAAGAGAGAAATAACCGCTAACTTCCCCAATTTGATTTCTCCTTTTCTCTCTCGAGATTAACCGATTGAATCCTAGCAACCACCCACAGGACCAAGAGAGGAGAGATTCCTTTTCTTTCTTTGGGTACAATAAACATAAACAATCCGTATAACAGTTTATTATAAACATGACAAATGCGCAGACGCAATAAAGGACATTCCCCATCAAAACAAAGGTAAAATGTAAATAAACTGAGTTCCTTTAGAGCGCAAATCATTCTACTAGCCGACGTGTTGTGTATAACAGTTCAGCAAGTGGATTCCGTCCTCGTGGTCGTTAGTCTTTACTTAAATGCCGACGGTTAGGTACGTCGACCGTTCTTGCCAGAGTATCCGTTTTTGCCGTTTAAGCCAATGCGTTTGGGCGATTTTTTCGAATGTTTTCGCGACGACAAGTGGTGGTAGATAGATTTTTTTTTTTTTTTAACATGAAAAGTGATATTGAGAAGTGAAAGTGTCTTAAAATTTTATTCAAAGAAAAAAAAAAAAGGTGGAAAAAATTCAAACATCCTTTTTCTATTTAATCCTGAGTCTTGGAAAAAATCCACGTTTTTAGAGTGTTCAAGGAGGATAACCGCAAAAAATTGAAATCAATTAAGCCCGCCTGGACGTCGAAAAAAAAAATACTCAAGGATAATCCTAAACATCTTTTCGGCCCCTCACTGTGTGTATGTGCGAGGGATTAACTTACGCTTGAAACGGTTTCTTCCTTCTTCCTTTTTTGGTGTGCAATTTTTATGGTACCGTCGTCCTCAGTGAGTTCAAGTTACCAAGCGCCGATCGTTATGATTTTTATTTCGCAATTTTAATTTGGTTTTTGTTTTTGTTGTTGTATACCCTGGTCCGTGCAGGTTCTCCTTAACGCGCTAATGTTTTTGGTGCACGTAATTATGGGGATTTGTTGTCCTTGATGCTAACAAATGGAGGTGTTATAGTCTTAAAGCATGATGAAGTGGTGTTGTTTTAATTTTTTCTTCTTCTTACAAACAGTTAAGTGTGAGTATTAGGTCCTTTTTTAATTTGAAGGAGGAGTGTGGGAAAAAAGTCCTTAGGTAATTATTTCATCACAAATTTATAGGACTTGTACTGACGAACTAGTCTAGTTTCGAAGACATAAGCCTTGACAGATTCCATACAAAATGCAAACAGAATGCAAATTAATTTTTGAATAGAAACTGTCGTGAGTCTTGTTGAGGCAAAGTTTGAGTGAGTGACAGGTCTTACCTACTCACACGAGTTCGTTGTTTCTCTTCCACCTTCTGGCAGGCATCAGACTTAACTGCAAGCTTACATGCATAGGAGTCCATAAGGCCACAACCCGTACATGGATCTACTCATTCGAAATGTCGTGAATCATTCGCTAAAATACAAGTCTTCCAAAGTCTCATTCACAAGTATGAATGATGTATTCACTCAATTAGAATATCAGTGTTGCAATGCACAAGATGGCGCTAAAGTCTTTCTTGATATAATTGTTGCAAATGGCGGCAATTCAATTTGACAGTTTTGAAGTAAGCTGATACAAAATATACTTCAATAATACATGAATTGCCTCCTAAAAACACCGAATAATTGTTACAATTTGCATTTGACAAGCACCTAATCACTCGTTTGGGCGACTCGACTTAACCGTCTCAGACTTATTTTTGTTGGTTTTTTAAAGTTTCGTGTCTATGTCAAAAACCCTCAGACTCTTGAGGTTCTCAAAGAGAATAAAACTTTCTGGCAAGAGTGATGGAAAATTAAATAAATTAGGTCATAGGGTAAATAGTAAGAAGGCAGGACTATCTTATAAAAGAAGCCACTCTCTGATTGGTTAAAAAAAAAACAAAGTCTTCATTCAAAAACTGGTTCCGTATTTTCAGGTCAAGACAAAATTTTGCCAATGTGCTTCGAAACAATCAAATTCAACATTTCCTGTCCATAAACCTAAAAAACTTAAGAAATAAATTGGCTAATAAAAATTATCGCCCGTCAGCTGATTTTCGAAAACCATCATCTAAAATTGCACAAGAACCTGCATGTTCCATTGGAGAAGATTAATGTGTCATGACGCGATTATAAAGAAAACTTTCAATATTTTTTTCCAATCCCGCATAAAATATTGATTGTGTGGTAGAAAAACTTTACGTTAGGAAAAGTTATTCGCTGAAATATTTGCTTCCCAACCATATTAAGGATATATTCAAACGCAAATACCGAAAACAATTAAATTTTGAAAATGTTTGTTTGAACTGAATGAAAATTTGTTTGACTATTTATTAAACAAACGATATAACTCGTTATTTACAGTTATTTGGACGATTTAATGCAATAAATTGATTGATTGATTGATTTTTTGGGCGATAGCACAATCCTGTTGAGACCAGGGATCATCAAGACCTAATTCATAAAGTTTTGGAAAGAAAAAATAGCCATAAGCGAGGTCATTTCATGCCATTTCAAACCGGAAATTTTTAACCGATCAGCTTCATTCTACAGTAGAGGACTTAACACGCAACCTTGTGGGTACTCCGCTAGTTCTCTTGTACTCTTTGGATTCACTATCTGGGCAGTTCTGTGTTACTCGTTACGTGTTTGAGTTGCCTCTATGTTGTATATAAGCTGATTGCATCTACTTATAGCACTCCTGCAGTTCCAGCCACTGCTTCCTATCCAGTTGCTACTTTCCTGTCCTGTATGATGCTGGGTCTTCTGGTTATTGTGATCAGGTTTTAGCTACCATTTCTATTAGTGCGAAATTGTTGACGATAATTTGGTTTATCGGCATTCAGTTTCTCAAAAAGCAAAAGCCTTTTTGTAAGCGGATAGCCCTCTCCAATCCTTATCCTTGTTCGCTCCAATGAACACTTGTAAGGGAAGCGAAATCCATTTCTTTTTTTATGGAAAATTATTCTCCGTCTAGCTGTATTTGTTTCATTCTATTCAAGGGATATTCCTGTCCATTTAACTTAGTTTTTCCATTTTCATTTTCAAGTCTCTTTCTACTTTCTAATTGATCAACTTACCAATTAGTGCTAGTTCATCTTTTCAGATGAATTTTAATGAATTCAATGAAGATGGACATTAAAAAATGTCCTTTTTTCTTATTTTTATTCAATATTTGCCTTTTTTTGTATTTTCCTTTTCTTAATTGGCAAGGAGTGGCAAATCAATAAGCAGACAGACTCACTCATAGGGATTTTTGATTCATCTACAAATTTATTGAATTCGATAAATTGATGAATCGTTCTATGATGAGATGTGAGAAATGCAGGCATGAGCTGAAATACCATGAGACATGGATAAAAGGAACTTATTTTTGTTTACTTTAGGTAAACAGACTTTGGGTCTGGCTGAGACATCGAATTGTGCCACATGGTGCAGGGTGCTGGTTGGCCACGGAATGAATCCAAAACTTGGGGTTCAAGTCCCGACTATCTCCATTCAATTTTCAGAGCAATGAAATTAAATAGTTGGCTCAGAAAGAACACGAAAAAAAAACCTGCGAATTAGGAACGAATGCGAAAATCTATTAGAGAAGTCTTTCCATTTAGTTTGGACGCCAACCATGGAGAGTAAATATTGAAACCTAAAGTCAACTGAGTCTCTGCAAATGCGGAGCAATTTATTGACCTCCTCAGTTGTGTGATTGCAAAGCTCTGGTTCTTTAAAGGATGATTTGGAGCAATGCCACTTGTCAGATAGTTAATATTGAAGTTCGTGTTATGTCCATAAATTGTTTAGTCAATTAGTTACTTCTAAACTTTTTGTCAAGTCCATGGTGAACTTTTGAAGTTACAGTGGCCTGAGAACACATCCCTGAGGAACGTCACAGTTCACCACAGAGATAGTAGACGCACCAGCGACTATTTTGGACTATTCGAAGTCTGTTTTGAGGATTATGTCCAGTATTTTAGAATTATTTCGTCGAAGACGACACCAAGACAGTAATCTCATTAGAATCCAAAGGTGACCAGATAAGAACGATATGAAAACAAATTTGAATAAAAAAACAACGGTGTGAGGTACAAAATTGATTCTAGCTTTATTTTAAAGCCACATTTATGACATTTCTTATGAAATAGCACATCAGTTAAATGGCTATTCGGTTTTTGATGACGCGATCCAAAATGTACGGCGTTATTTCGGCAGTAGCTTTTTGAATATAGCTCGAGCTCGTCCAAAGTGGTTGGCTTGTTAGCGTAGACTCAGAACTTGACGTAGTCCCAGATGACTTTTAGCCAAGATCCGGGTCTCCGGACAACGTATACCCTATCTATTTAGTGGCTTAAGGTCCAAAGGAGAACTTTTCCACGGTCTGATATGCAAGATTTCCCCATTCCTTCATCGTAAAACTTTTTAACTCCAACTCACTTTTCCGCATAATTTTCCGATAGAAAATATTAAATGCCTTAATTTATGTATCATCCCCTCAAAAGAAATATTCTACAAGTTAAATAGCTTAGCACTAAATAACCCAAACTTCGAGTCAAGGAACTCCTTTTGCATTCGTAAATCGCGTAAATAAGCCAATCCATCAAATTTATTGGCACCCGATAAGCACCTGCAGAGCAACGCAAAGAAAAATATCCACATCCCTGTGCCAATCGATAAGTTTTGCATGACTAAATCTCATAACAAAGAAAAATATACCTACAAACATATCTTTGCAAAAAAAAAAAAAACAAACACACGCCGTGCTTATAGATACGCAACCTGAAAGATATGCGAACGTGCCATTGCGTGAAGCTTAGATATTTATCTCGAAACGCCCTCACATCTCATGTCAATCTTTAAGAGAAGGTACCTACCATATAGTATCCTTAAGTTGGAATCTTAAAGAATGTTTCGCTGTCTGGGAGACACGATGGAAATTATCGAAATGCCTTCAAGTCTCTAAGAACAATAACGCCGAGGACAATTTTTCCGTCTCCCACTTTGATGTCTTTTAGAGAATGAATTTTCTATTTAAAAGGCCGACTAAGGACGACCTCCAACGGTGAGGGACCACGACGACGACGACGACACATTATTATTATTTTTGGATTCCATCAGGAAATAGCATGACACTCACAGATTCAACAGAATCATTTGTGTTGCCTTGGATTTATAAAGACATCTCCATTAGGATTATTAAGAGGAAATTGAAATCGGTTTTTCTACTCGAAATATTCGAGATATAAATTCATCTATTTATAGCCAACTATAAGTATATAATCCCCACAAACAGAAAAAAAATAAACAAAGGAATGTATTTTGTAGATACTAATCAAATGCTGTGCCAATAAACCGAAAGATCCTTTGGTGTGTATACAAATGTGCAGTGGCATTTTGAGTGGGAACTGACCAAGTGCAAACCTGTTTTTGAAATGCATAACTTAATTTCGACTGGTATTTTGAAATTAAGTCTTGAGGAAGAAGTTCGTTTAAGTTGGGCAAGTGGGATGGGAAGTTAAGAGGTAGGTTGTCCCATGCCCAATGTAAACCACTCAAATATCTGCAACGTTGCTACATACGGAGGATTCGATGAAACTCATTATCTTGCTTACTGGTGTGCAGGAAGGTCTTGGAAGATATAGCTTCCGACCCAGACTAATGCAACTAATAGCTTTACCATTTAACCTTTAACGAGCAAGCACTGTGCTGCTCTGGATCCTTCTGTGACATCAACACCTCCCGAGCGTCGTCACTTCACTTAGTGACCTATATATGACATAGATCCTAGGTCCTCTAAAAAACCTACCCTCCATTGTGTACCAATGTGTTCTGGAAAATTGCATCACTTGCCACCTTCTAAGTTGTTCCATCCCATGTTATTCTTAGACCTCAGCCTATGCTACCATCCTGAGTAAGCAGATGTACTGCAGTGGATGTGGATCAGTGCTTAGTGCGTTGGACTACTGTGCAGGAAGTTGTCTTATCCTTTTTAGAAAGTGTGATGAATTCGGCACCACTGTTGTGGATGGCTGTGTCCATAAGTCTATATCCCGCTCTTATTCGAAATAATACCTAGGCACCCATTTATGAACGATCGATTTTCATCGTATTCCACTGTTGGGTTTTGATGTGGTGGACTGGACACAGAACGGCTCGGAGCGGAAACCGGCATCTAGTGAATCTTCGAGGCGATCTTAGATTTGGACCAGGATAATTGAGTTATCAAGTGCTTGCATTTCCGGTTCCACAGTATCGGACTTACTACAGAGCCTTGGGGTACATCATCTGTGACTTTGCTCGCTCCTTCGTCGAGTATTGTTTCTCTAAAATAGTCCAGCATCATCCTTTTCTGGTGCCATGTGTTCCCAGAATTATTATAGTTTTGTGGTCCTTATTACCTTCAAACAGATGGCGAAACCAAAATTCACCTAGTTTAGGTGCCGGGCCATAGAAACATTTCGCATAATTGCACGACTGACAAACTTGACAGCTTCACCGATTCTATCGGAAAGGGGGGAAGTCCCAACATGCCTTTCGCTACTTATAGACTTCTGATGAAACAGAATACGAATTGTACCTCACGCTCCATCAAAATACATGATCTGGCCGAAGTTCGAGCTAGGCCTGTGCTAGACCACTGAACCAGGCCGCCCAAGGACTTTAGTGTTCTAGAGGAATTGCAAAAGTTCTTCCGTCGGTTCCTTAAACTAACCTCTTCTAAGAAAGAAGTAAGAAAGAAGTAACTAACTAGGTATATTGATCTTCCGTGTAGGTCCTCAGAATTGCTATAAATATTTGACTCTAATAATCCTAATCTGCGGGCATGCTACTTCAGGAGACCAGAGAGAGTTACAGTCAAAGCTCTGTCTTGTGATGTACCTACCTTAAGAAATTTTTCCGATCTCTCACGGTTTTTCGTCGGCCATAAGGCTCTGGATACCCTATGTCCTTCCAGATAAGCCCATCTGCAGTTGGTCATGTTGTGTTGAGAATACTTCTACTGGCTACACAGAGCGGTGCCCTTATGCTGTTCAAAATGTTCCCTGATGTAGGTTCCGCAGATTTTTGGCCAGTCTATCGGCGCCCTCAATACCAGAGTGTCTTGGAACCTAGCATGCCTAAAGCATTACTTACGCTGAAATCCCTGTCTAAGTCTTGGTGACAAACGACTCTAATGCTTTGGGCGTGGCCTGACTTTCAATGAAGATGGCAATAAGTATTCCTATTGGATAGTGATCCCATGTCCAGTAGTTTCGCACCTTTCAGTACGGCTAGAACCTCTGACTGGAAAACACTGCATAGAAAACCTGTCATGTCACAATGGACCGTCTTTGGTCTAAGTGTGGCACACTTGCAGCGGCCTGCCATTCTAACCTTATCTGCAGTCTTTAAAGCATCCTTGGCATTGAGCGTTTCCTGGACTTCCATCGCTTTCCGTTCACGACGCTAGGGTCAATTATATTGGAGAAGAAGCTGGCGCCTTAAGAGAATCATAGCGGCGACACCGTGAGGCCTTCTACACTATTGATTGCGCTATTAAGCCCGTCACTTATGATGTGCGCCAGTATGACATGTATAGTGGTAGCTTGCTGTGGCTTATTACCTTTTTGTAAGAAGACAAGATTTTGTGCCATCCATTATTGAGGAATAATCTTTCCATGAGGCAAGGGTTTCTTACTTCTGCCTTTCAATCTAACTCTGGCCTTAGGTGTTGTTATCCCCTTCCAAGTTGGACTGTCTTAGTCATATCAATAATATGTTGGAACATTTTTGACATTTTGCTCTCTTAAATCTATCAAAGCCCTTGCGCTCCACCCCACCACTGTCTGGGAGAAATTTATCTTGCCTTCCTTGGGCGGCATTCCCTCCAATCCATCATAAAACACTCATCCAACATTCACCATTCAAATGCACACGAGACAGGGAGACACTAAAGTGCTTTGAATGCGTATACACGCAACATTTTCTGTTCAAATGTCGGTTCTTATTTGTCACTTTTGTGTTGTTCCACTGCAAGAGGTGTTCTCCACCTATACCCCCCCACAATGATGTCGCACACGATTGAAATCGTCATAAAAGGATTCAGCCGCCACAGTGGCATCATAAAATCCAAACCATAATGACACAATAAAATTCCTCATCATATACACCCACACACACAAGACCAACGCCAGAAAGAAATAAGGACGACTCTAAACGAAAGACAAAATAACGCACAATGACAACAAAATAACAATAACCGTCGGGCTTAGGGGTTGGATTAAGTTGCCCGTGACAAACAGAAATCTAAGGCTGGGAGGCGCACCTAAAAAGCTCCCCAAAAAAAGGCTCACACCTGGTGGCAGGGGGGGTTAACAAAACTCTTAAATATGCCTATGGTACCGAAAGGTGTCCTTGTGAACATGATAAAAGATTGTGTGTCGGGTGGCGGCGGCCTGAAAGGGTGAAAGTAATTAGGGACACAATATTTTTTTACTTGGTGTCCTGGTATCCTTTGTCGCTCTTGTAGATGTACTAGCGCAGCAGCCGAATGGGCTTCCGGCCTGTTGCTTGTGCTTAATTTAGCGAAAAATAATTTTATTTCAGCTTTGTCGGCCCCGGCACTTTGGTGTAGGTTTCTCGGTGCCAAGCAGCAGTTTTTCGGCAGAGACACACACACAAGGAATCGACATGGAATTTTTCGCTCGAAAACGATTCTTCTGTTGGTAATTATGGGCGACGATGTCGAGCGGGAAAATTTACAAAATTTAACAGGTGTTTCGGATTAAAAACTCTTTAAAACAAATTCGGAAGAATAATGAATGTTATTACAGTGATCAAGTGATTAGGAGCAAAGGGGGTTGATTCGATGGCGCTTAGGGGGAATTTATAATAATCACACATTGCAAGGGCGATCTATGTCTGCAACGGTATTATGCTGGTGTCCTTATTTATGGATGCTTTGCCGGGTGTTGAAAGGGTGTAAATAGACAGGGGATTGAACATATGAGGATTAGAATAATTTGTAGTAGGACTTTCACGAAAAGGTTTTTTTTTTTTTTTGGTTGCGCCACGGATGTGTAATCTTCATAGAAACCTGAGTAATCGATGCCAGGAATACGCTTACGTACTAAACACACACCCTGTACACTTCAAACTACTCTCCCGGCGGGACTGGTTAGCATTTAATGCTCTACTATCTCTATCTGCCTCCTCGGCCCTTCTCAATGCTTCGATTCTACGCAGTTCAATCTGCACGGCCGTTATGACAGAACAAATCTCCACCCAGTCGTCCGGGGACCTCATCATGAGGTCTATTAGGCGCTCCGGGCTTCGTAGATTCGCTATGCTAGTTGTAAAGCGTCTGTTCTGGAACATTACGTGCTCCGCATCTTTCTCTGCTTCTGGGCATTCTGGGCAAAATGGAGAGCTATCGTGCCCAAATCTGTGGAGGTATTTTCTGTAACCACCGTGCCCAGAAGGGAACTGCGTAAGGTGATAGT
This sequence comes from Chalcosyrphus nemorum, assembly GCA_949716465.1. Taxonomy (NCBI): domain Eukaryota; kingdom Metazoa; phylum Arthropoda; class Insecta; order Diptera; family Syrphidae; genus Chalcosyrphus; species Chalcosyrphus nemorum. The sequence continues at coordinate 78,064,255 of OX454332.1, read as the reverse complement.
TGCAATTCCCCTGCGTTCTTTTTATCCAAGTTTCAATATTTGGAATCAGCTTATGGGTCTACCTTTGGTGGTGTTGTCCCACCTGGCTTGCCGAAGTGCTGCAGATGTTGCCCTTTCTTCCTCCTTTACGCTCCTCGTAAGCCTGGTATCTTGTCTATTCGCGACAAGCCTAGTGTAAACCCTTTGCATTTCATTGCCAAGGATGTCAATAGGTATCATCCCAGCTATGATACAGGTTGCTTCGTCCGAAATTGTTCGGAAACCGCAAATTGTTCTGATTGCGCAGAGCCTGTAAGCAGACGAAAGTTTCCTCCTTAATTTCTTTGTTGAGAGCGCAGCTTTCTATCTCCTCCCTTGTATTGCTTAAGCTGCTGTATCTACTACCGTCTTTATGGACGGTAGAATGCGATTTTCTGAAGCCATACTGGACGTCTGACAAAGCTCCTGTTTCCTCTGCCGCTGATAGTAGTCTGCTATATATGATGCGTTCAAGGATTTTTCCTTGTGTATTTAGAAGGCATATTGGTCGCTACGAGGAAGGTTCTCCAGGTGGTTTATTTCCCTTAGGTAACAACACCAGATGCTGAAGTTTCCATGGTTCAGGGAAGGTCCAGTTTCCATCGCTGCTATAAACAGGTCCGGTCTTTTATGGACGGCTGCCTTGACAGCAATACTTGGAATGCCGTCAGGTCCAGGCGCTTTATTGTCACTTATTTTCCTACATGCTTCGTATAGCTCATCCGTTGTGATTTCCGGAATATGTTCCGGAGTTGTTGTCCTCATGGGAATGGATTTCGTAGTTGACCTATAGTGGAATAGATGCTCAACTACTGTTTTCAGTTTTTTTGTCACTATCCAAGATCTGCTTCGTTGCATAATTGTTTGAAGCATCTTGCCTTCCTCTCCTTGATAGCCTTATCGAGGTCGTGTCTTGTCAGTCTGAACGTAGATAGTCGTTCGTGGAACTCAGGCCTACCACTTGAAAGTTGCGACCTTCGCCAGGGTCGAAGGCTGTTTGCTCTAAGTGCACCTGTAGCAAGGTGCACCCCTTCTGCTCCCTATCCTTCTAGGCATAGCAGCATCACACGCTGTGGTTATTGCTTGAATCAGATGTTGCGATAGTGCCTCTGCTGATCCGCAACTATCCGTAAGATCTATGTCCATCATTTCTTCGAACGTGTATTTGTCGAAGGATGCTTCTGGGACTAGTTACCTTACCCTTACCTTACCATTCAAGTTCCTCTTAACACTGATAATATCGCCTTTGAGGAAACCAACCCAGTTGGTTGAAGAATGACTCCTTTTCTGCTTCAGATGAATCATGTGTTGCGACGTAACAATGTGTAATGGTGACTTGCGGCTACGACGAACAGGAAAATTGTCTTCTGCGTGAATTTCAGATGGTCTTCCAAAATGTTCCTTACTCTCATAGCCAGCCTATATCGCATGAACTCTTACCTGAGGTGAAAGAATTTAGAGTCATGCATTCATTTCCGGTACCCAAACCGTCAGTTCTGCTAGTCAAAAAAGGGCACAGTAAAAGTCTGGACTGAAAAAACTGAGTTCCTCCCCATTTAAAGCAAAGTTTTAGCAAACGTCAAGGAACTTCTTCTCATTCCAGTGTCTATCATTCGTTTTGGGTCATCAGTGCTTCTTTACCAGATAAGAACGAGAGGAAACAAAATCGAAAACAAAGCAACAACGATGTGGGGTCTAACATTGATTCTGGCTATATTTTGGAGCTACATTTATGGCATTTTATCTAGAATAGCACATCATTCAAATGGCTCCTTCGGTTTTGCTGGCAGTTCTTCAAGCGGACGTTCGAACTTCTGGTGACTCGGTGCAATATGGTACAGCCTTATTCCGGTAATAGCGTCTCCAATGTTGGTCTCCAATTCGAAGAAAACGGTTGAATTGTAACGTAGATTAAGGACTTGACGTAAAGCTAGAGAAAATAATCGAGTGGTGTGTCAAGTCAAGTCGCATGAACGTCTTCTTTATGACTGTCTCTCTGGCGATTCCCCATTCAGCTGATCGGCTTCGAATGGATATTTCTGGCCTCTACGGCTGCTATGTTTCTTCATTTCGCTCCAATCTCTGTCTGGTTTTAGGTATAAAAGACAAACTCTTCCACGGTGCGGGGAGTTGCCAGCACACTGAAGCCATGATGAAATTTGTTTTGAGTTGGAATTTTGATAATATTTTTAATACTTTTCACACGTTCAGCAAGAGTGAAACATTAGGTCCGTTCGAGTACTTTTTACACTAAAATTTTTAGATTATCAAATTTGAAAGAGTGGCTCTGTCAGAGAGAGTTAATTTTACGAAAAAAGTAAACGAACGGGTTGAACAAGAAAAAGTTGAAAATACACTGGTTTGACAGCTTTGACAGTTCTATATATCTGTCTTTCTTTCACCAGTGACATTTGGGATAGATCAAGCTCCTCTGGTCTGAACTCTGGCCCCTAATAAATTCTACGTATTCTCCAATTGATTTCAGGACAAATCTTTCCAAGAACATGGATTTAACTGCTACACCTTCCTCCTGCGTACACTTTAAAACCCAAATAAAAGATAAAAGAAAATTAATTCTCATAAACATCAGCAAGAGCAACGAATTTCTGTTCTCAAAGTGATATCTGTCCCACTTTCCGACTAAATCCCACTCAAATCCATTTCAACAAATCCTTCCTGTTAATCTTTGAAGGAATTTTAGAATTTCTTCTGAAACAAACTCTTCCAATTGAGTTTGGTGAATAAATTTACAAACTTCAGATACATGATTCGTATCTTGTGTACCTTAAGAAGAGGAATATACCCAGTCAAATCGAATTAAAGGCTAGAAAAACATTTCGTTCGACTGAATGGTGGGCTCTGTCAGTGTAAAGGTAAACTTTATCCATCATACTAGCTAGCGAATGTTATTATCATCCATATAGCGAATTCATTCGTGTATATTCGCGTCGAACTGATTCGATTTGCATATGATTATCCTGCGGAGCTCCTTCTTCTCTAGTCTAGGGAGGAAGAGAGGAGAGGAAATCCTTGAAAGGAGATACACACAATTCAAAGTGAAATCTTTTAAACGATTTATGGACTAAGACCTTACCTAACAGCTATAGGTCAAATCTTTGACGTGTGTTGGTTGGTTTTTTTGTTGTTTTTTTTTTGTTGCGTGATCAACGTAGTTGCAACCTTTATTTAGAAATTCATCACCCTCAAGGGATGTTTTATACGGCTGGATGGCTGGCATTGGCTGGCTCAACTTTTGATTCGGTTTTACGGAGGATTTTGTTGATTTTGTAACCTGGCAGTCGTGGGCTGGATGGCAAAGACGTTAAAGGTATTAACAAAAACACGAAACGTGTAAACATCCCAAAGGACGTCCTTTTTTTTTCTTTCGACGTATATAGGGTTTGTGAGCATACAGTTTTTTTTGTTCCGTTGGGAATGTACAGTGACGCGCGGAAGTTTGTAGGTCTTATTGACTTTTAAGTGATAGCGGATATCTTAGGTTTATAAATGCCATCCCATCCATGGTCGTAGTAGACTTCATGAAGAGGGAAGACCTTGATAGCTTCCTCGATTTGTTGTGTAATTTTACTGTAATTTTACGGCTTCCTGAAAAGCAGATCAACTACCACAAACCTCGTCGTTTTTTATCCCTCCAGCTAGCTGCGTCCAGTTGTATACGTCGAAGTAGTTGAAGGCAGCATCCACTTGTGTACGTCACCAGAGATGAGATTGTCCTCCCACTTCTGTGTAGACCCTAAAAGATGAAGTCAAGGGACACCAATTATGAGTTCCGATGAAAACCGTTTTAAAAAGCAGGGAAGCAGAAAGCGGGTCCCTGTAGATGGTAGATTTGTTGGACCGGCTTTGCGTAGATACACCCTTCTGTGGGTCATTGGTCCGCTCACTGATAAGATGATTCATAGGCAAGGAAGACTTTCCTAGACTTTCGTTAGTATTCCCTTTAGAGTTCCTACCTCTTTCTAAGTCCTCTGCTTACATCCAATTTGATTCCACCGCGATTATCTGAGACGAAGCTTCCTAAATATAGCCTGGTATGTAGCACTCTTTTGTGTTCATAGGTCTATGGATTCCACTGCATGCAACAGAAAGTATTATGAGGAATCCTACTGACAACTGACGAATGATAATGGCTACATGTCTAACAATATGTGATCTTTTTTGAATAAGATTTGGTGTATGTACAGCTATGTCCTTCTTTAAATGGCCCAGCTAGTCTGTCAGCTTTATTCGACATTGTCTAGCTAAAGCAAATGAACTCCTTTATTGACTCTTTTTACTGGAATGGGCCGCTAAAGGCTCATGATTTTTGTGGCTCGAGACCCAAATGAGAATCAAGTCAACTCTAGCACCTTTGGAGATGTAGCAATCGCACCAATGACCTTGTTACCGTCTCGACCATCACAGAATGTAGCATTAAGGTTGAATGTAACAGACAGAGCCATCGCCTGGAAGACGAAAAGCCTTTGACAGCCTTTACTTGGTCTAAGAAGTTGCCAGCAACAACTCAGCGGTCTCAATAGAGTTTTTGAGAATCCTCCTTACGTCAGTAGATAATGCCTTTGGATGATTGTCAAACGCTCTCAAGAGAAAACTTTGTAAGCTTTTGTCTGGGCTTCAAATCTTGAACGCTATGCACCAACCATTTAGCCACGGCACCCACCTGTGTGTATATCACAGGCCCAAACCATTGATTAAGTTCTTTTCCTGTTAGAGAGAGAACGACATCAAAGATCCCAGCAAATCCGCTGCTGCTCCAGTTACTGTCGTCCCAAAGGAAACTGTTAAAGGAGATTCCAAGGAAGGTCTCTTCAACTTCACTCTATATTACTTCCCATGGTTGAAGTTCAATAACATGTCGGTGTTGGCGTTGGAGAGTTCTTCCAGATCCTGAAAGAATTGTTTGCCGAGGAATTTGTACCTGGAATGTTGGAGTCCAGGGCACTGGGAGAGGAAGTGGGTAGTGTCCTCTATAACATCCTCATCGCCGCATCCTCTTCAGAGTTCTTCCGTCCGATGTAGTTTCTTTAGTTGGTACCGCACAGCGTTGTGATCCGTGAGTATCCCCACGAGCATGGTCAGTGAACGTCTGTCCTTGCGAATTGCGTTTTGCAGTTTTGCAAGTATCTAGGGACTTCCATCTCCAGTTCGTCTCTCTCATAGCACGTTTCCCTGTTTCAAGCCTGAGAGTGCAGGGCGGGGTGCTTATGGAGAGAGAGAGAGGGTCGGTCAGTTCAAGTGGGTCCGATGAAGCTTTCCTTGCTAATTCATCTGCCTTTTCATTTCCCGGGACGCCCTCGTGCCCAGGGACCCAGCAGAGTAGAACCTTGTGCTGTGTTCCAAGAACCTTAAGCTCTTCTTCACAAGGCGGTAATTGCTTTGATAGCTGCCTGGCTGTCGATAAAGAAAGTGATACCTTTTGGCGGTATTGTTCTAACGGCGGACTCACGGGCCGCTGTTGTCACTGCCAGGACCTCCGCTTGGAAAACACTGCTGTGGTCTGGGAGTCGTATAGATCTGGATATACCCAGTGATTCGGAGAAGATCCTACACCAGTGTCCATTTTTGATCCATCAGTGTAAATAGCTATGGATTCGGCATTTGGTATACGGTTGTCTTTTCACTCTTCTCTTCTAGGGTAAGCTGAGGTAAATGGTATTTTGAAGTCAGGGTAAGGCGTAGTGTAGTCTGTTTTGGGTGTATGGCCCAAAAATCTGCCAAGGATGATCACGTCTAACTTATTCTTAAGGCACTGATGGCTGCCGTTGATCTCGTGTAGATGTCTAGCGGAGGCAGGTTGGGAATAGCCTCAAGACCCGCAGTTGGAGTGGTTCTCATCGCACTGGTGGCACCAATGCACGCTAGTCCTTGTACTTTAGTGAGCTCCTTCAGGTGGGTGGACTTGTTTAACGTCTAGGTCTCTAGGTTAAGCGATTCTCTCGACTCTTTCCTCTATAGGGCCTGGAAGTCATTCAATTGTCTAGTTCATGCTCTGCCACCTTCCAAGTTCACTTTCAACTAAAGTGTCACCTGCCAGACTATAAAACCCAAGGCAAAATTTCTAATAATTTCAACCCTAAACCGTTAAAGCAAATAATTCACCGAACTTAAAACACAAATCTGTGTCTGAGTAAGCTCTCTCCAATATCCACTCCATCATCCACAAGAACTAGGTACCTTTCTAAAGAACCTGCTACGTCTTCGTAAATCTATCAATCCATCCATCAGTTCTCTTCTAAGCCAGTTAAATAGAAAACAACATCCATGCATAATTCAATTCACAATATATGTATGTATCCATGCATAATTCAATTCAACCATTTGATATGGATGTCCTTGAACCCTTGTGTTCGGGCTCCTTTATGATGAAAATCTATTTTCCCAGCCATCTGTCATTACACAGCTGAAAAGATGTTTTTTGTATATTCGTACCTCGGAAAGTACATTGGCCATAAGACCGGAAGGATCAATTACCCACGGAATGGGCAATTTGTTGCTTCCCTTATGCCGGATACATTTACGATGAAGTGTATCCTTTTTTTTTTCTTTGTTGATTCCAAAATTTGCCAGACACTTGCCGGTTGCCTCTCACACGCCAAGTGTCATTGTCCTTTTTTTTTTGTGGCGTGTTTTTGCTGAAAGGATACCATGAAATTGTGTCGCCAATTGTCCTTTCTAAAAAGGGTTGTGTGTTATACATGAATTTCTTTATATCGCAGGACGATGGCGGTAGCCCCCTCACCTATCGATATTGATTACTTTTTACGGCAAATTGAATCGAAATTAAATTCAAAGGATTCGCTTAGATGAAAACTCATTTATCCTCATTCCACTTGGAGTTATTGGTCCTGATTGAAGTGTTCGAAATGTGCGTTAATATGTCAGCCGAAGAAGGAGGGAGCGGAGGGAGCAATTTTTCCAGCCACTGCTGCGATATGGTGGAAAATTTAATTAGGGAGTTTGGATGACGGTAAAACGTTCGTCTAATGGCTGCTGTTCTGATTTTGATTGACATGATGGAAATAAATAAATTTACCGTTGGTTCGTTCCTTCCTCACACACATACATACATCTCATTCCATCTCTCTCTCTCTCTCTCTCTCTCTCTCTCTTGCTCTCTTGGGAACTATGAATTTCCAAATTAATCGCGTAATTAAGTTTACACAAGGATCTCTCTCTCTCATGTGCCACAGTCATTGAGTCCTTGTATTGGTGTGTGTTGGTAAGAATTATTGATATGAAATATCGAACATGGATGTATGTTTTTGGCGTAGAGTGTGTATTTTCATTTCATTATGAAACCGCAACCTAATTACATGGCGCGAAGAGATTTTACCTGGATTTTCACCTGGCGGAAAAGGATGTGCGACGTTTTGGTGAGCTACTTAAAGCTGCTTTGCGTATTATTTACTCAAAATGTTTGGCTGTTGATTCATTCGCATGTTGAACTTGGGTTCTAATATTTGAATTAGACATTAATTGTCAGGACTTTCGGCGGGTGGAAGTTGCACGCGATGAAAAGGCGAAGGATATTTGGCAGAATTCACACGAAGACAGCAAGTTGAAGTGAATTATGATTGCGGAACTCTGACACTTTGCACAAGAAATTTTCGTCAAGGATGTCAAATGCTAGCATTTGGCGTTTGGCGTTTCCCACGCAATTTGAAAGGAATAATATTTTTTTTTTCGTTTGTTGTGTGTTTTGTGTAAGAAGTTGCAAATTAAATTAGGAAATATCATTGGGACATATGTTTAGCAAACGTGTAGCAATTGACTTTGGAAAAGTAATAAAAATTCAAAAAAAACGTTAAGGACACTTGAACTAAGGAAGTACTAATTCTGATTTGTGTTGTGTCTGTTTATTGAGCACGTTTTACGGAACTGGCAATACTTTTTGCAATTTGAAAGCTGACAGCAGAGTTGCCATTTCACCATCAATAGGCTAAAGAGTGTCTTACTGAAATGGTAACACTTTCTAATAGTGACAACCACTTTGACAGCTGACAGATGAGTTGCCACTTCACCATGAATAAACTTAAGGGTGTTTTACTGAATTGGTAACACTTTCTAAAAGTGACAACCACTTTGACAACTTAGAGCTGAGTTGCCATTTCATCATGCATAGGCTTAACAGTGTTTTGCCAAATTGGTAACACTCTACAATTGACAACCAATCTGACAGCTGACAGTTGTGTTGTACTAAAGGCAATTATATGTCAGTTCACATAGAACAGGTGAAGCTTAATATGTAGTCCCTGTCGGAAAATCTTCAAGTCTAACCTGGTCGACCTTGCAACTGGTGGTGGAGCGAATAGATGATGAGGAATCTATCGCCTCTGAGGAGGTGCCAAAAGTCGTCAAACAAAGCGAAGCAGATTAACAAGTCCAAGGACTAATTAGAGTAGTAACCCATTTTAATGATTATACTCCCCTTTCTGCAGAATCCTGCCTGGGAACTTCAATGCTAGACAACTTTATTGTGTCATCGTTCTTTTGTTGCATTCTACTTCCCAAAATGATGTCAATCTCTCTCGTCTGAATAGCAACCTCTTACGATTATACCAGAGAAGGACAAAACCATTCTTCTATCCTCCGTCTTCACCGCGTAATCCAATCAATGGTCATCTACCTACACACGTAGGAGTACCCTCCTCCCAAAAAGCTAATATCATCCTCCTCTCCCAATCCACTTGAGTATGAAATCAAATCGAATCAATCAAAATCAATTAAGTCTTTCCGAAGAAGAAAACTCGTAGCACGCACAAGGAAAGCTTATCCCTCCGTATCTATGAGATGCACAAATCTTCATATCATCTGGGTTCTTCTTCAATAGAATTAAGTTTATCTTTCAGTTGAAAGAAAGATATCCATCAGTCATGATGACAGTGATGTCACCGACACAGCCGAGGTCCTGACATCAGGTTAAACGCTCGGCATTAACCATCAAGTGCGTGATGGGATTCAACAAATCCGCTCGATTCGCATAGGTATAAGGAAAATCCATTTTTCAAGTGGTTAATCGATCAATCGATTTGAATCCAAACTGCTTGTGTCACCTTAAGGACAACGAAAAAAAAAAAAAAAAAAAATTGAAATCCAAAAACATCGTTGGCTGCCTGCCCACTGAACGAACAAGTCGAGTGTATGATTTATTACAGAGAATAACAAATCTAAATCCCGTTGCTGTCGTGTCTGAGATAACGTATCCTGATCAAGGATGAGGTGTAAAAAAGAAACTTTATCAAGGGATTGAGGGAGATAGGCCGCTCTCTCTCTCTCTCAGTCTATCGATTGGAAGGAACTTTACCTGATGTCTAGTGTGAGGAATGACAAGGATATATTCCCGGCCTAGTTTCTAGTCCTTCTATAGGTTGACACGACTGCAGTTGGTGGTGTGAATTATTAAATAATCCAATAATTGATAGTTGGAGGGTGAAATGTCGACTCTAAGTGGAACTACTACAAGACTATGTGCTCTGGCGATATCGTAAATCTTTTTCTGTCTTGGGTGGGGGTATGTAATTTAGAAAAATGATTTTGACAAATTTTGGGGCAGTTTCTTTCGTAATTCCTTAGAAGTCGACTGGTTACATGGTGTTGTGTTCCAGGAAAATACTTAAGTAGGGCAAGTAATCGATTGTTTCTGCAGCCTTTTAGCCCTGGAATTATAACTTCTCAGCTTGAGAGGTGTATACCCCGAGGTGGGCATTTTTGAAAAGGAAATTATCATGCCTGAAGGTTGACTTAGTGTCAGAGGAGGCGATAACGATGTCTTTTTCTTTAGCTGCTTCAAGAATGTGTCAAGGTTCAGTTGTGTCTGAAGTATGTATCCTACTGAAATTTCTCTTAAAGCCTTGGTCCCACTGGTATAAGATCTTAAAGATTTGTTCTTCAACAGAACGGTTGTAACATCTTTAGCCCGCTGTTAAGGCATTAATTCAATAAATCACTGAATTCGCCATGGATATACTTAAAGGTGTCTTACTGCATTGGTAACACTTTCTAAAAGTGACAACCACTTTGACAGCTAACAGCTGAGTTGCCATTTCACCACGAATAGACTTAAGGGTGTTTTACTGAATTGGTAACACTTTTTTCAAGCGAGAGCCACTTTGACAGCTAACATATGAGTTACCAGTCAGAAGATTGATGGAGTCAGAGCTCTTGACTGGGTCCCAGCTCACACTAGGACCTCGGGAAATGAGATCGTCGGTGAGATTGCCAAACAAAGTTTGAAAAGTTTGGCCTCAGTACTTCTTCACCGTTTTAAAAGTACTTAAAAGCAAAAGCAGTTGGCAGCTGACAGGCAAGGTATAGGCTGACTAATGGAATGCTCCATGTCGTCTGTAAAAAAATAACAGGCGCCTTAATGGAACACTTCACTCTTGCTAAGAGATACTACAATCTGCAAGGACTGTGGAAAAAAGATGACACTGTGGAGCCCTTCGTCAGTGACTGTCTTACCTTTCAGGGTTTCAGTGGATTGCATGCTCAGTTTACATTCCCGACTTGAATCACTTACAGTCAGTCAACTGTGCTTAATATGAAGGATCCCAGGGTTCAATGATTCTATCCTCTAAAAAGAAGAAACTGTCAAGAGTGTCGGTTTGTCAACACAGGACAGTCACACGAAAGATGGCGGATAGGATATCTTCTTGGTTTCTTCGACTTCTAAAGTAGTCGTCATGAACCCCTAGACCCGGTCACATTGTTGCCTACTCCTTTCCCCAGGATTATGCACTTGTACCCACCTCCGCTTATATAATCATAAAACGCCAATTAAACCACTTAAATTCAATGAATTGAAGCCCACACGCTGTTATTAGGTCGCACACTACCACTTGCCCAAAGAGAATGCAAATAAGGGCAGGGCACTAAAAGCCCTTCAATTTTTCATTATTTTTTTCGACGTCTACGACATTTCTAACCTCCTGACAAACCACTTGAAGGACCTAGCAGCACGCTAGTAAAAATAAAACCCTTCCTCGGTAGCACTACACAAAGTGCCACACAACTAATAACTCTTATTAGCCAGGTAGAAGTCCGAAAATTAGGTCACCAAACATGGCGAACAAATTAAGAAAATTGTCCTCCCACACACACACACAAAGAGGCTCTAAATTATTCATGTGACTGAATTATCCTTGCATCAGTCGCATTTTTCACTGTAAGGCCATTAAGCAAAAGGAATAATCCCCAAAGGACTCTTGATGGATGGAACCTACCAGTGAACACTCTAGGAACGTAACCAGTATCCGGCTAACTCTTTCAGTTTGTACTCGTATCTATCGCAAAGAGTGACTTAATCAGTTTTCCTATCCAACAACAACTCAAAGCAATAATAACAAATGCCTTCTGTGCTGCCCACAAAAATATAAAACCAAATCTCCCCACACACACACACACTGCCTCCTGCCGTTGAAATACAAATTGCATATTTTGAAAGTGATAAAAGGATATACAGTCCTTACTTTCCAACCAAAAGAGGGAGTAATAGATTTCAATGTGAGTGCGAGTCTGAGTAACAACGAATAGTGAATTATTATGTCAATCATAGTGTAAGTCGTATATGTATTTTTTTTTTTGTTTTGTATCCTGACAAAGTGTAATACTAAGCAATCACGTAAGAGCCATAAGAAAATGCCACTAAAAGTGTTTGAATTGGTAGCGATAGCGAAGGGAAGACAATATCCTTTAATCTCCTATTGATCAATTGAATTTGTGTTGGTGTGTGTAGTGTAGTTGGAATCCTTTCCCTTCGCCAATTCAACCACCGATGGATAATCTACTTTGCAACATGGCGAGTAACAGTAGATACTCGTCTTACAATTGCTTAACATCGTGGGATTCGTACGATAAAATTCCCAGGTAAGTTGGTTATGGGTTTTTTTTTTATTTTTCTCTTCTTTTCTTTCGTTTTTATGATATTTTGATGGCTTATAAGAAGGAGTACAGTGTGGATGGTAAGTAAGGGGACTTGGTTTGGAGCGTATCCTTTAAAACTCCTTGGATTGTCTAAATATGTCGAATGATCCAACCTTTAGACAGATTTCAATCATTTTATCTAGACTTAAAAACGTGAATTTTTCTTTTCTAAAATTGGGCGTGTCAGTGGATGGATCTTAAAACTTTGAAATATTGCAATTTCTGCCTAAGAATTGACATTACTTAAAAGAAATCAACAAAATTATAGTTTTTGTAAGAAAAACGCCCCCAAAAATTAAGCGTGGCCATACAAAATTATAGAAGAACTGTAGAGTAAGTGAATATCTACACGTTTGCTTAAGTAAGATTTTGAGTTGCTTGTAAACTTCCCGGAAACGGTGGACTTTGTTTTTTAAAGTGGGCGTGTCAGTAGCCGGATAAATATTTCTTGACCCTACTGTGGACCTTAGAAATGTAAAGCGCCGATCCAAATTCAATAGGTTTCGGAGTCATTAAAATGCACACAAACATAGGTACAAGGGCGGATAAGTTCGACACTATCCACACATAAGAACTCGGTGTTCAGGTCCCAGCCAACATCATTCAATTATCACATCACATCAAGTAATTAGCTGGGAAATTCTATGAATTATACACCAAAGCGTAAATCACGTATAATTATTCTCCTCTCTAGTTTGGACAACAACCGAATAGATCGACAGTGAACCCTAATTTAGTGGTTCTTTTGCCTGTTCATATTGATGGAGGCCACCCTCCATTGTTCAAAAGAGAGGGAATGATTTTCAATAAGTGGGAATAGGAAGGGTTGCTTGTGGTGAAAATCCACATACAAATGGCTGATGGATCTAAGACAGACGAAGGTGTAGAGGACCTTTGCTAAGTCTAAGTGAATCTAAGTCAACACTCAACATCGAACATGCAGCTTTTCACGTTTGATTCTCTTGCATCGACCACATGAATACCTTACTCCAATGCATTTAGTACAAGTCTCCGCTAAATCTGCTATTCATCGACTTCGAGAAGGCTTTCGATAGCCTGAATGGAGATGCTATCCGGTTGGCCTTATGCAAGAAAGCAATCCTAGAAAAGCTCATAGCTATGCGCAATGGCAATGTCTCAGAAGGATGAAATTTAAAGTCCAAAGTGAAGTACCTCAAGGAAGCATACTGTCACCGCTATTGTTCTTGGTGTTTATCAGTAATGCACTCCATGCAGAATTGACGGAAGGTATCTATGATACTCGTTTGACTTACTGTCCTAGCTTTCTACTTTCAAACCGGATAATGAACCTTCACCTTATGGCCCGCAGTGTAGAAGCTGGGATAAGCAAAGAAGGGCTCAAAATGAAGACAGAATAGCGGGAGGTCCTAGGCAAATGTGACCCGAAGCAGTCGAGGAGGAATCGCGCTCTTTAGAAATGAGTTGAAAGCAGCTACAGAGAGTTGCAGAACTTGAAACAGGATGACGTGCAGAGTTGAAAGATTATACTTACTAATTTAAGCTGGTGTTAGTTTCTACAACTAGGCTTTAAATTCCCAACTGATTTACCTGTTGTAGTGATAGATTTAAGGACATGGGAACTCAGCCTTAAACATGAACACCACTATAAGCTCCCTTCAGTCCTTATGCTAAAACTTTACTAATTGCTTGGTTTTTAGTTTTCAAAATATAGCCCTCGGTTATGTTTTTGTCAACTTCTCTTGTTGTACAATCTGTGCCGCCCACCTTTCCCCAGGGTGTTTTCCATTAAGTCAACGAATGTCCATCGACTCTAACAAGACGAAAATCGATTGCCTTCATAGACTCACTCTCTCTTTCTCTGTCTCTCCTTTATTTGAAGGATCCTACTTCAATATCTAATTAAATTTAAACAATTACAACAAAAAAAAAAACTAGAAGTAATTCAATCAGAGTGGCATTCTTGTTCTTCGTCTTCTTCGTGTTTCATGTTCTTTATTCATCTTCTCGTGTTTTCCTCTTAATTTCTCCCTCCAATGAGCACACACATTTCATCTAATTTTTCCATCACTGCTGGGCTCCAGTTTAATTTCGAATAAATGGAGCAATTAGGCTGCCCTTAAATTCTTAATTATGTTTTTAGAGTTCACAGAAGAAGGAATCAACCGAAACTGGAGGCTTTAACCCCATCATATTTCGTCAAAAAAAAAAAAAACCCGTAGGTAGCTACCCGACTTAGGTAATCAATACTCAATTCATAAACTTTTCATCCTCCCCGCCGAGCCTCGAGTATCTGTGTGACGTTACACACTTATTAATGCAAATTCTTTTTTTGATTTTGTGCACTACATTAGTGCAAAAAAAAAGAAGAAAATTTAATTAAATGAACCGTGAAAAATGCCACAAACTTTATCCATCAAATAAGTTGAAAGCATTTTGTTGTTAATATATTATCGCACGACAGCAATGGAGCTATTTATTGCGTGCAACAAAAATATGTATAATAATTACTCAGGCGAAAAATAATTAAAAAAATTTAGTAGTTTTGGAAAAAATCTACATAAAGCGCATCGCTTAAAATAATTAATTTTTGTTTATATTTTTTAATAAATACACAGAGAGAATATTTATTGTCGCATGGGAAATGTTTCAGGTGAAAAAGTTTATGCGAGTGCCGATCGATTGAAGAGAAGAGTATTCATTTCGGTGGCATGGATTTTAAAAAAGAGAAAAACTACAAAATGATGGATGGGGAGTTCCCGAGTCATAAAAGTTTTTAAAAAATATAAATACGAGTAAATATAAAACAATGAACTGGAGGTGTAGGGTGACCAGTTAAGAACGGCAGGGAAACAAAGCTAAGTAAAACAACAACGGTGCAAAATATAAAACTGAATTTGGATTTATTTTGAAGATACATCTAAGCCATTGTATGTAGAATAGCACATTAGTCAAATGGCTTCGCTGGCAGTACTTCAATCTATCGTCCGTAAAGACGATTTTTTGGCCAACAATTCCAGCACACAATTAGCGAACTCACGGTATTGCCAGTGGTGGTCCGGCTTCAGTTCTTACATCAGCATAATCTTACAGGAATCTTGGTTCAAAACCAACCGCAAAATAAGCCGGATTGACTCTCTGGCATTGCGCAATCCAGCTGATCGATGTCGAATCGACATTTCTGGGCCTCTCTCGAAACTGCCCTCTACGGTGGCTATGTTTTCTTCTTTTCGCATTAATATTCATCTGGTTGGTGGCTTCAGATCCAAAAGAGTGTACTCAAGCTCAAAATTTTCCACGGTACGACGAATTGCCTAGACACTGGAGCCATGACGACGACGAAATTTTTTTTTTTTTTTATGTATGTATGTATTACTTTATTTAGTAAAAAAATGTTACTATTATAAAATCATAGTTGTTTGTATATTTTTTTCAAGTCTTAAACATAGTGTAGTGTAGATGTGCAAAAGAAACGTTAAGGGAAAAAGAAAAACAAGAAAAGACAAAAATTTAAAATATAACAATAAGAAGAAAAGAAAACAGAAAGAAAGAAAGAAGGAAGAATACTAGTTTACTGTAGCTCTTATATGTGTTATTAGTTGTTTTTTAAAACGAATAAAAACAGTTTCATATTTTATTTCTCTAGGTAGTTCATTAAATAGTTTTAAGCCTCTATATAAAACCATATTTTGCGTCCTCGTATCTCTGAATAGTTGAAGTCGGAAGTCTGGATTGGATCGTAGGGCATACGGCTGGGCATCCTGTGTATAAACCAAGTTCGATGTTAGATATTCCGGAACCATTTTGTGCTTCATTTTGAAAACGAATGTTAACACATAAAAAATAATTCTTTGATTGATGTTTAACCATTTTAGACAGGATAACATCCAACTTGTGGGTGTGTAGAAATTACATTTAAGTATCGTTCTCATAGCTTTGTTAAGGTGAAATTCACGTTGCCTCTTTACAATTGAGCCAAAATTTCGATAAAATTTTTGAATGATTTTCACTCATTCGGCAATCATGAAACGATTAATGAGAAAATGGCAAACTTTGCTAAATGTTTTGACGGCTGGGTGTCATTGATAACTTTGACAGGTGCTAAGGCATAACGATTGGATAAAGTATCATTTCTATTTGGTCATCTCTTCATTTGAAACATCTCTTCTTCTTTCTCTACACATTCGCTTACTTTGAAGGGGAATTTTTCCTCATTCTGACTCGATAGAATTGCATAACACACAGCAATTTGTGTCTTAAGTAAATACCTTCAAAGGACTAACTATATTACGGCTCTGGACGCTACAAAGTGGATAAACTGATACAGTGGGCCACTCTACTACAACTCTCTTTCTGTGGGACTAGGGTTATTGCTCCCCTTTCCAATACTCTACCTCTGTCCCCGAATTAAATGGGACATAAAAACACAAAAAACCTCCAGTTGTGCATTTCCTCCCCCAGTGTCCTTAAAATTATGTCGCCTTGTCCTTATTTAATAATAAATTCGAGCGGGAAAATACTTTTATTCGCGTGGCAAAACTCCCACTACCCTCAGGTATAATCAGAAGTTTTTCAAACAAAAACTCTCGTATTGATTTGCTCTCAT
The DNA here is from genome assembly GCA_949716465.1 of Chalcosyrphus nemorum. Lineage (NCBI taxonomy): Eukaryota > Metazoa > Arthropoda > Insecta > Diptera > Syrphidae > Chalcosyrphus > Chalcosyrphus nemorum. The sequence continues at coordinate 78,047,709 of OX454332.1, read as the reverse complement.
TAAATTTTAATCGACAAACACTACTACCAACATCACAACATCTAGCTAGCCTGACACAGAAAGCACAACCTCTCCCTCATGGAACAGTTTGAATGGTGTCAAAGCCTACCAATAATGGCTGCAGCGAAAATCATATCTTCAATAATTGATGAGGCTATTATCTTCTTGAGAAGCAGCATAGTGTGTTGTACGATATCGCACATGCATGACACCATTTACTACAAAACACTGACATGTCCTGTGACAGCCGGGTATCGTCCTATTTCACGTGTTGTACTGTGAGTGCTTGAGGAAAGTGCATTTCTGTTTTTCAGTTGGTATATTGGTGTTATTGAATGACTTCAACTTTCGAAAACAAATGCCTTTGGAGATCATATGAACTTTTCACGTAGGACACATGACATTCGATGCACCAATTAAAGAAGAATTCAAAGATCTAATTGCTTTTCGTAAGTCCATGATTTAAAGTAGGTGCTGTAAAGTTTACAAATGAACTATTTAGTTCATTAATGCTTGTGAACTATTTAAGTTGCATTGCCGCAAAGGTTACCCGTGCTTCAATGATATGCAGGACACCAGGAGATAGATCTTGCGGAACTAGTACAAGCATTCTAATGCCGATGGTCACTTAAGGAACGACAGCATGGACAAAGTGAAGTAGTCTAGTCACAGAGACATTCACTAAAGTGTATTCACTTGTTTGCCACTCCTGTAGTGGAGCAAATTGCAAAGCGGACGATAGAGTGCGTTGAAAGTGAATATGCTCTTGCCTTCTGGCAGTTCCAAAGGACGATGGTATAGAAAGCATAACTCTGTGAAAAACTTTTGTACGAATTGAAGAAGAAAGAAAGAATCGAGAAATGGATCTGGGGAACCACATAGAAGGCAGGGCAAGAACTTGGAATAATACCAAAGGTCTGATGTAATCTAAGAAACTATCTGCATCCGAACTCAGAGACTACTTGCGGAAACTAAGTAAATGAAGGGTGTTGAGGATATGGCAACCATGGACCTGTTTCTCGTTTTCAAATTCATAAAAGAAACTCGTTTGAGGAGAGATCTCTGAGGTGAACTATTCTCACCAAGGCAAGGCAAGTTTCGACGTACAGGTCCAAACGTTGGGTTGTGGTGTGTAGGTTGCATTCAGGACACTCCAAGAAACGCGGCTGCTTAGGCAGGGATTCTTCAGGGAAGGCTTTCTTCGTGTTGAGCTTGAGCCGGTCACGGTTTCTGTGACATGATGCCTTACTCCTGCTCTTTAGCCTTGGATCGGACGCTACGGCGCCTATGCGGGCTAACGGTGTTCCACTTAGGAATGTCTGTCAAAAGATTTGTTATATCATTTTGAACATACACGTGCTGTTCCAATTTTATGCTGAACACGCCTCACTGACAGCCTCAAAGGTATACCCTTCTTTGACTCCGTCCTCATTGGGCAATGGAAGCTAGTAAGAGGCCCTTCTCCGGAGTTGGTGAGTCTGCTACTCTACAATATGTCCCACGACTTTACGTTGTCTTCTATATTCACTTGAGCTCTCTGGAACCCCTTTATGGTTCTCAAACTCATTCTCATAAGCAGCTATAGAAATGGGTGCCTCTTACGAAGCCTTTTGTTTACTGGTTTGAAGATCTCAGGTTGTTCCTTGCCATCAAATCATTTCCCAAATCTAATCATCTCTCTCGAAACATATCACGCCACTGAAACCGATGCAACACTCCTGTCTGTTTCACTTGCAAACTTCAACAGCCAACATATCCTTAAAAAAAACAAAAATTTTAGACATCCAACATGAGTTTTCCATAAGTGTCCTTGTCATATGGATTTCAGAAAAATTTCCCATGAGACACGAGTCCACCCCCCCGCCCAAAAAAAAGAGATTCCAAAACCATTTTTTTTTCTTTATGCAAGAGACAGAAACAATATTTCTCTTTTCCTTTTTCGTCCCTATATTATGATGGATGGTTAGTGTCAGAAGAAAAACTGCAAACAATCCATTAACTCCAATTTGGCTTCCGTGAGAGTGCACTGTAAGACTATCAAGGCGCGCGTTAAGCGGTCTAGCTTTTTGCTTTCGCTAACGAACAAAATATCATAAAAGAATTACATTGCACACTTATTTAATAAAAGAGTAGAGAAAGAGTGCAGGATAAAGGAAAAAAAAATAAAATAAAATAAAGAACATAACCGCTCTTTCAGAACGTAAGTGGGTGTGAAAAAACGTTCAACTCCCAGGTGTGGTGTGCGTGGGCTTCTGGGAGGTTGGTACTGTAAAGACACTAAAAGCTTTCATCGCACCATGAAATATTCAATCTAATCGAATCCTGGCAAATGAAATTTCATTATTGACAAAAAGAAGATAACACCGTGAGCTGCTGTGTTATCCTTGCTTTTTGCCGGCTTTTTTTGTTTCCCTTAAGATGGAAAAAAAAAAAGATTAGGACTTAACCTAGTGGCTTAAAGGAAGAGGATTTGCTTTGATTTAAGATCGCAGAAGGAAAGGATCGAAGAAGGATGAGCTATATCATGCAAGGGTAATCAGTTACAGGCGATCCTTATGGACAAGTCACTTATGCTCATCAAGTCAGTCGAATCCAAGAACAAACTTGAGTAGGATGTCCTTCGAAGACTGCACTGATGTTGTGACATGTGAGTTCGAAAATGCCCTACCGCTATATAGTTTCACAAAATCAGGTATGGAGTTGCCTCATCTGATGTCTGAGGAATTCAAAGTCGAAAGTGGGGTCCGGCAAAGCTGCATACTTTCACCTATACTGTTTTTATTTCTGATTGGTGATGTGCTAAGTGTGGCCTTATCAACAGGAATTGGAGGCATCCGGTGGACTTTTACACCTGAGCTCAAACAACTCGACAATGTACCTTGACTTCTTGGACAACATCCACATTCTGGTACAGCTTATAGAGTTCGCGGCTGAATCTTGTCCTCTTTTGGCCCTCCTCCGATAAAGGAGTTTACGTTCTACAGAGTATTTTCGTTCGAAGATGCCTTATAATTGATTGAGTTTTAATTTGGTCCTTCGAGCTCAGAAGAGCTGTTTCCAAAGCATTCCGTGATCCCGAATTGGGACATTGCCTGGTAGCACTCGAGACGATGAATGCTGTCCTAAGGGGCTTCAATGTCGGTAAATAGGTGGTGGGTTTCGTTGGTCTTTCGCAGGATTTGCCTGAGTGTGGCAGATCTGGTCGATTGATGATCTCCCGGACGGGTAACCAAATGTGTCGATGACGCTCATAGTATGTTTCTTAGATTTGGAGAAAGTGTATGATAGGGCTTGATGGTTTCTGGATAAGCACGATTCAGTCTTCAGATAAAACTGCAGAAGCTACGCCCTTGTAAACGGCATAAGGTCGCGGATGTAAGCTGCCGAAATGTGGTTCTTTTGGGATATAGTTGGAGTCATCCATAGAGCTTGAGTGCGTAAGACCAGAGTATGGTTCGGTCACGCTGTTATTATGCCCCAAACTGGCTTCCAAGGCGTGCCATGGTTGCAGCAGTAAGCGAGTAGGCCTAAGAATCCATAGACTGATGTATCAAGTCTGTCGTCTGACGAGTTGGAGTCAATGACGGATGATCGAGAGAGATAAAGAGGCCATCTGATTCTACCTAACCTCATAACTGATAAGCGGTCCATTGGAAATGAATGTATGTGTTAGAGGAGAAGCTCTGACCACGTCATAGCCATCCTTATCACGTCACAGTCCTCTGCTCGTAGTAAAACTACGTAAGAGGTTAGTAGCTTACGTAGATAACAAAATTCTTCCTCCATCCCTACATTAGTTAACGATTCATTTGACATTTAAAATTCTCCTCCCCGCATCAAAGGTCATAGACTCTATCGCACTTCTTCACTGGTCTATGAGGTAGGCAACATCTGTCACGTTCAGTGCCGTAAATTATCCATCAATTTATCCAGTGTTAGCCTTCAGGACACTTTACAAACTGCAATACATCGGCAAAAAATGAAATAAAAGAGAAAACAGCAAAATGTCAAAGGATACCCCCAATCGATGGTGCGTCAATCACTCTTCAAAACTTTAAATTCCCTCTCTTCCAACAGCCACACGCTAACGCACACGCACACAATCAAAGCTAAAGGAATTCCAAAATTGGATTACACAGCCCGGTTGAGTGCAATAACTGAAAGCATAAAATCGACGTTTTCTTCGTTACACCATAGCTCCTGGTCAGTGTTTTTCCTTTTAAATTGAGAAAAAAAGAAAAAAACAACAACTCTAGGACTGGAGTGGACCCTATTTCGGATAACAAGTCGTAAATGAGTCTGGGTTCTGTGTGTTTCTTAGATGTGCACAGTCGATTATACATATAGCCAATGTCGATTAGTTCCACTTCAAAGATAAAGGACTTTCTCTAGGATAGTGGCCACCACCTCAAACCCATGTCTCATGGAGAAAACGTTTACAAATTTAGGCGATGAGATGGAAGCAGCAAAAACGAAAAAGACTTCAAGTTGTCAGCATCTAATGGTGGTGGTGACGATATTAGGGATACACACTCTTAAAGAGACTACTCCCTCGTCCTCCTTTAGGTCCTCTGCAAAAGTGGAACGAACTAATGTGACATTCTTGAATTCCAATGGTTCATGGGTAGCTGCAAGAGTGGGTGTCATGTACCTAGTATCCGATAGAGTGCTTGCAACAATAGACGTGGTAAGGAGACGACGACCACGATCAAATAAAGTCCTTTGTTTCAAGCATAGTCAGACACGGAGAACGAATCAATGTTTTGCTCTGGCATTTGCTTTTTTTTTTTGGAATTGCCTTTGGTGTCCTTTGTTTACATGGAGTGGCTTCAAATTGAATACACGGCATTTTTCTCTCGAATCCATTAGAGAGTCTTGGTCCTGTTGGATTTTATAAAAATAATAATTGGAATGCTGACAGGAATACGTGATTGTTTTGAATGGAAGTAATGGAAGTAAGGCAATGCGCAGCAAGTAAGCTCTGATTTTGGTTGATGAGCCATGAAGGGATTGAGAATCCAAAGCGCATTGAGGTTTCTAAAGGTTTGGTAGACAATTCCAAGCTATTTGCACTCTTGTGCTGTAACAACTTGTGGGTCCTAGTGACTCTTACTGCGGCGATGAGACTCAACTCTGCTAAGTTCTCTGCTTTTGTGCTATGACCATAGGAGACTTCTAAGCATCCTAATACTCTGAGTTAGCCCCATTGCATTGCGAAGTTTTCAGACCCAGACATGGACCAGATAGAAGTGGCCATTTCCTAAGAACCAAGTCAATGTATTAGCACGGACTAATGGAACAGCACAAGTTTGGTTAAATTTCGTGAAACTTTACGCGACTGTCTTAAAATTTTGATGAGAAAGTCTATCAAATTCTTTCAAGGTACCAGTCGTCGCTAAAGAATATTGGTTAAAGCATGTAACCTTGCGGAAGCCCGCTCTCAAGTTTAGATTCCTCAGTCATCTGAGTAAAACAAGCCGAATTATGCAGCAGATTCTTTGATTCGCTTAAGGACAAATCTAGCTATCTTAGTCATGCCAGGAAGCACCTTGACAGTTTTTGCTCTCCATTCGGCAGCTTGACGATCATTCCCTCCTTCCACCATCCAAAAAAGTCCAACCGAATTGGATATAACAAGCCTTATGCTATCCACAGTTTGGCGAAGTAATGTCACAAGCTACGACTGTTCATTGAATCCGTGCTGTGATATGGCTGTGGTACCTGGAAAATGACCGCCACTATGACGAGGAAGCTGCAAATGTTCGTTCGTAGGTATAAGTATTTTCTGGCCAAACCATGTCTCTAACGAACAGGCCACGAACCTATAGGCACAACCATAGGACGACAAAAGTGACAGTGATTCGTCACACTCTCCGTGGGGGTGATAGGTACATACCCGCTCTCCATATGGAGTCAAAACTGAACGAAAATTCGACGAAATTGAGGAAAAAGTCATTTTGGGCGCAGTATATAAACTGATTAAGTACAGTGGCGTCCAACGGCGTCATTCTACTGTAGTTGGGCCTTGATTCGAGAAGAGGCGCTTCATCAGACGACGTCAGGGATAAGGTTGAAGACTTTTATTTTATTTTCCCTTTCCGGTTGACGGCAAATGCCATATTTCTCTTGATGAAACAACGCCAAACGCCTCGGCTGGGTTAAGTACTCATCACAATGTGGCGACCTCCTACCATCCCTGTTTTCAATACTTGTTTCAACTCCACAAATTGCAGCTATAAAAGGAACAAAAGACTGTAGAACTTTAAAGCTAGTTTGAATGGCTAAGAGGCACCTCTTCTATTTAACCCGCCCCCCAGGGACTTTCAATGAAATTTGTTTATTTTCATGTCCTCAATTGCTTGCTATACTCCTTTGTTAGCCCCCCCGTCGGTTGTGTTTTGGCCATTTTTCATTGAAAGCAAATTTACTTAATACGAATTCAATGATAAACACAGAAACCAACAATTGATTACCCTCAATTCGCCGAATTAAATTTTCCGCCAACGACTGTACAAAAATTTTCATTTAATTACTCAAAAGCAAAAAAAAAAAAAAAGTTACAATCAAATTGCCACTCGGTACGCCCATTTCCGTGGTCAGTAAAAAAAAAGGATAACGATTTGTATTGTTTATTGTTTGAAAACATTTGCTCCTTTTTTTTTGTTTTGCTGTTACTGTTGCCTCTTCTCGTTTTTTTATGGACTTCCTCTGGGTAAATGGTAGGTAATGTTGAAATTGTGTGACCTCAAATGAATTGTTATTGTTCGAAGGATTACAAAGCTGTGGACATCATTTTTGATGTCCTTATTACAAAAAAAAACACAGTGTTGTTGGTCTGATGATGATGATGATGGTGGGCCGGCAAAACACGAGTATAGTCCTTTTGTTTGAATTGCATGAGGAGAACATTTGCTGGAAATATCCTTTCTCAACATTAGATTTGATTGTGTGTCCCTTTGGGAGGATAAAGTTGTTATTCATTGAATTTTATGGTAGATTTTGTGCGATTTGAAAACAATTTAAGCAATGGAAAAGGAAAACGAAACAATAACACACAAATGGAGGAATTATGTTTTACGTAGGATTTTGGGGGCCGTTTCTATTGAAGGAAGGTTTCGCAATTAAGAGTACCGAACCCGATTGAGGGGTTATTTTTGATCCAATCCTGTTGGTTGGGTTGAAAATATCATAATAAATTCTTTCCTGGATGAAATGAGAAAGCGTTGAAGGTAACCTTTTGAAGGTAGAAAATTAATTAACGCGTTTTAAATGGCGTACTGCCGTGGGCGAAGGATTGGGTGCAATCTATCAGGTGAGGTAATGAATTGTACTCAGATTGATTGGTAAAAATAGTTTCAGTATAGATTTGAGTTTGAAGTTTCTAATTGAGTGTCTTAGGCACTTCTTTAAGGCCTATTTTCAGTCGCACAAGTTTGGTACCCTGCATGCACCATGTCATCAATAAAGTATGGGTGGAGAAAAGCATGCCTGCCTATCAGCTCTATATTATGTCCCATCTTCAAAAAAGGCTCTCAGGCTCTCAGGCTCTCAGGCTCCCACACCGTCAGATCGACAAAAGTCCTGGAAAAGACCATTGAATTACTAGTCTAAGCCTACCACCTTTTCATCGGCTTTAAAACCGCTTATGAATGCATTCATCGCCTCGAGAACTGCCAGCCGATTAGAAATACCGTCAAACACGTAGCACTGGAAAATCCGCGATGCTCTGTGCACCTTCGAGACAGCTTTTCTGAGCTCCTTTAAACATGCCCGGATCCAGGCAAGGAGATGCGCTGTCATGTGACTTCTTCAATATCGTGATGGAGGTGCGCAGGGCAGGTGTCAACACCGAAGGCACTATTTTTACAAAGAATTTTTTTCTTTTTGGAAAAGAGCCGACTAAGAATAACCCAAGCAAGTATTGCTACTTTGGTTTGGCAAAGTAACTAAGTTCAAAACTCCTAACCTAATGCTCATCTTAGGAGTTTAAAAATCGGAGTCCGCCGAACGACGAACGGCCGAAATTGAGTAAAGTGACAGCAGCATCTAAAGAGAATTTCAAAGGAATTCTACGCGTCCTTTCTTTTAAGAATCAAATACCGCGTTTTATTGGAAAGTGTATAGCCAGTTATTAGCATACTCACTGTCATACTGACTTTGGTACTGATTTACATTGTAGACAACAACCACTAACGTTGGAGCGATATGGTTGTTGTCTACAATCTGAGCCTACTCCTAATGAGGGTTTGTGGCGCCGAATGATGGACGATAAGTCAGTCAGCAGACGGTCTGTCAGAACACCCAATTCCTCACCAGAATCCTTCCAAAATTTCTGCTTCCACAGCTGAAAGTAAAGAGAATTTCAAAGGAATTCTATTCGTCCCTTCCTTTAAGGATGAAATACTATACTATTAGCCGTGTTTTATTGGAACATTTATAGCCAGTTCTCAACATACTCACTACCGTACTGCTCCTACTAGGGCAAAATAGTTGTTGTCTACAATCTGAGTCCACGCCATCTATGATCACAGCCTAATTCATCTTCACTTTTCATTTTGCTGTTACTTTGTTCGCAGAAATCAACTGAACTGTCTATACACTTTCCAATAAAACACGGCGTATGAACAAAGTTCCAAATGAATATATTTATCCAAAAAGGGTCACAAATAGGCATTCCTTTTAGGCCCCGTGGATAAACTTAGAAAGGTTACATTAAATAAGGTCGAACATCCACTAATTTTGTAAATTTTCAAATAAACTAAAGGTTGCCACGCAATTTATTTTGGCCTCATTATAATCATTTTCTTCTTTATTTACGCAACAACATTAAATGAGGTGTAAATCATTTCTTTTTTTATTTTTTCTTAATTAAGTTTTATATAACAAACTTGGGCAAGTGTAAACAAAAGTTCTATAAACCTGTCATATGTAAAAAAAAAAATCGAATTTCATGCTCCATGGAACATGTGACACTTTAAGGAAAATTTTATGCGCACAATATGATAATAAGACCAAAGGAATACAGCTAAAATATTAATCGACTAGAAAAGGTGTTAAAGCACTTCTCAACTTTGTTTGTGAATAGAAAAAAAAAATTGTTATTCTTCGTTGGACAATTATCCTGAGGCCCAAGTTGTATTCAGCTTCTCGGAAAGGACTGATAAGTTTAGCAAAGGTTTCTCACCTTCACAAGCGCTTTAATCAAATTAAATGAAATGCATCTTTTCCTTCAAGAAAAAAAGGAACTGTCAACCTTAAACCCTCTTAGATAATTAATTTGTCTAAACTCGCAAAATTCCCATTGAATTTGGGATCTGAAAAAAAAATTCTTTGTCGATACCTAAATCTCTTGAAGAGATTCACGTGTATACAATGTCATACATGTAAGTCGGTAGGTGGGTATCCTTAGTCCCTGCCATCGTTACCATACTTGAAAATGTGACTGTGCTCTTTGAACTGGCGTAATACCTTAATGAAATGAGATTTACAGAGACATTGTGTGCCTTCGACCTTGAGGGAAGGGGATTTGTAAAGAATTTGTACTTAAATCTGAATTTCTTTTTTTTGTACTCCAGCTTTGTCAACTGCTCGGGGCATATTTAGTTGCTCCTTTTTTTTGTGAATGGTTAGGGTTGACATGCGTAAAACGTTTTGTAGTATTGCGTGTGTTGGGAGTTATGGTGCTTTATTAGCGCTTAGCTTTGACTTTTAGACGTGAATATTTGGCAAGCCAAGGACATTCTTATCGTCAAATTGCCCTAAATTGCCTTATGCCATTCTTGATCTTTCAACGAGGTCCTTCTGATCGAAATGGTTGTGATAGGTTGTGATAGGACCCTTTCTGACTTAAGCGTCAACTGTTTTGAAGGATAAATATTCCCGCAAATATGCCGCTGCCTCTCGAATGCAAGCAAGCACAGCAAGACTCTGATCTAGACGCTATTGTGTTGAATTTGGTACCTATTGCATGGGGCGAATCAAAGACGAAAAACGTTCTCCAAAACTATTGCAATGACTCTGGAGAAAGGCACTAGTCCGGACCATGTGGTTGGCATTGAATGTGAGCAATCTCTAAATGAAACCGGTCGTGGTACTTGCGGACAGAGATTGATTGCCACAAGCAAAGACACCACCAAGTATGTATCCTCAGGTATCTATCCTCACGAGACGCATCTGGCTTGCAGTCTACGGCTCGAAAGTCTAGCCCTAGTAAGCCACTCGTAGACGACATTTGAGTTCCATGCGAGTATCGGCATTTACTGCCAGATAACGCGTGTGCTCAATGTACATGTTGGAACCTCCAGGAGTTCTACAAGCTGTGACTGACTTTTGTGAAGTTCAAAACGCTGCAGAGATTGGCTATGGGAGCTAGCCCTGGCCTTCATTCAAGTGGAGATCTGCTTGGTTAAGAAAGAAACCCTTGAGGTGAAGTTTGCCATATGAATAAATTCCAAAAGCGGCGCTAAGAATCTCTCTGAGCTCAGCGCTCTCTAAACTTCCAACCTTAAGGATTAGTGACTGACTCCGTGCCATCTGTTTTATCCCGGAGTGTCGCAAATAAGGTTCAAAAATCCTGACTTTCAAACCAGCAAATTGATAAGGCGGATGATTCTTTCCTTGCTGTGGGCTTAAGAGAAGGTTCTAACAATGTTCGGAGCAAGTACTGAGTCCTGCGATAGTCCTTTGTTGAGTTTCCTTATGTTGCTATGCTTAAAACTGGTGATTTGTTAGAAGACTCTTGACTAGTAGGGATATTTTGAAACAGGCTATAACTCGCAGAAGCTTAAGTAGAAGCCCATATCATGGGCGGTGGTAAGGTCTATAAATGTCACTAAAGTTCTGATGATGGCAGTCCTGAAATCCGGCTTCACTGTGTGTCTTTTGAGAGAGCACTTGGTCTGAACAACTGCGCCCATGGTTAAGCTTCATCAATGGATGGGCTGATCCTGTTTTGAATAATTCGCTCCAGGAGCTTACAGCATGAGCTCAGTAGAGCTATAGGCCGATAATTGAGGCCTATATTTGGCAAGTTTCCTGTTTGCAATATATCACTGTAAAGCCTGCTTAGCCATACCTGCCTAGTCCTATTCTTTTTTCCACTCTGCTTAAGCAATTGAGGATAGACCTTGTCAGAACAGCCTTTTTTCTTTGTTGAATAGTTTCGAGCGCAGTACAGCTTTTTCTGTGCAAACAGTTCCCCTTTGATATGGCTGAATCATGGTACTCCAATATTTGTGTCATTTTTTCGATCTAAGGATGTCTTAAGCCAAGAAAATACTCGCCTTTTATATATGGCAATTACTTCGACATGACAATAAAGTTTATGTTAAAAAATATCCATCAAATAAAATGTGTAATGAGTTTTTTATCCATGCAATGTACGAAAGTCCTTTTGCAGGATTTATCCCATTTTATTCATCATTAGACATTAAATTAACCATAAGACTTTGACAAATGCCAAATTGTGCAGTACGCAGTTCTAAAGAACCTCCTCCGTCTGTCCCAGTTGTGCGCTGCAAATTGACTCAATTACAAATGAATTTGAACACCATACCCTAGCTTCTTTCCGCCCTAAAAGTCTAACCGCGGGTTAATCATGAAAACATAATCAAACTCAATCTCAGGACAATAATATACAACATCAACTCCATTAATATTCTCCGTTGAACATTTATCTTCATCTATGTGATGTGATTAATTTGTTCCCTCTTTTCTCTGCAAGGAGTAGATAGTAGCCTTTTGATTGCAGACCTAATAAAGTTCTTTTCCTTGTTTTCCTTTTTTTCTTACTCTCATCCTTCAATCGCCCCTCTTTCTTGTGTCTAATGACTTGACTTTGACCTGTCTTTCGGGTCGTCCTTGCTAAATACATACTGACCAGACAGTCTATAACACTTTTAAGGACAAAAAAAAAACTCGTCATTTTTTCCATGCACGTTTCCATAAAATCGATGTCCTTAATCCTGGAAATACATTTTTCATGTTATTCTTGAATTTATCCTGTTTTTATGGCCATTTAATGATGAATCATTAAGTATCTCTCGAGGCGCTAAACGCCTTTGCCATAGATTTATTTACCAAGACTTAAAGGTCACAAGGATAACGTTTTATGTTGAAATTAATATTCATGTGATTGCATTTTAGGATTAAATTTCACAGTACACTTTTAAATGTTACACGAGAATTCTAGGAAATCGTTTCGAAATTAAAAATGCAAAAAAAAGCGGATTAATTTGATGCTCTAGGAAGGAAAGGATTTCCTTGCAGGAAGAAGAGACTTAATGAAGGAAAGACTTAGGTACTACTCAACGATGGGAATCTGGTAATAAGAAGTCGTATCAATCGGCAGAGAGCCTGAGGAAGTCTTGTGAGTTAGGGATGCTATGAAATGGAGTCCTACATAGTCTTGTATGAAGGACAAAAAGGAGAACGAAAAGGAGTAGCGGACATGTCAAATATTTCGATACCATAACTCAGCAACTTTAGAAACTGGTATCGAAGTAACCTACCATGTGCGCGTCACGCCACCTATGTGGGAATAGATTCATCAGAGAATATGGAAATGGAACATGTCCAGATCATGACATATGCTACTGTGTCTTAAAAGATGTAAGGCATCACAATTCTTCCAAAGACAAAACTGTCATGGATGCCAGAAAACATGATCTGGCGCTGATCTCAACTGAGAACACTGTGTCCGAGGATATGATGGAAAGGGGCTCTACCAGAGGGCAGCAGATGTCAGCTTTACTCCTGGTGAAATGATGAAAACAGAGCACTCAAGGCAAACAACGTTCGGGCTCGGCCCAAGCGTACGTTCAAGGTGAAGAGCAGAGTCTCAGCATCGTTTATCTACGTTAAGGCGACTTCTTAAAAAGCCGTACAGGGGGACAGGGCAAGATCCTTCAAACAACAGATTTAAAATGGCTGGGGGCTCACGATGAGCTATACGAAGCAAACAGGACTGAAACTGTCCTAATAACCAGCAGAAACACTGTGAAATATTCGGGTTTTTGGCTTGGAAACTATACAATCAGGCCTAAGGAGGCAGTAAATTACTTGAGAGTTGTGCTCGAGAACAGGATATCCTAGCAAAAGTGCGCCACTTATGAAGGCCGCCAAACATGGACCGCAAAGAGTAAGTTTCATTCCTTTGCTTGTGGGCAGGGGAACTCTCAACGAAAGAAACAAGGAGGAAACTCTTCTTTACTTTTAGGTTTCATCTTGGCTTTCTTTCTATTTCAACGAGGTTCTTAAAATTTATTTCGATTGACCATGAATCATCTTCAATAATCCATCTGGCGATTCTGAATGGAAAACATTCCGGATGCATTCATATGGAAAAGATGTTCACATGCATTAATAAAAGGTGACCAGATAGCAATGATACATTTTCCAACTGTCATATTTCAGCAGCTGTCAAAGTTACCAATGACGTCTATCTGTCAAACGAATTACTAAGTTCTGCCATTTCATCATGCAGCGTATCAAGCTTGTCGAACGTGCGAAATACGCAACGTGAATTTCGTCGTGACGTCGGGCGTTTTCATGACTTCATTGTGCAGGCAATTCGTCGCAGAGTGATCAAATTTGAGGCGAGTACATTCTTTTTGAATTTGAGGCACCAACCAGACAGAGATTAGTGCGAAATGAAGAAAAGATAGTCGCTGTAGGGACCAGTATCAAGGAAGACCGAGAAGTGTCAATTCGGCGCCGATCAGCTGCAGTAGGTATCGCCTTAGGGTCAACGCGGGTTTTGGCCTATACAAGATTGTACTAGAGCAAAAATTTAAGTCGGACGACAAAAGGCTAAGCCATGAATTCGCTAATGGGGCGCTTGAATCCCGACGACCAGTGGAAGCCCAGCCAGCGAAATTATTCGAATGATGTGCTGTTCCACACAAAATGGCACAAATGTAGCTTCAAAATAAAGCAAGAATCCATCTTATATCTTAGACTCTTGTTGTTTTATTAAAAACCATTTATCACCTACTATTTGGGACCCGACAAGACTACGATCAAAAACCAAAGTGGCATCTCTGTTCAGCACATTTCAATATTTAAAACCATATCCTTCTGTCTGTCTAATTCAATACACGTCTTGTCTAATTTCCTCTTGCTTTTTGTTCTAAATTATCACTCATGTGTTGTACGAAATAAAATGAACCCATAACAATGTGCAAACGAAACAAATTACGCATTGTGCGTATCCAATCAATATTATTTGCCTATTATACGTTCCTAGTTACCCATTCTTCCGAAAGCTTCCTTTCTCTTAGATCCTGCACATACACAGTCCTTGTAAAAACCATTTTTCGATTAACATAATTCACCCCAAAGGAGGGATATGAAATCGATTACACAGGCAAATCTCGAAGGCACAAGAAAATCAAAAAAAAAAAAAATTGAGAAAAGGATGTTCATTGTACTGGCAGCAATAGGAACACACATCGTTATCGTATCAAGATTTGTACGTATAAGAAGATTACATGGTCCTTAGCCAAAGGATTTGTTTATGCGAATATGTGCTTTAATTTGATGCAAAAAATTTAGGACTTACTTAACCTATGTTGACGTGAGATATTTATCTATTTAATTGGTGTGTAATACAAAAGAAGGTCATACGTCTCAAAGGATCCCCAGCATATTATTTGATATTCTTTGAAGGATTTGATCTCACACAGACAAATCAAGATAATCACCTACCAGCAAGTTGCAAATGCAATAAAATTATATTGCTTTTGCGGTTTTCAAGGTTTTAAATTCAACGTTACATACCTCGTACACATATCCTGTTCATTTCGACTGAAAAGTAAGCTTCCTTGAAATCTTAGTCACGATTTCTTCTGAGGATTACTGCATTTTTCTTCCTTCTATTTCTCGCCTTTCGTCCTTCTGATGCAATAAAGAAATTCTCTGCTTGCATATCCTGCAGCAGTTTTCTTTGCGATACACTCTATTGAGCGCTTTGAGGAAGAAGTACTCGTAAGGACCCAACCATAAGAGTGAATACATGTTCTCTGTGCAAATAAGATGCAGATGTCGATAAAAAAAAAAGGATTCTGCGCTAAAGGGAAAATGGATCTACTAAAGGATTCAGTACGTTCCGTAATGTAATTTTGGCCAAACAATTGAGTACAAAGAGTGTAATTCATTTTGCTTTAACTGTGTATCCTTTTTATGACTTAAATTGTTAGAATAAATGCTAATTCTTTTTCTTCTTTTGCTTGTTTCATTACAGAGTTCGAGTTGAATACTACGTTAATGAAAACACATTCAAAGAAAGACTGCAACTTTACTTCATTAAGAATCAAAGATCAAGTGAGTATTTTAAATAGCTTTTAGGGATAGACAAACTGCGGACCACGAACCGAATACGACTATAGGTTTTGGAATAGCATGACCAGATACGAACGATAGGAAAACAAATTTAAATACAGCAACAACAACATGAGATATGAAACTCATTCTGCATTTATTTTGAAGCTACATTCATGCCATTAGGTGTAGAGGAGCACCTTATTCGAATGGTTTCACTGGCCAGTACAGATTTGTGTCAGCTAAATGATCAGCTCTCCATGTTTCATGATCCAAAGTTCAATCTTTGCAGCCATCTATCTACCTTTGTCAGAAAACTTCCATCTATCTTGTCATTCTTCCAGGCTTGTCCTTCGTGGTACTTCACTACAACTTCGACTCCTTGCGTTGCGCTTCTTGCAGAATGTTTCCATTCGACTTCTTAAACGAGGAGGACTCTTTTAGTCAGGTTGTTAGGTCAGGTTTGTGGGTTGGCAGAGGAAATGAAACCCCTTCGCCGCTCTCAGGTCAGCACTGACCCATTGTGTCACCCATAGGGGAGTTTAGAAAAAGTACCCCTTGCCCATTTAACCCATAAATATCAGTAACAACTTCCCATGGTTGTACTTACTCGTTATCCGTGTATACAAATCATCCTGATGTTCTGATGAAGTTCAGTAACATGTCAGTATTGGCGTTGGAGAGTTCCCCTAGATCCTGAAAGAAGTGTTTGCCGAGGAATTTGTACTTGGAGTGTTGGAGTCCAGGGCACTGGCAGAGGTAGTTATAGAGGATACTCATGGGTCACAACACTCTGCGGTACGACCTAAAGAAACTACGTCGAACGGAAGAGGAACTCTGCAGAGGTATGGGCTCTTTCTAGGAAGATGGGAAATAGAATTTGTACAACCTGTTGCTAAAAAGTCCTGGACACAACCTTCAACCAATAAACCTCTCCAATCAGCCCGGTTACGAGCCAGCTCCCTTCAGTTGCCACACCAAGTTGCTTAAGGTCCACTTCTACTAGCTTGCATCCCTTCGACCTAACACGAGCTTGTCCTCTATTGCGCCGTCCATCAGCAGTGGATTCGAAAACATTCTTAGCTAGCCAAGGTAGCCACCTTAGCATCCTTTCCTTTAAGATCATGGAAATTCTGATTAAAAGGTAGATTATGAAATAACTTGATGAAATAACACAGATGCTCCTCCATGACCAGCAGTATGGGGTAGGTACAGGTCCATCTGTGACTTGAAACTAATCTCTTCATCACTTCGGCGAAACAAAGTTTCTTTGGCTTGAAAGAGCTTAGCATCCTCAGTCGATTAGATGTTACTTTACCTCAAGGCTCAGCTTTGTCCCCGATTCTTTTCTCATTTTTATAAATGATTTCTTGTCCACTACCTGCTCTTAGACTGAAAAAGAGGAACGGCAATGTATGTTACGCTCATTGAATTCCAATCACGGCAGCATAACCAAATAAAGTTCATCCAATAGAGTGTAATTCAATGCTGTCACTCGAGCGAAGCCAATACCTTCAACCATTTTTAATTCAACCGGAAGCCTTGCCATCCTCGATCCTTGTATTAATAACCATCTTCGTTGGATCGAAGTCATTGCTGCAACGAATACTTCACCCGTAGTTATGATCTGGCCTCAATTTCTAACGCATTCATCTGCCCGAAGCTGGAAAACAATGCCTACATCTAAGACCGTATTGCATATTCTAGATAGACTCCAAAGCCAAGCGTTTAGACCAAGTCTCACTCGAAATCACAGAAAACTTCCCTGTCATTGGCACACAGAAGCCGAAAAGTTTGCCAACCCCTGATTTAAAGGGATTTTCTGTACAGTAAAATGTAATTACTCGTTTTTTTACCGACAAAGACTAAGTTTAAAGCCAAAAATTAAGTTTAGGGAATTAACTTTTGTTGGGAGGAATTTAAAGCATCCCAGCCGGGGGCAAGGATTCTTTACGAAGGATATCATTTGTCATTATCCCTTTTGTGGGAGCAATTATTCAAATGATTCGATTGTTGGCAACCTTTTTTGAGGTTGATAAATTATCTGTTGTGTTGTTATATCTTAAGGCGCATTGTTTTGTAGAAAAGATAAGCACAGGAGCAGTTGAATATCCTAATGAAAAGGTGTGTAAAACAATTAATAGAACAGTGACCTTGTCTAGGCACGTGTGCCTTAATTCGTCGAGCATTACGAGCATAATTCGATGACGTATGTGGAAACAAGAAAATCATTGTCCTGGGATTTAAGGGCGTTAACTCCTAATCAACATGAATTAGGTGTAATTTACTCAAGTCGATGACAGGTGAGCAGAGTAAAATGCATAACTTGAGGTTGTTGGTGCTGAGGGAATTTTAGTTCCTAGATTCAAATATTTGGTCTCGAAATTTGATGGAATTATAGGTAATTATTGTTGAGTGGATGTTGATGTCCATTGCTTAATCCTGGGGCCAATGATACCTTTTGTTTTGGCATTTAACTGGGTGTTGATGTGGCATTTAGGGTAATTTCTATTATTGGTAGTAAGTGATCTTTGTGGATTGGGTCATTGAACTTTTACATTTGACTAGCCAGTGGCAGGGTACATCTGTTGGTTAGAACCGAGTTTTTTGGAGCTAAAAAGGCTTTAAAGTGGCACGAAGCGATGGCATCAAAAGCAGGACTAGGGCGTACAACCGCGTACAACCACCGGGTCATCTTTGGCTTGATTCCCCCAAGCAATACATGGATTCAATCAATCTTTGTATGGCTAGTCCAAGGATGGGTGATATGGCTTGAGGTGTTCAACTCTTAAGGCTTCCCTAGAGGTTGGAAGGGTCCTTCTGTTTTCTGGTACCTTGTTGCTATAGCTCTTGCGAAGATCATCTGTACTGAGGAATATTCCTCTAAGATGACCTCTCCTATCAAGAGCACTAGTCTTAGAGCAAGCATAAGTCTTGTTTTTGCCTTATCAGGCTCGTCAAGGGCTTTCTGGAGACGATTTCTACCACATTTTTCCTCTCATGGCAATAAATACCACCAACCTACGCATCTTGTGATATTCAAATGCGCAACAGTTATTACTAGGCAACCAAACCTTCCCCAAATGGACTCCTTTCCACCACCAAAAAGGATAGTATCACTTAACTGAGTAAAAAGCAAAACACATGGCAAAGATTAATATCCCCATGGGCCCCATCCCACTGAAACCTTCGTAAACTTTAAAGTGCCTTATACCTGTTCGAATGTAATCCAATCGAGACTCATTCGCAAAGACGTTATCCTTTCGCTTTGTATAGAGAAAAAAAAAACTTTTCCATTTATAACTCTCCGCTTCTAATAAATCAACAATATACGTATAGGTTCATCCCCCAATTGAATTCATTTCGTCCTTCTTAGGATAACCCACACATGTCCACTAAACTATTCAACTATTCCCC
The DNA here is from genome assembly GCA_949716465.1 of Chalcosyrphus nemorum. NCBI lineage: Eukaryota > Metazoa > Arthropoda > Insecta > Diptera > Syrphidae > Chalcosyrphus > Chalcosyrphus nemorum. Next base: position 78,028,974 of record OX454332.1, on the reverse strand, counting down.
TATAAATAAGAATTTGCTCCTTAGTCAATGAATAGGAAATTCAACCCATGGGGACCGACTATTGGCTTGACATCGAAGTGAGCCTAGATAACCGAGAAAAGAACCTTTTTGAGGGTCAGTACGCCGCACAGGATGTAGGTATCCTTAAATTTTACCATCGATGAGATACATTTAACCCCATTAACGATTGATATTTTCCAAATGACCAATCGGAACCGGGAACAAACAGAGTTAATGGCCGAACTCACTTGACTTGGAATGACCAGCAGTTGGTTGTATCTTTTGTGTTTATCCTTATTTTTTCCAGAGACACTATTATGATCAATCTACTGCGCATAGTAGTGAGAAGAAGCTCGAAATAAATTCATCTGACATTCCTTTGAGTGTATCTTTATCGTGTCGCTCTTTCTCTTTGACAGGTTTACGAATACGAATAGCTGACTTGTTTTTTAAATTACTAGCATGTGTTCTGTATATATTACGTGTGATAACGGATACAAATCCAACATTTGCAACATGGTAAGTTCCTCCCCTGGAGCCCACTCCTACCAACTAAGGTCTTAACTTTTTTCTTTTAGTTATGGCTGTTTACCTAGTAATAAAACGGAATTTCTAGCATCGGCTCAGTTAACCGAAGAGGAATTCCAAGAAAATCCAATTATAAATTGGGAAGCAATCCTGTGGGTGAATCGGCCGACAGTTTTATGGGCCGTACAATTAATTTTAGCGTTAGTATCATTAACGGAGGCAGTTTTACTCACATATCTAGGATATAAGGTGAGTATCTATGTAAGTGATTTGATTTCATCTATCAGTATCCTATGTATATATTGATTTTGATATCTAATTACATATTGGTGGGTTGGTTGGTTGGTTTTTTTTTTTTCTTGTTTTAGGGGAACATATGGCAACAGATACTCTCGTTTCATTTTATCTTAGAATTAATTACGACAATACCTTTTGCACTTACGGTAAGCATTTATCGATTGCCAAATACTTGAGTATCTATACAAGTGTTTTGTTTTTCTTTTCTTTGCTTTTTCTGTTAGATATTATGGCCTCCCTTGAGAAACCTTTTCATACCAATATTTCTCAATTGTTGGCTCGCCAAGAGGTCATTGGAGAATATGTTCGTAAGTAGATGGTTTTTTTTTTTTTTTGTTTAAGAAATTGTTTAAGCAATTTAAGATGAACATTTTACTGTTTTGTTTTCGTTTGGTAGAACGACCTCCATCGAGCGATGCAAAAATCCCAGTCAGCCTTATCGCAGCAACTGACAATATTATCAGCGACGTTGCTGTGCCTAGTTTTTACGAGGTACGTATTCGACATCAGTTTTAGTAGTTATATGCGAATTTAAGTTCTTTAATGTCATTTAATTGAGCTGGAGGACAACACCTGCAATGTCCATTTAAAGGGACCAAGTAGCTCCACAAAAGGCTTCCAAGTTCGCCATATGCCGGAGGTTTCCTTTTTCAAATATAAAGGTTTTCTTAGGTTAGGTTGAGAAGAAATAGCTCATACTGCACTCTTCAGAGCTAAAAGCCACCCTGAAACGTATTTGCTGAAGAAATGTCAGAATACTGTCTAATATTGTCCGTCTATCGTCAGAACTGACTAATAGGGCAATCGCAACAGGGATGTCACCAGTGAAATTTCCTTTTCTTGGGGAAATTTTTAAAAATATTTCTTATTGCGCACAAAATTTGTAATTTTCATTTACGAAGCGAGTTACACATTTTTGTCACTATTTATGTCAGAATATGTCAGAAATGCCTTATATGTCACTAATAACCCACTCTGACAGGCAACAATAAAAGAGCGCATTCATTCTATTCTGACAAAATGTCATAAATTTAAATGAAATGTGTTTTATTCCTCTTGCACGTTTGTGTCATTATTTGTCATTACAAAGCTTATGTCACTCGTGTAAATCTGATACAAGAAATGCGAAATATTTTCAATTCAATGCGGTTTTAGAGAGTCCTTTAACTTGAAGATTTAGTGGACAAGTTTTGATGAAATTTTAAGTTTTGTGTCACTGATATAAGGTATTCCGAATTTGGCCTAGAATGGTGGCTACCATTAAATAAAGCTGTCCAACTCAACAGGGAGCCGCTAGCATTGACATTGGAGGTATCGCTAAGAACTACTCCATATTAATTCATCTAATGTCCTTAGTCATTGGAGAGTCTAGCCAGCGACTTGGGAGCACATTATGCCTTGACAATATTCTGACATCGAATGGTCACTGCACTTTGAATATGTACTCAAGTTGTTGCCAAGTGACTCTGGTGAGAATAGCCGACGAAGCTTTTGTCTTAAGGCCCAAGAAACACGTCCAATTTCCAGTGTCAGTGATCGCCATTCCGTTTTTCCTACATCCAAAATGTCCACCCGCCTTCTAATCATCATTTCTTCAAGCTCGTAGGTTAATCCAATTTTATTTTCCCTTATACAATATGTAGCTATCCCTATTAACTAAAGGATAATAAAGTGCTTTTTTAATTTTGACTAAAATCTCTTTTCTTTCTTTTCATAGTGTTTGCGGTATCCAGCACTTCCAACGGGCAGGACATCGTCATTTGAATTTATTTCAAAGTACCTACTACGTTGTGGTGACATTCTCAACAGTTGGCTATGGCGACTTTGTTCCCGATATCTGGCCTTCTCAACTGTATATGGTTATAATGATATGTGTTGCCTTGATAGTCCTTCCCACCCAGGTAAGCCTTAAACACACACACTAACACTTATCCATACTTTGAATTTTATGAAAATAAATTACTTATACCCTCCTCATCCGAACAAAAAGCCGTTTCCTTCTTTTGGGATAATGAAGAGAAAGCACATATTTGATGACAGACATAGAATGTGCTTTGCACGGACCTTAGTTTGGAAGGGGATTTTCCTTATAGCTGCCGCCGTTTCTTGTGCTCCGTTATATAGGTGGGCAGTCATTTTGTAATTAATATCCTGTGGTTTAGTTCTTATTACGGTTAGACGGGTAGAAATGAGTCTATTTATAAACAATTTGTTAGCATTTTAAATTTAAGGGATATTTTTAGATCGATGGGTTAACAAGGAGCAGGGAATTTTAATTTATTCAATAGGTCATGGCTTCACGTGTGGATTAGAAGGTTAACCATGGTATACTTGGGGGTCTGCATTATGGGTCGCTGGAAACATCTGGTCCGGGGATCTTTGTTTCTTTAAGTGCTAACGTGGAGTGATAGAGGGAGCGAAGGAGTAAACCTCGGCCGATAAATTGAGCCTTTGTGGGAGTGGTAAGAAGGCTTAGATAGGTGTCTTTATAAAAACTTTCCCAACTGAAATCAAGTCCTAGAAGGAAGCTTAGAGTTATTTGGACCAAGGAGGAGCTCACTTTCTGGAATGGCAAAGCAAAGGAGCAGAGACTGGAGAATCACAGACGAAGTATACCACAGTATCAACCGTTGATAGATGTTTCATTTAAGTTCGGTTAAAGTAGGGTTATGAGGAGTCATCCCTAGAGTGAGCCTAAATGGCAGAAAACCACATCATCCACGCACTTGATCTTCCACGTGGTTCCTTGAACCCACTTCTTCTAGATAACTAAGAAAGTATCTATCTATCAATAGTGAGGTTTCGCTTAAGCCTAGCATTTTGTGTTCATAAGTCGAATTGACAGTAGAGTCCTGGCTAAGAATGGAGTAATACCCAACACAGGTTCGAGGCTGAACAGAGGTCCTTTGAGCCTTGTTTAGAGGACCTCGTCCACTGTCTCATTTAACGCATTTGCATAAGTCGAATTGTCAATAGCGTCCTGGCCAAGAATGGAGTAATACCCGACACAGGTTCGAGGGTGAAAGGCGCTCCTCTGAACCTTGTTTGGAGACCTCGTCCAATGTCTTATTTCCCGCATTTGCATTGTTTGACCCCGAGGAAAGTCAGTGTTGAGTGTATTAAGTCATGGGACGCTGAAGACTCTTGCATTCGCGAATTGCTGTGGAATGAAAGTGTTGTACAAAATCTGTCAGACAGATATAGCACAAACCTTCTGTCTGTACCAAGAATCTTCTCCAGGCAGACAGACTCAGCTTCTCCAATGAATAATTCAGTGGGGGAAAGTGCTTGAAAAAGCTGAGAAAGATTAGGAACCCCCTTAGTCCCTCTCACATGGTATTCTTCTTTTTTTTTGGTTGGCAACACTCCACCAGCCACTTCCATGAATCAAACATGGCACCCACACCATATACCGCAAGAGAAACAATTGATGTGCGAAATGATGCTAAAAATTATTTGCATACTTTTTGGCTGAGGGAATTTTCATACGTCAGTGAGATTTGTATTTCACGCTACCGCCTAAAATCATCGATTTTTGAACTGATTTTGTGTAATTATGACGAATGTCTCGCTCAAACCTTTACTGCTCCTGCAATTGCCATTATTTTCATAGGCAGGTCATTTCAATTGATCTTTGATTCTTCCAGCAAACTCCTCGAGGACTTAAATCTCCTTTCAATTGTGCTGACATCAAACGCATGTGCTTAGCTTTTGTGCATTCGTTGACAGTTTCCCATCGGGAGCATATGTGCATCATGAGGTGAACGTTATAAAACTTCCTTTAGTAGTCGATAAAAAATAACTGCTTCTTGTACTACCGAACCATTTATAAGAATCCGCCTCACAGCCATCTACAATAACTTTACAACCAATCTTTTTTTTATTGACTGCTTGACTGCCCTCCCCATAAACTCATACGACTACTGAACCCCACTATTTATCAATCAAAACCCATCACAAAACTTTTCTAAATCCATTTTGTACAACCTGACTGGTCATCAAAAAGTTCCACTGACCGAATCCTTTTGGATTAAAATAAAAAAACACACCCAACATGTGCCAAGCCAAATGGCAGCGCAATCAATTTCCGTGTGCGTTTGGACAAATCGCCATCACAAGAAGCCACCAGGCAACTCGCTCAAAAAAACAAAGGATCACAAGAAAAACTATTCGAACAAACAAATGAAATTCTAATTGCATCCATCGTTGGTATCCTTTTTCGGGAACTCCGTGTTCTGTGGGTTGTTACCAATAAAGTTTGTGGATAAATGTTGAAAAATCTATGCAGAAAAAGTGGTAATCCTTTTTTTGAAATTCCTCTATCTTTTTCTAGTTCGAACAATTGGCCTTCACATGGATGGAAAGACAGAAATTAGGTGGAAGCTATTCATCACATCGGGCGCAAAGTGAAAAGCATGTCGTCGTCTGTTCGACTACACTGCATGCGGACACAATTATGGATTTTCTAAATGAGTTCTATGCACATCCTCTGCTGCAGGATTATTATGTTGTCCTGCTGAGTCCGATGGAGCTAGATACAACGATGCGAATGATACTGCAAGTGCCTATATGGGCGCAACGAGTCATCTATATTCAGGTAAGTGGAAATCTATTTAATTAAAATCGGCGTACTGTGATCAGCATGTTACTCGAATGAGTATTGGATCAAAATCTGTCGGTTTTTCCTATTAAAGTTTCATGTAAAAATCTGGAAATGTAATGGTTCTCATGTCAAAAACCAAATTGCGATTCAACCACTAGTGGTTTCTACCTTCTAGGTCAGGTAGATGGGTCACTGTTTAAGAAGGCTAACGAATTGGGTCCATTGTGCCCAATCATTCCCTGGAAACGCTGTGAGAACAAGTCCACTAATAGAACCATCCAGACAGAGATATGAATCTCAGGAGGTCCATCAGCTCAAGGTTGCCTTCTGGCAAGAGTTCTCATTTTTCTCACGGACAAGGCAGGACAATCACACAGCAGGTGACGAACACATTTGTCTTCTTCTTCGTCCTTGCAACTTGTGCAAGAGTCATTATGCAGGACACCGTGTCGGCCCAAGTAAAGGCCAGTGGCCAGAAATTACCCCAGAAATTGAGTTACACCAAAGTTCATGATTTCTTCTTGGTAAAGCCCGGCCATAGCGTCCTGACCATTACGTTAGCCTCCAGATGAACCCAGCGTCTATTTATTTGAGCGGTGGCTTCATCTTCTATCTACTACAAAAGAAGGATGTGCGATAGGTTCAGTGTCGATCTTTTCCTAGCTCGTCAGCTTTGTCGTTTCATTTCGGCGATATGTCCAAATTAACTGGGAGAGAGTTGTATGTTATTTTTGCACTCATTTGTAGTTCACAGTTTTTTTTAAGTTCGTGTTGAAATACGTGGTCATAAATCACATGGTCATAGAATCTCCAAACCTATTATCCCAGCCCTATTAATGACAAAAAAATTATTCCAGGGATCGTGCCTAAAGGACGGTGACCTAGCACGAGCGAGAATGAACGAAGCGGAAGCCTGTTTCATTTTGGCTGCCAGAAATTATGCGGATAAGACTGCTGCTGATGAGCATACGATACTACGGTCGTGGGCGGTAAAAGATTTCGCCCCAAATGTGCCGCAGTATGTGCAAATATTTAGGTGAGTAACTATCTACATGATGTATCTTAGATGACCACGTTCTATAGAGTTTTGGTTCGGTTTTTTCTTTCTTTTTTGCAGACCCGAGCATAAACTACATGTGAAGTTCGCCGAGCATGTGGTCTGTGAGGATGAGTTCAAATACGCGTTATTAGCAAATAATTGCACATGTCCTGGAGCTAGTACACTGGTAACACTGCTGCTGCACACTTCCAGGGGACAGTGAGTTGAAAATTAATTTTTAAAAGTGTTTTTTTTTTTTTTTTTTTTTTTTGAAATGTGTTAGAGCATAGCCTTGGGACAGGCAACTGGATGGATGGGTAAAATGTGCGGTGAGGGGAGGGGAGGTAGTGTTCAATTAATTTTAAATCAAGAGTAAGTTGGGGGTGGGACAATAGGGGAGTTTTTTTTTTTTGTTTTTGTAAAAAAGCGATTAGGGCTCCCGCTGCATGATGGATAGTGTTTTGAGATAGATAAATGGTGTTTAATTAGTTAGGAAAAAATGTAATAAAAAAAAATTATGGTCAGTGTTTAGAGACAGCGGTATTTGAGGCATGGGTTCTTCTTTTGCAATGACGTCTTTCGATCTGAATAGGGGAGAAACGTATGGATGCCGGGGAATTGTAGCCATAAGGCTGTCTTTATTTGACAGATGTCAAGTAACAACAACGAAGTTTTAGACAGAAGCGTGATCAGTTTTTACAAAGTAAGTTACTTCCAGAAAGTTAAACACATTATTGTGCGTTTTGGAGTAACAAATGTAACTAAAGTAACTAATCTAACAAAGGTAACTTATGTAGCTAATTAAAAATCCACAGCTGTTGTGTATGGGCATTAAATTTGCACGACCGTAGGCCCAAATCCTGATGCAAAATTCGTCAAGTTGTGGTTTGTTTAAATCCAAGTTCTTGGGCGTGGCGTCGATTGTCTTTCCTGTACTGACAGTGGCGATATTTTCGACGTACGGGTGTTGACGTATTGCACACTGAATCAGTCGACTCGAATTTATCCACCACGTTGCGAATAGTCCTCTCGGAAGGACGATTATGGCGACAGTAAAATCGGCTAAGCGCTTGAAATCATGCTTGAATGGAGTACCCATTTTTGATAAAACATTTTAATTGAGTGCAACATTTCGTCAAAACAATGACAGCTATCAAGAGAGTCAAGGTAGGCTTCTTGTTGAAAGGACAAGTGATTTCAAAAGCGATATAGGATACAGTACCCTGAATTAAAGCCCAGAGTTTCTACGTCGATTTATCTGCAAGCTCCAAATGAAAGGAACTGCAATGTACCTCAAAAGCATCATAATTTCATTAAATGGAGCCCAACAAATTGCAGTACATTTAACCAAACTGCGCAGGCAACAATCACTGTCACTATTTAAAGTGTTAGTTCCTCCTTACCCTCATTTGGAGAACACTCCCTAGGATCCCATCCCTCACCATCATGTCAGTACACTGTACTTCGTTCTATCGCTGTCACTTAAAACTACTTGAAAACGCACATTCATCACCGCCACTCCTCCGGCTGGCTGGCTGGCACATCCTTACAACATTGGACCCTAGGACATAAATATTTCAACACCACCACCACCACTCCAACCGTCAACGTTGTCGCAAAACAGCGAAGGTTGACTTCTTGATGGATGTTACAAAATTAACGTATCCCCAAACCATTGACACACTGAATCTCTTACCACTTACCCACCACCACTGCTGCTACTGCTGCTTTGATGATATAATCTAGAGAAAAGGTGGATGTGTGAACTTCCACACCTACACTGAGAGCAGAGCTCGTGTCCTCCCTCTGACACCTAAATAAATATTTGAATGAATTATTCCGGTCATTGTACAAATATTTAGCAGCTAATTAACTGACCATTGTGCGGTTAAGCCATTAGGTCAATATACAGTATTTGCTACCAACGCCGCTGTGTCATCTCTGCCTGCCCTCCAAAAAGGATCTCCCTCATGCACACACATACATACTCGTACATCCGCCGCTTTAATGGTAAAATTAATTTCATTCTTTTCATTTTGTTTCGTTTAATTTCACAGGGAAGGACAGCAGTCCCCCGAGGAATGGCATCGTTTATATGGCAAGTGTTCTGGAAATGAAATTTATCACATAGTCCTTGGAGATAGCCGCTTTTTCGGTGAATACGAAGGGAAGAGCTTTACGTATGCCAGTTTTCATTCGCATCGAAAGTAAGTAGACACCATCTTGGCATTACGAAATAATTGATAATAATAACACAAGTGATATAAATGGTTTTAACTCACAGTATGTCTTGCAAGAGAGTATCCATTCAGTTGTATATTGTTACGGTTACCTTTTTAGAGAGTTTGATATTAAGGATAATTAGTTTTGAGTCTTTGTATGGGTATACGTTCTTTTGTTGATTGTAGGAAGGCTGTAATGATCCTTTCCTAAGGGAGCAGATAAATGAAGGTGGTTGTCAAATGTGACAAAGGAGACTAGCGACACTCGCATAAGAGCTAGAAGCTCTCCCACATGGAAATGTCCTACGCAAACACGACTAGCTTCACGGGTGTCGTAAAAGGACGACTAATCAAAAGCAATGCAACAGCTCGAGCATTACCCCCAAAGGGCATTCAAATACCGAATTGAGGGATTGGATTGGCAACGAATTGAATTGGGATGTTACTGATTGAACGATCGAATTCAAATCTCTTCATCTTCACACCTAATCACTAAATCCATCTTCATTGACAGCCAGCCTGCTATCAAGGCTATAACACTACACCCTTGAGGCTGGTGGAACAGCTTTGGCAGTCAGTACAGAACAGTCACTGGCTCATAGGGATCCACGCAGGCAATTCTATTTCAATCTTATCTGGCACTCGATTCAAATTGAATTCAAACTCGATTCAAATTGAATTCAAACTCAATTCGCTTATATCGCAAATTTATCGCAGAGGCCAGTCAAAATCACAATTTCTTGAAACCAAGAGTCCGATAAGCAAAGCCGATCATGACTCAGCCGTCTTCCTTTCTTATAGAGTCCTTCATTATCTTCTGCATGTAGCCTAGTACGATCTTACTTATAGGGGATATTACGTACTCCAGTTTGCGGTATTGAAGGCCTTCCAAATATCCTATCGTACAGACGGCGAAGTCTCTTGCCTCACCAATCAGGCAATCCAACAATCATAGAGGGCGGCTTCTTACTGCAGAGACCATGAGATTCTGCATCTACCGATCATTGACCAATTCCCTCACGTATGATACTTTTACTTCACTTATATCCTGTATCCCCTTGTGGGTCCTAGGGCCTCTGTCGTGTGCGATTTCTGGAAATGTGCCTCAGCTCCCTCCAACTCTTTCCCAGTTGCCGTGCTTCCTTCTCCACTGTTCTGCGCTACGTACTCCTAAAACCGCCGCGTATCCTGCCATCCTGGGTAAGCGGGTTCCATTGCATCGCTTGGTTAGCTATGGATCTGTCACCCTTTCGGAGGGTGTGACCAATCCACTGCCACTTTACGCCGTCGTATAGTTGCGCCTATAGGTTCATGGCCCGTTCTCTGATATAGCTGTTCGTTCGGTTTGGCCAGAATATCCTTAATATGTAACGCAGGCTCCTATTGACAAACGTTTGCAGCTTCCTCGTGATAGTGACGGTCACTGTCCAGGTACCACATCCATATAGCAGCACGGATTCACCGTTGGAACGGGACAGTCGTAGCTTGGTGTTTAGGCTAATGGCATTACTTTGCTAAACGGCTGGCTATATCCAGTTCGGGGTTCCGCCATCGGTTGATACAATACTCCCAAGGCATTGGAATCTCTCTACTCTCTCAACTATTTGTCCAGCAATGCATACATGAGTTGATGAGCTCGGTCCTAGGCTGATCATTTTTGTTTTTGCCGAATTGATTTTCAGCTCAACGACGTCTGCTTCCCTCTCCACATTTGCTGTCTTTTGGTGAAGGTCCATTATTCTGTGAGACAGCAGGCATACATTATCGGCGTAGTCGAGGTGCTTGAGTTCAAATGTAAGAGTCCATCGAATTCCTCACGTATGATGGCACTGATTGAGATCGATTATCAAAGGCAGTACCTTCTAGACTATGAATCCTTTTCTGGATCAAAAGGCCAGAATTGTGAACTGCCGATGAAAATCTTCTTCAAACTCTCATTATACACTCTGAATTGTATTCCAACATCCTCTTAATGAATTCCCTCTGTCCGACTGGGTTTAGAACTGGTAACTTCGTCCCCTACCTCTTGTTCCCTTTCTTTTAAGGATGAAATTCTATGAACCCTCGCACTTCAATTGTTTGTACTTCGCGGCATAAACTGTTTTTTTTTTTTTTTTATATTTCCAGGTACGGAGTAGCCTTAGTTGGTGTTCGACCAGCAGAATTGCCTGAATTCTATGAAGATACAATATTGCTCAATCCTGGCCCAAGGCACATCATGAAAAAGGACGACACCTGTTACTACATGAGCATTACGAAGGAGGAGAATTCCGCCTTTGTTGTGAATCAGAATCAAAATCAAAACTCGGAAGCTGTGAAAGATGGTTTGTTAATTATCATTAAATCCTTTGGTTATAGCGTTTTAATTAAAAACAAATCCTTAGCCTAGGATAATGTCGACTTGTGGCTCACGTATCATTTTGTGTTAGTTCTGTATTTATACGTGTGCTACGTCACCAAAAGTGTTGAGCATTGAGTTCTGGTTTTTTATTTGAATTAATTTTAAATTAATCTACCTGATGTGTTTTTTATTTTTGGTTTTTATTGCATTAATTACACTTAATCCTTGAATTGTTTAATTTTTATTTGGGCTTTTGGTATTTTTGTAATGAAAGCCAATGGAAATTAAAATCTTATTTCTGTCCTATTCTCCACCCCCTGAACACTCTCTGTCTCTTTCTCTTCTGTTTATTAAAAAATAAAAAATAAAAAATAAAATAATCAAATGGAAAATGCTAACAAAGATTCACACGTAGTCACATTTTGAGTTTTACCATTAAGTTGTTAAGCTTTTTATTTAATTATTATTTTTTTTTTAATCATAAAAATAAAATTAAAACAGTTTTGAGTAGTAAAAAAATTAAATAAAAATGTAAAATCACGCAAAATAAAAAAAAAAAACATGACTGACAATTGTGAATGGTGCTTTCGTGTGACTGGGGGTTTAAATGGGCTTAAAGCAATGGGACAATGTGACATTAAAGTTCAATTGAAGAGGATGTGTAATATAGATGGCGCTAACGTTTTTGTAGGTAATATTATTAGCTCCGTACAATACATTTTGCCTCTCCTTTCATCTATACATACAAATCTACAAATACGATTAAGCTGTACGAATGTTTTTTGTTGGTTACCAGTTGGGGTAATAACCGCTGGGCAGATTTTCATGAAATCTTTTTTAAAATGTTACCTAAGACTATAGGTTATGTTTTCATGATCTTACAGACCTTACTTTTACTGAAGGTTCGTTGGTGTGTTGTGAGTGGCTGCACAGTTGCGCTTACGGATTACTTACAAACCCTACATGCAGCATACTACTTCCCTCTGGTCTCAACAGCTCGGACTGAAAGATGTACGTACTGTAGACACTATAGCTCGGTAAGAACTGTGTAAGATTGTAAGTGTTGGTACCATGGACTCAGTCATGGACTACTGGGTAATGGATATCAACTTACAATTCCACCTGCGTTGTATAGTATCGCTCAACTGAGCTTCTCAGCCTTCGAATCAGCTCTTTCTTCTGCTTAATCCTTTTGAATTCGATTAGATCTAGTTGCCTCTTTAGCGTTTTGTCTATTATATTGTCAATGAGTAACATTTAAACTTTGATGAAATCACAGAAAAACTACTGATAGATAGTGCTTAATGCGCAGACACTATAGCTGGTGCCCTCTTCCGAAATGCCGGAGCAGTTTAAAACAGTTCTGATTAATTAAATCTTCTCAGCGCATCCAGGTTCTTCTAAGTTTGGCAGTACTTGATAGTTACAACAGTGGCATCTTCTTGCTTCAGTTGTACACATGTAGCCTGTCGTTATTCATTTCCCGAGACGCCCTCGTGCCCAGGGACCCAGCAGAGTAGAACCTTGTGCTGAGTTCAAAGAACCTTAAGCTCTTCGCGACAGCACTTCACAAGGCGGTAATTCCTTTGATAGCTGCCTTGCTGTCGATAAAGAAAGTGATACCTTCTGGCGGTATTGTTCTTACGGCAGACTCACGGGCAGCTGTTGTCACTGCCAGGACCTCCGCTTGGAAAACACTGCTGTGGTCTTGGTATAGATCTGGATAGATCTAGCCGTCTAGCGGAGGCAGGTTGAGAATAGCCTTAAGACCCGCAGTTGGAGTGGTTCTCATCACACTGGTAGCACCAATGCACGCTAGTCTTTCTACTTTAGTGAGCTCCTTCAGGTAGGTGGAGTGGTCACTGAGCGTAGCTAGGAATTTGCCTGTTTCCATCAGTACTACATCGTCTGAAGGAGACGACTTTAATTCCAGATGTTTCAAGTAGCCTCAAAAACATGATGCTAAATAAGATAGATCGCAATACTGACGCTTATGAAACTCCCTTCGAGATATTGTACTCTCTCTTTAGTTTCCTGCATCAGCTTTGTGTTAACCGAATAACTTGATATGATATCTTCCACGGATGGTATTGGGTATCCAATCTGGTGAGTGATCTTCTAATAAACGAGCAACTTGCTGAGTTAAAGGACTTTTTGATGCCAAACTTACTCCTGTAAAACAATACTCATAGCCATCTACTCCAGTTGTCCTTTCTCCTTTGCTGTAACTAGCAATCTCTATATAATTGGACAATATGATGATGGATCAAGTGACTTCTTTCACTTTGTGTCACAAACTCATGTTGCAATTTTCTTGTTCTGGGAATACTGATATATCTAAACACATTCTCTAAGGGACCTCTACTTCTACAGCCTTGTTAAGGATATACGATTCATACTAGCATGACTCCTAGAAGGTTCGATGGTCTCTCTAATTGTGTCATAGTTCTAGGATGAACCCAAGCATTTTGGGATATAGAATTTGCCAGAACGTGCAGGTCTTCGACCGAAGGTTTTATGTAAGCGTCGTCACACAAATGTGTAGCTTCATTGACAATGCTATTAAACTGGGTTCTGCTGATCCGTCGAGCTGCACATATATGTCTCCTTTTCAAGTCTCTCTGATCTTTCCATTTGCTTCCAGTTTGGGTTCAGCCTTTATATTTCCCATTAAACAATCTCTTCTTTGTTTCAAGGAAGATAGAGGTGAATCTGCCTGGGCAAATAGGAATAACTGATGAAACAGCTCTAAGAACAGAGAATTAAGAAACCTGTGATCCTTTCAATTCTAACCACAATCTCTCTAGTTCCACTTTATTCAACTTTCATATGAGCTCTTTGTGTATTATAACCGCAAACATACGTACAATCTAATAATCTCTGTTTAGTGTATACCACCCTCCTTACTGCCAGATATTTATAGCTCAGCATGATTGGCATGACCTTCTTCTTCTTTTTTTATATCTGTGAAATATTAAAACCAAACAATAACGTGAACACAGACAAAACCATTGTCTATGGGTTTTGCGACGTAAATAGATACCACAATCGTAGACTTGATGAGCCAACACAACACAAAACATTTCACAATGAAGTAGCAGCATATCCTTCACCATGAGAGCCTTGCACCTTTCCAACGCATGTTGCTGGCACTCTTTGGGTAGACCCATTACTAATGGTCATAGACTGTAGAAATACATCCTTCATGGTTCTGTTACATCCAATTGCGTATAAAAGGCCATTTGTCTGGAGGTTACTGAACCCATAAGGTAATTATCCTTAAAAAATAAGTTGAACAACCCAAGACACTGATGAAAATGAAAATCTTTCGAAGTGGGGCTGCGTTTTATTTCGTTTTAAAGCGAAGCAATTTGTCTGTCTGATAGACTGGAGCTTCATCAATTCCAATTAAAAAAGTTTTTTTTTTTTATTATCTAATAAATTAGAATGAATGAGATTCTTGAAATAATTTTTTCATTCAAAATTGAGTAGGCACACTGAAAGTGTGTGGTTGGAATTTTTGAACAAAAAACAAAAACGTGTCCTTAAATGTGTTTCCTGTAAGGATGGTCGGATTTACAGGATGTGTGTCGGTTTCCCTACAGTGTAGACCTTATTATGTTGTCAAAAGGATGGTCTAAGATGAATTAAGGAACAAAGGGTGTACTATGGCCTAAAATGGGCCTCGTCGAAGTAGATGATTCTTTGGCTAAAATCCTGTTCTCCGTCAAGCATTTTTAGCGTCCAATTAGTGCATTTACGGTATTTTGCATCAGGACAATTAAGTACCGATGTAGGCTCAAATCAAATCACAAAATAAGCCAGGTTGACTCTCTGGCGATGCCTAATTGAGCTGATCGAGCCGAAAAGAGATTTCTGGCTCTTCTTAGATACTGGCCACTACGGCGGCTATGTTTCCTTCATTTCACATCAATCTCTGTCTGGTTAGTGGCTTTAGCAGGGTTGTCGAATGTACTACTAAGGGAGTATTCGTACTCCCTTCTTAAAGACTCTACTCCGGTACTCCCTTCGTCCTGATTTTACACAGGACGTCCCTTTAAAACATCTAAATTTTTTTCCACAAAATAGTACTCGATAGTAACTCCAATTGTGTTTAGTAGGTATATTGGCACTTTTATTTCATTGAATGGGCCATCACAAACTGGTGCAATTACTCCGGGGTAAGACTGGCTTTTTAGAAGAGGAAGTCGAGGTGTAAAGTAAGAAACAGGGTAAAATCTTTATCCAGTGTTGAAGCGATTGAAATGGAAAAATAAAGCAGAAAAAATAGTTTAAAACACAAACTATACTCCTGTACTCCCCTTAGGCTCAAAATACTCCCCTTTGAAATTGGAAAACGGCATTCCTGGCCTTTAGGTCCAAAAGAATGTACCCACGCTCAAATTTTTCCGTGGTGCGACGATTTGCTTGCACACTGAAGCCATGATGACGACCGACCACACAATGAAATTCACGTTGCGTGTTTACACCTGAGCCAGAATTTCAATAATATTTGGCAGATGGGTTTGAGAAGCTCTTCTATGATGGTAATAATCTTAGATGTGTGGGGGCACTGACAAACGGGTTGTGCACTTAGCTTGTAGGACCAATTCACAATGGATTTTTACAATATGCTTTAAAGCAACCAAAAGTCAATTAATTTTACGGAATCTTTTAACGAAATTGTCAATTTTTTTGCTACGTACATATAAGGTACCACTAAAATTCGTAGATTTTCAAATTTCGAAGAGTGGTGGCAAAATTCTCTCAAAGAGAGCTAAATCTACGAAAAAGTAACCGAAAGGGTTGAACAAGAAAAATTTGAAAATACATTAGTTTGACAGCTTTGACAGTTTTCATAAACTAGCGCACAGAAATTTCCTGCACTGAAATTCGTAGGATGGAAAATTTTCTTACTCTCTCGGGAGCGCTCTCTTCTGTGAAAAAGTACGAAAATTCTCCGTACGCGAACAGCTTTTCATAAAAATTCGCTGCCTTAGGAGGGTACGCGAACGTACTTATGCATTTAATAAGTAAAACCTATTTTGACAACGAATAACAGCTCTATGTTTTAAAGCAATTCAAAAGTGCGGAGCTCTAAATAAAAGCTCCCAACAGGCAGCCATTTTGTGAATAACTCTTAGCTCTTAACGGGCAACCATTTTGGGTATAACTCTGAGTATAAACTTACCAACAAGACCTAGCACCATTCACAATTGAAAGTCCTTATTAAACAAAATTTTATTAAAAAAGTAGTCACCACTTAAAAAAAAAATTAGCAAAAGCATCATTTAAAAAAAATAGAAAAAAATAGCAAAATTATTAATATAAATTAAATTTAGTTAGAACAACAACAATAAACAACAACACCACCACCATGACCACTGTGAACTTAACATCACATATGGCACCAGTGCCGTCCGTTTGTGTACGTGTGCCCCATAGTCCCAGTTTAGAATCTGGTGCTGGTACGCCGATCAAAAGGCATCCATCAGACAGTGACTTTACAACACTATTTGTGCGTGAGTGTGCTGCTCGTTATGCCATCGCATTAACTATCTATCTACTAACTTATATTTTTGTTTCTCTATATAGATGTCCTGTCATTTAGCTTTTGCATCCTTAAATCGCTTAACTTTTGCTTTTTGCATGGATTTTTTTTTTTACTAACACTTGTATAGCTTTTGTATTCTATTAATAAATATTCTCATTAATTTGCATGGCGTAGGCATTTACATATTGACATCGCATGGCATTAAGTATCAGCGAAGCATAAAGATGAAAGGATCAAGTAAACACAATAGGAGGCGGCGCACAACGCACAAGAGCATGAATAAATTTTCAGCGGTATAATTTATATATACAAACATACCTATGTATATAAGGACTTGAAATGTTGTCCTTGTGATGAAATATATATACTTAACATTCGGCCACGATATGAGTGTAGACAATTGTGGGTGGGCATTGAGGGAAGAAGAGGATTTGAAATTCAAATTCGATTCGCGATTCTGTCATTCCGGAGGTATATATGAGATTTATACAAATTTGGATTTTCTTAATTGTTTCGATTGCTGACATATTGTTCCTTGGTTGCCGCACAAAGGGCCGATGAGATGTCATAAACTTGATCTAGGAGATTTGAGACTTCACGTGGTGGGATTATTTGAAATGATATAGAGTTACTGTAGCTACAATGGATGGGTAACCTTTTAGATATACTAATGGCAGGAATCAGAATCTACACACTTTGACCACGGCGAAGCATAGCCGGTATCCCTTATCGTCCTGTATTTGCCTTTTCATTCTATATGCTTGTTATATGGGAACTTACCTCCAACTAGTCATCTTCTGACATCCTCATGTGGACCATTAGATTCTGCGGGATTGACAGCTTCACTCTGCATCTTCCTCTATGTCCCGATTTTCTCAAAAGATGGGCGAGCTTTTGTATGTAACGTTCTGACAGTCTCCATGCCACAACGTACATAAGTTTCACTCTGTCTTTTCTTAGACATCAATGGCTGGGATCAACTTATGTGCACGTCTGCCTATTGACATGTTATTCCATCTGCCTTTCCATAGTGCTGCACATATAGCCCTTCTTCTTTCTTTATTCTCATGGTAACGCTGGACTCTGAACTCAACTCTATCGTCTCCAAATTGCTAAAGATACTTACGATAGTTACCGCAGCCGGATAAGAACTGTGTTAGAATGTAATCGCAGTTACCGTGGCCCTGAACACAACTTCAACATGCGCTACAAATGCATAATACCCGACAGAACAGAATGGACACAACGGGAGGTCCTTCACCATGAATCGCTGACAATCTTCATGGACGGCTCCAAAACCGAAAAAGAAGTCGGTGCTGGCATCTTTTCAAAAGATCTGGACATTCACCTCTCCTTCAGCCTTCTTAGCTACTGCAGCGTTTTCCAAGCCGAAGTCACTGCCATTCGTCAGGCAGCTGACTGGCTGGCGGTTAGTGCAGTATCAGTATCGGATATTGTCATATACATCGACATCAAACCCCTCAGATCCAGCACAATGAGATCCAAGGCAGTGAAGGACTGCCGCGTTTCTCTGAACGAGATAGTTGGACAGTAGCTGGGTACTGGGTCACTGTAATATACCAGGGAATTGCGAAGCTGATGAACTGGCCCGACGAGGCTCCTCAGGTCTAAACAGCCAACGTCTTATGCTAAGCTAAATACCTTGTCCATGCCTACGCGGTGATAGAAGCCAACCATCGGTGGCAACAGCGCGGCCACTGTAACACTGCAAGGCTGCTTTGGCCCACGCTAAATGAAACCAGGTCCTTCGGACTTCTGAAACATAAGAGAGGAATCCTCTCCGAAATCCTAAACACCCTCACCGGACACTGTGCCATAGGAAGGCATGCCCAAAGACTGGCCATCCCCTACAATGACTTCTGTAGAAGTTGTAGAGATGAAGAAGAAGAGAAGACTATCAGTCACCTCCTATGCACGTGCCCCGCACTTGTCAACATTAGAAAGGCCACACTAGTTGAATACCTATTCAGCGATCTAAGTGATCTAAACAATGCCTGTACGGCTAAGATAGGCTCCTTCATAATGAGGAGTAAGAGGGTGATCCACTCGCCCTTACACATCGGCAGCACAATGGACCAACTACTGGTCTAAGTGCATCCTCTTCGAGGACCGGTTCTAACCAACCAACCAACCGTGGCCCTCTGTATTCGGCAACAACATATATATCCATCTGTCTTTCTTAGTATTGCCCCATGGAGCCTGCTAGGCAACTATTAAATGCGGTTCTTCGCATTTCTTAATCTCTTGACTCTAGTTGCCCCAAAGCTCTCTTCTTCTGTTATATATCCTAGGTATTTCGTCCCTCTTCATATCAAGGGGACAATGCCGTGACGAAATCACTCAGAAACCACTCCTTAAATCCCTGTGTCCTCCCGAAAGCTCATCTATATCGATATAGTCCCACATAGGTCCTCTTGAGTCGATTATCAATGTTTTCTTTCTAATATTGCGCCGTGATACTTTGCGGTACTCTAAACTATCTCTTCCCTTCATACATGGTGTTGACCCTTTTCTTGTGAAAAGCATGAGCTCTGCTTTCGCTGGATTGACATCTAGACCCCTTCCTTTGACCCAGTTATTCAGCAGAATAAGTGCATAATTAAGTCTCAAGACTTTGATTCTTAGTTGGTTCTCAAAAGTCTCTAAATTCTATCGCAACTTGCTGCACAAAATAATGCCCAGCACAGTCCGGCACCAGCTTATGCTTTGGCCATCTGGTGTTACCTTCTCTTCAGCTAGAGCTATCGTTAGCATCGATAATGATCTAGATAAGGATAATACAACAAAAGATCTAATCGCATACTTCTTGGGCTAACCTATGCCCTTAAACCTCAAAACAGTGTCGACTGCGATGACTCCTCAAAGAACGTAGGAGGTTCCAATGCCCCCAACCACTCCAGATCAGCTTGGTCATAGAAATGTTCATTTACCCATCCATGTTTACTCCCAGAGTCATTTGCAATATTAATATCTTTCTTGCGAATAATTCCAAACAAGGACCAAAAATACATCAAACAAAGGACAATTAGAACAGAAGTTCTGTGAAACTTTCATTAAAACAATTTGACACCTAAAAATGCCAGCTGAACTTTATTTTCATGGCCTTTACCTTGGAACAAATAATGCAAAGCAATCAATTTCACAGTTTACTCCATCCTGACAGGATACTCTTGCATTTCCATCGAAAGCTCGTTTGTTATTGAAAATTTAAATACTTTACAAGTGATGAAGTTCGAAAACGTCTATTGGCTATAAATTGCGTCAAAGTTCAACCATCGTGAATTGTTCATAATGGGATTTTGCCTTACTTCCATCCCTTTGTCGTCCTGGTTGGGCTGGTATTAGGCTGTATGGCTGGAATCCTTTTACTAGCTTATTTTTTTTTTCTACGGCTGTCTATTGTTCCCTTTGAGTGCTGCGTCACTTTGGTGAAAGGAGTCTCTCATTTTTTTTTGGCCGCTGAAATGGGACTCAATGCATATTTATGAGAATCAAAATGAAACTAACTTTGTCATTGAATTAATTTCAAATGGCATTCGGGTCTACGGTTAAACCTTTTATCTAGGATAAAGACACGAGAGAATAAAAACGTTTCCAATTTCTTTTATGAATAATATTGTAAAGGTTTTTGTTTTTTTGTTTTTTGTTCTCGGCATCATAGACGTACTTTTAAAGTTGGAGTAGAAAATATAGCAACGCAAGGATGGAATATTCAATAAGTCCTGGCAGAGTTAAAAGGAAAATTATGTCTAATTAAAAAATCAAACCTAAAAATTAATAAATCGAAACTCTTGGGTTTGAATATTTTGTGGAGGTTCTTGCGAGTTAGAAGACTTTGAGTTTGCTTCACAAACGAGTGGGATCTTTGACCTTTAAATGGTTTTAAGCAAGTTTTTTTTTGGGGGAGCCAATTGCCAGTCTCAATTGCAAAAAAAGAAATCCTTTAAACTTGTCCAAATCTGCTTAAATCTCTGAAGGTTTTTGAAACCATTATTAAATTCGCTATTTTGAGTCAACTCCTTTCTACCTCTGTCTCGTTGTGAGTAGCTATCTTGCAATCACAGTGATTGAGATTCTTGAATCGCAGTGAAAATATTGTGATTGTGAATCAGTGATATAGAAGTTTTTGTTTGAGGTAGCAGTCCATTTTACATGTCATTCACAGTGACTTGATCACAATCTGTGTCTTTTTGCTCATCTTAACTGAGTGCGCTGGCTATTCTTCTAAGCAGGTTGGATCCTGGTATTTCGACTGTGGATTCTCTGATATGGACACTATCAAAGGATGGTGTATTTTGCCAGATTGTTGTCAAAATTTGACCAAAGTTCACATTTATGAGGTCTTCGGCTGTTTAGACGTAAGTCTGGACAAATTGCTTTATGACATGTCTGTGTGGACTGGGCGATTATCGGACCAGTGCTTTCTTACTGGAGATGCCATGTTGCTGAGTGTTCATGTTGATTTGATGGCATCAACTATTCAGCACGTGCTAGGAGCTAGCTGATGCAACCCAGATCCCAGTTTGAGAATGAAAACTCAGTTATTGTCGTGAAAAAGAGTACGTTGGAGCGTCACTCCGAGGAACTTTAGCTCTGAATTGCGCTTCAGTGTCACTCCACTGAACTGCATGTTGAGGCGGTAAGGTGAACGCACTATGGGGTTGGTTCACAATCTCCATTTCCTGAATTATTGATCGAGGGTGAAAATGGAGTATTCTAACTTAATTCACTGACAGCCACAGCGCGTCAGCATATCATCATTTTCTTAAAAAGATCGGGAGGTCGATGAGTTATCTATAATTTAAAATGTTATGGTCCTGGAACTGAACCTTGGGGTAGACCATTTACTCAGTTACTTTGTTTTCTACTTACGTCGTTGAGGGATTCTTATAAATCAGGTCGACGATAAGACTAGAAACCTTTGTGCATTTGATCGCTTTTAGTAGTATCGTACGAACGCGGTGGACGTTTTTCCTTATTTCTAATCAAAACAAGGACTTGGTCCATGCAACTGCGACGTACTGAAGGAGACCCCGACCTATTGAATCCGTCGACATCGTCCATTGACAGTTCCATAGTTCACATCAATCAGCTGATTGTCAAAGTGATGATGATGACAGTTTGTCTACATTCTCTCTCTCTCTCTCTGCTTCCACCAATGAAAATGCGTGCTCTCAATCTTCTAATGCATGAACTTTAATATGTATGGGAGTGTGAGAACTTGAATGCATTGATGTGTGTACTGACAACAGAGAGACAACGGATCAACGGATTGACGTATTCTATGGGTCACGGCCTTAAGGGATAGATTCGTTTGTATATTAGCCATTCTAGGAGCATATAGCATATGCTAACAAGAAGATGATCACTGGGTTTGCTCGGCTTAGGGGATTCAAAATACCGATTGTTAAGATGTTACCTACTAAGAAACCGGGTTAGCCAGATTCTTGTGTGGGGTCCACAGTTTTTAAAGGATTATTACTACCAGTCTTGTCAGTTTTTATGTGCTTTGAGTGCTGCATTTAGTTCAGGTATTGTGACGTGCTTAGAGTGACAAGTGACATCTTTAGCATTTGCTAGACTCTTTTTAATTACTCCTAGATTTTAATTCAATGAAATGCTTCTCATGCTCCTTTGCCTTCTTAGGACTTAAGAATGTTTTGTTTGATATTTCACAATGTACTTGCAAATATTGTTCTTTTCTTACAAAATATTATATAATAGTGTTTTACAAATTAGTTTCTGCATGCCTAGTTGTTACATAAATCATCCCATGCATTCAAAATTCCAATTAAGCCAATGATTTCTAAACTGCGTGCCATAGAAGTACTCGTATCCAAAATCCAAAAAAAAGCAAATACAACATGCACATGGAACACCTACTCCTTTGCTGTCTTTAGCTGTCTACTCCTTGCACAGAAAAATCAATTAGAACAACCCTACATCTAAAACTTTTTGTTTTCAGTTTTTTCTTTTTCAATTTTTCTTTTTTTGGAACTTGACTACTACTCCCCCATCATCCCGCATTTTGTCCCTGCATTTAATTTTGTAATTTTAGTTTCTGATTTTAACTAATTCGAAAATACTTACTAGATGATACTCTAAAAAAAATAAGAAAGAAAAAAAAACAAAAAACCAATCCCCGTAGCTTAGTTTTGAATGCAAAAAACCAACAGAAAATTCAAGTTTCCAGTGAATCTCTATTTGAAACTCAGATTTTGTACTTTTTGCTTGCTTTTTTTTTTTTTTGGTGTATACAGCATCAGATAATCCAACTGCTGTGATAATATCAGACTCGAAACAAAATCTTAAGGACACCACGGTTACATCGACCAATGTATCGTTAACACCGACAGCGACCACAACAGCTGTAACTGCCACAAATATTCCATTGTCGGTTGGCGGTGTTGGAGGATGTGGAGGAGGAGGTGGTGGTGGTGGTGGCGGAAGTGGAAGTAGTGCAGGAGGTGGTTCAACATTAACAACAGGAAATCACTTAGATGTACCACAGCAAGGCAATCCTAATCTCCTCAGTCCGGATATACTGAACCAACGGAGGGGTGAGTTCTAATTTTAAGCATGGGAGGTACATGTTTCCAACATTTTGTTTTGTATGTATTTTTGGAATTGAAAACTTTCAGATAGTTTCGTTCAATTTTGCGAATTGGAAAACTTGGAATGCTAAGGACAAAGTATAAATAGATTCATTCGTCAGGGAAAGCTAAAAATACAAAAATCGTAGATGGGGCTATTTGGTTTGGCCACGAATAATGGGTATGCAAATGCAGTATAACTTGAAGGATTACAGGTAGTAGGGACATTACACCGAAATATGTATATGCCAGCTGAACGATAAAGTTGAAGGTCCTAGGTCGCACGAATACGAAATAGGGATGACGTAGAGGTTGACAAATGTTTTGGGGAGATTTTTTTCCTAGTTTTAGAGGAATTTGGAATTTCATGAAGCTGTCCTGTCTAAGGGTTCGGGTTGCTTCTCCACAATTGTATTTGCTTCCCATTTGGCGTGTGTTCTTCGTAGCAATACACTTGTGTGTCTCAGCCAGAAAAAATAATCAAAAGGAACTCGAATTGACCTATGCATAAGGTGGCCAGATAAGAACGATAGGAAAACAAACTAAAATACAATAAATACGGCGTGAGATATAAAATTGATTGTGGCTTTACTTTGAAGCTACATTAACGCCATTATGTCCGGAATGGCATATTATTCAAATAGCCGCAGTGCTTAAGTAGGTCAGACAAGTTGTTGATGTTGACCATTGACGTTAACGATGTCTCCTTCCTCACTTCGAAAGAAAGAAGCTGCAATACCATAAATCGTACCAATTAGTCAATCTTTGTACATTCATTGATGCTTGCTGGAACACATGTGGATTATGTTGGCTCCAGTGAAGAAAATTTAACTAGTTTACATAGGCGCTGAGCCAAAAATAAGCTTCGGACAAGACTTCCAGAGCTCACTTCACGAGCTTACAGCATTGTCTATGGCGTTGGCATAATCTCACATGGATTCTAGCTCAAATTCAATTGCAAATTAAGCCGGGTTGACTCTCTGGTGATGCCCAATTTTCCGAATCGACATTCTTGGGCCTCCTTAGATACTAGCCTCTACTGCTGATTTTTACTTAATTTCACACCAAACTCTGTCTGGTTGATGGCTTAAGATTCAAAGAAGTGTGCCTGCGCTCAAACTTCTTTAAAGTGCGACAAATTGCCTGCACTCCGAAGCCATGATGACGACCGACCTTGCAACAAATTTCACGTTGCGTATTTACAACTGAGCCAGAATTTCGATCGTATTTTTTAATGATTTTTTGCACGTTTGGCGAAGGTTAAATAATTCATAATAAAATGGCAAAACTTACTTAATATTTTGACATCTGAATGTTATTGGTCGGTTTAACAGTTGCTGGTACATGGCAATTGCAAAAAGTATCATTGCTATCTGGTCAGCCTTTTTTTTATTAGATAATGCTTGATTTTAAACATAAGACTTAACTTAAGAACTCTTGCTCCTGCTGAAGGAATCTTTTAGTTTGCATTCCATAAATCAGTAAAAGTCGTACAATAATCAAAAGTCGCCAGAATGCTTCCATTATCAAGGTTTTGTGTCGGTTTTTGTATCAGAATTCGACTCAGCAACGCGGAATGTCCAAGAATTTATGCCTCTAAGCATTTGCAATTGCACCGGGTACCCATAGGAAGAGGCAAAGCAAGTACCACCTTAGGAACCATCTTGTTCCGCTGCTGGGCAATCAGTGGTCAATCCTGTGTTGTTACTCTTTCATGTCCTCTTATGTTGATGTTGCCATACAAACATCTGAATCTACTTCATGACATCTACCACGCATGAGCTTCTTATGTCCTTGTGGATTGCTTCAGCTGCATCGTTAAAGCTAATAAACATTCCCAAGACCTTGACAGTTTACGATGTTTTCGGTGCTATTGCTCATAAAGTCGTTCCCAAAGCTACGGGGGCGACTAAACTTCCCCATAGGCACATTATTGCCGCCTAAACAACTGCCAGACATCGTGCACCCCATGTGGCCGAGCTGTTAAAAGTCGCCCATTACTCTGGGCGATATTAAACTGCAGTCCGTCTGACTATTCGCAACAGTACGTTATCGGGCCATTAAAAGGACATAATGCATAAGTCCTTTGAGTTCGCTCGGCAATAAAGCCAACAGCTCGGTGATTGACTGTCAAATGCAAGTGCCCTTTGATCAAACATGCGACAGCGGTTTCTCTTTAACTATAAACTTATAATATCGCATCCTGTCCATTAGCAGGTCAACTTGTATATCCTTTGTTGCAGTGATTACTCGATTCTAATCAAGAAAAGTTTTTTCGTCGCAGGTAATCATTATTGTTTTCTATTTCGATAAAATAAAGCTCTGTCATGGTAATTACACAAAATTTGCTACTTCTTTGTCTCGCTGGTATCTGGGTCGAGTAAATATTTGTTCAAAGCTTGAGCTATTTAAGGGGATAATTACGCATGTCATTACGAAGAACAAAACAACATATGTTGCTAGGTTGTGTAAAGTCTCGGACTATAATTAGGTAAATTATGTTTGACTTTCACGCAGAGAAGATTCTTTTTGTTGTTGTTATGTTTCGTGTAATAGGAAAATTATTTTTTCGTTGCATAAGAGGCCAAGTTGATTTATGTGTCATCATCATCATAGCATGAACTTTCGTTTTTAAATTAAAGAGGCACACAGCTTTTTTTCAGGGAAAATTGGAGGCGATTATTGGGTACTACGCATAGGTTGTAAGGTCTTTTAGTTAGAGATTAGTCTCTGGGAAGAAAGGAATCTAAATCTCTGTTCTTCATCCCGTAAAACTTGTTAAATCGACACTAGACTGCCAGCAGACGATAGACTCCAGCCAGTTGGTTGAAGTGGCTCTCCTTACCTACATACAATCAGGTACGGACGCACTAAGACCTCAAGGGTCCTTGTATGATGCCCCTACCCCTTAGCGCCACTTTTGAGACGACTCTAAAGAATGCTTAAAAATTTTAAAAGACATATAGACCAATCAGAAGGTCGACCAATGTTACAGATGAAATTGGAGGGTTTTGGATATCCCATCTTTAAACTTGAATTAAACAAACTGGCAGTGAGATATCGTTGAATTTCTTTTATTTATTTCGAAGACCCATGTATGCCATTCTGTATGAAATCAAATCTCCGCCACAATTTGATGGATCTTCTATGAATTATTATCATCCCAGAAATGAGCCTTGTCGCAGAATTTGATTTATCGCCCGAATTTGGGGTCAACTTCTAACTACTTGAAAGCATAGTCATCGACTAAACAGCGGTGTCTACGGTCATAAACTTGTAAGCTCCTGATTAAGTTTAATCGTAAACGGCAGTAAGCTCTAGTTATGACGCAAAACTCGCCAAGTTGTGGTTGGCAAAAGGCCGAGTTCTTGTGCGCGACGCGGAATTCACGGCCTCGAATTCTCCTGTACACACTGACGGAGAGCGGCGATATTTTCGGTAGATCTTGCATTTTGTTGGCATACTGGAGTTGGTGCATTGTTCACTGAACCAGTTGACTCAAATTTATTCACCACGTTGGGAATAGTCCTCTCAGAAGGACGATTATGGCGACCGTGAAATGGGCGAAGTGCGCAAATAGTTGCTCAAACGGAAGACTCACTTTCGTAAAACAATTTAATCATTTGCAGATGTTATTGAAAGCAATAGCTCTTTACATCAATTTGGCAAAATAGACGAAATAAACGACAGGCAATTTGACAAATGTAACTTCAACAATATGGCCACAATCATCTATCAAAGTTTGGAATTCCCTATTGAAAATAAGCATTAGGTGAATAGTAGGATGCATCTTATTTCTGTTGAGGAAAGATTGTTAAGGCTGTTGAGGAAGATTTGAGATAGCTTTTGGAGAAAGGTGAGCAGTACAAGGTCCTCCTCATAATTCTCATCTCGATAGCTCCTGCAGAAGTCGTTGAAGGCATTGCCCATTCGATTGCCAGGGCAGCCTATCAGGCAGTATCCGTAAGAACACCAATGAACGTCTTTGTCCGATCAATTCGTTCAAGTGTGTGCCTCTTGCACATAGTGTCAAAGGAAATTAAATTCGCATATAGTATATGAAAGGAGCGATGGCGAACGACTAACAAAGGCCTCGTAGGAGCAGCATCTCCCGATAGGTGCTGTTTCATTAAGTAGCGAGAAAGAGCCACTGCAGACGAACACCTAGCAGCTCTGTTAGTAAGCCCTACTCCCACCTCCTCGTGGTGCCATCTGGGAATTTCTTCGGAAATTGCTAACGGGAGAGGACGAATGGCGAGTTTCCTGCGCCACAAAACAGGATTAGTGTCGGTTGGTCTGGGGCCCAGCGAGCCTCAACTGTAAAAATTCATATTGCTCCGAAACGCAACAATACGCCTCGGATACGGACGGAAAACTTGTTGACGACCTTTGGCTATCGACAACGGACAACGATCGGATTCTGGAACGTTAAGACCCTCCTGGACTCACTCCATGAAGGGCCTTATAACGCCAGATTCCTCCAAATGGAGCGCGAATTCACACGATATAAAATAGACATCCTAGGGTTGAGCGAAATAAGATGGTTTGACGCTGGGGAATTCATCTCCCCAACAAAAAGCACTGTCATGCTCTACTCTGGTAAGCCAGCTGGAAGTTCACGGAGGTCTGGAGTGGGACTGGTGTTAACTCCAGCAGCGCGAAAAAGCCTCATATCCTGGAAGCCCCACAGCGACCGGATATTGACGGCCAGGTTTCAGAGTAGAGTAAGGAAGGTCACCATAATACAGTGCTACGCTCCGACCGATGATGCGGCTGAGGATATAAAAGATAATTTTTACAGTCATTTAGGCGCCGTCTTCAACCAGACACCAAACGGAGACATCGTAATTGTGATGGGGGATCTCAATGCCAAGGTAGGTAGCGACAACACTATGCTCAAACACGTGATGGGAGTTCACGGCCTTGGAGACCGAAACGACAACGGTGAGCGGTTTGTGGACTTCTGCAATACCAACCGCCTAGTCATTGGAGGTACTGTGAAAAATTGGAATGCTGTGAAAAATGCTTTTGCAACGGGGGCAAGCGCCTACGTCGGCAAGAGGCAGAAACACCACCGCACATGGCTTTCAGCAGATACCTGGAGACGGATCGAAGAGCGTACAGCAATAAAGGCTCGGATTGCAGCCGCCTCAGCAGTGGAGAAAACCGAGCTAGAAACCCAATATCGTGTGAAGAAGAAAGAAGTGCAGCGTAGTGTGAGGCGTGACAAACGTCAGTACATCGACACACTGGCTTCAAAGGCTGAAGAAGCAGCGAACAGATGCGACAGTAGGACTGTTTATAGTATCACCAAGGAGCTCACTGGTGGTCGGAGCTCCAAACAACACCCGGTGAAAAGTCTAGATGGCAGCCTTCTGATTTCGGATGAGGATCAGCTCGTTAGATGGAGAGAACATTTCGCCACAGTATTAAACCACTTAGGCGATGTCGATATGTTCTCAAATTTTAATGAGCATTCCGTAGCAACAAATTCCCGAATCCGCACCGCACCTCCCAGTAAGAACGAAATCATAACAGCGATCAGGTCCCTCAAGAAAAACAAAGCGGTTGGTATTGATGGCATCCCTGCCGAACTATTTCAAGCGGCGCCAAATATATCGGCAGATTTGCTGCATCCGCTAATACGGAGAGCTTGGGATAGCGAAGAGTTTCCACAGGAGTGGAAAAGAGGGATGATCATCAAACTTCCGAAAAAGGGAAACCTGATGGATTGTGGAAACTGGAGAGGTATTTGTGTTCTGCCAGCCGTAGCCAAAATAACTGCAAGAATAATTCTGGAAAGGATCAGGGAGCATTTAGATTCTACTCTCGACGTCGAACAAGCAGGCTTTCGTGCTGGATCCTCCTGCATCGACCATATTAATACGTTAAGGATCATAATCGAGCAATGCGTTGAGTACAGGTCTCCGCTACATCTGCTGTTTATCGACTTCGAGAAGGCCTTTGACAGTTTGAATAGAGATGCAATCTGGTTGGCCTTGTGCAGGAGAGGTATCCCAGAAAAACTCATTGCTATTATTAAGGCTACGTATGAGGGCAGTAAGTGTCACGTCTTGCACAATGGCAAGGTGTCAGAAGAATTTGAAGTCCAAAGCGGAGTACGTCAAGGCTGCATACTGTCACCGCTGTTATTTTTAGTGGTTATCAGTGATGTTCTCCGTGCAGCATTGACGGAAGGAAATCATGGAATTCGCTGGACTATGACATCTTACCTCAAACACCTAGACTACGCTGACGATGTTTGTCTACTTTCACATCGGATAATGGACCTCCATCTTATGGTCCAGAATCTAGAAGCTGAGGCAAACAAAGTAGGGCTAAAAATTAACACAGCCAAAACAAAAGCCCTGAGCACTTCTGACACCAGCGCGCAACTTAACATTGCCGGACAGGAAGTCGAGAAAGTTGACAACTTTCTATACCTAGGAAGTGTGGTCTCGGCAAACCGTGGTGGCACTGAACTGGATGTGTGCAGCAGAATCGGGAAGGCCAAAGCTGCGTTCGGCATGCTGTCCACCATCTGGAAAAGCAATGTTATCAGCTTAAGAACCAAGCTACGACTGTTTCGCTCCAACGTAGAATCGGTACTGCTTTATGGGTGCAGTACTTGGAAAGTGGACACCATTAACACGCGCCGGCTGCAAGCCTTTGTAAACAAATGTTTAAGAATCATCTTGAGGATCTTTTGGCCGAACCGTATCTCCAATGAACAGCTTTATACGAGAACGGGCCAGGAACCTATAAACATTACGATACGAAGGAGAAAGTGGCAGTGGATTGGACACACCCTACGGCGCGAAGACAATTCCATTGCGAAATACGCTATGCAGTGGAATCCGCTCACCCAAGCAGGCAGAACAGCGGGACGCCCTAGGCAAACGTGGCGCAGAACAGTCGAGGAGGAATCGAGCTCTTTGGGAATGAGCTGGAGAGAGCTCAAACGCGTTGCAGAACTACGAACAAGATGGCGCGCAGGCGTTGTTGACGCCCTATGCCCCCCGAGGGGTTAAAGGATTAAAGTAAGTAAGTATATGAAAGGAGCAGAGTCCAAAGTTTAGCAAGAAAATCACTGGTCACTTGGACCAACAAGTCCAACGACAATGTTGTGTAAGAACTCTGGACAAGTGGAAATCTGCGACAGCCTTTTGTCGCTACATATTTTTCATGGCTGTTTAGACGAGTACAACGCGCTGTTCCAAGATCTGATGATACAAGACTAACTACGTCGAAGTACATCAGCCATCAGTCTCTAAGCTAATTCTGTTGTCAGGCTTGCTATTGCTATCTGTAACGCCAGACAGACTTTTGCAAAGACCTGTTCTCTCGTGATTTTGTTCAGATCTTTGACTTCTCA
Source organism: Chalcosyrphus nemorum (assembly GCA_949716465.1). Classification (NCBI taxonomy): domain Eukaryota; kingdom Metazoa; phylum Arthropoda; class Insecta; order Diptera; family Syrphidae; genus Chalcosyrphus; species Chalcosyrphus nemorum. The sequence continues at coordinate 77,998,401 of OX454332.1, read as the reverse complement.
GAGTATTTCTGGCATTAAGGCTTCCGCTCTGGTTCCTAGAGCATTTTTCTCAGTTCAATTAAGATTGGTCATTTCCTTTACTCGAGCAGGTAGTCCTTTAGCCTGATTTGTTTGACCACAATGTCACGTTCTTTTGAGTCAAGATTGACTCTTACTGTATGTTACTATTTTGTATATTGGAACCATCGATTTCCAAGATCATTCATTCCAAGATCTTCGAGTACTTTCAGTTTTATTTTTGGTAGTGTCTTACTTTTTGTGTCGACATCACAGTCTTCTTTAAATTCTCAAATGGTAACTGCTGGCTGTCTCAGAACTGACAAGGTGTCACTACTAAAGACTGCTCATTGGTCTTTCAGTTGATCATAGTTGCGACATAAAGATCGTATCGTAGGGAGCCTTCGATTCCATCTTAAAGGAACGAAGTAGCAGAGGATCTTATTTTGAGTGGAAATGATCCTGAATCAACCTAGCATACACAACTGACTGCAACTGGCTGTTAACAAGGACGACTGGTGAGGCCTATAACTTGACCACCAAGTCAACTCTCGACCATACCAATGCCATCAAAAAAAAAGTTACTGAATTCTCATTACTATTCCTAGATAGTGAGATATTTACTAGCACTTATGAGTTTGGTTGCTCATAGGTATTAGCCGTGTTGCAGACGTCCTCAAGCCTTTTTGCGCTTCCAAAAGTGTCATTTAGGTTTGGTACACCTGATCACGACTTTGAGGAAAACTTCTAGCGCCTGCCTCCCTCATTTGCTCTAAGTTTGCTTAGACTATAAGCTACCGCCTTAAGACAGTCAGTCTCGCTGTAGACCAGCAACTTGTGCTCCCATTCTAAAGCCATTTCTGACATAAAAGTCGCTAAAGTGATCCACTGATCAGCATCTACCATTGATATTCTGCCAGCCTGAACTGCCACCTGTTCAACTATCATTATCTGCATATATGTAGCTCTTGCCTGCAAAAGGTACTTTTGTCGTCTGATTCTCCTTTTTCGCAACCGAAGATAGGAAGGTTTCAGACTTTAGAACATCGTCCATTGTGAGAAATGTTTGGCTCTAGTTCCCTGCTCTGAAGATTTCATCCATCACTTGGGATACCGCAGGACCTCTCTATGTATGTAGATAAAGATTTTGCCTGCTGCTATGTTCCACTTCCTTAGAGCTACTCCCTCTGTAACATGGAGTATCTGCTTCAAGCAATTCGCCAGCAGTTTTTTGCGCCTTGTGTGATTTTTAGATCCAGGAGTATCGCAGGAAAGAGCCGTCCACCATAACTGATATAGATTACTCTCCTCCCTCACAAAATTGCCACTTCTAGTGTCCACCTATTCCATAATCTGTATCTCTGTACCGCCAGACTAAGTGCAACAACTACTCGTACTATATTGGTCAATTGTACCGCATCAGTTTCCAACAAACTCAAACTTTTTTAATTGACTCTCTTCCACCACGTAATGGCAAATCGTTGTAAGGATTATTAATATATATTTCGGTTTCAACTGGACAATTGTCAGCCAGTCTGAGGTGGGTGGTGTTGACAACTCCAGCAGGCGGGAAAAAACTCATTAAATCCTTATCCATGTGAAGTCACCACACTTCAGAAGCACAAGCACGTTTCGGTTGTCCTTGTTGGCTGTACTGTTGGTGTTGTGAGTTAATGTCTGTGAGATTGCTTTTCAGAAGCGCCACTTTTTATTGATTAATTTCATACTCTTCGAGTGGATTTCCGATGAAAAAAAAAACATCCATCTGGCGATGTCAAGTGTTGGTACAAAGTGTGTCCAAAAGTGCTCAATTATCCAATTTTATTGCACCGGTTTTACGATGTCGATCCACACCGAGAGAGAGGGGGAGAGAGGGACACAATGCCTGCCTACTTTTATTGAAGTTTCAGAGAAAAATTAATTCAATTTTATCTGACGTCGCAGTCGTTTATCGGACTTATTGCTCTGTTGTGCAGTTATTGTTGCACTTGATTGCTGCATTGGAAGTTCACTTGTTAAAAAATATAATGTAACTTTGTTTTCTGTGCTGGATTATGGGCTTAACTTTGTCGTTTCGGATTGAGTTTCTGTGTAGAGCTGGTAATCGATTGGAGTGGATACTTGAGAATTTACGGCTGTTGAAGGCGTGCACTTGAAGGAAATGCTTGTGGTGCACACTTAAGTACTATGAACTGGAGAATTGCCAGGTTATTGCGGAACAATACACGGGTGCTTAAGTGTTGGAAGCAATATGCATTTGCATTTAAATTTTTTGTGGAAATGATTAAAAAGAGTGGATTAACTTGATGTTGAAGTACACACTTAGGTGGGACGTATACTGCGAATCCAACATGAGGATCAATAGGAATGGTAAACATTATACGTCTTATGTATGTAGGATGGGCGAAGAAATGTCATCTGGGAAATGCCTAGTAAAAAGTACCACCTGGCAGTAGTAAATCTCCAAAGAGATATTCTTTTTCTGTAGATGTTCCTAGAGAGATCATGTACTGCTCTGCCTGTGAGGTTTGCCGGTTAGAGGGCACTAAAGTGGGCTCTTAATCTGTGTAGAGCTGTTTCGATGCTTCCTTGCAGAGCACAACAATGTAAAACTCGGCTGCGTCCCTGGACACCAAGGGATTGTGGGCAAATAATCTTCTGACGAGCTTGCAACAACTGGCTTAGAATCTGCCCAAACGCTGATTATTGAATGGAAAATAAAACTTAGTTTAGATCACTAAACCACTGCCAAAAAGTGCTCGGTCTTATACAATCCTATAAGGAAATTCATAACACACAAGAGTAGGTTGTCATGGCCACACTTCGTCATCAAATCTGGTTATCAGACTTCTGGCGAATAGTTTTCGGATGAAGGTCATGGCTGGGTATAAACTACTCGCTTAAAATATGGACGCCGCCAGTAAGAATCGCCATCAGCAGTTGCTCTTTTCTCACTTCTTCCTAGGTCCTAGGTCCTAGGGCCTCTACAACGCCTACGCGCCATCGTGTCCGATTTCTGGAAATATGCCTGAGCTCCCTCCAACTCTTTCCCAGTTGCCGTGCTTCCTTCTTCACTGTTCTGCGCCATGTACTCCTAGGGCCGCCGCGTATCCTGCCATCCTGGGTAAGCGGGTTCTATAGCATTGCTTGGTTAGCTATGGATCTGTCACCCTTTCGGAGAGTGTGACCAATCCACTGCCACTTTCGTCGTCGTATAGTTGCGCCTATAGGTTCATGGCCCGTTCTCTGATAAAGCTGTTCGTTCGGTTTGGCCAGAATATCCTTAATATCTAACTCAGGCACCTATTGACAAACGTTTGCAGCTTCCTCGTGATAGTGACGGTCACTCTCCAGGTACCATATCCATATAGCAGAACGGAACAGTCGTAGCTTGGTGTTTGGGCTAATTGCATTATTTCGCCAAACTGTGGATAGCATTCCAAACGCAGATTTTGCTTTACCTATTCAGCTGGCTATATCCAGTTCGGGGTTCCGCCATCGGATGAGACAATACTCCCAAGGTATTGGAAACTCTCTACTCTCTCAACTATTTGTCCAGCAATGCATACATGAGTTGATGAGTTCGGTCCCAGGCTGATCATTTTTGTTTTTGCCGAGTTAATTTTCAGTCCAACGACGTCGACTTCCCTCTCCAAATTTGCTGTCATTTGGTGAAGGTCCATTATTCTGTGAGACAGTAGGCATACATCATCGGCGTAGTCGAGGTGCTTGAGTTCAGATGTAAGAGTCCATCGAATTCCTCCATTTCCCGTTGATAAGGCTGCATTCAGCACATTGCTAATCACCAATAAGAACAGTATTGGTGAAAGTATGCAGCCTTGTAGAACCCCACTTTGGACTTTGAATTCCTCAGACAGCCTTCCTCTGTGCAAGACCCATCATATGTCTCTTTTCTCTCACTTTTCTCATGAATTTTCTTAAACCTCATAGTTTTTACTTGACAGCTGTCAACGAATGACAGCTTTATGTTTGAATGATGAAAAGTGATGACGAATTTATATTGAAAGTAGTTTTGTATATTCTCTGTCTCTCTTCACATTATTCTACGTGACAGATATTTAAAATTGGACTCATCCTGCCATAGGTATTTGATAATATCCTTTTCTCATCCAACTAAACTTTGAATAAACATTCCGGGAAATATTTCCATCAAAAATCGAATTGCATCCAAGAATTTCTATATAAAAAATTTCCAAGAATTCTACACACCTAGCTACTTTGGGTCCTTTTCCAATTTATTGACGCACACTTTTTTACACTTCATCTCATCCGTAGGTAGTCGCCGACCATCGATTCTTCCAGTTCCCGATATGTTTACCTCATCCTCATTTAGCATATCGGGGAATGACGACGGTGACGAAGGTGACGAAAGTGAAGATGAAATTGACGACGATGTACCCTGGAGATCGCCATCAGAGAAAATTGCGTAAGTACACACGAAGGAGATGTCCTTTTTTTTCAAAAAGAAAAAAAAAAGGACACCACTCATCCACCCAATTACTATGTACACTATGTAGAATGAGTTTCCCCCTTAGTTCCTTTTTTTCTTTTTGAGTATTTTTTATTTCTATTTCTCTCTCTCTTACCGACAATTTGATATTTGTCTGTGGATATAGTATATCCTGTGTGTTATCCTGTGATATTATCGTAGAAATTGTAAATGTAGAAAATAGCAAATAACTTATCTGAATAGAATAATAAATTCAACAAACATAATATCCTTGCAAACCGCAAATATCCTCTTTGTGAATCGTGTGATTCCTGCTTCTACTATATCCGAGTGCGATTTGTTTAATTAAATTAACTCATCTTGGAGTTGTCTCAAGAACTTCAATTCCATTTGTTTTTTGGATCCTACCTACCTCATGTTGTTCTCCTTCAAATTGATATCCTTTCGAGGTGGATTGTGTCGGCAGTTGTGCAAATTTGGTAAAACAAAACGGCCAAAAGGATATAGAGTAGAACTTTTGAATTATTCAGCTTCGTTTCGAATTCAAATCACGCAGAGTCGTCGGGCTCTAATATAAACGCAGAAAGGGGATAGCGAAAAAGGATTCAAAATGTAGTATTCGTTCTGTTCGGTAACTAGAAATGGCCGTAGGGATAATTTCCATGGGAATGTTGGAAACAAACAAAGGCGACGCATTCATGTTGTACAGCATGGAGTGCACCTACTACAAAAAAGGGTTGTCCGTTTAGATTTGTTTAACAATTGGACGACGATAAAGGATGTATTTTTTTTTTTTGTGCTTGGCTAGTGCGCTTGTTCAGACTGCTGGCGGGCATAGAGCCGACAGGAGCGGTGGAGTTGAATAGGTCATGTGAATGAGTAAATTTATACAAACATTTAATTGGACTTGAGTTGGTAGACTTCCTGAAATTTAAGAGCTACTCTGAGAGTAGCTTGTGATGAAGCTATTTAAATTCAGTCTGAAGTTTTTCGGGGATCAAGTGTTGCGGAGAGCAGGGCTTTTGTCTTGATATCATCCTGCATCATGGATGCATTTGAATTCGGATTGAAATGTAAATAAATACGATTTCTGCGAGCTGAAGAATTTTCACTTAAAGGATGTGCCAGGAGCGTGGTTGGCTTGTCCAAGGTATGTCGTCTATCAGTTTTCCTTGTAAGGAATGATAAGTAAACCATTGTAGTTGACATTCCAAGGGAATAGATGGAATACGAGTACTTATATCGATTCCACAAGGATCTAAGAGTTTCCACAAACTGCCCGGAGCTTTTCATAGGGTGACCACATAAGAATGATAGGAAAACAAATTGAAATAAAACCACAACGGTGTAAGGCATAGTTTTGATTTTGGCTTTATTTTGAAGCTACATTTACTCCATTTATGCATAGCAGCTAGAACCAAAGTGGACCTCGTCCAAAAAGATGATTTTTTTTTACCAAAATTCGGATCTCCGGCACACATTTTCAGCGCCCTCATGGCGGATCTTTGATCGTCCTGTTTCAATTCCTGCGTCAGCATAAGCTGATACGAACGTACGCCCAAATCCAACCGCCAAAAAACCAGCTTGACTCTTTGGCGATGCCCAATCCAGCCATCATGAGGATCGATCTCACAACGAAAATTACTTTGCGTTTTGACAATTGAGTCAGAATTTTGATAATATTTTTTAATAATTACCGCACGTTTAACAAGTGTGAAAGGATGCTAGGTAAAATGGCAAGCATTGCTTAATATTTTGACAGCTAGGTGTTTCTATTAGCTTTGACAGCTGCTTAGGTATTTGAAATTGAAAAAAGTATCATTGTTATCTGGTCACTTTTTGCAATAGGATTGATAGGAGCCTCGTTTCCAATGGGAGTGGCTATAGTTCTTAGGGGAGGTTTGCTTGAGTAAGCGAGTCAAAAGCCGGTAAGATATTTAAAGAATGTGACAGAAGCAAATATTAAAGCCAATTGATAAAAGGTTTAGGCCTTTATTTTGACATGTTCTCATATCCTTCTTGGCGCCAAGAGCCATAGTTCTTGATTCATAGAAAAGTGTAGAGCGCACCAACGTGACGTACAGCCTGACCATCTTCAGGCTTAATACCGCTCGCTGAATGGCATGTGGCACTATCCTTCTGAAACCACATATCTGCAACATTAATGCCTTCAATTTGAAACACGAAGAAGCAGTAGCAATAGCAATGTTTCCCCTTGGCCCATTCACCAAATGTACTTCACTTCCTGTACTGGTTGAATGTACAGGCCTGTAAGCCAAGATTAGTCGGTCTTTAGATGCCTTAAGTTGTCTATCAGAAATATGTGGGTTGCTAAGAACTCTCATGATGATTCTGCGTCATGTGACATATCTAATCTATCATCGGATTTCTTGACGGAGTTTAGCGCCATGTTCTACTCTGTCCACACCTGGTCTTTAATACTGAAGAATATTCCATTTAAAGTTCCAGTATTTCAGGTCATTTTGAAGTTAAATTTTCCTTTAAAGAATAGATTTCAGGACTCTTTCCATCAGGCAAAGTGTATCCCCCAAGATGGAATCCTTTACGACAACAATTAGTTACTTTGGAGTGTTTTCCACTGTGAATGGACCACAAAGCATCCTTTCTGGCCATCATTTTCCATCGCATTTCACGTGCAAGTTGTTAGATCTTTCCAGGCAATAATTTACAAAAACGTCCCTTTGTCTTTGTCTGCTGTTTCTGACTCCAAGTCCCCATCTAAAGCGACTACGACCACTTATTTTTCTCCTCGACATAAATCTTCACACTTAACCAGGAGGGCAACCGCCTGCAATTCTGCAAACAACTCCCTCGGCAGTAATGTCTTTGTATCACCATCTCGCACGAAATGTCCTCCCCTCAGTGGCGAAGTTAACTAGAACCTCCTCAAGCAATTCCCAGACATTCTTTTCGATATTCCCAGTTTAATTACAAGCAGATTCCCTGCCGTGGCTACTAATCATTCTACCTCTTATGCACGCGTCCCATACTCCCTGCCAAGACATATATTTATCTTGCCATCAAAAGTGTCAGTGCAAGGACTCTCTCTTTGGTAGCATGTACCTAACAAGAAAACTTTGTGCGTTTACACAATGTCATGCGATTACATTGTATCGCAACAACTTTGCTTATCACCAGCCAGTCCCGTGTAAACTTTTCACCAGCCCCAAACAAGCACCTGGTTAAACAAGCAAAACTATTCATGTCCTTGAATGCAAGAAGCGTATCCCTTCTACTGCATCTAACAAGTTTGCAAACAACTAAACTCTCTAGTTGCGGTTGAAACTTTGCTGAATGTCATCAGGATGCTTCTTCCTTTCTTGAAAGAGTTTTTGTTGTTCTTCTTCTTTTTTTTTTTGTTTTTGTAGTCTAGAGAATGTTTTTGTTTCTTTTTTTTTTTATTTGAATCCAATTTATTTAAATGTAAAATTTTTCTTTTCTTCTTCTGTCACATAAAAAATAAAATAAAATTCAAATGCAAATGTTTACCATAAAAAAAAAAACCCCTGACAAAATTATAAAAAAAGCTGTATGAGTGGTCATTTCCCTCAATCGCGCACCTATTCCCTGATAATGAGTTCCTCCGAGGACTCAAATCGTTTGTGTTGCAACAATCCCTTGCCTGAGAATAGATTTCGAATGATTAAGAGTTACAGCTGTGACAGTTGTAAGAAAATGACAACTAGCGATTCGTCGACGACAACAATGGCACCCTCGTCGACAGCTACAACCCTAACGACCACAACAACAACAACGATGACTAGTAGTTCATCGAAAAGGGTGTCACGTCCGGTGTGGCACGCTGATTACTATCGGTAAGTTCAATACAAACAAAAATTTAAATTCAAATGCAACAGGTTCGTTGTGCAAGACTACAGGCAGTTACAAAAAAAAAACTATAAAAATTATTTTTCGTTTAAAGAAGCTTTTGGTGAATGAACGCCCAACGGTCATCAGTATTCATTTTGTTTAACAATTCATTATACGTTTAACAGTGTGTCTAACAAGAAAGAGTATTTGCATGTGGTTTTGTTGTATATACTGGCTGACTTACTCATGATAATAACAAATATCTTAAAAATCTGTAAAATAACATAAAGTTCTACCTATCTGTTGATTTAATCTCATTTGGACAGTTCGCAGCAGGCTATCGGCAGTTGTATTTGTATGTCCTCAAGTTGGTACGTGTGACTTCCTTCATTAGCTTAATCAAATAATATATATGTAGCAAAGTGGATGAATCTTTTAACGAAACAAAGAAGATTGAAGCTAGACTCACAGTTTCTTTGGAAATTAAAATTTCACAGTGACGTTTTTGGTGTCACTGTAATCAAAAAGTATTGATTTTCGGCAACATGTTGCTCTCCTACTGCGGATGAAATCAAGAGTTGTAGGTAATATGTTCTTGTGCTTGCTCTACTGGTAGCAATGGCATCTCTTTGTAGTCGATTGTGATCCTGTGAGTGATCCTGGAGCAACAATAAGCATCTGTTTGGACCGCAAACAGTCTGTGATTCACTCAATTGCAGTCGTTTTATCCATCCCCGTCCTTTTGCAATTTTTGTCAAATTCTCTCTCCCGAGGCACGGCTGCCTTCCGTCATCTGCGGTCCTAAACACCCTGTTTCCAGTTGTGAATATCAATTTTCCTGACACAGAAGCTTGGCCTTCTTCGCCATTTCGAAGCAGCGCATATCCTTGCTGGAATCCGGTGCATGCTTGGAAGAGCTCATCGGCTTTTTACAGTATTCCAAATTGAGGTCTGAGCCTTGTAGAGCTCGAGTTTTAAAGCTTAAAAGTCGATGAAAAGGTGGTGAGTTTCGCCTTGAAATTCGTTGGTATTTTCCAGGACTTGCCTAAGGGTGAAGCCACAACTGGAAGGTGCTGATAGTCTGCTACAGGAATGTATCAAACGTTCACACAATACGTTGGATAGGATCTTGTAGGCAATATTAAATAAGGATATGCTTCGGTAGTTCTTATAAGACATGGCATACATTAACTGAGGCATACATTAACTTCTCCAATACTGGGTGAAAGATGGGTCTTCTTCTAACCCTATCACTCTCTTTATTTGCTGCCCGTTAAACAACTGCTGGATGTGTTGCTTGAATACATCAACGATTCCCTATGCTCCGATAGTCCCGCGTCCAGGATAAAGAATCCGGAGTTGTTGCGCTTGCTAGACTCCTCGATATCCTCCAGCTGGAAGACTGTTTGCCCTTTTTTTTTACACAAGTTCCTCTTCTCCCTTTTTATGATAAAGTGCTATTTTCTCCTTGCTCTCGTCTTGCAATGCAGCGCTTTTCCGTGTGCATCTTCTGTCAGCCTCTTCCGCTGAACGCACTCATCATCATACCAATAGGTCCAACGGCAATCTTGGCAACCAGAGCTGTAAAAGAATGCAATTCACTTGACGGTTTTGATTTCAGCTTCAAAATCATAAATCACCATTCATTTTCATAACTTAGCACTCATTTTTTCCAATCATTATTTTGAAGCCAAAATGAATGCAATCATTGGGATTGCTCTGAATTTCACTAGCATTCATTGCATTCACTTGAAGTCATTGAAGTCATTTGAAGTCTGTCTGTTCATATTTACATGTCTGTTCTGTCATCTCATCAGCGCCAGCGGGACGGTTAAAATAAGAAATCCAAATAAAAGAGTGGGGTAGTAAATTCACTACCAGAGCGCGCGCGTGCTGATAAAGAGCGCCACCAATCTTTCTTATTATTGTGCTCTCAACTTGTAAGACCTGTTCACAATGGATGTGACAATATGCTAAGCTTTGGTTATTGTCACTTGAAAATTAATGCAAAATTTAAGAATATAGTTTTTTTAACTTAAAGATGTGTACGATATGTGTAAAAATACTAAGCAAAAGAGTAAGAATATTACTCATACGCCGTGGTGTACGTCCTTAAATCTAAACTAACTCCAATGCCGTGTATATAATCTGTTGCAAAGGATTCAACTACAACTACATTTCAGTGTATATCCTTCTTCCATACTCTCTTCTCTGCTCTTATTGTTAGACATACTACTTTTTAGTTATTTTTTTTTTATAAATACATATTTTCATAAAAATTAACAAAAATTTTCAAGTCGCTTTTTGCAATGCTTCAAATTTTATTGCTGAAAAACTGAAAACTTTTTTACAAAACAAAAACAAACGGCTTCTAGTGGCTTAATCGGGTTCTCGTTAACATTTTCGTTCTATGCATTGTTCCTTTAATTTCCGTTACGGTGTTTCAATTATTTATTTAAAAAAATATTTACTTTTAATTGGAATTTAGAGAAAATATAAAATAAATAGCAAAAAGGTAAATAACACGAACCACAAACACGAATAACTACCGGATCATTCCTGTTGTTGTTGGCTGACAAACTTGCGAGGACTGGGGATGGTTGCATGCATCTGTATCTATCTATAAATAAACTTGGATAAGCAGATTCACTTAAAAAGCATTTATTTTTCTATTATTTCTTTTTTTTTGTTTAGAAAAATTGATTTGCTTCATTAGTGACCTTGAAAAATTATTAAAAGAGAAAGTAGTGTTTCTTCCAAAAAAATGTATTTCATTTTATTTTTAAAGTTTGTGCACTCTGTTGGGTTCCTTGTTTAATAATTCTTTTTTTTTTTATCCGTTAATACATTATTTTGTTTGTTGATTTGTTCACTTCCTAGTTCTTCTTTCCCATCGCATTCCGTTGGATTTTATCTAAAAAACAAAAATATATTTATATAAAATTTCTTTCAGTGAAAGTTTTAACTCAGTTAATTAAGACGGTTTGTACTCGTCCTTTTTTTTTCTTCCTTCTTCTTCTTGTGCTTGTTTTTTTTGTTTTGTGTTTATTCACAGGATCGTAAAAGGATTTCCGCCAGTTTCACCATTTATTGGAGTCAGTCCGACATTGTGCTATTTGCTTAAGGAGAAGAAACCACTTTGTTGTTTACAATTAGCTCAGGTAAATATTTATACGGGCTGTGGGTGAATAAAATCAAATTTAGTCCTTAAAATATATGAGGTTTTTTTTTTTTGGGGTTGGGATGAAACTTTGGGGATTAGATGAGCAATCAAAGGAATTTTCAAACCAGAAATGAGACTGGGTAAATGGGCCTATTGAAATTTAGTTTATTCTAAGTTCAAAGTCGATTATTCTGCATCGCAGGAGATGTGGTTTTTAAATAAAAAAAAAGTTATAGGGAAAAGGCATTGAAATATTTTTATGAATGAAAGATGTTCATAAATTTATTAGATTTTGTCGAAGGCTCTTGTACAAATGTGTATTTTGTTTCCTGGGCCATATTACAACAATCGATAACGAAGAACTCCTCATCGAAATGTAGGTTAGGTAAGCGGGCTGCCGGACTCATGTCACCGCTGACATATTGTGCTACCCATAGGACATTAAAAGCTAGTCCATTGCCCATTGAAGTATTTTAAAAGACATAACTAGTTACGTACTTGATTTCCCTATAAAGGATGAGCTGACAGGACAGATGGTGTGGATGTTAGCTGTCAATTACTGTCATTTACTGACTTACTTGTGGTTGATATTTTTGGCAGATGTCAAGTACAATTGTTTATTCATGGAGTCGTTTACCACTCAGCAAAGCAAGTGGGCGATCTGTAAAAGTAATATTTTGTAAAATTCTTTAACATAATTGCCACTAGTGAGTCTGGAATTCATGCAATGGTGAAGCGTCTTGAAGAAACTGTTTCGGTATCGGGTCAAACTCCATATCAGCATGATCGAAACCAACCAGTTCGTTAGATGGTACTTATTCGAAGATGAAGCTGAAGAGATAGTAACAGCGAGGGGCTAATTTTTGCCCAATATCAAATGTGTTGGGTCTGAATGATCTCTGCTTTAAACAGAATGGTGCTGCCGCCTACACAAGCCATCGTTCAATCTATTTATTTTGCTTACGAAAATTAGTTGATCGGCCTCAAAGGTCACCTTTAGACCTCCTCCTGTAGGGTTATTTAAAGAGTGTAGTCTATGCCAATAGCCAAGCGAAATTGCGGCCATTGACTCACTTATTCTTCAAAGAGTCATCGATGCTTTTGACCTTTGGGTGGTCGCTTGCAACAGAAACCGTTCATGGCTTCATTCCTAATTGTCATAGACCGGACTCTATTAGTCATTAGTTCTATTTCCCTGGTTCAAGTCTGAGTGCGCCAGGCGGGATGCTTACAGAGGTAGCTTAAGAGATCAGCTTGTTCTACTTTATTTGTTGAACTTTTACTTGCTAGTTCATCGGCTTTTTCATTCCCTGGGTCTAGGGTGGCCACGGCGTATTGGTATTGTATTCGGTCATTGAATGAGAGGTTTGGTGATCAATTCCCGACCAAGTTCATTCAATTTTCACAGTATTAAAAATTAAAATAATTCGCTCAGAAAGCACTTCGTGTATTTCAACATGAACGCGAAAAAAATACTGTGAATTCAAACGAATGCAAAAATCACACACAACTCTCTCCCCAAACGAATTGGATACCACCCATGGAGAATAAACATTGAAACTTAATATCACCTGAGTTTCAAATACCACTACACCAACTCTTTTCTATCCTTTCTTCTCTCTTCCAAATTAACTAACGCCCGTGCCCTGTTAAGCAGTATAAGGGTATTCATATCCCCTTTGGCATGTGCAGATTATAAAAAAAAAAAAAAAAAAGGAACCCAGTATACCAGCTGTAAGAACCTTAAGCTCTTCTCGGCAGCACATCAAAATATTCGATCTAATTTCGCTGCTTATCAATAAAGAAGTTAATATCTTTTTACCGCAGACTCATAGGCGGCTGTTGTCACTGACAGGACTTCTACTTGCAAGCCTCGTATGTATTCCGATGTACTGACCGGTTCAGAGTAGACGCTCGTCTACAAGCCTTTGTCCATTTTCTGACCTTTGATATACCAAACCGCTTTTCCATTCTTCTCTGCTAGAGTAGGCAGTAGAAAATTCTTTACAAAGTCTAAGTAGCGTTGCTCCATGAATACTCCATTAAATCTGACTCCCAGCTCATTGACTTGACTTTGGCAAAAGAAATTTCGTAAATGACAGCCAATTTGACGAATGTAGCTTTGACAACACGGCCTCAATCACTTGTCCAAATTAGGAAATCCTTATTGAAAAACCTTTTCTTTCGTGTAGTTTCTAGATCGCCACTGATGTGAGTGGCTGCCTCGACTTTTCGCAGAAGTTCACAGCTTTATTGGATATTGGCTACGACACACTGAATCCATATAGAAGAATGAGCCTGATTAAGGGCATATAGACCCAAAGTGTGGAACTAGGCTTTAAGCACCACTTTCTACCTCCAACACTTCGTTTGTACAATGACATTTATGTGCTAAGCCATCGATATATGTATATCTTGACAGCAGCTGATCTGATGCCATATTTAAGAACATGGGCGATGGTACACCACCCTGGGGTATCTCACATGTGGCGACTCTGACGGCCGAAACGTAGTCCTTGTTTATGCTAAGCAGTTGGTCAGTTAGTACCTTAAGTTGTTAAAAACTAAGGTAATGTCAAGAAACACTTAAGTATCTTGAGTTTACATGTGTCCTCATCATTAAGGCGGAGTATTTGTACCCCGTGGAATAAAGCGTGCAAAGTATCGCCTACTTTTTGTCAGCTCCTTGTAAGGATTCTTTTTCTCTTTTTAAGTCGGAATATACGACTCAAACAAACTGACATCCCAAAGTCTTCCTGAGTAACACATATTTACGTTATGAAAAAAGTCACTTCGACAATGTATAGATCATACTTTTTCATAGCCTCATAATGCTTTCACCACTATCGTATCCTTCTGCAACAGGAACCATCGTTAATATCTTGATTAAAGCATGTAAGTCACGTTCAACTATTCATCCAACAAAATGCAGGATTAATACATATATTTTCGGGATGACAAAATCACGTAAATGTATCCTTGTTTTTTTTTTATGTCCTTTTCAGGTTTGTGAACATTGTAGTTATCGAAATGCCAAGGAATACCAATGGCAGAATAAGACTATAATTTTAGCCGCCGATTATGCATCGAATGGCATTTATAATTTCATAATTCCACTGCGTGCTCATTTCCGATCGAAAACCTCATTGAATCCGATTATTTTACTCCTCGAACGTAGACCCGATGTAGCATTCTTAGACGCGTTATCGTATTTCCCTTTGGTAAGTATCCACCAGGATAATAGCCCTTTTAATTCCATCACGTATACCTCCAACTGTGTATCTGACATAATTAAAGGTGTACTGGATGCTAGGATCCATTGACTGTTTAGATGATTTACTACGTGCCGGCATTACGTTAGCTGAGAGCGTTGTAGTTGTTAACAAGGAACTATCGAATTCAGCCGAGGAGGATTCATTAGCTGATTGTAATACAATCGTTGCTGTGCAAACAATGTTCAAGTGAGTTTGATAGAAATTTGATATGTTTCTTTTCAGCAGCGTATATCCCTTATTTTTGTTAATGTCTTTTAAGTGTGTTTTTTATGTGTTTTCTATTTTTAAACTTCTGGCTCATTAACAGATTTTTTCCGAGTATAAAGAGTATAACAGAGCTGTCACAAAGCTCCAACATGCGGTTCATGCAGTTTCGTGCCCATGACAAGTATGCACTGCACCTAAGTAAAATGGAAAAGGTATGTTTAAAATTATTCTATTTGTATAAAAATTAAATTCGTATAAAGGTTCTCTTCGAAGGATAGCGCCTGTATGAGCTGCCTGCAACGCCATTCTCAAAGGTCTTAAGTCCTCCTCAACCGTTCTGAAGCACATTTATTTAGTGCTTTATTTAGAAGCCTTTTCACGACAGTAATACAAGGTTAGGTTAGGTTAGCGTGGCCCAGATATAGATGGGCACCATTTCACTTAGGCCTAAAAGGCACATTGTGATACCACTGGATCTCCAATAATCACAGCCAATTACTATAAACCACGACACTACAATGAGAGACAGAGGACCAGTACAAATAGATTACCAGACACAATTACACTTAGAAGAGGTTCTTCCACTGGATCAGGAGAACCAACCGGAGCTTTTAATAAAGCCTAGAAGGTGCTTGATGGGTAGACCAGTCAGGTCCCCGAGGTCGTCAAAGAAGAAGGACCTCAGGTGGAGGTTTCTTCTTGACGCTAAGGCAGGGCAGTTGCAGAGAAGATGAGGGATCGTTTCTTCTTCCTCTTCGTCCCTGCAACTTCGACAGAAATCTTTAGATGGGAGGCCCAGACATCTAGCGTGTAGGCCGATTAGGCAGTGTCCCGTGCTCAGGTCAGGACGCTTCAGAAGCAACAGTTCTTTTGAACGTCTCTGGTTAAGGTTAGGCCAGAGCTCTCTCGATATTCTGAAGGGGCAATGAGCCCAGCGAGCATTGGCTTTCCTTATAGCATTGGCATACCAATTCCCATCCTTTCGGATTCAGTTGGGAGGGTAGTACCAAGTTTGGCACTTTCATCAGCCTTACAGTTCCCTGGAATATCCCTATGGCCTGGCACCCAGCATAGGTGAATGCTATATTGTTCCGAGATCTCTATCAGAGATGAACGGCAATCTTTTACGACCGTTGATGTGATTGTGGGTGATTCCAGAGATTTAATGGCAGCCTGACTGTCTGTGAAAATGCTAATATCCTTAGCACTTCAGCCATGACAGGGCTTCTTTGATTGCCATAATTTCCACCTGAAAAACGCTACAATGATCAGGGAGGCGGAAGGAGATGCTTAAGTTAAGCATAGAGGAGTAGACACCACCACCAACTCCGTCTGAGGTCTTAGATCCATCAGTGTAGATGTGATTCGTTCCGACATCCACCTGCTCTACTTGAATCAAGCCATGAGAAAACTTTCTGATGTTTTCTGGGATCCGAACATTGCACCCGCTGCTCAACGCACTATACACTACGCCATGGCTCCTTCCGACAGAACCTAAATCTCTATAGAAGGACTTTTCCTCCTCTTAGACTGTAATATTTCCCACTCTACTTTGGAATCCCAAGGCTGTTAATATCTGGTAACTATGAGGCTTCCTAGGTATGAAACAAGATATCAGTGTCAGTTCTACTGCGGCTCTCTCGGTGACGTTTATGTCATATAAAGAGTGAAAAGGTCTGTCGCTTTCAAGCCCTTCTTGTAGAGACTCTAAGTGCGTCCTGCTATTCCAATGACTGTCCTTGTCCGATAGCCAGAGATTCGTTCCTTTTTGATGCAATTTATTTACTTTAAAGCTCTGGCTCACTAGGTCACAGACCACACCAACACTTGTATTGTATCTCAATTTATCATATGTCTGCCATTCATAAGGATACTCTCTTCTGAATCCAATATAAATATACCCTACAGAGTTGCCTAATCTATTATTCTCATTGTCTAACACTGATAATCCAATCAAATCAAAGTTAGACAACTGACCTTTGTACTTAACCACCATCATCAGACGTATCTATCTGCGACCATCCCATGGCTGTGTGTAATTGAAAACTACCAAGCGAGCGGTAGCTTCGAATAACCAAGTTAAATTGACATAATTGCGAAATTGGTCTTTTCCCTATGACCAGCATCTCGAAAAGGTCCTTTCCAACCAGACAAAGTGCAGCTTCACAAACACATCCTCTTTAATTACGAAAATTACCAGATATACAATAACCCATCCTCATGGTAAATTATGTATCATCTTTCGTACAGCCACACACATGTGCCACCTAATGGAAGGACATAATAAATGTTGGCATTTAGATGCTTTTTTTGTGTGTGTTCATCTGCGTACACACGAGTGTACGATAAACTACTGTGGAACTTTATTTCCAAATTCACTTTCAAAACTTTGTGTGCCGGGGGTGTAGTGCAATAAAGAGCATTTTACCCTTTTTTTCTCTCTCTCTCTCTCTCCTGATGAGATATGACTTTTATGAGAGATGTCTTTTCCATTGAACCGTAAAAAAAAAAAAAAACTTTTCATACTTTTGCTGTTAAAAGGGATTCACTCATGGGATTCACGAGGTGTTTTTTTTTTTTTTTTTATTTTAATACACGAGCCAGTATCTGTCAAGCAAAAAAAGATAGCAAATACGTCGAGCAAAATATATAAAATAACTTTTGTGGCATTTTGTTTTACCACCTTGATTTTTTGGTTTATTTCCTTTGATTGGCACGTGAAAAGGTTCGCTAAGTAGGACAGTATTCATGGACTCTTCTGTCTAACTGGTGTATTTAAAAATATACAAAAAACCACGCTCGTGTTTCAGCAAAAAAAAAATAAAAATTATAAAAAGTTATTTGCTTTTCCATTTTGGCATACAATTTACCTTTGGCTTTGATTTTTGATCAACTGAAGCTGGCAGCAAAAAAGATAGAAAACCTACCTCAATCGAATGGTATGCAACGTAACGTGATGGAAATATTTATGAATACAAAAAAAAAGACCAGAAGGACCTCTTTTGCTTTAATTCGAGTACAGATATGTTGCCTTTTGATAAGGTTTCACTGAATCACACAAGTAGTCCACCAGAGAGTCCCACAGTCCTTAAAGCCGCACTTTGTTTGTTTGGCTTTTTAAAGAAGTGCTGTAGTTTGCATTCAATCCGCCCTCTGGACTCAGCAGAGGTACACATCGGGGGTGAGTCGAGACTATGACTTATGCTAATCAACAAAATCCCTTCCAGGCTTCACCAAGATGAAGTCAAGGTTATCTTAAATGCTAATGATGTTCAAATACTATGTTTCCCTTTGTGATGAGTGAGATTGAGGAAGGTGTCTCGGATAAGATGAGTATGGCCACCACTCCTTCACACCAATTTAATTTCATTAAGTGCGTGCTATGGTGGGCAAATTGGGGTCAAAATATTCACTATTGAATGTTCTTGTGCCAGTGAGACAGTGTACCGAAAGCTGTAAGTCCTTCAGTTCAAACTGCGCCAAACCAGTCGCTACCACGCCATTCACAGCAAGCGAGAATCTCAGTCCGAATTCTGCATAAAAATGTTGGCCTACTAGGGGTGTAGATCATCCCTCACATTAACTCAAGAACTGAAACCTTTTAATCATTTGAAGCCCAGAAACTTCTTCGATTTGCCTCCACAAAAGTTGGAAGAAAGTCCTTGATGTCATCGAAAGATCATCTTTAGCGATGAAGCTTATTTTAGACTTAATACCTTTGTCAAGAACTGAACAGTTCAAGAGTCTCCATTGCATCATGTTACGGTCAATGGAGTTGACTATCGTCCCATGTTGGAAGACTACTTTTGGCCAGAATCAGGTCAGTGATATGTGGTTCTTAAAAGGTTGTGCCATATTCGTCATCTTACAGCGAGCGTTCATTAGTTGGCCGCCACGATCATGCGACTTGACACCACTGGATAATTTCTGTGAGTCTACATATGTCAAGTCTACGCTTACAAGCCAACCACCATGGTCCAGCTCGAGGCCAAACATTGCCAAAATAACGCCGTACATGTCGAACCGAGTCGTCAAAAAATACAGCGGTTGCTTGAAGCACTGTCAGCGAAGCCGTGGAGGCTATTTGAATGATATGCTATTTCACATATAATGACATGAATTTAGCTACAAGATAAAGCTAGAATCAATTTTATATCTTATACCGTCGTTGTTCTATTTGAATTTATTTTACTATCGTTCTTATCTGGCCACCCTCTGGCATGTGACACACAAAGTCTGGAAGACTAGCTTTTGTCACCGAGTGTTGTGCTGTCGCTCTCTGGCATCTTAAAGGCGACTGATAGAATAATTGTCTCTCAATACTTGCATCTGTTCCCCAAAAATACCACCAAAAACCCTCCTACCATCCGATATAAAGTAATCCTTTTTTTCAAAATAAATTTTCAGCGTGAAAAGGAGCGCGGTTCACACATTTCGTACATGTTTCGTCTGCCATTCGCCGCTGGTGCCGTCTTCAGTGCATCCATGTTGGACACACTCTTGTATCAGGCCTTCGTTAAGGATTATGTGATTACGTTTGTGCGACTCCTGCTTGGGATCGATCAAGCCCCAGGCAGTGGATTTCTAACCTCGGTAAGTCAATTTCAATTCCTTAATTGGATTTCTCTCATTCGATTTGCATTGTCTCCCCTCCCCCCGTAAAAATTTTAGATGCGAATCACTAAAGAAGACATGTGGATTCGTACATATGGCCGACTATATCAGAAACTCTGCTCAACAACATGTGAAATTCCGATTGGTATCTATCGGACGCAGGATACTTCCAATACGGAGGCGACACATGTGAGTAGCTCACCTGTAGACAAATGGGGACCATTTTCAGCTTTCGGAAAGCACTGTGTGCGATTGCGACCATCGGTGAGTCCGTGAGTCCAATGTGTGATAAAAAGTTAAAAAACAACTACCAACAGATATCTAACAAATAACATTTTTTTACACTAACAATTTTATCTATATATCTGTTTCGCTCATTAAAAATTTTGTAAAAAAAAAAAACAAACAAGAAATAATAATTTTAACATCAGATACAAATACGAATCCTTCAATTAGTTTTCTTTTAGACTTCAACAACACATTTGAATCCTTTCTCTTGTCACTCTTTCTAACACACTTATATACTAACACGACACAAGAATCCTTTAAAACTAAAAAAAACAATATAACTTAAGTTTCTTTTATTTTATTTTTAATTTGTTTTGTGAAAATAATTTCCTTTTTTGTTTTGTGTTACGTTTCTTCTTCCTTTCTCTGGTAGCTTTTTGTTTGTCCTTTGTCACACAGAATTTTATTTTATTTTTTTTTCTGTATAAATAGCTAGCATCTGAGAGGTTTCTATTTAGATACCCCCACGTTTGCCAAGTGCCAGAACTTTTCTTTTACTACTTCTATATTATATTTATCCTCATTTTTTTTATCTTTTGTCTAAGTAATTATTCTTATAAACAATTATTCTTTATACATTCCCTTCGCTAGCAAAATTTCTTGCTTAGTAACTTTAGTAAAACAATTTCAAACAAAGTGATGACAAATATATTATAATTCACTTTGCGTTCGTAAAAAGTTATAGTTTCTCTCTTCTTTCCTCTCTCTCTCTTCTATTTACTTTTTTAATTTTTTTAATTTAATTTATTTTTATGGCTTTTAGCAAATTTATAGCTTATATTTATTTTTATTAAATTTTAAGAAGAAAAATCATACATTATACAGGAAGTTATAATTTTATATACATGTGTTTAATTTTTTTAACGGAAAATCATTGGAATATTGTCATAAGTCGTAAGAAGCAGTCCAAATTTATTAAAATAACTTGCAGATAACTTAGGGAACTTATTTGTTACGTAACAAGTGTAACTAATGTAACTAATCTACGATTCTGATTGTTCTGAGGAAAAATGTATTTACTGAATTAAAAAGAAACAGTTGCTATTGACGACTAACTGTATAAGGCTGCCTTTGTCTTCTACCTGCGAAATCAGTGAATCTTAATATTTGTGTGTGAGCTCCCATTAGAATTTATTGATATATCAGAATGTAATAAAATTTTTAATTTACACTAATGCTTTATATTTTTTATAAGTTACATTAGTTACTTAAGTTACATTAGTTACTTAAGTTACATTAGTTACAACAAAAATAAGAGTTACTTACTTCAGTTAGTTACAGGTAACTAAACAGGTAATTTTTCCTTCCAGAAGTATGTACAGATACCCCATGTGAATATTGAATTACTTTGAAAAAAAAAACCGTTTTTCAAATATAAATTTTAGACTAGTTTCTGAATACAAAATCAAGCAAGTTGCCGCCTCTATTGGTCAAAATGTGGCGTTTTTGCAGCCTGTTCCATCACTTTTTCGATTTCGGTACGAATATTTGCCTTGATCTAGTCAATTGTCTGAATCTTCCTGGTTTTTCCCATAAAAGACATCCATATGGTTCATGGCATCATTTTGTGACAGCATACGTCAATTTGCAGAATGACATGGCGCACCGTCTTGTTGAAACCAGTAACCATTCAGACCTTTTTCATATAGGACCGGTTCGACTTCTCTGAAGAAAACTGGCCCAAAGAGTCACTCTTTGGTCATGCAATAGTGTTTAATGGATCTCATGTGAATTCTTCGTTCCCTAAATGCGGCAAGTTTGCTTGATGTTGGCGCAAAAGAGAAACTTGCTTCCAAGAGCCTGGATCATTGTCAACCATTGGAGCGACTGTTTGGCTGCACACCAAGCAACGTAGACAGTCCAAAGAGGTAGACGGAACCAAAGAGTAGACAGCGGAGTGTTGAGCACGGTGAGTGTGGTTTCTCGGTAACACTATGTCTTGCCGCTTGGACCAGTTCATTCAACGTCTTGGGCGTTATATTCAACTGTCCCGTGCTCAACAAAATCGACACCAAAAGACGAATAGAGCTGCCATACACCGATTTTGATTGGGAACTCTTCGATGACTTCGGCATCTTACTCTAATCTGTCATAATAGGTACTATCGCCATCTAAGGAGAATGTTATTGTATGCCAAAAGAAGCTGACCTTGAGTATTATTAATTCGATGAAAGGATCTCCTAAGCAGTATTCCTCTTTTGGCTATTATTTTGAAGACAGCTGTCACTGGCTGAAGAATAAGTGGGTCAATGGCCAAATTCCAGTTTCAATGTTTTGTTCGAGATCCTTCATTACTTACTTATATCCTGTATCCCCTTGTGGGTCCTAGTCCTTGGCTCGTTCTCTGATAAAGCTGTTCGGTGGAGGTACGCTTTGGCCAGAATATCCCTAAGCTGTAGCGCAGGCACCTATTGACAAACGTTTGTAGTTTCCACATCCTGAATTGTCCCTGGGTAATTGGCATAGACCCTACTCTTTAAATAACCCCATAGGAATAAGTCCAAATGTGTCAAATGGCATGACCTTCAAGGCCAATCAACTCTTCCTCTAATCGAAATAATGCGGTCCAATGGCTTGTGTAAGCTGTACCACCATCCTGTTGCATTAAGAGATCCTCCAGATCCTTTTTAGTTTGTGTCATAAGTGGAGCCCTCGGCGACAAATTGAAGTGCCTGGATAGTTTTGAAGACTTCCGCTCACAGTGGTGATGTTTTAGCGTTACTTGCTGGCCAAGCATACTGATACGGAGACCTGCTTCTTCAAAACGCTTCACTCTTGCATAAATTCCGAACCACGGGAGATTATGTTGACCGAAAAATCCACGAAATTTACACATTCACAAACAAAAATTCATTCTTCAAAGATTTTACTTGGCATCTGTCAAAAAGATCAACGGCATTCATTAAATGACAGTAATTGACAGCCATCACGCACAGATTTAGGGTATATCACATTTTCTTTTCAAACCAAAATATTCCAATGATTTTCCCCTCATTACTCACATTTAAGTTATCTTCTTAAAAAAAGAAAACAAGCATTTTTCATTAAAAAAAAGAAAAAAAACACTAAACTACAAAAAAAAATAAGAAAAAGAAAATTCTATCTGACACACAAACTATAAGCATCCGTCTTGTAAAAGCATCATTTCAAAGTGCTCGCGCTAGCCGTCTCTCTCACTCTTAAAGACTACATAACAATATTATCCTTATTTTTCCTTTTCGAAATATAAATATATATATATATAGTATATAGTTTAATTTTGGACTTTCTGATAATAACGCACACGCACGCAGTGAGTCTTTCTTGTTAAAAAAAAAATTTAGAAAAAAAAAAAAAAAAAAACTTTAAAGCCTAAAGAAAAAAAAGTAAACATTTATCAAAGTAAATTGTTTCCCAGAAAAAAAACAAAAAAAAAACTTTAAGTTTCGTTAAATTAATGCATCTAGATACTATACACTTACTGCTTGTTGATTTTATTATTTGTTAACTACGTACTGTTTTTTTGTAAGATACAAAGGGCCTGCCTCCCTCTTGAAAGGGACTTTCCTTTTTGTTGTTTCCTGTTGCCTGTGCAATTGTTCCAACAACCCCTTACTGCGGGCGCTAAGTGTAAACAAGTTGCTTGTTGTCTCGATGTTGTATTCTATAGAAAATATATTTTTTTTAATTTTTATTTTTTTCTGTCCAATTTGAATTGAGAGGCGCCAGATGAGTGTATCCCCGCCAGGTCATTGGTAGAATCAATACTTCGTCCTGTTTGCAATTGAACCCGTTTTTTTTATTTTTACATTCGGTTAATGAATGCGTTTTTATTTCTTTATTCCGAAACAAGAGCATGAATAGCGTGTACCCCTTTGGCTGTATTATTTGCTTTGGTCCTTTTGGTACCGAACTCTAGCTTTTGTGTTTGTGTTGGCCACTTTTAAAGTTCTTGACGCAAAAAAAGTTCTAGATGTATGAGATATTCTATTGTTAACTATACTCCCCTGTATGTTGAATTGTTTTTTTTTTGTTTCTTGTGACTGTCCTTGTACGTAAATTTTGTTGGGTTTATTTGTTTAAGTTGTTGTTGTATTGTTATCGGTTTGTTTAAGAGTAAAAGTGTGAACCATTTTATTTATTTTGGTATTTAAAGCGCGTTTCTATGAACATTTCGATGGGGAATAAGTACATCAAGTACTGAAGAACCAAAAGGAAAGGACCCGTTCAGTTTCCAAAAATAGTTTTCCAACATAGACTCGCTATCCTGAACTCCACTGACCGTATCATGACCATCGTTTGTATAAACAGTCGAATCAGGTCTCCGACATGAAACCAACACCACAGAGTCAATTTTTATGGATGCAATGGAGTCTCTTGGGGCACATGTGGATTTTTGCTGTCCAATAATGCGCATGACCTTAGTTAGCTTCTCTTGTAGGGCCCAATCGGAGAAGTTTCGGAAATGATCAAGAGGCTTGAATTCTTAAGTCAAAGTGATCTTGTAAGGATACAGGCCAAGATCTTCACCTAAAAGTCCCTAAGAGCGACTACATT
Source organism: Chalcosyrphus nemorum (assembly GCA_949716465.1). Taxonomy (NCBI): domain Eukaryota; kingdom Metazoa; phylum Arthropoda; class Insecta; order Diptera; family Syrphidae; genus Chalcosyrphus; species Chalcosyrphus nemorum. The sequence continues at coordinate 77,974,019 of OX454332.1, read as the reverse complement.
CTCCCAAAGAGTTGGCCGACTTTCCACCAACTCAAGACCATACATATGTCTGACATCCTCTTTCAGGACTAAAAAAAACTTCGAAAGGTTATCAAAATCCTCATAAATGACCTCTTTATTGAAAGGAAACATATCTATCGCTCCTAACTTTGACACTGGCAAATGGTCGCCCAAGACATCTTGTTAATGTGCCGAATTATCTCATCCTTTAGCTCTTGAATTGTTGCTGGCTTATCGACGTACACCTTTTCTTTCAAATAACCCCAAAGAAAGAAGTCCAAAGGTGTCAAATCACATGATCTTGGCGGCACATTGACATCACCACCACGTGAGATAACACGGCCATTGAATTTGTCGCGCAAAAGAGTCATTGTTTCGTTAGCTGTGTGGCAAGTGGCACCGTCCAGTTGAAACCACCTATCGTCCATATCCATATCTTCCAATTCGGGCCATAAAAAGTTCGTTATCATCTCACGATAGCGAACACCATTCACAGTAACTGCCAGCCCATAAACCGCACCAAACAGTCACTCTTTGTGGGTGCATTGGTTTTTCTTTGACAATCACTCTTGGATTATCCTTCGCCCAAATGCGGCAATTCTGCTTATTGACGAATCCATTGAGGTGAAAATGTGCCTCATCACTGAAGATAAAAATTGATCATCCACTGTTTCCATTTTCATAATAAGCCTGAATAACTTTGACGCGTTGCTAGATTGTGTATCTTTCCATGGTTCAAATTGAATTAGTCTGAAATTGAGAAATGTCAAATGAAATGCAGAAAAAAACTTGACGTTTAGGTGTGGTACACATTCAACATCGGCCCTTAAAATTTAACCACCCTTTACATGTGGTACACATACCACCATTCTCTTCTTCTTCAGAAACGACGGCGTTACATTGTATGATGGTGGCGTACAGTAGTCCCGAATAAGGCAATTAAAATCTTAGGCCTCCCCTTGCTGTGAGTGTCAACTGAAGTCCAACACCATGTCCACGGGGACTCGCCCTGGAACTTATTAGACACCAACGCTTAGATTTTTGCTCTAGATTAGAGGTTTCTAGCGTTCTAAGGCTCACTCTGTGAGTCGAGAAGTACCTATGTTTATATTCCACGAACCAATCCCTATCCGGGAACGGTGGTAAACAATCTTTGGTTTCCATAGCTTGTTGCGATTTTGTAACCCAAAAAGCTTGTCCAAATCTAGTCTAGAAATATTGTAGTCTACTTGCATACTTATAAGGTCCATTCAAAGTTCGAATATGAACAAAAAATATTCACAAATTTTGGCATTCCATTCATAGCTACTTTTTTTTAATCGCAGCAATCTGTGAATACTTGTCGCTTAGTTGCTATGTGAATGGACCTGCGCATATAGCCTCCGGGCAACCATTAGGAGAAGGAAAGGCAAAATGACTATATTAAGGACTTCATTGGCCAATCCATGCCTCGAAGCAAGTGATACTCTTTTGTGTCCAAGGGACTGAAATTAGTTTGCCCAAAAACGTAAATCGAAGTTCATAGGAACGCGCTTAAATTCTCGATATTTGTTTTGTCCTTAATTTGTGTTACAGACTTATATTTTTGTTACTTCATCATTCGCCACTTAAGACAACAAATTTCACGAGTACATCCTGCAGTCAAAAATAACTTTCCCACCCACCACCCACAAGACACTTACATGTAAGGCTCATTTCACACCCTTCATTACAATTTCATAAAACTCTTTTCTTTATTTCTGACGTTTTTAATTCTTTTGATACTTAAGGTGCCCACACACTGCTACATTAAAATTTTTCAGTTTCCTTAAAGTTATTTCTAGTTTTTGTCGTTCTGTTTCCTTTTTGTTTCCTGTGGATGTAACCTTCAATATGTTCTTTGATTCTCTATGTACGTTTATTTGGTTTTGTTATTCCTATCACACACCTAGGTATATTTTAAAGAACCATAGATACAATTTCAAATAAAATTTATATATAATATACGCATGTTGTTAATAATAAAAAAAAAAAAAAATTATTTCGTTCTCATAATTTTGTGTTTCTTTTCATTTTCGTGACTCCATTTAACTCTCTGTTTACTCTTTAACTTGTGCGGATTCAATGTATCTGAATTCGATATCTAATTTAATTAAAATATAAAAAATACAAAAAAAAAATCACTGACCACAGTATGATGAGGAAACTGGAACGCCGGAATCAACAAAGGACAGCACTGAAGCCCTACGCGGCGTTACGTATCGTCCTCCGGTTCATCATAAGTCAACTACTTGTCTGGGTGGTTGTTCCGAGCGTAAAGGATCATCTGTAAGTAGATAACCACCATGTAACCATTCCTCCACCACCAACACCATCAGACAGCAAAAAATAAAAAATAAAAATAGAAAATTGTGTAATCACCAGCAAAATACCCACCGTTTTTGACGTTCTGTTTATCTTTGTTGCGTTTTTTTCTTTTTTCTTTTTCTTTTTAATTTTTGGGTTTGTTCTTTTGTTGTGTTTTCGTGTGAACACCGAACGAAAAAGTCTCAATGTACTGTACAGCACCGACAGAAGAAACCGCCAAGTTTGTGCCGTCATGCTATTAAATTGTATTTACTTGTAAAATTGCTTTTTTCAAATGAGCGGTGGAGAGTAAAATAAAAAAACAGCACACAGACTAGTGAATAAGATGAGCAAAATTAAGACAATTACTAGTCTTGACATTGATGTCGTTTAAATGGTATCTGCAGATCCGATTTTATTTTCTTGTCCTTATTTTGGTGTTGTACTGTCGATGTTGTTTCTTTTTTTTATTTATTCTTGGTGTCTTTAAATTTTTTTTTTTTTACAAAAAATGTTCTCTAGATGTTAGTGGTTATATTCGAATATAATCCTAAGTAGGGTAACGAATTTATAGCTTCCTCTACTATACTATGCTGCATAACTATACATTGTGATCTGTAGACTTCTAATGCACTGTAGGAATAGAATGTCTATGAAACCTTACGGACATCATCATGGATATGAAAAAAAAGCTCCAAACACCCATTGATATGGTAGTGTATTCCACGCTTATGTCCAAATTTCACAGTAACCAAATTCCATAATTCACTCGGAAAGCAGAAAGTATATTTCAACATAGAACGCGAAAAAATACTGCGAATTACAAATGAATGTAAAGATACCATACAATTAAATTGGACAACAACCGTGGACACCACTAGATCAGCTCGTTCCTATCTATTATTTTCTCTTCCAATTAAGAAAAGGCCGTACGCTATACATCATTAAAAAGGTACTCATATTTCCTTTGGTTCACAGTCATTATTCTAAAAACAGGATTAAAAACTCGTCAGTTAATAGAAATTCAATTACTTTGGTGCAGATCGGACCCAAATCATTCACCAAACTGAACCACTTCATTTGTTTCTAAAATTCTTCGTATCTAATCCGTCTACATATGCATTGATAATCCGACACAAGAGACAATTGCAATTGAACATGAATGAGTAACATAAGAAGCAACTGTCCGGACGCAAAGTGCAGGTCCTTAACTTTTCGGCATGAGAGATGGTTACATATAGAGTGTGATTCACTTAGAGGTACTTTTTTTAAAAGTAAAATAGAGATGAAAATAATCAATTTTATATGGGCATTTTTGTTATCAAACAAAAGAGCAATTCTTGACAAGTCGTAATGTTGGCTTTCAGTTCTTCAATCGCACCCGACTTATGCATGTAAATTTTGGACTTTATATAGCTTCAGGAGAAAAGTTTATAGGTCAGATATTTCACAATCTAGACGGTCAATTCACCGGTCCGAAGCGTCGAATTAACAGCCTGGGTTTTATGGGTTCTATGGCAAGTAGCGGCCAAATATCCTGCAAATCACGGACTACAACTTCGGGCCGCAAAATGGTGGCACTAAACCAAAAATGTACCTCATCTTTGAAAAAAACCGCTGATTTTCATCAACCTTTTCAAGAGTCCAAAGGTTAGGACTCGGCAAGTCAGCATGCTTCATTTTTAGCAGGAGTTGAATTTTGTTGAACGAAGATCCTTCTGCAAAATATACTGAATCATTGAATACGACAAGCACAACTTGAGAACAGCGTCGAATCGGCTCTTTGTGGTCATTAGGTGCACTCTCAGCTACCGCTACAATTATTCACTACTTGCTGGATGTGCTCTATTTGTGGGAGTTATGTCTAATAATTAAAATCGGATCTCAAACTCGTTTTATTTCGAAAATATATATCGAAACGTGCGTTCGGTAGGCCGATTATATAGTTCATAAGTTGCTCTAAGTGCACGAAACACATTTCTCGTAGAACGTTGATTTTTTGAGAATTTGCAAACTCTTTTCCCAGATTAATCTTTTCATAACAAAATGTCAAACAATATTGAACAAAACTACCATAACAAATTGGCACTACTTACGCGCCACATGTCAAAAAATCTATAGGCAAAACAATACCTCTAAATGAATTAAAATTTATTAACAAACTTTATGCTGAACTCTTCGAATGGTCATAACGAAAGGCCGTTATTATGGCAGCATCTTACCGCCCTATGAACTCTGACTACATAACTTCTTTAGGAGTGCTACGGGTTTGATTTTTCACTACCACTGCTGTGTAGTCTGCATATACAAACGCAATACTTTGAATGAAACTCATAAAAGCTCATTTGCGTACATGACAAATAGTATCGGGCCCTGTTTAGATCCGTGTGGTACTCTAAAGTTTATCCTCTTCGGATCCCTATAGCTACTGAAAATTTGGACTAAGGTAATTCAGTAATCAATTTGCCAGTACTCCCCGAAATCCTGTCCTCTCAATGCCTTCTAACAATTTACGATAATAAAACTTTGCTGAGGTCAATAAACTTTACTAGAACGTGTCTACCTTTTGGAAACAATTTTGAAATCCGATTGCCTTTTTTGGAGCAAATTTTGGATCCCAATTGACTTTTCTAAACTCCCTAAATTGGAGTAGATGATGTGTGAGCTTTAAAAAGTGGTTTCTGTGAAATCATTGTTCCACAACTTTCTTGCTAGACATACTGTCCCCCAAAGGGATATTCCCGAACTACGAATGACCTTAAGCAGTTGAATAAATTCTCCTTATTGCGAGCGACATGATGATTATAATATGGAAATTTTAACAAATAAATATCCACACAAAACGTTATGTAGTCCGCCATGAGCCACAATGAATAGTGTAGAGCGTGCCAAGAGCGTCAAGTGTTTCGGCTCTGAACCCAGTTCAAGGTCCTTTTGCAGTAAATGTTCCGTCTGTGTGTGGTGTCGGTCTTTTGCTGCTATTCATTTAAAGATATCGCACTTTATGAGACAACGTACGCGCACTCATAGAAATTTTGCAAGGAGTTCACCAAACTTGGTGGTTACCAGATTTTCACACGACGACTATATGTACTTGTAGAAAGTTTTTGTGGTAACTAAAGGCGCCTAATGAGTGGTTTAATCCATATACTTGTGTGTGTGTGTGTGTATGTTGTTCCTTGGGTAGGACACATGAGATTCGGTTTATGATCTCTTTTGGGGATGATTAGTGGTTGGCGTTGCAATTAACTTGTCACTGCTCAGCTTATTTGTATATGAAGTTTATGAATGCAACGCGGGAGGTTGAATGATTCAAAGTCTGGAAAGTATTTAACTAAGTTTTCGGTTTAGTATTGTGGAAGATGGCATTTACTTTAGTAGGTAAACTGAAAGGATGAAAGTTTAAGTTCTTAGTCAACTTTATGATATAAACCTGAGAACAAAAAGAAACATATGACCACAAAATTAAAAGCAAAATCTAGCTAGAAACCGATGATCTTCAAAACCTCGGAAATGTCATAAATTTTTCCATGGATTTTGAGCCTTTAGACACATGTTGAGTCTTTATTTTCTCATTGAAAGTAAGGTTCAATATTTGTGAGCCATGCTATCGCAGGGACTGTCGTTGTGACCTTGTACTCAGTACAGAAGTACTGTTCTGACATCTAACTGAATAGATCCTTCAGGAGGTAAACTTCATTTTCTAGTCAATCTTTCCCAGAGGGATAAGCTACCTCGCATGGTGTGTAGAAATCGATAAAACCCAATAGTATATCATCCTATTTCCCTTGAATTTCAGGGCCTAACTTACTTACTTAAATCCTTTAACCCCTCAGGGAGCATAGAGCGTCAACAACCCCGACACATCATCTTTTTCGTACTTCTGCAACCCATTTGGTCTCTCTTCAATTCATCCCTAAAGTGCTCGATTCCTCCTTGACTGCAATATGTCCCCAGACACTTTCTCCTTCGTCTAGCAATGTTTATAGATTTCTGGCCCGTTTTCATATAAAGCTATTCGGCCACAAAATCCTGAAGACGATTCTTAAAAATTTATTTACGAGGTCTTGCAGCCTATGTGTGTTAATGGTGTCCACCTCCCAGGTTCTGCAGCCAAAAAGCAACACCTGTTCCAAGTTTGAACGGAACAGTCGCAGTTTGGTTCTTAAGTTGATGAAAGTTGTCAACTTTCTCGAGTTCCTGTTCGGTAATGTTAAGTTGAGTGCTGGTGTTAGAAGTAAGTCCCAGACCTCTTGTTTTTGAGCATCACTTTGCGTGTATCAGCCACTCGATTGTACTGAGTATATCACTGATAACCACTAAGAACAAAAGCGGTGACAGTATGCATCCTTGACGTACTCCAATTTGGACTTGTAATTTTTCTGACAAAAAACGAAAACGTGACACTTACTGCCCTCGTATGTAGCCTTAATTCTGGAATACCTCTCCTGCGCAAGGCCTATCAGATAACCTCTCTATATAAGCTTTCGAAAGCCTTCTCGAAATCGATAAAGGACAAATGTATTAGAGGCCTGTACTCATCGCATTGCTCGATTATGATCGTAAAGTGTTTATCTGTTTGGTTCAGGAGGATGCAGCAAGAAAGTCTAGCTGTTGGACGTTCTTGTTTGTTCCCTCTACTGCTACCTTTACAGAAACCTGTATTTGTAAGCCGCAGTGCACATCTTTCCGCCTTTAGTTGTACTTATGTATGCCTATAAATCGAATGGCAGTAGGTCCAAAGAGTCCTACAGTTCTAGGTCCTCGCAAGAGGTGGATGTGAAGCGTATGAGAAAACTTCTCTATATTTTCTGGGTTCCAAACATTAAAACCCAATACACGAACCACTGTCATATTGGATGCAATGGCTCTCTCCTTAGTGACCATTTGCTCGAAATGTTAAAAATCTGACTTTTTTTTAAATTTTTGTACAGTTTCAAAGCGCCAACTAAAAAACAAAAAAACCCAATACGTATTAACCGACTGATAAATAAAAAAAAACAATTCCCAGAACTACTAACAACCAACCAAGCTGAACTATATTATACAGAAAAACTCGATTTTGATAAAAATGCTTGATCATGTTTCAAAATCACGTCACACTTATCTTCGCTATAAAAAAAAAAAAAAAACTATTCTGACCGTTAAAATGCAAATTCTGTTTCAATCTTTTATATTGCGTAGCGCCTTTCTAAAATTAAACACTGAACAATGAAAGAATCAAATCTTTTCCGGTTAATGCGTAACATACCGACGGATAAATTCCGCGGAAGACACCCGACCCAGACAGACGTGACTTGACAAAAAAAAAAAAAAAAAAAACTACATATCTACATATTTCCAATTGACCTCAAATTTTGAACGAGCAAAAAAAAAACTTGCAGGAGTTACCTTGCAAAGGATGCAGTCAAAAACTGAATCATAGATATCATTTCAAAATCTATTCCTATTGTTCTCAGTTTTGGATATATATTTTGCTCGTTAAATTAGTCACCAAATCGCAGCAGTAAAAAACTTTGCGAACACACTAAACTGGTCTAGACAAGGAGGAGTATTTTCCCCCGAGAGTATAGATTAGCCAAAAATAGTCAAGGTTAAGCAACAAAAAAAAAAACTTCTAAGCTCAAAAAATTTTATGACATTTCTACTGACAACTGACTCACCATGAGCTAGCAGAAAAAAAAGAAAAAAAAAAAGAAGCTTAACACCTATTTAATTCGAGATGTTTTAACGCGTCGCATAACTAATTCGACTGGTTTCTTGGAAAGGGAATTCGACAGTCCTGTATTGGTAATTAGTGCAAATGAGATTGTTGACCTCAATGTGTGCGTAATTGTCCTGAAACATTAACCGATGTTCGAATGTAAGTCATGAAAAAGTGTCCTCTTTGCGTCGGTCGTCGTCGGCAAGGACGATGACAAGAAAGTGGTGGCTAATGGCGTAGGAGTTAATTTCTTTTATTCAAGTTTAACTACTTTTGGCACAAGTGTGAGTAGATACAGATACAAGGGGGGGCTAATGAGTGTGGTTAATTAGATCTTTGGTTGAGGTACATATATATACATTTTTTTTTTTGCTTGAGACGAAGTAGGCATCTGTTTGGAATGGGGTTGGGACACGAAATATAACACCGAGTGGATGGTAAATGCTTTTGTGACTTCGTTTGGTGGTAATTTTCATCTAGATCTCCTTCCATACCCATGAAGGCTTTCCCCAGACAGTGGCGTCAAATTCTCAAAAAAACGAAAAGACTTACGACACCAAAAGTTTGCCATAAGCCAGCCTTTAATTTACAGAAACACCCGCATTAGGATACCCTAGCCGCTGCTTTAGAGGGTTATAGTCTTCTCACTACCTTACTTACTGACTTAAAGACATAGTTGCCTTCCATCCTCTGCAGTCCCGAACACGCTGCTTCCAATTGTGAAGACCAAGTTTTCTGGCATCCGCTTGGTCTTTGTACCGGAGGTTCGGTCTTCTTCGCCGTCTCGAACCTGGGGCTGGGATTCGAAGATCCTCTTGGCTGGAGCATTGTTGTCCATTCGCTCGATGTGGCCGAGCCAATGTAGTCTGCGTATCTTGGCTTTTTGGACTACATCCACATCCTGGTACAGCTCATAGAGTTCGCGGTTGTATCTTCTCCTCCATTTGCCCTCCTCGCATAAGGGACCTAATATCCGACGGAGTATTTTTCGCTCGAAGGTGCCCAATATTTCCTCAGCTTTCTTACTTATCGTCCAGCACTCGGCTCCATACAGCAGGACTGGTATGAGCGTAGATGAGCGTTCTATAGAGCATTAATTTGGTCTGTCGAGTTAGGAGTTTTGAACCCAGTTGTTTCGTCAAACCGAAGTAGCAGCGGTCTTCATCTTGTCCTCATTCACTTCAAGACCAACTAGTTTTGCCTGCTCTTCAGGTCCCATAAACGCCTCTACGACGGCTTGCCGGGATCTTCCGATGATGTCAATATAGTCTGCGTATCCCAGCAGTTGGACGGATTTGTGAAAGATAGTGCCTTCCGTGTTGACACCGATATTGAAAAAATCACATGACAGCCCATCTCCTTGCCTGAACCCGGTGCACGTTTGGAAGAGCTCCGAAGAGTTGTTTCCAAGTGTGTTTACAGCGCTACGCGACACATCTGGATAAGTTTTGTCGGTATCCCGAATTGGGCCATCGCCTGGGAGAGCTCAAGACGATGAATGCTGTCATAGGCGGCTTTAAAGTGGTGGGTTTCGACTTGAAATTCGTTGGTCTTTTCCAGGATTTGTCTTAGTGTGAAAATTTGGTCCATTGTCGATCTGCCGGAGTAGTGTGTTGCAGAAAGGTTTTAGACGTTCACACAATACGTTGGATATCACACAATATGCGATATTTAACAGGGATATGCCTCGGTAGTTCTTACAAGACATAGGATCGCCTTTTTTTGAAGATGGGGCATATAGAGCTGATACTCCAGTCGTCGGGCATGCGTTCCTCCACCCATACTTGATTGATGACTTGATGCATGCACCCTACCAAGACATCACCTCCGTATTTAAAGAGTTCAGCTGGAAGCCCATCAGAGCCAGCGCCAATTTTCTGATGGCTTCAATACTGAGTGGAGGCGTTTGTTCTTCATTGACTGGTATTCTCGTCTTGCCCTATCACTCTCTCTATTTGCTGCCCGTTAAGAAACTGCTGGAAGTTTTGCTTAAACACATCAACAATTCCCTGTGCGTCGGTGACTAAGTTGCCTACGCTGTTTCGAAGAGCCTGCTTTCCGGGTTTGTAGCCAGCTACCAGGGATCCCTATTCTTAGATAGCTACTGCCAGACACGGTTGACAGACAAGTCAACTAAGTCAAAGTTTCCTGTCATACGCCATATACACCTAAAGTGTCTCAATTTACAAAATACGATCAAACCGTGATGTAAGCACTTTCTTAAGAGTAGGTACTCTGTAGCGACACTAGCTTCCACGACTCGTTTTTCATAAGCGTCCTGACATCCTACCAAGTTTCGACAAATATAGAAGGTATTTAAATTTAACTATATACATTGTCGTACCCCTCTTCTTTCTACCAATTGTAACCCTGCACAGATCCGTTTTAGTGAAGAAACTCCGAGGAATCACATTTTCCTTCCACTCGAACACAGTCGTAAGCATTCAACACCCATTGATGCACCACTTTTTCACCATCTCCTTTCAATCACTAGTTTCATGTATCTATACAAAAATCTTTTTCTCAAAAGCCACCGTCACACCATCGAACAATTTTTATATCCAACTTTTAGCACATTTTCAAAAACTGACATCCGAATGATTAATTCCCTTCTTTCTCTATTAACTTTTACTTGTTTTTTTTTTTTTTTTTTTTTTATAAAAAAAAAACTTCTACAATTCCCACACTAAGTCATACGTCAAATACAGTAGCGACCTACAGATTGCATACTCCAAGGTAGGTAAAGCGAATGCAATGAAAAACTTCCAGGTAAACCAGGTAAAAATAAAACCAAAATTGCATTTTGATGATTGAATAGCATTTAGAGAGATATTAAAACACAAGCACAGTTTTAAGAATGTGAATTTGTTTAGACAAATTCCTTCACAACAGTAGAATGCCTGAAATGTCGCACAACTCTAGCAAACGAAAGCAACAAAACCAATAAACACTGCTCGAATGAGAATGATTAGTGAATGAATACTAAAATTTTTGAAATCCTTGCTTTCATTTGTGTTTTTTTTTCTATGGCTATCCTGTCCTCTAATGCAAGAAACCAAAAAATTTCCTTTTGCCCAACATCAAAACCAAATCCTTGCCACGGCTTTATTTAGCGCAACATCCCCCACCCACACATAGATGTCGTTGTTTTTTATGTTTGAATACCTCCCACTGAAAAAAAAAAGAAGAAGAAAAAAAAACACCCCCTCGTTTAACCAAATCACCTAACACCGTAGCTAACGTCCAACAATCTAATCGTAAACCAGTCTTCTATGTTCTTCCAGTACTCGATCAATCTAGCCGACGAGGCGCGGGACAATCATGCACAACAAATCGAACGGGCCGAAATAGCGAATCTAGTCCGAAGTCGCATGGAATCGCTCAACCTGCCGACCATTGACTATGACGATGTCAGCGAGAAGAGGAATCATCTATCGTATGTGATTATTAACCCAAGCTGTGATCTTAAATTAGAAGAAGGAGACATCATGTAAGATCTGTTTTTTTTTTTCAAATTCAAAATGCGAGATGTGATGGATGGCTTCTTTATTTTCCTCATCAACATTTTATTATTCCTTCCAGGCATTAAGTATAAAATCAGCGCTACATCCGCGTGAACTTAAGAAAAAAGATTACTTACATCAACCCCCTTTGACAGCTGGCGCCTTAGCTATATTTTGACACATCTGGATAGTGCTTTATTTGTCACCCTAAGTCTCGACTAGGTTAAGGATGGAAAGTCACTGCTCACGTAGACCAACGAATGGGGTTCATTGTGCCTAATCATTTAACCTTGTCCGCTATTGGAATCACCCAGATAATCCTATGAATCTCATTAGGTCCATCAGCTCAACGTGCCCTAAGTCCTCCAGCTGCGAGAAGAAATGACTACAATGTGGTCTCATTTCTCCAGAAGAACTCAGCTCGACCGATGGCTTCATCTTCTTACTGATTGGGACTCCTACTAGTTCTCCAGTTTCTGCAGTAAATTCTGTCAGAAATTCTTATATTGAATCTCTTTTCGCACTCATTTGATAAGTTTCTGTCGATCTACTAGTAGCCTCCCATCTGACAGAATGGAGGCGAAAAGGTTCCTTGACCACAATCGAACTTCCCTCAGTTTTTTTAGCAGTCTTGACTGCCATGACAGTATATGTCATTCTCATTGCGTTTTTGCTTAAGTCCTTTGCCGTGTGAAATTCTTTTACCACCAAATTCTTAAACAAAAAATTCCAGCGCCCAAAGGTTGTGAAAGTGTTTCGTCTTGTGTCCAGGATATTAAAAAACTTGGCTCTGTCTCTCACTCCAGCGAACTGCCAGCTCCAGTTCCCTAGAAGAGGCTTATCTCGTCCCTCACTTTGGAAAGAGTTTCAGAACGCAAGTTAGTCTTTTGTCTGTGCCAGCACTTGAGAGCGTCGATGTTTTTCTGTGTCAAGTCCTTAAATCATTCAATCCTCTAGTCCGGGTTTATATTACACCCAAAAGTTCTGAATATTTGTTCCTGTTTGCTGGCAAGATTTCTGGGTAAGTTTCTCTGTCTGAGAAGATGAAAATCAGCCTTCATTCAGCCAGCACTATCATGGAAATAGTTCACTCAATTTTGGTTTCCAAAACCTCTTCCATTAGGTCCACTGCTTGGTGGCATATCAGGTAGATGTAGAACCAATTTCTCTATCAGTTCGGACAAACAAAGACACTTACTTGTGTCCTATATCCCCTTGTTGGACCGATAGTCTCTCTCTCCAACTCTTCCCCAGTTACTTTGTTTGCTTAGATACAACGTATTCGGATGTATCGTTCATTTAACATCGATAAAACCACATTTACCACATCGCTAAACAATGTTGGTGAAAGAATGCAGCCTTGTGGAACTCCATTTTGGACTTGAAATTCCTCTGCTCTGTACAATCGAAATTCGCAATCGATGAACAGGACCTAAATTGGCTATCGATATTCAACGCACTGTTCGATGACGATAAGCAGGGTGTTGATGTAGGTCCAAATTCGGCGCCGAGTGCAGCACCCAGATAACTCTTCAGTTTCGCACTGCACTAGATTGCCTCTTTTAGGAAACTTGAAGATCATTCCCTCCTTCTTCTCATCCGGACATTTCGTGCCCTCTCAACAACTAGGAGCTCAGACGATGCAGGGGCGGGAATGTCATCTTGGTTTTCACTGCCTTCATCACTGTAGTGATCCCATTCTTACTTGTGGTTCTTGACATTTCTTTCCAAGGACACCTCAATCTGACCATATTGTTGGATGGAGGTGCAAGAGAATGCAATCATTTCAGAATGCATTCATTGAACTCAACCTTACGATTCAAATGGTTTTGTTTCAATCTGCGCAATCATTTTCTGGAATCATAATATTGAAGTTAAAAGGAATGAATGAAGTCATCTGAAGTCATTCAAGTCTTTACATTCGCTAATATAATACAAATTTGAAGGCCTCAATGACTTCTAAGACTTGATTGACTTCTAAAACTTGATTGACTTCAAGTGATTGCAATGAATGTGTTAGTGATTTTAAGGTGATTTCAATGGATGCGGAGCAATCAAAATGATTGCATTCTTTTACAAACCTATCGTGGGGTATATTCAGTTCAAAAGTGAAGCTAAATGCTCCTTCCATCTCTTCAGCTGATTCTCATACGATATGAGGAACGATATTCACTGAGTGTTGAGTAGAACTTCGTCCAGCTTTCAGCTCTTTGGTAATTCACACCTAACTGCAGCTTCTTCTACTTCCATAGCCAATGCTTTGAAGTAATTTCGCTGATCATGTCGCACGCTATGCAGCACGTCTCTCACCTCTGTCATGCGATTTATGAGACATAGATTCAACAATTGTATGCAGTGAGCTGTGGTTAAATGAGAAATCCTGGCTGGAGGCCCATGTGGAACTTGAACTTCGTGAAAGAGCGTGATGTACGAGAAGGATATTCATAGCCACTTTGCTAAGGAATTGATCTCTCTCTCTTGTATAATTCTTGAGATATTTTTAGCCAGACATCGCACATTAATTGATCAATAGTTATCTCGCCTTTCATCCTATTTCGTATATTTCCATCACACTCGCATCTTTTTTAAAAAAAAATCGTAAACTTCCATCGGACTAATTGAAATTTTTGTTTTCTCTTTTTAGCTATTTAGTTCGACCGTCACCATTTTCGGCGCAGAAAACCTTCGAAAGGCATAATTCGCGTCGAAAATCAAACATATCGTTCTGTTCGAATATTAATTTGGGCGCCGCCTGTGGCCCGGGTGTGGGTGGTGCAGGGTCGCGACGTGGTTCCGGCATGGGCTTAAACCCAATGCAAATGCAAAGCGTCCAGACTCTATCTGGGTATGCATCACCACGTTGCACGCCACCAATTCAAGCAATTAAATCCAATTCTCTTTCTCTACCCGACAGTCCGACAGTGGTGGGCTCAGCACGTGGACGCAGCAATTCCTTACGGGTTGGCTTACATTTTTTCTCAATTTTTTTTTTTTTTCTATTTTTTTTCCATTTTAATGTCGTCTCACTATTGTGTAAATTCACTAATCAAATCAAATAAAAAATTGTATATCCTTTTAATCACCATGCACACACACATACGAATAATAGATTTGTTTGGATTGTTCGCGATACTTGCAGTTCGAATCCTAATGTGAAATGTTTTGTTGCAATTTCAGATTGAGAACGATATCCTTTTGCGGCGTTCGAGTTCGCTGCGACAGGGCCTGCCAAATGTCGGAGTAAGTGGTGGTCGTCGAAAGTCATCCCTGGAGGAGATTGGTATCAGTCATTTTACAACTCTCATGCAGGCGACTAATCACACGAATCCAATAAAAATTGCCCTGAACGGCAGTATTGGGCTGGAGGTAAGTCTAAAGGTGACCTTTTGTCAATCCTGATCACCATGCTGTTGTATAAATTCTAAGGACATAGGTCATATGTCACTTATATCGAAAAGAATCAAATATCGTTGCAGGTTACGCCGCCAGAAGAGCCAACTCCGGTGCTGGGTGTGCCGTGCGTTGGTGGAGTTAATCCATCCACTCTGGGTGGTTCGTCCTTTGGCGGCTCCTCACTTGGTATAAATTCAGCGGATATGGGTGGCAATAATTCGCCGCTGCAAGTGCCCCAGCAGGAGCAATCGCAGTCGGTTGCGCAATCACCACAGCACCTGCAAGGCACCATTGTATGATACAACCTAATGTGGGGCCGCAGGCTCCGCTCATCGATATCGAAGAAGAACAAATGGATTTAATGTAACTTAACAGTTAATATAGTTAATTAATTCACGAGGAATAAGAACAACAGTAACAACGATTTAATTTTTAAGACAAAAATGACATTCGCTTAGGTTATCGTATTTTTTCTTTCGAGTCCATATCAGGGCAGCTGTATCGGATATTGTTTTTTGTGTTATAGTGTATAAAGTTAAGTTTAAAATTGATCACATTTGTAAATAATGAGATTTGTAAATATGTGCTAAGTAGATTAAAACACAAAAACAGCAAACTGTGGGACTTATCTTGACGTTTGACTGCAGTAAATGGTTTTGTTTCCTTTCAAATTTTTAGTTCACCTACGTGTTGACAATCAACATTCATTATAACATATTTATTTTTTGGTTTTTAAAAGACTTATTTATTCAATTCTCACATTTTCAAGTTCTTTTTCCCCGGTTATCCTCAAGAGACGAAACTGAGCCCGTATTCTTACCCACTAACTTCTTCTCCCTTCTTTGTATGGCAACACCTTCTTGGCATGTCATCATAGGGCGCTTCTGATTCTGACCTAGTGTCATCTGGGTTTGGACTCTTTTCTCCCCATTTCAGTATTACTCTTACTTACTTACTTATGTCCTGTATCCCTTTGTGGGTCCTAGGACCTCTACAACGCCTACGCGCCATCGTGTGCGATTTCTGGAAATGTGTCTCAGCTCTCCCCAACTCTTTCTCAGTTGCCGTGCTTCCTTCTCCACTGTTCCGCCGCCACGTACTCCTAGGATTTATTATAGTAATACTCTTGACTTATGATGATGGTGGTTCTAAACGCATGTTTAAGCGTATGTCCGCTTGTCACTACATTTTGAAGTACAACAGCGAGCCCACTCTTTTGCTTCTTTCGTTTCGTTCGCTCTAGAGTCCTCAACTCATGCCTGGCATTCCTCTTTGACCATAGACGAACTAAGTTAGACAATCAACTTCGAGTAGTTTGACAGTTTCGCTGCACCAACCCCATTATTGTGTTTTGACGTTTCAGAAAAATTAAATGAGACCTCTCGCGTGCAAGTGCAGTTTTGAGTGACTCCCTTGACAGCACAAGGATGCGGCCATTTTGTTGATGCTTATGTACAATTTGTAACTTTTGAAGAAATCATAATTTACAAAAAAATGTTAGTCAAAGGATAGAAGGACACATCACAACACATTTATAGTTAGGTGTTGGTCACACGCACGCTCGCATGTATTCACAAATGAGACAACTTAGATTCCGCCTATTTTGGAAATGTGCTGATGGGGGATATGTCGTCCGTCTTCGTCTTTGGTGTGAGAGCTGACAGCATTGCGACTCTAGCATTGTTGATGTACTAAGTTGTCCGGAGCTGGTGTTTCTCCCGGAAGCACTTCTCTTAGTATGGTAACAGATTGCACACCAAGTTCTTTGCTCTACTTGTTAAGCACGTCTACGCACTTACTAATCGATGAATCTCGTGACGTGTGCTGCTACAGTGTATAGAGTGTTATTTTCGCTTTTCAACAGGTTGTCTCGCTTACTTACTTACTTACTTAAAGGGCTCCCGACCCTTGTAGAGTCTCTGCCTGAGACATAGTTGCCTTCCATCCTCTGTCCTCTTCCAGTTGTGACATCCGCGACAGCTTGGTCTTTATACCGGAGGTTCGGTCTTCTTCGCCGCCTCGAACCTGGGGGCTGGGATTCAAAGATCCTCTTGGCTGGAGCATTGTTGTCCATTCGCTCAATGTGGCCGAGCCAATGTATTCTGCGTATCTTGGCTACATCCACATCCTGGTACAGCTCATAGAGTTCGCGGTTGTATCTTCTCCTCCATTCGCCCTCCTCGCATAAGGGACCTAATATCCGACGGAGTATTTTTCGCTCGAAGGTGCCCAATATTTGCTCAGCTTTCTTACTTATCGTCCAGCACTCGGCTCCATATAGCAGGACTGGTAAGATGAGCGTTCTGTAGTGCATTAATTTGGTCCGTCGAGTTAGGAGTTTTGAACCCAGTTCTTTCGCCAAACCGAAGGGTTATTCTTCGGTGTCATTTGTAGGATTAATATTTGTTCCGAGGTAGGTGAACTCCTTAACTACCTCAAAATTATAGCTATCAACAGTGACGTTCTGCCCAATGTTTTGGATAGATAAATTTTGGTTTGTTGATAACATATACTTTGACTTGTCCTCATTCATCTCCTGAATACTATAGCAGCGAATGCAAGCTGTCAGGTATAGAAAACCATGAAAGTGTCAAAGACGCAGAGTGGCAAGTGTTGACCAAACAAGCTGTGGGCCAACGTAAGTACCCATATCCTTGAGGTCTTTTTACTTTTAGCAGATTCTCTAAAATATCTTAAACTATGTAAGTCACTTCTGACTCTTGACTTCCAACTTCCACAGAACCCTAAAGTCAAACTTAATAAATATTAGCCCATAAGCAGCCCATAGTGGGCCAAGTATTCTCTAGGACTCGAACCTTGAACATGATGTCCAACATCAACGCACTAGCCACTGAGCCACAGTAACCACTAGACTATGCTTAGGCTTGAAATAATTCCATCCCGCCTTTAGTAACTTTTAAGTATTATTTCTTTCTTTTCTTAAATTTTTCATGTAAATTTTGTAAAAATTAATTCTTAATCAAAACTAAAAATAAATTTGTTATAAGTAAATGTGATTTTGCCTCCCTTTGGTTGCGAATTTTAATCTACTTTCATTTATACTTTTTTTTGTTTTCTTTTGATATAAATATATTTTTCATAGCAAAATAAAATTACTAATATTCTTTCCAAAAATGGGGAATATTAGAAAATTATATGAACAAAGTGTTTTTGGGAACAAATTAGTAGTTTTCTATTTCATTAAAAAAAAAAATCAAGAAATAAAAATAAAAAGCTTTGCAAATTACAAGCAAAATTTGTAAAATAAAAAAAAATAGTAAATTGTAAATAAATTTAAGTAAAAAAAAAATCTTTTAAAAATTCTTCATTTCATTTTATCTTTTGCGCGCACATATTAAGAACATGATTTTAAATTTGTACATAATGCCATAACACATGTTTGGTGCGCTGTGCTAAGTCAAAGCTCAAAAGAAGGTTTAAAAAAAACTTGTAAAAAATAAAACACAAGAATGTAGATGCATAAAAAAAAAAACATTTAAATGCTTACGACGATGATCGCTAGTTATAGAATAATTGTTATAAAATATTTATAAATTAATTTGACAAATCAAAAAAAAGTTGATACAAATAATAGCCTGAATTTAGGCCAAAGTTTTGCTATACGAAAAAAGCTGAGAAAAAATCCCTTTTCGAGGCCTAAAATCGGTCTAATATAAAGAAAAAAAATCGACCAAACTGTGATGTCCATCTTAGATTTTTGTTTTTTGATTTTATTTCAAGTTTTTACTTTTCTTTGTTTGGAATATTTTTCTCAATTCGAATGTTTTTTGTAGAAAAGTTCTAAGGACGTATAGAATTTTTTATTTCGAACTATTGAAACTCAAAAAGAAAAAAAGTAACAAACAAACGCTTTGGTATACTATGAACGCTTTACAAACCATAAATCTAGGCTAAGATTTAAGTAGTTTTTAACGAAAAGATTGAACAAAAAAAAAAATTGTAAAATAAATTGTAAAATTATAAATAAAATACAGTAGGCTATATTAGTGAGTAAAAGTTGAAAGAAAAATACACATGGAATGTATGTCAATTGACTACGGATGCTATTAGAGGCAATATTGGTACTTATTTTGTAGGGTCTGCTTGCTCTAGAGACAGTATGTCTTTTGTTCTTTAAATTTTATCTTTTTACCAAGATTTTTAGATACGACAATGGACGTGTATGCTAATGACGCTTTAAAGATGTCAAAATATATGTACAACAAAATGTAACCGACTCGCTATGAACCGAAAATGTTCTACTCCAGTCCGATACTTGAAAAAATGCGATTTGTATGGACAGAATCGCAAATGTTCCAAATACTATTATTCTATCCATAAATAGCTGTCCACACGGCTTTCGCTCCACCCTGTAAAAATTGTTTTCTATCACAAATTTGTTTTTACTTAAAGTAGTTAAAACATGGAACCGCCGCTCAATGGTCAGTGCTTGGAACTACTTTACCAAGTTCGAGTCCCAGGAAATACTGTCAGAGTTGTCTTACGGTCTCACCTCTTCTGCCCAATATTCAAGAGAGAGAGAGAGAGAGAGAGAGAGAGAGACCATTTCGAAAACCCTCTGCTCTTCGAATACAAACCCTGTGATGGATGTCCTCTATCTACACTACCCGTGTAAGTGTTTGACCTCCATGAACTGATTGTTGCCTAAAGTGGTAAGGATGAGTACTCTCTCGCCAAGAACTTCCGACCCATGAGTCTAACTTCCTTCCCACTGAAAAGCATGGAAGCTGGTTTAAATAACGCCAACTTTGCTTCGGATTCAGTCTTTATCGGGAGTGCAAAACACCCAGCAAGGAGAAGTTGAAAGGTGGTTCGCAATTACGAGAAGTCTCTGAACTGTGTCGCAAGATTTTATTCACTGAATCTTTCTTGGGTCCTACGGCACACTGCGATGAGACAAAACTCACAAGAAACTTTTTTAGACCCCGAACCTGGGTTAGATTCAACTCCATCCTCTGTAACGGTCCCTTATCAACACTAATGTATGTGGCAGAGAGCGAAGGTGACCAATGGATTCCAGGTCTACAGAAGTTTTTCTGGGATGTGGCTAGCCGTGCTGTATGATTGCCTATGAAGCATTATTCTGTCTAGACCGTGTTGAACTTCCTGTTGTAACGTCATCTCGTTTCCCTCGATCCACTATTTTCACATTGCAACCTTGTTCCATTTCGTCGACCATGAACCTGTTTAGATGATGAGTCTCGACTAGGTAGTCAAGAGTAATGTCATGTCTACATGCTATAGTGCTCACTCCTGCAATGAGGGAATGAGTAAATTGAAACACTTCTGTATTTTTTGTTTGTTCTCTCGTCCAAGTACTCATTTTAATGCGCGAACTACCCTGCTCAACGATCGAACTAGAAATGACAAAATGGAATAGGGACGGAACATTTTGGATGTAGAACGCGACTTTCCACGATTTTTATATTTTCTTCATGACTCTCCCCCTCTCTTTACTTTACCTCACTCTTCTTACCCACAAACTACAGACATCGCCGAGTTTTGAGTCATCATCTAAACAGGCTCCAAGATATCAATGGGCACCGTGCTAACTATTTGTGACAAATGCCACTTTTTGTGAGACTTTTCTACACGCGCATATTTCCCTCACAGTGCTTTGGAGTCCATCCCATAAAATCCACTGCCCCATGGAATAGACTGACAGCTTAGCTAATATGTCAACTTTTTTTTCCTATTATCCGTTGAATCTTTTGACAGCCATTTGACAGTTATTTGCGAATGTCCCTTTGCGTCAATGTCAACGTATTTTTCTCCAGATCTATCAAAGAACCAAAGAGAACCCTGAAAGGGCCTCCCTTTTCATCATTGAAACTTTCGATTTATGTAATATATTGCAACCTGAGTTTTTCTCTCTCTGACTTATCTCACAAAATCACGCGCGAGAGTCCTTTTTTCTTCCAACTTAACCTCTTAATTTGCATGATAAGGTACTCTTATACTAATCTTTTTGTCTCTCAGTTCAATATTGCTCCAATTGACCGAATTGTACATAAGTGTAAATTCAAAAAATTAAAATATTGTGAATATTAAAAAAAATATTTAAAATAAAAATAAATTTATCGACAACAAAAATATAATTAAATTTAAAGTTTAAGTAGGAATGTTAATAAATCGTGCACCTACATAAAATTAATTTCTAAACTAATTAAACACTAGAAACGAATTCACTGTACATAAGAGAACATAACAATTAAAAACAGGAAAAAAAAATTATAGCGAAATTATTTTAATGTGTAAAATAAAAATACATAGATTGTTTTCTTAATTTTAAATTTCTTTTAATTTTAAATAGACAATTTAATACTTAAAATGCAAATTGTAATATATATGTATTGACCAGGAAAAGGATAGAAAAAAGTTAAATTTAATAGAAACAGTTTTGCGAACCTTACTATATCTGATCTGACTTTAAAGGCCTTAGACACAAAAAAAAAAGAAATTAATTATTAAAGTAGCTAAAATAAAACTTAGTATAAGATTAATTACAACAATGGAAATGTTGTATAAAAAAAAAATACAAACAAACATCTGTTAACAAATTATATAAATTTTATCTTCTGTTTTGATTCGATAAATTTAATACGTAGTTTAGTGACAGGAAAATGATTTCGCTTTTTTTTTTTAAAACTATGTATATGATAGAAAAAAAGAGAACAACAACAACAACAGAAACTATATAAAATTGAACAAAAAGAATAAATTACTATACTATAAATAGATAATAAAAAAATGAATAAACATATAAAGATTTTCCTAAAAAAAAAGAATAGATTGTCTTACTCAAATCCGATCTGGGGGTAAATATTTAGAAAACAGAATTAGTCTCCTTTTCACCAGGAAGTATAAGGTCTTCCGAATAAGATGCCACTCTTTTGCTACTCTTATGTATGGCCAAGTAACTGGACCCAACATCCTTCAAAGAATCAAAGAAAGCCACTACGATACATATTGCTGCAAAAAGACTTTTGTATGCAAGGTGTGATCATCTGGTGGGCTGCACTAGACAGGGTCACTCACCACAACTAAATTAGTCGTGTGCAAAGAACAGCATGTATCTGCATCTCTCAGGACCACTCCAACAGAGGCTACGGACATTATGTTCCATCTGCTACCACTAGATATTTACTGTAAGCAGCTGGCAGCGAAAACAAAAATTTGCTTAAGAGCATCTCTTTTGTGGACCAGTCTCCAATAGGCCACTCATCTTTACTCAATCAATTAAACTGCATCCTGAAAAATACCTACCGACTACACCCTTCCCCATCTCTAGCATGAGTGACATCCAGGACAACTGTATGGCTGATGAATTTGCCGAAATGGAGAATCTCAACATGCATCTTGCTACGTGTGCACTTTTTATCAAACGAAAGGTGGGCGAACTCTGTCCCCTTTTCCATTAAAAAGCAGATCTGGCCCAAGTTGGATCTTAAACGGTCCCACAACCTAACAAATCTAAATAGGTCCTAAATTAGTACCATGATAGGTATCATCATACGGACAGGACACTGCATATATTGGGCCCCCTTTATAAGGCCTTTTGCAGGAGCTGAGAACGAGAAGTAGGAGAAGACTTTTGTGCAACTGCCAAGCGCTCTGAATCCGAAGAAAGTTGCGCTGAGGCGAATACTTCTTCGACATTTTAGGCGAACTTCTTGCTTCAGCAGAACATATACTAAAATTGGAACGATACAGAGAAGATTAGCACGGCCCTGCGCAAGGATGACACGCAAAATCGTGAAGCGTTCTTTTTACCCAGTGTCGTCAGCTTAATTAAGAAATCACTCAAAGAAAAAGAATACACGCTCGCCGCTTTCCTCGATGGTCCAAGGCTTGCTTTTTTAGACATAAAACTCACCTGGAAGCCAAACATAAAAGAAAGATTTAAAAAGGCCAACATAGCCTTCTACACGTGCAGCAGAATTTTTGGGAAGACCCTTTCCAAAATCAATTTTCTAGATGTACACGGCTATTATAAGACCCATCCAGCCTAGTATGGTGGCCAGCATTAAACAAGTCCACCTACCTGAAGGAACTGACTAATATTCAAAGACTAGCGTGCATTGGTGCCGCCAGTGTGATGAGAAGCACTCCAACTGCGGGTCTTAAGCCAATTCTCAACCTTCGCTAGACATTAACACGCGAGATCAACGGCAGCCATCAGTGCCTTAAGAATAAGTCAGACTGCATGCTGGAAGTCAAGTACGATAGGGCACGCGACCATCCTTGGCAGATTTTTCGGCCATGCACCCACAACAGACTATACTACGCCTTACCTTGACTTCAAAATACCATTTACCTCAGCTTACCCTAGAATCATCAGTGGGAAGATCAAACGAAGAATCACTCTTGCAAATTTGTTTTTCTTTGGGCTATATCGCGGTAGAAGATGAACTCGCAACTTGGCGTGTGCATCTGGAGGGAGCTGACCCGCAACCGGGCTGGCTGGAGAGGTTAGGTGGTAGAAGCCCAAATCCCCCCAGACTGTAGAGCCACCCCGTTGCCTACCACAACTAAGCTCCAGAGAATAAGTTGTAACACTTAACGCACTTCGAAAATGACCCAATCCGTTTTTGTTTTGGAAAACATTCCACGATACTTGGACATCTATTACGTCATTGCATAAAATGCATGACCACCAATTCCCACAGCACACTTCAATTAAACATTCCTCAGCTATTCACTGTATGATGTTGTACATACCTCACACTTCTTGCAATGACTAAGCCAACATAATAAATATTCATGTATGCATAATATAAATGCCATTAACCGCAAAATTTTATGGATGACCACTCATCAATTTTGTACCTCTTTTTTTTTCTATCGATCTTTTGATTTGATGTAAACAGTCTTCTGCATGTGACCATGACCTACCTGCTACCACCACAAACCATCAACATCTAAGCAGATACCTACCTCGTTACATAACATCACCATGACTTCGAGAAACACTTTATTTTTTTTTCAAAATTTATGCGTCAAGTTATGGAAATTAAGAAAGAAAGCCGGGAAAAGCAAAAAAGCAAAACAAAATGCAATACGCACGCGAACAATGCACCGAAATATTTTTTTTCAAATCAGTACCCAATGCGAACAAATGCAATGTCACTATTGCCAACCTCTTATGGTCATGGAGCGATGCACCTCAACAGAATTTTAAAGTAACTTTTCGTCTGTCTGTCCACACCAATGTGCTGAACAAGACAACTTTAACGATTGCAAATCTCATCTAAAGGTTTTTTTTTTTGGTTTTTGTTTGAAAAAAAAAAGTGCATTGCAATGGCCTACATAATGCCATACACAACAACTGACCCAACATGTCCAAGTTGTGTGTTGTAATCGGACGAAAGCTCTTTGCTCGCCGCTCTCACTTTGAAACACTATTCGATCGTCTCCCCCTTTGCAAGTGGTTTCACAGACAGACACCATGTGGTTGATGGAGTCTCTCGGGCTCTTGAACGGAGGCTTGAAAGTGCAATTAACTAATTTTGTAGTAAGAGGTAAAGTACATCTCAATCTGATGGATTATGTTACTGTTTGTATCTTTTTCACACAATCTTTTACTTTGTTTTAAATGGAAATTACTTAATCAACCGAATTTGATGCATCGCCATAAAAGAAGATTTGTTTTTAATATTTTTTTTTATGGCATTTGGCAGACGAGTAGTAGTAGTTCTTGGATTTTACTGGAACTGGTGGTGATGTCACTTTCATTTGCGTTGGTCTTATCCGTACAAAATAAATTGATTTTTTTTCTATTTTTCTAGAAAAAAGCCAGACAAAAACAGTATATTATTTTTTACTTTATTTATCTAGATTTAATAGAAATAAAATACACTAACATTCTTCAGAAATGCCATCTACTTTTGCATTTAATGCTAATTCTTGCAAAACATGCTATCTTTGGAGGTAACCTTGAATTTTAATAGTTCGATCACCTATCAGAAGTCTGCAGCATTCATAGCGATTATAGTTTTGTTGAATAAGTTATTTAAGCGAACTACACTGGTGGCCGTGCGAATGAGACAGCTTTTTTTTTGATTGTTTGAATAAATTTTCGAAAATTTACGATTTTTGTCTGATCGAAAGAAAGTGGATAGATAGGTTCTTGTCTGCAGTTAGTATAAGTGACAAATGTGGACACGTAGTGTCTGCTAGATAGGAACGTAGTATTGAACTAAGGATGAGCGTATGCCAAATTTGTCTACCTTGTGAGCACCGCTTGGTGAACTTCAGTCCTCATGAGGCATTAAACACACGATGCGTTCTCTCGGCGGAATCGAGAAACTTAGTGGAAGCTTAGGTTTGTAAGGATTACCATCACTTCGCGACGCTTAATGAATAATAACATTGGTGGATGTAAGAGGGCTTGTACCTTCAATGAGTACTAGTCCTTCGCTCAAGGGTCTAATATCCGTGGAACGAGTCCTCCATCTTAGGAGATGACCACCTAATCCTATTATAGAAAGACATGTACCTAGAATGAAAACAATGATCACCCTCAATATGACGCGAAATGCTGATGGACTAAGACTTACGAGTATGAACCTGAAACTCTGCAAACTTCGAGTTCTGCCTTAGAACTTGAGCATGAATTCATGTAGCAGGAGTCAAATATTCTACCATTCGAAGGATGGGATGGATAAAATGCTAAAAAGGCCTGGTAGAAACAAAAGACTCGGCTGCTATCAGAAGTCATTGATTACACTCCAACACGCGATTGATAAGAACTAACCAAGAAGAAGAAGAGCTTAACATTGTTGCCCTAGCACGTCAGAGGGAGCCAGAGACTACAAGGCGCACCTGACTCAGAAGCCCAAACAACCAGTCGACCGAATACCACAACACCACTAAGGAGGTAGGTTTTGGATACCAAGCACCTCCAA
This sequence comes from Chalcosyrphus nemorum, assembly GCA_949716465.1. Taxonomy (NCBI): domain Eukaryota; kingdom Metazoa; phylum Arthropoda; class Insecta; order Diptera; family Syrphidae; genus Chalcosyrphus; species Chalcosyrphus nemorum. The sequence continues at coordinate 77,948,166 of OX454332.1, read as the reverse complement.
TAAGGGCAGCCAGAAAGAAGTGAGAAACCAAAAGGAAGGTAAGGATAAGAATTCAGTGCAAAAAGGAATCTTATGAGCGTATTCATGGTCTCGACCGCTTCTAGGCGATGCACAGTGGTTTAAAATGCCAATTTAGCTGGCCACATTTGGATCAGCGTGCGATGGGCGAATTTGGGATATCGTCAAAACTTGTACGGATGTCCGTGGCTGAAAAACTCACTTAGAAACAACTCATCTATACAAACTCCTGATTTCGGCAAAGAAGATCACTATTATGTGCAGTGTTGCCAAGCAAACTGAGCCATAAAGTGGAGTTTCAGTGAGGAGTACTCTCAAAGAGATCACAAATTATAGTGTAAGAAATAAAAGGAAACAAACGAGCCATGTCCTCAAGATTTACGGATCCAAAATGGAACGACAGAATTTTCGATAAGCAAAAATTGGAATTAATGTTGAACTATGATCTAACCCTAAGTGGAACTCCCCTCAAAACTACAATGCAGGAATGCTTCTTATTTTTTGTGCTGTCGCAAGGTAAAGCGATCAAGAACGAGATCAGACTTCCAACAATGCCTGGACAATCTTAGACTGGCGGAAGGAGCGTTTCCCGAAAAGTACTCCTTCTAACAGAAAGAAAGAAGCCTCTAGGACAGCAGATAAGTAACCAAATAATCAGGTCCAAAGAAGCGATTAAATTCCCTGGAAAATGCTAGACAACAGACTATTCAGAGAGGTCTCCTGTCCACACTAACATTAGTTGAGCAGGATACGCTACAATGATCCTACTCTCTAGAGCTGTTTCTCTTACATACCGCCCCGGTCTGAAGCCACAGGCAGTAAGGACAAAAGGAACCAAAAGGTGACTATCGTCTTCATATAGACGCTGCGAGCTATACTGAACTGAATCACAACTCCCCACGTTCCAGACGTGAGAAATATAACACAAGTAATCTTGGCTTCCAATTTCTTAATCATGCCTGACTAACCCATGTGGACTTTTAACCTAAAGCATAATGTCTAGAGGTGTGATATCACCAAATCTGAGTTAACTTCTGCCTGGCCTTCTTCTTGAAGAATAATTCTACCAGCCCATAACCCACACCAAACCGAGGTTTTGCCTGCCTTTCTTTAATATCTGCTCATCAACCCCTTAGTGTTGTTCTTCAGCACAAATATTTCAATTTTGTTTATTGATGTACCTACTACCAGATGAATAATTTGTAGTCCCTGTGCCAAACTAAGTCCTTCCATGATGAAATGTCAAGCAAAAATGAACAAAAGTATTATGACAGGTTAACACAACTCATACATTATCTGTCAAAAAATTCCATAGACAAAAAAGTACCTCTCAATGGATCACACTTTACCAATAGACGTTAGGTCCCTCTCCTTTCATTCCTCATAAATACTTTTCTGGAAACTTCGTACCAAAACTTTGTAAAACTACTCAAGTCAATGGACTTAAACTCGAATAAGCAGAAATATTTCTTCTTGACAAATTGCCATTCAATTATTTATTGACTACTGGATTTTATTTAATTTTCGATTTTGCTTCAATTGAAGATCAGTGATCTCAATGATTTATGTCTCATAGGCGTTTTTGAAATAAATTTTCAATTGTGGTCCTCCTTTTAAAAAAAAATAAGAGTCCCAACATTAAGATTAATGGATACGATTCTGATATAAAAGAGCAATAAAAACCGTGTGAGGATGTGTGTACTTACTTGTGGGCAATTTATTAGTGTTAATTCCATCCATTATGTGGTACAAATAATGCCATGAGCTGGGTATACCGGTTTTAAAGGGTGGCTACTTCCATTTATCACAAGTCTGTGCTGTAGTTTAACCTTGGAAACGGATTACATGTGTTTATAGTTGAACGTGCAAGGATATTTTCTTAGTTCACCTGTTGGTGGTATGGCAACTTCTCGAGAGATGTTATCTTCAAGCGAAAGTGAAAAATAGTATTTAAAAAAAATATTGCTGAGTCGGGGAATCTGTTAAGTATTTGTGTCGCAGTAGATTCTGGAGATGATATGAAAAATGTGATGGACTGGCTTCTTGGCACATTCACAGAGAAGCTGTACTGGCTATACAAGGCGCTTGGTGGAAGGCAATTGAGAAGCCCTATCAGCTCTATCAGCTTTCTAACCTAAGAAAGAATCAGTGGGGTAGCCGACAATGGCGATGGAGACCATGTGCCTTGTTCCTTGTTTCACTGGATCTGTTCTGTAGCAGCGTGGCAGTCACAACTGCTGTAAGATTGACGGAGATACGATTAGGGTTAGCGAACACTTATGGCAATGCTTCGACATGTTTCAGTGCAAAGCCACCATTGGATCAACGGTAACTGATCACAGAATCCCGGTGCTTGGCACCCATAACCAAACCCAACATAACCTATCTTCTTCGATGAAATTAATATATCCAAACCATATAGTCAAACCCATAGACAAGCTAATATAGACGGTCGTCTTCTGTCGATTTGACCGTTGACAAGAGCAAAAGTACCACCGATTTTGAATGTATTTTGACGTTTCCGGCAAAATCGAATCGGAGCTCACGCACACATTCTCAATCGGGGGTACATTTCATGGGCGAAGCCATTTTCCTGTGCATTTTGTTGTTGTTGATTGAATGACAGTCGGCTGAAAATGTGGTGTGCAAAAGGAAGGAAAGGGACACCACGATTATTTTTATAGTTACGTCGTGTTCGTGTGTTCGTTCATATATATTTACAGGATTTTCGGGTGGGGAACGTAAAGACGACCGTCTACATTTGTTTGTCTTTGGTCAAACCTCTATCAAAAAGATTTATGGGCTTACCACATCCATGTCGAATGGTTAAGGATTAACGAACTCGAAATAAATCATCGAAGTACCCACTTAAGTGTCTAGCTTGTCTGGGGAGCTTTTTTGACGCTTGCTTCGTTTCGAATGCCATGTTTCGCTCACTACCGAGTAGACTTAATACAGAACAGTTTTGAGCCTATCAATGGTCCCGAAAACCATTGTCTGACTCATGTGGTGAATCCGCTGTACACTGATGGGAGCTATGGCATCGACTAAGCAATTGGAATATTTAATCACTCAGAAGAAAGATCATCAACTAGTTGAGATGCCACACAAGCATGTTTTTTTCAAGAGTCCTTCAGTTAAATACTTTCGGAACTTTCGCAGTTAGCCCAGAGTTTTTGAGCTAGTTTCACTTGAAGACTATTATTTATTTTTGGAGTTTAAGTTGTTCAGGGTTTGGCTTTCGTCCTTCTCATACCTTCAATACGATCATCATTTTAGGAGACTTTAATTCTCGTGACTTGCTTCAGTATCAATCAGAAAACCAGTCTCGAACTTTCATCATGATCATGTCATCAGTATTGTTTTGACCTAAATTTCTTATCAAAATTTGCACTATTTTAGCAAAACACAACATCATCTTACTTTGGAAGTAGTCTTGCAACATTTTCCAAGCGTTATTGATCATTTTATGCACCAAAATATAACCTTGAGTTTGTGTAAATTTTTTGAGCCCGTAAGCGTTGTCAGTGTCAAAATAATATCTAATTCAAAGAGAAACCAATAGATGGCCCACTTGTTAAAATAATCAAATATTCCACGGCACGAGTTCTGATCTACGTAAAAAGTCTTCCGTCTTTCCTAAATTTTCAAACCTGAATTTTTTGCGAGGTCATAATTTCGGTACTACTTTTTTGTCAGTTAAACCTACTTTCACAGTTTCTCCTTCCAAAATAAAACTAAATTGCCATTCACCATTTCTTTTAAACAATTTTTATTTTATTTATATATATATATACATATAATACAATATCCTTAAAAGCTAATTAATACAAAATTAACAATTGTAACTATTCATACAAAAAAATTTTACCACAAGAGAAGAGAGTGATTTCCCCCCAGAAAATTTTATAGAATAAATAAAAAAAAAAAATAACCTCTTTTTCAAAATAACCCCCCCTTTTAAGAAAGTCCAAAACGTCCAGCTCCTGTTTGTTATTTTAAAAGCCAAAGCATGTTCTTTAAATCCGACTTTGACTGTATTAATCAGTCGATCGCACGCAAGCAAAACTCCGGAAGTGTTTTACCGGCTAAAATTAATTGTACCTATTTAACATGATTTTAAAAAACCGATCATCTGAAGAGGTGCGTCATCGCGATCCTTCCTCAACGACTGATAATTTATTAAATATTTTAAAGTTCAGCAAAAACAAAACAAAGATCGTGTTTGGATATAAATAGATTGTTTGTTTTCGCAGGAAAATTCTTTATAAAATCTTCAAACTGAAGATATTTGAAGAATTTCAACAAAAACTACTTTTGCGCAGGATAATGATGTTGGTGTTTTCCAGTAGATCAACACGTGCATCAGCGTCTGAAAGAGAAAGAAAAAAATTGATTCTTTAATCACTCAATGGATGGCTTAAAGGTTAAAGTACTAGAACTTGTTTAAATTGTATTTTAATTGTTTATAAAGAATATATTAAAAAAGTTAATTGTAAGCCTACTTGTTGTACATGTTATATGAACCATTAAACTTTGCACTGAGCGGGTAAATAATTTCTCAATCAAATGGAAGTGATCATTAGAAACAGTGGAGAGTGTACTTTCTGGCAATTAAGGCCATTTTATCTCTGTCTAATGCAACAATAGATTGTATCATATCTGCAATTACAAACAATTTAATGGTTAAGTGCGGAAATAGTTCACATCGACTAGTTACGCAATGAGCACTGGTACAGATAAAGTTCAGTGCTGAAAGGTTGAAGCGATTACGTGCCAATTAGACCTTCACCTCGGTAAGTAGAAAAAGTATCTGCTCTAATGAAAAGGTGATGTCATGTTATGGACTATTTGCATTCTTATTTTGCAAAGTAATGATGATTGTGTAGTTTGCCTAGTTCAAAGTAAGGTTCTGAACTTTCTAAACCAGGTTGGCCAAAGAAACTCTGAATGTTTGATACGTTTTCACGGCTAAGCCGCTGATAATTTGAATTTGAACAAATTTGATACCAAGATAGCTTGAATCCTGAAAGAAGACATAGACTCCTTTAAGCCATATCTAAGAATGTTATTTCCTCACCATTGCAACAAAAGTAATCCTTAAATGTAGTCGAAGTCGCTAGTGATATCGAGTCATTGATACAGTAATCGACCAGAAGCTAGGAGCTCTTTGAGACCCCGACTATAACTGCACTGAATCTCATTCAGAGGGTCACTAAGGTTGCTAATAAGTTATCACTTCAAATGAGGCCACTAAAAACACGGATGGGTCCTCCTGCCTTCTGAATAGAGTAGGCTAGCAGATCATATTCTTCTTCAAGTTCTTAGGACTAAGTGACATTATTGCAAATGAAATAAAGCGGCTATTGTTCGAGCTTTTAGAGAACCATATGCCAATAGTATCATGCCTTGAATAGGAATGTAGGCAAGTCTTGTGTCCTTACCCAAAGCACGGATACAGAATCTACGAAAGACTTGAGATTAGAAGCATCACATTTGACACTAATAAAAGGATCAGCTCAACACTCTTAGATCAAAGACGACAGCATGGACACAATGCTACACTGTGTTGTTGGCTAAATTGAAAAATCACTTAAAGGATACATAATAGTCACATACTTGTGAACCTTTAACAATTTTCATACAGACGAGGCAAGAACATTTGAAGAAATCGCAAGTGCAAAGCTCTTGGCTCAAGAGTCATAATCGGAAGACGCTATAGTTATTGCAAATGGCGAAAAATGTCAATTCTACTTTGACAGAAAAGTTTTGGGTAAAACCCCAGAAAACCGAGCTTTCACTAACAAAAGGAAACACATTTTGTTCCACCTTCTGTTAGAGGCAACTCCGTCAGAAGCTTTGATATTAAAATACCCGCGATTTGCGACCGGTAAGGAACTTGATTCGAGGTTCAACCTTAAAAACTGAAAAAATCCGGAATAGGCTTTTAGGCCTTTAGATCCTCTTCCAAAATTGTATTGCAGATGTCTGCTAGTGCCTTCAACATGTTGGAAACGTCTGTACAATGATAGGCAGCAATTTGTCTTATGAGAATAAGCCAAGCAGATGGATAGAAACCAAATGCAATATGTCATTTAATGATCCTTACAAATAATATGACATCAAATCTAGACTCCAACACGTCTTCTCAGGGAGAATAAGCTACATGTCATCTAAATCAGCCTGATGGTTCTAAGATGGACATTTGTAGATGTTGAGAAATCTTCTTAGGGCCGCTGAAACTGCTGTGATGGCAATACCAATGAATGGTATCACCTTTTTTTCGACAGCCAATCACTTTTGGAAAACAGAAGGTTGCAGCAATTTATGAAAAAGGTTCTTGAATATATGCATAAACCAGGCAACGAGGAGGTAAGTGCGGAAGATAAGTGGTCAGTGAGTTGGACTAGAAAACATATCTTTTTAACGGCCATACCTTATTCCATAAGTACACAGAAAACCAAGAGAACTATACACACGAGCGAGCGAGTCAGCGATCTCTAAGATGCTGCTCATCTGAAAACATCACTAAGCTGCGCGGACAATTGGAGGCACCCATTTGGGAACTCCTGTGACCCTGTTACACAACTAAAAAGCAGGGTTTTCAGCCCTTAAAGCCCCTGAATTTGATTTGTCTTTCTGAGTGGGATCAGATCTGAACTGTGACCGCATTCACACATCTGCATCTAAAATTGGCAGACTGATACAAGCGAAGGCAGACCAATCATAGAGGCAGTATTTCGTAGCATCATAACACTTTTCACCAGCGTCACAAATAGAGGTTAAGATGCAGCAAAGAGTCTCCAGAGCCCAGCTCCAAAGACAGCTGGAATCCACCGCACCCTACATTCATGAGAATCATGCTACACACAGTTGTGCTCATAAAACACCAAATCGTCAAGAAGATTCAATGGAAGGTTCGATGCCAGAGAAGTTTTCCTCCGAGCATTGCATAGCAACCACATTAGACATCTTGTAATCTCAATATGGCCTGGGACCCAGAAGAGAGTAAGTGAAGTTAACCTTCCAATGCAGTTCAGCTTGAATGACATGACACATGACACAAACACATATACTGCCACCCATTTACGTAATCCAAATAATACTGCATTCGTATGTTGTCACATTCCATAAGGGGACACCAGCAGCTTTTTGTTTATCAGTTTTGAACACATCTACAAAGATTCGACTATCCTTCATAGCTGGGTCAGACTCTGATTGAGTACACGAAAAAGCAACTCAATCCTCGCGCCCTAGACGGCCCTACAGCACCAGGACCATGAATTAGGTGGCGCGCAAGGTCATTAAAACTCCTTAAGGGTCTATACCAAAAACAAAGTCATACATGGTCTTACAGAGCAGAGGACGTCACCTTTGGACATTCTCCCATGCATCCAAAATAGACTATGATCTGAAGTTTGGTGCGTATTTATCAGAAAGTGTCTCCCATCAAACAACAAAAAATAAGGCTCATCATAGTCGTATATTCAAGAAGAATTATTCGTCTCTAAAACCACTTATCTTTCCCTCACACTGCTAGAAGACTTAGAGTTATATGAAATGATCACTCTTGCCTTGCAGAGAGCTTTGGTTTAAGGCAGATTGATCGCATTGCTACTACATCAATCATTGATCATGTCTAAGGGCGATCATCTCTAAGGCCATCTGCGCATAAGCACCGATAGATCCTAAGTATGGCCTTCTTATCATTTAGCATAAGTCCTGAACATGTCGGAAAATCTTCTGCCTTTTACTGATCAACAAGGCACGAGCACTGTTTAAGTTGAAAGAGATGAGAAGAATATTTATTCTCGATGTGTAGTGTCCAAATTTATTGAAGAGAGTTGTATTTGATTTTTGCATTCGTTTGTAATTCACATAATTTTTTTTCGCGTTCATATTAAAATATACTAAGTGTCTCATATTGATTACAATTAATCCCCGACTTGTTGTAAAGTCCTTACTAACAGTCACCCCTTCTTCTGATCAACAAAACTGAATTCCATAGATGCGTCTTACACTTTTGAATGAAACGATAATCATATACAATTTAAATTAATTATCAGCTAAGTGCAGGCTTGGACTTGGAATGGAAAGAAAAAAAAAGAACTACACCACAAAGTAACAAGGTCATTGAATGGACATGCGAAGGCAATATGATGGTAAACAAGACAATATCCCTCCAAGCCAATCTATCTTCATCCAGATTCCACAACGAAGACAGCATAATGGTACCTGTACACGCTGTACAACAGGTGTGGCGCCATGCTGAATTTTTCAACCATCATAGAGGCAATTATTGCCCTACTTTTCCATAACCAGCAAGAAGCTACATATATAGTGCTTCCACACTTATAGTTATGCTACATCTGTTTATATGGCCATAATGTCGAAACAGGTCTGTAGTCATTTTATTCGTATCTTTTTACGCCTCACCGCAGATACCAATGCATAAGCCAGTCAGTCGTACATTAAAAACAAGTGAACACCGGATAGCCATTTCAGTGTGTGGTAATATTAACAGTAAAAGTGAATGAGATTGTAAATGTTACAAGGTCGTTTGTTGGCTCACTAGTTAAGACCGTGCCAAAGGAACAGGTTAAACGGAAATGTTTGTGGGTACTCGGATGGCGGATTGCAGATAGTTAGATTGCTAACACAACTTGCTTGCAATAATTGAAAGGATGGCTTGAGGTGATTACTTTTGTTACCACAAGTTACCGCAGTAGCAAACTCATTGCAGGCCGGAGAACGGGAGAATGGCAAAAGCCAAAGGAGTGGTCAGCAGCATGCTGCCAGAAACAAACAAATTCAAATGCTTGTGGTTGCAACTGGCGAAATCTGTGATAAATGTGCACAGCCTGGGGGATATCAATTGGCAACATATTTCTTACAATACCCAACAGTATTAATGGTTTCATGACAACCAGACCAGGCAACCAGCGAAGGCTCTAGAAAGGTCTAAATCTTGTTTTTTTTTTTGGCGCAAAACATGGACTAGCAGTCCAACAAATTTAGTTCATAAGATAATGCTTGCTTCTACCTACTCGTGGCGTTCCTCTGGAATTTGGCTCTTTAATTGTTCCTACTTATTTCCTTTACTTATGTCCTTTATCCCTTTGTGTAACCCAGGTTTTTTTCAATGGAATATTACGCCTCGAAAAATGAGCGCAGGTTATCATACCCAGATTGAGATTAGGTTCCGAAATGTAGGGGTGCTTCTCTTGATTCAAATTCTAAAGCACCTCAAACGCCGGTGTGGGATCTAGGCTTGAAATTTCAGAAGTACTGGGTCAGATGCAGGTGAGTACCAATCCTTAACTTGTAACACTGTCTTGCTCTACTTCGGAAGACGATTTTTTAACTCAAAGTCTGCCTGATAACTGATAGGGAAGCAGCTTCTAACTGGCCATTTGATCATCAGTAGAAGTAGTCTCCTAGACGTCGAACACAGACTAAAACCGGACATGTTCTTGGTTCGAAATCACCTTCTCATGATAGCGAGTGTCCATTTAAGCACAACTGCCGATCGAAGATCATATGTATATTAGGGAGCCCAAAGCGCGATAAAGGTCCATCTCTAGAGTGATGTGAGTGTTCCATCTGGCGTAACAAGTAGATGCACCATTTGTCGAATCACCAAAGAGGTGGTAAGCCTTATCTTGCACTAAATAAAAAGCTTAGGCGATTCTTTGATTTTAGTGGATCAGCTCAAGTGATGGACGAGTCATTTGCACACAAAGCCCCAAGGAAGGATGAGATTATTACCACGATCAAAGCACAAAGCACTAAACTCAGTGGCAGGACCTGTTGGCTTTCAGAACCCGCAGACCGAGACTGTTATGGATGAAAAGAAGAAGGGAATAATCGTAAAAACTAACGTTTTTTTCAAAACTGAAGAGCTGTATTCTAATATATGGCTAAGAAGACTTCGATGATGTACAAAATGCTCAAGAAGCCGGTTTCTGCTCTCAATTATTCTGCATAGAGGGCGAAGCCCTAGCCAAATAAGTCAAATCATTTGATATCACAGCGTTCACAGGAATTGGGAATCTCTCAGTCCACGTTGTGGCCAACATCATAAGAAAGATCACATTAGCTTAAGATCTGAAGCCTCTTGATCATTTGAAGCGCCGAAACTTCTCCGATTGGAGTCTGCAAAAGTTTGAGGAAAATCCTGAATCTAATCGAAAAATTATCTTCAGCGGAGAGGCATGTGCTTCAACAGATTCCATTGCATTCACAAAAGGTACCGTGTGGCGCTGTTTCATGCTGGAAGTTTTATTGGGCCATTGGTACAAATCGTCAAATCGGAAGACTATTTTCGGCCAGAATTGGATTGACTTGACATCAGTGATATGTGTTTCCAACCAGATAGTGACAAATGCCACAGAGTTAGGCAATCTAATGATCTATTGAAGGGGAAGTTCGGTAATCGCTTAGTCCCAAGAGATGGTCAGGACAAAAGGCCACCTCGCTCATGCCATTTAATTCATCATTCATTCATTGGTGGTTTATGCCAACAAACCAACAACGTTAGAGGAGCTTAGGAACAATATTGAACGAGAAACTGTGATCTGGCGTATCATTTGATATGAGAGAGTCTCATAATATCCTCATCCTCGGCTTTCAGAACGAAATCTTCCACGCTCTTTACTTACAGAGCAAAAGTGAACGAAAATTTAACGAAGCTGAAGTCATTATGGTATACAAATTATTCGTTATGAGTTGAAGTGAATGTACGTTTGCAATGCTTTCTGTGTAAAGCTGATCGTCCCGAAATCTGTTTTAATTATGTGGGTTGATTTACCAATTCTTGGCATGAAGGATGGCAAGGACCAACTGAGGCATTCGCTAGAACTATATGCGCTATAATACTTATTACTTTGTACATAGTACCATGGCAAATCTGCCTATGTACTGTACATACGTCACCAGGCTTGAGTTCTATAGAAGGAGGAATTGTTTGCCCAAGACAGGACACCAACGATCAGTAAATTGGAAGAGCGAAGAAGGAATAGAAAGAAATTTGAATACTTATTCTTCACGCGTTGGGCTCAAATTAACTGGGAAGAGTTGTTTATGATTTTTCATTCGTTCATAGTTCACAGCATTAAGTTGAAACAAATTGAATGGCCATGATTTGAACTTTAGCACGAAACCTTTCATTCAATGACCGCAATACGGCAGGACTATAGCATGGACATGAACCCTACAACTTGGAAAGTTTGCCCTAAAAATGAGTTCTATGACTTTGATGAAGCAAATTTTGAACTTGACATGCACACAAAGGTGTTGAAGGCAATACGCATTATCACCCAAACTAGTAATTGATAACACCTTACAGACAAAAACAGTAAGATATTACATTTCCCTCCCAAATTACTACCATCATATCTCAATTCATTTTTAATTCACACCACAACCGACCGACGCGACGTAATGCAGAAATAATTCGTTGGCGCTGAAGCAGAGCTAACCACCCGTCCAAATTGTGGTAATAATTATTTTTTAACACCAAAAATCCCCCAAAATAATTTAACATAAATGAAATAATGACCAAAACTACTTTTAACAGGTTTTTTTTTCTTATTTTTTTTTTTACGATTCCAAATCCTCTTGTGATTTTCCAGAGTAATTGAGGTTTTTTTTAATTAAATACTTAGATGGGATTTTGAAAGAAAAAAAAATAATAATAATTTCGGTCTTGTGAGTGATGAGTTGTTTATGCTAGATAGATTGTGCTTAAGCTTTTTTTTTTTATTATGTCCAATTGACATTGAAAGATCTAATGAATGTAAACATTTGAGGATTAACTTACTCGGAAGCACACAACACACATGTCCAGAGTATTAAGAGAACAAATATCTGTATTCGTATCTATTTTATTAAAAGAAGGTCAGAGGAAAATAATAATTGTTTAGATAACAAGTCTGTCTGTTTGTCTGAGAAAGGTTATAGATATTTAATAGAACAAGGTTTTCTTGTAATTAGACACAAGTCTTTTTGAAGAACTTGTTTTTATTAGATTTTTTGCAAAATTGATTGCCTGTTATTCTTAGTCTTTGGACTTTGCTGTCGTAGCTACGTGATGATGGTATCTTTTTCATGGGAAGTCTTTTTTTTTTCTTCACTTCAAATGTCATTTGTCTTTGTTTTCGATGAAGAGCATTAAATTTTGATTCAAGCCAGACATTTGATTGTTTCTAAACAAATATATCTAGTTCTAGTTGATGGTTATTACCATAAAAAGACGATTAGAAAATAGTTGCACAAACCCGTCAGATCCGACCCTGACTTCATGCAGTGACATTTGCAAATAGATTCTCAGTATCTTTGCTCAGTATCTTTGCTGGTTTTATGGGCATTTTGGGATTGTAATTAATCAGGCAGTACTTCAGGAGGAATACACGTAAAACTGGTTGTATTCTGCGAATTAGTTCTTCGGTTTGATCCATCTGAAACCATTTATCTTATAGTTTCCGCAATAATAGATAGGCTTTAGACATATCTGTTCACACAATCTTTCAGATGTCAACCAATTTGTTAGCCGAAAAACAAATCTCCAGAATAGTTTCTGTTGTTTCTGTTTTTGCGACTGAATTGGACTGATATTTTTCATGATAATCAGCTGATACTTCGTCGACATTCCCAACTATTTTTAGTAGTTTTGAACAGGTTGTTGAACAGGCGCTGACGTCTAGAATGTTGCGTGTACTTCTTTTAATATATTCGTAAGCATAGTTAACTAATGAATAGTCATTTGGTTCTGTGTTCATAACAATGATCATTTTTAGCATTCTTGTCCAAACCTTTATGCGAATTATCGTCACGAATCGTGAGCCTTTGCCTCTGTGATTGACGAGACTTAGATATTTGCATAATTTAAATAGTTCTTAGATCTTAGTCTTCTTTGTTAAATTGGCGGTGAAGTTTTCAACTAGAATCCGAGTTCAGTAATGCAAGAAGAATATGCAGAATGATTTAGAGTGCACTTAAGAACCTGATAGAATCAGCATAAGTAAGGTAAAGCTCTGCAAACTAGTTCAGACCCGACTGAATAATTCATACGAAATAATAAATGCACAATAATAAGCAAGTTCGCGTATGTTTGGAGGAGGAGACGATGGAAGTGGTACGTTTTTTTGAGATTCAGGTTTTCCCCTCAAGTGATATCGCTAAGAATTTTGTGTACAATATCCGTTTCTGTGTAAAACTTATGTTTGTTCAGCTTTCAACTAGCTGGAGTCCCCTTTGTTTGCTATGAACAAATAGGCCAAGCCGGCCAAGAAAGTGAGTAAAGTGGTATGGATGGAAAATATCTATGAAATGAGACCTTTCCAAGCCACACTCAACTATTTCTGTACCATATTCTAAGGGTATAATAAGTTTGTAAGATAAAACATTAAAGATTGACCTATGCATGAGCTAGGTGGGCTTTCGTCCTGACAATCTCTTGAGACTAAGCGATTACCGAACTTCCCTTTCAATAGATCATTACATTGCTCAGCTTGTTAGAACCACATATCACTGATGTCATCCGATTGTGGCCCAAAACAGTCTCCACACATGATCATAACATAGCGACGAACAAATATGGTCCAATCATACCTTCGGCATGACATCCACGACACACTTTTTATGCATTCAATGGACTCTATTGAACCACACGTGGGTTTGTTGCTGTCCAATAATGCATCATGTGCTTATTGACAAAGCCATTAACCCCAAAATGAGACTCATTCCTGAAGACTTCTATTCGAAAGATTCACCAATCGGAGAAGTTTCGGCGCTTCAAATAATGAAGATGCATCAGTTCTTGAGTTAATTTATCAGTGTTGGCCAAAATCTTTAACCAAAATTCATCAACATGTGGACTGAGTTTCCTATAAACGCTCCGGAATCGACTGATTTGGTTCATTTGGAACTGAAGCACTTGCGGCTGCGATATTTTAAGTGGGTTGTCTCAACGACACAGGAACATTCAATAGTGAATGTCTTAACTCAAATCTAGCTCTGCATCAAAAATTGAAGTAAGCCCTCCTAAAGTTCCGATCACCGAATCAAATTCAATTCATAAGTAATTTTTTCAGTAATATCCAAACGTTTGATCGTTCATGCACTTCAGGATGATAAAAATGTAAACTTAATTCGCCGATCCTTTTCAATATATACATGGCGAATACGATCTGATCTCTGAGGATCTCTTCAACTCGCGATTTGATCGTATACAGATCAGGAACTAAGATCGACGTCATCGCAGAACTTCAATAAGATTCAGCGATATTTTGACGACTGGAAACTGAAGATCAACTTCCAGAAGCCTAAAACCATTCTGTTACGAATGCCAACCATTGTCTAGGGTTTCGAGGGATACTAAGAAGAATTTGGGAGAAGTGAATCACATTACCTGAAACCGTACACAATGGCCAATATAGGCCATAGGTCAATCAGAAGAGGTCAGTCAGAAGAATTGGCAAAAGTTCTTTATCGTTGGAGAGCGAACAGTCCACTTGCATGTCAAAATGTGTTGCTCTGCCCCAGGTCTTTCGCTCTTACAAAGAGACTGTTTTATATCATAGTATCTTCATCGATAAGAGCGTGAAGGTAATCTGCAACATGGCCCATGATTGCATAGGAAAATTGAAAGGATTCTGGGGTTTGAAGAGGCCTGCTTGCGAACTGCCTTCACTTGCTCAGAGCACCAGATTGTCAGTCATCCTTGAGGTACGTTTTGACATCGACTAATCATAAAGAAACTTTAAGGCCTTTTTTTTTTATTAATATACAATACTTTTATGTCGCTATTTATTTATGTCTATTTATTATTTCTAGAATGGAGAATCCCTTACAAACAACTTAAGAGAAGCCTACGTTAAAGAAGAAAACCAACCGAGAAAGTCCTTGTTAGGCTCATAACTTTTTAAGCCTACCTTACATGAAAGTAAAGTCAAGGTCGGTGTCTATCAGTGAGAATTGCTTGAACTAGAACACTGGTACGTTGGACATCATATACTTATGGTTCTTCAGTTGTTCTTTTTCCATGCCCACCAAATTTTGGCATTCTATCAGAAAAAAATAACCGAGTTCTAACAAATACAACACCGCTTATCAGATACTGACATTAACTGACATAAATAATGACAGATGTGTAAGGAATGAATTATTATTTTTGACATTAAATTGAAATTTGACAAAGAAAAATCTCCCATCACTGACATTGGACAATAAATCGTGAATAAAATTCTAAAACTGCAGCATTCATTGCACAACAACAAAATAAAAAAAATAAATAAAAATAAAAAAGAACGAAAAACCCAACTTGATGCCTTCAATGCTAACACAAAGACCAGTCAGTGACCACTCATCAATGAATTATGCATAGGTATATTTATGGATTGAATATACTTTCGCAATCTGTAGATATGCATATAACATTTTAGATACTGGCAACGTGCCATTCGCCCGTACGGAAATGGCAAACTTAATTAGTATTATCCAACACAGCCTACTGAGCTACGCATGAAAAAACCCCAATCATCTTCCGCTTTTTAATTATTTATTCAATAAAAAATAAACAGATCATACAGCAGAGTGTAAAGGTTATACAAAAAAAAAAAAAAGATTAAATTTATTCATTTTTTTTTTTATTTAAAACCCACCCAAAGCGCTTCAGTCATTTAAGTCAGACTTTGCATAAAGCTCATCTGTTTTATTATTTTTATCGTTTCTCCCATTAATCATATATACACCCTATAAAAAGAAAGAAAAAAAAGCTTAATACTACTTACTTTGATTTGACACGGTCTTTCGGTGGCCATAAAATTTATTGTAAGCTTCAATTACATCTTTCTGTCTGTCTGTCTGCTGTTTGGTTGGATGTTTTTCTTTAGGTTTTTCTGTTGCTAAATATCTTGTAAGTTTAGATTGCAGGTGTTGCTTCTTTTTTCTACAAGGTGTCACTTTTGACAGGTCATTATAATTTTTCTCTTTCTTTTTTTTTTATTCATTCTACAAGTAGAAATAAGTTTTGTTTATCACTTGCAATAGTTTTGTTATGCCACCAAAACAAATTACACACACAAGAGAAGTAGATATAGAGAGAGAGGAAAGGAGACATTTCAAACTCGACTAAGCACGTGATGACACTTTTTGATGATGATTGTCAAGACAACTCTTATGCATGTTAAGACACTGGTCTCAATTATACGCTTGATGATCACATTAATGATGCGTGGAAACCCTATTATGCGGGTGTTTTCACTTCCTTTTATTTATTTTTGTATTTTTAATTTGAATTCACTTTTTATTTAAAACTAACACTTAAGTTCAATATGAACGTAGACGGGACTTTTCTTTCTTTTTTGCAATACAATACGAGAACATAAAATAGTACAATGATCCGACAGATCCACTGTGTAACAAAAAAAAAAAAATAACACCACAACTTATCACCACTAATTCCCCAGCTAAGACTACGTTCATACATTGGCTAAGGATCACACAAATATAGTTCGAGGACAGTGAATCGCTCTTCTTCAGAGAACTCTCTCACCTAGCGAGGGTGTCCTTTGGATCAATATCGAAGCGGTCTTGGCCATTGTCTCCGAGAGATCTGTAAACATATTCGACTTTGATTCAATGGGTTCCTTTTTCTCGACGATCTTAGGAGCGGCGACAGTTGGACCTCCATGCGGAGCAGCATCAGGTACAAGACGGCGCAGCAGGCCAGAATTACAACCCCATGGGAAGGTCCATTTCAAGGAGAGTAGTATCTTAATATATCCCGGAATGATGGCAATCTTTTGCTTGGTTTTGATAGCTTTTATGACCCTCTCGGCGACATCATTTGGATTGAGGGTGGGCACCCATCTAGCGTTGACATCATCAAACATTCCAGTTGCCTGAATGAAAAACGGACAAATGCAAGTGGTTTCGATATTTTTATGGCCCAGAACGTCCAATTCCAAGCGCAGAGCCTCATCGAAGCCAACAACAGCGAATTTACTGGCACAGTAGTCGACTAATTTGGTAACACCAACATGTCCAGCTAATGAGGCAATTGACACAATATGACCGCGATCTTGCTCAATCATTTTTGGCAGGAATGCCTTTGTTGTCCAAAAGTGCGCCATCACATTGACGTTGAACGAACGCTCGATTAGGTAGTCGGGAGTGTCCAACAGCAGTGTACCTGACACAACGCCAGCATTGTTGATCAAAAGTGTTACATCGCCCACTTCGCGGCGCACGACATCGGCGGCTTTGTACACTTCTTCCTTCTTCGATATGTCCACCTTGTAGCCCTTGCAATAGCCACCGAGCGCCTTGACAATGCTTATAGTCTCGTTGATGCCCTCCTCATTGATGTCCCAGATGATGACTTTTGTGCCCATTTTGCAGAGCAACTGTGCCAGCAGTCTACCCAAGCCACTGCCTCCTCCAGTGATGAGTGCAATGTCCGGACTCAGGTCCTTTTCTGGGTATCCAAATGTTAGATAGTAAATATCCTGTAGGATGTATCCAATCGAAGCAGCTATAAACCAGAGAAAATCCACAAATGCATTCCATGTTGTGAGGCTGGGTGCCACTGGCATTTGTTGTACTGCGCTTCCATTCGTAAGGACATTGCCATTTGACTGCTCCTGTGCCATGGTTAAGAACACCTTCAAGTAGTAGTCTTTTAGAAAACCAAAAAAACCTTAGAATAAGCACGAAATAATTGCTTACTTCTTTTTAGATACAAATTTACAGCAGCAGTCACACATTAATTTCAGACAACTTTTACTTTCTAGACGCGACTCTCGAGAGGATGCAAAAGGCCAACCACGAACGAACGACCAACAACAAACAAAACTCAATCAAAGACTAAAACGCGACTGCTCTGTCGAGTGTTATGTATGTGTATAGCCAAGGTTTTGGGCTCTGCGAAAGAAGGCGAAGAATAAAAAACAACAAAACTCAAGCTTACACTCCGGCAAATACCGAATGAGGTTTGATACCAAACTAAAACCAACTTCCAACTGAGCCAAGAGATGAATTGAAAAAAATGCTAAAGCTACCTCTCTGTCCGTCTGGTGGTGCGGGTTGCTTGCTTCTGCTGAAGCTCTGTGAGTTAATATAATTTTTTTTCAAAACCTTCATTCGGTGGAGTTAGGTAAATGGTAACTCGTTTTAATTTATTTCAATGATCAATGAGGCAACGATTGAGAGTTTGTTGGTTAGTTTTGAAACGCAGAGCGCGCGCGTTCCTTTTTTGAAGAGGGGCTCTCGAAATGCGTTCGACTTTGTATGGGAGGTTTATTGTTGGGTATGGGGTCAAAAGTCTTCTGCTACTTCTGTCACTGTCACTGTCACTTATGTTGCGCGCGAGTTAAGAACAGCAAGCTGCTTTTTAAGTGCAAACTTTATTGCCGTAATGAGCAATAAAAGACGGTTTTTTAATTGTTGTCAAAAGCGACTTAATGACAACATCAAAATTAAACACAAAAAAAAAAGAAAACAACAACAACGATGAAATTAAAAGTGTTAAATGAGGAAAAAAAAATTAACATTCAAATGTTTTTTTTTTTTTCTATTAATTAGTAGATATTTATTAATTAAATGAGTAAAGAAAAACAAATAGTATCTGGAGCATAAAATTAATAGGAGACAATGGCCTAATGAAAGTCATTTAATGAACACAAAAATTTACACGGCAAATTTATGACTGTAATAATGAATTTTAAAATTATTTATGTACATATGCGCATTTTGAATAAAAGATGTTGGAAACGGGGAGATTTTGTTTGTTGTAACATTCTTAAAAGGGAACAGCTGTCGGGTCTTTCGTTCCAGATACCAATTGCACTCCAAGTAGACACTTCAGTGACGAGGAGCTTACAATAACAGCATTCACCACATTCACACCTAGAATCTGGAGCCTGCTACGGGCAAAGGAAAGACAATAATGTCGTCATCCTCTCCACAAGCATTCCACACAGATGTTTCGCTTAAGCCAATTATATTAAGATCTTTGTCTACAGTCTTTCCTGCTGAGAGACTGGAAGAATCTCGTGGATTTCTCACTGACATGTGGAAGCATACCTTTAGTCAGCCTTCATCGAGAAGAGACATGCCACGTACAATTGTGTTCATAAAAAACCCAAGTATCAATGGAAGCTCTGCCGTGAGAAACTCTCCCCTGACCCTAGTCTGGCCAATATCATCGGATATCTCATTTACTCTAATTCCATTGAGACCTAGCACCCAGACGAGAGTCAATGAGTTGAATCTTGCGACACAGTTCAAGGCTTTCTTGCATTCACCAACTAGTTTGGAAGTGGTAACAGCGTTTAGCAAGGCCTTAAGCGCAGCTTGACTGTCACTACAGACTCTGATGCTACGATCCCGCCACCTATTACCGACGAAGTGACTCGCCGCCATTAGGATTGCAAATATCTCCGATTGGATAACAGAGGCCCAACGAGTCTTGTGTTCGACAAATACAGCCCCTGATCCTCGATCGGTTTCGTAACCATCTATGAAAGTACGGCTACACTCCATTCCTGGCTCAGATTTTGGCAGTAGCCAGTCATGAATACCGTCCTCATACTTCCGCTGCAGCTGAAGCCATAGCATCAAATGGCATGTCCCTTAGACAGAATCTTAGGATAGATATCGTGCAAGATCATCAAAGCTCCTGTGCAACTCATATCAAAAGCCACATCGTCTGAGTCTGTGAATAGGCTTTAACGAACATCGCATGATATCAGTATCAAGAGGAGGGAGATTCAGCAGTACGTCTAGAGTACAGCCCGCAGTTCTTGGCGCGCACCCGAGACAAACAGTTCTTCGAAGTTTGACGCAAGAGGCAACTACGTATTTACGAAAGAGATCCTTCCGCAAAAACCCTGAACGACACCGGGAGGAGAGGAGGTCGTAAAATTCAAAGTAGGAGAGCAGCATATTCATCGGGTGAACGATAACCTCGACAAGTCCATTATACACATGCTAAGTCTGTATGGAGTTTGAAATGATCCTCAATGGTGAACTCATCACCTTCACTAAATAAGCAGACTCGCCCCATGACTTAGCACACGAATATATGTATACTAGGGTTATGCGCATGCACGGAATCCACTCTCCTACTACCATCATTGCAAGAAGGACTCTCCTGAGTTTGTGCATAGCACCCTTTTATGAAGCTTGTATGCAGATTGCACCGAGGACCCCTTCGAAGCTCAGCAACCTGAGAATACGAATGATTTTGGTACTCGAATAACTTGCTAACGAAGATTGTCACTGAGTCCCTTAGATCACAATGAGTCCTTTGTGGTTATAGTGTGCTACCTAGTTTCGCTCTTCATCAACGATATTGTTGACATTAAGCACACAGACACATCTATAAAGGTCCTTCTATTTCCTGACAGCTTCGCAATTTTTGGAAATACTTCAGCTTATAATAACTTCACTTTCGGGTTATTTTAATTAGATATTCGAAAAGGGGAAAGGGTAGGAATTATGTCCACGAATAATGGTGCTATAGAGAGAGAAACTACAACTAAATGGTCAGCGGATATATGATAAACTTGATATATAAAGTTCGACAAGCTGAACAATTGGGATTAAATTGGCCCTAAATGGATTGAATGTATCAAAACTCCTCTTACAGAAGATTATTACACTTAATGATGGAACAAAATCCAATTAAATTCAATTAAAACTTTACTTTCTTAGTCTTGACGGGACACATAAAAGAATATTCAAATCTTTAAGAAGAATAGCTTGTTTGTAACCTCGTAAACGTTTAAAATCTTTTTTGTTATGTTATTTTGAAGGTCAAGTCCAAAAGAAATAAACAACATTAACTGGCGGAAAAAATTACGACTTCACAGAATTTCCTCTTTTGGCACCCTTTATGATTGCAATAAAACTTTAAGACAGTTTAAGAGGGGTGACTTTATTCAAATTAAAGTTTGTAAACTATGGAATGGCTACTGGACTATGGACCGTACATACACGGAGGAAATTTCATCCACAGATGCACTTGTGCCCTTACGTTTAGTCACATATGCCCTTGAAATGAATCCGTCTATACCTTGCTCATAATACGGACTAGGCCATAAGATTTGAAATTTAATATAAAATAACGATACGAACATAGCCTCCGTAACTCAGTGGTAAGTACGTTTGACTACTATGCAGCGGGTTCACAGTTTGAATCCCTGAAACTACAATCTGGACAACAGCAATCATGTCAGTTAGGCCATAAATGCACTTGACACTTTTCAGAACTTGTGTTGGAAAGCCTATCCAACCTTAATGAACTGGGAAGAAAGGTACAATGTAACGCCCTGCTCGATACTCCGTCTTGTGAGAATGAAGTGTAATGAGACGGTCCACTCTCAACCAAAAACCTTCACAGGTCCTCAACCAATTTGTGGAGTAGAAAAACCTATCCTAGACTAGAAAGACCAAATAGGTCAAGAAGTTGGAAAAGATTTGAAACACATAAAAACTTGATCAAGAACAATCCACCCCCACTTGGAAAACAGACAAATGTTTGGTCAATGTGTACTGTAGTTTGTATGAATGATTAAAGTATGATTGAACACGGCCTTGACTACCTGAAAAGACGACTTTGTACTTGCGCTGACTGGAGTTTTTATTTCACGACATAAGAGTGCATATGCCATGATATGTATACATACGCGTAGATATCGAAAGTGCGTCGAGAGCAGAGCTCGGATTAGTTGGAAATGCTCTCGTTCATCCGAGACAGGCGGAAGTTTCACGTAAAATACCACAAAATCGCAGAGAGAGGCTTTATGTAAGACGACTATCATCACAAGAGGCAGGGTACACTTAGATCATTCCATAGATCCATTGTGATCCATTCTTTAACGAAGAGATCTGTTGGCACCATTGCATGCTAGCTACCCTCAAGGCCTTAGTTCCGTAAACTGCTTCTGTCATCCTTCTTTATGACTTTGTCTTCATTGCTCATATTTGGTAGCCGTAGAGCATCGTCTATGTCGCAAGTCTTCTGTCCTCTTGTGTTTGGGTCCTCCAATATTTGGCATGATCCTTGTTACAGCAGCTGTTGTCCTTGCTGCCTTTTCCGCTACATGTTGCAGATGTTGATTAAAAGTTAATCTTCCATTTGTAGGTTAGAACTTGAGCTCTGATTTTGAAACTACTTGTCTGCTGCTAATGAGTGCTACCACCTCC
This sequence comes from Chalcosyrphus nemorum, assembly GCA_949716465.1. Taxonomy (NCBI): domain Eukaryota; kingdom Metazoa; phylum Arthropoda; class Insecta; order Diptera; family Syrphidae; genus Chalcosyrphus; species Chalcosyrphus nemorum. Next base: position 77,925,936 of record OX454332.1, on the reverse strand, counting down.
TTTTCCTCTGCTGCACATTCCCGCTCATGCCCTCTTCGTCACTATAACGATCTCTATATTATCAGCGAAGCCAATTATTTTCGAAAACTTCGGGATTTGAAGTTTGAGAATGTTGTCGTACATATGTTTCTACAGTAGCGAACCTAGTACGGAGCCCTGGAGGACACTGCCTATAACGTTATACTGCCTTAACCCGTCGCATAGGCTTTGTAGAGGATGCAGATGCTGACTGATTGAATGGAATGGAATTAGAAGGGAGGACAGGTGCTAGCTGTAGTGTGGTGTAGATCCCAAGGACCTTGTCCAATGATATACCCTATAAAGAAGACTGAAAGTGCATTGGATGTTTCAATTTCAATTCAATTCAATTCAATTAAATCTTTATTCCATGGGTTCCAAGTTCGAATCCAGAAAAATACCATCAAAAGTTTTTTCACGGCCCCACCTCTTCCGATTGTCTGACAAGCATTCAAGAGTGTAACCGTCATGAGAAAGCTTCTCAAAAAACCCCTCTGCCATTCGGATACGGCATAAAACTGTAGGTCTCTTCTGTATGTGCAGAAATGTATACCACGCACAATATGTACAGTTGTGAGAAGCTATGCCTTGGCCGTTTATAGCACCATCTCTCTTTCGCATATTGATACGAGGAAGCTCTGTCTGAACATACATCTCCTAGCTGTCAACAGTGGACACCACATACCAATAGGTCACCATGCAACATAATACGACCAGCATCAGCCACTTAAATTTTTATTTGTTGCAAATTTCGCAAACTAGTTCAAAACTCATAATTTTTCGCATAAATATTACAAAGTGGAAATAAAAACATCGCAGATACAAGTATCTTAACACTACCTACCTCTGCTTTGCAAAAGAAACAAAAACTCCATTTGGTGATATTGAATTTATTAGCATTACGCAAGCCCATGCTTGTGGAGAATTGTTTTATATAAATGCAAATGAAGGCATAAACATTTTATTAAATGGAGCCAATGTGTTTTTTAAGCTCCCGCCAACACTAAAACTTTAATGTATGCTTATTGCTTATGGTATTTTTTGTTCCCTCTATTAACAGATACACTAGATGAATTGCAAATGACAGTGTGAAGACTGTCTTTTGATACTGAATGTTAGATTTGACAGTCAACACTTTGGTTTTAGGTTATGATTTTCACAAATGTCAAAGTACAGTCAATAAAATAGTGCATTCGTTACCCATGTTTAGGAAGCAGGTTTCTGCTGTAAATTCACACAATAAAATGTAAATAAAAGTTTATACTTATATTGTTAACACGTTTGAATTTTGCGTAAAATTTTACGCACTGATTTACGGTCGTAAATCTATCGTAAATGTGTTTTACAAATTTGTCTGCGATATTTTGCTTTGAATAAATTTGGTTACGAATACTGGTCAAGGTACAGGAAATACTCAATTCATTTATGACTTGTCCTACTTTAGCTGAGACTTTAATGTTCTTCTTGCCATGCATTCAATGTTATATTGAATGGAATAGCCTTTCAATAAGGGCATAACAATTTGGCACTTCAATAAAACACTGAATAGTTGCCATGTCGGGCTCAAACTTATTCAAAGTGTTGAACGCCCTCATGGGAGTCTGACAGGCTGACAAAAGCTAGAGCTTTGTTGGATCCTGCCAAACTTTGGTGGGCCTGGATATGCTATGAGAATTCGCGGTGATCCATCTTTTTGTAGGCTGTTCCAGTTTGAGCGGCGACACACTCAACGAAGAACATATATACATACGTAAGTAGGACAATCTTTTTACTAACATACATATGTCCTGTATCCCTTTGTGGGTCCTAGGGTCTCTTCAATGCCAACGCGTCATCGTGTGCTGTTTCTGGAAATATGCATTAGCTCTCCCCAATTCCTTTTCAGTTGCCGTGTTTTCTTCTCGACTGTTCTGAGCCAATTACTCCTAGGGACTACCACGTATTCTTCCATTCTGAATGAATGGGTCCATTTCATAGCGTGGCTAGCTGCAGACCTTTCCCCCTTTCGAAAAGTGTGATCAATCCACTGCCACTTTGGAACAGTAAGCGGTTTCCATATAATTTTTGGCGAAGGATCCTCTTTCGACATGCAAAAGGCTTCTCGCGAACCAATGAAGCAAGACAATATCTTAAGTTGTCTGCCAAGCCATGTGGGACAACACAACTAAAGGTACATGAACTCACAAGCTGGTAACCATCACGAGAGCTATAACCATCATCTTACGCCTCTAAGACACCACACTAATATGGAGGGCCGGGTGTGCTGAACTGCCACTTCGTTCCAGTATTAGCTAGTACTTCCTGATTGTACTCAAAATGTCAAATGGCCAGTACATGACTGCTTGGTTCACAGTCGTCCACTCACTGTTATCCTTGATAGGTATCTATTCTTACCTTTGTCAAGGCAGCCATCTGTTGAACCAATATTTATCTGCGATGACGACGACATGTCGCCGCTCCAATAGCGCTGACGAAGAGTTTGAACCTTGATCTCTTATGTAAGTAAGCGCCAACATGTCCATATTATGCGTCATATTCAAAGGACAAAGGATTTTGTCAGGTCGTGAAAAAACGTTTGGTCGTTACCTAGGACTCGAACCTCGAACGCCATGTAGAGTAGTTCAACGAAATGATCACTAAGCTACGACATTTCTTGAAACTTGCAAGAGACTCCCCATTCAGACACTCGTGCTCACAATTCTCTAAGATTTTCGTAGATGGCACATCGAGCAGTTGGGAGTAGGACTGAACTTTTTGGATTGCTCTTACTAGTTAGTGGGGTCAGGCGAGATGCTGTTTATGCCTATCTCTGTCTATGTATGCGCGGTTTGACTAAATGCCAATGTGCTCCGATGAAAGACGACCTTTTCAGGGAAATATTTGCCCAAGATCGAGTAGACACCACCTGCCAAATGTCACGTACCTATTCTACCATCAAATGTCAAACAAAGTTCATCAGAGTTCAAGAGTTTACGGCAAAAAACTGCACACAGCCTCCGCGTTAAATATTCAAATTCAAGCACTGATCTCTCATACTTCACGGTACCTACACACATGCAGACATTTCGAATAGAGCTGCGCATTAAGGCAATCATTAAATGATGCATCGCTGATATGAAAAATGCTGTCAAACAGGACATTAATGATGACAGCCGCTGCGGAAAAAAAAACTAATGATTTTGCGCAATCTTAATTACCTTGCGGCGCTGATGAGATACTATGATCTTTAGCGTCAATTTGTCTATTTTCATTTTACGTAAGAGATTCTGTTTTGTGTTTCTTTGTTACCCATGCATTTTTTTGTTTCTTTTTATTAATTTCCCTCTCCGTTACTTCACAGTATCGACTGTTAGATTGTATACACTATACACAATCACCAATAAAAGTATCTGCAACTTTGTGTCATATCTATGCATGAAACCTTGTGCACAAGATGGATGTGTTTAGATTCGTTTTTTTTTTCAGAATTGTCTGATCATAATTATTTGTATTTCCGACTTTATTTTTACCTTAAGAGCTCTTGTTAAAACCTGAAATTCAATAGAGTGTTGGAGAGAAGGTGCAACTAAGAAATATCTAACTTTTATGTCTCACCTTGAATTGTGCTCAAGAGATTTTTAGTTTTTATTTTTGTGTGTTCCACTGAGTTCATTTATACAATATTGCGACCCTGAATGGAGATGAGAAATGTCTTATTGATTCAAGACGCATGCAAAGATGCCATTTATTATGGCGCGAACTACCGCATTTTGAATGACATCATCGCAGGGGTCTTTAACCTGGGCTATGAGCGGCTCGAATGCAGGCAGAATTTAAAAGCTGCACAGATCGTGTTTTAAATACCAAAAGGCGATCAATCACATTAGGTACGGATACATCCGCTCGTAAAAAAAAAAAACCAAAAACAAAAAAACTGTGACGAACTTACGTCAGGTAGGATTTGGTAAAAAATTGGTTGACGCAAATAAGTTGGTACTTAAATTTGAAATAAATTACTACTTTGGGTTGACTTGACTGTACATACATATGTAGTTTATATTATATTCTCAAATCAAGATGCGAATTTTGTTTTGAAGTAAGTGTTGTCTAACTATTGCATCTTAGTGTGGGCGAGAGGTACAAAGCGGCAGAGGAGTTGCTTGGTCATCTAATTTGGGGATATGGGGAGCTGCCAGCCACCAACAGTAATAACGATTGCTAATTGGCGAAGCCACCCGGACCGTCAAAGGGCTACGATTTACGATTTGCAAACAAACACTACAACATCCTCTTTCGTTAAATAGCCGTGCGGACTTTGTTAAAATGGCATCGAAGGTATCTCGTGATACCCTCTATGAGGCTGTCAATGCCACCCTCGAGGCATCTCTGAAGAAGAAACGTGGATTCCTGGAAATCGTGGAACTCCAAGTTGAATGCATGGACGCCGAGGCTCTCAAGAAGCTGAACAAGAACAAGAAACTTGTCAAGAAGCTAGCCAAGTCATACGATGCTTTCTTGGCATCGGAATCCTTGATCAAACAGATCCCACGTTTGTTGGATCTGGCTTGAACAAGGCTGGCAAGTTCCCCGGTCTGATCTCCCACCAGGAGTCAATGATGGGCAAAATCGATGAAGTCAAGGCCAACATTAAGTTCCAGATGAAGAAAGTCTTGTGCTTGTCTGTCGCCGTTGGACACGTGGACATGAAACCCGATGAGTTGGTCCAGAACATTCACTTGTCGATCAATTTCTTGGTTTCCCTGTTGAAGAAGCATTGGCAGAACGTCCGCTCTTTGCACATCAAGTCGTCGATGGGACCACCACAACGTCTGTACTTTTTGGAGTAAAAAAAACACTGCGATTGCTTCACACAGACTCTATACTCACGAAGTACAAGGCAGATATACAGTAGTCCAGGATCAGGATCACGTATTCAGAATGCTGAATACTATAGCTATAGCTGCCATGGAAGACTACAGACGTTAAAATGCAGACTCGTGGTGGGAAATACGATCCGATCAAAAGGAATTGATTTTATTCCTAAAACTTATCGCCTGAGCATTAGCCTGATATATGTACATACTCCCTCTTTCTGGACGAAGAATACGAAGCTCAGTAGCGATTACGAAGTACGAACGGACTACGGTTTCCAGCTGATCAAGCAGCAACTCGTAAAACGATGATAAGTTACACTATAGGTTTTCTGAGATAAGAATTCACACAGCAACCTGGTTATCGTCAAACAGACAATCAAATCGACCAACTTTTCGAGGAGAAAACATCAGTTCCGAGGACTAACTTGTTGCAGATAAATTTAGAGCTCGACAGTCCGGCGATATAGTAGCGAGCCGCCCAGAAGAAGAAGCTTAACAAATGACTCCTTAGCAAAGCAGAAGGCGCCAGAGTATACAAAGAGCATCTGAACTATCCAATACAATTGCTAACAACTGAATACCACAACATCACCAAAGAGGTTGTCGTGACCACCACCAAAAAGGATCTTTTAGTATGATAATGAGTGCGTTCAGCGAAAAAGGGTGACAGAAGATGCACACAAAAAAGTGGTGCAGCACAACACAAGAGCAATGAGAAAGACCAGAAGGAGGCAAGAGAAGAGAATTCCAGACCAGGCAGTTTCTCTGCTCAAGTGGGTATATCGAGGAGTCTCACAAGCGCAACATCCTCTGGATTTTTTTCTCGGAAAGTCAAGTAGCTGGCTTCGTCACCGTGCCACGGGGAACTTGTTGATGCGTCTAAGCATTACTTCCATCATTTGCTTACCGGGAAAGGAATATAAAGCGAAGGACCCCCACCCAATATGTCAAAGAACTGATAAAACAATAAAGGCGCTGGCTCTGATGGGTTGTTCTACCTTGACTCGCACAAAGTCATCAATCAGGTATTAATGGAAGAACACATCAAGTATAGATGGACAGCATTTGACAAGCTATGCATGGTCTGAGTCGTGTACTAAGATTGGCAGTTTCTGAAGAACCACTACGACATCAGTTTTAGACATTTTGTTCCATATCCTGCCTCTTGATACTTATAGCAGACCTGGCGACAAATGCAGCCATTGCTAAGAAACCAATCTCTCATTCTCAATCAGTCTCCATTGGATAACTAATGTTTGTTGAAATCGTCGAGACCCACAATCCCCTTTACACTTTACAGCTAACTAATGTGAGAAGAATGGGTCTATCTGTCGCCAGCTCAACTGATGCCTCCAAAACTATTGCAGCTATGGCTTGTGGTATATTTTCCCTTGCTTTAAACTTAAAAATCTTTTTCCATCTTACCCACTCTTGCACTTTTTTTTTGGCGAGAATCGTGGCGAACATTTAAGCCTTTTTGTGGCTAAGATAGAATGTGCTTTCCCTGACACTTCACTTCTAAATGAGCTCTGAATTGCCTCCTAGATAGTCCAACACTTTAACATTCAGGCTATTTGGATGTCAGGCATTCACTAAGTACGGCACATCTCTGCCAATTCTATTACCTCGCGCTCCATGATAATCGTACACTGTTCCATGTGCCTAGTCAGCAAACAAGCTGCCGTATTACAGACGTCCTAACAGTCTACCCCGGGAAAATACATCGCTATATTATGGCAATCATAGGTGGCATTAGAGAATCTGTATAATAGGAGGATATGCCTTCAGGCTACACCTCCTCTCTAAGGACTTCTACAGAATTGCATGCAAAAGAATGAGAAACCTTCTTTCAAAGTTATCTACTCACAGGTAACTACATCGTCATAAGCTCCTAGTGGCTCAAGGTGTATGATAGGGAAATCATTCAGATCCTGTGGACCAACACTCGCCTTAGCCTTCACCACAACCACCCACTGCACCCCAAGGATGAAATTATACACATTTGGATTAGTATTTCAAATCAAATGACAGATCAATCGCGCATAACCTTTAAAACGATTATCCAAGTCCTTCTTGGACACCGCACACAGACGCACCAATTCTTCTTCCTTCCTGTATAGCACGAGTTTTAAAGCGCCATATAAATTATCTCTCAAGAACGCTAGAGCCACGCTAAACCCCCCCGGGCAAACATCAGATCGTATTCATCTCGACAGCCACCCAAAACGATAAATTCAAAAGATCAACTTCTTCCACCCGGAAGACAATATCAACAAATTGTTGTTCAATGCCACTAAGTATTTGTTGTATAATTTTAGATTTTTTTCTCGTTTATAATTGGCAAGAGATTGTTATTGTTTTCTTTTTTTAACTAATTGTGACGCCCCTACCACTTATTTATAACCCAAAAGAGGATTTAACAATTAAACTCTTTGGCAAAAGTGACTCACAAGGTGTAAGACACGTTTGCGATACATGATCAACGTGATTTCGTCTAATAAAATCAAATGTAGCCTACGGGTTTTTTTTTTTCTCTAATATAACTTATGTACGTTGCAGGGGAGGCTTTAATTTAGAATGGGAGATTCTTGGAAGTAAAACAGAGAAAAAAATATACAAATTCCTGAACAAGTGAGGCCATAGAACGAGGTAGTAGACGTTGATTTGGAATTCTTTCAACTGGTTTTTCGAATTCGGATTTTGTATAGAAAAGCGAACGTGAACGTCGTTTTGCGCAGGTGACTAAAGTACATTTTCAAAAGAATTACTGAATATTTGAGCTGTTTTCTTCCTTCTTCTCCTCCTCCTCTACATCTCTGACAAATTTGCCATGGATTTGCATTTGTATTGCTACTCAAATGTGTTACTAAAGGGTGACCAGACAAGAATGACATGAAAACAAATTTAAATAAAACAACAACTATGTAAGGTATGAAATAAATTTTTGCTATATTATGAAGCTACATTTATGCTATTATGTGTGGAGTAAAACATCATTCAAATGAGTGTATTGGCTGAGCTGGCAGTGCTTTAAGCGGTCGTCCGGAAAGATGATCATTTGTCCAAAGTCCGGATGTTTGGCCAACATTTCGAGCGCCCCATTACCGAACTCACGGCGTTGTCTATGAATGGATGGATGAAATTCTTTCTTCAGGGCAATCTAATAGGGATTTAGGCCCAAAATCAATAGCAAAATAAGCCGGATTGACTCTAATGCGATGCTTAATTCAACTCTTGGACGATGAACAGACATTTCTATATCTACTTCGATACTGGCCTCTATGGCGGCTAAGTTTTCTTCATTTCACACCAATCTCTATTTAGGTGGTGCCTTAGCATCCAAAAGAGTGTACTCATACTCAAACTTTTCCACGGTACGACGAATTGTCTGAACACTGAAGCCATGATGACGAGCTATCTCACGACGAAATTCACGTTGCGTATTCACAACTGAGCCAGAATTTCGATACTATTTTTTAATAATTTTCGCACATTTGGCAAGTCTGAAACAATTTATAACAAAATGGCAGACCTTACTAAATACTTTGACAGCTAGATGTCATTGATATCTCTAACACCTGTTTGAACATAATGCTTGGAAAATGTATCATTGCTATCTGGTCACCCAGTGGCAGACTTCAATAAGTCCCACCGAAAGACAGACAAACAGCTTGAACCTACCGAAGGTGTTGAAATTTCCTAGAACCTGGCAAGATCAACTTGTAAACTTCTTGTAAAAATCTAGTAATTGCGAGCAAAATGCATGTATTCTTTTCAATTGGAAATAAAATCCGCACTAGAAGTTGGAAAGTTGTTCGACTTCATCAATGCCCTTCATGATATTATGAATAATTACCAGGGGTTAATGCTTCATTTCAATGGAAATCACCTAACGACGCGACTGGTTAAAAAACTCCAGTCAATTATGTTAATTTTAATTTAATTCTCCTACTTAAGTCTATTGGCTGAACATGTTTAGCGCTTGCAGTTGCATAGGTGAAGATCAGGGTCGTTAATTGTGTGAAGAAGTTGAAACATATCATTAACTTAAAGGTGACCAGAGGTCGTTTATTAAAATGAGTCAGAAATTATTAAAAAAAAAAATTTTGGGGGTCACGACAGTTTTGTGTTTATATTTATAATTCTGCGCAAGGGGTTACAAGTTCGAAGCCATCGAAGTGTGTTCACGTCCCCACCTCTCGTCAAGGCATTCAAGAGTATTACTGTCATAAGAAAGCTTATCAAGAAAAAGCTCTCCCTTTGGATATGGTGTTAAACTGCGTCCTGGTTATCCATAGAGGGCTTTGCACTTCTTTTGAAAACAAGATCTCTATGGACAATGGCTAGAGCACACTCAGTGGAGTACACAGAGGACATTGCACCATAGGAGGTATGCATCGAAAATGGAATGCAGAGTCCAACGAATAAGATCGAAGTTGTGGGCAACTGAAGGATGTCAATCTAGCACATGTTGTCCCACTGCTCCGTCCAAAAACAACAACGCCTGCATATTCTAGGCTACAGATTCTTCTTTGGATAAGGTGGGTGTAAGGGTGACCAACTCGCCAGTTCTTAATTTTTTCCCTTTCTCACTCTACTACAGAACAGATGGTAAGCCCAAAGGACCTTTAGTGCCTGCCTATTCACTACCATATCCTTGGTCTACATGAGGTAACTTATAATAGAGGCTTAACATTCTGCTGTATTCCGGTGATATGGAATATATTCCTACCATACTATGAGCTTCAACTTTAACAGTACGATGAAAGATAGATCTTTCAGGATTTAATCAGATACAAGGTCATAATCTAATGACTTTAAACTTTGATAATGTACACTGGGTACTTAGGAGTATCTTGGAAAACCCAATAAACCTAACTAGACTCTGGCTACAGTTGTGTGCTCAATAGTGCTGTCTGTAACAACGATTGGGGTGGAAGCGCTAGAAATTTGCGGGTGAACAGCTCTATAGACTTACCGCCATAAGAATTATATAGGACTATCTCGGATAAGGCAGTGTACATGATAGCTGGCTCAACTTCCATAGACATCATAGCTCATAAAGCAAAAAGAATTCATGATGGAAGGCCTAAAAACACCGTTGCTATAGAACTAAGCAAGCAAGAGCGAGGAATATCACTAAGAATGAACACATCTCGGAGCTAGCGGTAGCAAGGTTTAGTCAGTAGAAATCTTATACTACTATTTCCCTTCACTCATCCAAAAATCCAAATAAATATGGTCGCTAAATTTTATAGGCTTACTGCAACCAGCAATTCATTTGGACAATCCGCAGCAGGCTATCGGCAGCTGATTTTTTTTTTATTCTGAAGTTGGTACGTATGACTTTGGTGTTATGGCATTAACTGGCATTAAAACAAATGTTACGCAGTCTGATGAAGTTTGTCTCTGGGTTTTAGGCGTCTAGCAACAAAAAAATTTTGTCCCAAATAGCTGGCTAAACACCTGACTGCAGCAAACAGTAGGAGTTGCACTTAGAGACCTAAACTCCAATGCAACAACTTTAAGTATGTCTTCATCAGTGAACTTCACAGTAGTGGTTCTCATAGTTGTGCGCAGATACAAGTTTTTTTTCTGTTTTAACTTGCAGCAAAGCTTTCAACATATTACAACATTCACATGTGGCTTTCTTGCAGCTACTACTATACCAGTAGGTTAGCTGAAAAATGAATTATGTGGGACAATGCAATTGCCGCACTTACCAGTTTCGTTGGGTGATTTGCAATCAGAAGTCTTGTGGCTTCCTGTGGATGTGAAGAAACAAATTTTAAGCTGTCTTTTATTTACCAAACAAGTGGCATTATTAACTGAAGTGGGTTTAGTCATGCTGCAAACTTTACTGATAGTTGTGCCGCTGCAAACTTAAGCCGCAAATAAAGCCACGGTAAGGAGTAAACATTCACTGCAGTGAACTTCAAATGGTCTTCACTGTGTAACGTGCCGAAACTGGTTTTAATTTTGACCGGTTACATCGAGATTTTTTGCGCAAATACAGTAAGATGCAGATAGACAACCTGCAGCTTGTGGTGAATTGCAATTGCAACATCATACTGTTTGACTTAGACAAACATGTTTGGCGAGTAACATTGACGTTTTCAATTGGCACGAAACAATTTTTACAGGGTTTTGCAAACTAAGTAAATACACAGAAGTAGCTGATGTTCATAAATGCTCCATTTTCCCCTCTAGATCCGAAACACTACAAATTTGTCATGGAAAGTGATAAATTTCTTAACATTTTGCTAACAAATGAGGATTCTGTTAGTCGAATATCGATTTGTCATATCTTATGACATCGAACAATAAAAATTTAAACTATAATAACTTAAGTATCTTTAGAACACAAAATTTACATAAAAACGAAATTACTTACATCATTTCGTTTACATTTTCAATTCGAAAGAAACCTGTTGTGAGAATTTTAAATTTGTTTACATGAAACAGCAAAATGTCGGTAGACTTTGTTAATATTCGGCAAGCATCATTTGCCTACTTAGGGCAATAACCCTTAAAAATTCTTCTACCGATTAAACTATTATACAGCTTTTAGTTACGTAATGAGGTAGTGGTCTGAAACCAGAAGACTGCGTGCCAGAGCTTTATAAGATTGATGTTGTCTTGGACCATAATCCACAAAAGTACATACGACCTAAGAGCTGTCGATTGGTAGGAAGTGCTTATCTGGTTTTGGGAGTGTTCGAAGAGACTAACACAGTGTTGTGGATATAACAGACAAACTGTTAAGTGGCTGACTTCTATTGATGTTCACCTTCCATCTGTCATGATTCATGTGGGAAACATTAGGGACTGCTAACCGCCCTCAATAAGATTCTTTCTGCAGTACAGTATTAAATTTCAGCGTTTTCTTGGTGACCGGATAGCAATGATACCTTTTCTGATTGTCACGTTTCAGAAACTGTCAAAGCTATCAATAACATGTAGTTGTCAAAATATTCAGCGATATTAGCCATTTTTGGGTCTCATTTTGGACAGGAAACTCAGCTGGAAAGCCAAAATTATAGGCCAGTACTCCCCTGTACTCATATAAAAGAGCGATTGGTACAAGATGGGGACTAAAACCTCACGTCACCCTCTGGCTATATACATACGTCTGTTGTCAGATCAATACTTCTGTATGGCGTGTCCGTCTGGTGGACAGCTCTTCTAAAGACTGTTAACCTCTCTCTCAGGGGAAAAGTTCAAAGAGCTGCATGTATTTGAATATGTGGAGTCCTAAGAACTGCTCTAAGAACTTCACCTACTGCCCCAAGACATCGTCAGCAAACAAATAGCGGCCGCAAACCGTTTGTCTGCCTCTTCCCAGTGACTGTCTCTCAACTACGGCCACTCCTCCGTTCTTAATGAATTTAACCTCATTAATGTAACCAATGACTACACCCCCGCTAAACTCAGCTTTGGTCGGAACTTCCGTACATCAATCCCAGCTCGTGAAACATGGTCTAATGTGGAGCAGGTGGATATCGGAACGATTCACATCTACACTGATGGATCTAAGACCTCACATGGAGTTGTTGGTGGTGTATACTCGTCTATGCTTAACTTAAGCATCTCTTTCCGGCAGAAATTATGGCAATCAAAGAAGCCCTGTCATGGCTGAAGTGTAATGTACTATCTGCTACGGATATTAGCATTTTTACATACCGTTTGCCGTTCGTCTCTGATGGAGATCTCGGAACAATATAACATTCACCTATGCTGGGTGCCAGGGCATAGGGATATTCCAGGGAACTGTAAGGCTGATGAAATTGCCAAACTTGGCACTACCCTCCCAACTAAATACGAAAAGATGGGAATTGGTATGCCAATGCTATAAGTAAAGCCAATGCTCGCTGGGCTCATTGCCCCTTCAGGATCTCGAGATAGCTCTGGCCTAACCTTAACCAAAAACGTTCAAAAGAACTGTTGCTTCTGAAGCGTCCATACCTGCATCGGTGTTCTCACGGGACACTGCCTAATCGGCCTGCACACTAGACGTCTGGGCCTCCCATTTAACGATTTCTGTCGGAGTTGCAGGGACTAGGAGGAAGAGGAAACGATTCCTCATCTTCTCTGCAACTGCCCTGCCTTAGCGTCAAAAGAAACCTCCACCTGGGGTCCTTCTTCTTTGACGACCTCTGTGACTCGACCATCAAGCACCTTCTACGCTTTATTAAAAGCTCCGGTTGGTTCTCCTGATCCAGTGGCAGAACCTCTTCTAAGTGTAATTGTGTCTGGTAATCTATTTGTACTGGTCCTCTGTCTCTCATTCTAGTGTCGTGGTTTATAGTAATTGGCTCGGATTATTGTAGATCCAGTGTTATCACAATGGGCCTTTTATGCCTAAGTGAGCTGGTGCCCATCTGTATCTGGGCGCTAGCTGCCACGCTAACCTAACCTAACCTAGTCATTTGGTCACACTACATATATTTACACCCAGGGGGGTTCAATTATCTTTTTCTCTGATAACTTTTGCTTCAATTTTGCTAAATTCCTACTCAATTTTATTGATTTGTTTTTATATTCATTCATACATTTTAGATCCTTGACGAGACCTAAATTTCTAGTGTTAATGGTAACCAATTTATTCCACCCCAGTGTGCTTACAGTATTCCCCATCCGTGACTTGTATTTCTAACCCGATTTACACGGATTATTTTTCATAACGACGTCAATGAATACTTTTACCGCCCTCGTCTTCTTAGACGACACTTGGACCATAAAAACCAGGACATTCAAAGAATCGTCCAATAAAACGCCTCCATGAAACTATCTGCTTGCATGATAGACAATCAAGCGTCCTCCTCCAACTCATCCGGCATTCAATATGAATCAATATTTGGACACAAGGATTTTTTTTTTGATGATACTGTTGATGTGGTTAAGGATTCTTTCAGTGATTGCATACGGATTGCGATTTTCAAGCACTCAATTGCGATGGCCCTTTTTTATTTCATCAGATTATAGTGCCTATATGTCGGCATAAATTACAACGACGGTCCTGTGTGGAGAGAGTTAATTGAAATCCTTTCACGCGAAAATATATACGGAATTATGCTTCAGGATAATGGTACCGAAAAAAAAATTCCCCTATATTTTTTTTATTCTGCTCAATTGTCATCGCTCTCGAATGACTATGTGGCTGGCATTAACTTTTAAAGTGAGATTGAGTAGGCAGAACTGAAACGGATGGACGATTTAATTGAATTTTATAACTTTAATGAATTCATAAAATAAATATGCATGCAGTTTGGTGATAAATTAAAATAAAGAATAAAAAGATTTAATCCTTTTTGACGGGCACTTAATGGGTTATTGTGTCTAATGTGGATGATGCATCTGTCCAATCACATTTAACAGACTTTACTAGAGCTTGCATGGAGTTGGCTGACTGGTTGATTGATTGAATATGGCCCACATTAAGTATGTAGTTACACCAGAAATGGGTAGATTGGCTTGTTGAAATGGCCGCATCGGTTTCGCTGACAGTACTCAAGCAGAAGGTTAGTAAAATTTTTGATGACTCGGTATGAATGACTTCTTCACATCTAGAAGCGTGGATTCGCCTTTATGGCATGTAACGCCGGCTTATTGGATCACAACTCGGATAAATCAATGTCGTCGAAATCTAGCTTGACGGAAAGCTGATTAATAGCGCTCTTTGCATGAGACCATGACGGTAACGCTCTCTCTTTCCTCATTTCGTGATGGCGTTAATGCTTGGTCGAATACTTGTGGATTGTGTTCGCTTTAGAAATGCCAATTTAGCTGGTTGACATACTCGTAGTAGCTGATTAAAAATGGGCCTCGTCCGAGAAGATGTTTTTTGACCAAAAGCCAGATTTCCGGCCAACATTTCCAGCCCCCAATTAGCAAGCACACGGAATTGTCTATGGTTGTTGAGCTTCAATTCTTTCAACAGGATGTAGACCCAAATTCAACAGCAAAATAAGCCGGAATGATTCTCTGGCGATGTCCAATTCAGCGGACGGATGCTGAATCGACATTTCAGTATGGTTGCCTCTTTTCGCACCAATTCTTGTCTGGTTGGTGGCTTAAGGCTTAAAAGAGAGTAATCTTACTCCAAATTTTCGAAAAAAAAAATTTTATAATTTTTGCACAAAATGGCAGACTTTACTGAATATTTTGACAGCTTAATATCGTTGGTAACTTTGACAGCTGCTGAAACATAATAATTGGAAAAAGCATCATTGCTTTTTGGTCACTCTATAGAATTATAGTTTCAATTTCATCCTCATGAGGGTCGCAGATGTAGCAAGAGGAGGATGCTTGCATAAGGAGAATATTCCATAGTTAAAATTGTTTTACCCCCATTGGATCTCTATGTGTCTTCCTGCGAAGTATCAGTTCTCTCTATCATACTTAAACATTTCTCTAAACTGGACATCTGACATCGGACAATAAGCTCACAGTTTGGTAGAACAAATTTGTGATAACTCTGGTCTTTATTTGATTTACTCCATGACTCTTTGAGAGGACAGAAACCTACAACTAGGAAAATTTTGTATTGACACCAAAAAACCATCTAAACTTGCTTCCAATTAAATCCACACTTTGTTATTTAAGATGCCTACCCACAAAAGCTGGGTATTTACAGAGTAAACACCAATTAACCAACCTAGCAGGTCGCCAATTTAGATCGAAGATTGCAATTTATAAGATTGTTAGGCATTTCCATTAAATCCATCATCAAGGAACCAGTTTTTGTTTGCTTAAATGCCTCCAAAAGCAAGTTTCAAAATGCAGTTTGGCATACTTTACAAAATTTTGTCAATACAATACAAATCGGTGAAGGCGTTGCTATACCTACCTACTAAGAGAAAGAAATTTATAAAATTTTCAATGGCAAAAGTACGACTTTCAAGTAGAGACCCAATCAAAAGGTCAAAGATTTAAAATCAATCAAATAAATTTTTATATTTACTCGTAGGTACGTACTCTTGTCGTCGCCGTTGAGATGTCATTGGAGGATAATTTTATATCCGCTGCAACCAATCTCAATGATACTGCATTCAATAAGATAAAAATGGTAATTAATTGATCTGGAATGTGCGGGGACACTTTAATGTGTATTTTTGGCGAACCTGTTTAGGTTGAGTACACTTGTATTGCTTGCAATGAAAATGAGTTAAAAGTTGGGTACTTTAATCGGATCTGCATTGCTATGTTCAAGTTCAAATTTGTCAATGAAAGTTGAGTCCTTCTGTTAACTCTTTACGTGGGCATTGATCACCAGTATTCATTCATTTATTTTCTCACAAGTGTAGTTCTTACTTCTAATAGAATACTCTGAGCTTTATAAGCGACGAATGTCCATATGTAGCTTTTCTTAACTCACTAAGCTGCTTCATTCCACAAATGTGTATATGTATTTACCAAAAGCAATCCAGCAATCAGTAGGCGTGGCTTATCGAAGATTAAGTGAGTATAGTCGTTTTATTGACAAATTTACAAAGTTAAGTAAACTCTTTTAAATAGGCCACGCCTTTATACATTTACACTTTTGACTGCCCTAGCAATTTAAGTAACGCCACCTATACGACAAATTTCAAACCGGATTCTCCCATTTAAAGTCACAATTCTGAACTAAATTTTATTTTCCTTCATGACAATCAGTTCAGAAAAATATGAATATACAATAAAGTAAAGTAAACTTTGAAAATAATAATTTAAATCTCATTACAGTCCCCATTTATAGAACAGAATTCCTTTTGAACATGATGTGAAGCCTTATTAGTACAGTCCATAACCCGAGCGACTTGTTCGGACCAGCTATTAAGGACGCACTCACGAATGCATATAGCAGAGAAGTCCACAATACCAGTGAAGCGATCAATTCTTGCAGTCATAAGACCGTTATTTACTAATTGTGCGACATTTTCTTCACATTTTTGCACAGAAGTCTCGATCAGTTCAGCCATTCGACGCAAATGGATCCGTGAATAGTATCCAGCAATGATGAGAATATTCTAAAGTATTTAAAGGATTAGATTTTATTTTATTATGTATGTATTTTGTATCCCTTACGTGTTCAATGATTCGTTGATTCAAGTCAGCCAAGCATTGCTTTCCAAATCGAGTCTTCTCATCAATAATTTGTGATTTATTTAGAGCCGCTTGGAAGGACTTTTGTAAAGTATTTGTTCGAATAAGTTCTTTTGAAGAGATCAGTTTGAGTAGTTCACTATAATTGCAGAAAAAAATTTAGGGATGTTTACTTTATAGGTAGTAGTTAGACATTTTAATGAATTTTATTAGGTCCGTTCGCGTACTTTTTGCACTAAAATTCGTAGATTATCAAATTTCGAAGAGTGGGGGTAAAATTCTCTCAGAGTGAGGTAAAACTACGAAAAAGAAAACGAACGAGTTGAACAAGAAATGAAAATTCACTGGTTTGACAGCTTTGACAGTTTTCATAAACTGGCGCACAGAAATTTCTTGCACTCGTAGCAATAGGAAATTTCTTACTCTCTCGTCAACGCTCTCTTCTGCGAAAAACTACGAAAATTCTCCAAAAAATTCGTAAATTTTCGCAAAATTTCGCTGTTCTAGGAGGATACGAGAGCGGGTCTTATTTCTCATTTTTGGTGCAAAATATACTTCACCCGAGAAAAGTCAAAAGTAAATTTATTTCCCACCAGAAATGGGATGAATTTAAATAAAATCCCGTGAAGATATATCCCTTCCCTACAGCAATAAATACAACCTTGAATGTGAATATGGGTAAATATGAATAAATTTAGATTTAAAAGACAAAACGCCTTAAAAATTTGTTTATAAAAATGGAAAAACCAAATTTAATAGTTTGTAAGAATTTTTTAGTGAAATTCCAATGAATAAAAACGTTTCCTATATTATGCAAAACAGAACATAAAAATCTGGAAAAAATTGGGGTTTTCCAACAAAGACTCCCAAGATGATCGATGACTTCACATCTTTTTTGATGCATAACACTTTTGTTGATTAATTTTGAACAAAAAATGAGAAACATGAACAAAAAATCTTTGAGTTGGTTAGAATTTGAATGTTTTGTAACAAACCTTCAAACTTGAAAACAATGTATTTGGCACCGTGAACAAGAAGAGCACTCAAGCCTTCTGCGAGGACTTTCCGCTAAGGTAAGCTAAAGCAATTGGGAAAGAGATAGATAGCAGATCCGCATTTCCAGAAATCGCACATGATGGCCCGTAGGTGTTGTAGGGCCTCTACCCACAAAGCGATACAGAACATAAGTAAAAGAAGTGGAACTAACAAAGGAATATATGTATAATCATGGAGCACCAACGTACCAATAGATATTTTGAGCTAATAGGCAACCATAAAAGAAAAACCTCATAGGTAAGGAGTTGATGTCGGCATCAAGTATCTGCGGCCACCTTCGAAAGAATAAACAAGAACAAAGCCATACTCATATCCTACCTTTCGTACTCAAACTTGAAGCAGAAAAAGAATGCTGCCACCAGGAAAACAACTGCCCTTTTTTGGCCAAGATAGACCTGAATAACAAATACGATAACTCAACTTATATGCCATACTCACATAAGAACAGGTTCCTTCTTCAAAGCCAGATCGGTAAGAAGAATCTCAGTGAATTGAATCTGTTCAGGGCTCTTTGGTGCCAGAGCACAAAATATAGCCGAATTCACAATCATCTTGGCCCTCACATCTTCGCTTAGACTTTTGCATTCCGAAAGAATCCGATAGTACTGACTTATATCCAGGTACGATGTCCAGCGCTCCAACTCGATCTTCATCTCATAAAAAGTGATCTTTAGATCCTCGTTCTTCGGTTCATTGAAAAATTTCAATTGAATCTTCTTCGAGAGGATCAAAGCTTTGTCTTTTTGCTCGGATTTTATCAACAAACGCATTTGAAGGAGTATGAATTCAACCTGAAATAAATAAATGTAAATAAAATCCCCTTACTGAAGAGAAAAACCTTTCCGCCTACCTTCTCCCTCTGAGTCAGCAAACCATAAGCCTCGATCTTCAAGTCAATAAGGACTGCAGCTGCCTCAGTAAACTCTCCATTGTCCTCGTGAATTTTCGCCAAAAGTTTTGTCACTTCTGCATGCTCACGTTCCAAGTACAATTTGCCATCACAAACGCAACGAATAGTCGAAACTAAGTCACGACGAACGTCCTTATTAGGAATCGAGTCCAATTTCTTTATTATGTTTTGAATGAACTTTTGTGCGGATGATTGAATGCACGAGTGCCTGGCGATAATTAAAACGACACATTCGCCCAAGGACTTCCACTGTTCGTGTTCCATGCAGAGTTTAAGGATTTCATCAAAAACTCGCTGATTGCCTTCGATATCCTTTTCCTGTGGACACGAAGAGAGGATATTTTATAGAACTAACTATGGAAGGGTGTAAATTGTTTGACTTACATTTCTAGTGACTTTCTCCTGATGCAGAAGCATGTGGAGCGCTTCCTTAAAGTCCATATTGTCCAGGACACTGTCCATTTCAAAGCTTGAACTAATACCAGCGCAGCCATTTGTTCTTGAACTTAATTCGTGCACTTTTGAAGAATGAGCTCCTCCAACCATGATTTTTCTTTGTTTTTTTTTTTTTTTTTGAGTTTAGAAGGAACTAACGAAAAAATGTTTTCCAAATTATTTGAACAGAATCTCCTAGCTGACTGAGATGTAACGGAAAATTCATCTAATTTTTTTCGACGAATCACTTCCAGTACGAAACATGGATTTATACCACATCTAGTGGGTTTGGACATTCACTACACTCAACTATCGGAAAATAGAACCAACGTAACGTAAGACAAACATTTATTGTAGACACAAACCGTACTATTAGGGTTAATGTACAGCAATCGGCAGTTCGAATTTTAGTAAATAAGAAGTGAAATTTTCAGATTCGTCTTGATAAGAGAGTTACTTTAGACGAGAAGTCAAAATTTTCGAATATTCATTCGGTCGTGTTCGCCGAGTTGTGAATGAACGTTTACCCTTCCAATCCATCATTCAGCGAGATGTTAATAAAGTTGAATTGGAATGTAAGTTTGACAGATTTCTACCATCTTAGTGTCAGTTCATTTCGCAGATTCATTTAACTGAAAGTCTTCTTATCCTAATATGTATGTATATAGTCAAGGAGATTGAGAAAATTCAATAGAGTTTTGTCCCTATCGAGAGTCATAATAGATGAACACAAAGTGGGTATGAATGATTTTGTGGAATTGATGTCTGAATGGACCTCGACTTTCGTACCACTGTGTCCGATAGACCATATCATTAATTCGTTTAATGCCCTTATAGAACCCTTCACAGTGTGTTTGCAGTTTAGGCGATAAGCCCTTTGTAGATTGTTGGCATTTGCTTTAACACTCCTTAGTTGCCTTTGCCACCTTACGACTCGATGTACCTCATCCAGCTTGGAGTTTAGCTCAGCCACGTGGTAAGAAAGCCCTTCCTTCGCTATTATGAATTTGAAATGGCCCTTGTGGGACATTTTCTTCCAAAATGGTGCAAGTGATACGTTCCTTATCACAAATAACCTTTTCCAAATCTTAATAGCTCTTCAGCTTTCTTTGGATTTGGTAAGGCGACCAATGGTCCTCAGGTAGTACGCTTATCAAACGCTCTCTTCTTGCCGTCCTTTCTTGAACTCTACTTTACAAGGCCATCGGGAAGTACATCCGCATTCCCATTTTGATTTCCTTTGCGGTGTTTGGTGAGAAAGTATCGTCTCACTTCCTTTGCGAATGTCCGCCAAGCCTCAGCTAGATAATAAATACAATCCTTGGAGAAGCATCGTTCGACGAACTCACAAAAGAGGCTCCCAAAACCCTGATAAAATTCATGATAAGAAGGAGCCAGGACCACAAAGGAGGAAGCTAATTGAGGAATACAATTGATACGTCGTCATCCTAGTTAGGCTGCAGTCACCTTCTCAACATAACTTAGCTTTAGCAAACCCTGCATGTCCCAGAGGACATTTACTGTGTGAATAATGCTTCCCCTTTATTGACTAACAAAAGTTGCAAGGAGCCGGCATTGGTCTTCATAGGAACCACATGCAAGTACTTACGTCGTTGTCTTCGACCAGTCCCGCTCTACACTGAAATGAGTAATAACCGCTGACCATGATTCTTCAAAACCTTCTGGCTAACATGAAAAATTTATTTCTAATCCAAATATTTAAGGAATCATAGAAGCAACCGTTGACACTTTCAAGAGACAATATCCTTCGCCGTCTGGAGCTAGAAGAACGCCTCAAGCTAGAGAGTTTCCTTTCTTCTTTAACTGCCAATAAAAATATATAAGTACGCACCTTTCTTACTGATTTAAATATTTTATTTGTTTACTTGTAAAAAAAGAGTTAAGGCACACAACGTTTTTGTATTACTATTTCTCGTTATATAGCGGTCCCTCGAGGGCCGTTCTAAATTTACATAAATAGGAGTAGAACTTAAATATTGTTTATCTATTTCTTTGATTTCTTAAATTGATACAAAAAGAAGATGAAGAAATTTCCAAAAAAAAAAAAGAACAAAACACTCAAACTCATTAAAAAACAGTTAACGACGAATTCCCGTACAAAATCAGGGAACCAAATCGCAAGTGCAATTTTCAAATTTAAACGAACTGTTCAATGTTCTCGTCGTAGAAACGTCCTGTGCATGTCTTTGACAATTTTGTGCATTTGCAACTCTTTCCCGATGGTGACTTCCTGTTGGCCAAACAAATTCTTCCATCCGGGCATCCGCCGTTATTAATCTGGCAAGGACTATGAACCTGTGGACAGAACTCCTCCACTGCTGTCATACCGTACATTTTGTGACTACCAAAGACCGGAGTTCGCATTCCCTGCTGTCGTTTGCCATAGATATCGACACTTTCTAGTTTTTTCCTACAAAAAAACAAACGGAAGAAGAACAATAACGAGTGATTAGTATAGAGGAAGGATAAAGGACTCTTGTAATTGTATCCATTGTTTGACTTACGTTGTCCAATCGGTCCAATAGAAGTTACTCTCCGTACTAGCTAATCCAAATGGATAGGATAGCTCAGACGCAACAGTCCTGACTTGCTTCGAATACGAGTCGATGCATTCAATTTTATGACTACCGGCATCGGCAAAGCAAAGCTCTCCACTGTCCTTGAGTACTACGAGGGAATTTGGCAGGACTACACTCGGTTTGGCGAGGAGAATCTCTCGACCGGTACCATCTAAATCGGCCGTTTCAATTTTTGGCGATTCACGATTCCAATCAGACCAATAGAGTTTCCTAAGGAGCACCAAGCAGAAATCATATATATCAGGACATCCTTTCAACTTGTCGACAGAAAAACAACAACGAAAACGAAAACGAAAATTCAATAAACAAAGATACTCACTCTCTATATGGGTCAACAGCAATGCCCCGAGGATTGACCAAATATTTATTTATCAGAACAGTTCTCATCGTGGGATCATCCAAACTGGCCACTTCTATGGTGTCCTTTACCGAGTCAGTCCAATAGATACGTCGTGATACAGAATCAATTGCAATCCCCTCTGGCGATTCGATGTCTAAAATGGGTGGACGAGCAAAAAAAAAAAAAATTGGGAAAAGGATTTTTGATTAAAAATCAAATACCATCATCATGAGTCCTCTTACCTTCCGTTATGAAAGGACGACTGTCCGTTCCATCGTATTTTGCACTGATGATTTTCTTTGCCGAGATATCACCCCAATATACCCGACCTTCAACGCAGTCCTTGTCCAAGCCGATGGCCATTGATGCTACCGAAATGGGACGACCGAATTTCCCATTAAATGGAACACGCACGATGACAACACCCTGACTTATCAGCAGGAAGCCAGAATCATGTGTTGGCCTCTCCCGACATAGTGTGCCATTGCCCAGGTATCCTGCAAGTTGTATTTTGAATTGAATTTTGTCAAGTTGCTCAATTGAAAAGTAGAGCGATTTGGGGACATGGAACGGAAGGATTATTGCTAGTTGTGCAGTAGATTAAGGATTACGAGTTATTGTTACAAATTTACACACACAGAGAGGAAGAGATAATTAGTTTATTGGATTCGGTCTCAATTATAATTGAGTTGTGGTCTCTTAATAATTAAGTCAATCAGGCGATTGCTTAGAAAGGAATTTAGATTGCATTGCAATTTAGGAATAATTGAGATTAAAGGGATTGCCAGAGAATAACCAAGTAATTCTTGGATAAGGGTGCATATTTATCCAGTTATTCGTTTAATTGTAAGCCAAATATGTCGAATGAAAGTGAAAGTTTAAGCCAATTTGTGATTGACGGAGGAACACATACCATCCGTCGCACTGACTCCACTAGACCTGTATGTAAAGCAGTTAGCCGCTTCCTACATTTAAGACAAATCAATATCTCAAGAGATGCAATGGAACCCGCTTACCCAGGATGGCAGGATACGCGGCGGTTCTAGGAGTACATGGCGCAGAACAGTGGAGAAGGAAGCACGGCAACTGGGAAAGAGTTGGGGCGGGCTGAGGCACATTTCCAGAAATGGCACACGATGACGCGTAGGCGTTGTAGAGGCCCTAGGACCCACAAGGGGATACAGGATATAAGTTAAGTTAATATCTGAAGAGAAGGCAACAAATTGGCTTCAGATATTACACTACTAAGTCGCAGCTAGAGACGTAAGGACTTTAACATTCATACATACAGACAGTCAAGCCACTATAAAGCGAACCACAGCTAGTAGTGGCCCTAATAGGCCACCGAATGTAATATTGGCCTTTGAAATTACTACAGAATGGCTTCACGATGGCCGCTTAGACAGCAAGCATTGAAACTTAAGCCATTTGTTATTTTATTCTAAAGTCTTTCGAGGCGAAACTTCCACTCCTTTCCTCCTTTGACAGAACCAAACCTAGCGCCTTTCCCACGCAAGCCCTGACCATAGACAAATTAAATTAGACAGTCAACTTAGGATCGTTTGACAGATTCGTTCTCCCAAGGCTAAAATCCACTCAAAAGCACGTCTGTGTTTTGACGTTTCATCAAGTGCCATTTTAGACATTTCGGTCGACATCACAAGGGTGCGGCCATTTTGTAGAAGCTCTGTGAACAATTTTTTGTTGTTAAGAGAATCAGAATCAGCCTGATCTACATCCAATCCAAGCGGAATACATTTAACTGCTTACCAACACTATCCAGCTTACTAAATAAAAATATCAGTTCAAGAAAAATCTGTCAATTCTTTGCGGCGATTTTCCCAAAAATTTTAAGTCATGATTTTAAATTTTTTTCCAAAAACACTAATTGGACAAACCATCAAATTAAATGTTTGTCCAGTTCTTAAAAAAAGCTTGAACTCATCTCCTTATCTCCAGGATTTAATTTTATCAAAAAAATTTGCATCCAAATGTGGTGGACCACCCGTCCCATGCCGCCATAAATACATGAAGAAGCCAAACCGTACCGAAGATTTCCTCTATCATCCATTATTTTGGGACAAAAACACTGCAGCTGCAATCGTTTTTTACTTATCCTACCTTTTGAGTACCAATGGAAAAGAGCTAACTAAAGGATCAGGTAAAGATAAAATGTAAGAAGCCGTCCACAACCACGCTTTTCTTGTTGGAGACGAATGAAACAAGCATGATGACAACCAGCAGGAAACAAGGAGCATTAAAAAGAAAACCGTCATAACTCAAATGAAAGTGATTTTTTAGTTGAACATAATCGATGTCCCTATCTTCCGGACATTCTTCAGATTCGCGCCGAATAGATAGAAAACATTTGAAAATGTTAGAAATTATGAAATTCGAATTTGTTTTGCTGAAAAATCAAATTTTGTTTTGAGTTATGATGGTTCAAAGAGCGAGGATGTGTTTGCCTCTCACGGGGCAGTGTCATTGCTCAGGTATCCTACAGGATGCCGGATTGAAAACTAATGAATTTTGGTGACATTGAACGAAAGGATTATTGCCTGATTGTGCAGTAAATTAAGGATGAATACAGACACGGTGGAGAAGAGCGGTATAATTAATTTATTGGATTCAGTCTCAATTATAATTGAGTTGTGGTCTCTTAATAATAAAGTCAATCAGGCGATTGCTTAGAAAGGAATTTTGATTGCATTGTAATTTAGGAATAATTGGGACTAAAGGGATTGCCAGAGAATATGCAAGTATGATCTAATTACAATATTCTCCTAACATTTCGGAATTTTGCTTGGAAGAGGATTAAATATTGAACCAGTTATTCATTAATCGGTCGAATGAAAATGAAAACTACAGCCTGTAGCTGGAGAATGCGTTTCTGTTTGACATAAATACGTAACCATTCTTCAGGAGTGTTTTTCACGGTAAGCATTATTCTTTATTCTACAACAGTGGAGCACAATGAATCCTTTATGAGATACAAGTACAGGCTACATTTATTGATTGTAGCTATCTTAGCCAAACCCCGCGGTTTTTAAAAGAAGGAACCGTCCTCAGTGCCATCCTAAGACCTTTTGGGACTCATTTCCATACGATAAGGGCAGGCTTGATGTGTGAATTCGAGTTAAATCCTTTGTCTGGGTATTCAACCTTTTTGAAGGAGACTAATGTGGTGCCTTTGATTGATTTGGAACCTTTTTGTAAAGGCTCTTGCCTTCTTGATGTATAGCAATGCAATACAATAAAGCCTGGATTTGCTTTTCCTTGCACTCTAGACTGACCAATAAGCAAACTCTTTCTTATACTTTTTTCCCTCTTCCAATTGACATACCGCCAGTGATCTTTGATCAACAAAAGGGTATTCATATCCTCTTTGCCATCTACAACTCAAACATGTTCTACAATCTTGAACAAGAAGGCACGCAAGCAGTGTTGTAGACCAAAAGCGAGGTTCCTTACCAACTCGATGCTTTCTGAGAGCAAAAATGCTGCGAGTATCTCGCTAACAACTCTTGAGAGCACACTTGGAAGTAAACACAGTCTTGAGAGTTACTAGTGAAGAGTTGACACATTTTGCTCTCGACATTCGAACTTGTCGAGAGTCACTCACTCACTTTGTATCGAGAGTCGATATGTCGAGAGTCAACCAGTGATGCCAGATTTTTTTTTGTAAAATTCCCCATTTTTGGGGATTTTTTCCTTAAATTTCCCCATTCAGTAAGCGTTTTTTCCCCATTATTTTCCCCATTTTAATTATTTTCTAACATACAATTAATGACTTCAAAAGGATAATTTAAAACAAAAACAATTTCATTTTCTTTTATTGAAACGAAAATAGTAATTAAAACATATGAAAATGCTACAATCCCTCTGGAGCGGATCATTTGATACCCTATCCCTTTCCTATACACTTAGCTTCTTCTTCCACCGTATATTGGTGCTTAAGCAACTTTTTTCAAATATCTTACAAAATGACTTCAAAATACGAATTTTCTCAATAACAGGACGTGGTAGTGGCCAGATTTAAAAAAATGTTCAACATATACTGTATTTTGTTCCTAAAAGGTGCTATTATTTTGATGAATTGTCGAAAATTAGTTTTTTGGACAAAAACGCCCCTAAAACGTGGGAGTGGCCGTATACTTTATGTGGAGTATATGTCGGGTAGAAAAATATCTACCTATGTGCTTAAAAAAGTTTTAATAAAAATACTGAAAAAAGTGAGTTTTTTTGAAAAGTACGTCCAGGGTATAAACACAATAGCAACGGAGAAACTTTCTGTATTTTGTGAATGACGGTGTTTTTTTTTGAATTTGAATGTGCAAATCTGCGCATTTGACAGTTGATTTCGATTCGGTTGAAGTCAGTGACATATGATATTGCAGGTTGTGTTCAACTTGAAATTTATTTAACATTCAACCGCTTGAGTTTCTTAAAAAAGTTAATTTCTCTTTCATTTTTAGTTGAAATCTTATTATTAGTGTGATGCTTTTTAATATGTATGTGAAATTAACATTTTGTGTGACATCGGTTTTTTCCCCATTTGAAGACCATTTTTCCCCATTTTCCCCATTGACTCAAAAATTCCCCAAAATGGGGAAATTTCCCCACATCTGGCATCGCTGGAGTCAACATATCCATACTTAAACTAGCTGCTACCTTTCGCTTGCGAGAATACACGTCACTTTCTCTGCTAATAACTAGCAAAAGAAATATTTCGAACTCGTGCTATTAAAATCTCACAGGTATTTCTCTCAAAGGGCCATCCAAGAGTAACTCTCATGAGTTTATCACCGAAAGAGCTCTCAAACACCCTAATGGAGTGCAATGGCAGAAAGGGTAGAGGCTTGTACATGGTGCGAACTGAACTGAACTGAACCCAGTCATGCTCATTGGACGTTGTACAGAATCTACTCGATAAATCAAAGTAGCCTCTAGCAACAATGAAAAAACAAGCAGGCTAAATAGAAAAATCAGTTCACAAAAAAAAAACTATCGAATCTTTGCGACGTTCTTCCAAATTTTAAGTAATGGTCATAAGAAAAAAATCAAACCTTGGGCAGACGATTGTCCTGACTGTTTGTCCTTTTCTTAGCGAAAGTTTAAACTTATCAACTCGTCACAAGTATCCACGTTTGCCAAAACTAAATGGATCAAGATGTGAGCTACCCGTATACAAGAAGGCGCCAGTCACTCCCAAATTTTGGGCCAGAAACACTGGATACTTGAAGTTAGTAACTGGTATTGCATCTATTGTCTACCTGTCCCACCTAATGTCTACTCATAAACAAGAAACAACTAAAGTTCCTGTTAGCTTCCTGTCCAGCGAATGAGAAATAAAATAAAACCAAAAAGGTAGTCTTGCATTTTTACTTACCAGGATTGCAGACACAGGCGATACCATTATTTGTCGACTGGCAATTAGCGTTCCGATCACATAGTGCAGGTGTATTCTGGCAGTTTTGCTCCTCGATGCAAAGATATCCATCGCCATAGTATCCTGCATCGCAAATGCACACAAACTGCGATGGATCGCTGAAAAGAAAAAAACGCAAAACGATATAGGTAAGAGTCAACATATGACAGTAATCAAACTCACCTTCGGGATGGTTCACAGCTGGCATGTACACCACAGGTATTCCTTACTCTACACGACGTCGGAATGCTCTTGCATGAACTCACTCCATCGCCAGTGTATCCCTCCATGCACTCACAATACTGTACCCTCTGTTTGGAGTCCCATTTGCACATGGCATTGTCAGCACAGAATGTCCCACCGCACATACCGGCCGGCACGCAAAAGTCCGACAAATCACGTTCATATCCTTGAATGCATTGGCACACGCCCTTGTCACAGTAGGCCGATTGACCACAGTCCGTGTCGGAACGGCACTCTGGTGCCAATTCGCAACGTAGTCCGTCGCCTTCGTAGCGTGGCTCACATTGACACTGCGACTTGCCGATTGATTCATTGTACTCACAAGTGGCATGAACATCACACAGGTCTGGATTCTGTAATAATTAAAGGAGTTAGCTGCGAAAAGCAATATTGGATATCGTTTATGTACCGTCGTGCAGGATTCATCAATCTGAGTGCATGTGAAGCCGTCACCAGAGTAACCTCGAGCACATATACAAATGTGACGCATTTCCTGTTCTGACCACACGCATGTTGCATTCTCATGGCAGGCATCATCAACGTCACAGGGGACTGTAAAGCCAAAAGGATTATTTATCAATAGAGAAAGGCAGAGAGAAGGAAATCGTTTAGATCCTTGCCTATATCGTTGACTTTTCCCAGTGAACTCGAACTAATCGACCGACAAATGTTATCCTCCTCCGACAAGTCATATCCATCGGGACATGAGCAATCGCCGAAGAAATCACAAGTAGGTTCAAGTTCTGGCTCTTCGCCTGACAAGAGGACACATTTACCATCTTCCCAGATCTCGAAGTCCAGGCGGCAGTTGTATTGACAGCTAAATCCATCACCGTTGTGCCCCTCGCGACATACACAGCGACCTTCAACGCAGTTGGCGTCCTTTGAACAGCGCTGTGGACGGAAAACTCTTAATTCGTGTATACAACTTGTAAACAGATACTCACATAACAATCACTCGGATTGTGTTCCGGTTGCTGCTTTTCAATGTCTTGCTCCGAATTGTTTTCTTCTTCCTCGGCTCTTCGCTCGTCTTCCCATCGCTCGTGTTGTCTCCTTTCCTCGTCACTTACCCTCCTTTCTTCTTCAGCTCTTCGCTCTTGTTCCCGTCTCCATACCTCATCTTCCCTTCTGGCGTCCTCCCCCCTTCGGGCTTCCTCCTCTCCTCTGGCTTCGTCCTCCTTTCTTCTGGCATCATCATCCCACCTAGAGTCCTCCTCCCTGCGAGCTTCCTCCTCTCTTCGGGCATCCTCCTCCCTTCGAGCCGTCTCCTCTCTTATGGCTTCCTCTGCTCTTCTATTATCATCTTCCCACCTTGCATCCTCCTCCCTCCTAGCTTCATCTTCCCTCCTCCTTTCCTCATCATCGTCATCCCTTCCCGTTGTAGACTCAACAATCTGATTGCCTCCAATGCGATCGCACTCGTGTCCATTGCCCACATATCCTTCCAAACATGTGCATGTATATCCACCGTCAGTGTTGCCGCACTCAGCATTATCATCGCAGATATGAATACCTGTCGTACACTCATCAATGTCCACGCAAACCTCGATATCATCGTCGACCAATTGTGCAATGAATCCACTACTGCACACGCAGCTGTACGAATCGTCTTCGGGAATGCAGAGGGTATTCTCCCCACAAGTAGCTGAACCATCTGTGCAAGGATTCGACTCAGGATCTACACCAATCTTGGCCAACAGACCAGTTCTCAGCGCTTGATCTTGTGCAAAGTACTCCAACGTGACCTTTGACACCTTCTCCAGGACAGTAGTTCCTGTGGGGTCAGTCTCCCCATCCAACAAGCACCGATCAAAGCTGATCGTCTGTTGCAAATCAAATCCAATGGCACTGTTCCGTGACGGAATCTCAATGCGACGCGAACCGACTGTCGACAGTGTATTTGGCGACGTGAAGACAAATTCCTCAATATAATCAGCCATGTGGAATTTGTCATCGTAGGCGATCTGTGGCACTCGACCGGAAATCTCAATTTTCACCGTCAATTGATCCCAATAGTTCAAGCCGTCAAACGTCTGATTGATTTGCAACACCTCGCCAGAATTGAAGATCAACTTGGAACTGTGTACAAGCTCACCGCCAGTTAATTGATAACCATTTAGTCCCTGCGCAGACTTTGGTCTAGCAAAGAGCCAGCCAATTGAGCTGGCAATCGGTAGAGCTAGCTTCAATTGTGCACCCAGCTCTGAGGTAATTGGATTAACAGCCGTGTAACTACGTCCATCTTGCATAACGATATAAGATTGCAACTTAGCAGAGCTATCAATTGGTCTATTATTGATCGTTCCACTAATTGATCCAGACACTCTAATTGGAACTGTGTTCTTGATGCATGACTCGCCGTTGCCATAGTATCCCTCCGCGCACCGACAACAGAATCCAAATGACTTGTCCACACACGTCGCCGTTGAGTGACATCTTCTGTGATGGTCTTCGGCACAAGTCAATGGCTCTGGAGATTCGGTAATGGTTTCTTCATTTTCAGGCTCCTGAACATTTCCATTGAAGTCCAACAGACCCACACGATACAGGAAGACTCCATTGACACCAACATTAGATGCCTCACTAAAGTACCTAGCCTTTGGAAGGATTATGAAATTTTAGATATTTCTAACACAAAATTTAAATCTCCTACATTGTCAGTTCCGGATCCATCGATGTTGAAGAACCGTCCATCTTCAGAGATGAAGCCAGCTTGAGCTCGAATATCGGGTAGTCCTAGTTCCCCCGTGTCTGCCTGCAGCCAATTGATGCCGCCTGCTGGATAGATCAATTGCACATAGGTCTGATCCTCATTCGATATAATGGCAGCCTAAAAACAAAAAAACAGTAGAGATAGCCCAGAGCTAGGTTCAAATGTAAAGACAAACCTGGAAAGTGTTCAGTTTATCTGTTTTGCCTTCAAAGTATCCGACATTCTCCCAAGTTGCAATATACAAAGCGGTAGCTTGAAAGTCAAACTCTTCAGGAAAGGAGTACCTAATCAGACCCGAAGCCTTGTCGAGTTTATCGGCATTTTGGGACTTGAATAAACTGATGATCGTTGAATCGTTGGCAGCAGATGTATCCACATTTGAATAGAATGCTGCTATTGATGGATATTCCAAGGGGAATGGTTGATTTAAGTATTCAGGGAATTCAGTCACAAAAGTCAGAATTCCATTTGTATTTATCTGAAATATAAAGAAAATTAATTATAGAAATGTGGACTAATGGATAATTGTTAGCTTGATATCATTGATGTGTGCTTTGAGCACAGATTCTGAGCAAAAAACAAAAACTCAGCTGGCAATCCCAGCTTATGAACTATAATGCTTGCAAAGCTGAATACCTGGAATAGAAGAGGACTTGCACTAGAATTTATCCCTTCTTCTTGACCCACTTTTGTCGCTTTTATACTTAAAATGGGTAAGGATGACTTCACTTTTGCAAAGAAATTCAAATCCATAAGTCTCTAACAGACCCCCTATCGCACGAGCTACAAACTTACTAGTGACGAACAACCTCTAAGACTAATGTCCAAAATCTGATCCCTAAAGTTAAGTGTGTGCTTGATAGTAAACAATTCCTTGGGGGCTTTAGTTTCTACAGAGAGATTGCTAGATGCAATGGCGTGGACACACGTCAATGCGGTTTAAGCCATTGTTAGCCGTGTTTTATTGGAAAATGTATGGCTAGTTAAGGAACTATTTACACACAAAGCAACAACAAAACGGAAAGTGAAGATAATCTAGTCAGTAACCAAAAGTGAACATAAAATAGAGAGAAAATGAATTCATAGATGGCGTTGATTTCAATTCTAGACAAAGGCTAGGTACTTTAGTAAAGCATTTAATATTGGTGTCAAAGGAGCAGATGTCATAAAGATTTGATGGTACTCGTAGGTTCATACCTATGCGAATGTGCAAGCGTCTTACAACGAAAAAGATGATCATGACGATCATGAGGTGAGGTGCTTTGGTGCTTTAGGTTTATTCGGGTTAGATCGCAAGACAGCTCCCCTAGAAGAATTCTTTAGACCCCGAACTTTCTGTAAATTTTCTTGCATCCTCGGTCTGATCACTTAGACTTGAGCGAAATCTCTTTTGTGTAGCTTATGGAGAGGGTAACGATACTGTGACTACCCTGCCTTTGCTCGTAAAGGTTGCTATGAAGCACCATCTCCGGTTCCTTCAAAACCTATAGATCTATGCTTTCTAAACTCAGTCACGACAAAGAATTATTTGACTTTTAGCTGAGCCCCAAGTCACTTGGGGATTACAGGAATTAGATCAATGAGACGAGGTTCAAAAGAGAAATTCTTAGGACGCCAATAAATTCTTTACTGCTGCAGAGTAGCCCAAAGTTTATAATTGCATACTCCCTTACCTTCTGGCATTTGTTTCTGTGGCTACTTCAGAGAACTGGTCGAATAGCGTGTCTTCCAGTGTTATACTTTGACTTCCGTGATGACACCTATTATGGTATTGATCAAGGAACTCTTTTGCCTGACAGTGGAGACGTTTGTGACCAAGCTTTGCTGTCTACAAATGAGGCAGACCGATAACAGGCTGTTGGGTAAGGTAAAAATAAATATATATTATTCTATAGCCAGCACTGAGTCTTTAAGAACTACCGTATCCCTGTTAAGTGTCGCATATAAGATCCTATCCAACGTATTGAGACGTGGATGTAGTCCAAAAGCCAAGATACACCGAGCACAAAGCCTCAGCCAAGATGATCTTTGAATGAAAGCCCCTAGGTTCGAGACGGAGAAGAAGAACAAACCTCTAATACAAAGACCAAGTTGTCGTGGATGCTAGAAAACTTGGTCTTCGCAATTGGAAGCAGCGAAGCCGCAGAGGACGGAAGACAGCCGTGTCTCAGGCAGAGATTCTACAAGGTTCGGGTTCCACCTATAGGATTGATGTGGTGTCTGTCTGTTAGTCTTTCACTGCATTTAATACCTTTGCTATCTATCATAAGTTTGCGTTGTGTGCGTGCCCAAGATATTGGTAATTTTCAAATGACCTTTTGTTAAGTTTTAGAAATACCAATTTGCATCAAGTCAAACAAACGATTCTGAAATAAGCCACATGGCTGCTAGTCCACACCTAGCACACTCGCTTGAGTTGAACAATCTGCTACATCAACTAAAACAACGCCAACACTTACCACCTGGTCGTAAGTCCTTCGACACCTTTCAATGTTTTTTTTTCTCTTTAAACTGGGAAAAAATAATCTTTTTTCTCACATTATGCTAGCCCCAATTATGTTTGTGTACATCATCAGATATGCTCTTCGCAAATAAACATCTTATCGGTAAGGAGTAAACATAAAATCCTAAAAACTAATAAACGATCTTAAGATGTTTACAATGTGTGCACGCTGTGTCTATGACCCATTGACAGCTTAAATGATTTGAAAAATTTAAACAATTTCGTAAAAGTGTGGCTGCCAAAATACCAGAGACACCTAAGCACCAAAATAAAATTGTAAATAGTATATTGCATCACGTCGTACTTAGTGTAGGTACTGATTTGTATGACATTAGTTTCACTTAATTGGACAGTTGCCCAAATAAACATTGACCAGACAAAAAAGTGAATGCGGATTCTAACGTTCGAGTGACATCTTATTATATTTATGATGCCTCATTGACGATTAAGAGATTTGTCTGCCGGAAAATGTTGGCAACATGTCAAGTGGCTTGTAGTGTTTTCATTTTTATAGGGTAGATTAGTTTTTTTAATTTGTTGTAGCAATAAAAAATGGATCATTATGTGAAATGCGTAAATAAATCAGGCGCGGGCAGTAACAACACCTGCGCGGCCTAATTTAAGACTTTTTCGCGCGACACGTTTTTTTAATTCGGCCAAAAGTACAAGTGATTTATGTTTGCGTTAGCATTGGAATAAGCACGTAGTCCTGGTCGTTTATATTTTTATTGTATACTTGACGGTTTCTATGACCAGCATTCAAAAGATGGAAAGCGTCATTTATTCAACAAGAGGTGTCATTTTAAATTACTAGAAAAATGCAGAATTTTACGAGAAAAATTATGAGACTTTTATTTTCGTCCAAAGTATAATCTTTAAGGTTTATAATAGGTCCATTCGTGTACCCTCCGAAAGCAGCGAAATAGTACGAAAATTTAAGATTTTTTAGGAAAAGCTGTTCGCGTACGGAGATTTTTCGTAGTTTTTCGCAGAAGGGAGCGCTCACGAGGGAGTAAGAAATTTCCCAATGCTACGAATTTTAGTCCAAGAAATTTCTCTGGGCTGGCTTATGAAAACTGTCAAAGCTGTCAAACCAGTGTTTTTCCAACTTTTTCTTGTGGAACCCGTTCGTTTACTTTTTCGTAGTTTCAGCTACGAATTTAAGTGCAAAAAGTACGCGAACGGACCTTTTCGATATCTGTCAAAATTTGACTTCGATTCTGGCTGCAAATTATCATTCTTTTGACGTAATTTTCCATTCTTATAACTTGCTTCATATAGCCCACTGACACCAAGGCAACCAGCCCAAAAACCGCACCCAACTGTCACTCATTTGGGGTGGATATTCTGCTCCACTCTTGGATTTTCGAAGCCCCACATGTGAAAATTTAACTTGATTGGAAGATGATTCCAAGACAATTGGAAATGAGCCTCATCACTCGGAATAATTTTGAGTAAAACTTAACCGTTTTTGTAGCCAACTTTTGCTAATTTTAAATGGACATTTGGATGTTTTTTTTATTGTATGACAAACCGTGGAGTTTTTACTTTAGATTTAGTACATAATATTAGTACTTTTTCTAAAAACTTTGAATTTTTCAATTGTTTTAAAATGCCAGCTCTTGTTGGGTGACTCTTTCGAGTTCTTTACGAGCGCAGAATGTCCTAGACATAATCCCAGAAATAATCGATAAGGTTCATGGCATTTGTTTTAGAGGTGGCGCCAGCATATGTATCAAAGGATATATGTAAGTTGGTACTTTAATCACCCTCTGGTGGCTGAGGTGTTAACATATCGTTGTATCCGCGTGGGCTGATTTCGCTGTATGTAATCCTTTGCGAATTGTTTTGATTGATTTCTGTCTAAAATCCTGCCCAAGTCTCTACGCTGTTCTCCTAACTGTCTAAAAACCGCCTGCCTTTTTTTCATGCCTGCTTTGTTGTTTCTTCTTCTTCTGTCTGGACATTCGGGGCTAAACCGTAAGACATCCTATCCAAATCTGTACAGGTACTTCCAACATACTGAATTGAGTCGAACAACCTCTGGGTTTGTGACTTCTCGAAACATCGATTCTTAGTACAAGAATGTTAGTCCACCTTCCTTTTGTGTTACTGTCTCATTTGTTCTGCCATGCCAATGGTGTTGGCATTTGTTTCTTCTTCTATTATTGCTCTTGTGCATCTTGTTGCCCCTTTTATATTTTTATAGCATGCTAACCTGGCTCAATCAGTTCCTCCAATATTTGGAAGGCTTCTTTAGAAGGAAGGATTTCTTACTCATGACTTCTACATGGCTCACTGTTCAGCATGTTGTCTAGCATCACTCCAACGTGTTTTATGACGTTTCTGGGCTTGATTTTGCTGAATATTGAAATATTCCAGAACATTTGACTGGGTACAAGGACTGCCTTCCTTTTGTAGTCAGCTAGTCCCAGCCAATTTTTAAGGCTGGATATTGCTTCATGCATTCATTCGTTCATTGAATCATTCATTCTTTCATGTACTCACCATAATTGAGCTAGGGCTCTGGACGCTGCTGTACGTAGTCGAACGAATGCACACAATTAGTACTCTGCACCCATAATGACTTTACCCTCAGTTTCGTTGAAGTTTTTTTCCACTTTTACTCCATACGCTGAGAGTGGCTATATCGTGTGCAACGATATGACATACGGTCACGGTTCCTTAGTGTAGTTATGGATTATGATCATGACAACGCGTTGGGTTATGACATTAGCCATCGCACGTTTAATGCAATTGCGGTTGTGCCTTTACAAAGAACTTCAATGTGCTGATTCTGCTAATGTAAAAAGCATTTATGAAAACACTTTAAAAAGTTGCAGCAAAATAATGGTTTCATATGACCACTATTGTAACAGAACCATAAAAGCTTTTCCCTTCGATTCGTTAAATGTTCGTTCACTTTTGCTCACTTACGTTGGGCAGCACTACTTAAGGATTCGACTCCACTGAATCAAACTTAACGTAGAAATTTGACATTAGCTTCCGATAGCTTCCGAACAGTTTGAAAGATTTAGACAAAGTGGCAATCATCCTCCCACCTTTACCACTCCCCCTTTTCAT
This sequence comes from Chalcosyrphus nemorum, assembly GCA_949716465.1. Lineage (NCBI taxonomy): Eukaryota > Metazoa > Arthropoda > Insecta > Diptera > Syrphidae > Chalcosyrphus > Chalcosyrphus nemorum. The sequence goes on along the minus strand of OX454332.1, from coordinate 77,889,666 downwards.
ACGTTTTCAGTTTCATTTGGATCAAATAAATTCGCAAAGATTCAACGTGTGTCTGGTGGCAAGACTCAAAGGCAAAAACAACAAAACAAAAACAAAAAGAAAAACGAAAGCAAAATTTTATCGATAATCCGGCCGAGAGGTCAAAACGCGGTTATCAATGAGTTTCACTCTCGGCTACATATGCAAATATTTTGTTTAATTCATTTTACTTGTTTCGTATATTTTGTTTGTGTAAAAATAGTATTTGACATTTAATCATCAATTTTATAGCATTCAGTGCTTCGCCCTATACGCTCATACCGCATGGATACTATAGTTTAAGAAGCCGGCAAGTGCTAACTGCCATGGGAACGAGATGGAGATCATCCATTCTATAGATAGATTTATCGATTCGATGTTATTTTGTTGTTTTAACTTTACAATACCAAACAGTTGTCTGTATTTGTGTAATTAAAATTGATATGCACAACGTACTTAAGTCCGGATTAGAGGAATGCAATGAAATGTTGTCTGTATGCCCATGGGAGACTGCGTGTGAAACGACACAGCTGGAGGAAATTATGAATGGGTTGGGGAGGAGGAAGAAGGCAACGAGTTCCCTAAGGAGCGGCTGGCATCACTTAGGAGATGTTGAGTTGTTGATGTTGTTGACTGTTAATTGAAGGCACATTTTAATCTTTCTGCGGGAAAGAATAGGATTGTGCTTTTATTGAAATGAATTAATCGGGGAACATCAAAGATGGGAAATGACCGGAATACGAGGAGGCGACATATTTGATGGCATGCATGAGTGCGTGTGTGGGGCATTGAGTGCTCCTTGGAAAGGAATTTAGACCAAGCGATGCCCTCTATGTGACCCAATGCGATGAAGACAATTTAAATGCAATGACTTAGCATTTGTGTGGAATAACAATGCCTGTATTGATGATGACAGGATTGAGGCGCTCAAGCTTGGATTGAACTAGATTTCTCTGGAACACTTAGGAAGCTACTCATGTGATGTTTCGTAGAAAGGGATGTAAGACATGTCCTTTTCGATCGAGCTAGCATATCAAGAATAAGAAAAATCGCTTGAATATTCATTCTCTGTGGGTGGTGCCTAAGCTAAAGGGGGAAATTTTAAGTGATTTTTGCATTCATTTGTAGTTTACAGTATTTTTTCGCATTTGTATTGGAATGCAAAAAGTGCGAGGGTTTTGGAGTGCTGTCTCAGGGTTGTTATGTTTCTCTGCTCAAGGCGGAATTGTGACATTTCCTTTGATGTTGTGGAATGTTTTTTTATTTCTTAAATCTCTTGGGTCTTTCTTCCAAGGCATTGCAAGCCTTTCACCGTGGGTTCCTTCAAGACTACCAACTACCTCATAATGGTGTTCAGTTGACGATCTATCCTGTTTTTGTGAACAATATTTAGTCAAATTAGGGCTCCATATTATACAGTTGAATGAACCAGCGAGGGGAAAAAGGTGCCTACTAGTTTTTAAATAACGTTGCTCCATGTCTTTATTCTTTCGAAGATTTTGTTGGCTTCTATGTAGGTACGTCTAAGGAGACACCAAAGTAGCAATATGGGATCGTTTAGATATGTCGAATTAGTTTCAAATTGAGTATGGTGTGAGGCACGGTTGCAGTGCCTTTTAACGCTCTGCTTCAAAGAAGTTGTTGATTTGTTACAATCATCACCCTGGATAAAGACTGCGTTCTATGCCACAAACTGGAGTAACCTTTTACGAGCACAAACCGACAAGACTACCTATAGAATTTTAGAACTATAATACGTCACTACGACTCCGACGACGGGGTAGATCAGTATAACCTCACAGGCGGTGTCCTCCAGGGCTACTAGGTCCATTAACGTGAAATCTGACGATGTCTCAGACTTCGATTCCAAATGAAATCATAGGGATGATAGAGGACTACAAGCAAGCATGGGTCTACGACTAGCAGAATAAAAGACGGAGGTAGTAATCATCAGCCACTAGCGAGTCATGGAGACTGTAAGAATAGCCATGGGCGATCACGTTGAAGCTTTAAAACCAGAGCATTACTATATGTAGGTGCAAGGTTAATATTTGTGCCACATGCAGCGTAGAAAGCAGCAAGGACAACGAATGCCATGGATTAGGAACCCTAACCAGGAGAAAAGACGAAATCAGACAGTAGAAAGCCAGAGGTAGTTTACAGAAACGTCTTGAGAGTATGCAGCGCTTGGCTGTAATGGTACCAATCGCCCTCTGTGCTAGAATTCGAGAGGAAAGGATATAAGTATTATGCCTGAAGGACCACTTAAAACAAGCCTCCAAAGTTGACATTGTAGATAGGACTCTTCTAACAGAGGTAGATGGACGCAAGCATTGACTTCCAATTTAGACCTTTGGATTAATAGGAATAAATTGCTTAACTTCTATTTGACGCAAATGCTTACTGGGCATGGATGTCTCTACCTTCAGAAATTTAGGCCCAGAAGCAGTTGAAAACGCCCACGATATCATGAAGACCGTAACCTGCTGGCACACAGACTGGGTGCGGATGAACATCAAAGAACATCATCAATCAGATGCTAGGCACGCTCGTGTACAAAAGAACCTTGGGCGCCGTGGTTTAGTGGTTAATGTGTTGAACATATGCGTCTGGGGTCCAAGCTCGAATCCCAGGGAATATGATCAACTTTTTTCATGGCCATAAGTACATTGTCATGAAAGCTTCTAAAAATAAGTGTTCCGTCTCTCCTTTTAAGGTCCGGAACACTAAAAACACATAATCCCACAAACTATTGTCATTTTTAACATAATATTCACAAAACCCAACAGATCTGTATCTCGCTAAAGGTTACTGCCCTCCAGAGCGCGATAAAAAACATTAAGAACTCCAAGAATAAATTTCGAAAACTATTTGCACGTTCCCTTTTGCTCTAGCGCCCAGATCAATATGTGCATTCAAACAATAAACAATTAGATGATAAGGACTTTGATCCTATTACAAGCAGAAGTAGCACAAATCAATAATATGCTCCCAATAGATAGCACTTGTCTCCCTTTGTTCTGGACAAGCACCCGCTCTCCGTTTTGTACCTTAACCCCATGCAAAAGTGAAAGTAATTTTAAATAAAAATAGCCACCCGACTTACATAGATATGATCATATTTCTCGCTGTAAAAGTGTATCGGTGTCTCCAATTGCATAAAACTGGACTCACTATCGCCATGCCTTAGCACTTGTATTAACGACTCATCACTATGCCTGTACAACTGATTGAAGTTCGAACTATCCAAATAGTGTTGGTGCTGAGCGCAGGCTATATCCGTAATCACCAGCGCAATCGCCACCACGCACAAATATTGTGCAAATCTAACGAAACGAGTCATGTTGTTTCACTTAACGCGGCGTGTTCATCAGTAGGACAACGAAATGGCCACTAAAATTTTTATTTTATTTTATATTTTTGTAACTTTTTTTTTTTTTTGTATCATCAAATAAATCACAGATATTCTGTACGTCACGGACCACACGCACGTCAAAAAACTCTTCTTTTTTAAAACATTTTTTTTTTTAATTTATTTTTTATTACAGCATTCGTGTATGGTTTATACAAAAGATATAAATTTTAAAAAAGAAATAAGTTAAGAGATTTTTTTTTTTTTTTGTAAAAATAACTCCGAGAAGAAGACCGTGTTTCTAAAGCACAGATATAGCACTAAGGAACTAGCGCACAAAAATTACACTTAGGCGAGGACCACTCGGAAATTCTAACACACCACAAGCAAAAAAATTGTGTGTGCGATCGGTATCCCTACACTCCGTCAACTGATTTAAATATAACCAAAGTGGATCTTCTTATTCTATGTATAGAAACGGGCGCTGGAGGAAGCATTTTTCTCAACTTGAGTAAAGTATCTGTCGCTCGCACGCTCATTAACATCATCATTATCATCATCATCGACTCTCTGTCTTAGCTAATGCTGTGCGCCAAACAGTGTGGTTGACAAGGCAAAGGACGAGCGATATATTTATGTAAGGGAAAATTATATTTCAAAACTGAAACAGATCATATTTACAAAAATGTCCAAACTAGGTCATGACGGGATGACAAGAGGAGTACAAGCACTTTCTCATATCAGACGCTCTGGGGCGTCTACCTGGAACCACATACACAGTAGTCCAACGTACTAAACACTAAGCCACGGTATGCACAAAATACTGGGTGCTAGTAAAATGTTGGATCAGCTTTTTGTCCTTGGGCAAGAAAAACCAAAATTATAAAGAAAATTTTCGGTCGGTCCCAAATAGTTCTTTTTATTGCTCTCATCCTCTTTCTAACTTCCAGATTCTTCAAATGTACACTTAAATGGACGATTCCTCTTTCAATAACACAAAACTTACTTACGTTATTCCACTGAGTTCCAAAGTATATTCTTATAATTGGTTCAATAATAATAATTGGGTAGATCTTACGAATACCTACTTCCTACGACATCGATCAATTTGGCGAAGACACCAACTAAATATTAAAAAACTCTACATTCAGCGGCACCTGTTGGTGTAGAATCAAAACAAACTAAGTCAGCACATCTCCTACTGGGGAGAAAAACAAGAGTTCATGACAACAGGTCCTGTTTACGTATGAAATTAGCCTTTACTAGCTTCTACTGGCTAGCAAGTTTCCAAAAAAACATGGTTGGCTAGTAGGCCGTTAAAAGCAATTACTAATATCATTGCGGCTGTCAATTTTGCTTCGAAGGATATTACTTTCGGCATTGAAAATATTGAAAAACAAAAAGGTGGGTCATCAACTATCGGAAAGGGGAGGTTCCTTCCACTATTTAGGTACAAATATAGGCGGAGCACTTTAGTCCAAGGAAATATGTATCGGCTTCCATTGCACTGAATAAAGTTCGATAGCAAGAGCAAATGAGAAACAGAAAAGTATAAGTGTCTAGGTATAACTCTAGTAAAGCGCTGTCCACAAGATAAGTTCTCTGTCCTCTCTTGTGGTCACCATCAATCCCATCCGATCTACAGAAATAAGGCTTTATCGCCTGTGGTTATACTGATGACCTGAGGCTTATACCACAAAACGACAAGTGCTACAATTACAAGTGAAATTTGACAACATTCTTAGTATAGTAAGACCCATTCTTCAACTTTTGGACCCTAAAAAAGTTCACGGAGTCTGAATTAGAGACGATACGTTAGATCCAATATCAAAGACTTAATACCAAAGGGAACAAGTTTAAAACTCTGATGACAGGATGAAGTCCACGCCAGTTATAGGCTTTCGTATGAATACTGTTTCTTCAGATATCAATTTAAGCCGTGTTTTTTTCGAAAGTGTATAGCCACTTTCCACACAAAGCAAAAACAAAAACGAAAAGTGAACATAAATTACTCAGTAACAAGAAGTGTGGAGAAAGTCGAATCATAGATGGCGTAGACTAAAAAGACTAAAATCGTAGACAACAACCCTTAATTGTTTTACGCTGACAGTACGATTTATTCATTAATAGTTGTTGTCTACAATAAAGTTTATGCCATCTATGATTCGAATGTCATTTTGAAGATAAAAATGAGAAGTGAGTATGGACGTTTCGAAAAAAACACCGCTTTAATAAGCCAGCCTGTCAATACATATCCAAGACTGAGGATATTTACGGTCACTAAAATTCAACATAAAACTGATTGCATGATTTTCGTGACACTGTAAGGACACTTTAATATCCCTTTCAAGTTAAAGTAAGTAGGTGTTTCAGTATCTTTTAACACACACTGTGAATATCCTTTCTCTAAAATCTGAGGCAAGAACATTGGGTGACGATTAGCTGACAATCGCTTTGGCATATCCGGCAGCTAAAAACACTTAAGTCGACTTTATTCCTTAGAAGTACACCGCCCCCAGTATTCCAAATGATTTGACGTACAAAAGTTGTACCAAGTGTCCCATCATTATCAACTTAATCGCATCCCTTTAAAGCAGCCCACTTCAAAGTAAAGATCATTAACATGATCGTATTTTACGGGGACAATACTACTGACAGCCTAAGATGGTTCTGTTCTTCTTTTTTTTCCTTCTGTACGAGAGTGAGTTCCTTAAATGCACATATGTTGCACTTTCGACTGGCATCTGGGTAACTCCTGTCTTTATTTTCGTTAGTTTCGTTTTTGTTGTTGTTTCATGGCTTCCGATAGTTTTATTCTATTTTCGAAATGCACGGGGAATTTATCATCTTCAACTGAACAGAACACGGACATGGTTATAAATACACCCAGCACAGAAGGAGATTTCGACAGCGGCATCACTTTTGGAAAAAAGGCGCATCCGTGACGTACAACGCTCTGGTCGTGTTTTCGAAAAAAAAAATTCCTCCAACACGAGTGCGTTATGATGGATTAGTTTTTTGAGTTCGACTACCTAAGTACAGACTTGAAATACAGACTGAGATCCAAGACGAGTAGTTACTATGGGAAATTTATTTTCAGAGAAAACGCTTGTTTGGACTTGAAATATTTAGGTAGCTCTCATTTGCATGTACGAGATCGATTGAACACGTGCCACACTTAAAGTGATGGACAGATATTTGTTTTTTATTGGATTGGGCATTTAAAAATAGCATAGGGAATACACAGTGTGTTGTTGTAGCTCTCAGGATTTACATTCTCTAGTTGGAATGATTTATTCCATTTTAATTTCGTTGGCTTGTTGTGTGGTGCTATATTGATGCAATAGTTTACACTTTGGAGCATTTAGAACTGCTAAACAGATAGAACATAAAACATTTAGGACGGACGATGTCTTTTTTTATGATCTCATACTGTTTCCGGTTGAATGAATTAATTGAGAACAAGCACAACAAATTTGTTATTCTGGCGGGCACATAAAAACTCAAATGAATAACATGAGTATGATTTGTATTTTATAATTTCTCAGAAGTCTACTACTAGCAAGCAATATTTGTCCCACAGGAGTAGGTTCTTGGACCTCTTTTACGAAATATTATATATAATGGAGTTCTGGAACTAACACTGCCATAAGGAGTTAAGGTACTTTGTCCTAAATGATCCAATGTATCTAGATTGGATAAGATAGAGTCCAATACTTTCCTTTTTAACCAACCAGAAAGACCCCGGCAGTCAAGGAGTTGATTCGGCCCCAAGACGAGTATCTAACTCTTACAGGAAGTAAGAAGTGAAGTGAGAATGTAAGCTCTGAAAATGGTACCAAAAATGCGGCCATTGCAATCTACTAATGCAAGAAGGGCCACAGTTGGGAGTCCCTTCAAAACTGGATCACTTAGCTGTCTTGGTGTTCCATGATATCCGTGGCTTAATGGTGAGTTCGTTGGACAACTGTGCATGGGGTTCACGACATTTTTTTCCTCAAAAAATCCTTCTGCAACATGTACACTTTGGCTTCAAAGCAACTCAGATGAACAGGATGAGAACGAGTTGTAAGTCATTTGGAAATGTGTATAGAAATTATCTTGCTTGGGTTACATCTCTGCACCCGGAGAGAAGAAGAGCACTCATTAGAGACATATCCCCTTTCTCTGGTACAGCCGTGTTTTTTTATAAGCACTTCATTTGGACAATCCGCAGCAGGGTATCGGCAGCTGAATTTTAGTAGGTAATACTTTGCCGTTAAAAGCTCACCTGATCTCTTAATCTATTACAAGAATTTAGGTGATCGTGAATCCTGTATGGTGAGTGAAAAATATGCAGATTTCAACTGCATTTTCAGCTTTGATCGGAAAAGTTTTAAAATTTTTAACTCTTCTTTTGTGAGAAAAAATAAAACAACAAAGAACCGATTTTAGTCAAATTTACTCTCAACTACTTCATACATTTTTGCAAAAACTCCCTGGCATGGTCACACTGCGCAGAATCATTCCACTTGTCCTCGGGACAGCGCAGTATCAACTCATTAGAAACGCACTCCATTACAAGTCCAGCGTATGGCTTACAGCCGGCTTTCTTCAAGCGCTTCTTCAACGACAATACCTCTTCAGTTTGCAGCATATCTCTAGCTAATAGTCAAATTTTGAATTCATGTCCTTTTTTTTTGTAAGAATTCCCTCTTAAACTCACCATGCTTTTCACACTTTTTAAAAGTCGACAACATCAACTTGGCATCATTCTCATCTCCATAGTTGTCATTCAAATGATTCTTAATAATTCTTAGATCCAAAGAAGTTTCATCTTTCAGATACTCTGTCTCATTATAGGTACACTCAGCAATGCACTAGAAACAAAGAAATTTTTTGTCTAAACACAGCCAGGACGAATATTATAGCCTTGATGTCGTACAAAGTGAAAAACCATTTCCTCTCTTCTGCTTTGTGGGAAATCCAATTTGTCCGACCATTCCGAAAGGCAATCCATGAACTCCAAGTCCTCTTCGTAAACTTCACAACAAAAGTCTTGCTGTTGTTGCGTTTAGAAAATCACTGTTTTAATGGTATACATTGTTGATGTGGTAAAAGTTTTTTTTCTACTCACAATAGTTGGCCTGTGGAGCTCACAGTCATCCTTTGCGAACACCTCCTCGACGCCGGTGAACTGGGGGATAGAAAAAGTTTCAATTTTTTGATTGAAATGCAATATGAATTCGAGAAGAAAGTTATTACCACAAAAACGAGGAGAATAACCACCGCCAGTAGGGGGAACTTGAAGCTGGCCATGATCTTGTGAATAACTAAAATGCGTAGATTTGGTGAAGCAGCCTTTATAGTCAAATTAAATGATCCAAAGCGAATGGCTTAATGAGAAGCACTAATGTGCATGGTGATTTGGGTCATTAAAAATAAATGAATCAATTAGTTTGTGTGCTTGTGACCCTAAAGTTTAGAGTTTAGTGCTTGTTTTCGATTTGGAAAATTTTCAAAAATGTTGACCCCTCTTTGAGGTTTACTTACACTCCTGCGCGTCATGTTCTTCGAACTTCTGCAATGCGTTTCAATTAGTACGATATTTTGGCATCGAGCCTCCAGGAGGACGCTTTGACGGAGAACATGCTGGGAGTCGATGTCACACATGATGTTCGTTACGATCGTAATGTCCATAGCTTCGGTTCGGCTTGTATTGTCACACTTTGTTTGCATCTACTTCTACATTGCAGCCCATCAAATGAAGATCCATTATCCGAAGTGAAAGTTGGCAAATCGCCAGCGTAGTTGTTTAAGGTAAGATGTTATAGTCCAACGAATTTCATAGTTTCCTTCGGAGTACATCACTGCTACCACCAAGACGAATCCTCTTTGGACTGGCGGGTAAATATGTAGCCATTAGTCTTGATAATAAGTAGCTATAAGGTTTTCTGAGATACTTACTTACTTAAAGGGCTCCCGACCCTTGTAGGGTCCATGCCTGAGACATAGTTGCCTTCCATCCTCTGCAGTCCCGAGCACGCTGTTTCCAGTTGTGAAGACCAAGTTTTCTGGCATCCGCGACAGCTTGGTCTTTGTACCGGAGGTTCGGTCTTCTTCGCCGCCGCGAGCCTAGGGGCTGGGACTCGAAGATCCTCTTGGCCGGAGCATTGTTGTCCATTCGCTCGATGTGGCCGAGCCAATGTAGTCTGCGTATCTTGGCTTTTTGGACTACATCCATATCCTGGTACAGCTCATAGAGTTCGCGGTTGTACCTTCTCCTCCATTCGCCCTCCTCGCATAGGGGACCTAATATCCGACGGAGTATTTTACGCTCGAAGGTGCCCAATATTTCCTCAGCTTTTTTACTTATCGTCCAGCACTCGACTCCATACAGCAGGACTGGTAAGATAAGCGTTCTGTAGAGCATTAATTTGGTCCGTCGAGTTAGGAGTTTTGTTTGAAGAGTTGTTTCCAAATTGCACAGAGCATCGCGTGTTTTCCAGCGTTACGCGACACATCTGGATAAGTTTTGTCGGTATCCCGAATTGGGCCATCGCCTGGTAGAGCTCAAGACGATGAATGCTGTCAAAGTCGATGAAAAGGTGGTGGGTTTCGAATTCGTTGGTCTTTTATAGGATTTGTCTGAGTGTGAAAATTTGGTCAATTGTCAATCTGCCCGGCCGGAAGCCGCACTGGTACGTGCCGATTAGTGTGTTGCAGAAAGGTTTTAGACGTTCACACAATACGCTGGATAGGATCTTATGTGCGACATTTAACAGGGATATGCCTCGGTAGTTCTTACAAGACATAGGATGGCCTTTTTTGAAGATGGGGCATTTTCTGAGATGGCGCTCTCAAACTTATTCGAATTTAAGATCATATCGCCATCGTCTAAATGGTTTAGCGGTTTAACACTGAAGCAAAATATTCTCTTCATCTAGTAAACTCATTCTTATCAGAAGGTTGCCATCGAGATTTTTCACCGAGAGTTGCTTAGAGTTCCGATTACCAATGACCTCTTTGATGATGAAGTCACTACTCTGCACTTCTTCTTATTGGCACAGTATTGGAACTCTTGCTCGTTTCTCTCAGGTGCTGCAATATGAGCCTTAATTGCTGTGCGATCATCGATATGTCTTTAATTGTATTCCGAAAGCCATGAAAGATGGTCCATCGATGGTAGATAAGCATTATCCGCTTCTACACAGCTGTAAGTAAAGTTCAATGCCCACAGTATCCATTTAAGGACATCTAATAGGGAACCAATAGTACTGCATCTGTGTCATTATCCTTCTTTCTCTACTCGATCTGTTCTATACATGACAGAAGCATGCATTATATTCGACTGCGACGCAGAAATTATTAAAAACTTATAAAAAAAAAAAGAAAAAAAAAATTTCCCATACCGGGAATCGAACCCGGGCCTCCTGGGTGAGAGCCAGGTATCCTAACCACTAGACAATATGGGACTTGTGTTTCTGGTATCAAAATATTTATATAAAATTTTTATAGCAAATATTTTCGTCTATTTCAGTTCATTCAGCTTATCATCATAATGACCATAGATAGCAGCACTGACGAAGTTGATTACCCATGACACGTTTGCAGCACAAGCAGTTGGTTTAGAACTGAGCTATTATAGCACGTAATAAATTAACCACCTTCAACCGTTGGCAGCGTCATCTAGTAACACACACACTTTACTACCACAGTACACCACTAGATGTCTGTGCAATTATTTTAGAACTCCGCCTACCCCTGACATCCTATAATCATTACTTCCCCTTCGAATGCGATTTAACGAATAATCACCGCTGAATAAGTCACAAACTTGCTTCCCCACAACGAACGTTAAAACTTTCAAGTTCAAATGGGGTAACACAAAACGGTCAAATTCCATTGGAATCGTATTTTACGTTCTTCCATTGCCGACAGCTTTTTACTCTCAATTTCTGCCACACCACAGTAGAGAGTGCTGTAGAACATCCTCCCATTGACAAATATGGGTCATTAGGTGAACTCGTTTTAAATTACAATTTACGTGAAATTTTAATTTAAAAGAAGAAAAAAAAAATACTCATTTTGTATAGAAGAGGAGGTTTTTCTTTTTTTGTTTCTTAATGACCCTTTTCGAGACGAGGTAATGGTGTAATGGTGTGAAATTGTCAAGTAATTTTTACCTGTTAAAATATGAGTGTACTTAGGGAATCTGATTCGTAACTGACACTTGTTGAGGGCGCGTTTAAACACGGCGCCATTGTACGACGAATTGTGATGCCTTAAGGGGATGAATTATTTAATGTGGGCTTTAAGTACCATGGCAGAGCATCTTGCTCTCGGAGTGGGAAGCATACACATACAAGGAAGTATGGTTTAACTATTCCGGAACTGCGTTTCCTTTTAGTGATGAATTCCGGTGAACTTAATTTAGAACAACACTTAAATTTCTGTGAAGTTGAAGTAATTTAAACGGAGGATTCTAAGAAAAATGGATTTGGGTTCTGGAAATACCACCGCTTATCCTAAAAAGTGCCTACTCACAGTCTACTTGGATTTTCAATCACTTTGGAATGATGGTGGGTGTCAAGAAGTGGTGATATTGGGCAAAAATTTAACTGAGGGGATGAATAGTAAGCGAAGTAGATATACCAATACCGCTTTGTAAATAAAATTACAAAAATAATACCAATTCATCAGAGAATGTAGAGGAGTTGTTCAGAGTTTTGTTAAGGATCCTCTCACCAAGTTCTGACTAACGCAATGGGTGCAAGAGTTTATCAATTAACGTTTCTATTGAAAGAGATTGATCTTTGATTGATCCTTTATTTAGGTTAAGTAGAGGTATGAGGTTAATACATCAGGCACCAAAATGTGCCAATCACGATCCCTAGAAAAAACCCAAACTGTAGTAAGAAACCAAACCATATCACCCTACGCTAGTTGATTCGATCCTTCAATTTTATTCCTTGAACTTACCTTATTCCTAGCTAAAGGTTAAGTTAGGGATATGGTTGCCCTTGTTGACAGAAAGTGTCTCCGGATTACTTAGAATACTGTCCATTGAGCCCAACTAATTTTATAACCACTCACATACATATGTGACCCGGTAACGACTGGTCGAATCCCTGCGATTAGCAAATCTTCTTTTATCATAGACGAACCAAAACGATTAAGCTGCATGCGCATGTGTCTAATTGACATCAACATTATTGTTAGCTTCCCCGCTGGACTCATTGTGCAATGTGCTAAGCGGTGTTCTGGCCTCAGGAAGATCTCGCGAAGAGCTTAGATCTGAACACTTCTTGGGCAGTCTCATTGTCAAAGATCTTCATATGCCCTGGCGTCCAACAGTCATCATATTGGCCACTGAAAAATCGTCCAGACTTTTGGTACACATTTTTACGAGCTTAGATCGCATGATGGCTGCAACGTGCTGCTGTTGATCTCAGCGATCCTGTCACCGCGAAACAGCCTGCCCGTTAAATCTTTGTCGAATTTTCAAGATGATATTTCTTCTCAAGCGCCTTCCACCAGACAGTTGAACCATAGGTTAAGATGAGCCTCAGCACCACCTTAGGCTTGAATCCCCATATCTTCCCAAAGGCACGTTTACACGCATATAGAGCCACTTAGACCTTCTTGATTCGATTGGCTATCTTTTTGCCGAGGTATCTCAGTGAATGCCATTTACATTTGCATATTTGTATCCTGGTTTTGACCTTTTCCCCGAGCAGAATTGCTAAAGAAGTAACTGGAAGTGCAATACGTACAAATGAATGTTTTTGATAATCATTATCTGCTGGCGTGCTGCCTTAGAAGACAATGTCCAGTCCAATTATGACTCTTGATTTGTGATCTGCCTTCTGTTCCCTGGAAGTTACCAGTCTACCAGTTATCTTAACCGGTCTTGGTGGCTAGCAATTCATGTCCAGGTGGGGGCTTTCATCAAAAGTCTAATTCTAAGCCTAAGTCAACTTAGAGACTGTGACTTCTCTCAACAATAATCAACAAAATAAGGACTCGATTGGGAGCCAAAATAATAAGATGGACCTCGAAATAAAGTCCGAAGAAAACAGTCAATCATCAAATAAGGATTTTAGTTCGAGATCTGATTTAGCCAGAAGGTCCTAAACATCAAGCTGACACTCTTATTCAATGTTGAGTCTGCGTTGTTAGAAGCGAGGAACTCATCAGACCTAGTGGCTTTGTTGTTCTGCGGTTTTCTGATGGCAAGACCAAGTTCTTTAATACTGGATGAGGGCGTTGGTTAATATTTTCCTGGAAGTACATGCATATGTAGGTTCCTTTGTTCCCCTATCACTCTTTCTGTTTGCTACCAATCAAGCTCTTTCATTTATTTTTGGTGGTATGCTGCAAAGTCTATAAGAGGAAAACCGTGGTCTGTTGTCGTGCCAGGGAAGCTGTGCTTACCAACAAGCTAGCCAAATATGTTTTCCCTTCTGACTTTAGCAATGATGTGCCAACTGATTACGAGGCTAAAAATCCTTTCCAATTTCTTCAGTAGGACACTTATCACACAGACGGCCCTCTGACATGGATTGCAGTCAGACCAATAAAAGGATCCCAACTTGTGCAATAACAAAAGACATCTTACATCGTGCATCGTACTTCTTTGCAGCAGTCCTTGCTTATAACGAAATAAATCCCTTGCCGACCACCCTTCTTCTTTTGGACATCTAGGATGCAACCACCAGCTATTTAGATCCTTAAATCACATGTGTGCATGCAATGGACTAGTGCAGTCTCAAGTTATCAAAGTAGTTGGATTCGGCACACACTCATCAGTGGTTCATTTGCAAGAGAGCTCTCCAGGAGCTACCATATGTGGCCCTCATTTTCTGATCATTACAACCACTTAAAGCCAACCTGCTCCGAGCCCCATTGTCCCTAAGTATTAATAGTATTAAAGCCTTAATATCCCCTTTGACGCCAGCTAATTATGGAAAAAATTGACAACATTGAAGTGTAATTCCAATCTAAGATCTCCGCTCTGGAGGCTCTCATCGACCAACCCATCACCGCCTGATGAGTTCTGCTGCCGCGAAAATCCCTTTTTGCAAAAACAAAAATCCACCTCATCTCACAAAATCTCACGCGACCTTCACCAATAAAGAGAGAAAAAAAAACTGTCATCAGTTAAGATTAATCTGAGTATTATTCATCCTTAACGTCCTTTCATAAAATCGCTCGTTTCCCAACACAGATAACAGCATTGTTTCCAATTACAATGGCTGAAAATTAAATATTTTCTTTATTTGTTTTTAAAAATAATTTCCATACAACTCCCGCGGCTCGCACTCGCATTTATAGCCCAACAAATTATCCATCCCCCAAATAGCATATTTCGGAAAATGAAAACTTTTCACTTGACTCACGGTCACGTAATCCAATTCTGAATTAAATCCGAAAAAACAAAAAAAAAACAAAAAAATACCAAACAAAACTTTTTGCATTTTCCTTTCGTTTTTTTGTTTTTTTGTCTAAAAAATTTTTTGGTCCACACACCGTCGAAAAATATCATTAGTTTTGTAATTTTGCGGAGCGAAATGAGATTACCTTCATAACATTTTATTTCTAGCAATTAGTTTCAATTCGGAATGAAAATTTGATTGTTTCAGCATGAAACAGCGCCCGCAATGCACAGGGGTTAATAGAAATTCTATAAAATTATAATTTAAGGCTGTTGTTTTTTCGGAGGGGGGCGTGGACCAATTTCGTGCATTTAAATATGCCCATGCTCGGGCCAAAACCATATTTTAAAATATAATTTGTTTACTAAGCATTTTGGTCAGGTGCGTTGCATTTTGACCCCGTTTTGCAGGGCCGCTTGCACAAATTATAATTATCAACGGGTAATTTGATTGTGATGAGTTTCGCACCGCAGGCACGAAACACTGGAATAGGAATCTCATTGACACGAGAATAATATATATATATTGGCGGGAGAGAAGGACTCTCTATTTGAGTGCCGATAGGTTTTGCAAGTTAATGCATTTGGAAATACTATTTCGTTGATTGGATCGCGATCCAAGTGAATTAACATGAGAATTATTTTCGAAATATTACCCAGTTACATGAAATCATATTTACATAATCATTGTGCATATAATTTTTTTCTGTTAAAATATTCTAATGGAGTGCCTACAATTGAACAAGTGCGGGACTTGCTTTTGATTTGGCCAAATTATTTGGTTATAATCACTTGTGACTATGTCATGTTTTGCAGTGGAACATGGTTTGGGGAACGACGTCCATAGAAACTACCGGCTGCCCAAAACATGAATTGGGTCAGTAGCGCAACAATCAAGTTCGAAATTTAGTGCTTGCTTTACCTCCTCGTGGAGGTACACAGGCAAGTGCGATAATGATCTAGTGTCTTAACTCTTAAGTCTAGACTTGGTAATCTGGGCCAGCAACCCGCGTTATTGAAACCAGCCCGCTTCCTAAGTCGGATAAGGATTGACTTTTGGCTATTGTACCCGGACTTCGATTGGTTTCTGGAATGTGAAGACGCTCTATGACTTCCAGAGTGAAGGACCTCAGAACACCAGATTCCTTCATATGGAACATGAGTTGGGGATGGTTAGCCTTAGGAAGCAAAGGAGACCTTCTACAACCAGTTGGGAGCTGTTTATAATGCAAAACCCAACGGTGATGGGGACCCTGAATGCCAGGGTAGGCAGCGACAACGAAGGGCTCAAACATACTATGGAACGGAATGGACTAGGAGGCAACCGCAATGAGAACGGCGAAAGATTTGTTAACTTTTGCAACGTAAATCGTCTTGTCAAATGTGTGAGCACAAAGCCTGTCTTAAAAAGACTTGGGCGTGAACTGGCAGGCAAACAACCTCCAACCAAATTGACCCTCTTGCCATCAGTCGCCCTCTTATAGAAGTAGTCTGATACAGACGAGGAGAGGACATGCTGTTGGTACGAGGTCAAAATCTTATAATTTTCGTTCAAAGATTCAACGACATGGGAACGCCTAGGTTCAACGAAAATCGACTGAGAGATCCCACAGTATAGCAAGAAATAAGGGACCATTTCTCACGTGGAGTGGAAACAATCAGCAGCTCACTGCCTGCCACCATACACGACCACCGGTGGCATTCCGAGAAAACCTAGAGAAGGATCAACGAACGAAAACAGCTAAAAGATCGAATAGCATCAGCAGCAAGGAGAAGTAAGCCAGAGTCCCTATATGCGATGTTACAAGCGCCATTGCATCAATGCGCTGGCTACGGAAGTAGAAGAAGCAGCGAGGTTCGACAGGAGAACCCTTTATACCAAAAAGCTTATAAGCATCGGATGAGGATCATCCGAAGACTCAAGAGATGGAAGGATCATTTTGCTTCGATTCTGAACCGAATATTAGCCAGAAATACTCATAAATGTCGGACTAAAGTGTCTGTAGATAGAAATTTATTCAGACAAAACCTAGAGTCTTCCTTGAAGTGCTAGTTACAGGGACATTTGAGTTATGATAGCTCCATCGTCAGCAAAGAGTAACTCATCCCCGAAGTTCATTCGTCCCTTTTTCTTCATGAAAATAATCAGGGACTGCAATAAATAACAAAGGACTGAAGACCCTTCCCTGGTGTATACCGACTTTGACTCCAGCGGGGCATCTTAGTTGGTTGGTTGGTTGAAACCGGCCCTCGATGAGGATGCACTAAGACCAGGGGTTGGTCCATTGTGCTGCCGATGTGTAAAGGTGGGTGGGTCACCCTCTTACTCAGGGAACCATTTACTCCTTATTATGAAGGAGCCTATCTTAGCCGTACAAGCATTTTTTAGATCACATAGATCGTTGAACAGGTATTCACCTAGTGTGGCCTCTGATAGTCTCCTCTTCTTCTTCATCTCTACAACTTTTACAGAAATCATTGTAGGGGATGCCCAGTCTTTGGACATGCCCTCCTATGGCACAGTGTCCGGTGAGGGTGTTTACGATTTTGAAGAGGGTTTCTCTCTTATGTTTCAGAAGTCCGTTTAGCGTGGGCCAAAGCAGCCTTGCAGTGTTACAGTGGCCGAGCTGTTGCCACCGATTGTTGACTTCTCTCACCGCGTCGGCATGGACAAGGTATTTAGCATAGGACGTTGGCGCCTCGATGTCGGCGACGTTTATGCTGTTTAGACCTGAGGAACCTCGTCGGGCCAGTTCGTCAGTTTCGCAATTCCCTGGTATATTACAGTGACCCAGTACCCAGCAGAGAGTGAGGTTGTACTGTTCAACTATCTGGTTCAGAAATACGTGGCAGTGCTTCACTGCCTTGGATCTCGTTGTGCTGGATCCGAGGGATTTGATGGCCGCTTGGCTGTCGATGTATATGACAATATCCGATACTGATACTGCACTAACCGCCAGCCAGTCAGCTGCCTGACAAATGGCAGAAGACAACTAAGAAGTTGAGCCCTTTCACGAGGAAGTCCTAAACAAGCCTCTATTCTACACCAATGATTCGAACGATGATCGCTTCGAGTGACTTGTAAGCTAATTGGGTCCGATTGGGCGAATAGATTAGAAGGAGAATACTTAATTACTACATATTGGGCTCCTGAGAAGCCTAAGAACCTACTCAAACTCTTCGTATCGGAGGCAAGAGGTACTAGAGGACATGAATTTGTTTTTGTTTTTGAGTTTTATTAGGCTAAGTACCGTGACATGAATTTCCAGTTCTCCCAGCTTCAAATTAAGTCAAACTTTCTTCTAAATGAAACTAGCTCACTGTGCCAAGTCTGTATCATCACTAAAACCACATATGTACTTTCTAGCGTAATCCTTTCAATCCCACAGTAGGTTAACAGCCTTTAACGAACTATCCTTATCAATGGAAACTCTCAAGAGGTAATTTAGAATACATGCACCCACTTACCGTCGAACAAACTCCCTAAGGCCCATCCAAACAACATCAACAAATGACAGAAAAAAACAGAAAATATTAATTTATGCCATCTCTTACCTTAACCCATTTCTGTCTGTGTTCTCGATCCTTTTGTATCACTTCACATCCGATGACAATTTATTCTTCCTTTTTTGCATCCTCCACTTTCCCAACAATATCACTGCGAAGCGGCCAACAAATCAACTTTTAATTGGTTCATTTAATTGAGAAGAAAATGAGAAGTGCTGTGCAGATAAGGGTCCTGGGAAAAAGGACATTTCACTTCATGCTGTTTTCGTTAATTTTTTTTTTCTTTCGTTTCCTTCTGTTTTGTGCTGGAATTAAAAAATTAGCCACTTTGGTCATCCCAAAGCGCTCTTTGAGTCTGTAGCCTCAATAAAGTTTGAAATATTATTTTACTTAATTGCCAACTGCTTGGCGAATGGGTATGGCATTGAGATGAATTGACTCTTCTGCAAGAAGAGAGGAGGATATATATTATAAAGGATAAACTTTCGAAAACAAGAAGCTGTGACTGGATTAAATTTCTACAACAACCGGTAGCAGGCAATAGTAGCTAGTAGCGAAAAAGTATACTCCTTTTTGCATCTGCTAAAGGATGTCTTTTTATTTCTTTGTAATATGATTTTTGTGCGCACCCTCTTCTTACTTTATCTTGTTATCTAGCTCTGCCTTTCGTCATTGTCATTATATTTATTCATTCTAAAGTAATTTCTTGTGAAACAAAGCCTTTTTTTGTGTAATTTCTCTTCGATGTACTACAGGGTGGGAAGAGAGAGTTTTATGGTTCTTCTTATGAAGGCGCACAGGGTGATTCGTTGGAAGATTTGTCTACTAATTTTGTGATAGGGTACAGAAACGAAATCAGACTTAAAGACGTTTTACAGGGAGGGTAGGTTATGTTAGATGGCTTTGCTCCTTGGTCGGTAGGAGATTTCGAATAGAAGAAGATTTCTTCATGAGTATATTGCTAGGCAGCTATAGAGAAGTTGAAAGGAAGATTTATGCTCTTCCACGTCCGTACAGCTGCGACAGAAGTCTTTGGATGTGATATCGAGTCCAATGGCGTGTCTATCGATCGTACAGTGACCAGTTAGTGTACCTAGTGAATTCCATCCTCTTGTGAGTGTTCATTAACCTCTTTGTTTGCCGGAAATTCAACTTAGATCATGTTTGTCTGCAGCGTTGCATATATCTACATTGCACATTGCATTGCAAGCAGTTTGCAAGATAGCACGCGAAGCCCTATCGGGGACTGGATGGAAAGGAGGAAAAAGAATGCCTTCAACTCTGCCAAAGGGAGCTGCGTTGAGGGACATGCGCGTCCCAAACTATCTGAGCCGAATAATAACGAACTATTTTGAAGACAGGACCCTCCACTATAATACGAAAGAAGGGCCTAAAGCATATAAAATTACAGGAGGAGTACCACAGGGATCAGTGTGGGGCCCAGCCTTGTGGAACATTATGTATGATGGGGGTACTACGGATCCGTAAACCAAGAGGAGTACATAAAGTCGGCTACGCGACGATATAGCAGTGGTGGGCTAAAACACTAGAGGAAGTGACGCAACACTGCAATAACACAATTAAAGACGTGAAAACCTGACTTCGTTCATTAGGCCTGGAACTGGAAAAACGGAGGCCATCCTCATAAGCAGCCACAAGAAAGTTGAGCGCCTGACAATAGACGTAAGCGAACACACTATCGAGTCGAAGCCTTACGTAAAGTACCTGGGAGTACTGCTTGACCATAGGCTAATTTTTAGCGAACACCTAGCCCATACAAGCGTGAAGGCTAATCGCAGAAATATCCAGGCTAAAGCCAAATATTGGAGGACCAAAGCAGCCTATAAGAAGCCTACTTGCGACAGTTAGCAAGTCAATACTCAAGTATATTCCATACGGGAACCGGCTACAGTTGTAAACTCATACATGAGGGGGATTAATACGGTACACAGAAGAGCATCTCTCAGAATATGCTCCGCATATAGGACAGTATCGGGGGATGCAATTAATGTAACAGCAGCGTGAATGCCTATCGACCTGGAGGTCAGAATAGCAGAATGCATGCAGAATAGCGACAACGAGGAAGGAAGCACCATCAGAGCGACTGCAAAAGTAGAACGGCAAAGACGATGGAGCACGCCGGTGGACCAACAAACTGCTGCCAAATATCTAAGAGTGGACCACAAGAAAACAGGACATGGATGTTTTCGGGAATACCTTCACAAATACAATATCGCAGAGGATCCTTTCTGCCGGCACTATGAAGGGAAAGTCCAGAACGGGGAACACATCCTTGTAGATTGCAAAAAGTGTAAGCCTGCAAGAAACACTCTAAAAAGAGAGATTAGAAATGCGGTAACCCCAAGGCGACTAATAGGTTTCATGCTTTCCAGAAGAGAAGCTTCGGTAATCGCCAACAACATTATCGTAAGCATAATGTAGAAGCTATGGCTGGACGTGAGGAAGGCATGACGTCAAAAACATTGTCGTTTCAATTGGTTGACGAGGCTCCTCTTCTTCAGGAGACAGCCCTGGTTGTGTAGTTTGTTACCAGACACATTAGAATATTTAGGTAAATCGAATTATATTGCAAACGGTAAAAGAAATGTAAGGACTTGTATTTTGTTCCTATAATTGGGGCAATTTTAGAGCTCTAGAGGTAGGGTGATGGCGAAGTCCTTATATGAAATATTTCTTACCGATAGCCATTTCTCGAATAGCCACAAATCTAGCTTGGAAAACAGAGCACCAGTTTGGAGTTCTGAACCCCCAGCCCATACAACTTTCCTGGCCTTAAAGACATCAGTTTAAATCCCTAGACTAATCTCTGCAATTCTATGGACCTGTACCGGGTTGGCATTGAGGGCACAGCTTTCTACCTAATTCACCAAATTTTCCAGGATGGTGAGAACTTCTTGACAGCAAAAGAATGGCTTGAAGGCTCTGGTCAGATTTTGAGATCAAAGTAACCGCTGTTGTAAATAGCAAACAACCGTATTCTTACAGGCAGATTTTTGTTTTTGTTTTTGATATGTGAACTATAAACGAATGCAAAAGTCACGAACTATTCCCCTCAGCAGTTTGGATTCCACCCACAGAGAATGAATATTGGAACCTATTACTAGCTTCGTTTCCCTTCTTCTTTCTTGCATTTTACCAATAGAACGTGCCCTATTTATCAAGATGAGGGTATTTATGAACCCTTTGCACAAGTTGATTATAAAAAAATGTAAACTGTGGGGCATAACAAGGCTACCTACTTGAGTGAGGAAAATTATTTCAAAATAAGCCGGTTTTGGTTTGCTTCTTCGATAATGTAAATGGGAGTGTCCCGGTGGTGAGTTGCCAATGCCTTATAACTTAAAGGCAATACATACATATTATAGATATCTACAAAAAAAAATGTAAGCCTTTCGCACTCTCGTTGACTTCACTAAATAGTCTTGTAAAATAGTAAATCAAATTCTTACACACCCTATGCTCCACACAGCTAATACAGATATGTGTAATAAAAATTTCATGTAACCCTTTTATGTTCATTAGGAGTATCCTTGCAGCATGCGGCGGGACATGGAGCAGCTTAATCGCTCCTATTTCTTTTCATTACATCCCCCCATCCATCTTCTCATTACGTCATATTTCGTTCCTTAGTCCAGGGTGAAGGGGGAAAGTTAACGATTAAATGCATAATAAGGATGCTAAAAGAAAAAATAGACCGCAATCCTGAATACAGATTTAAATACTTAATCCGATGGAACATTCTGGCGGAGAGTTTCTTCTTCTTTTTTGTTGCCCTGATGATGAAGAAACTTTTTCAATTGCACTCACACGATGCAATGGTAAAACTTGCGCGCATTATCTCTCTAAGTACGGAGAGTAGTAAAGTCAACAAAATCTACATCCCCACCAAACAATTTTGTGTAAATGGCTCTTGAGAGAGTTGATTCCTTTTTTTTATGTGCTTTATACATTTTGTGGTAATTAAGAACGAACTTTATGCTTGTAAACCGATTTCGAGAGATAGCCGGACTTAAATTTAATTTTTTTATTTTTTGGATTATGGTAGTGGAAAGTAGTAGATAGGGCAAATCAAAATTTAACCCTTGCGATGATTTATGGTAATTTTTTTTTTTTTTTTTGGGGTTTTGTTTGCCCGAAATTAATGGTCTTAATTGTTAAGCTACTGGATAGAAACCTTAAGTAGATGAAAGGTACACTTATGTCCTGATACTGCGAGAACAATGCAATTGAATGAATTGCAAAGTAAATGTGAGATTTGAAAATGAAATGGTAGGAAGCCCAAATCCAGCCCATCGGTTGAAACTGAAAACACCATCGCATATGTATTTCGGCTCTGAAGTATCTTAAAATGAAGTTGACAGCAGTGAAAGCTCCACCATAGTTGAATTAAGGCTCTGGACGTTACCCTACGTAGTCATGCGAAAACAGACAATTTGCCATAACAGGTTCGTTCGCATACTCATATGTAAACCATAGACAAACTAATATAGACGATCGTCTTCGGCCGATTTGACCGTTGGTTCCCACAAGAGCAAAAGTACAACGGATTTTGAATGTATTATGACGTTTCCGTCAAAATCAAATCGGAGCTCACGCACACATTCTCAATCTGCGGTACATTTCATGGGCGCAGCCATTTTCCTGTACATTTTGTTGTTGTTAATTGAATGACAGTCAGCTGAAAAAGTTATGTGCAAAAGGAAAAAAGAGACACCACGATTGTTTTTATAGTAACATCTTGTTCGGACGTTCGGTCACATGTATTCACAGATAGGAAAATTGAAATCGGCGTACTTTACAAAATTTTCGGCAGAGGAGGGAGAAAACGACCGTCTATATTAGTTTGTCTATGATGTAAACGTTTGCTAATCTATTATTACGTCTGAAAATATTTGAAAACGTTCGCGTACTAAGAAAATGAACGAAACTGAGAGAGAGAACGAAACCACTTTCGTTCATTTTTCTTCCAGCAGAAAAATTCGATGTAACAAAAAATGAAAACTGTCAAACAAATTGTTTTTCTTTGGCATTTGTTTGACAACTACCTCGTATTGACGTTTCTCAGGTTTTAGTACGAAAGTGTACTATTTCTGATATTGAGAGGATTCTCTCTCGATTTATGGGATTGCACGTTATTCATTTTTCTTTCAGAAAAGTTCCCGAATG
Source organism: Chalcosyrphus nemorum (assembly GCA_949716465.1). NCBI lineage: Eukaryota > Metazoa > Arthropoda > Insecta > Diptera > Syrphidae > Chalcosyrphus > Chalcosyrphus nemorum. The sequence continues at coordinate 77,866,186 of OX454332.1, read as the reverse complement.
TATTGTCAGTTTCGTCGAGTTTTCGTTCACTTTTGGCTCCATATGTAGAGAGAGAGAGTGGTAAGGCGAGGTGAAAGTGAAGGTGACTACATGATGTGAGAGCTGATTTTGACAGCGATGGTAGGAAGCCCATGGAATGGAGCTGAAGAAACCGTCACATATTTCGGCTCTGAACTAAAATTAGGTTGACAGCAGTGAAAGCCCAGTGAATTAAGGCTCTGGACGTCAAGCGAAAACAGATAATTTGTATATTGCAGCCTTAATGACTTTAATCTCAGTTTCGTCGAGTTTTCGTTCACATTTGGCTCCATACGTAGAGAGAGAGCGGTAAGGCGAGGTGAAGGTGACTACATCATGTGAGAGCTGATTTTGACAGCGATGGTAGGAAGTCCATGGATTGGAGCTGAAGAAACCGTCACATATTTCGGCTCTGAACTAAAATTAGGTTGACAGCAGTGAAAGCCCAGTGAATTAAGGCTCTGGACGTCAGGCGAAAACAGATAATTTGTGTATTGCAGCAATAATGACTTTAATCTCAGTTTCGTCGAGTTTTCGTTCACTTGTGGCTCCATACGTAAAGAGGTGAAGGTGACTTCATCATGTGAGAGCAGATTTTGACAGCGCGCTAGCAGAATCTTCGTTCAGTTATGACATAAGCTATCGCACGCTCACTGGAATTATGGTTGGATCTTAACAGGTTCGATGATCTGATTCAGGAACTCAAATTAATTTCATAACTCGCACACATTCAGTAGTGATTTCGTGTCCTCCTAGACCAATTTGAAGAAAACGTGTTCCATGCTGCCGATAACGGTTATGTGTTACCAATTAAATCTCTCAAAACAGCATCAACTTTGGCTATCAGATTTTGCGGTACACCTCTAAGCACAGCCATAACCTCACATTAAATTGCTGAAATGAATCCCTCTTGTCGCATTTGCGTGCATAAAATATTCACTTTGCATCCTGCATGTACCTACATTTCTCACGGACTTATTCTCTACAAGCTCTACGTGATTATATCTGATAAGAGAGAATGTCCTTCCGGTGTACGGACGAAAAAAAAAAACCTACGCTACCTACTCGTAAATAATTTATTCGCGGCATTCTATATCGAGTGACTCTTGTGGAAAGTTTTTTGTTTTTTGTTTCTTGTTTTTTTTTTGCTGTTCGTCCTCACAGCAGGATTCCGCGTCTTCTTATCTGTCTCTCGTGGAATATGAATGAATGTTATAGTTTTGTTTTTGCCTTGAAGGCCGAGGCAGGCACAACCGCGTTCCGCGTTGTTGGCACGTTTTCCAGCTTCTGACTGTTGGGCGAAGAAAACTTAATGCCTACCACCACCACCACCACCACGAGTGCCAGTCATAAAAGCATAAGCGTAGCGAAGCGAAGAACACAAGAAATAAAAAAAAAGGATATATAAAAGCCAAAGTGAAACTTTCCGAACAAGGATACGACACCAAAGATGAATAGGCTCTCCATGCAAAGATGTTCGGGAATTCGCCGCTTTTATTATTTATGGGAAAAATATCAAAGGCCGCGAAAGCCCACCACCACCACCGAACAATCCCACTTAATGAGCAGATAATATGAATTTATTATTGGTTTTATGACGTCGTCGTCGTCGTGATAGTCCCAACATAAGGAGTTATCTATCCAGGCGGACACAGATTGTAAAAAGAAATCACCATATACATAAACACACACATACGTATAGAGAGAAGGATGCCAAGCCTTTTTGGGGTCCATTGGGGGCTTTTATGTTGCAGTAAACCCAAAGAAATTAGTGGCAAACTTCACCGAGAAGTGGTTTTACGACAGAGACGTGACTCTCAGATTCGAATCAATGCAATTCAGGTCAAATGCACATGGTTTACGGTTCACCTTTGGCGATATGGTTTTTGCCCATAAATTAATGTCCTTACGCGTGCCCTGGCATATACTCGTATAAGACTAGAACGTAAATTAAAATAGAAAGATATTAATCAGCACCAACTACTATGTATTGTAGATGGATTTTATTGCAGGTGAGTGGTTGGCAAAGGACTACTCCTCCCACACACACAAAGTGATAAAAACAGCGCTCGTGACAAGGACGATTTTATTGCCGGCTAGTGGCACCTTCAAGTAGGAGCCATTAGCTCCTGTCTTTAGACAGAAATGGTTAACGCATTTGCATTGCCCGTAACCTGCTCTTAATTGGGTGCTAAGAAAGTGTACAAGGTGTTTCAGTTTTATGTTTGTTCTTATGTTGCAGCATCAATGTTTTGGTAAGCCTTTGCAAGTGGATTATCCTAATCGGTAAATTAGGACGATCTCTACAATGAGAGACATAAGTCAGAGGAATGAATTATGCGAAAGAATTGCTTTAGGCGGACTTCTGACATATGGTACCTGTTACTTACGTACTTAGGTGGTGCTACAGTCCGGGGTAATCCTGGGCCTCAATCAACAAACCTCTTCAGCAAGCCCGGTTACAGGCCAGCTCCCTCCAGTTGCGCACGCCAAGTTGTATGAAGGCCCTGCTCATGTTTGGACGGGGCGTCCTCGTCTGTGCCGTCTATCCGTGGTGAATTCGAAGACGCGCTAAACTGCAACACTGGGCTCCATCCGTTCTTATCTTAGTAGCTGTATGCGAACCCTCCTGGTCAAGTCGATTTCCTTGTGATTCTTCATTTGATCTCCCCACTGGAGTCATTCGTGTAGCTCACCATAGAGCCTAGGTACAATGATGTTTACTATCTTGCAATTGTATCTGTCTATTGTGGCATTCTAAGCCCATCCTTTCTGCCTCGATCTCAATACTGGGTAATATGTGACATATGATTATGTCAATGTGATTGGCGAAAGAAAGTAGTTGTACAGACATCAAGATCTGCCGTAGTGTGAATGACAATGGAGGGCTTTCTGGGCCTAATACCGCGCTGATAAGGAGCTATGAGAAGACTTATACCTCTGTAGATGTCACAGTTCATATGATCTCCTTTCTTGAGGATCAGCCAAACGAAGCTGAGGTTCCATTAATCGGTCATACTTTCATCTAACCAGATTTTGCCGATAACCGATTTTGCGGAACATTGGTAATCATATTTGTTTAACAGTCTGCGGAAGTGGTCCTTCCATAGCCTCAGTACAGAATGCTGTTCTAATACTCTATTATCATTTTCGTCTCTGCAGGCTTCTGTTCTGGCCTTGAAGCCCTCACATATTCTCTTTTCCTTTTGGTAGAATTTTCGAACATCGCTCCTGCAGTAAAGTTCTTCAATCTTCTTGATCGGGCGCTTCGCATGCTTCTTTTTTCTTCTTTCTGAGAAGCCGATGTTCCTCTGCTCGTAGAGCTCGCGAGCATCTCTAGTATTTCTATGCAGCACCACTTTATATTTATCATCAAACCAGGGGATCCCTTGTGATGGGAGAAATCCAGTACAGTACCCAGTAGAGGCGCCATCTCTATTGGCTTGTTGGCAATGCTGCCACTGGTCTTCCGCATTTGCTGCTGGATAGATGTCATTGGTTGTTTTGACAGCTGCTGAAGCATAACAATTGCTATCTGGTCACACCCTATAGATCTCATCTCGTTGTAAACGTTAGTAAAAACCCAAATTAACGGTTACACTGCAGTTGCAGTCAGCATTTAAACGTCTAAGTGCTCGCCCTCGGGTCAAGCAAAGTTCGAAATGGCAAGTTCACTTTACAAAAAAAGGTGTAAAAACTGAAAGAAAAACCCCAAAATTTATTCCCATACATTGGATACAATGAAAACGCTCACAAAATAATATACAAAACCTATTATCTAAACAAACAACAAACACATTCAATTTGTGTATAATATTGGTTCATTCCGCATTAATGATTGCCTCTTTCGTTTCGAAACGTTTACCCCTCCCTGCCCTGGTTCATGATCCTAAACGTAAAATAATTAAATATCAAAACTTGAATGCAAATAATTTGAAAACAATTTCGGCATTCATTGCATGTTAGCGGCTTTTATTTAGATTATAATGTTTGATTTCATTAATCGTTAATTGTATAGCATTTCGTTTTCGGAAATTCGATGTACACCGTCCGGGGCGGTACGGCCGGCGCCGTGCCGTGCGGTGCGGTGGTCAAATCTAATTGACCGGATAAATTGGCCAATTATATGTTTTCAGGTTTAAGGGAAATTAATTGCATTGACATGCATTCAACTAATTATCGCTATGACTTTTGAACATTTTAACACAAACGCAAATCAAACAGAACATTTTTATTTTTCTACATGCAATAGATGGTATGTGGCAACTATAAAAATGAATATTGGTTTTTATATTTATGATCCTAATTATGTGAAAAACGACTATGCCTAAAAATTAAGAAATTAAATTCAATAGAAGGTATGACCTAAAGTAGGTAAGTATTATGAAGTTAGCTATCAAGAGTTTGAATCTTTTTTTTTTATCGGGGCCAAATAAATCTATTAGAAACGCAGTAGGTATTCACATTTCACTTGAAACAAATAATATTAGAGCTCCGGAAGAATTGCTTAGGCTTGCTCGTGATATGATCTCTTTAAGGGAACCACACATTCCTGAGATGGTCTGCAGAAGAGCCGCCAAGACATAGTTCTCTCTGTAGTTTATTGGCATAGACCTGTATCTTAAGAAAACTCCATAAGAAGAAGTCTATATATATATATATATATATATTAGGTAAGCAGCCCCCTAGGGTGGCCACGGCCTAGATCCTTACAACTGTGTACGTACTTCACGTACAGAAGGGACCTACAGGTTTACGCCATATCCGAAGGGCAAAGGAAGCTTTCTCATGACAGTCCAAGGTTTTGACACTTGACAGTAATACTCCAAAGGTTTGTCAGACCCTTGGAAGGTGCGGGGCTGTGAGAATTCCGGAACCGGATTCGAAGCCAAGGCACCCACAGAAAAAGAAGTCTAACCGAGTCAAATGGCACGATCTCCCTGGCCAATTAACATCGCCTCTGCGTGAGATAACCGTGTTCTGAAATTGTTCATGCAAAATGTCCATTGTGGCTCGGGCTGTGTAGCATGGTGTCCTCATCATCCAATTGGGCCCAAAAGGAATTGGTTATCATCGACCGATCGGTAATGACCTGAAATAACGTCGTTTTGAAAGAAACATGGACCGATGATGCCGGTACTTCAAAATCCCCACCAAACAGTGACTTCCTCTGGATGCATTGCAATTTGTTGGATGGCGTGTGGATAGTAGGAATCGTCCCAAATACGAAAATTTTGCTAGTTGACGAACTCATTCATCCAGAAATGGGCCTCGTCGCTGAATATGATTTTTCGATCGAAATCGGGGTCAATTTCCAACTGCTCGAGAGCCCAATCAGCGTATAAACGACGTTGTCTGTGATCATTACCTTTGAGTTCCTAGGTAAGTTGAAACTTGAACATCTATAGGCCCAAGTCATGACACAGTTATGGTCCGCTTTAGAACCTCCTCTGATCTCTGATAAAGCTGTTCGTTAAAGATACGGTTTGACCAGAATATCCTTAAGATGTAGCGCAGACACCTATTGATAAACGTTTGCAGCTTCCTCGTGATAGTGACGTCACTCTGCAGGTACCACATCCATATAGCAGCACGGATTCAACATTGGAACCGAACAGTCATAGCTTGGTGTTTAAGCTAATTTCATTACTTCACCAGCTTGTGGAAAGCATCCTCAACGCAGATTGGTTTGCCTATTCGTCTGGCTATATCCAGTTCGGTTCCGCCATCGGTTGAGACAATACTCCTAAGGTATTGGAAACTCTCTACTCTCTCAACTATTTGTCCAGCAATGCATACATGAGTTGATGAGTTCGGTCCAAGGCTGATAATTTTTGTTTTTGCCGAGTTGATTTTCAGCCCAACGACGACGTCTGCTTCCCTCTCCACATTTGCTGTCATTTGGTGAAGGTTCATTATTCTGTGAGACAGAAAGCATACATCATCGGCATAGTCGAGGTGCTTGAGAGGAAGTTACGGGATCACTCCATAGATTCCATACAGATGACACTCGCCTATGACACAATTCAATCGCGAACAATTCGGTTCATTTTTGTTTTTGTCTTCCTTGTTAAACAGTTAAAGCTTTACAAAGCTTTAATTGCCAGGAAAAGTACTCAAAATCGCCAAGAGAGAGAAAGTGGAGCTACAAGCATTAAAAGTTAGTATACTACCAAAAAAAAAACCCGAGCTGAGTGGAGAGGCTTGTCGGTTGAGGTCCAGGTTCATCCCTGTAGCATCAAGAAGAAATGGTGTGCCTCAATACCAAGTACACTTCGTGGTATTCTATCTTTAACATCCAAGAAAACAACGATATTGACCGAAATGCATTCGATTTTTTCCATCTGCAAATCAGAATCCTCCTCGTCCATCAATTTCGAAAACCTAATTTCCGAAAGTGTGCAAAATTTATTACACAAATACAGCACTCATGTACTGCCCTCAACTTCCAATCCTTCTCCATTCGCATCAAAGCCAGGATCAATCTTATTTTCCATGCATTGCAACTTGCCAAAAAGAAAGTAAAAAAACAAAAAACAAAACACTGCATCCTGCAACAAGTGCATGATTCTAATATAATTACGTAATTTCGAATTCAGAGTGAAAACTTTGAAATAAATTTCAATGCACGTCCACCAGTGGCATAGCACTGCATAGAAGGAGCTCACATTTTCGCAGCATATTGAGCAACAGACACATGTCTTGCATACAGTTCCGCATAGTCTCGGTGTCGGTGGGTCACATCCTTGCTGCTGCTCACCCCAGTAACAGATTTATGCAGGCTTCAATACGCTCCAAGTCAGGGGCATAAACATCAGCTTTCGAAGGCAAAAGCATACAATTTATTTGCGTACGTGTGAAAGCCGAACGAGTAAGGTGCCGATAGAGAGATAGTATCTCTGCTAGTCTAGTCTGGAGTTCTGGTCTGGAGGCAAGAAGATCCTTGCAACGACATTACATATTCATAAAATGAAAAATTATGTTGCAACTTGGACGGATGATAACAGCGTGCGCGAACACAAATCAGTGTGCGAATGGGTATGGCCAATAAGAAGACAGCCTTCCCATTTATCTCCATGTGTGGCGAATGATAATGTAAATCACAAATTAGAAAGGATAACAAAATGCACAGGACATGGCCGGTGGACGGTTGGGTTGTGGTGCGCTTGAGGGGGGGAATGATTGCATAAAGGATAGTGAGACGTGCAGAACTGTTTATGAATTCGAAATTAGGGATGTAAAGAATCAACCAAAGCTGACAGCCGATCGATAGATAAAAGTCAATACGTTGACTAATGGGCACCACTTTATCTCTGTTGATTTTGCCACTAATTGCAGCTATGTGAGGCAAGTAAAGTTTCAAGTTGCAGAGTGTCACTGAGTGAAATAACGAGTTGGACCGTTAAGTTTCATTGGTTAAACATGGAGAAGCAATATACCAATTGGTACCTGGAAAAAGATTCAATTTCTTTTCAATTTCAGGGAATTTGCTTCAATTTAAGAAATTCTGGGAATCGATGCTCGTGTGTTGACTGATTTTTTTCTGAATATTTTTTTTATATTTTAAATTAGACTATCATGCACAGAATTTCTTCTGATAAAGTTGTTCAATCGATGCAAGTATTCGTGGAATAAAAAATACAGCAAACTTCCTCCACGCCTTAGTTTACAGTCGCTTTCTTGGTACAATTTTCAATCTTGTTTCCACATAGACGGGGCTGTATTTCGCAATTTCGCTGTCTGGAAGAATCACTTGCATACTTGGGCTTGCCATATCCCTAGGGGAAAAAGTACAGCGGCATCAAACAAGCCGATCAATGGATGTCCGTTCTTTACAATTGTTTAACAATAGCAGGTATACGGCGCAGATGAACTTCATCCCAACAGAAACTGTGAATTAAATTTCATGGATTCAATTTCGACGACCGAATCGTTCAAGAATTTCGCTAAAAATTTCTGTGGAATGATCACTGTTTTCTGTGATGGACAAGAAGGAAATACTGCGAAATTTAAATTCCGAGCAGCGTTCATGCTTTGTAACCACAACCTTAGTAACAACTCTTACAGATTACATATAACCGGGCCTTACTCTAGACCTAGTTTCTGTCCCTATTCCTTATGACTCTTTGAAGACTTATACAGCAATCCATTGAAACCAATGAATGAGGTTACGCAAGGCTCACAGATATAATAGGAGACTATTTGCCTCTTTCTTGCCTATCTACATCTATATGTCAAATCTGACTCAGCTAAAGAGAGTAAAGAGAGTCTGTGACCGCATCACTTTCCATTCCAAAAATTTGCTCTAACTGAAACCCCTTTTATGAAATGATGAGTTACCCTGTGTCCGACATACCCTCTGACATTAATTTTATGCCGATAATACTGCTGACGAAGAGTGAAAATTTAACCACGAATTTTTGTAAAACACCAGGCAACTGCGAGTTCTCAGAAAATAGTAGGGATACCAACCTCTTCTGTCAATAATTTCTTCTGGGTACTAGCTGTTGACGCTTATATCGTTTTTTATTATTGTGATCGTAGCTTACTTATTTATTGGCGGATCTAGATAATTTGGGTACAAAAAATTTGGGCATAGTCTCGAAAATAATCTGAAATATAAATGCTAGTAAAATACCGAATATGGCAAAAGCAAAATGAGGATCGAAAATGTAGTGTTCTAAATTTTGCTGCATTACATTAGCTTTGTTCAGTGACTCTGTACTGCACAGTCCAGCACAGGAAATTACAGGTTTTTGCGTTCAATGAGAATAAATATCGTTCAAAAGTGTTCCTTCTTTTTGTTCAATGAATCTGTACTGCACAGTCCAGCACACTCTTTTCTGCACCTACTTTTGGGGTAAAACATATTCGTAAGAAGTGTCATAACGAAAATTATTTAATTATTTGCGATTCAATACGTTTGACTGCTTATAAGAAGAATGTTTTGGGTTACGTTCTGACTCATTGAACAGGAGGTTGTACTTTTCTGTTCTACTTTATTCTGATAGTTTTCACAAACTTGTGCTGTTCTGTACTGTGCGGTACTACTTTTTCAGTCACTGTCACAGTCACTCTCTATTCCTTTGGGAGACGTCACAAGTTTTAAGTCTGTTTTTAACTCACACGGTACGTGTAGCTTTGAGGAGTAAGTCTTGTTCACCGTCCTTTTTACCTCAAATTTATGAAGGCCAGATATAGCTCAATTGTAGATGTAGAAGAGGTACATATCTTATCTAATTTAATGCACTCGACGAATGTTTTTTTTCTTGTAGTCACTAGGTCACAAATGAACATATCATTCAGGCAAGCAGTTATGCAAACTGATGTTCATGTAAAGCAATGAAGCAATAAATCTAGCTTTCTAGATAGGCCACTCAATGTGGTCTAGGACTAGGAGTGAACCCTCAAAAAAACAAAAACAGTCCTCTTCACACGGAAGAACAACGTATTTAAACCCTTCCACCTTTAATAGTACCTCTCTCGCGGGACACTGCCTGACTGGTTGTCGTCAGCGACGAGGCCGAAGAGAAAAATATTCCTAATCTTCTCTGTAACTCCTCCTGCCCTGGATTCAAAGAGAAACCTCTTATTTAGAGTCATACTTCTTTGTCCAATCTTTGCCATGTGTACTTATCAGACATGTGTTACGCCTTGTTGCAAACTATTAAGCTCAGTTGTCAGTTCAACTCCTCCTTCTTGTGTCTGTCCTTCTCTATTCGTTTGCATACAGTATAGTATAGTATAGTATAGTATAGTCTTTAGTACAATTTTGGTAGTTTTAAATCGTTTCAGTGTTCTGTCGTCCGTTTGTCGTCCTCCCTGTAGTCTCTATAATAGCCCTTAAAAGCGTAAGTGTGCCTCTCAACCTTACAACCTAACATAAGTAATAAAGAATAAAGTACGTATACCTCATGTCGTGATATCAATGATTTCCTCCATAGTCTTCGAAGACAAGAACTGAAGCTGAAGGTGCGTTATGATTTCACCGATTGCTTACCCTCTCTGTGATATCAAACTTATTCTCTAACAATGAGTGTCAACAAGTATTCCAAGCAGAAGACTTTCATTCAGCTACTCCTTCGCTCTTAAGTTGCTTACCAAATACATACTTCACTCAATTCGATTCCTGGAATTCAACTCAAAATGCAAAGTAAAACCACTTAACTTTCACATTCAGTTTTACGTTTATTTTCCTTTCTTTTATTATACTTTTATTTATTACATTTACTACATAAATCTTACTAATACTTAGAAACGATTTCCAAGGTAGACACACTTCTATTTTAAACAGTTCAAAGGTAAATTATTTTTATTTTATTTTTTTGTTTTTTTTGCCTACTACACAAACTATCACCAAATGATTACATCGGAAGAGGAATTACATAAGAAAAAAAAGTAGTTAAAATCAAAAATTACAAAGGAAAAACTGTTTAATGGAAAAAAAACTGATTCACACGTTAATTCTTTTAATTCTTTTCAAGAATGGGATACGGGAGCGTCTCTTAAAACACACGATAACCCTGCGGATTGGCCGATACACTTAAACGTTCGATAGCCTCTTGAATGTGATTCCATTTAGCGGCGGCTGCTACCAAAGCCAGTTCTTCGTAAACCTCTCTATTACGTTTGTCGTCGTACATTTTTTGTAAAATTTTCACCATACGTCCCAAATGCGAGTGTGCGTAGGCATGCCACAGTGTAAAAGTTATAACCTATAATAGAAAGAAAACAATGAAAAAAGTCCCTTTTAGTGGATAAAAAGTCAACAAAATACACACTCACCTTGGTGTCTGTGCTATCGACAAACTTTCCAATTTCAGTGAATATCCCATCGATTTCTTCCAAACGAGTGGCGTTCTGTGAACCGTTCTCGAAAAGATTTAATTTAGCGACCGCGATACCTTTCTTAGATAGTGCCTCCAGTAAGTTGTTCTTTTGCTTTTCCATATTGCTGCAAGGAGATTAGAGTACGTTTTTTGGTTTTGTTTTTAAAGGACATTTTGAGAACCGTCACGAGGGTGGATGATCATATCTATTGGTAGTCTCGAATAGAATGGCGGTTAGTAGTTTATTTTTTGGGGTCTATACCGTGGTTGGTGATAAAAGATAATCTAGATGTCATCGAAGAAATTATACCCGATGGCCTTGGAATTTATATCAACAGCAACTCAACAGTTTATGACTAATGAGATGCGATGGGCAAACGACTGAGAACGAACCCTTCATTTCGTTTTACCTTCGTGATAAATCCACCCTAACCGAGACCGTTAACAGCGATTGGAAATAAGTTTAAGGACAAAGTTTGTTGGTATACTTATTAAAATCATTAAGAATCGAAAAATTCCCTGGCAAATGAGGCGAAATGAAGGAAAGATTAAGAAATAATCGAAAATGACAAGGATGGTTGGGTTTGCGAGGAAAAAAAAACCAAAACTTGAAAGCCATTTTGGAAGTTTAAGAACAAAAAGGGAGATGCTATTTGCAAGAATCGTGATTGCAGTTTTAAATTGTAGCACGCTTAACCCGCAGTTCCCATTGAATTAGTTGCAAAGCCATAAACGAAAGTCGTTCCATTCAAAGTTCGAATTGGTTGAAAGGGACCAGAAGATTACTAGAATACATTGACTCATTATTTGTAACCACCCGAGGCGATTGAAGCTGTTTTTTTTTTTTTTTTGTTGTCAAGAAATTCAACTTTTCTAAAGCTGCAGACAACGATGCAATAGATTGGTTCTCTTTGCGTAGATTCAAAGAAAAGTTTACAGAGGGTGGTCCTGAAAGTTAAGTGAACGCTTTAATCATGAATCAATGAACGGATCATGGATAGTAATTGGAGATATTGGATAGTTTTGAAGCTATTACTGACAGTAGTCGTTATAAGTTTTAGAATGGTAACGATTGGCTCTAAATTCTAGTAACTATACATGTTGTAACTTATCTTGTGAAACTTAACGTTCTGACGTATACATTGACGCATAAATATACAGACTGCTATTGAAATGTCACTTTCATACTATAGGCGTGTTTTTTTGTAACCTCCGCAGCCAGTAGAGGCTAATTTTACATGTAAATCAAAAACAAGAACCTACTACCTAAAGCTCTTGATCTCATCCGCAGTAGGAGAGCGCTGCTGCCTAGGAATTGGCAACATGTTGCGTGAAATCAATGTTTTTTTTTATTTCATATTGAATCAAACGAGCTAGTGATGCTGCAATACGCGTAAAGCTGTGTACTGGCAACACTATGTATTGATATTGGGTGACCAGATAGCATTGATACCTTTTCTAATTGTTATATTTCAGGAGCTGTCAAAGCTATTAATGACAATCAGCTGTCAAAATATTCAGTAAGGTTTGCCATTTTATCAAGGATCAATTCATCATTGAAGGATCATGCGGATATTTTAAAAAAAAATGCTCAAAACTCCGGCTAAAGTTCTTCATCTCATCCGCAGTAGGAGAGCGCTGCTGCCTAGGAATTGGCAACATGTTGCGTGAAATCAATGTTTTTTTTATTTCATATTGAATCAAACGAGCTAGTGATGTTGCAATACGCGTAAAGCTGGGTACTGGCAACACTATGTATTGATATTGGGTGACCAGATAGCATTGATACCTTTTCTAATTGTTATATTTCAGGAGCTGTCAAAGCTATCAATGACATTTAGCTGTCAAAATATTCAGTAAGGTTTGCCATTTTATCAAGGATCAATTCATCATTGGGGGATCATGCGGATATTTTTAAAAAAATACTCAAAACTCCGGCTCCGGTTGTAAAAACGCAACGTGAGGTTAAAGCGTTAGTACACTCTTTCGGACCTTTAGCCACCAACCAGAGAGATATTGGTGCGAAGTGAAGAAAGATCATGGACAACAGCGTGAGTTCACTAATTAGTTGCTGGACATGTTGGTCAGAGATCCAGATTTTGGATTAGGTTGAGATTTGTACTCTGGACTTACGTCAAGTCATCGTAAATTGTGTTATTTCACACAAAATGGCATGAACGAAGCTTTAAAATTAAGCCAAAATCAATTTTATATCTCACACCGTTATTCATTTATTTAAATTTCTTTTTCTATCGTTCTCATCTGGTCACCCTATAGAAAAGATTTTAGAGTTGAACAAAGACCCATTTTATATCGTGAGGTGAGCTTCTCAAACTGTTGACTGTGTTCAGCGAGTACAACGCTTTACGCGGATATGTAAGAAACACAAAAAACGTCACCTACCTACCTTCCTCACACTCACCACTACTAATCCAATGGGCGCACATATGCTAGTCTCTACCTACCTCACGAATGCCTTCTTTCTCCTCTTCTTAAAAAAAGCCGCATAATCCAAATTTACCCTAGTTATAGACAAAACAATAGAATTCATTATCTTTCCTCTTTGGTGAGGCTTTTTTTTTTTTTTTTGCAAACACACACTAAGCATACAACAGACAGTAGAGGAAAGAAGAAAGACCCACCATCCTGCGGCACAAGTTAAGTGTGGGTAAAATTACATTTCACAAAGGACTAATCCGCATTAAATACTTTTTGTGTGCGTGCGATTTTTCATTCACGTTAGTTGCTGCTGCTGTTTATGTTTCAAATCTCTTCGCTTGAATCGCGCGCATAGTGAAACTTTTTTCCCAACCCAACATACAACACAGAGACAAAAAGCCCTGCACAATAAATTGCGCACTAACAACAGGATTTGGAATCCTTCTCGACGCTTTCCTAATCTACACACAAACACGAACAGAATTGAAATAACATTACAGTGTCTCTCTCAACACACCCGCCGATCCTATGAATGGGAATTAACACAACTTTGTGCTACCCTAAAACACCAAAAGTGCTACTTACGTTTTAATCTTGGCGGCATCGGGACGTGTATCGTTCTTGAGCCCATAATAGGCCAGCAATGCATCCTTGTCAGTCTCTTTGATGACTATGTTGGCCTTTGCGACAATAGTTTCGTAGATTGGGCATGTAATGGCTGGGTCTGGCTTGACATCAAACTCATCGCCTTGTCTGACGAACTTGGCATATGTAAATGGAAGTTGCGGCTTCAATTGAGTGACTTCCAAATTCTGAATGTACAACAGGATAGCCGTTAAGTGTTTTGGATGGGCAGCAAGAACCGTATTGCAAAGCTCCTCAGCCTTTTCCAAATCTAAAAAGAAATTCTTGTCAAAATAAAACACCAAACACTCACCAAAGGTTTTCGCATTTACCAATTTTAGTAATCATCGAACACTGGAAGTCACGCAACGCCTCAGCGTACTCATCCTTGCCCACTTTGCCTCCCTTCTTCGGACTGGTGGCACCTCCGCCATTGCCGGGCTTTCCATTTCCTGCACCGCCATTACCACTTCCAGCAAATGACACTAGCGACGCAGCTGGTGAGACAGTACCATTGCCCTTCTTACCCGATGACGACCCTCCGCCAGATGATGACGACGATGAACCAGCATCGTTTAGGAAATATTGAAATTTCAAAACATGAACTCGCCGGCCAACCTCATCCTTGGCCAAGGATAAAACCCCATTCAGCCAGGCGGTTCCGTTGGGCAGTGACGCCTTTGTGATTTTCTCATTGTTCAGCGGAGCCACGTAAACGACCTTGGGCATGTGTTTCACCAAACAGCTGGTGAACTTCCGGCCGCCAACAATGCACTGATTGTAATGGTCATAGATGTCCAGTGTTAGCGGACTGGACAATTTGAATAGCGCCACCATAGTGGCCTCGGATATTTTCTCTAGCGCATCCTTTTTCTCGTGGCGTATCTGCAGGCGAACCGTGTATTCGCCCTTTTCCACTTTCGTACAGAAGGTGTGCGAGTGTGCATCGCCAACGGAGACTAACATTTTATTCGTATCGAAGAGCATCCATAGCTGTGACTCGTATTCGGATTCGTACAGTAACGAGTTGAAAAGTGGTGCATAGAGTGAAATTTCTGTGGCTTTAGAGACATTTAACGTGTACGTAAGGACATTTTGATAAATTTGTCTGCCCGCTGGGATGACATCTCGCGTTGGACTCAGAGCGGTGATTTTTGCCTCGTTTGGTTTGAGGACAACGGCAGCGGTTTTCAATTGAACCGATGGTTGAAAATCTTCAGCCGAGAGTGCTGTCACATGGAAACGATGAATGCCCTTGGCTGAGTGCATAATAGCTGTGAAGGGGAACAGATTTAATGTTAACTTTTTAGCATTTTATTCAAAATTAGAGTTTTGAAACATTATTAGAGGTTGAGCAGTAAACAGGGGTGTCCTTGCTACTAACTTAGGATGGGAAAGGAACAACTTCCCGATAGGTGTTGGTTCGCTCAAGAGGAAGAGCCAATGAAGCCGATACTCCAATGTTGGCTCTGTTCGTAAACTCTACTCGGGACTCCGCATGGTTCTATGTAGAACTTTCTGCGGGAACTTAGAACAGAAGAGGTTGAATGATGCAGCAAGTGATGGGTTCGTCTGTGGACAAGGACAACAATCATCTTCGGGCTGAGTGAGAAAAGTGCTAGCAAATACCACTTTTTATCGAAAACACTAGCACTACTCTTGAAGACCTATTAGGAACGCACGTAGGCTCGGAGTAGACGTAAAGACCCAACTGAAGAGGACAATTTCTAAAGCTATTTAGGCTTACTAGTTAGACACCTCGTAATGTCAATGGGGAATTGCAATAGCACGTAATGACAGTTCAGGGTCTTGCAAGACTGGAATGACAACGACAAGTGGAAAATTCCCAAGTGCTCCAACAAATAGGGAACCATACTGTCTTGCAGAAATAATTATCGTAGCATAAAAGGCTTGGGCATTTTACGAAAGTCTCAATTCAAATCTGCTTAATGAACTACTTCGTTCTCAACTTCTACTACTTCTATCTAGATTACTGCAAGGCGGGATAGTCAGCGCACATGGCTTACATCAAACACCATGAGATGGATCGAGGAACATAGAATTAGAGAGGACCGATATGTACATAAACAGTATATCTACATGCCGGAGAAGAAGCAGCAAACATTTTTGAGTGTAAGCCTGTCTATAACATCACGTATTTTGACTAGCTGTCAGTCAGTTTGGTCTGCCAAAAAGTTCTGAGAGCGTCTGACACCCGTGCCTATTAGTTGACCGATTCCTTTCAAAAGTGCGCACTGAGATACTGTCTTAGGACCCAAGTCCAATCCTGGTTCAATGCCATAAAGTTGCGCCACTACCTTTTAAGTGGACCACCAAAAAAAACAAAAAACCAAAAAAGGAAAACAATTTCATTTATCTCACAACAAAAACTTTTCTTATTTGTAAACTAAATCTGAGTTCCTTCGTACCCAACTTTATCTCCCTCATCACCAGCTTTACTTCTGCAGAACATTACTTCCGATTGACCAAAGGATTCCCCCACAAATTGGCTAAATCAAAATGCACACAGAGAGCGTGTGCGATTCATTTTCACAAAACTCCACCTTTTCCTCACATGACGACGCTCCAAGAGATACCATTTTGAATGCACGAATATGTTACACTGCCGCAAAATTTACTTCAACAGCTTAACCGTTGCATAACTACCCCCGCCGCAAAGTGTAGTATTCATTTCTAAACCAGGAGAATTTCTCATGTCGGAATGGTATAGCTTTGCATAATTTTTTCGCAAAAAAAAAAAAATATTACATGCGAACAAATTTGTACGAACAAAAGCGTAACACCATACATTCCAGCCCCAAAAATGCTTGTCGTGCATCTCAATTTTCAGGACTATGTCGTATTTATTCAGGAGCAAACTAAAAGAACGCAACATCATCGCCTCCTCCTCCCTCCTGTGTAACAACAATAGTAGGATACACACAACAAAGCAAGGATACGAAGAACAGAACTAAAACTAGTGAAGCACTTGTTAATGTGTATGGTAATTTATATCCAGGTGGTTTGTCGCATTTTATTACCCAACTTAAGTTGGTCCTTTCCAGCTAGAGGACCCACACACACAGTGTGAGAGATAGCCTAACGAAAAACAACAAAAGGTGGAGACTGTTATATCCACTTCAAGCTTCTTTCAACTAACCAACTACAACATACGAGGACACAACGACAACTGATGGCATGAAAAGTACATGAGCAAAATTTCCAGGGAACGGGGATAGTAGTCCTTGTACTGACTCTGATCTTCTTGTAGTGGAAAATTTTACAGGAAAACTTTTTGTTTAGAGTTTCTTATTCTTGTGTAGTCATAGTTGTACTCTTGTGATGCATCTTTAATCATCATGGTAATGTTTTACTGTGATTATCAAGAAAAGTACTGGTACGTACAGCACGGATTTCAGGAGCTAGGTTGATTAATAAGAAGGTATTTCCTTCAGCCAAGACACGAAGGATATGGTTTAATTTACAAATGGTTTTGAATAGTCCAATCCAAAACACAACTTAAGGGTAAGGGTAAAGTACTATATTTCTCATCTCGAGTTAGTTTGAATCCTCCTCTTCAGAAAAAACAAAAAACAGAACTAAAATTCTTATTCTGAACAAAATGGAAAAAGTCTTCCAACGACTGTTTATACTTTTGATTTCGCAACATTTCCGAACTGCCATTCTGCAAAAAAATAGATCTGTTCCTCTCAAAATAGAAATTCTTACAAATTCTTACGAAATCCCTTTCGAGTACGGAGAAATTTACTAGTAAGAGAGCATTCTCTCAAGAGTAAAAAATTTACTGTTTAAATGCATGAAACCTGTCAAATCTGTCAATTTAGAGTATTTTTGTTTATCTGAACTCATTCGTTTACTTTTTTTTTTAAATTTTACTATTTCATGAGAACAGTTTACCCACACTCATTGGAATCTAAACTATTCATGCAGTTTGCTAAGAGATGGCGTAACTTGTATTATTCCATTGGAACATGTGTTGGAAAGCTACTGTCATTGTACGTCATTTCAGTATAAGTCCTTCATATGAAGCCTAAACAACAATAATTTTTTTTTCACTCAAATATGTCGAACTTTGTGCCTGAAAAAGTGTTTTTGAAGAAAACTGCTGCCGAAAGACATCGTATTTTGGTGGAAGTTAATGGTGAACATGCGCTAGCTGAGCGAACGTGCCAAAAAATCATAAGTATGTGAAACCCGGCCAACCAGCCAAATAAACGGCAAAGCCGAATATCCATGGTAAATGCGAAGGTAATGCTCTGTATATCTGGTGGGATCAGATGGGTGTGCTGTATTATGAGCTACTAAAAACGGGTGAAACCATCAATGGACAACGCTACCGAACACAATTAATCCGTTTGAAGAGAGCAGTAGCCGAAAAACGTCCGGAATATGCGACCAGATACGAGGCAATAATTTTCCATCATGACATCGCTCGGCCCAACGTTACTATTCCGGTTAGGAACTATTTGGAAAACAGTTGATTGGAAGTCTTACCCCACCCGCCTTATAGCACAGACCTTGCCCTTTCTGACTACCATTTGTTCCGGTCGATACAGAACGCTCTAACTGAAATACGGTTCACATCAGAGCAGGTTACTAAAAATTGGCTTGATTCATTCTCGGCTGTCAAGACGGCGCAGTTTTTTTCGGATGGGATCCACAAATTGCCAGAAAGATGGGAGTCAGTCAGTCATAGGGCAATTCTTTGAATAATACTATTGTACATGTTTATCTTAAATAAACGTTCAAATTTTGAAGAAAAAAAAAAACCGCACGAATTAAGTTATATACCCAATACGAATCTTGCACTCCAACAGACCTTTTTTTGTGACACCTGTCACCGCATAGTTACAACAATTCGACCTTCCAAAAAGGTTTTCTGAATTGGCATAACTGACAGGGTAAGTGGAAAGAATTTGACAGTAGCAACATTTTGAGATATGGTGAGGAGTCATTATTTTAAGCCAACAATCTTCAAACTGTACCAAAGATGAAGAGTAGAAAAAACAGTACAGAGCTTTCAATTCTTTTCTCTCAACTCGCTGGAGATTGTTGCTCATCATGGTGCTCAACAGGTGTAAGGGGAACTGAACGAACTCGTATGGCTACGTGAACACTGTTCAGCAACGATAGATTTCATTGTGGTTTGTGTGTATGGAGTGGAGCCGAACTGTCAACTGATTGATTTCTTTATAATCTCAACGCTAGAGTGCCTCCCTACTAAATCGATGGAAACGGTTACAGGACGATGAGATACAGAAGTAGATCTGAAAGGTTTGAACAAATTACAACTGGTCCAATAAATGCAGAGGAAGAATGGCAGCTGTTCTCAATAGATAGTGTTCATTGCATCTGCGGTTGGCGATTTGCTTTGGCGACTAGTCGTGGGAAAAGAACATCCGGAGTTGAAGAACCCGTCAAAGAGAAGAAGAAAGACTTCAGATCTGCAAATAATATAGCAGACCATCTGCTGACTCAGAGGAAGTCAAATGTCAAATGAGACAAATCTAAAGAGGAACTTAATGTTCAAGCGAATTCGTCCGTCTTTAACTCAGTATATCCTCTAACTCTCCCCTATTGTCATGAAGTCTAAGTAATGACCGAAAGAATAAGTTCGCGGATGGAAAATGAGGCCTCAATAGGTATTGCTGGAATAACTCGTAAAGATGGAGTACGTAACACCAATGGAACTTGGTTGAATCAACTGCGTACGTTCTCAACCAACATGCACTGGACAAAATTCAATTCCATTAAGTAATAGTCAAGGATACAGGATATAAAACAAAATCAGAATGTCCTAATATCTACATAAGTCAAGGTAAATTCATGACACAAAATCCACCTCTGTAAGTCTTATGTCCAACTTAGAAGATAGAATTTATCGTATAACCCCTTTTAAGGCACACTGTACTTGACTTTTATTCTGCAATTATATTGTTTTCTGTGGTCTCTGTGTTCCTCTGTTTACAGAACAACAGCAAATTGGAAGGAAGCTGTTGATTTTCTTTTGTAAATTGTTAAGCATATCACTCAGAATGCTGAATATATCCCTCTGGATATTTTCCACATAAAACAAATGCAAATCCAACTAACGACATGCATCCATAGACACCGATAGTGTGTGTAATCTAACAAAAGTTAAAGGACACGAAGTTAAAATATTGAACTTTACTCTGTCTCTCTCTCTCTCTGTGTCATTGCATCGTCACCGGCTAGAGTCCTGGTAAAACCTTCACAAATACACAGAACTGCCTTCCCTTTTTGCAAATTAGATGATGGATGGATATTAGGGCAAACACAAACTGTGAGAAAACTTATGCAAATGTCCTTTCTTTCACAGTGGTACACATATGTGCCAGGACATGCCAGCAGTAGCGGCAGCATTAAAATCATGTAACCGCATATACAGAATATATGCACACACACAAATGTTACTCAGTAATGCACTAGGCTAAGATAGACATGGAGAGCCAGGACACACTACCTACCATGACAAAAGGAAATAAGTAGCAGAAGGATGCTCAACAGAACACACAGAGGCTGATACGAAAAGAAAATCTGTTCCCAATGTACGAATTTTCATAGCGGAAAGCAAAAGGCGGAAGGCGAATCGTTGCAGTTTATCGGAAGTAACACACACACACACACGAGAACATATTTGTGTATAATAACATGGTTCATCCTGTGCTTGACTCTGACTCTGAATGGGATCCCTCTGTGCCTCGTTGCATGTATTTTTCGATAAAATTCCGAACATTTTGTTGATACGTGGACATGGACTGCATGCATATGTGATTCTTACAAAACTAAATGGTTCCGTCTGTCGCTCAGTTGGTGTGTGTGTGTTGGTTATTTTGAAGGAATCCACCATAAAATTAGAATTAAATTTAAAATTCATAGAAACTAACAGGAAGAGGAAGAGGCATAACATTCCTCGCAGGAGGATAAGAAGCGTTCAATATTTAAATTGCTTCTGCTCCAGCATCGGAACGTCCTCGTATGCATATGCCGGGGTAAGATGTCACCCAATAAAATGCGTCCTTTGATTTCCGATGCCATAAACATACCCACACAGTTACAAATATTTAGAAGCTCATCACATGTATAAGAGGTTCGTCTTCAACTTTCTGTGAAATATTTTCAGAGAGCTGAACGCGCGCGATGCATTCATTCATGCATTGATGCACTGCAGTAGGATTAAAATGAATCGATTACGAGCTAAGTGATTCCGAACAATGAACAAAAGGGCAAGCGAAAAAGGAATAAGAAGGAACCTTACGAGATGAATAGAGATGAGCAATATCAATTCCAATCGACTTGGGGTTAGATTGCACGTCAACAGCTGTGGTATATCCTGTTTAAAGGAGTGCAGAACATTTTTTTCCTTTTTTTATTTTGCCATTTTCGTAAGTTTTATTAGGTAGAGTGACTGGCAATCGTTGTGCATATGTGAGCGCACAGCACAGCGACAGCAGTTTGAGCATTTCGAAGGAAGATGCAATTTTACACGAACATGGTGTCGTAGATTGAGAGTGTTATTTGAAAATATGCATTTCCTGGAGTTTTTTTTTTTTAAAAACCAATTTAAGGTGGAACGCAATTGAAAATTTGGAATATATTCAAATCCAATTCAAGGAGAGTTTTTCTTTCCTTGAGAGAAGGTTTTAAGAGCGACACAATACTTGTATACTTTAATACAAACGCACCCTTAAACTGTCATTTTGTGATCTGTCAATATGACATTGGGCACGTTCCGCATTCTAGGCACTAGGTTCTGATTGGTCGAGACATTCAGTTTTGACTACAAAGTAAAGCATTTCTTTTTGAGGTAGTGGACTGGATTTGAACGATCAGCGCTTGGAAAAATTACTACCGAAATTCTGAGCAACTTTAAGAGCTCTTACACCAGCTATAGTGGATATCGAATGTTCCTGATGTCATAGGCGATCTAAATTAGACAGTCAACTTTAAATCGTTTGACAGTTTTTCTCCACCAAGTTAAAAACCACCAAAAGCGCATTTGTATGTATTTGACGTTTCAGCAAATTTAAATAGGACCTCAAACTTGCAAGTGCAGTGTGAGTGACTTTGGTGCCAACGCAAAGGTGCGGCCATTTTGTGGATGCTGTGTGGGGACAATTTATTAATGTAAATGGAAACACATAATATTATGGTCAAAAAGAAAGAAGGAAGCAGCACGACACCTTCATAGTTAGGTCTTTGTCACACGCAGGCTCACATGTATTCCCAGATAAGACAGTTTAGGCTCCGGATATTTTAGGAAATATGCGAGCAAAGAAAATGCGAATTGGCAGTCTAATTTAGTTCGTCTAAGGTTCCTTTGTCAGTGAGACAAGCCACCGGTCAAAGTACGAAATGAGCCAAATCAGTCGATTCCACGGCGTGCACAGAAATCGGGAAGCTCTTAATTCACATTGTGGTGAGTTTTGCACATAGATCTTGGCATACACGCTTACAAGATCAATTAAACTCAAGAACTGAAGACTGGGGATCATTTGAAGCGCCGAAATTTTTCCGATTGGGCTCCTCAAAAGTTTGAATGAAATTCTGATTTTCATCCAACAATCATCTTCAGCGATGAAGCTTATTTTTCGCTTAAAATCCAAAGCAGTAAGGAAATGTCGAGACTTACTAATCTCCATCAGGCACCACGATGACAAACTCTGCTGGGTACCTGGACACAGAAGTGTAGAAGGAAACGAAAAGGCAGATGAATCGGCAAGGCTAGGATCGGCTATGAATGTCTGTGAGGCAGACACATCCATACTGAGGACAGGATCATTGCAAGCATCACAGTGAAAGGGCCAATGCCTACTATGTAGTAATTTAGAGAGTGGCTAGTGCTTTGTAGTCAAAATTGAATAAAACAAAAACAAAGACTTGACCCTCTATCCGCACACATTCACTGAAGTAAACACAGTTCCTACCTATATTGCGCCAGAGGAACTATGCTCCTCGCAAATGGAATGCAGTGTCCAACAATTTATGCAGAAGTTGCTAAGATGAGCAGGAGGTAGAATCAATTCAGCACATACTGTCCCGTCTTTCAAGAACAACGTCTACGTACTCTAAGCTACAGATTATTTCCCAGCCTTCCAGAGGTGGCAGAATTGGGTTAAGATTGACTTAAGTTAAGCCTATGAACTACGAGGATTCCCAAGAAGTATGAAGTGGAACCATCGTTTGCTCAGACACGTTTATAATAAGGTGTCCTGCTCCTTATTAGCACTGCTCCTGTCTACTGGTCTGCCAAGTTTTATAAGTTTAGCTATTACTGGGAACCCTACAAGCGGACCAGTAACAATGCAGTAAAAGCAACTTACAGAAACATTTCACCTGTTCAATCTAAGCCATTCCCAACAAAACCAACTTCTCCAGTCAAAAGCAATCAAATTTCAAGCCAGCTTCCATCACCTTGCACACATTAACCATGGGCACAACCCTCCTGGCATGTTGTCTCCACTACAACACCAAAACTTCCATCCCCACTTCCATCCAACTTCTTAACAAATTAATGGATTTACACACAATAAACCCTTGCAAGTATTTTTCGCCCAAAACTTTAACGTGACTTTAAAAAAACAAACAAAAAATAAAAAATAAACAAACTTAACCTCAACTTAACGTTGTGCCACTCACTGAAGACATTGCTGGTGTCATCCCCAGGCAAATAATGTCGAAAGTTATTCCAAACAATTTTCCCTTTGCTTGCATGAAACCACAAGAACCACATTAACCTCGAGCAAGGCTTCTTTTTCTTTCAAAAAAAAGAAAATAAAAAATCCTTTTTTTCTTAAACAATCATCGAGGGGACTAACGACAGAGCAAAGTCGACGTGCTCTCTTCACTTCGAGATACAAAATCTCAAAACAAAAATACACTAAAATACTTAACCCAAATTAATATCACTAAAAGTTCATTTCTGTGAACGCGAACACGCATTTACTCTCTGAAAAAGAGTACTTTTGTGAGCGGGGAGCAAACCACGAAAAAAAAAAAGGACCTTCAAGCACGAATACAAAAAGAATAAAAAGGAAAACGTCTCCGAACTTCTTTTCAAACAAAACTACAGCACACCACAGTCATTGTAGTTTAATGCAACGGAAACCACTAAGAAAATAAATAGAAAAAGCCTCATCCCATCGTTCGTTTTCAAAAACCGCAAGGAAAAAGAAAACGTATCCTTGAAAGAAATGAAGAGCCAACGGAATTGTTGTGGTGTATTAAGTACCTAACCACCCCTTTCATTAAGTTGTAAAAACACAAGAGGAACTTTTACTCTAAATTTCACAATTTTTCTTTCTTTCAACTTCGTTCGCCCTTTTGTTTTCCGAGTTCCGCTCGCTTTTTCCGACCACCCCGCCCACCACCCATCGCCCACCCAAAACGAAAAGGAGACGAAGAAAAATTTCAACTTTTCAATGTGGGCGGCCAGGATCGTCACCCCTTTTTAAAACATTATTCAACAAAAAAAAAAGAGAGGACGAATAGTTTTGGACCACCCAAAGATCTGGGTGAAACTAAATTATTGGCGAAAAGGCGAAAAGTTTTCCAGTTAGTGTGCAAGGACTCTTTATACTCTTTATACTCTCCCCCCCCCCCCCGCCTAGGGAAATAATAGAAAATCATCAAATCGGTACTTACTTGCCCGTGGACTGGTCATGATTCCATGGAACTCCAAACTATATTTTACATGTGTATTTCCAAAGTTTGACCAGTATTTGGCAATGCACAGCTCCAGTATATTGTTCGCCTGTTCACAAAGAAAAAAAACACAAAACACACACACATATAGAAGTGAGAAAATCTCCGAAGAGACGAGGATATTATTGTGACTAGGACTCTTGAGTGGACTTTGCCAATATCCATTGTCATAAATTCTACTGCAATTAAGTGCATTGCAGTTTCAAGAAAAAAAAAAACGAGAATGAGAATGTACCTCACCTGAACTTTAAATGGCCAAGTTGTCTCATTTTCTGTGCTGACGGAAAGGATTTTCATGGTCTCTAACTTGCGGCACGAGGACACGGGCAGTAATTGCATTGTATGGACGAAGAATTTTCCAGCTTCTTTGTCACGATTTACATCGGTCGACCGCATTTTCAAAACTGCAAATAAAATTTTTGAAATTTTAGAAGAAAGAAAGAAGGAGAAAAGGGATTTTAAGTGCAAAACTTACCAGCCCAGGTGGCGTTGTTGGGTACCAAAATGAAGTCTCGTTGAATAGTGTTCGGTTGGAATTCTATGGCAGCTGGAGATTCGAAAACACGCGTTTGTTCTGTGTCCAGGACATGGGGTTGGACGACTGTTACCGGAATTTCAAATAGGGGGCCCTTGTCAATGGCGTTGCTGTCAAATGCATTGATGCTGTGGAAGAGATGGAAGTAGGCGTGGTTTTTTTTATAAGAGGAGGTTTGTTAGATGTAAAAAAAAGAGAAGCCAATAGGTCCCTAGAAACGACAACAATTGGAGAAGTCTTGTGCCATTTTATGCATCTTCTGACATAAGTAAAAATGATGCCAATGCACGTATGGCTAACTAACGGTAAGCAACCTTCAAATGATCACATTGTCGTCAGAAAAAAGAAACAGAGAAAGAGCAAGCGATAGCGATTGTCAGCTGTTGTTCAAAGATCCAACGACAGAAGAACGACCAAGCTTAACATCGAACTTAGTGATTACAAAGATCATCTGCCACGAGGTATGGCTAACTAACGGTAAGCAACCTTCAAATGATCACTTTGTCATCAGAAGAAAGAGACAGACAAAGAGCGAGCGATCGCTGATCGATGTCAGCTGTTCAAACGACAGAAGAACGACCAGGCTCAACACAGATCATCTGTCACGAGGTGTGGGAACGATCAGAAGCTTACTGCCCATCAACATGTAAAGCCTTTGATGGGCTACAACGCATGTACGTACATTAAGTGCCAAAGAGATTATCAATCGATCACGGGGAGGCAAAGATCTTGGCTTTTCGCGGATCGGTAAACGAAACCAGCTTAGAGGTCTAATTGTATCTTCTCCAGCTGCAGGGAAGATTAAGCTAGAATTCTTCTCCAACTATGAAGATGATGCCATAGCTACATAAGCATAAGCATCAAGGAGGTCTGACAGTAGAGCAGCTTATAAAAGGTCTTCCATTAAGCGTTTCTTTCAGCCTCGTCGCTTAATGAAAAAGCACGCGAAATGTAGCTCAAACAGAAGAATCACTTTTATAAAACTTTGCTGAACGCTGTAACTCTCCATGTTAATTTGACAAGGCAATGACAGCTAACAGGTGACAGGTGTAGCTTCAACAACATGGCCGCATTCTCCTGTCAAGGTAACGCTGCAACTCTCCATGTTAATTTGATTAAGCTAGAATTCTTCTCCAACTATGAAGATGATGCCATAGCTACATAAGAATACGCATCAAGGAGGTCTGACAGTAGGGCAGCTTATAAAAGGTCTTCCATTAAGCGTTTCTTTCAGCCTCGTCGCTTAATGAAAAAGCACGCGAAATGTAGCTCAAACAGAAGAATCACTTTTATAAAACTTTGCTGAACGCTGTAACTCTCCATGTTAATTTGACAAGGCAATGACAGCTAACAGGTGACAGGTGTAGCTTCAACAACATGGCCGTATTCACCTGTCAAGGTAACGCTGCAACTCTCCATGTTAATTTGACAAGACAGACTTAATAAATGACAGCTAACAGGTGACAGGTGTTGCTTCAACAACATGGCCGCATTCACCTGTCAAGGTTCGGAATAGATTCAGCAAAGAGCTAATAACTGGTCGCAGTGCCAGTCATGTGGCCACGCAGATCTAAGGACTTCTTTTTGGTTATTTGAAAAGAAAAGTATGCGTCAACAACCATCAGATCATTGACGAGCTCAAGGCAAACATTCTTGGCGAAATCATCGCTATACCGTCCCACGGTTTCAAGATAAGTGAGGGAAACTGTGAGGGACTAGCAACTACCCACCAGAACTAATACGAGTTCAAATGCCAGTTACATAAGTCAGAAACCTCCCACGATGGAATGCTAAGTAGGTTGTGCCATACAGAGAAAGGGTATGACGCGATAAGAGGTTAATAGGCAAATGTCCCACGCTGTTTCGCTCTTTGAAGATTACAACCTCTAAGTGCACAAAAAATGCACATAAACAAAGTACGTAAAAATTAAGACCATGACAGTTATAACATCTGTCAGACATTCGCAAAAGTTGGTTCCCCTTGTTACTGTCTAAACCATAGACCTTTCTCAATAGTCCAACACACTAACCGCCACCTCATTGAAATAAGACGACAACAAATTTGACATGTGGACTCAATGATATACATACCTGTCTAATGACACGGTCTCATGTACTTGAGAAGAGTACAAAAATTAAAAAAAAAAAAAAAAAGCAAAACAGACAGATTGTTCTAGTTCTGCTAATTAAACACACAAGAAGGTACATTTCAATCAATTCATGATTTGTCATTGTTTTTCACATAAATTTGCAAAACAACATCGCATATTTGAATCGATAAATTTCTAAATACCTCTGTGTTGTCACTTAGGTTCTTAACCGAGATAACTTCGATACAAGAAACAGAAGCACGTCAGTAGCCGAAGTGCGCATTAATGTTGGGCCCTATAGATACATGTACATATCTTCATTATGATAAGGCCAGCATTAGGGTTTGTTTTGAAATATTCTTACAGTTGCAAAAAAAAATAAGTTCAAAAAATTCTATAAAAAGAACCACAATCCGGCAAACGTAGTCAGTTTAAACAAGCAGCAAAATGACTAAGTCAAAGTTGTTCGTATTGGCGCTTTGCTGTCTAGCAATTTCTACCGATGCAGGCCAAGGTATCATTGACGGCATCCCAGTCAGTGGAATGCATCAATTCCCTCATCACGTTTCTATTCGAACCACGGAATACAACGCATACAAGCACTACTGCAGCGGATCCGTTCTCAATGCCAACTGGATTCTAAGCTCCACAAGATGCGTCCATAATGGTGATAATTTCGAGCTGATCTTCAATCGAACCAACCTGGAGGACACTCATTCGTATTCCTTCTCAATAAATGTGGACAACAGCTCTGTGTTCCGTCACCCAGTGGAGGATTTGGCTTTGATTCAGTTACCTGTGCGTTTGGAGTTTTCCAAGTACATTCAACCGATTTCATTGCTGACCAGCGGGAATCACAACTTGACCGAACGTTTCGCAGTGATGCCTGGAATTGCCAATGGCACACTGAGGATGTCCTACGGTCAGTTTGAGATTATTTCACCGACAGAATGTAAAATGGTCTATGGAGAGCTATACAATGAAAGGACACAACTCTGTACACAAGGTTATCGGAATAATAACCATGTTCCGTGTTGGAATAACGAGGGAGGAGGCTTGGTCATGAATTGGCCTCTTGAACCGGCTTTGGTGGGAGTTTTCAACTCCCCGCTTTTCTGCTTGAGTCGAACAGCAGCGGAGTACATCAGAGTGACGGCGTTTGTTCCGTGGATCAATTCAGTGATGATGTCAAATCTTGGTATGAGGTATTTACGTTTTGTATAAGACAAAGTTGAAAAAATACAAAAACGATTAGGTTTAGTTCAAAAATTACTTGTTTTTTTTTTGCCAAAAAAATTCAAAATACGGGTGGACAACTCCAGAGAGAGAATATATGTATAGGGTGACCAGATAAGAACGATAGGAAAAGAAATTTAAATAAAACAACAATGGTGTGAGATATAATATTGATGGTGGCTTTAGTTTGAAGCTACATTCATGACATTTTGTGCAGAGTAGCACATCATTCAAATGATCATCTCGGCTTCGGCGACTGTACCTATACCTGAGACCATTGACGGTAACAGTGTCTCCTTCCTCATTTTGAAACAAATAAGGACCGATGAAGCCGCCAAAACGTACCAAAAAGTCAATCTTTGTAGATGCATTGTTTCTTGGTCGAATACTTGTGTATTTTATTCGCTTCAATAACGGCCAACGAGCCAAAAAAGATCCTCGCCCGAGAATATGATTTGTTGGCAAATATCTAGATCTCTGGCCATTTCGTTGTCTTCAATTCTTGCGTCAACACAATCTTATATGAATGTAGGCCCAAATCCAACCCGTGTGGCTCTTTGTCGATGATCAATCGCACCGATCTCGTTGTGGTTAATGGCTTATAGTCCAAAGGAGCCATGATGACGACCGACCTCACGACAAAATTCACGTTGCGTATTTATAACTGAGCTGGAAGTTCGATAATATTTTAAAACAATTTCCACTCGTTCGTTAAGCGCAAAACGATATATGATGAAATGGCTAACCTCACTGAATATTTTGACAGCTAAATGTCATTAGTAACTTTGACAGCTGCGGCATCATAACAGTTGCAAAAAAGTATCATTGATATCTGGTCACCCTATAGATGGTTTTTTGTTCGAAATCTATTGCTGTACTGGATTAAACAAATGCTTGAGTTAGAACTGTCGACACTCTTTCTGTCTGTCCACAGTTCGTATAAATGATATGAACTGCTCATGGCCCCATTTCTTCAGCTGTTTTAACTCCTCGATGGTCTAAATGTCAATCCCTTTCCTAGAATCCTAAGAAAAAGGCCTTGGCATACATTTTCGTGGTTTGAAAGATTAGCATTTACAAGTTCTCTAGCTTTAGCCAGTCTTGGAACCTTGAGTAAAAATGGATAACTGTTTCGATGTTGGTGGATGGAAGGCGATAACCTGTTTCTAGATGAGCGCCCCAACTTGAAATATTGGAGTGACCAGCATACCCTTTTTGTTAAGTAACTTTATTACATTGAGAAACAAATCATCAATGATACTCTCGTTAAGTGGAGGTACTGCAGTAACTTCTCTTCTCTAACTTAGAGGTTTTAGCACGAAGAATATGCGGAAACCATTTTTTGCAAAAACAAGGATTGAGATTAAGTCCATCCAGTTGCTTAAGACAACAAAAAACCGAGTGCAGGATATTAAATTTATTTCTTCAATATGTTACAAACTCTTATAGAACTGTCACAAGTAAATTCTTCTAACCTTGATTCGATTCAATTACCGACTTGATCCAGGGAACAAATGTGGTTATTCTCATGAATTCCGCTGGTATTCTACTCAAGCACGAACAAGGTGCATTGAAAGTTCCCACCAGAACCGGTTCATTAGGCCAATTGATAAGCAAGCCTCCGGCCTCATTATTCCAACACGGCACATGACTATTATTCCGATATCCTTGTGTACAAAGTTGTGTCCTTTCATTGTATAAGCCGCCATAGACCATTTTGCATTCTGTCGGTGAAATAATTTCAAACTGACCGTAGGACATCCTCAACGTGCCATTGGCAATTCCGGACATCACTGCGAAACGATTAGTCAAATTCAGATTCTCGTTGAGAAGTATTGCAATCGGTTGAACGTACTTGGAAAATTCCAGACGCACGGGCAAATTAATCAAAGCCAGGTCTTCCGTTGGGTGACGGAACACAGAGCTATTGTCCACATTTATAGAGAAGGAATACGAATGAGTGTCCTCCAGGTTGGTTCGATTGAAGATCAGCTCGAAAGAATCACCATCATAGACGCACCTCAACGAGCTTAGAATCCAGTTGGCATTTAGAATAGATCCAATGCAGTAGCGTTTAATTCCGTTGTATTCGGTAGTTCGAATTGAAACGTGATGTGGGAATTGGTTCATTCCACTCAATGGAATACCATCAATTATACCAGTGCGAGCTTCTGTAGATATGGCTAAACAGCAAAGCGCCAACACCAACAGCTTGGACTTAGTCATTTTGTTGCTTGTTTAAACTGACAACGTTCGGCTGATTGTGGTTCTTTTTATAGGGCATCAGACAGTATATACAAAAGGGGATTTCTATTGATTTCAAGAATCTTAAAAGTAAATAATACTAAACACGCAGTTACGCTGGCCTTATCATATTTATTGACATACTTGTCTGGTAGAAGTTTTGCAAATAATCAAGTAGGGTAGAGGTGGGCATACATTTTTATCAGATTCAGTTACAACCCCAACAAATCAGTCACCGTTTATCAACATTTGGTATCACGATGGACCTTCGGTCTAAGTGTTTCCTAACTCAGGACATGCACTTCACCTAATCTAATCTTTATTTAGGAAAAGTTAAATGCTCCCTAAAGATGTCAGGCCACTCTCACTGATTTATACTTATTTATTATACATTTCATTTTCTGCTCAGAATCAACCAAAGAAATCAGCCTTTGAGTCACAGTCAATGGCAGGTCTTGTCACCAGAAAAGGAAGAGCGCCTTTAAGATTCATTGGAGAGTAGTAGAGTATTGCACTTTAGCAGTGACTGTCTCAGACTGGTCATAGTCCAATGGCTTGTAATATGTAGAACGACCACTGAGTGGGTTAACTGATGTTCAGTGTTTAATGTGTTTGACTACGTGTAGCCTTGCGTCAAGGTTCGAATCCCATAAAATATAAAAAAGTTATAGTGCACCATTAACTAACCAGTGTGAGTGTATGGAACTGAGAATAGCCAGCAGGATGGAAGGAACACTTCATTGTGGACAGCTTCTTCTGATCCTGACATTTCTGATGGATCGCAATACTCATCTACAGAGTTCTGTTCAATGTTTCGCGGTGACGCTTAAAACAGTCGCACATTGCCAAAGTTCTGTCAGTTTCATTGCTGCAGAGTGACACCTCAAATCATCCTCCAATCTTCCTTCTCCTTCTTACCGTGACCCTGTCACATTTGACAGCATGTAACCTTTGCCCCGCTCTGAGTAATGTTCTTACGTATATTTACGAGTCTCTTACGTTTGTCAACCGAAAGCAACGCAAAGCGTGATTGTGATTGGATACACGCATATCCTATGTTCCAATCTTAGCTTTGTGTCAAAATTCTCAACGCGAAGCATACAAAGCGGTATTGTGAATCGGGCATCGTGGCAACCATAGACAAACAAATATAGACGGTCGTCTTTACGTTCCCCACCCGAAAATTCTGTAAAGTACGCCAAGTTTAAATTTCCTATCAGTGAATACATGTGAACGATCGTGGTGTCCCTTTCTTTCCTTTTGCACACAACATTTTCAGCAGACTGTCATTCAATTAACAACAACAAAATGTACAGGAAAATGGCTGCGCCCATGAAATGTACCACTGATTGAGAATGTGTGCGTGAGCTCCGATTTAATTTTGACGCAAACGTCAGAATACATTCAAAATCCGTGGTACTTTTGCTCTTGTGGGAACCAACGGTCAAATCGGCCGAAGACGATCGTCTATATTAGTTTGTCTATGGTGACAACAACTGTCAAACCTTCGAAGCTAAGAAAGCAACGTTTTCTTACTTATTTGACTCAAAATCATCACAGATTTATACTTGGCTGCTAAGCTTTAAAACAAAAAGTTCCGATTTAAAAAAATAAAGTGCAAGTACTCAATCAGATACACGGTGTTACTTCCATTACACATAAGTACAAAATTTATCATCATCAAGTGTTCGCCTTTAATGACAGTCATGTCCCATCAACAAGTGACCATTGAGAAAAAATGTTATTGTTAACGAACTTAACTTATCTATAAGTAGAGTCCTCCCTTTGTTTGCACGAGCAGCGTGTCACTCGTTAAAATCGTTAATTCCATCAGTTTTTCCATTTAAAAAAAAAATATATTGCAGTCGTCCTCGGCTATCCCGCCACCCATAATTGATACCGTAAATTCAATTGCTCGCACACATAAATACACGCGCACGCACAGTCCTCATGTTTCAGTTACATTTCGAAAACTCACTTGAAAATGTGTCAATAAATACTACAGCTTAACACAATTGAATTTCTTTTTTCCCATTATTCCAATTCTGATTCTTGTTTTAATTGAACGACGTGCATTAAAAAGTTTTTTTTTTTTTTGATAGGTACTTACGCAGCGGTATGGACACCTGGAGGAAGACCATTGGGATCTACTTTCACGGTAATAGATCGAGATGCGTAGCACAGATCTAGGTACGCTCCACACTGCACAAACGGCTGGGATGAGATCAAACTTAATCGTACATTAAAATTGAATTTATCCTTTGGATCTAGAAAAAAAAAACAAAACAAAAAAATGTTTTAAAAATAGTGAAACACCGTTAGTGTTAACATGTATTGCAAGTGTTGTGTACATGTAAAGTTTTTGTTTCGTTTTTATATGTCATCATGTTGTCCATAGTGGTGTCATCAGTTGATGCAAACATGTTCGTCGTTAGTTTTTTTTTATTTTTGTATACAACAACAGTTAGGGCAATTAAAAGGGAATTTGTTAGAACGGGTTTTTAAGCGAGTGATTTACGAGGCCCTTAGGCGGGAAAGGATGTTTTGAAATATGAATAGGTTATGATTTAGAGACTCGAAAGGTTTAAAAAAAGTGTGGTTATGTTCTTCGGTCATCTGACTAAAATTGCAAAAGAATTAAAGTTTTAACTTACTGGCTTCCTTGTCATTCAGGAATATTGGCTCCACATTGACAGTTATTTCATGGGGCTTCTTAAGAAAACCTTCTCTGAGATGAATACCTTTGGCATTTAATGGACCAACACGAACGGAGAATCTGTAAAAAAAAAATTAAAAGTTAAGCTTATCAATTTTTTGTAAAAACATAATAAGTGAGGAGATATCCTTCGAACCGCGTCAAAAAGGTAACGTTCCTACACAATTACAAAAAAAAAAAGACATTTTTTTGGGCTGGTTTGTGAAACCTGTCAGATCTGTCAAATCAGTGAAACTCTCTTCGAAATTTGACAATTAAATCGCCATTTAAAATTAGTACTTTTTTGACAGATGACGCGTGAGTCGTGTTAACCTGTCATGTTTGACATTTCTGATGAAAAGACTTAGCCTGTGCGTTCTACAAGGAACATGGTTCTTGCACAGCAAAAGATTTATTCAGCGATAAGGAACATTTCTGGCTTAATGTCAGTAAGTAAAATTTCCATATTTGGCCTAAAGAGCAATTCGAAAAGGTTGAAGAACTGCCATTAGATCTAAACAAAGCGGTTTGGTGTGGTTTATGGGGTGGTAGAATTCTGTCAATGGCGCCCCTGATAATGTACTATATTCTGCCTCAAATTAAAGCTCTTGACCTTTAGCACATTTGGTACCAATAAGACTGAGTTACTTGCCACATATCCCGTGAAACCATGGCTTGATCGAGAGCACAATTCGACAGTTAATTTCGCATTTCGGATCAGTGAATTGTGTGATATCACACGATGCAAAGTCCAAAGTACGATTGAGAAGAATTGGAAGCGATCTTCGCCACTAGAAATGCTCGGACTCATCAGTGAAAATTTGGACCATGTTAGCCACAGTTACGGTCAATATTTGAAATAAATAATCTTTGAAACAAATGCCAAAAATCATTCTTTTGTTTGATAATAAAAATAACCCGATAAAATATATTCTTCTTATAATATTTTACTTTTGGAAAAGTTAACACTAAATGAATCACCGATTACTATCTATAATGAGGCGGCTTATATCATCATTTCGACTACCTGCGACTGTGAGTGACATCAATGTTGCCACTTTTACTGCATATGTAGCACAACTACTACATTTTACATTTGCCATGGGTTGGGGGTTGTGTCATTGTCCAACATCCCCTTTCGAAGGGGAAAACGTCGACTGACCAATATCTTGTTGCAGCTTAATTCATAGCCAGATTGCGCTAACTAGATACTGTGAGCCGCTAAGAAGAGATTTAACAAAGAAGGCAGAGCCCCTGACCGAGAAACTCTCTGCAGTGCATTCTGCCAACAACAATTGCTAATAACCAGGGGGGCGATTACCGAAACATCATCAAAGAGATAACTGGGTCGACCCTTGGCTACCAAAAAGGAGTCTTTGGTGCGACGGTCAGTGCGTTCAGCGGAAGAGGGTGACAGAGATGCACACATGAAAATTTTTCATGTGTTAAAGCGACACTTCCAACAGTTGCTTTACGGGCAACAAATAGAGAGTAATATGGTAAGAAGAGAACTCACCTGCCGTCAATGAAGAACCAACCCTGTATTGTTGATGCAGCCAGCTAAAAAAACAACAAGGCCGATGGCTCTAATTGAACGCTTTAAAAACGGAGGTGATGCCTTGGTAGGCTTTAGAGAATGCGGTGCAATGACAAAGAATTCTTTTCAGTCATGAATGCTTCATCAAATTCTTTATTACTTTTCACTAAACACCCTTCGGACGTAGCACTCAACTTAAAACACCCACTTTGCACTGAATTTTCTAAGCAAATGTTAGCAATAGCATAACATCTGCACCACCATCCCTCCAACCTAACATTGTTCTACAATTGTTATTACATCTCACACAACTCATGCCAAGTTCATAAACAGCAAACACCACATATTTCCAACCCTCCTCATACGTACCTCAATTGGTTCTCGGCTGCGTCCTTGTACTGTAACAAATACTCAAATGCCTTCTCCACATTCAACAGTCCACTGCCCTGGGCAAATGGGTCGACGTAATTTAATTTGGTCGCCGTAGCACAGATGGCACGCTTTATACTGAACGGTGAATACGGGACACCTTTTTGTTTCAAGCCGGACACAAGCAGAGCTGAAAAAAAAATAAAAGAAATTTACTTGCAACAAAAGAAGCCCCACTTTTTAATTAACTTTTTGGGGAGAAAAAAAAATTGTAAATAATATAAATAAATACACCGAGAGGTAAAAGCAAAGTCTTGGCTTTCTTCTGCATCCTGTGTGATTAATATACGCACCTATTGCTCCGGCGACATGTGGTGCTGCCATACTCGTTCCATTCATGAGCTGGGATTTACACATCGTGAATTGCGGTACAGAGGTTATAGCTGCTCCTGGAGCACACACTGTTACCCCACGGCCACCGTCGATGCAGGGATCACGTGACGTCCAGGTGTAAACATTGGCAGGAAGTTTTTCACGCAAGGCATACTCGACCTCCATCATCTGGGGGGATACATATGCTCCGACACCTATACAAAAGAAAATTATAAAATATTGTTACAGTAGTTCTCTGTATTGAAAGTTGTTGTTTGAGGTTTTCTTAATTTAATAATGGCGGTTTGCATTTTGAATTAAATATCATGCCACAGGGAGTCCTGACGAACATTATATTCTTTTGAATAGAGCTTCTCCTACTTCGCTGGAACCATAATGAGGGTTTTAACTAAACAATAAATGAATGTACACTGGATGCCTAGCATAACGAATGTCGATTTAGTAACGAATGACCACTGACAGCTCTATATAACGAATGATAAAGTCGTTTGCCTTGATCTCGTCAATGGTCTGAGGTTTGCTGGCGTATTTAACATACTTTAAGTTCGGGAACCAATGCAAATCATCCTTCAAAATGCGCCGCAAGGTGATTCTGAGTTCGATGGCGATACGACACAATCGTCGTCGGTTACACTTTCTCTTCCCGCTTCAACGTTCATTGAACGTTGATGTACGACATGTCGACGATCTTCCACTGTCTTGTGCTCAACAATATTTGAGACCAAATGACAAATAGTGTTGTCAGACGGTGCTTTTTGGCCACGATATTTTCGACGATATCCTCGTTGAGTTAACGACTGTTTTCCATTTACAGCGTTACTGTTTCCGCGCGCTGTTCCGGTATCAAGCGATTTATGTCTAAAATTTTACTGAATTGACGTTTCAAAAACATGAGTGACTTAACTCAGTTGATAAATGTCAAAGTCAATGTTTACATACCGACATTAGAGATGGCGCATCCTCTTCATAGACATCTACATTGACAGTCAAGCAGGCACACTACATCTATTACAACCAACTTAACATCGGTCAGGTGCGAATGAAACTTCACAATTATGAGAACAGCAACCCCTCAGCTCAACCTTAACTAACGAACCACAACTTCAACTGAGTGCAGGGAAATAATTGCACGGAAATTTATTTAACGTGGGAATATATTCCACTTTTAATCGACTTTAGTCATATAAACTTATTTCCCACCAAAAAGCTAGGAAAAAAGGGTGAAAAAGAAAGCAAATACAAACAAAACATACTGCAAAGTCCAACACACGATTTTCTGCACCTACTCTTGTGATAGAACACATTCGTGAGAAGTGTCATAAATGAAAATTGTTTGACAACTTGATACTTTTGACTTCTAATAAGAAGAATACTGATTCAATGAATAGAATAGGTCTGTTTCTGCTTGTCAAATTTCTAAAGGGCCAACCACAATCAACATTGGGAAGCATGAGCCAATGTCATAACTGACCGAAATGCTTCCTTATGTTCTGCCAACTCCAACCACTAACCATAATACTTTTGCCCGCATAGCTACCCATCAAGACAACCTACAATTTTTTTCTCTGCCGCTGTTGGTGTTTACATTTTATTTTTCGCGTAAAAATGGATAGTAGCAACAATTTAATAAAACGAGAATGAAAGCAGTCATCATTCGAACATTTCCAAATATAAAATATAAGCAAATATGATAGAAATAATTAATGTAAACACAGAGGGGTGGGTAATTTCTACCAACTGTCAAATTCGCATATGCAATGAGCGGCTGAGAGCGCTCCCTCTAATGTTCGGTAATGTTTCCGAAAGTGCCCGAAAACCGAACCAATCGACGCTGGGCTTATTATGTGTTGGCTCACAAGATCCAAGATAAATGTTGATTATGTGCAGGTAAAATTCTCCCAGAGAAAGAGAAATCTCCCAAAATGTACGGGAACGTGTTGAACACAAAAGCTGCACACTTTTTAGACGTCACTTTTGTTTGTATTGATTTACATCAAATTATCTTGACAGCCACCAACAACACAACGATTTGACAGAACTCATAAATTTGCCCAAAGAAATTTCTTGGACTAAAATTCGCAGCATGGGGAAATTTCTTACGCTTTTGTGAGCTTTCTCTTCTGTGTAACACTACGAAACTTTAACAGGAATTCGCTATTCTTCGTAAGACTTCGTAGACTTTCGTAGTTTTGATCAGTACGGGAACAGACCTGATGTTGTTTCGGTTCCAATCTGTTCTGTGAACAAGATGATATTCGGGAGAGTTTAACCTCAAAATTCTGTCTTCCTTTTTTCGTTCGACGGGATAAAAAAGTTGCTATGAATAAAATGTCAAAATTTGCGATTATTCGTTAGTTTTTGTTTCTATTCGCAGGTCGCTGAGCTGTCAATAGACTTTTAGAAACGGAACAGTGAATTATACCAACCACTCAGTTGTAAACTTATACAGAAGAAGTTATTTATACTATGGCGCTGGATCTATGGATGTAAATATTTTTAACCAAGTTTTGATGGTGAGAAAGTCCATTCATTTGCTTGTGTGACTACATCTCACTTTGGATTGAAGGAAAGCCAACTTATTTCCCACCAAAAGTCATAAAAAAAACCAAGTAAAGTGAGAAATCATTTTCCCTCACTCGTTGTACAAATTAAGAGATACTAACTAGTTCCACTGCAATGGCAACGACCATAAACTATGCGACAAAATTCATTTAACAAAAAACACCCCCTAGTCTAGCAAAACAAACCAATTCCTACCCTATGGCCATGTAAAATACGACTCATGTAAGAGCGAACAAAAAAAATGTTAAAAACAATATTCAAGATTTATATTCCAGTGGCACTTTTTGTGTGTCTGCACAAATATGGCATGGATTGCAATAAACTTTTTTTTTGTCTCACAATTTACATTCCCTATACAATATTGGTCAAATAAACTATACACACTCGGTAGGCAGATACATTTTTTGTTTTTAATTGAAAATACGCGAGCGAGGCGGCTAGTACGCAATATACCAGGCGCGGACTCCTGCTTTTGGCAATAAACAGAAAACAGAAAAAAATAACAAAAAACTAAAAATGTATTTCAACAAAAAATAGTACTACTCACCTATACAACTTGGCTGACTAATATCTGGCGGGGTGCCAATTGTGGATAGTGCTGGACCATGATTGCCGGCTGAGGCGACCCAAACCACGCCATATTTGTTGACCACTTCGCTCATTAGTTCGCCAATGCGACTGCAATTAAAATTGATGTTGTGGTTAGTTGGAACGGTTTATGCATTTTGTTGTTGATGTTCAATTTTTTTTTTTTTTTTTTTATCATAAATTTATCCGACAAAAAATGTTTTAGCCAATGTCTGGCAAAATACTGATACCACACGCACACACACACGAAAAAAAAAATTCCAAACACTTATGCATTCGGGCAGGACGACGTGAAGGGACGAAATAATAAAATTCACAAATAAATTGATGACGAAACGTAAACAAATAGATTTAGGATAGTATTTAGTATTTAAATTGGTATTCAAACAAAATGTGTTGCTATCGAGGATAATAAACAAGGAACACACAGGTAATTAAATTTTGCGGCGATAATTATTTGGCCAAAGGTGGCGGAGGGAATGCACTCAAAAGGTCATAAATTTATTTTATTTTTTTACGTTTTGTGGATAAAATATATTTTAAATCAAAGAGATGGATTAAATGCAGTCGTTTTAAGAGAATTCATGGGTCCAAGGATCTGATGCTTGCGATTAGGATGGATGGCCGAAAGATATGCATTCCATTAGCCGAACAACTAGGTAGTTTATTTCAACATAAAACTGAAAAAAATACTGCGAATTATAACAAACTGGATGCAACAATTACAAACGATTTTTACTGATGATTTAGACAACACCCAATGTGGATCGAAAGCTAATAACACCCAATGATAGTTCGAGTACACTATGTGGAAACGCACTCAAACTCACACACTCCAGAGTGAAGGACCCCAGAACGTCAGTTTCATTTAGCTTGAGCAAGAGTTTATGCAAGACAGGGTGGTTAGATGCAGCTGTATTACTCCGAAAGCATCAAGGATATGAATTGCCACTGCTGTGGGCTTCAGAACATACAAAGGACTACTTTCGGGGTAGGTGCACCTTGGTGAGATTTTAACGACCCTCTTTCGAAGTAGAGTACCATTATATACTTAGTAGCGCCATTATGTCAATGCGCTGGCTTCAGAAACAGAGCAAGAAGAAGGTGAGTGCCACAGTTGAGCGGATAGGTGACTGTAGCCAAACCAAACACCCGCTGAAACGCTTAGACGATTCTTTACATATGTATATCTGACGAGATCATGTGATCAGACATTCTGTGAAGCACGAGGAAGGCAATTTTTCAATACATCGATAGAAGCACTAAGATAGAACTTCGGGGGAAGTAGATTGAAGAAAGAAATGGTCGTCAATCTTCCTCGAACAGGAAGCATATACGACTGAATAGTCTACGAGCTGCATAATGTTATCAAGTAGCAAATCAAACAACGCCTCAAGAAGCAGGGCGACCAGATATACATCCCGCAAATCACACTCAAGCAGTACACTAAATAACAAAACCTGATGTGTCAATCGGTTTTTTTTTTTCGGCATTCCCTGTGCAGCAGAGGTATTCCAGCAACTATCAAAGTTCAATTGCAACGTTTTGCATAGAGGAAGGCTCTCTGAAGATATGGCAGTGCAAAATGGGATTCAGCAAGGCTGGATTCTTTCACCAATATTGTTTTTGTTGCTCATTACGGACATTCTTGATTCAGCTTTGTAGGCAGGAGTTCATTTAACATCCGACATCCAGCACCTCGGAAAAGATGATGATGTATGCCTGCTCTTCCATAGGGTACTGCTCCTTGATAAAACGACAGCGATTGCAGAGAGAGAAGCAGATGTTGTTGGACTGAAAATTCGCCTGGTATCAAAATTGATAAACAAACGCATACAGTAGAAACTTTAGATAAATGACCAGATAAGAACAATAGGAAAAAGAATTGAAATAAAACAGCAAAGGGTCGAGATATGAAATTGATTCTGCCTTTATTTTAAAGCCTATTTTATGCCATTATGTGGGGAATAGCACATCGATGGTAGTGCTTCAAGTAGTCTGTCCAATTTTTGATGACTCGGTTCAATATGTACGCAAATAGAGTCTCGAATATTGACCTTCAGCTAATCCAAAATGGTTGGCTTGTTTTACACGTCCAGCATGCATGATGAAATTCCAAACCTTACTGAATATTTTGACAGCTAAATGTCATTAGAAACTTTGACAACTGCAGAAAAATGACAATTGAAAAATGTATCATTGCTATCTGGTCATCCTCTACCTATACCTAGCCATTCGAATCGACAAGACTAACTCACTTATTTCGTAAAATAATCCTAAAATCCGTTAGCCACTGACTCATAAAGATCCACATATACTTATTAGCCAGGCGAAATCATCATTATTAGTCACTATGGTCAATGGTCAAGTCAAAATTCATTCAGATTTATTTATGCGACCAATTAAATAGGAAACAAAAAAAAAACTGAGGGAAACAAAAAACAACCATTATGCCATTACCTCATGTACACTCGTCTTTTTCTTCTTCTCTTTTTATCCATGAAATCGCTCAAATCTCTTTACACATTACGAATTAATTTATGAAACAAAAAAGACCAATGTTAATGTTTTGAGAATAAAAATTAAAAAAAAAAAAAAAAAAGCACACACACACAACTCTACTGCGACGCAACAAAACAATTTACTCATACTAACTCACAACTTTGTCGGGTTTTAAAATACAAAAATTTAAAAACTCACCCATGACTCGACCAGGCTGCATGTTCTCCGTAGCTCATATTGATGACATCCACTTTCCTGCCTGATTCGCATAATTCCATAACTTTCATCATAGCACGCACCAGTGCTGTTCCAGTTTCCATTGAACCCAGCCGTCCATCACCAATCGTAAGGGAGATAATTTTGGCATTCGGTGCAACACCATTGACATCTTTTGAGGCATTATTACCGCTAGCTATGGAAGCCACATGTGTACCATGAGATGCTGCAAAAGAGAACGAATTTCATACATAAATTTCGTCCTGTATGAAAGGAGATTCGAAAGTAAATTGGAATATAACCACCCTGTCAGTGGGAAGGTAATCAATGCGATCTATTACGGAGACACTTGTGTGATGGTTCGATTTTTGGTTTTAGCCTGTTTTGTCGAATGATTGACATGTTGCAGTAGTTGAACTCTGATACTGTTCAAGTGTCACAATACGGTTGTAATATGTAAATAAGGGTTTGAATGCAAACAAAAATCCTCTTCTATGATGTGATTTGAATGAACCTATCTCAGAGCTGCAATACAGACAAAGGACAGACTTACATATGACATGACGAGCAAGTGTAGTTGTCTAAATTGGAAATTTGAATTTGAAGTAAACTGTGACATCAACTTGATATGAAATCAATATTTTTTGATTGACATGAGGTTCAGTTGGATTTGGATTTAGAATTTTCTTTTAAAACGAACAGAACTTACAGTGGGGGGAATATTTTGTGTATGACTTCAATCGATTAGTCAATTTAATCTCAACCTCGAAGCATTTTCGCTTATTGGTTAGCTTTATGTAGGAGACTTTTCAGGGTAAAACGCATAGTCCTTACCACGGTTACATATTAAGGTAGCAACGGTAATGTGTCAAATGATTTTGAAGTCCAAAGTAGCATACGTCAAATGTGCATACTGTCATCGCTGTTTAGTACTTTTTAGTACTTTCTTCAGCGATGTACTCCGTACAGCATTTGAAAGGTAACCACACTTACGTCAATGAAATCGAAGTCTTCGTACGACGTGAATTCCCATAATTGCTGGACAGAAAGTTGTGAAGTGAAGTCTCGCGCGCATAGAATTCAATGGGTGCAACAGAATCAGGAAGGCTAAACATGCATTCGGAATGCTTTCAAAAGTTGGGAAAAGCAATGTTCCCAGCTAAAGAACTAAACGGTGTATAAAGATGTTGCAAAAGGTCTAATTTCAAGCAAAAAGCATCAGGAGTTGGAGCAAATATCGTCTTCAGCATAGAAACCAGGAGCATCCACAAAACGACCAAAATGGGTTTAGCAATCAACGGGGGCTTAACCAAATGCATGCTGCCAACAGGAGGGGACAATCTACACCGACGAATTGGACAGAATCTCAACACAGTAGTAAGGGGCTTTGTCCACCTTGGCTCTGCCTTTCAATCTGATTCCAGTGCGCAAACCGAAATTCTTCGTAAGATTTTCGCTCCCGTTTGCGTTTTGGAGGAGATTCAACGACGAACTAGGCAAGCTGTACAGCGACATCGAACTAGTCAAAAGAGTGCATAAAGGACGTCTGAGATGGCTAAGACATATAGAGCGAATGGACACCAATTGGACACGAATTGGAGTGCGCAACTGGAACACACCTGCTGTGTGACTGTCCTGCGCTATCTGGTAGAAGAAAAAGAACTCTTGGCAGTCATTTCTTCTCGGAGCTGGAGGACTTAGGCAATGTTGAGCTGGTGGACCTCCTGAGATTTATATTACTATCTGGTTTGTTCTAACAGCGGGCCTTCTTACAGCGTTCCCAGAGTTAAATGATTGGGCACAATGGACCCGAACTGTGGGTCTAAGTGAGCAGTGACATTCTAGTCACAATCTACCTAACCTAACCTAAGTAAGTTGAACGAGTGCTTTAATTTCTGTCTGACGAGGTTCAATGGAACCCCCCACTTACTCAGGAAGGCAGGATACGCGGCGGTCCTAGAACTACATGGCACAGAACAGTCGACAAGGATGCTCGGCAACTGGAAAAGAGTTGGCTAAAGTTCAGGCATATTTCCAGACAGCGCACATGATGGAGCATAGGAGTTGTAGAGGCCCAACGACCCACAAGGGGATACAGGACTTAAATTAAGTTAGGTGGAAGAAATGTATTCTAACGCCCCTATAAATTTTAGGTTTAACAGATCTCCAGCTCCAATTCTAGGTTTCGTCGTCGATTTGTCGGTGAATCAAAGTAAATTCTCGCGATGTACTCTGGACTGGATGTAGAAGACTCCCGGCAGAATTTTTATTGAACCTCAGCAATAGATTGTCTCCGTATTTCAATGGTTGAAAAGAGCCTTCAACGAGGTAAAAAGGAGCAAATATATAGTACAGGAGCACAATAAATCATGGGGGTGGTGGTGATCTGTTTATCTTTTCCTTCACGCAATCGTGATACCTACTTTGGGCCGTCGATTGTAAACTTTTAATGAATTACTAGTCTCGTTTTTGCAATACAAACGTATAAAATAGTTCATCGTTACAGCATTACACTTTTTTTTTATAATTAATTGCATTGAGCTGAATTTTTAATGAAACCAATACATACCCCCTAGCAAGCTAAAAAAAAAAAAAAAACGCTGGCTTATTGCCTCGCTGTTTTCATTATCTTTTTACTAAACTGATGCGTTAGAAAGTAATGTACCATGTTATGAATTATAGTAATTAGAATAATTAAGTTTTTATAGGTGAGTAGATAAGAAATGCT
Organism: Chalcosyrphus nemorum; assembly: GCA_949716465.1. Classification (NCBI taxonomy): domain Eukaryota; kingdom Metazoa; phylum Arthropoda; class Insecta; order Diptera; family Syrphidae; genus Chalcosyrphus; species Chalcosyrphus nemorum. Next base: position 77,821,835 of record OX454332.1, on the reverse strand, counting down.
CACACAGGTTTGTTTCTATTTGTGGCGTTTTATTTTGATTATCTGTCGACCGGAGCAAAACATTTCCTAATCTATTTATGCACTCTGTGATAAATCTAGGGAATATAGTACAGAGTGGTAGTGTCCGTTCGGTAGTTTCTCTTGCAAGCGATGGGCTTAAATGATATTTAGGCTATATCTGGGTGGTTCTACTCCAGTCAATTTCTTTATAGTGTTCCAGACTTTATATGAACGGGCACATCACCTCTTACTGTTGGTAGTTACAGTGAGCTGTGGCTTATTAATCGCAACAACCTAATCTGCCTGTCCCAATTAGAGGTCTTCAAAAATAGATCAAGAACATGGTGTAAGCTTTTGTAGCAGACTTTAATTGTGTTGCTCAAGAGAAAATCGCAGGAAATTTTAGTCCCTCTTTTTTAAAAAGGACGCGTATGACGCCTCTAAGGTTTCCTAAGAAAATATATCCCGAGGTACCAGAAACGTGTTCCAGATCGTCGTTGAACTTAGATATCGATCAGTAATATGTTCTTAGCCTCAACAGAAGTAAAGGGTAATCATAGCAAAAAGAGGGATATAAATGCCCCTATGGTGAAGAGTCAGGGCGTGGGTGCTTGGAAAAAGGGAGACTAGGAACCGAAGAACACTTCGGTTGACGTAGATTTTGAATATTTGAAAATTGTAATGATGAAACAATAGGTCCGTTCGCGTACCCTCCTAAAACAGCGAATTTTTACGAAAATTTACGAATTTTTACTAAAACCTGTTCGCGTACGGAGAATTTTCGTAGTTTTTCGCAGAAGAAAGCTCTCACGAGAGAGTAAAAAATTTCCCCATGCTACGAATTTCAGTGCAAGAAATTTCTGTGGGCTGATTTATGAAAACTGTCAAAGCTGTCAAACCAGTGTATTTGTTTTAGATCTCTTTGAGAGAATTTTACCGCCACTCTTCGAAATTTGATAATCTACGAATTTTAGAGCGAAAAGTACGCGAACGGACCTAATGTATAGCCTGGAAGATAATTTTACAGGGTAACCAGATAGCAATGACACGAATGACATTTAGCTGTCAAAATATTCAGTAGGGTTTGTGGTTGTTTCGCGCTTGCCGAACGTGCGGCAATTATTAAAAAATATTATCGAAATTCCATAAATTTCGTCGCGAAGCAAGTCTGCATGGCTTCGGTCACACTGTGGAAAAGTTTGAGCATGAGTAAGTACACTCTTTGGACCTTACGCATGCAACCAGACAAGAATAATAATGCCCAGTATTGAAGAAAATCCAAAAATGTCATCGTCATCGCCAGCCTGGCTTATTTTGCGGTTTGATTTAGGCCTTTATCCATATACAACTTTGCTGGCGCAAGTAATAAAGCAGGGCAACTATTGACAATGCAATGAGTTTGATAATGCGGTGCTGGAAATGTTAAACGGAGATCAGGATTTTGGCCAAAAAAACGTCTCGGTAGAGGGTCATTTTCGGTTTAGCGGTTATGTTAACAAGCAAAATTAACGTTATTGGAGCAAGTGTCCCAAGAATCAATGCATCCACAAAGATTGACTGTTTAGTGAGGTATATGGCATGGCGGTATCATCGAACTTTATTTCTTTCCAAATGCGATAGTAGACATCGTTATCGTCAATGGTATCAGGTATAGATCGATTTTAACTGACTTTTTGTGGCCAGAGCTTGAAAACATCGAAATATTCCAGCTGTGGTTTCAACAAGGCGGCCGGCATTACATGCTATAAAAGCGACACAAAACTCGAAGTTGTGAAGGAGAAATTTGGCGACTGGGTCATCTCACGCACGGCGATTGTTCATCAATTCGTAGCCTCATGTCACCATTTGATTCTTTTCTCTGGGACTACGTCAAGTCCTTAGTCTATGCTAAGAAGCTAACGACTTTGAACGAGCTATCTATATTGCACAGAAGTCTTGGATCAGATGAGTTGTGAGTGTCATAATCCAGCCTTGGACCGGATAAATTGAGATCAGATCATAAGTTATGTCCTCGTTCCATCGAAAATGGTTTCTAATACACACACTGAGAATGGGAAGTCTTTGCCAATGAGATTTAGAGTCGAAGACAAATCTAAGTCCTGGGAAGCACCAGTACCTTGTGCTGAATATCAGATTTGAAGCCGTTCAACACGACTTCGCAATCTCATCGACTCCAAATGCACACATTTTGGAAAAATAGCTTGATGCCAAACACTGTAAAAGGCTCTTGAAATATATGGCACTTCTTTGCTTTTAACCTTGATCAGGTGCAAAGCAGTTCAAGAAAGGAATCACACAGATAAATCGTGCTTTATATGAGAACGGACCAGGAACCTATAAACATTACTATGCAATGGAGAAAGTGGCAGTGGATTGAACACACCGTACAACTCAATTGCGAAATATGCCATGTAGGGGATTCCGCTTACTCAAGCAAGCAAATTGGCAAGACGCCCTAGACAAACGTGGTACAGAACAGTCGAGGAGGAATCGAGCTTTTTAAGAATGAGTTGGAGGCAGCACAAACGCGAGCTTCGGAGAAGATAGCGCGTAGACGCTATGGTCTCTGAGGGGTTAAAGGATTTAAGTAAGTAAGTAAGTAACCAACAAACGTATTTTTTCAAATAAAGTTTTGTTGCTCTCCCGTTCGGTTAATTTCAGTATTCTGTACAAAATATACCTAATAAGATGATGTAGGAATATAGAATATCATATTCTAAAGCTTACCCGACGAAATGTACCAAACCAAGAATGCAGCTCAGTATAATAAGCTGTTCACTGAAAGAACTTATGAATTTTCAAACGCTAACCGACTTTTATTCAACAAACTAGGTCCTTAACTCGACGGTTGCCTATAATGAAGCCTATGACAATACAAATCTGACTCCTAATTTGACATAAAGAAGACACTCGTTTTTTTTGGACGAGTTTGACATAAAGAGTTTAGTCTGACAGTAATGGTTAGTTTTTTTGACGCAGCAAAACACTGGTTCGCAGATCGTGAAAACATCATAAAGCTAGACGCCAATCAGTTCTACCAAAGTGGGTTACCTACTCAATTTCATTTATAAACGCTGTGCCCAGGTGTGGGCATGGAAAAGCAGGCGGACTGTTCAGAATGGTAAACTCAATCCTTTCATAATTTGCTCTGGTCTCTTCGGAGAATTTACGGAAAGGGAAAGAAAGCTAAATTAAAAAGAAATAAGCTTACAATAATCGGTTTCTGGACAATTTTAGACGAAGCAGCCTATTCTATAGCGAGATGTGAAAGATTTACCAACTACTGGCCGACGTAAAAGTAAAACAAAGACTAATTTATAGCACTGTGCTAAGTCAAGTAGTATAATACGATAAAAAGCAGATGAGCACACAAAGGAGATTCCATTGATGTCTGATAGAGCTCCAAAAGAGCATACGAAACCCACTTATTTGGGTGGTTTAGTTTATCCGTCGAAAGTTAGAGTTTCAGAGTTTCAGAGTTCTAACCAGATTAGGCTATCCAATTGGAACTGTACAATGCATACAATAGACGCAAATAGTAAAACTCTTACATTGGCCTTTGCCTACGAAGGAGTCCCTAGCACTCAAGTAGCTGACAGGTTTATTACATTTGAATATTTATAAGCCTTAAACTAACCTAGGTACATACATCTACTGCCTGCTACAAGTGACTGAGGTCATACTCGATAAAAACAAATAAGTAAATTTAAAAAAACTTACAGCACATTCCAACAATTTCGCACAGATTGCCGTTGTCGTGGATGTTCATCGAAACGGACAGATAATCGTCGAGATTTCGAATTTCATGCGTTTTGCTGTACTCTCCAATGTGCACTGCATTCTCCAGGTCACCCTAAAACCAAGTCATAGGAATAAAACAAACAAATGGTTTCTAATTCAAAAAAAATACCTTCATGGTGGTGTCTATGACAGCCTGCCAGCCATTCGCCGTTGGATACACCACGACATCGTACGATGTTTTAATGTCCGAATAAATCTTCTCGTAGTTATTGAGAAACTCCAGTGCATTGTCCAAATTCTCTTTCTCGAGTTTTTTGTCCCACGGTAATTTGCTGGTGTCTGCAACAAAATAGTTTTTAAAAAACACCAACGACGACAATTCCGGCACGTTTCATGCATACCACCAATGTTTTGAGCTTCAAATTCGCTCAACTGACGGACCACATCGGCCGTGGCCATCTTGTGCGGTTTGTCCCATGACTTGAGCTTTTGATTGCTGACCGCCGTTTCACGGATTTTCGACGGATACAGATCATTGGTGCTCTTTAGTCCGACTCTGTATTCGCCGTTTGCCGTATTCGCTGTAACCATTTGTGGTGTTAACTGTATGTGCAGAGTGTTAGAAAGAGAAAGAAACAACATAAAAAAACTGACACAAGTGCTTTGCCAGGTATTACCTTGAGCGAGCGCCTCGACAATCCCATAATGCATCCTTTTTCATCGATGTAGGCCTTCTTCGAGACATCAGTGTCGCCGCAACCTGAACAATCGAACCGTTCAATGACCTTTACCGAGCCGTCGCATATGGCCTACACAGGAATAGACAGCACACACAAAGGAAGCTTTAAAAACCGCTGCCAATTTCTTTTGTTTTTTTTTTTTTTTTTCTTTGGCTATTGGAAAATTTATGAGCTGCATGCAGCTGATTGGATGGCTCTTTTGTTTTTAACCAGTTAGCAACGGGAAAAACAAAAGATTTTCTCCAAAAAAAAAAAGAAAAGAAAGAAACAACCAAAGTGGGTGGGAAAGGTGGGGGTGTACTACTTACCTCAAGACCGCTAGCTTTAGGATCAACGCCAGAATCGAAGACAGCTATGATAGTGTCGCGTCCATCGAACTCTGGGTACTTCTGGAGGAAGTTTAGAACTCCGGTTTCGGTTTTTGGGACCAGAGAGACCGCTGGAAATGCCGTATCAACAATACTACCACTTGCCATCTTCTTTGAATGTTCTTCGTGAACTGACAGCGGCGGAGATGCCAGGTTCTTTGCTTTTCATCAACCCGGTTGTGTGCGGAACGTGTGGGAGGGAGATTACAAAAACAACAAAACAGAAAAAATAGAAATGTCATCGATTGGGTTTGAATTTATTCGCGGTCAGATGGCGCATGTTGAGATATTTTGTTTTTTAGTACCATAATTGTTCTTATTGAACAAATGAACACATACCTTATGTTCTGTTTGAAACTTTGGATTTATAAATTTCGAAATGATAAATAGAAAATGTTCAATTTGATTGATAGGGTCATGACCCTACTTCCTGTAGAACTAAAGATTTTTCACCCGCAGGAGGTTTTGTCAGGCATCTACAAATTTGACTTTTATGGCTGTGAGGGGTTGCGTGTGAAAAAATGCCCCAATTCAGCGAGCTATTTGAATTTTGATTTGTGTCTTGATGTAGTGAAAGTAGTGAGATCGATCGATCAGACATTCAATAAAATAGTACAAAGCATTCTCTTAAGGTTTGTATTTGGCTGAACACAGAATTCGGACAAATGGAGCTAAGATGGGAGAGAAAGATATTCAAAAAATTATATTCTATAAGCAATCTAAGACTGCTAAAAATATTGATAGATTGGGACTAAATACCAAGTGCCAAGCGATAAGGCAGATCCTACAGTTAATGCTCCATCAACGCATATACACATATCAACAGCAAGGGGCGCCCGTGCTTAAAGGGCGTAAAAAAAGTGATTGAAGACTCAATATATGGCAGCAACGATGGAGCTTATAAGAAAAAGAAGATATACTTTGCAATGTGTACACTTTTTTGAATTCATGTAGAGCATTCATTAATAAAGGAATGAAATATCTGGATATGTTTTAGGTTTCTCTAAAAAAAAAAAAAGCCTCAAGGAAGCTGTGCCAGAGGACACCCTGATGCCACGCTTCTTAATTTCTTAACTCATTTCCTATATGTATTAATATGTGTATATCTTATCTTTACATTTATTTTGCATTTAGGTATATGAATTAACGGTTTTGAACTTTTATATATCTCCTTTTTATCGTGAGAAATATTTAATAAGAGACTGTCAATTCTCGAATGGAAAAATAACCCTACACTGCAAACCTCCCTACATAGCTAAAGAGTACTAAATTTATTTGACAGCTGTCAAAACAGACATTTCTACTGTCATCTGTCGTTTGTGGTTAAATTTCGCGAAAATTTTCCCGACCACGAAATAAGAAAACAAAACGAATTCGTAGATTTTTCTCAAAATGTGGTTCGAAATCTTACCATCAGCCGCTATCATCACCGTCGCTATGTCGATCCCTACATTTGCCGCATACGGACTCCACAAGTTAGTTCTCGGCAATGTAAGTATATCAAGATGAAGACTCCATACGAAACCATTTCGTAGAGTCAACTTACATAATCGCGAAGATCTTCCACCGAGAAACATTCTTCCCTTTATTTTATTTTTTATTTTTTTATTGAATTCTATCACTTCACTTGGTATTGCCACATAAAGAATTAAATGCACGAAATCACTTCTATTTACAGGCGTACCGCAGGAACATGGATGAACGCTTCGACCGAGTGATGTATCAACGCGACTTCCGACTCACCAACAATCCCTACGTAATGAATGTAAGTTGACAGACTAAAATGTGTTCGAAGATGATTTTGTTATTTATCGGAGTCAGTGGCTATGTTTTTGTTTAGCTAGATGTAATGCCTTTAGTGTTGTTACGCTTGGATTTCCTCCCAGGGTCACTACAGTTTTATGTAAATTCAAATGGTGACGAATGGGAGTGCGATATAAATTGCAAGATTCCAACTCTTGTATAGTGATTGTGAAAGCGATTTAATTTTACCTTCATAAGAGTCTCCTTAAAGTAGTGTCCTTCTCAGAAGGAAGCTGGTGCTGGGCATATGCCAAGGAGGTGTAACTTCTATAGAAATAATTTGACAATGTCGTGACTACATATAAAGTGGTGTCCTGTAATTATACCTGCTACTACAGATCTTCCTGGTCGAAAATCACGAATTTTAGTTACTCCATCTATTGTTTATGAACGCCAGTGCTTTGTCTTAACATGTTAAGTTTCTATTGACGGACCGGTTCCTCCCTCTTATTAGAATCGATCCGATGCCCATTTTGGTTTGTTCATCTGCTTTGCAGTTGGCTAAGTATTATGGGTTAGTAATATAGCATCTGTCTGCGATCTTGTTAAGAGATTCTTGGCATTGTTTGACCAACTTAGTTCTTTGTTGGCGTTTCAGAGCTTTCAGAGTTCTATGTAGAGGACGATATACTAATTATCTATTGGGAGCGTACTACTTCACGCCTAAACTTCCGCTTAAAACATTCTACATCCGGCAGTCGGAGGGCTACGTTTAACAGGAGTGTTATTCTCCCCTGATATTATGTTATATTAATAAAATTTACTTAAGGGGGTTATAAAATCTACGATCAAAGTTTTACACCCTGATTATTAAATCTGCAGTCACACATAAGAGCAATAATGGATACTCTCTCATCTATTATTTTCCGTTTAATAGATTTTACTCAGTTACTTCAAATGTATTTGTTTATTTATAACTTTTTATTCTTACAGGGATTAAACTCTATTCCAGATGAAGAAGAATCCAGTTAAACAACCAAGCTATGCAATATAATTTAATAAAAATATAATTGTGCTAATAATCGTTTGTCTTTTATTTGTATTAAGTAAAACTTATTTCCTGTCTCAATCCCCGTAAAGTCGTATTAATCCGCTTCACTAGGAAATGCAGTATTCTTTCAATGGACCCCTTTACAGTCACCGGCATCAGTATGGCCAAAAAAATGATTTTATTGGATCTATCTTAACAGAGAAACAGTTAAAATATGGGTCAGAGCAGACAATATTCCTGTATTAACCCTTCCATAGACCATAGGAGTGATCAAAGACAGTCCAAGACTGCAAGGCTGAAAGACTGTCAAGCTGAAGGTGAATATATAGGTTTGTTCCCGCACTTTGTGGACTAAAATTCGCATGTTGTCAAATTTCTAAGAGTGGGGGCAAAATTCTCAGAGAAATACAAATCTACAAACAGTTGCGGGAACGAGTTGAACAAAAAAGCTGCCCACTTTTTAGACGTCACTTTTTTTGTATGTATGTTCTTTAAATTATTTTGTTGGCCAAAAACAATACAACAATTTGAAAGAACTCATATTTTTGCCCACAGAAATTTCTTGGACTAAAATTCGCAGCATGGGGAAATTTCTTACTCTCTCATGAGTTCTCTCTTCTGTGAAAAACTAAGAAATTTTGGCTTGCGGAAACAGAAATTGTTTTTTTGTTTTCGTTCAAATTCGAAGCTTTTCGTAGTTTTAGTCAGTGCGGGAACAGACCCTATGTATGAATCCCTCAAACTAATTTCTTTAAAAAATTTGGTACAACATCACTAATTTCTTGTCAGATCTGACGCAAGCTAGAGGAGTACAGGAGCTTCTTTTGCTAATCTTTCTCATCGTCTTGGTCAGACGATTCCTCGAGGTTGGATAAAGAAAAACACACACGATCTTTGCCGTCTTACACATTTCGTTGGACAAAAAGTATGTGTAACAATCATGTTCCTTTGGCTGTTCGTAGCCACGTTTTGAAAGATCCACTGCACTTTCATCGAACTGCTTGTCAATTCTTATTGTTCTTAGACAATATTATTCAGCCACAATGCACGTTCCAAAGAAAAAATGTTTCACTTTTCATCCTCGATTTCCTAATGAAACAGTTCTTAACAACCTCACCGCCATCCCTGTACTGTTGACCACCGAAAGGCGTCGTCTCCGCAAAGTGTCATAAAATTGCAATAACGTTAAGGAAAAAAAACTTTTCACTTATAAACTTTATAAATTACATTTTTCCACTGCCATCGCTTGTATTTATTTACAAAACCACTACCAATAGCTAAATTGACTATTTTACTACCAGTACAAAACAAGAAATGCATTAATTCCATTCAAAATAAAGGCGAAAATTCTACTCGCAAAATGAAAATGTCGCCACAGCTTTTTGTGTTTTGTGCGCCGCTGCTTTTGTTTACAACCGGAATCGATGCGAGCTCAATGAAAAGTATCGACCAATTTGATGGTGCTTCGCATCACGGTGAGAAAGGCTATTGTGCACCATATAATGGAAAGATTTGCAAGTCGTTTATACGCGGACAGGTTTGGTATAGTCGAGAGGATCCCAATGGCGGCTGGAAGAACGAACAAATAACCACAGCCCTGTGGGAGGAGTTGATCTCTGATTTGACCGGACAGTGTCGTGTGGCAGCAGAGGTAAAGTCTAATCAGACAAAAGGAGTTGAATTTTATTTGATGGTTGTTTCTTTTTTAGAAAATGCTTTGTTCTTATGCGTTTCCTCAATGCCAGACGGAGAACGGCCAGCCGGTGAAGGTACCACTGTGTTATGAGGATTGTGTAGCAACACACTTGCAGTATTGCTACAATGATTGGGTTCTAATTGAGGAGAAGAAGGAGCGGGGGATATTTTTCAAGTCAAGGGGACACTTCCGTTTGCCTAATTGCAGCGGGCTACCAAAGTATAATCAAACAGCAAAGCGACCGAATTGCTCGTACATTGGACTTACAAAGATTGACGAAACGCAAGTTACTTGTAAGTCAATTGGGTTGTCTTTTTTTCCTTGATTTAGAGCAATGTTTCTTTTGTAGATGACTGTCGCAATGGAAATGGGAGGTATTACTTGGGTCACGTTAACATATCAAAGACTGGAATCCCTTGTCAACGCTGGGATTCGCAACATCCACACAAACATATCCAACCACCATTGGTGTTTCCACAAATTGCCGAAGGAGAGAACTATTGTCGCAATGCTGGCGGAGAGGAACCGTATCCCTGGTGTTATACGACAGACGAGTCGGTGCGATGGCAGCATTGTGATGTGCCGCTTTGTCGTAAGTACTTGAATGAATAGCGTAGGTTTTATATGCATGGGACTACCTATAAATGCTTGCCAAAATCGTCTTGCTTAGAAAGAAAATAAAAATCAGGAGGTCGATGAGTTTTTTGTGTTTTATTTTGATCGTTCTTTCTGCAGCTACAGAGTGCAGACACTCTCTATTCAAACTTTCTTTTTCCTTTTTCTTCCAGCGGACTCGATTGATGTGACGAGCAAAGACACCAGTACGCCAATCAAAATGGAAACCTTCTTCACACCATCGATGATCTTCCTCTTGGCTGGGATTGGTTTTGTTGGAATTGTCGCCTTCCATCTGATCATTCTACTTATTCACAAAGTTGCCAAGCACAAGGACATGCATCAGCAGCTTCAACAACAGCCACCGTCAGAGTGCAATATGTCGTCTAGTCGCGAATGCAACCTCTCTACTAGCCATCATACTCTCGACACATCGAGCAATCACAAATGCGGCACACTACGCAGCACGCACACGAATACCATCCGCAGTACTGCTACAATTCACGAACCGAAAACGAAACTGAACACCAAACTGGAAAAGTTAGAGTATCCCCGGAACGACATAATTTACGTACGAAGCCTAGGTCAAGGCGCATTCGGCCGTGTGTTCCAAGCTAAAGCTCCGGGTCTATTCCCTGGCGATGAAGAAATGCTGGTTGCAGTGAAAATGCTTAAGGATGACGCCAGTGAAGCAATGCAATCGGACTTTGAACGCGAGGCATGTCTACTGGCCGAATTCGATCATCCGAATATTGTTAAACTCCTCGGAGTCTGTGCATTGGGTCGACCTATGTGTCTTCTGTTTGAATTCATGTCGCCAGGTGATTTAAGTGAATTTTTACGTTCGTGTTCTCCTTTTGCAACCCATCAAGCGAGTCGTACACGAACTGATCTGAATGATGGGGATCTTCTCAGGATCGCCGATCAAATTGCTGCTGGAATGGTTTATCTGTCGGAAAGGAAATTTGTCCATCGCGATTTGGCAACTCGTAACTGTCTGATAAACGAACAAATGATTGTTAAAATAGCCGACTTCGGGTTATCGCATAAGATTTACCTTCAGGACTACTACAAGGGCGATGAGAATGATGTGATTCCAATTCGTTGGATGCCACTGGAGAGTATACTCTACAATAAGTACACTGTAGAGTCAGATGTCTGGGCCTTTGGCGTTTGCTTATGGGAGATATTTTCGTATGCTCTTCAGCCGTACTATGGTCGGACTCATGAGGAGGTTATCAAGTATGTACAAGAAGGTAATGTACTTAGTTGTCCGGACAATACTCCGTTGTCGGTGTATGCTTTGATGCGTCGCTGCTGGAATCGTAAGCCAAGCGAGAGGCCAAGCTTTGCTGAGATAAGTCATTGCATTCAGCACAGTATCGTGGAATTTGAGTGCAAAACTATGCTGTAAACAACGATACGTATGCTTTTTATTCATTTTTAATGAGTTCCTTATTTTATTTATTTATTTTAACATATTGATACTCTTTTTTTTGAGAATTAAGTTTAGGTTTAAGGGAAACGATGTCTCGTATTTTGATAGGAAATACTCAAAATACATAATCCACACACACAAGACGAAAACAAAGGGCATTCCCAAGTCCCAAGTTCATTCAAAATAATCGAAGTGCATCATTCTGAATCTTAGTGCACAAAGGCGATAAAGGGGCATACCTAACCTAACTCCATGGGCATAATACTTTGCAGCGTTTGAGTATATCTCTGAGTGCCACATACTAATTATATTTTAAATTTACGTTGAGTTCTTTCAGACCGAATGACGGACGCTTCTGTGCCAAATTAAGCAGCTGTGGATGCCGTAACTCAGTGGTTAGACTTCTGGTTAGTCTCTTAAGACCTCCGAACTTCCTAAAGGCTTTCTTCGTCCAACTTGTCCAAGTAGAACGAAACATCCACCCAATTTGCATGATGAACATGTAGTATAAGTGAAAGGACAGAAATATTCATCGTGCTTGTGACATGAATTGAGGATTTCATGAGCCTCCCACTTCTCTACCGTTCTAGGGCGGCCGAATAAGATGAAGCGCTTCTGATGTGAATGAAGCCTTTGCAGGAAGCGTTGAAGACGCATTCGTTATTGAAGAACGTGACCTTTTTTTAGAAATCGGTGTTTTTTCCGCGAATTAGCGAATGGTTCTTGCGAACTGTCGAATTTTACTCACTTTTGACAGATGTGGATCGCAATTAACCTCACAATTTTTGTTCTTTGGTAAATGACAAGTGATATTCGCTGATTGCTATGACTCGAGAAAAAACTTGCTGTGAATGGATTGTCAAAATTTACGAATATTCGCCCGCTTCACACCTGAGCTGTGAATCGCCCTTTATCCATTGCTTTTTTGATTGATGGTTATTCATTCACCCAGTAATACACTTTCACTTCGGCGCCATGTCAAAAGCTTTGCTGCTGTTCTAGATTGACGGTGTTGGTACCATTGAGAACGATATTGTCCGCGTTCAGGTTGCTGAATGTTTGCCCTTAGCAAACGAAAACCAATTTAAATAAATCATATTTCATTCGAATTGTTTTATACTTCCAAATAAGGTTCTTCCGCGTTGCATTATTTATTTTTTTAGCTTTTTACAAAACAACATCGAAATACGAGAATCCTTTCGACAGCATTTACCAATTTTGTAATTCCTCCGAATTCTAGTCAAAAACTAAAGAAGGAAACTTTACCCAATGATCTCAACGAATATTTTTTTCTTTGTTATTTTTTGTGAACAAATATCTAGCAATTAGTTGGCTTTACCATAACCATTTACACACGTTTTTTTATTCAAAAAATAAGAAAGAATATTTCCCACACGATTTCATTCCAGTGGACCGTAATTTTAAGTCAAAAAATATTTGTAAACTCTAAATTAAGACTCAAAATTTGTTCTTTTTTACATTTTACACTGTAATTTAAAAAAAAAAAGAAAAAAGACGTACTTTAATGTACAAATTGTAATCCACCAAATGAACAATAAAACATTTTATTCAATAAAAAGAACAACTCGTGTAATTATTCATAATAATACTCATCATCATCATAATAATCGTTGTAGTATCCAGGGTAATAACCGCCATAATAGCCTCCATAGAGTCCACCAAATCCAAGACCATATCCTCCATATCCTCCTCCATAGTAACCTCGTCGGTATCCTCCACCGCCGCCTCTATAAAAACCGCTGCCACCTCTATATCCGCCGCCGCCAATTATGGCAGCACCACCAGATCGTATTCCTCCTATTCCTCCACGCGCACCACCACCACCGACTACGGCGACTCCAGCACCACGAACTCCCCCTCCTCTGCCACCTCCACCAAAACCACCGAAGCCACCTCTTCCACCACCGCCTCCGAAGCCGCCAAAACCACCTCGTCCACCACCTCCAAAGCCGCCATGAGCTCCTCCACCAAAGCCACCATGTCCTCCACCTCCTCCATGTCCACCACCTCCTCCTCCACCTCCACCTCTAGCGCTCACATAGCTGAATATCGCAATGACAACTATCAGCAGGACTAAGTTCTAAAACAAGATCGTTGTTTTTAAGATCGTAAATATTCGTCAACTAGAAAAAACTCACTACTCTATTCATCGTTACTTCAGCAGCAGCACTTTCGCGTCGTCGAAAGTCTAAGATACAACTGAGAAATTCTTTGCAAAATCTCTTCGATGTTTGTTGTTAATTAGAATATTTAAGGAATTAGCACTTGGATGATTTTACGGGGATTATTGATGAAAAGCACCACAATTGTCTAAGTAATAGATCACGATCAATATAAATAAATGACGACTCGGAATCGCCATTGTTGCTTCTTATACTTACGACTGAATGTTTAGATTGGAACTTCCCCAAATCAGTGAAACTGGTTTGTCCCGTCTCGTCTGTGTCATCACAATCGTAGAAGAAATCTTTTGCGTGGTTAGTTTACATAGAACTGAAAATATTAACATAAGTAAGGTATACTTACAACCTTGAGGAACATCAAATGCAAAGCTTCTATTGGTAAGAACAACAAAAATTGTGAATAAAACGATGTAGCCTTCAATTTGTTTTGATTGTGAGTGGAATTCATTGACCGATGCGATAAACAATTTGTTGGTTTTAGATACTTCTTGACCGGAAGATTCGCATAATAGTCTGTGGATAAAAGACGAACAGCTACTGCAGAAGCAACATTTAGCTTTAGATACTCGTTGGTTAAATACATCAAGTAGTTCATAGTCGCTGGTCTTACCGTTTACAGCTACTTATGTCCTATATCCCCTTGTGGATCCTAGGGCCTAAACACGTCCTACGTGCCATCGTGTGCAGTTTCTGGAAATGTACCTCAGTTCTCCCCAACTCTATCCCAGTTGCCGTGCTTCCTTCTCAACTGTTCTGTCGTGGCTGACTGTTCTTTCTGTTGCCATGTACTCCTTAGACTGCAGCGTATGCCAATGCATCGCATGCTTATCTATTGACCTGTCACTCTTTCAGAGAGTGTCGCAAGTCCACTGACACTTTCGTCGTCTTGCCAATGAGGAAGCGGGTTCCATTGCATCGCTTGGTCACCCTTTTGGAGAGTGCGGCAAGTCCATGGACACTTTAGTCGTCGTATGGTTGTGTCTATAGGTTCATGGCCTATTCTCTGATAAAGCCGTTTGTTGATAGCGAACGAACGAACCTATTGACGAACGTTTTTAGCTTCTTTCTGATAGTGGCCGTCACTTTCCAGGTACCACACCCATATATCAACACGGATTCAGCGTTGAAACAGTCGTAGCTTGGTGTTGAAGCTTATTGCATTACTTCACCAACTTGTGGCAAGCATCTTCGGCTGACTATATCCAGTTCGGTTCCGTCATCGGTTGAGACAATTCTCCGAAAGGTATTGGAAACTTTCTACTTTCTCAAGCGTTTATCCAGCAGTGCACATATCAGTTGATGAGTTTGGTCCTGGTAATTTGTGTTCTTGCCCAGACCACGTCTGCTTCCCTCTTTGCTGTCATTTGGTGAAGGTCCATATTCTCTTAGACAGTAGGTATACATCGTCGCCGGCGTAGTCGAGGTGTTTGAGTTCAGATGTAAGAGTCCAACGAAGTCCTCCATTTTCTGTTGATAGGGCCGCATTTAGCACATCGCTAATCAGCAATAAAAACAATATTGATGAAAGTACGCAGTCGAGCCCCACTTTGGACTTCGAATTCTTCAGACAGCCTACCTCTGTGCAAAACGTGAAATGTGGATCCGTCGCCTACAAAGCCTCAGGAAGCAGTTTTCTTTCAATTGAATACTTTTACTCCAATCCATGCGAGCACATTTTGAGGTTAACTACCACAGTTGTTGATACATCCAATGACGAATCTAGTATTGGAGGCTAGTTAAAAGCAGAAATCTAGCCGTGTTAAGACCTGCAGTCAGATTCCTCCAATTAGAGCAAGGTCACATCATGCAAGATAGACATGAACTGTGCCAAATTCTAGACCCATTCCCTTTACTCAGGTGTTAGCCTTACCATGCACTAATTGTACACGTTTCCGTACGAATAGTATACGTTCTGGGAAATGCTAAGAATTCCGCGCAAATTGGTTAATGGCAAATTGTAATACACATTGGCGCAATTTAGAGTTCGACTCGTGAATGGTAATGGGTTCGAAATTTCAGGGCTTCTCAACCTGAAAAAAACCCGTACTGTTTTATGCCAATTTCTTGCTCTCCCTGTCGATATGTTGATCTAATGAAGACTTACTATGTCAACGTCGACATTAGGACTCCTACTTCTAATGTCCAAGTTGACATTCTTATATCCGACCTAAGGTAGACTCTTTATGTGAAAGCTTCACACTGACCATCTAGGGCTTTGATTTTTTAGAAATTCTATAGAAATAGTTTTGCTGTGTCTATCTCTAAAAGAGCTCATAATCTTTTATTACCTTATCTTGTAAGTATCTCAAGTTCCCACTCCGACATTGTGTTCGGTCAAACTACTCGTAGATACAAATATCCCTGGTTCTTCGTTAAATACATTGTGCTACAAAGAGCTAAAACTATGTTTGTATATTGATAAGAGAATTCTAAAAGGCAACCAATTCTCTACTGAACTTAGATCATTTAACGTCGACACAAAACTTCTTTTCGAGGTTTTCCTCAAACCATCCCTTTATTAATTTTCAACTCTATGAATACCGCTTTATCCGAGATCTTAACAGTTAACCAACGTTACCGAGAGGATGACAGCGCAATGCTCATGTTGTGGAGACTATATGAGACCACGGGTATTTCATAATTAAAACTGGTGACCTCATAGGTTCTGATTATCCTTCAAAACATCCATGGAAACTTAATACTTGATATTCCAGAGAAAATCCTTATAATAATTCAAATAGGTCTTTAGAGACCGCCAAGATTGAGATACAAAGATCTCACAATATAGAATTATGTGCCAATGAAACTCCGGCAGTCAAGGACCACTTAAGAGTACTTTATTCTTGTATACGTTTGGTTACCATAACATGGATCTCGCGAGACGAAAAATTAAAGTCAAACAGGAGTAGACTGTCTGAGGAGGAGAGACACTAAGCGCACACTTTTGGACTTAGAACACTCTTGATTCAAAATTCCATCTAGTTGTATCGATTCTCAGATACAGTCCTATCTCCAATAAACAATTATTAGAGACGGCAGAAGAGATTCTCTGCGAATGCTCTCGAAAGTAGGGATGCCAGATTTGAGAAAATTGCCTGCGGGACATTTTCCATACTTACATCAAAATATAAAGTTTTTATTGGTTTGAAGCCCTCTCTTGATCAAAACCCAATAAATTGCCGGGCCGATTACGACATGTCCGCCCGTCTATCCGTCTGTCTTTTACCAGTTTTTGGGCCTTATTTTTTGACATAGATTGAAATGAGGCTAGTGATGCTGATATTGAATACATGTCTATATTCAATATTTCTACATTTGAGGAGAAATATATATACCACACAATGGTTGGTTGGTTCGAAGTGACTGCCAGCTGAGAAACGCCAACACACTTTGACCAGAACCTTCTATGGGAGAGAGCTGGGTAAACACAAAGTAGGTGAAGAACAGTACTGCAAAACCTCTGTTCCTGTTTGCCTCTGCAAAAGTCGTTTGCGAAAAGGCCTAGCCTTGTTGCGTGCTTGCCTATTGGACAGTGTCCAGTGATGTCATCTATTGTCGTACCGATGTGCAACCTCTTGAACGTTTCAAGTCCAGCTTAGGCTAGACATGTTATGCCACTTTACCACCTAAGATTTGTACTCCCGATTACATCTAGCTTGAATTTTTGTTTACATGCAGCGATTGGTATACATACAGGTAAGGTTGTTCCAATTCTGCCGAGTTCATCGGCCTTACAGTTCCATAGACTGTCCCTATGATCGGTACCCAATAAAGGTGGATGTTGAATTGCTCTGCCATCTCTGTAAGAGACGATCGTCAGTTGAGGGCTTCTAAAGAAAAAATAAAGATCGAGTCCAGGGATCTGATGGCAGCTTGGCTGTCTGAAAATATATGGATATCTTCAGCGGATATCACGTTTTTCTTAAGCCACGATAAGACATCATTGATTGCCATACCATAGTTAAAGAGGATCTAACATTAGAATTAAACAACAATCATCTGGCGGGACATGCGGATCATAAATGGTGAATTGCGGGACACTTTGCAGGACAATTTTCCAGCGGGACACTTGCGGGACGAAAAAAACTTGTTGGTATCTTCTTGGATGTAAACCTTGAACCTTATGTGCATTAGACAAACGCACTAACGATCTACAAGCTACTTCCAAATGTTGATCATTAAAGCTATGTATTTTCAGTAAGTCACAATTTTTACTTAGGTTACAATAGATACTTGCAAAAAGAGAAGTAACTTACGCCAATTAGTTACGCGTAACTATATGCGCAACTTATGTACATACTTGCAGTAACTAAGTGCGCTAAAGTAAGTAAGTAGGTACACTTTCCACTGAAAAATATCATTCGAATAATTCATAGAAAGTATTAAATATTTATTATACTAAATGCTACATATTTACAAAACATTTAAATTAAATCTAAAAAAAAAAACATTGACTATCACAGGCCCTATAAACTAAAATATGAGATTATTACGAGTAAAACTGAGTGTGAATTATAACAACTAAAGGCAATCTCCTCTATAGCGTCGAAGGACAATTTTTATTTTTGCTCAAAACCAACCGATCTGGTTCGAGGCTTAACTTCTTCAGCGCATCGTAAATTTTCACTCGAACTTCTGCAGGGAAATCACGATCCCGTCCAAAGATCCATATTTGATCTGAATAACCAATTGATCCTAAGCTTGAGCATGACCATAGTATCGCAAAGTTTTCATAGTCTGTGTAGAGGACTTGATATTTTCCAGAACCGGGCAATAGTCTTGCAATGACATCAGGGAAACGGGTATTGAACTGTCAAAAGAAAAATGTTGATTAATATAAAGATAGATGTTTATTTATTAAAAGACAAACCTTAAAGTCCATGATTGATGATTTTCGTGACTCTGGAGTTGCATATCCCAGGTTGACTGAAGGATTGCCAGTTCTGAAATAAATTTAGCTATCAGAGTGTGTTCTTCTTTATTGCGGTTTTAAAAACTTACAGTCTATTAACGGTTTTGATGGCTACTTCCAGTTTGTAGATACTATTAAGGCTTGGATCATCCTCACGATTAGAAATGGCTGGTTGAAAAGTCAACGTTGTACATCCAGATGCTATTTCGGGTAAGTAGAAGGAACGTTCTACCTCAAACCATTGTCCTAGAACCTGGAAGAGAAGAGAACAAAATTTGAGGTTAGTATGAGGTTTTTTATAAATAAGCTAAGCGAGAAAAGAGGTAACTACCATCTATAACCAGAGTCGAAAAATGTGTCTAAAAAAAACTGTACAGTTTGCCTGCTATTGACGGAAACAGATCACATGAACCCGATGTTAACATTCGAAAGGAGATTCAATGCAAGGATTCCTGACAGAAGTTACTGGAACAACTGGAGGACTAAAAAGAAAATGTAGTTGGCATTCTATACCGACGGTTCTAAGATGAACAGTGGTACAGGAGCCGGAGTTTATTTTGAAGCCGGAGTTTATTGCTGCTGCAATTATTCACGAGAGTAGTATCGTTGGAAAAATGATAACTGTCTATATAGACAGCCAGGCAGCTATATCTCGGTCGAGGCTGGTGAGGACCTGCAAATCAATTTTAAACGAGATCTCCAGAGCCAATACGGTGAGCCTCAGTTGGGTACTAGGGCATATTGATATCGAAGGAAACCAGAAGGCGGAAGAGCTTGCTAGGAAAGCTGCACATATCGCGGGCCCTTCCCTTTGTAGCAGCCCCAGTCAGTAGAAGATGAAGTCATCGATCGTGCAAACAGAGGCTGGGTTCATCTGGATACATACGTAACGGTTAGAGCTCTTTAGCCGGCCTTTAGCAAGAAGAGATCATCAACTCTGGCGTAATTATCAGCCATTGTGTCATTGGCCTTTACGCAGAGAGACTCGGTGTGCTGCATAAACACTATTGTAGAAGCTGCAGAGACGAAGAAGAAATCTGCTGTGTAACTGTCCTGCCCTATCTGTTAGAAGAAAGAGAACTCTTGGCAGTCATTTCTTCTTGGATCTGGAGGACTTAGGCAATGTTGAGCTGGTGGACCTCCTGAGATTTATATTACTATCTGGGTGGTTCTAACAGCTGACCTTCTTACAGCGTTCCCAGGGTTTAATGATTGGGCACAATGGACCCGAACTGTGGGTCTAAGTGAGCAGTCACAGGGCATCCATCTACCTAACCTAACCTTGCCTGCTATTGTCAGTTCTTAAGGGTCTTTGGAGCCATAATAGACCTCAGGAAATCTTTGATGTTTTACAAACTAATGTCCAGGAATTTTTTAATATTCTAACACCAAGTAGGTGGTAGATTCCTCCTTAAACTCACTGCAAGAATTGGAGTCGCCTAACCTTGTCAAAAACCAATTTCTGACACTTGTTTTTGAGTTGTGATCTCAATTGTTCTAATGGTACTTACCACCAGCATAAGTTCATGGCACACTTTACACCATAGACAAATTAAATTGACAGGTATCTTTACCTGGGAACTATGTGTTAATATGGAGAGGTGTTCCTTTCTTTCAGAACGACTCTACAAAATGGCTTCGCCCGTAAAAGCTACCACCGATTAAGAATTTAATAGTTTTCACCTTGAGAGAACTAAACGTCAAATCGACCGAAAATGTCTCTCTATTTTACCTCGTCTATGCTTTATACCATTTCCCTAAAACACAAAATGATTCATCTGAGTTCCTGACCTCTACCAATGCCCTACTACCCAAGCTTGCATTCATTAATATTCGACTTGAATCTTTTCCATAATCGTATATGTGTCTCTACGCACAAGGACGGTCTGCTAAACATTTGCATTGCCCCCTCTTCCATATTTGTAAATGATGTTGCATATTAAATAAAAAAAAAAAAAAAGTATGTCTCTGGTGCTAATAATATCTCACCTTACTTCCCTGATTTCTTATTGAATTTTACCGGCTACAGACTTGAAAATTATACAATTTGTATGCAAACCTCTTAGCTTTGAGTATTAATATTTATGTACTTCCTTAATTATAGTTTATGGTGACAAAGTCTGCTGACTGGTACATGTGCTTATCGAACCCATGTTAACAGCTTATTCAGTCGGTTTTAATTACCTCGAGTTAGGATTTTGTTTTCAATTTTGTTTTGGACATGGATTTGTAAATTGAAAATATTGTTTTTAATATTGTAGTACCAACTAGGGTCTATGACCCCTCTTTCTTTTGATGTTATGCACAAGAAATTCGTGTGTAGTATGTACTTTCGTTTACAGAGTAAACATTTTAAAATTAACTACTGAATCTCGAAAGTAATTAGACTTCTAACCTAAGGTTCTGTAGGTTAAATAAAACTGAAGAGATACACAAAGAGCGCGTTCTAGCTGCTAGATGACATTTGCACCGAGATGACAGATTATCGCTTACGAATCTAGGACAAAAAATTGACTAAATTTTAGCGAAGTCTAGTGAGGAGGACCTTCGCTATAAAGTAATAAAAGTTAAATTTTAAGGGCCTATGTTGAATGTGAACCACACCTAAACGTCAAGTTTTTTTTCTGCATTTCATTTGACATTTCTCAATTTCAGACTAACTCAATTTGAACCATGGAAAGATACACAATCGAACAACGCGTTAAAGTTATTCAGGCTTATTATGAAAAATGGGCGTTCCAATCGGTTAATTTTTCGGTCAATATTACCGTCCAAATGTGCGTACAATCGGAAAAATCGAGTAAAACTTTGAGCAAACTGAGTCTGTAGAAGATGTGAGAACACCAGTGCATGCTCGTACAGCTAGTACTGCAGAAAATATTGCTGCTGTTCGCGATAGTGTGGCTGAAGAGCCGTCCACCTCAACTCGTCATCGTGCCCAACAATTGCACCTCTCTCGCTCGTCGTTGATGAACATTATGCGTTAATGCGCTTCCAAGATGCAATTGACTCAAGAACTAAAGCCTCTTGACCATTTCAAGCGTCGTCAATGGTCAGAATGGTGGAAAGAAATGGCAACAGTGGATCTTTCTTTGGGGTTATTTGAATGAAAAGGTGTACGTCGATAAGCCAGCAACAATTCAAGACCTAAAGGATGAGATAAGTACTTCTAGCGATCCGTTTCATCTTCTAGCGGGTTTAAGCAGTCTAGAAACCAGCGAAGCGACTAATGCGCACAGTTTGTCACTGGGAATAAAGTACAAGTTCTAAAACTTCACAGTCCACCCTCAATGGATTTGGTGTCTCAATAACATTTCAAAAACACAAAAACAGCCAGTGAGATACTCAGTAGAGATTAAAGAATAGACGAGCTCATTTTAGAGTCTTTTGACAAATTCGCTTATAGTATTTCGACATTTCAGCTAAGTTTGAGCGAGTGTTTGGCAGCACTGGATACGAACATTTTGTAGATGCTGTGTGTCTAGTAGGTCCATTTGTGTACTTTTTGCACTAAAATTTGTAGATTATCAAATTTCGAAGAGTGGGGGTAAAATTCTCTCAGAGAGAGCTAAAATTACGAAAAAGTAAACGAACGGGTTGAACAAGAAAAAGTTGAAAATACACTGGTTTGACAGTTTTAACAGTTTTCACAAACCAGTCCAAAGAAATTTCTTGCACTTAAATTCGTAGCATGGGGACATTTCTTACTCTCTCGTGAGCGCCCTCTTCTGCGAAAAAAATAAGAAAATTTTCCGTACGCGAACAGCTTTTCGTAAAAATTCGTACATTTTGGTAAAAATTCGCTGTTTTAGGAGGGTACGCGAACGGACCTACATAAACAAATTAAATCGACAGGTATCTTTAGATTTACATACAAATGTCAACTAACCTATGAACAAGAGCTAACTATGTGTAAATATGGAGAGGTGTTCCTTTCTTTCAGAACGACTTTCTTTCTTTCAAGCTCACATTTGATTTTGCCGAAAACTTTCAAAATCGGTAATAGTTTTCACCTTGAGGGAGCCAATCATCAAATCGACCGAAGATGTCTCTCTATTTTACCTCGTCTATGCTTTATACCATTTCCCTAAAACACAAAATGATTCATCTGAGTTCCTGACCTCTGCCAATGCCCTACTACCCAAGCTTGCATTCATTAATATTCGACTTGAATCTTTTCCATAATCGTATATGTGTCTCTACGCACAAGGACGGTCTGCTAAACATTTGCATTGCCTCCTCTTCTATATTTGTAAATGATGTTGCATATTAAATTAAAAAAAAAAGTATGTCTCTGGTGCTAATAATATCTCACCTTATTTCCCTGATTTCTTATTGAATTTTGCCGGCTACAGACTTGAAAATTATACAATTTGTATGCAAACCTCTTAGCTTTGAGTATTAATATTTATGTACTTCCTTAATTATAGTTTATGGTGACAAAGTCTGCTGACTGGTGCATGTGCTTATCGAACCCATGTTAACAGCTTATTCAGTCGGTTTTAATTACCTCGAGTTAGGATTTTGTTTTCAATTTTGTTTTGGACATGGATTTGTAAATTGAAAATATTGTTTTTAATATTGTAGTACCAACTAGGGTCTATGACCCCTCTTTCTTTTGATGTTATGCACAAGAAATTCGTGTGTAGTACTTTCGTTTAGAATTTTAAAATTAACTACTGAATCTTGAAAGTAATTAGACTTCTAACCTAAGGTTCTGTAGGTTAAATAAAACTGAAGAGATACACAAGTTCATAGCATACGTATAAAAGCGAACGTACGTCATACAAAAGAGCGCGTTTCCAACACTTCGCTGCTAGATGACATTTGCACCGAGATGACAGATTATCGCTTACGAATCTAGGACAAAAAAAATGACTAGATTTTAGCGAAGTCTAGTGAGGAGGACCTTCGCTATAAAGTAATAAAAGTTAAATTTTAAGGGCCGATGTTGAATGTGAACCACACCTAAACGTCAAGTTTTTTTCTGCAT
The DNA here is from genome assembly GCA_949716465.1 of Chalcosyrphus nemorum. Lineage (NCBI taxonomy): Eukaryota > Metazoa > Arthropoda > Insecta > Diptera > Syrphidae > Chalcosyrphus > Chalcosyrphus nemorum. The sequence goes on along the minus strand of OX454332.1, from coordinate 77,798,334 downwards.
TTCATTTGACATTTCTCAATTTCAGACTAACTCAATTTGAACCATGGAAAGATACACAATCGAGCAACGCCTTAAAGTTATTCAGGCTTATTATGAAAATGGGCGTTCAAATCAAAATGCATATCGTGCACTTCGTGATTTTTTCGGCTAATTTTATCGTCCAAATGTGCGTACAATCGGAAAAATCGAGTAAAAATTTGAGCAAACTGAGTCTGTAGAAGATGTGAGAACACCAGTGCATGCTCGTACAGCCAGTACTGCAGAAAATATTGCTGCTGTTCGCGATAGTGTGGCTGAAGAGCCGTCCACCTCAACTCGTCATCGTGCCCAACAATTGCACCTCTCACGCTCGTCGTTGATGAACATTATGCATAAAGACTTGCATTTATGCGCTTATAAGATGCAATTGACTCAAGAACTAAACCCTCTTGACCATTTCAAGCGTCGTCAATGGTCAGAATACTAGAAACTAGCGAATTCCTTGCAACCGCGACTAATGCGTACAGTTTGTCACTGGGAATAAAGTACAAGTTCTAAAACTTCACAGTCCACCCTCAATGGATATGGTGTCTCAAAAACATTTCAAAAACACAAAAACAGCCAGTGAGATACTCAGTAGAGATTAAAGAATAGACGAGCTCATTTTAGAGTCTTTTGACAAATTCGCTTATAGTATTTCGACATTTCAGCAAAGTTTGAGCGAGTGTTTGGCAGCACTGGACACGAACATTTTGTAGATGCTGTGTGTCCAGTGTGTTGTTGTCAATGGAATGACGACCAGAAGAAAATATTCTATTCGGAAGAAGCGCAAGGAATTACATAAGACATTTATATAAATCTCTGGATTACATACAAGTTCACATTTATTTACAAATCAGGCTCCACCTGTCTTAAAATAAATGTGCGGCAGGAGAAGTATGAAGACTGTCGTTGAAGGGTCATTTCATAGATATTGGTCGAATACACTGTTTTCTAGATAGAAAGTTGTTATGCGCACTATTGTATAGATATATGTATATTGAAAAAGTATCAGTGTATAGTGTCCAAATCTGACGAAAGCTGACGTGTTCTGAGAGGAACTACCATGAGAGGAACACACGTGTGCTCTCTTTATCCAGACTTCAATGCTGTGTAGGTTTGATTGTAACTTGCTACTGACATGCTAATAGTAATCGTTTTGCTTGGTCAGAGCCTTCCTTCTTGCAAACACTCGTCACAAGTTCCTCGGCGTATCCTGGCCCCTCAATATTTGGCACGGTCTGTGAAAGCACCTCTTACATCTGCGACGCCCCCAGCTCGCGCTGCCATTGACAATTGGATCTCTCACGAGCACAATCGAAAACGAATGCTAAAATCAGCAGCTAGCTAGTAAAAATCACTAGCTGACCAGAAACGATTGTATATATGTAAGGTCCGTTCGTGTACCTCCCCAAAACAGCGGATTTTTACGAAAATTTACGAATTTTTACGAAAAGCTGTTCGCCTAATGAGGATTTTCGTAGTTTTTCGCAGAAGAGAGCGCTCACGAGAGAGAAATTTCTTTGAGCTGGTTAGCGAAAACTGTCAAATCTGTCAAAGGTATTAACTATGAGGCTAGTAAAGCATCACTGGACACGAAGTCATCTGTCTTCTTAGAGACATGTCAGTGTGCTCTATAAGGACTTTTGCAGTAACTACAACCACGAAGATAAAATAAAATCTCTTCTTCACTGGCCGAGAGTAGAATGTGATCTACACGATAGGATCAACTATGATTTATAACGAACTATATTCATATGTATATACGTCCATTTTATACTTTGAGTTTGCCCATCATACACATAAACATTCGTACCACTCAGCGAGATCTCTTGCCGCTAATTTCACTTCCAGAAATATGCCAAAACAAATCGTAAAATTTGTCAAGCCAATAAAAAAACACTCGCGATGAGTAACAACATTTTCACAGAAATCTTCACAACCAAATCAATAAATTTAATCGAAATAGTAGGTATTTTTGGCTACGTCTTTGTTTCGAAAGTTTGTTTTCTTTTTCCGCAAAGGGAAGGCAACGGACACTTCCATGAGGGAGAGCATTTCATTGCATCAGTATATCTGACGCCCTAGACTCACTATCCATATCTCTAAGGTCATAAAGTCCAACAATCTCTTCAAAACCTGATTCACCACGTAATACACAAAAACACCGCTAAATGATTTGACATCAATCACAACAACGCACTCGTTGCATACTTGATCTCATCTCAGTGTCACTAACTATGCACCAATTCAAAGATATGTTCAGTACACTTGACCTTAATCTGCATCTTTTGTAGAAACCATTAACAATGTCTTGTCAAGGTCTCATTGAGCCACAATATTATGCACTTTATTGGTCCGATGCACAATCCAATTCCATGGAGATGCCACCACAAACAAGTTAGAAAGATCTATAGGAGGCTAATGGTCACTGGGTCAATAGTCTGCCTCCAGCAAACCGAAATGCTAATAAATTGTTTATTTATTAAAATTATCAACAATTTATCTCCCACTATCGGTTTATTTTTAAATAAATTTTACAAAAGGCCAGTAAAGCAATTTGCTGAGCCGGTTTTGTCCAATGAGTCATCGTGTTACAAGCCGCCCAGCAAACAAAGGCGTAGGTCCAGTACCTTGAGATTGAGAGTTATTTTAAGATTTTGCAAAAGATGACTCTTGAAAAAATGTACAAACAAAGCTTGGAAGTAAGAAAGGAGTATTCTGGTTAAACAATAAATTATTATTCAAGAGCACAGGGTGTCGCCATTAAAAAAACAAATAATACAAAATGTGGACTTGATTTTGGCAAATGTACGAGAAACCGTTGCAATCGGAATAAAAATTGTTAAATTATTCATTGAAATTCGCAAAATTTTGCAATAATTTCGTTATTTTATGAGCTTTTGGTGCCAATAGTGGGTTATATTTTGTGACGTCTTCCTTTCCTCTTTCGAAGGTAAACAAATCACTCGCATCTAACGTGTTTTTTTTTTACGTCTGTTTTTAGTAATTTACATACAATTATTTTGAAATATAACAGTTACTTTAATTGGCAACATTGTTAAACGTTTAAAAAGAAGAAAATGGAATAGGAAAAGTCATTAGTATTTATTGCATAGCTTCACCCTCAACAGCAGTCATTGGGTGGAAATTTATGACAGAAAATATAACACCTATGCATACGATTAAGTAACATTCCATTTAGTTTGATTGTTTTGTCATAAACATAAAGAAATAATGCTACTGCAATGGGAATACACACAATTCAGTACCTACAAAGGCAGAAGAAGGGAATTGACGTTGCTTTGAAATAGACAACTAATTTTGTGGTTGAAATATTTCACCCTCAGACCTCTATGACTAGTAATTGATTGGACATTTGAATGATTTGAGTTACGTACGTACTTGCAACGGTAATGACAAGTTTATTAATTTGTTTTGTTTTCCTAGAGGTGGCTAGAAACACACGTAACTGCAAGCTAAACAGCCGTGGATACAATGATGCCAGATTTTTCTTGTGAAATTTACCAATTTTTGAGAAATGTTTAATGTCATATTTCAAATGTTTCCCCATTTTAATTCCATGAAAAAATATTGATTTTTCTTTGAAAAAACTTAAGATCAATTGAATTCGGTATAATGCTGGGCTTAGACGAACGATAAATTTGTCATTATTTACGTCAACAAATGTCACTGTATGACTTCTAGAAGGCCTTCGACAGTTTGAATAGAGATGCTACTTGGTTCGCCTTGCGCAGGAGAGGTGTCACAGAAAAACTAATAGCTTTTATTAAGGCTACTTATGAAGGCAGTAAGTGTCGCGTCTTGCACAATGGCAAGGTGTCAGAAGGTGTCAATTCCAAAGCGGAGTATGTCAAGAATGCATACTGTCACCGCTGTTATTTTTAGTGGCTATCATTGATGTTCTCCGTGCAGCATTGACGGAAGAAAACTATGGAATTCGCCGGACTATGACATCTTACCTTAAACGCCTAGACTACGCTGACGATGTTTGTCTACTTTCACATCGGATAATGGACCTCCATCTTATGGTACAGAATCTAGAAGCTGAGGCAAACAAAGTAGGGCTCAAAATTAACACTGCCAAAACAAAAGCCAAAAGATCCTCAAGAGCACCCTGAGCACTTCTAACACCAGCGCCGGACAGGAAGTCGAGGAAATTGACAACTTTCTATACCTAGGAAGTCTGGTCTCGGCAAACCGTGGGGCCACCGAACTGGATGTGTGCAGCAGAATCGGGAAGGCCAAAGCTGCGTTCAGCATGCTGTTCACCATCTGGAAAAGCAATGTTATCAGCTTAAGAAACAAGCTGCGACTGTTTCGCTCCAACGTAGAATCGATACTACTTTATGGGTGCAGTACTTGGAAAGTGGACACCATTAACACACGCCGGCTGCAAGTCTTTGTAAATAAATGTTTAAGAGTCATCTTGAGGATCTTTTGGCCGTACCGTATCTCCAAAGAACAGTTTTATACGAGAACGGGTCAGGAACCTATCAACATTACAATACGAAGGAGAAAGTGGCAGTGGATTGGACACACCCTACGGCGCGAAGACAATTCCATTGCGAAATACGCTATGCAGTGGAATCCGCTCACTCAAGCAGGCAGAACAGCGAGAAGCCCTAGGCAAACAGTCGAGGTGGAATCGAGCTCTTTGGGAATGAGTTGGAGAGAGCTCAAACGCGTTGCCCCCCGAGGGGTTAAAGGACTCAAGTAAGTAAGTATACAGTCTCATATATGTATGTATATGATAGCCCATCTTTCCGTATTATGACAAGTCACACAAAAAATACAATTCATTATTTTCTGACAAAATGTCAGAATGCTGATTTTGTACGAAATATGTTGCTATATATTCATCCTTTTCTATTGCACCAAGATAGAACTGCTACTGCCTAAAAATAAAAGCTTGCATCATTTTTCGACTCAGAAATTGTGACATTATTTGTCATTATGAAATTTATGACCAAAGGCAATCACAGAGAATTATTCCGGAGTCTCTCTAACATTCAAAGAGGACTAAGAAGAAAAAAATCGGATGCTCTAGTCTAGTAAATATATAATGATAGTCAGATTACAGACATCATGACGTACAGAGCAGTGGCATAGGCTAACAGAGAGAAGCTTTGCATAGGTTATTGCTGAGTAAGTTGCAAAGACTACTTTGTAGCTTTTTAAAAAGAGCCATATTAACCTGTCCAAGAGCAACGCCAGACATAAGGTAAGTGTTACAGATTAAAGAGAATCTCCAAGAACACCTCCAAAAAACACCTGCCTGCGACAAAGTGGGGACAAAGTGGCTGTCTAAAGAAAGTTCGATATTCTTCTACCAATGACGATCTCAAATGAGCCGCAAATATCGGCAGAACTCTTTTGGATACTGCCAAGCATCTGCGATGTCTGTTGTCTTTGGAATGTATTATGTTAAAGGCTGACGCGTTTGGTACAAAAGTTTACGCATTTAACTTCTTGACACTCTGCTTTTCCTATATTTCATAGCTTACTTCTCTCACTTTGTAATTAAATGCATGTAAAGTCGGAACCTAAATCAATCCACAAATGAGTATTTAATGGATAGTTACTCTTGCGAAATTAACCGAGTTTTATAACTCACAAACTGTCGAAATGACAAATGCATAGGTGCTCACCACAAAAGAGTCTCGTATTTCTGCAGCCAACACAAATTCTTTGAAATATCTCATACTTGACTAGCAGCTGATTACATCGACGTTTTGCATCTATATACATTAAAGTGTAATTAAATTAACATCTTGGTAGTAATTGATTGATTTCTTCACGCCAACAACAGGTTACTCTTACGATCTTCTAAAAGCTGCGTTCCCAATCCAACCTTTGGCTTAGAATTTTGTGAAACAAAGTCCGTAGGCGTCTGTCTTGTACAAAATGCCTGCAATAGTGTTGACCATGTGTCAGCAATCTCTTATAGAGATCCATGACCAAGTCTGTCCTCATTTGAAATGTTATTGACATTTTCAACGCAAAACTTTGTTCACGACAAGTGCATGAGATGTTTTGTTTTTTATTGATATGGTACACACTGCGGGTATTAATTACATCTTGTCTTTGGTTTCGAGATACAAGTAAAACGTATCTCACTGTTTGCAGTTCCATCTGAGCTGTGATACTTTATCGTGCAGTTAGTGAAATCTTTATGTCAATGATTGTGTTGTTTGTTTACTTTACAGACCCGACTAAACATTGATCTAGTTTTGTGTATCTCAGACGGGCATGTCCAAAGTTCACTTAGTTTACATGGAGGCCAGAGGAGGCCCTTGTAGATACAGATTAAAGAGAGTAGAGGGAGAGGTCAATTATTCCATAGATTGGATTTAATTCAATTATATTCAATGGTTTTTATCTGTTCTCAAGACGCAAAGGCAATATAGAGCGGCAGAAGTGGAACATGAAAGGAGGGGAATGCTGATTAGAGCTGGTCTTGGAAGGTCACTATGACTGACTTATCTTGACCAACTAAAAGTAATTTCTAATTAAAATGAATTACGTTCTCAGAAACGTGAGTGAGTGCTTCAGACAAATTTTCTTCCATTTAATTCAAACAGCGTCAATAGTTCAAATGTTTGTAAAAATGCCGGCAGCTTACGAAGTAACAGATTAAATTAGTTTCATTACTTCCTTGTATTATGCACTCACTGTGATCCTAATCTCACGATCTTATTGGAGAATTTATAGCTGTTTTGTTGCTTTTGTGCAGCTTATGATAGACGTTTGTAGAGACTATTGAAGTGCATTGATGTATCTTCGGTGCAGGTAGTATCTGTAACATACGGGTCAATGTGGATGCTGTTTATTGAAACCAGTTTATGGTCCCAAGGTATTGAAATCATTGTAAGGTTCAATACTGTTTCAAATTTCAAAGATTTATCAATCACTCACGTCAGAGAAATTACTGGTTTGGTGGATAAATACCGTCGAGCTCATGCAACTAAACAGGAGACGGCGTGCGCTGATGTGTAGGACAATTTCTCAGAAGTCAAACGAAGACGCGGAGACTAAATGCAGATCAAAAAGACAGAACAGGAGCTAGGAAACAAAGGGTTTTCCAATAGGAATTTCTGAACTTTGACGGGTCATTGGGGCCATATTGTTTAAGCTACATCTGTCAAATTGGCTTAGAGTTCTATAGCATTCAACAAGATATAGAAATGATTAAATTGTTTTATGATCGAGGGTTTTCTGTTCGAGTAACATTTCCCGCGATTCGCCCATTCTACGGTCGCCATAATTGCATTTTCTTCTTTTCGAAGCGTGGTATATTAATTCGAATTGATCGGTTCAGTAAAGAGTCTGTCAATATCCGTACGTCAAACAAACGTAAGATCTGCAGAAAATATCGCCGCTGTCCGTGAAAGTGTGAAAGAGAATTTAGGGCAGTCAATTCCGAGCCACGCAAAAGAACTCGGCCTTTCGCAGACCGCAATTTGTCGAAGTTTGAGTCATGACTTGAATCTACACCCTTACAAGATCAAACTGATCCAGAGCTCAGAGTAAATGACCATAGACAACGCCGTTTGTCCGTTGACTCACTCACTAACCTCAATTTCGATCGCAAAGTCACATACAAAGACGAGCCCCATTTCTGGGTCTGGTCCACAAGCAGAATTGTCGAATCCACCAAACTGCAATGCATCCAGAGAAAGTCACTGTTTGGTGTGGATTTTGGACTCACCGAATCATCGGTCTATACTTCTTGAAAACGACATTGGCCAGACCATCACTGTTAACGGGGAGCGCTGTCGATAGATGATATAATCTTTTGGTTTCATTTGGATGATACGGACACCGATGCCGTGCCACAATGGACTTTAAGCAAGACCGTTTTAAGAACATAGATTTCTTACGCGAAGGCGATGTGAATTGGCCACCAAGATCATGCGATTTGACCCTATAAGACTTCTTCTTGTGGGGTCTCTCCTTTTTGTGGATTTTCACTAGCACGCAAGATCCAATAGGGCCAGTACTGATCGTCAGAATTCTTCCAATATCCGCACTGATTCTATTTAGTAATTCTTCTGTTCTCTTCAGTTTGGATTTAGGCTACCTCTGTCGCAGAGATTCTTCCCATCAAGAACCTCTCCTTGCTAGCAACGTAGTGGAAAGTCTATGTATCTTTGCTGGTTTCCAGACCCAATCCTTCCTCGGTGTCTTCTTATAAATGAAGAGAGCATGAGCCCTTAACGATAGGATTTTGGTCTTTAGACAGTTCCCTTTCCAAGAACAATTAAGTTTGTTTAATAGTTCACTTCAACATGGGGTTCTATTAATTTATTGAGTATACGAACCTTTAGAGTCTAGACTAGAGATCATCCCCATTAAAAGTTCACTCTAAATTACCCTTTGTACTATTCTTTGCACTTTGTCCTCACACGACTATCAGTAACCTGTGCTAAAGTGTTTCATTGAAAACTTAAATGGCAATAATTTGTTTGTTTACTCAGTCAATTGGCTACAAAACTAAATTATGCTATGAGTAATTTACATAACCCAATACAGTGGTGGCACATGAAATAAACACTCTATTATTGGCTGCCTTTCAATGCCAAAGTGACAATTTTTCGGTTTACAACTCAATAAATTGGAGCAAAAGAAAAATTGGAAAAACCATTGCAAAATTTTGCATTTTCACTAAAAATTGTAAGCACTTGCAACAAACTCCAACGCACTTTCCTTTCCTACTCATCCAACCATAAAAAAAACCCCTTTAAAAAATTGTCAACAAAAAAACCAATAAAAGAGTAAATAAAAAAAAAAAAATTATAACATTGTCCAAAGAAATAAAAATTTCCATCGTAACCGACCGACACATAAAAAATCCCATTCACTATGCCATTCACTTGGATGCGATTTAAATGAAAATTTTTACGTCACTAGCTACTTACTCGTGTCATATTGAATTTAGGCATCGACGGATACTTCGGACACCTTCCGAATCCATAACCAGCGACGGAGGAAATCCAAAATGTCAACAAGACAACAATTGAAGTTCGGTGAAATTTCATTTTGACGTTTGTTGGAATGCGTTTCACAATTCTTTGACAAACAAAGCAATTCAACTCTATTTGGACGCGTGCCAAATGCCTTTCTGAGCTCCGTTGTATATTTTAAAATTTTAAATACTTAATCCAATTTCGCACAAAATTTCCAATTGTAATTAATTTTTAATCCTCTAACACAAAACGCGCGCGCGCTCACACATATACCGTTAGCCAATAGTGTCGAGTGTCGATGGCTCTTGAAAATTGTTATTCTTTCAACGTCAACTGGAACCGATCGATCCAACTTGTAATTGCAACAAAAACCGATGGGGAATATTAGACTCTTGCAACACTCAGGCGGCGACTTAACTTGCAATTTTTATCTTACGCTCGTTATATAACGTCCATTACACGGAGAATGCTTGGACTATTGGACCGACGACGGGCTCTAGTAACTTCGTTCCGTGCAAATTACAAGATACAAGTTATAATAATAACTAAACTGCAAGCGCACGCGTGCGTTCAACCGACCCGCCAACTTGTACTTGAATGGAGTGCAGACAATGCTGATGGTGGAAGTGGTTTTAAAAAATTAAAAAAAGAAATGCACTTCGGGAAGTGGAAGCAAGTTAGGAACCGAAACCGAACCGAAACGAATGCAGGAAGAGCGGAGGTCAAAATACTTTGGCACAGTGGATTAACCCAGTGCAGATATGTAGCTTTGCAGTTGCAAATGAACGTAAAAACCGATACAATGAACCTGTTTCTAGGTCGACTTTGGAGTTCAAGTGGAGTAGTCGAAATTTTTGGAGAACACTCAAATTTCCGAGCTCAGTAAATGCGAGTGTGAAGTTGACGTTACGACTGCTGGAATCAAACTAAAGATCTTTTATGTGGATTTCACTTTGGGTGCTGAGAGACGTGTGGAGGAAGATAGAGCATAGAGACGATGACGATTGCTGTGGGCTCTGAATTCACGATGGAAGTTCTTGTATTTTTCATGTTACTAGCTACATCTGATACTGTGTGGAACCAAAGCGACTGGCGATTGTTGTGTGGCTATGATGTTTTGAAGAAACTTTACATTGAATGGTTGTATGAATTTATGTAAGATGGCGCTGCATGGATTTGAAACTGTAACGGATAGTTTTGGGCGAATTTCGAAATTAATTGTTCATAGATTGCATACTTCCTTATTTACGCGTGTAGAGACTACATATTTGAGACTGGAAATGTACTGGCAAGTTTAAACAACAGGAAATCCGTCATATCCATCCAACTGTGGAGGCATTTCGCTTCTGGAAGTATCAGCTAAGATCTTGACAAATCTTCTGCAAATAAAGCAATTTGGTCGATTCTTTCTACCTGTAGTTTGAAGACGGTGTTAGTTCTCTTAGCTTAGGTCCTATTCCACAAATAAATGACTGTTAAGGGTGTTTTCGTTCTTCTGACTGATAGAGCTAGTCATTGAATAAATTCAATTTCTTCCTTGTGGCTACAGCTTAACTACAAGTCGTTGTTCTGTACACTGCTTTCCGTATGAATACCAATGGCACAGTGCCATTGAGATGACTCTTCTTCCTAAAGACTGGCCATTACATATGTTTTTAGATGACACCAGCGTTATTTTCCTCGCCAGGTAGCTTCATCCTCTATTTGAAGTCATAAAGAGCTTATTAGGATGACCAGATGACACGCGTTTCTTATGAGTTTTTTTTTAAAATCAGGCCATAAGCAGCCGATAGAGGGCCAATGCCTAGCTTCAAACCACTGCACATGTTGTGCGTGGTATATATTTCTGAACGTACAAAAGGGACCTACAGTTTTATGCCGTATCTAAAGGGCAGATTGGTTTTCAAAAGCTTCCACATGACAGTAATACTCTTAAAAGTTTGTCAGATACTCGGAAGAGGTGGTATTTTTCTGGATTCGAACTTGGAACCCCTTGCGCAGAAGTCCAACGCACTGAGCACTGCGCCACGGCACCCACTTTTATGAGTGTTTATTCTTTCTTATGAGTTTATTCATTCCTTATCAGCCTCAGGGTAGAGTCATGCGAATTGCAGGTCTTGACAAGCCTTGTTTTTAATACTGCCGAGTGCGGTACCTTTTGCGGTCTCTCGTCAAAAGACGATACTGAGCCCGCACCCAGTAACAGCGTGACTGTTACTAACCTTTTTCTCTATTTTTACTCTTTCTTCCTACCGACTTCTGGCATTTCATCGTAGTGAGGTTTCTGACCTGGCTGCCCTCTGGATTCGAGTTCGTCCTTTTGGAATTTTGTCTCTCACATTCCGGTATTCCTTTTGCATGTATGTGCATATGCCCGCCTTTGGGTTGGAACATTTTCTTTGGCTTCCTGGCTACATACGTATATGGATAGTGATCGTCTTATCAATCCAATCCCTCTTACGCTGCTTGTTGATGGTCCTAAGCTGCTGCTACTAGCTTATTCGCCGTACTGGCCTTGTTTTCTACATTCCTGCAACATGAGTAGCTTTCGCAGTTCTTCGAGAGTAGTAAACGAAATGTGTTTTACCTGAACATAGAATTCCGAGACTATACGTGGAAATACTTAATAAAAGCCACCCATGTCAGACCATCAGTACGGAATTCGAAAGACACTCGAGACCATCGTTATGAATAACCCAAGGCTTACATTCGAAGAACATCTTTGACATCTAACCGCGATATTACTTGGGGATATAATGTATAAGCGGCAATTTCCTAGGAATAAAACGACGGAAATCAGAAAGACGTACTAATTATAAAACCGCTATCCAAAGTGTCAAATGACAGCCTATCTTCATGTTTGTATATAGTCCGAAACTTGAAAGTAACTTAAGTCACTAATCAGTTTTGGTAGAGTAGTTCCAATTTCTAAAGGACTTAAGTCTCATACCTATCGTTCAATACAAGCCCTAGAATATGAATAATTCTTATGACTGTTAAGTATAAATTAAAAAAAAACACTTAATTTGTAAATATTTACCTTATATTTATTTTAAATTGTCCTACAACATGCACATACATTTGAGGTTAACATTACATTTTTTTTATGAATTATAATTCAAAATTTTCCTAATTTCTAACTTATAATACATTAAAGTTTAATTTTAGTTTTAATTAAAAATTAAAGATAAACAAGTATTTGTTAAGAATGACAGCTGACAACAACTAATCTTTTTTTTTAAAGGGTATAAAATAGACGAATATTTACGTAAGAAACTTATTTTATTCTTATTCTTTTTTTTATAAAATAAACATTAAGTTTGAATAGGTTTATATTTTTTGTTTTTTTGGCAGTGTGAATGGGATTTAGTTTATTAGAATATATTTTACTTAAATATAATACAAATATCATCTACTTTTTTTCCTAATAGTATAAAATTGATTTATTTTATTTTGTATATTTTATAATTTAATTTTGCATACCAATATTGCACTAATTCTATAAATTTAATTATTTTTTTCTTAATAATTGGATTTTTTTAATGAAGAGAATGTATAAACAGTTATAAAAAAAAAATTCATATAAATTGTGGCATAGTTTGGTTTTTTGGCAGTGTATGATTGGTTTTTAAATATTATTCCTGATTTAAGATCTAAAAAACCTGTTAAGAGGCTTGCCTTTAGGATTATTTCTGTGACTTCAGCTTCAAAGAGTCAGTTTTTAAATTCGTAGGAAAAAACGAATTCTGGATGAATAAAGACAATAATTCTGGCGCCTAGTAACTACATACAAGTACTTTATGTCAATACATTTCATAAAGACGGCAGTATCCATTATGTTTACGAGTTTGTTCATTGACATTGCCAAAATTTTCGGAAATGACAGTCCCATCAAATACATCATAATATTGACCGCTTCATATTGTTGCTCCACAGATCCTATCACTCATTTCCATGGATTTGAAAGTAAAGGGTTCACCTACTCTTACTCTCCTTCATTCCTGTCATATGCCGTTTATGAAAACGTCAAAAATGGACCAATTGATAGTGACACTAGCTACTTTTGTTTTTTTTTAGTTTAGAGTGAAGCTTGAGTTGTCAAAAAGTTCGTGTTTCTTTTTTATTGCTAACACATCAGATCTTTGAAGTTGTGTTTCTCATGATAAATTGTCTCACCAGTTTGATTCATAAAATGAGTCCAAGCGATGTTGTGTTTGACAGGAGGGAAAATAAATGGTCGACATGAGGTTCATTCGCTTACTTTTTGCACTAAAATTCGTAGATTATCGAATTTTGAAGAGTGGGAATAAAATTCTCTCCGAGAGAGCTAAAATTACAAGTTGAAAATACACTGGTTTGACAGCTTTGACAGTTTTCACAAACCAGTCCAAGAAAATTTCTTCCACTGAAATTCGTGGCATGGGGAAATTTCTTACTCTCTAGTACGCGCTCTCTTCTGCGAAAAACTATGAAAATTGACTATATTTTGACGTACCCGAACAGCTTTTCGTAAAAATTCGTAAATTTTCGTTAAAATTCGCTGTTTTAGGAGGGTACGCGAACGGACGATGTCGTGTTTGACAGGAGGGAAAATAGAGGATCTACATGAAAAAGAATGAAAATGGCGGCCGTGTTCAGTTACCTTGTCATTGGCAGTTTTTGAGCTATCTCACTATATTATTGGGAAAAACATATAGTCTCCCAGATATCTGCCCTTGATGACATCTTTGCTTGTCTAAAGGCCCAACCATAATCACATAATCATTAATGTCACAATTGAATGAAAATTCGGCTCGTGCACTGTCAAAGCGCACCGATAATTGCATTGAAGAAACGCGGCTGTACGTCATATCATTTTTGTCTGGCTCTCTTACGATGTAGTCACCCTCACCTGTTCGTACTCTGGCTCTCCGTATGGAGCCAAAAGTGAACGAAAACTAAAAAAAACTCACCTAAACTAAGCTCAAATCAAATCAATTTATGTTCACAAGATTATCAAAAAAATGTCAGCGCTCAAGCCCAGGCTTATTTTGTAAGCTGTGACCACCTTTTCTCCAAAAAAAAAAAAATGTCTGATCATTTCCTGGGAAAGACCAATATTTTAAAAGTCTAGCGAGGCTGCATTTGTTTCAAAAATACCAAATCTTGAGATTAAGTATATTTTTAACTATTTTCTACTGACCTTTTTATCTAACGCTATAACGATTATTCGTTCTTTTCTTATTTTTTTCAATTTTGAGTACAATTTGAGAGGATACATGAGTTTTATTTTTAGATAAATTGTAATTATTTCGAATATTCTTTGTTTAACGATAAAATTCGGTGGTTCATTATTGCATAATCTATTACAAAATGATTTTAATCATTCTTTTTGTAAATACTTTATCTATTTTGCTTTATATGAAATCAATTTTTTTGTTTTGGTTTTTTGGTCTCAGAATTTTAAGAAATTCCTTCTGTAAAAATAATAAAAATAGAAATGAAACAAAAAACAAATATAAATAAAGATGTTTATTTATTTTAAAGTGTTTTACAATTAAAAACGAATTATTACACTTAACAGTAGGTACACAAAACGGAGACACAAAAAATAAAGTAAAAATAAACCAACAAAACAAAAATACATATTTTCTTTAAATTTAACAGTATATTCAACGAATAGGTACGATTCAATAATAATAGCTATTTATAGTTTTCTTAAAATTTAATACAATTATAATCTTTTTTTTTATATATAAAACAAAATGGAAAAGTTTTTTTGTTTGTTTTTTTTTGATTTGTTTGTGCTTTTAGACAAAAAGTTTAAAGTTTTCTTTTTTAATTACGTTGTGTACTTTTTTCTTATTATTTTTTTTTTTCAGGCTTAGAAATATAATTTATGTAATATTTTCAAGTATAAACTATTTAGGTATACATATATAATATTATAATTATCATTATCGTTTAGTTTTTTGTTTTCTTTTTGTAATAAAATTAAACTTTTTTTATTACACAAATTGCTTTCGAGTTTTTGATTTTTTTTTATGTTTTTAACTTATTTAATTTATATACGTTCAGTGACATATACTTTGGCGGTGGCTGGCGCGTTCGATCTTCGTACAGCGAATGACACAATGATACCAATAGCGACTAAGACAATACCCAATGAGTTCATGATGTAATGTTCAATTTGTGAATTACGGACACTAGAAATAAATAAAAAATAAGTTAATTTAATCAAGATAAATAGTTAAATTAGCACAGAGTTTGTATATTCAGATGACATTGCCTTGGAATGATAATATGTTTGTCAGTTTTAGAGCTGTGTAAATCTTTCAGGAATAGTCATGAAGGCATCTTTGCCAAGCAATTTAGGGAGCGTATATCGCTAGGATCCAGGAAAATCGTTTGTGCTATTCCCTAGCAGGTTGGAATATAATTAGTTTTATTTTTTTTTCAGCTGCAGTCTAGTTCATTATAAATCTAAAGACATCTATAGCTGAAGCTGAGGAAACATCAGAGGGAGATGTGAAGCCTTTGTTAAAGTACTTAAGTCTCAGCCGAGCTATGGCAGGATATTCGCACAAAATGTGGTAGGCTGTGTCGGAAATCAGTGGTTTTCTTAACTTTGTATTTGCTCATAGAGAGGATATCTTTTGTTCTCTTTTGAGAAGTTGATGAATTGTTTGGCATGTTTTAAGCCATTTAGAGAGTTCCAGTAGGAGAGGGATTCTTGTCGTTCCCATCTGTTGAGCTCCATTCTGAAAGGAGCCTGAGCGCCTTGTCTGGCAAGCTCATCGGTGGCTTCATTGCCAGGTATGCCCCTGTGTCCAGGGACCCAAGTTAGTGTGATATTATTGTGTGCAGCAAGCTGCAAGATGGATTGGAGACAATTCCAGACTAGCTTAGACTCAAAGTTGTAGGAGTTAAGAGGCTTGAGTGCTGCTTGACTGTTTGAAAGAATGTTGATATGAGATCTTCGGAGGTTTCTTCTCGATAGCCTGGACCTCTGCCCGAAAGATAGTGGTTGTTTGTCCTAGAGGAAAAGATAATTTGTAGTTTGGACAAGAGATTCCAGCTCCAGACCCACTTGACATTTTAGATCCGTCAGTATACCAATCTATTGAAGAGGAAGTCTGGGGAGTAGGCTGATTGTCCCAGAAACTCCGGATTGGGATAATGAACTTAAAAGGGTGATGGAGTCCGATAGCAGAGAAACTCTTTCAAGGATTTTCATGTGTCCGTCTAAGTAAGAGGAGGAAGTATTGCATAGCAGTTGATGCTTTAATGCACCAGCAGCTGCAGTCTTCATAATAGTTATGTGAAGGGGAGGGAGGTCTAAGAGAAGCTCCAACACAGCTGTCGGCAGGAGCGCATTGCACCCGTAATACCTACACAAGCGTTGTATTCTTATGGGGGCATACCGCGTGACCGTTTGGTTGGCCTTTTCCCGCTCTGCTGCTGAATGCTGCCGACTAGTTACAGTCCTGGAAGTTAGCTCTGATCCACCAACGGAAGCATGTTTGGTTCTGAGCACTAGAACCTTATCAA
The DNA here is from genome assembly GCA_949716465.1 of Chalcosyrphus nemorum. Classification (NCBI taxonomy): domain Eukaryota; kingdom Metazoa; phylum Arthropoda; class Insecta; order Diptera; family Syrphidae; genus Chalcosyrphus; species Chalcosyrphus nemorum. The sequence continues at coordinate 77,781,796 of OX454332.1, read as the reverse complement.
TTGGACTTTCATCACAACGCTGATTGACAAATATATACATCGATTAGGCAACTGGGAATATGTCCCAGGATTTGAACAATTTAAAGGCTTTCTTCGCTTTTTTCTTCTAGAACCGAATCTGGCTTGCAGTCTGCTTCTAAAGGTAAGACGAGTCAAAAGTGAGTTCAACTTGAAATGAATTTCGAAACAGCTCTTAATGGCTCCTAGCGGAATATTGATGCTTTTGCCCAGAATCGTTAAGGGTTGACTCTTGTCTGACAGCTAACTTATAGCATCATCTGAGCCATATTGGGAATCATAAGGCTAAAGTGTCTTCGATGTACAATTCGAGAGGAATCAAGTGTTGGTGCATCTGTTGGACAGAAGCTAAAGGTCTCTGAACATTTCCTTAGGACAGTTTAAGTGGATCAATCCGAAAAAATCTAAAGTTGTTACTCTTTTTCTATTTATGTTCATGCACTTGTTAATGCCTGGCAATTTATGTTCTCTATAATTTATTCCTTAAAATGTCTTACCTCAAATCCTTCTCCTCGGTTAATTCACGTTCCTTCTCCACCAAACCAGTCACGCATGTCGCAATGGCCAACATAAAGTTAACTAAACCAAAACTAGCATGAATTGGCACCATAGTCGCTCTGCAACCGTACGTTGCATTCTCACAGCACAACAGTACCAAAAAGCTAAAAACACATGCAATAAATCAAAACTTTAAGTAAAAAAACAAAAACGTAGACTCCTCCAAAACTAACCTGAAAAATCCAACAACAAACTGCAATGCGAACAGACCCATTGTCACGAAACCCAACCAGGAATGTAATGAATAGAAGTTCTCCTTTGGCGGTTCTGATAAATTATGTGAATCGAACACGGACAAGAATCCCAGGACAACACATGGAATAGCGCATGCATGGAAGAACATGTGCGCTAGCTTCACATAGATGTGTTTCAGACATCTGCACAGTCTGTAGAGAAGAATTGCTGCAATAAAAAATACAAATAAGAATACTGATTTTTTTTTGATAAATAAATGACTTACAGAATCCTGAGAATGTGACAAATCCTGCAATCATCAATGCTGGATGCAAATTGAACTGTAATTGTGGATTATCTGACCAAGCAAAGCCGCCACGATAGAACATGATCCAGAAGAGTGTTAGAACTAACACACCAACCAAAAGAATGGTTGAGAGAATTACTATCAGCAGATACTCGAACCATGATCCACAATTCCATGCATTCTCGGAATCGTCTTCATATCGCCTGAAAACATTAAAACAAAAAATATCCATTAGATCTGAGGTGCTCTAAAGGTGCTTGTCTACTTGAGAGTAAAATCTGGACGAGTAGCTCTCAAGCTAATCTCAGCTTTCAAACTTTTAACGAGTTGCTCGCAAGTTGACAGACGTTATCTTACTCTCGGAGATCAACTCGCCCCTTTCAAACAATGTTAGTATTCTGAAAGTAGCTAGTTGCGATAGTAAATCACTCAAATTTGACACTCATATTGGAAACTACTCGAAAGTTACTCTTGAGAGTTTACTAGTGAAAGTGCTCTCAAGTGAACACGCACCTTAAAGAAATATTGACTATTTAAAGTCTCTCTAACATTTGTATGTTACAAATTTACTAATTTCAAGAACAAAGCAATAAATTTCCCTACAAACTTCCCTGCTATCCTCCCATGATCGATTGCTTTTAAGTGCCTTCTTATACCGCTATTTGTTGCAAGTCTTAAAACATACATAGAAACATTTGCGAATTGCAAATTCATAACAACCTCTGGGGGCAAATAAAGGATTCTCATTGTGAAGCACTCTAAGTAGCATCAACCAGGACTCAAAAGTTTCTACACTCTTCTCCCCCCCCCAGGGTTATGTTCTCGATGAAGTTTTCTTACACAGCAAAAAAAAAAAAGGGACGAACAACAGGAAATGACTCGATGAATGTAACTAAATATAAACTTTTCCGATGAGGAGCAAAACAGAATTTTCCTAATTTTAACATTTTTTTTCTTCTTGTCTCCCATTCAAGGATAATGTGCTGTTTGGCAGCATGTCTGGAAGTTTGGCCCCACATTTCCAGCCAGCCGTGTATGGAATAGGTATCCTTTTTCCTTTTTTTTTTGTTGTGTAAACACGAGTATACACCATGCCAGTCAGAGAGAAGAAAGAAGAATACAAGCAATTAATGTGCGGGTGGAGGAGGAACTCAACTCGACTTGCAGTTGTTCCTTATTCATTACAAATGAAATGTACGAACAGAAATCCTGCATAAGGACGAAAGCCAGTTCTCTCACGAAGAGAGTTCATTTGGAAAACTAATTTCATTTCATTTTAATGCTTCGAGCATCAGCTAGTTGATCCTTTCCGGTATTGCTACTTCCGTGTTGCCTTTTGATACACTGCGTACGAGTATCTATATCTGTGTGTGTGTGATTGTTTGAGGTCTTGAATTGTATGAAATGAAACACCTTAATTATTACTGAGATTGGAGCCTGAGATTTTACGGAATGGGGTGATGGGATTCGTGATGATGGGAATGGTTTTATGTTGATATTGGGATGAGATTTTTCGTTATGATTGTGATGGAAGCATTAAATGAACATCTTTTGTTTTAATTAGTTCTTAGGACACATGCTTTTGGGGGCGAATTATGTTCTTGTGTTTACCCTTCAAGGTAATTATTGTTGTACAGAGGAAAAGATCCATAGGGTAGGTATCGGCATTGTTTGAGAGAGAAACAGATTTAGGGGGTGTAGCACGTAGATGTTTTGGCTGATAATGGAAGATAATGGACCAAATGTAGCCACTGGTCTCAATTATAACTCCACAGAGAGGAATTCTGTCTGTGCATTTGCATTGAAGCCAGGACAGTCCCGAACTAAGCACTTACGAGGTATGATGTTGTCATACCGGCGAATTATAAAAAGTGGAGGAGGTAACGTGGTCAACATGTCTTGCCTCTAGGCCTAATCAAGCAGGAGTCGTTAGCAACATCAGCAGTTGGAGAGGCACTTACGTCTACCCTGTGTCCTATCTATGTATGTACTTCAAAATGTTTTTGAAGGAGTCACATGACAGAACATCTTATTCAGGAAACCAGTATGTTCCATCAGTACTGGGTACAATAAGATAAGTTTTGACATTCTACCATCACCTGGGTACACATCAAAACGACTAATGTTATCATCAGCCTTAAGGACGAAAGGAAGACATAGGCATTTGGTTTTTTTAAGGATTTGTCTTGTGCCAAAAGTCACACTGGTAGACAAGGATAGTCATTGCCACCTCATTGATGATATTCAGTGGTATTTAGTCCACGGACTGTTGGTATTTTTGGTTGATTATTTTTGGCTTATTGAGTAGCCTCCCTCTGAATTTAGTTGCAACTAAACGCTTACTTTGCGGCGATAAGTACCTGCTAAATTAGTTCCGTGTCCTTCCACGAAAGAATGGCCAACCAGGCTGCTATACAGATTCATAGTTTAGAAAACCTAGTGCTACTTATCACCCCACTACGAGTTTATGCAAAATTGATTAGTTGGGGATCTTTGTCTGTCCTGAACGAGGGCCGTATTTACGCATTTCATCAGGTACAATTCTTACAATTTCTCCTGTAAAAACGTGTGCACAAATCAGACTGATATTTAAGAAAAACAAGTTACCACGACACAACTCCAAGCAAGTCAAACAGGTCATAGTTTTAGCTTTGATCCGAACCTTATCTATAATGAGTAACTCGCCATCGAAATGTGACGATTTGGCATCACCGCACTCGAAATAGAGCATTCACTATCGAACTTGGAGATGACAGTAATCGTTTATAATAGGTCCGTTCGTGTACTTTTTGCACTAAAATTCGTAGATTATCAAATTTCAAAGGAAGAATGGGGGTAAAATTCTCTCAGAGAGAGCTAAAACTACGAAAAAGTAAAAGAACGGATTGAACAAGTAAAATTTGAAAATACACTGGTTTGACAGCTTTGACAGTTTTCATGAAACAGTCCACAGAAATTTCTTGCACAAAATTTCGTAGCATGGGGAAATTTCTTACTCTCTCTTAAGCGCTCTCTTCTGTGAAAAAATACGAAGATTCTGCGTACGCGAACAGCTTTTCGTAAATTTTCGTTAAAATTCGCTGTTTTAGGAGGGTACCCGAACTTTGATGTTGTCAAAGCAGATCATAACCTGAACCTTACTTCTTTTTCCCGAGAAAACAGCCACTAGTTCAAAAATCATTACCATCAACGAACTTAGCTAGACAGTTAACTTTGGGCCATTTGACAGACTCGTTCCCCTCAAGCTAAAAACTCACGATATTTATAATTGTATTCTGACGTTCAAGCAAAATCAAATGGGAGCCGACAGATGTCACTGACATAAGTTGAGATTTCAGTGGCTCGGTTGACAGTTCTGTGTGCAGCCATTTTAGCGATACTTTTTACACACAATTTGTTGTTATTCATGGAATAATAATCTACAAAACATATTTCATTCAAAAGCAATGAAAGGTAGGTCTTGGCCACACGCTACTCCACATTTGTTCGTAAACAGAGCCCCGCCTCTTTTTCACAATGTTGGGGCAGTTGAAGTTCGACTTGCTGGTATGAATGCCTTTAATCGAAGTCCACGCGACAGATTGTTTAAAAAAGATAACGTATGTACTATTTATTTACCTATTTAATCAATTTTGACGGCAATTGCTTCCAATTGTATCACGTGTCTTCTATGGTTGAACCGATCGAAAAGTTGTACTTCAATAATTCTATCGTGTATTCCTAGCTTAACACTTATTTAGGTTCCATTTAATTTCTCATTTAATAACTCTTCTTTAAAGGTAATTAATCTATCTGACAGATAAATCTAATTGCGATCGTTATCTCTCGTCGCTGACTGTAAAGATGGAAAGTTCACAAATTATAGACACATTCTGAATGCCATCCACATTTCTTGCTGAGAAATTCAAAAATTCTCCACTTGTAATTCAATATTCATCTCTGGAATTCAAAATGCATCGCACACAGGTGGCCCCCCTATTGAACCCCTTTGATTATTCATAGAATAGTTGCATCAGGCACCTGCAATGAAGTCGTTACATCCACGTAATATCTCTCAACAAAAATCAATTCCAAATGGTTATGGTATTTCCTTTTTTTCGTTTGTGTTGTTGTTGTTGTTGTTGTTGTTCAGATTCGAAATACAATACGAACTAGGGAACTGAATACTTTATTTGAAAGTTACACTCGGAAGCTAGACTAGGGAGATACATAACAAACGATGGAATACACTAAATATTTCAAATTTCTGTTTGCTGTTTCCTAAAGAAAAGTTCGTGTCATGTAGAAAGTATCTACAAAGTAATTTCCTCAGTTGGGCACACCTTCAACTAGATAGTGGGTGACCCTTATAGCACAGACAAAGAATATACAGATGTCGCACGGCCATACAAAATAATGAGGCAAATTTTTTCTCGTAGGCGACAAGCCGGAGGCGACAAATAGGTTTCACAAATAAGAATATGAAATGGGGAATATGAAACCTTTTTGTCGGTTTTTCTTTCTCGCATTTTTCTCCTTCTTCCGATCATGTGTGGAGTTTTTTTTATCTGTTTGTCTTATCATGTGCGAAAGCAAATTACAATAACAGGTCATTTTTTACAAGGGTACATTTTATTGCTTTATGGCAGGGTAGTTTTTTGAATGTTTGGAATTTTTTAAGTGTGGGTTTTTTTGTTTTGGCACACATTGACCCAACAGAATTTCAAAAACTGAACGTGAAGTTGGCTGCTCAAGTTTTAAGCAGATCTGTAGCTTGTGGAATTGAAGCTTTGATAGAATTGAACAAATTTCCAAGCCATATTGCTCAATACGCGAAATCGACAGCCGAATTTATAAAAAAAAAAAATATATCGGCTTTTTGATCTTCTAAATGGAAAACCAGCACTCATACGGAATGATCAAAATGTACATTTCATACAAGAAATGAAAATTTATATATTAAAAATTGAAGCAGTAAACGCAAGAAATAAAGCCTTTTGTTTCAAAGGCTTGGCCTTAACTATTGAAAGCGTTCTAAGGATAAGAGAAACATTATTTATCGATCATAATGATCTATTTTATATTTATGTCAACAAATTTAACCAAGATCCGTTAGAAAACTTATTCGGAAAAATAAGAGCGCGAAATATTAACAAAAGTAATCCAAGTGTTTCCGAATTTGGCTCCCTGATAGCCAAAGTTATATCTTTAAAATTTTTATTTAAATCCAAATGTTCCAACTGCGAAGAAGAAGATTCCGAATATTTGCAGGTTGATTGGAATGCCATTTTGCTGAGTGATGCAGAAGAAACAATATCGCTTACACAGGATCTATCAGAAAATGATGATATAAATGAGATGAATGAACGTCGTGAAAACGACATTAATTTTATTAATGTAATCGAGACATCTGATGAAGAACCGATATCGGTCAAGGTTCCGCAAATCAATGACCTCGCGACTAGGTATTTTGCAGGATATTGTGTTTTTAAAACAATAAAAAAAATGAACAAAATATGCGATAATTGTATTAAAGAAATGTCCAAAGACAAAAGCAATTTCGATATTACAGAAGTATTAATCAAATTAAAAGAATATGAAAATTGTAAAGAAAACACTGTTCTCTTATGGCCCTCTGAAAAATATTTTCAAGTATGTAGTCTACATATAAACATTTTTTCCAAATACTTCCAAAAATTACCTTTTGCTACCAGCCTAAGGGAAAACATAATAAGAGAATGTATAAAGGCAACAAACATACATTTTCCCAATTGGTTTAACGTTTCCGATGAGTGTTATGAGCATAAACTTGATGCAATAAATTTTCTAATAGTGGTTTTGCTCTGGAAAAACTGTAAATGGGTTCTTGATAAGAACGAAAAAAAGAATAAAAGACCTAAAAACAAAATAAAAAAATTAATAAATGTAATGAATGCATGATACGGCACACAAACCTAACCATCGTTACACATGCATACACATGTACGTCAGCAATTCCACCCTATATTCACCGTGCCGAGATCGGCACTCCGCAGGCAAATTTTTTCTTTTTTCGTTTTGGAGCGCAGGTAAAAACAAAAACAATATTGTGCGGGACATGACCGAAAGAGAAGAAAGGAAGAAAAGGGTATTTTTTTTTTGTGTGCGATTTTTCATTTGATCTGAAGGAGTAGAGAAAAATAGATTTTGCTGTGCCTTTTTTTTTCAGTAGATTTCATTTTCATATACCACTTTTTTGTATGGACGTGCGACATCTGTATATTCTTTGTCTGTGCTTATAGCTTCTCGTACATTTGCTACCTGCAAAAATTTTGAATTCCAAATCTCAAACGGTAGCCAACGTATTAGCATTTCTATTTGCCTTTTTTTTTCGTTGTATCTGCTAGTACATCGTTCAATTAATGTCCCGTATAGCAGCTCAAAGGTGGCCAACACTCTTTTGTGATTCATATTCATATTGAATGTGGATCTACGTGATGAAAATACTTGAACCCAAATGCACTCGGCTAGCCACTTGTTTTTGTATCTACGTATCTACAAAACTGAGCACATTTTCTCATGTGCTGTGGGGTACACACCTTGTGCCCTGGAATATCGAATGTAGACAGATAAGCAAACCGCATCAACCGGTTAGTGGTCATTTGGTAGACTATTGTTAGTAGAAATGCATGGTGCTGCAATTACTATCACATTGTGCATGACTTTATGGCAATTAAGTGATGAGATAAGTATTATTAGAAGCAAAGTCAATCGAACGTAGATACTCAAGAGATATTCAAAACAGGCATTCAATTTGATGATGACTGAATAAGATACACATGGTCGGCATGTGGCTGGACGAAAGTGCTACATTCAGTGGCTGTTTTATGATTAATGATACAATTATTGAATGATGTTAAATCGAAAGCTGCACTAAGAAGAGTTTTTGTGCAATATGACGGGTGTGTGAGAGAGAATTTTTGGATTATGAATAGAGTTATATTATTCTATAAAAATAAATCAACGTCAACCCAGTTTACTGTCGCATGCCGACTAATAAGATAGACCCCTCAGTACGTGAAATATAGATCAAGGCTACGACGCAAGAAAGTCCCAAAAAACTTTACATATGCCAGCCCTGGAACAGTTTGCTAGAAGTCAGATCAGAGGAAATCTAGAAGTAATGTAATACCGATCCGTTAAACTGCCGGCAACATATTCAATAATTCCAATAAAAAAAGTCTTACTGTTCTTACAACGAACACTGAAAGTAAAACTTTGGAATGGTTTTTCTCATAAATAAAGAAAATTTGATGTGTCATACTCGTTCGGTTGACAGTTTCTTATTGCGCACTGGAAAATTGGACACTTCGTGTGGCACAATAGGTCCGTTCGCGTACTTCCTGCACTAAAATTCGTAGATTATCAAATTTCGAAGAGTAGGGATAAAATTCTTCCAGAGAGAGCTAAAATTACGAAAAAGTAAACGAACGGGTTCCACAAGAAAAAGTTGAAAATATACTGGTTTGACAGCTTTGACAGTTTTCATAAACCAGCCCACAGAAATTACTCTCTCGTGAGCGCTCTCTTCTGAGAAAAACTACGAAAATTTTCCGTACGCGAACAGCTTTTCGTAAAAATTCGTAAATTTTCGTAAAAATTCGCTGTCTTAGGAGGGTACGCGAACGGACCTTATCTATTACGTTCTAATACAAATTGGCACAAAAGTCACCCTATCGGAAGATGCTATAATTTTCGGAAATGGCGGCCAATTCTACTTTGACACTTCACCAAGACAGGAATCGCTAAGCTCCTAAAGAACGCGGCATACTAGCTGATAATTTTCGTTGCAGACTTGTTGGGGTTTCTAAAGTCACGAGTCTATGTATGCCAGCAAGCATCAGACTCCTAAAGCCCACCAAGAGAATATCCGTCAAGAATGTGAGGACCTATCACCGGAAGTTCTGTCAAGAGTGGTGGAAAATATCATAAATCAGGTCATCAAAAGAAGAACCAACGTTTTTCATATATAAAAAATATGACAGCCAAAGAAGCGCCATCTTGTAGTTACTAGGCTCCTCTATTACCTTCGATTTGAAAAGCAAATGGAACCTGCCCCACAGCCTAAAGTATCCTTGCCACGTAACAATCTATCACTGTTTAAAGTGATGATTTATAACGAACACGCTTAGTCACCTCGAACGCGCCAACTAAATGCAAACAAATTGAAGTCAATATGATCTCTTGGCACCATAATCATACATACAAACCGCAGCCATAGCCGTACCCGTAGCTACGGATTCATTGAACATTTATTTCTCGTTTAGTTTTGCATTAAATAGACAAATCATTGTGGCAATTAAGAGATGACACAAAAGAAGACGCGCTCCCGCCATCATCCCTGCCTTAATATGTATCTCACTACATATGTATCTCAAATTCAAATGTATGCCCTGTGTTTTTTCTTGTATGTCTCCCTAAATTCTGTTAAATTGAATGAATAATAGAATGGGTGTGCCTTTTCGTTACTACACTACACACTCAAGTGCGTTCGATTTCGCAGCGCGGCGGCAGTTCTTATATTACTTAGAATTAATTAGATGATTTCTGGAGGGAGTGCTCTTCTATTCAAAACGAAACAAAAAACGAAAACTCTGGCGCCCAATTGATAGATAATTATTCGCGAATGCAAAACAATCTCTCGCTTTGTCTGGAACTTTTGAATAAAAAAAAAACTAAAAACCGTCTATCCGATGGACCTCTGGATAAAGATGCTTGGACCGTTCCGTGTCTGTGCTGCAATTTCCATCTGAAATTCAGATTTGCCTGCGGAATTTTATGTTTTCTCTTTTTTTTTTTTTTGCTTCTTTACAACACCCTCGTAGTTATTTTTTTTTTCTCGCTTTGATTATGAATACTGTGAATTAAGGATATATTCATTTTATTTGCACAGTGCATTTAATTAACTAGGATTGTGGAGGGTTACACACCAGCATCAGGGTAATGAATGAGAATGGTCATTGACTGCATGCCACCCGGGTTCATAATCCTTTTCTGTCCCTCTCTATGAGCGGAATGATGATGGTGGTGGTAAACTGGGACATTTGTTTGGAATTTTCCGTGTTAAAATGCATTTCAGGATGAAAAAAAAAAATAGACCGGCGCAACATGCATTCATTGATGACTGCAGGCGCATTCTACAGAACGACCGTTGATATTGTGTGCTCATTGTTCAAGTTGAAATATCCCTTGGAGGTACTCGTGTATGTTGGGTTTCAGTACATGCAAATGTTTGTTCTCTCCTCACTCGGTCTCTCTCTCGGATTTAGGACAATGGGAATGAAAAACGTTCTGCTATCACGCGGTCATAAAGACTGCAATTTTGATTTGCATCCTTTGTGACTGAGATTTTACCCCATTTTCTGTTGACGAGTGTTGTAGGTGTAAATTTGAAAAACGATTTTTTATTTAACAGTGGCTCTGTTAGTATTGAAGTTATCGTGTATGTTGGGTTTCGTTCTGAAATGGCCTGTAGGGATGAACTTTAAAAGTGAAAATTTAAAGTGTTCATTTAAGAGTAGGTATCAACCTGGATTTTAGGCTAATTAGACACCATAGTGTGCTCATCACGAACCCCAATATATTAATCTTAGCCTCAACAGCAAAATTAACCTAGAAAAAACTGGGCAAACGGAGAGGTTATAAGCCCAACTGATGGATGAACACATTTCGGTTGTACAGGGTCAGAAATCTACAAGAAGAAACAACGCATTGCCGGGTTCAATAATCATTCAAACCACGTAAGTCTGTACCAAGACAAAGTTTTTGGAATACACGAGGTCTCGCTCTAACAGTCAAGCTTCAATAGCTGGACCAATTCAGAACTGGTCTCGAGTTCGCTTATTGCTTCAGCGATTTAAGGTCATCACATCACTAACTCTTAGGCGATAATCGCTAATATCACGAAGCTTTGAATTTGACTATGAGAACTCAGCCACAGAAGGTGCTGCACATGCCGATGCCCTAAGCCCTGTAGAAAGCGGTGCAGGAGAGCATGCAATGAAAAGAGCAAACGTTCATCGAGATAATTTCTACGCCGAAGACTACTAATTTGACTGCATTAAAGAAGCAAATGCTAGTGGACTATCTTGTTAAGTAGTGATGCTGAGGAATTGATGGTCCCCCAGTCCTTATAAGATTGAGGGTTTTGAGGCTGTGACGTTGGAGACTTGCCCGGCGATAAGACGCTTCAGAGAATAATGATTTCATTTTGATTCCTGAAAATAGGAGGCTTCACTAGAAGCTACGTTAAGTCATGAATTGAGTGTAATTACACAAAGTAGAGGGGCAACAGATTAGAGTGGAGCTGAACATCTTGGATCTTCTACAAAGGCAAAGGAGAAACATTTTGGATTTGGTTAACAACCACCACTAAGTACAATACATTGTGAGAGGCATGAGACCGTCATTGGAGTCCGTCATATTTTAAGCTATTTACCTATTTAAAACTCCCGTGCGGAGTAGTCACATACCGAGAGCACATAGCAATATTGTAGGTAATTGCATAGCCGACAAACGCCCCAGGTAAAGAGCAACCAGATACAAACCGAATGCGATAAGCATTACTAGTCTGGCTGGACGGCCATTTCCAAAGATATATTACATTCCGTTAGGATGTCCTTAACGACTTTTGTAGAAGCTTCATCTGCGAGGAGAAGAAAGAGACTATACTTCACCTTCCATGATCATGCCAAGCTTTGTCTGCTATGAGAACGCTCGACATCAGGCTCCTCGTCAATGAAAGAGAAGAATCTATACATCACCACCTATGCTCAGCTCATGACAACTTTTCTCCACTCAAAAAAGACTACACTTGTTGTCTTTTTTCTCTGGGTAAATTAGAAGAGAAAACAAAGAATAGAAAAGAGTTGGTGTAGTGGTATTTGAAACTCTGGTGGCATGTAATTTTTTTATTCGCTTGTAATTCACAGTATTTTCCACCTCCTAGCGAATTATATAGTGTTTTTTCTGTGAAGTTTGAATAGATGTGGATAGATACCATAGGAATTGGACGTCTCCTCCAGTCTTTTAGCAATATTTAGATCCTTGTGGCAAACAGCTTAGCTTAGCAGCCCGCCATCTATCCTAAGTACTCGGCTTTAATCTAAAATGACTTCTTTACTAAACATTGGTCTTTGTATTATCACCTTAATATTATGTGGCGCGTCCAAATAGCCCTCAATGTATGGAACGTACTGTCCATAGTTCGGCTTAGGCTAAGGGACTTTATAACAAAGCCTTAAATTAACGCCCGATGTCTCCTCCTCTTTGGCACGAACTATCTTTAGCCTTTAACTTCTCGAAAGCTTTGAAAACTATTTTTAGATTTTTTCTGGGCACATCATGTCTTGAGACGAATACTCGTAGAATGAAAAAAGGTCTATAAGCTTTTGATATATAGGCTTTAAAGAATTTCTGTGCAAAATTTCGTAAGTTTACGGCAATATCTGTGTATTCAGATGTAGATACTGCATAAGTTCACCTCTATTATGAGTTGATTCCATAAGGTATATGTACTATGTACCCACATATAGTTTATTTACAATTGTCTCAAGAAATTAACATTTGAGAATCTCTTGCCTTAGGGACCCCTTGCGACGCTGACTGTTACCACTTTGCCCTGCCAGAACTTTAGTCATCGTCTGCAATCTGCTTGTGTTTAATGAACCCCTCTCAATGATAAGTCAACAACGATGAATCGAATCCATGTTTCTCCTATGCGCCTAGAGGGTGCATTTCAGTTCCCCTGTGTGTCAATGTCTGTCTGGCTTGTCTCACTGTTTCTATGGTTGACATCTGTAATTACTGCGAGTAACACATATCATCATGCGGTTGATTGCATTGTATGTTGCGTTTTTCTGCGATTCGTTTCATGTACAATACAAATGAGATGAGAATCTCTTTGTTCTACTGCAATGCAACCAGCAGAAACTACCCCCTGAATTGCTGATGAATGATTTCATGCGATAATATTACTATGCGAAGCCAAAGCAGATGCGATAAATTGGTACAAATTAAAAGCGAGTGTTCTGCTATCAGGCAGCATACAACGCCACCCGTTTAAAAGTACAGAACCGACAGAAAAAAAAAAGTGAAAACGCAAACGACACTCATTAAACAATACACGATCCGTAATTAGAAGTGATAAATGATACCACAATTGTGATGATCGAATTTCATGCGACCTAAAATTCAGATTATATTTTGCTGCTCGTTTTTTTAATTTGCTGACTTAACAAAGTATTGTATTATGTTGGCGAGTTTCTAAAGAAAACTGTAAGCCTCTTGTCGTGTCTTAAAAATAAAACATATTTTCCATAGAAACCTTGAACCTAAGTTGACTTTTCTTAGCGTTACGCATCGAACGTCAAGTCAAGTCAATTAGTCTGTTCAATTGATGAAGACAGACTACAAAAAGTTAGACAATTTGTCATGGGTGCGTCTCACTTGAGGTAGAATAATGTGCTGACGTTAAATTTAAAATGATTTGTTTATTTCTGCTTAAATGCAGTCAATTGCATAGTTGCAGAGCTCGGTCATTCTTTAACTTTTACTTTGATATTTTTTTGTTTTTGAAGCTAAGTGTTGACAACTTTCACATACTATTTGCAAACTGAAGGCGAAAGCGAGTGGGAACGAGATTCATCTTGAAAACAATAAGGGCACGATGTCACGTACATACTGTAATACTAATTCTTTTTGTATTAATGCCCCAAAAGTGCAGGAAAATGTAATGGAATCCTAATTCCCAAGAAAGAAGAACTCGTGTTTCATTAAAAGTACAATTTTAAAATAAATGTAGTAGATCTCTGCTCTATGGCCACGATCCCAATACTGCGCTAATCTAGCTGCTAGAATACGTTTGCACCGGGATAACACATGTTGTACTAGATGCCGCTAGATTCTCTAGGACAAAATCTGTCATCCCGGTGCAAAAGTATTCTAGCTAGGTGTTGGGAGCTCGGCCTATGACTTGCTGTAAAAACTTCATATCAAACTATACTAGGCGCTGTCAAAAATTAACTGAATTAGATAGTCAATTCGCTATTTTCTTTTCCCGCCCATTTCCTAGTCTAAATTGTGATATCTGTAAATACATGTGAACTTGCGTGTAACTAAGGCTAAACTAGAAGTGTGTCGTCCTACTTCCTTTTCTCTCTTGACCAAAATAAGTTCTGCAGGTACAATGAACAACACAAATTGTACACACAGCATCTTTAATATGGCCACACCCTTGTACTGTCAAGCGAGTCACTGAAAACTGTAACTGTGTGTGTGAGATCCCATTCAGTTTTCCTGAAACGTCAAAACACAAACACGTTTTGGATGGTTTTTAGCTTGGGTGAGCGAAGCTGTCAAACGACCCGAAGTTGGAGTTGGAGTGGAAACCAGACCTCCTTAGGCGGCAAATGAATTGACAAAAATCATATATACAATACGAGAGTAGGCATAAATATTTAGTAAGCAAAACGACAGCGGAATGGCCACTGTTCAGAAAGGGATCAGCTAATCACAACATGTTTCTTGAAGTTAAAATGCTCTGCTTAAGTGTTCATCAAGTTAAAGATACTGAATGAGTATGAAAAGCAATAATTTTACGATATTGTTGGCCAGGTTAAATAGAATTACCTGTACATCAAAAATTACACAATCCAAAATGACAGGCGGCAAAAGAAACTGTCAATAACCCCAAAGATGCTTGAACTTGCCAGCAATTTTGACGAACCGATTTTGAAATTGATATGGAAAACAGTTGACATTAACCTTACGAGAGTACGGTGAGAAAATTTGACAGCTAATCAAGCTAAAGAAGAGACTAAGGAGATCTTTAGAAGATTGTACTAGAATTAAAAAAAAAAAAAAAGAAGTTTCACTCCTTAATTTTGACTAAATGTTTCGGAACATTCCTTAATAAATTTTATAAAATAGTGATTGCCGCGGGGCTACATAACTTTGCATTTGGAAGTTTATTTTTCTCGAATGAATATTGAATTATAACCCTCGATATCGAGTAACTTATCATCGAATTGTGTAAGTATTTGGCATTACTGCTCTCATAATCGACCGTTCATTACCGCAATTTGAGATGACAGCTTACGTTATAGTACACCATTTCTTTCGAACACTATTGTCCTGTCAAAAATGACCAAAACAACAAATATATGAGTAAACCCACTCATTCGTTATCGATTGGAGTAATTCGACTCGTTCGACCAAATTATATTTTTGATGACTTTAAGAGGATTTATTTTTTTTTACTTTTTTATTAATTAAAACAGCCATTCCTGGATGTCTACTGTGGATGTCTAGGTATCACCAAATAAAAATTTCAGTCGCCTATGAAGTGCTTTATCTGTCATTTAATCTCGACTAAGCTGATTTAAATGGTTGCAAGTGGAAAGCTTAAAACTTTTTAAGTAATCCGACAGAAAATATATAAAAACCCGAATCCCCATTAAATATATTCATTAATCTCCACAATCCTATCCACAGAGTAAGTTAAATGCGCGGAAAGAAACAGTGGACCATGCAATTTCATTCACGCAGGATATCATATTTTGTATTTCAAACAAAGAAGCTCTTTGAATTGTATTAACATAAACACAAAACAACATCACGAATCGATAAACACTTAAAAAAAAATGTTTCACACCTCCTCAGCCCATCATATTTATTTTCAAATGTAAACAAGTAGCCGCCGGTTTTATTCCACAAAAAGGGAGAATCCACCAACCACCCGGAAGAGTCGGTAAAATGAAAAAAAAAAAAATCCCACCAAACATCTTAATTGTATTTAATTACAACCTCACTAGAATATCTCTCCCAGAGCAACATTCCTCTTATCTGACTGACCCACATTCCACCGGCTGCTTCCAACTGAAAGCCAAAAACAAAAATCTCTAAACAGCACGATGTACACATGCATTTGGAAGCCCTTTACTGTATTGCAACATGGCCCTTAACAGACACTTTTGTGAAAGCACACCCTGCAGCATCTTATCGGTCGTAGTGACCCACTAAAACTTGTCTAGAATGAGATTTCTTGCCCAAAAATGGATCCCTCTGCAGTCTCAATCAGCAAATCGAGTGCCTTAACTTGTCTGTTGAAAGTTAAATACTTTGCACTTGCATCTTATACATAGTAGCCACCGTTGTCATGTCTGTATCTTGTAGATGCACACACATTCACCATGTTGAGATACACGATGTTGAAGGAATCAAAAAGAAAAGTGAAAGATACCATACAGCTCGGCTCATACAGTAATGCCCACTCCTCAGATGGGCTATAGATATGGTGAAAGATTTATCGGAACACCGCGCGCCGGATACATATGACCATATGTGCGCGCGTACCGATGATGGGGTCAATGACTCTGTGGGCCATTAGGTCCCCGGACTTTATTGTTGCTAGTATCTACGATTAATTTCTCAAAACAAAATACACACGGGAGACTGTGTCGGTCCGAAAGTGCAGTTGTGCCGGTACTGGGATATATTGTATGTGATCAATGGAACTGGTTGCACAGTGGTCTCAGGCTGCAGATGCGGATGGCTGTTGGATTACGGTGGGATTAAAGTGCAATTTGGTTGGTTCAATTCGAGGCGGCAATTTGCTTCTTTTTCAATGGAGACCACCATAGAAAGTTTTTTTTTTTCTTTTTTGTAAATGAGGAGGACTATTAAATGCAATAATTAATTACAAACAGTTATTAGGTATAATTACATTGAATTTGCCTCTTCGGCAGAAGGCTACAATGAGGAAGACAGAAATTAACAGCAGTTTGGCTTAATTAGGACTTTAGAAAGGGATCAGTTGATTTGAACTTAAGGGGATTGGATTGTTACTTATTCCGGAAAATTGGCATATAAAGAACTGATTCTTGGTAGGAAACTTAGTTGGAATGCCATTATTTGCGAAAGCCAGTGTGACCCTCGTACAAACAAGATGAGTTATTGGGAGAAAGATAAGCCTAAAACCTCGTGGTGGAGTCAACATGCGTCAATTATCAGGCTAATTCTTCTTTACGGCCAAGCTGTACGAGAGATATAGAAAGTTCCTTCCGAAACTGAGTGGCACTCCATTGGTTCTTTGTAATGAAGGCAAAATTTTACATCTCATGTTAGAATTTAAGATAAGGATCTACCTCAGACACATAACTGACTAGATCTATGTCTCTTTGTATCCGTCATCAGACCAAAACTAATGCATGTGCTCCATCACCCGGACTATGTTTCAATGGAGTACTCAAAATCAACAGTTCTCATCGGCTCTCCCGATAATATTCACACGCTTTGTCCAAGCTCCTACCTAACCGTGTCTGCTAAAAAACTTTGAACTACCCATAAGAATGGGTGCAATGGGACGTCAAAATCGTTTGTATGCAAACGGATCTTAAACTGAAACAAGATTGTGTGGAGGTGTTTTCTACGAAGATTTAAGCTGAAAGACCCCCTTCCATATTCTCAAGCCCTAAGGAGGCTTTGACATGGCTAAGGTACCTACCATTGTGCTGTCCATTACATGACATTTTACTGAAAACTTAGTTACAATGAATAAGTCCATGAAGTCTGTCATATTTTATCCAACACTGCTGTCAAATGCCGTTCGTCTCTGAACGAGTTATAGGAAATAGAATTTATTTGAGTGCAATGCCATACCGAAAAGGGCAAGGTCGACGAACTCCCCAGGGATGAGATAACCTTCTCAAATCTTCCCTGAAAGAGGTATCTCAGCATGCCTTTTTCTATATACAAATTGTAAATCAAACTAAATGCGATAAACAAAACCAATCGCAGGTAGACTGATTGCTCATCACCTAAGAAATTTGATCCAAGCTGAATTACAAGCCTTGCAACTATTTATTCAGCAAAAGAGATCGGTCATCATTACAACAAGAGGAAAAGTGCATCATCGATTAATAGACGATAGGGACAAGGAACTCACTGTCTATATACATTTAAAGCTCTCTCTTGGCGCGTTCAATTTTCTAGCGACTCATATTCAGTATATTAAAGCATTTGGTTGGGGTAGTCGACTGGAGATGTGGGTGCTCAGAGTTCGAAATGCGCCCTCTGCTTCAAAATATGTTATCATAATGACCCGTCACTGTTCTTAATGTAACCTGGGATAAGTTGTTTTCTTTCTAAAACTAAAATCCTTCACACTACTGGCTTTTATTTACTGATACTCATATGATCGCTGTAAATTGATTGGTGATGTCTATAAATCTATCTAGCGTGAGCTCTTGGTCACTGGTGAATGCTGTACTTTCTTAAAACCCGCTCGTCCCCGCTCTTCGCATCATTTACTTCCCATGGAATAATTTAACCACGATAAATGTTAATTTTTCATCGGAATGTCCAAATTATGCAAATGTTTGAACGATCAAACGCGCTCTCCACGCCCATGAGTTATGTCAATAAAATGTGATAGCATCCGAAAGATGATTATCCCAAGATGAAGTAGAAAACATCATGTTCACCTCTCATCTTCTTTGGTTTTTCGAAGAAAAAAATACACAAATGAAAGTGAAAAAAAGCCTAACTTTCTACAATGGAAATCAAATTAATTATTGTAATAGATTCACTGTCTTCCTCCGAGTAACCATAGAGTCTGGGAGAAAAATCAACCAATCAGTTGCATTGTGTGCATTGGGTGCTTTGTTGCACTTGTATCCGCCCGCACTTCAGCACAAGATAAACACCTCATGCAGTTCCAGTCGCTAAGTCAATTAGGCACAGCTAGACTAGACTAGAGCTACTATTGTTTTTACCATTTTTTCTTGGTTGGTTCAAAACAACAAGAAAAATTTCTCTGCCTTCCGACCAAAAGATGCAAAATGTATCTGCAACTGCGAGATATACATATTTGGCATTGCATGCGGCATGCTTTAATAGTCGTGCATCTTCATTTCATAGTCTCACCTCGACTGGGGTGGTAAAATGAAAAGTTTTGCCTTCTGTGTGATTACTTTTAACGGTATAAACACGCTCCATGCTGTCAATGAAGAGGGAAATTTCCTGTGAAAAATCCATTAGCCCAACGGTCATAGTGGAGAGAATTTATTTATCTTTTGTCATTGGGTAGGTGTGGGAATGACTAGTGAATTATTGCTTCTATTTATTTATATACTTTCTTTTCGATGATCCCATGAGATGAGATAAAGTTTTGTTTTCAAAAAAAACTTTATGACTATGTCAACGTTCAACGTCTCGGTCGAAGGACATTTTAATAAATTCCATGAGAAAGTATTTATTAATTTATTGTTTGGAACTAGTTCAGTCATATAGTCAACTCGTGACATGGCGATGAACATGTAAATGAATTTTTCATGATTTTTTATTTTTATTTTTTGTGTGTAAAGTTCTAGGATAAATCTGTTATCACCGGTTGAAGAAACTGAATGTCTCACCTTTTTAATAAAACTAGCTAATTATTGAATGGTAAATATCGTAAAATTTTCAACATTCATTTATAGTTTTTTTTTAGACTTGAGCGTGAAAATCGAGTCACCTACTTACAGAGATCACGCACAAGTTGTTAATGTTGTTCAAGCGTGGTACATGAATAGTTTAGTCAGTCTATGGATAAGAAAATATCTACCAATCTCGTCATATTTCTCTGAATGATGTGTTGGTTCGATTACAGTGGGAACTAGGACCTTAATTGCTCTTATGTCCTTGCTTAGGGCCAGAGATTTTCAGCTAGCATGTTCTACAGACCGGGTTGTATGCGTTACAATCGCAAAAATTCTTTAGACAATCCCACCTAGTCCCATGAGCATACGTAAGTTACTTTTGCTCAGATTTATGCAATTTTGTTTGGCTATAGTTCTCTGGGAGTCTCTTGTCTTAAGCCTTCCAGCTTCTGGACCTGATTTTTCTCTCAACTTTCCTAAAGCGCTCAACTTAACATTGCCGGACAGGAAGTGGTGTGGTCTAGGAGGTGTGGTCTCGGCAAACCGTGGTGGCACCGAACTGGATGTGTGCAGCAGAATCGGGAAGGCCAAAGCTGCGTTCAGCATGCTGTTCACCATCTGGAAAAGCAATGTTATCAGCTTAAGAACCAAGCTACGACTGTTTCGTTCCAACGTAGAATCGGTACTGCTTTATGGGAGCAGTACTTGGAAAGTGGAAAGAGCCGGCTGCAAGTCTTTGTAAATAAATGTTTAAGAATCATCTTGAGGATCTTTTGGTCGAACCGTATCTCCAATGAACAGCTTTATACGAGAACGGGCCAGGAACTTATAAACGTAACGATACGAAGGAGAAAGTGGCAGTGGATTGGACACACTCTACGGCGCGAAGACAATTCCATTGCGAAATACGCTATGCAGTAGAATCCGCTCACCTAAGCAGGCAGAACAGCGGGACGCCCTAGGCAAACGTGGCGCAGAACAGTCGAGGAGGAAACGAGCTCTTTGGAGATGAGCTGGAGAGAGCTCAAATGTGTTGCAAAACTACGAACAAGGGGGTTCAAGGCCGAGGGGTTCAAGGACTCAAGTAAGTAAGTAAGTTTCCTAAAGGCTCTTTTGAGGTGTTTTCTCTGATTGTAGACATTGGTTCATGGCCTATAAAGATTCAGAAGTCTCCTTTGTCCTATATCACTACCGTCTGTACCGAGAGTGTACCGAGAGTACTCCGCACGAGTAAGAGCCAAATGCCTTGATGACAGCTTGTCTATGTGACATCTATCTACTCTATTGAGTCTATTGACTCCCCGGTACTAGCTTCTAGTAAAAATATGTGCCTTATATTGATAGCGCAACACGAAAGAGAGGACTTGGAATAAACAGCACAATGCAGGAAACCATGGTACTTAAGTGTTTTGAGAAATGTTTTGCAACTGGGACACGGACCTACGTGGAAAAATCACCGACATCCTACTGGAGATGAAATAATATAATCTTCTGATTTCGTATGGCGATAAGCTCTTTGGATAGAAGAACAATTCGTTACAGTTCACCTAAATAAATATTACGTATTCATAGCTATATTTCGCATGAAGATGAGAATAGTGCAGCGTAGCGTGAGACGTGACAAGCGCAATTACATCAACGTGCTGACCACGCAAGCAGAAGAAGCCTTCTGCGACAGCAGAACCGTTTACAGAATCACCAAAGAACTCATAGGTGGCCGAAGCTCTACTCAACACCCAGTGAAAGGCTTACACGGTTCACGGAAGGAGCATTTTGCTTCGGTTTTAAACCGAGTATTTGCCAGCAATATCCACCCAAGTCAGACTAAAGTGTCCGTAGAAAGAAATTCCCCAATTCGCACCACAATCCCCAGTAAGGAAGAGATTATTACTGCGATCAAAGTACTCAAAACCAGCAAGGCAGTAGGACTTGACGGCATACCCGCGGGACTTTTGCAAGCTGCGCCAACAGAATCGACTGAGCTAATGTTCCCACTTGTCGGGAGAACATGGGAAGCCGGGAGTTTTCCGGATGAGTGGAAGAAGGGAATGATCGTCAAGCTCCCTAAAAAAGGTAATCTAATGCAGTACGAAAACTGGAGAGTTATATGCGTGCTGCCTGCTGTGGCCAAGATAATAGCTTAAATAATCTTGGAGCGAATCAAAAACCAGCTTGAAGACACACTCGACCGACGCCCAACAAGTTGGTCTCCGATCTGGATCCTCTTGTGTCGACCACATCAACACCTTGCGGATTATCATCGAGCAGTGTGTTGAATATCGATCACCACTTCACCTGCTGTTCATCGGTTTTGAAAAGGCGTTTGATAGTATCCATCGGGAATTTATTTGGCGTGCCTTGCGCGGAAGAGGCATTCCGGATAAATTAATAGCAATTATTAAGGCTACATATAATGGGTCCACATGTCATGTCTTGCACAGAGGAAGGCTGTCTGAGGAATTCAAAGTCCAAAGTGAGGTTCGACAAGGCTGCATACTTTCACCAATACTATTCTTATTGGTGATTAGCGATGTGCTGAATGCACCCTTATCAACAGGAAACGGAGGAATTCGATGGACTCTTACATCTGAACTCATAGACCTGCCTTCTGTCCCACAGAATAATGGACCTTCACCAAATGACAACAAATGTGGAGAGGGAAGCA
Organism: Chalcosyrphus nemorum; assembly: GCA_949716465.1. Lineage (NCBI taxonomy): Eukaryota > Metazoa > Arthropoda > Insecta > Diptera > Syrphidae > Chalcosyrphus > Chalcosyrphus nemorum. The sequence goes on along the minus strand of OX454332.1, from coordinate 77,759,637 downwards.
GACGACGTCGTTGGGCTGAAAATCAACTCGGCAAAAACAAAAATGATCAGGGAGCTGAGGCATATTTCCAGAAATCGCACACGATGGCGCGTAGGCGTTGTAGAGGCTCTAGGGCCCACAAGGGGATACAGGATTTAAGTATGTAAGTATAGATATATTTGATATGAGTATCCAAAGGGAAGAGGGTTTCTCATAACTCCTAGAGGATTGTCAGACCTTCACAATAAGTGAGACCGTTGAAAAGATCACTCATATTAACGCAGTTGTGAAAAAGAAAACTTTGATGGATTGTGACAATTGAAGAAATAAAATTAAAATTCAACTTTTTCTGCATAAACTGATAGATAAATTAAGCCCACTGCTTTAGGCATAGATAGACCCATTCGCCGGTTGCTTAGCTGTGAATGGACCTTAACACATCCAACCTCTTAACCTAAACACACAAATTTGTTGGGCCGATTCTGTCTCCAACTAACAATTTTATCTAAGAAGGGAGGAAGAAATGAAGGACATATAGACATTGGTATACGCACGAGCAAGTGGATCTATTCACTCTGTCTGCCTGTTGAGGATTTACTTATTTTGTTCTTTGGAATATTTGGGACAAGTTGGAGGCAGGTAAGAGATTCCAGAGCACAGTGCAAGACGCCGTTGGTCATACCCTATGTGTGAAAGGTGATTTAAGTGGAAAAGGTATAGAATATGTCTGCATTTTAATGAATTACCTTTCAAACTTATACAGTTTGTTTTGATTACTTCGAATTCTGACGCAGCGCAAAACTATACCATGCGCATGTACGACATCGCAAACATGACATTGCTGACGTTTCTATTTTGCCAGACTGCTTGCTACGTGATAAATTTGAGTTTGTCTGCCCCTAAGGCCGAAAATTTCTGCATACACGGTGAACTATTACCAATAAATTTTGTATCTTTCTTCAATTTTACATCACATCCCAACACAAAACGACTTAAATGTTGTTTTAGCAACTTTTATCATCCATCTACACTCTCACTGTGTCAACATTAACCGAAAGATCAAATAAATAATAAAAAAAATTCTCACTAATCCACTCAACATAAAAAGTACCTAAATAAACAAAACGCCTCGCATTCAAAGTGAAATTTTGTAATAATGACTTCTCAATCTTCTCCTTCTTTCTCGCCAACAAGATTCGATGTGTAAACATTTGTAATTCCCTTAAATTGACTTAATTTTTTTTCTTCTTCGATTCCAATTAATAGCGATACATTTTGCCATCCCGCAGCAAGAGTTATGCAATCCATAACAAGAAAGATGCTAATTAAATAACTCACTCGTATTTCGAAAATAAACTTCATTTATAATGGATCTCTGTACATACAAGTACCTTGTTGCAAACAAGAATACTTTATTCGACAATAAACACCAAAGTGTATCTGTGTATTAGACCTCACAGATACAAGTTAGATAAATAATATTCTGTATAGGGTCTAAGCAAGGAGCTAAACAAGACTCGTTAGAGGAGATAACAAAAAACAAATTCTGATTAAATTAAGCATTTCCTTTCCTTATGTACCGAGACGGACAGACTGTATCTCATAATTTCAATAAAATCTGAATTTATTCTTTACGTCCTACACTACACAAATGTGTGTATGTATATTTGTGGGATACAAATTGGAAGGAAAAATTCAATTAGCCTGAAGTGCACACATAAACTAGAGGGAAGTGTAGGGAAGGGCAAACATTTCTTTAAGAACACCAGTTGACCACCGGTCAATTATTCTCGGTGCACATCTGCACATGAATGCTGAGGCAGATACACATAAGTAGATACACACGGAATACATGGGGTCGGTTCCAAATTTGTCGTGCGTTTAACGAAGAAATTGCTGCTTTTAATAAGTAAATATTCCTCACAATAAAACGAGGAAAAATAAGACAACGACGACACGGAGCAGCGAACCCTCATCGTTTGTCTGTCTCATTTCAATTATTCGCTGGTCGGGAAATTCTTTACAAAAAAAAATAGAATTGGCGACAAACAATTATTTTGCGGTTTTAAGTCTCACGTTGATAAAGTGTGCGTAACGATCAAAAATCACCTTATAGATACAATCAGTTGTCCCATAGATACAACATGATTTCTGTGTTTATACTTACGCAGTTGTAGTTCCTCCGCGCGGCATTTTGTTCCTCCGCTCTCGCATCAAATGTGGAAAATTAAACGGCAAAAATCCACTCGGTATCCAAAATTAGATTTAGAGTTTTGTATCTGCGACCGAACAATGAAAACCACGACGACGACAAAACCAAACTAAATAAAATTTGTTTTAACGTTAAATAATGGAATTCACAATTGAATGACAATTTCCGGGGATGCTGCTCGATACACTTATTAAATTTTCAGCCGTTCGAAACCACTAAATAAAAGATAGATTTCCAGTTGCGGGTACGGTTTATTTTTTGGGGAATCGATATCAGATACTATCTGATGATCAGCGTAAATGTATCAGCGAGCATTTTTTTTTGTAATACAAGATAAATAAACCCGAATAAATGCTAACGATCGCGAATCCAATGTCGTACTGACAACAAGTGTTTGAACAACTGATAAAACAACCTCATGGATTGCGCGTTGCTGGCAGTTGAAGAAGCTCTGTACAGCGAATACACCAATTGGCTCGATCGAACATGTGTTGTGCGCGGTTTGAGGATGAGATAGATTTAACCAAAGATCGTGAAAAACTTTCAATGGATTTCAGATGTTGTGTTGTATCTCTCTCGAGTTGGAAGTGTATCTAACAAGAGTTTTTTTTGTGTCTTCTTTAGGATGCTATAATGTTGGATACTCTTGCTTCGAATGAAATGAGTGAAAGAGAAAATGATTTATGGAATTTGATAGAAATGATTAGATGAATTTATGAAGACGAAAGACGAAGAATTTTTAATACTTATGGTCGACGTGTTTTGTGGGATATTTTTCTGATGTGTACAGTAGAATAAAGCGGATATTATTGTGCTGATGCATTTCCGAGGGATAATGACGTATACCTACTTTTTTGTTGTTGTTATTTTGAAGATTTATTGCGTTCACACTGGATGTTCGTGCTCGAAATTAGTGATGATGATGCGGGAACTAATTTATAAGTCTGTTAACGTCGAGAGTCATATAATGTGTTATAAGCGTGTACAGTTTTAAGGGATCAGAAAAGTCATCATAACCAATTTTTTTTTCCAAAGACTTGTACCTTAGAAACCAATGGACATTTACCACCTAATGAAACAAAAGGATCAAAAAGCGAAGTGACAACAAAAAATAAGAAAGAAAAGGACGCTATTTAAAAAAAAAAAAATAAACCGGATTCCCAAGAAGTGACAAAAAGGGTCAGCTTGGGTGTTGGAAACAATATGACGACAAAATTAAATGTATTGCGTGTTAACTTAGAAATTGGAAGAGGGTTGAAAAAAATTGTTTTTTTTTTTTTTTAAAGGTTTTTCATTAAGCATTTCTTATCTTTAAAATCGAATAAAACAAACTGCGAGTGAGATATCATTGATTTGTTTTATTTATTTAGTAAGCCCATATATGCCATTATGTGTAAAGCATAACATAATTGAAATATCCACCGCGTCTTCTCTGGGCGGCGCGCATCTGAAGAGTCTGATTTCTAATAATTCTGGCGCATAAATCAGACGACTAATTGCATTGATTATTTTGGCTTTCAGGGCAATGTTGGTTTATGGTTTATTGGAAAAAACCTGTGACTTTAGAAAACCCCATTAGAAGACCACACGTTTTTGGTGGTCAATTCCATTGCCTTAACGTGAGATAACCATGTTCGCAAATCGCTCGTACAATATGTCCATTGTGGCAAGTGCTGTGAGGCACGTAGCGCTCTTCACAAGAAAGTATAGACCGATGACTGTGACGTTCTCTAAATGCACTGCAATTTGGTGGATCTCCTGTGGATTGTTATCGTTCGAAATTTGGCAATTTTGCTTGTTGACAAACCAATTAATCATCTCGGAAGGGCGATTATAGCAACCGTAATTTTGGCGAAGCGTGCGAAATGTTGCTCACACAGAAGACCCATAATTTAAACAATTGCCCATTTTGTTGAATGCTATAACTCTCCATGTTGATTGGAGACGACAGATTAAATAAATGACAGCCAAGTTGACAGATGTCAAAAGTTGATTGATACTCGTTTTATGCAGTTTCTATACACCACAAACATACACTTGCTTACGAGCATACAAATCCGTAGTAGCACTTGCATGCTAAGATTTGCAGGTGAGTGTAACCGCCGCATACTATCAAGGCACCATTTGGCATGCTTATATGAAGAATCATCAAACACCATGAGTGTGCTCTTGAGGCTCATGAGCAACACTGGATGACCAAGACAAAATAAAAGTCTAGTGCTCGCACAGATCGCTGTCTCCATACAGAGACATGGCCAACGCAGGGAACACAAACTGGTACGCACTTGGAATCAAGTTCGTTTATTCCACTTCCTCGCTCGGAAGTGCACTCCAAATGGTGTCCCATGACGACATACTCATTGCGTCCTGAATTCTGTTGCATGACGGCATCTTCGACAAAGAACTACTAGCGGGTGGGTACAAAATGGTAGGGTAAGCAGCAGTAGAAGAAAAGAATCCACTATATAGTGATCTAGTAGGTAGCAGTGAGATGAAACGCTAAAAAAAAAACGGTGGACACATTAACTGACTCCAAGGTCCTATACCTGATTTAAACGGAAGCATGGCGAAGCTAAGGAGAATACCTGACTCACCTTGTTTACATTAATGTCCATGTTGTAAAAATGAAACAAATCACATCGCGGAAAAAAATCGCCGAACGACAGAAAAGTTAAGTTCCCCTATTCAGCGTCTAAAATATGCCGTCTGTGGAACAAAGATCTTCTCTTCCAATCTATTTTAATAATAGAATTTCTTTTATAAGATTAACAATCTTAATTTGTGTCCATAAATCATTCTTGTTAGCTCACAACTATCCTACATAGTCCAACATTTTAAAAATGTCTTTTATTAAATTCATCGCTTCCGTAAAATAATGCTCTAATCGCTCATCAAATACATCTGTATCTACAACAATTTCTTGCATTTTAATTGACAATTAGAATGTGTTCTCTTAAAGTGGACACTTAAAACTGTTAGTCTTAGACGTCATTTATTTATTAAAACATTCGTACTATCACTCAAATTGAATCCGACCCCAATAGTTTATACAATTCCACTATCAGCTAACCTCTTGTACAAATTGTATGTTAATTGTTTTTTTTTTTTTTTTCTGAGATAAACAAAATAGAAAAAAAAGATGTTGGTGTTTACGTCTGTCACTTGATTTTGGTTTGACAGTAGTGGAGTGTCATCTACTTAAAATTTGTAATTTTTGTTTTTCAAAATCTTTTCTGAAAAGAGAACACTTTCGGATTATTAAGGGAAACTAATTTCATTTAGGTAAATGCATAAGCATAAGTTAGCACAAGCTCCGAGTTGTTGATGAGTAGAATTTCGTCAATAGACGCAATATAACAGAACGAACTTAAATACAACTTGTGTTTTGAATCAACAACCAAAGCTCACTATTGTTTTTCATAAACTTGCTATTAAAAGCCGTGGTTGGTCCCAAAAATTCGCACTTCATTACTCATGACTTTGGATACAAGTTTTGAAAATATTCCTCAACATAGTTGCCAACATGCTGTAAAGCATGTAAGAACTGTCAGTGTCAAAGTCAGTGTACAGTGACATTACAGGTACTGTGAAAGAAGGTTTCATAATTAACTCATGATACATTAAAATGTACCTACACTTTTATTTAAAAAGTTATTCATATTAGTCACGCGATAGTAAATCACTTCACATCCTAAATTTAAAAGGAAATAATTTTAAACAAAAACAAATCCAAAATTAAACAAAAACAAAAAAAAAACATATATCTGCATTTTAAGATAAACATCAAAGTTAAAGACAGTTTTATATGACATTTGTGTGGAACTGTCATCACAAAAGTTAATCTGCTGTCTTTGCTTCCATCTCATAAATTTTCTCTGCGTTCTGACTTCTGAGTGATAAAAGAAAACAGAAGAAGAAATAATAGCTTGTTTTAGCCCAAATGTCGTTGACAGTTTGTAAATAGCTTCATTTTTAACAAACACAAAACAAAAGTGATGGAATCAATCTGAAATAATGCTTTGAACTTGACATTAAGAAGAATTTGAAACTCTGCGAGCGGAGATAAAAATTATCTCACACACTTTAATGGAAATGAATATGGAGATACTCGTGTGTTTATTTATACTTATAAGTATCTTCTGGGTAAGCAAAGTATCTGCAAGTGAGACAGAAATTTATAACGCCATCTGTTGGGTTTTGTTGATGGAGAATTTGATTCAGGGTTCGAGTTTGTGGTTTGTTAAAGCGCGGCTTTAAAACAAAAGCTTTTTTTTCTGATGAAAAGAATTAAACTGAATTAACTTTTAAGTTGTTGTGAGCGTATAGTGTCGGTTAGGGCAAGAGTTGATTACATATACATACATGAATAGTAATTATAGACCTACAATAAAGGCAAAAGAGAACGCTCACGTGCGAGTAAGAAATTTCCCCACGCTACGAATTTTAGTGTAAAAAATTACTTTGGGCTGGTTTGTGAAAACTGTTAAATCTGTCAAATCAATGTATTTTCAACATTTTCTTGTTCAACCCGTTCGTTTACTTTTTCGTAAATTTAGTTCTCTCTGAGAGAATTTTATCCCCACTCTCCGAAATTTGCTAATCTACGAATTTTAGTGCAAAAAGTACGCGAACGGACTTAGTGCCTAGTTAATCCTTCAAAATGAAAGTTGAAGAGAACTCACAGAAGAACCCACAGTTCTTTTTGTCTTTAGTAAATGTCAAATGAAATTCGTAGATTGCAGCGACTTAACAAAAAAGATCCTGTGAATGAAACGTCAAAATTCGAATATTCGCTCATTCGTCTGACTTGTAACCTTAACTGGTTAATGTGGTGAGGAAAGCAGGTGTCATTGGACTGGAAATTAACTGAGCAAACACCAAATGTCCAGGCTCGTGTGGGGAACAGAAAGATCTTCTCTCAATATCTTGAGATGATGGAATCGAACTGGATCGATGTTACCCACCACTTTATCTCTCTACACATTTGAAAACATTGTCATTCGCCAGAGTAATCTCTATCAAACTGTGTTTACCTTAAATATGTTTATCTATATCTGTTGGATGCGATTCCCTATATTTCGAGTGTGTTCTTCGAACTAGATACTGTTCTTTTTGAACACTTGCCATTAAATCTTCCTCAAACTCAAATTATTTATGAAAAATTATGCTACAGCACGGCATACAGTTCACTCATCCAATCAGCATTTCCAACGGACTTCTAAGTATACAACCTCCACTTTGTCAGCGTTTAAATTCGCATAAATTAAGGGAATTAAAGTACGCACGTTGGTTAATGTTTTCTCCCACGAGTAAAATCAAATCGTCGCACATTCTACAACCCTTAAACCGTGTACATACCTTTAATAGTCATTTTCCGGCAGCACGTGACTAAAAGATTTAAACCATAATCAACGCCCTACCACTGACTAAAACAAGGGTGCTGCTCCACCCCTTGATTACACTTTTCCCGTGTAAACGTAAATAATAAATACGTAATTCACTTCAATCCCCTCCTGGCCCCAACTCAAGGAATATTTCATCTTTTGCGGCCTCCTCTCTGACTACTTGTTGACATTTCACGTTTTGTTCCAGAAACCCACAATTTTCCCAATTTCAACGTCTATACCTCGCATCAGAGCAGCAATAAAAACTGCCACCCCCCTGTGCGCTGTGCTCAAAGCCTTGAATCATTAAACTTTGACTCTCCTTGCGTGCTCTGGAATACCTTACTTACGAAAGTAAATCGAAATCGCGCTGGAAATACCAACAAAAGGGCGCCGCGCTACCACTACCCCTCCCCGTCAAATTAATCAAACAAATTCAAAATTTCAATACCACGCTTCGGTAAGGGGTGGTGTTTTGGGAAAGTCACCCCTCGGAAAAATCGGATGGCCCGATGGCCCGGTGTAGGTCGAAAGTTATCGTCAACACGCCATCTCACCTGCTTATCTCCTTGGTTTTAGTGTCGAATTTAATCGTGTCCTTATTATTTTCCTTAATTTTTTTTTTCGTTCTTTCCTCGAGGGTTATAGAGCAACGGTACAGGTGGGCGTTCGCGACAGACAACGAATTCAACAGTTGATTGCGTGCCAAGGAGTTTTGGGTGAATTACTCATTAAAAATGCCGCTGTGCCCATGTTCGGGCAGAATATTTCTATAAATATATAAAAGGACATCATTAAGGGTTGTCTTATCGTTGACAATATTACAGACTTCATCGAGTTTTATTAGTCAATCTAAAACTAGAAGGTTGTCAACGAAGAATTAACAAAATTAAGTGAACAAAAGGTTTGGGGACGAAACTAAGAAGCGGTCAGAAACCGAATCCAGGTGGCAATATAGTAGATACATACGAGGACAGTAAGTGTCACGTCTACAGTGGTAAGGTAAGGTGTCAGAAGAATTTGAAGGCCAAAGTGGAGTACGTCAGGGATGAATTCTGTTACCGCTCTTATTTTTGGTGGTTATCTATGACATCTTACCAAGCACCTTGACTACCATATTCTTCTCCTGATTTTGTAGTATTTATGTTAAAATGTCTCTCAATGAGGCTTTTAACCTTACCTTAAGTTCTCCTACTCTTAACCCCTATTTTGCAACCGTTTTAGATGTCAGTGTCAGCTTTGAGAACATCATTGATACTCGTAAGTTTTATCTGATCTAGTCTCAAGGAAATGAGTCACCACCACGCCCTCCAAGCTATATTTTGGAATCAAACTGACTTGAAAACGGCTTCATGTCGGTATAAACCTGAGTCAAAACCCAGCGTTCACGTCAGTTTGACTCAAATTCATTTGACAAGGAGAATCGAGTCCAAATCGGCTTGAGTGGCTTGAACGGCTCTCAAATACCTCGGTTGAAAAGTTTGAAGAATTCGGAGTAAAACAGAGATGAGCATAGAAATAATTAAATTAAAATTGTATCCCAGTTTAAAGTCTTTCTTCTTGAGAAACAATTTTAATCCTTGGACTTTTCTCCGAGGATTTATAGTAATTCGCAAGAGGATATCACGATAAGTTAGCCTAGTTTTGTGCAGTGGCAAGTCGATATTTACCCAATGGAAAACTAGTTATTTCAGATAGACAGAATTACCATAACAACTTTTGATTGCTTCTCTACAGTAGAGCTTCGCAAAATTGCCATATCGGCAGCATAGTCCAGTGAGTTGAGCAACTCCTTTAGGTCTGACTAGAAAAATTTGTTTGTAAGCCTGCCGCTTAAAAACTATGCCGTCCCCGGAGTTTCATCTCTCCAATCTTCCATGAAGCAATAAGACAGTATACCCTTGAAGATTCGTTAAATTTTTTTCAGTTTCATTTATATAAATGGACATAAAGTGGAGCAAATCATAGGACCTTTCTCATCTTCACTTTGAGTCCTAAACTCCTAAAAAAGAAAATCTAAAACTCCCCAAAAACACTTAGCAAATAGGTAAACCTTGCACTAAAAGTTAATGTAAATCACCGTCCCAATTCGGCACCATCAATGGCCTCTAATGGAACCTTTGTGGAACTAGAGGAAGTCTGCCAAGTTTTCGTTTATGCCGCAATCCCTCCACTCAAATTCCATACACGTACACAGGAGTTCCTTGTACTTTAGTCTGCTGTGTGCTTGATTTCAAATCTGTAGTGGATAAACCAGCCTTAACATGTATCACTTGGCCTCGTGACCCAAAATACCAAAAAAGAAAACTATAAACCAGAAAAGGATTTTCTAAAACGTCATCAATGCGAAGGTGCTTATCCAGTATAAATGTATTTAATGAATACCTTCTGATTGAAGGAGAACGCATACAAAACTTTTCTATACATCAAGTCAAGTCCTTTTAGATTGCCAAATATGGCAATAGAAAGAGGTTAAATTTCCTGTCGTAAAGTTCTAGGACGAATGAAAAGCACAACAAAAACTAATTCTGGTAGAATTATATTGAATTAATTGAGGAAAGTTTAAGGGCATACGAGTATATTGAGGTTAGTTTGGTTTCAATGCAAAACATGTGCATAAATTTTAGTCAGTCGTGCCTTTTTGCCAAATGGGAACACTGAAGGGAGAGAGTAAAGTTGTTGGAAGTTTTTCGTGGGTAAGAGCTCTTACTTTACGTGTTATGGAAACTACCTTTAATCGAGTTTGCTCTTTTTTTGGAAGAATTTTCCTGTAGATGCGAGTAGTTTCATAAGGAACGAATATTGAGGAAGCGAAAAAGTTTTGCAAGTGATAATTTTAGTTATGTAAGTACTTGAGATAGACGAAATAACTCTTAAAAAGTTTATGCGAGTTCCTTTGCGGCAAAACAAAGTATAAGATAGGAATTTTTTTTGTTGGTATTAGAAGATTTAGTGAATATTTTAAGGGAATTATACGAACTTGCATCTGTTCATTCTTTGGAGGAATTTTGCTAAATTATGTATAAAAAGTGGAAGAGCTTTTTGAAACATTAATCTGTCATTCCTTGACAGGTGTCAAGTGAAAATGGTACTCTTCAAGAAAATGAACAGCGTGGGTTACCATGAAGGAGTAGAAACGTTTTATCATCTAATGGAATGTTGCGTATTTAAGCCTCAATTTTACTATTCATCGCATCGCAGGTAATAAAGGAAGATAATTCTTTCGGAAAACACCAAGCCTATTCAGGTGCAACTGAACCCAAAAAAGCTCAACAATTCCTTTCATTCCTAGAGTATATAAAGGGTTTCCAAACAGGGGATTGCGGCCATATTGTCGAAGTTACATCTGTCAAATTGGCTGTCATTTATTAAGTCTATCTTGCCAAATAAACATGGAAAGCAATACCGTTTAACGACACTTGCAAATTATCAAAGTGGGTCTTCTATTCAAGCAACATTTTGCGCACTTCGCCCATTTTACGGTCGCCATATTCATCCTCCGAAAGGACTACTCCTAACGTGGTGGATAAATTCGAGTCGATCGTTTCAGTGAGCAATTCGCTAACACCCGTACGTTACGTACGTCAACGAAACGCAAGATCTGCCGAAAATATCGCCGAAAGTATGCGTTCGCGTACTTTTTGCTCTAAAATTCGTAGATTTACAAATTTCGAAGAGTGGGGGTAAAATTCTTTCAGAGAGATAAAATTACGAAAAAGTAAACGAACAGGTTGAAGAAGAAAAAGTTGAAAATGCACTGGTTTGACAGTTTTCACAAACCAGTCCAAAGAAATTTCTTGCACTAAAATTCGTAGCATGGGGAAATTTCTTACTCTCTCGTGAGCGCTCTTTTTTGCGAAAAACTACGAAAATTCTCCGTACGCGAACAGCTTTTCGTAAATTTTCGTAAAATACGCGAACGGACCTAAACTAATATAGACGGTCTTCTTTACGTTCCCCACCCGAAGATTTTCTAAAGTACGAGTTTAAATCTCCTATCTGTGAATACATATTAACGAACTTGCGAACACGACGTAACTATAAAAACAATCGTGGTGTCTCTTTTTTTCCTTTTGCACACCACATTTTCAGCAGCCAGTCATTCAATTAACATTAAAGAAGAGTACAGGAAAATGACTGCGCCCATGAAATGTACCGCGGATTGAGAATGTGTGCGTGAGCTCCCATTTGATTTTGACGGAAACGTCAGAATACATTCAAAATCCGTGGTACTTTTGCTCTTGCTCTAGACGACCGTCTTATTAGTTTGTCTATTTCAGAGTGTGAAGGAGAATCCGAGGTAGTCAATTTCACATCGCGTACAAAAACTTTGCCTTTCCCAGACCACAACTCGTTGTGACCAGAATCATATACCCGGACAATCGACCCAGGAGGTCAAGGTTAATGATCATAGACAAGGCCATTTATTTGCTGATTGGACTCTCAAGCAGTTGGAAGTTAATCCCAATTTAAGCCGAAAAATCACATTCAGTAACGAGAGCCATTTCTAGATGAATGGGTTCGTCGACAAGCTTTTTGGAATGATAATACATTCACAGGAGACCGAACAGAATCAATCCCATTGGTCAAATTTAGCCTGATTTATGCGTCAGAGCTATGGGAAATTGGACGTTTCAATTGAGTGCCACCCAGCAAAGCCATTGCGGAAATTTAAAAGATTTAACATTTCAGACATAATGTCATATATAGGCCTTTTAACTAAATACAAAATTACAATGATATCTTACTCACAGTTTGTTTTAGCCAAATTTAAAGATGAGCAATGCTAAATGGATAACCCTTTAGTTGGATCTAGTTCTGGCGTGGTTTTATATTTAATCTATGCACGGTATATCCAAATTGTAAGACGGAATTTTACATGCATTTTCTTAATAATAGTTTCATGTTAATAATCACTAGAAAGAGCCCAACATTAATTTGCAGCAGCCCTTCTCAAAATCATATTCTTATAATTGCCTCTTCTCTCAATTTAAATTTCATTTTAGCGCCACATAAGGACTTAATTACAATAGAAATCCGCAGTGTTTGCACTTTTGTATGCATATGAAGTAGACCGCATTACTAACAAAAGGATTAGCTTCGCCGTAGCTTCACTGTAACAAGCTTTTCTCAAAACTATAATAGCCCCACTTATTCACTCGCGATATTTTACAAACAGAAGTGCCATATTTAACTTACTTCAAAGGGGCACAATTCCTTGACCCGATTTCATGTGCCATTCTAATGTATCTACACCCTCAAGACATCTACAGAGACACTCTTGTGAGTACTTAAATTTTATGAATTCCTTTAAGAAGCCACCCTGAACTATAAAACATCGAGCGCACTCATCTTGTATCTTATCATTCAATCAACAAAGATTACCCCCAAAACGTTTTACACCCCCCAAAAAGTACTAATACTCAACTGTCGCTTTTATATGTGCATGTATGCGTGCATTTGTGAGAAGATTGCGTACATCTCTGGTTGTGGTGCACGACAACTCAGACCACAATTCAATTTGTTTTGCGAAAACTCTAACTTAAGTGCTGATATAATATTCACTATATCATACATTGTGAAGTAGATACATATATGTATGTACATGCAAACATTCAAACAAAGTAAATTCTATGAAAAATTGAAACACAGCCACCCTCTACACTCGCATGTGTGTTTATTTACCCTCTGGCAACTCTTTTCTGTAAAATATGATTTTATAAAGCGAATTTGATTCGCTTTCCCAGCGGGAAATACCTCGGCACAACGATTCTCTGTCAATGTGATGAAAATATTTGCATAAACGGGATGCAAATAGTTTTTTTTTTTTTTGCGCTGCATCCCCGCTGCTGATGAAATTGTGAGGCAATTTGTCTGTACTCAAAGTGTGTGCAGATACACCACCCTATGGGTGCGTATCTATGATATACGGTCGACCTCATTGAACCGACACGAAGCGAGCTTAATTTGCCGGCCGGTTTATTCGTATTTTGGTCTCATCAAATGGAATCATTTCCCATTTACATATCACAGTAGTGGGATGAAAATTGCATAAAGGATATCAACAATTTACCATGCAAACAAGGGCGCGGTACAAACAGAGGCTAAAGTTATTTCAGGAAATTAATTTGAAGGTAAATTGTATCATTCTGACAGATTTGAGGTTTTAATTTTACAGGAGAATTAAAATTTATTAAAGGGCACAATTAAAAAAAAAAAAAACTCTACGTACCCTTTTCTTTTAACTATCCCTTTTGTCGAGACGGCATCTTCACAACTAAAATAATAAAAAAAGAAGCAAATAAAGAAAAAATAAATTAAATTAAGCCGAGCAAATAAATGAAAAAATAGCAAATAAAACGCATTTAAATTTATATATATCAATTCATAATTATAATTCCAAAAATAATATTTATTTAAGCATTTTTTGAAATAAACAAGTAGACTTTAAATGGCATGTCCATGTTTATTTAGGTTCCCCTTTGATATATGTACACAGTCTGGCAGCACTTGAACAACGAATGACAGCTGCCAGCTAAAAGAACCGTAGGATATTGCTACCGCTTTACATTAGGGTTTCATACGTTAATAGTTTATATGCATATGTATACAACCTGTGGATAGGATAATATTCTTTCTCAACACTGTCCGTAGCAATTAAATTCATGAACAATTCAAATAGATTTATTTCAGAACTTACGATGCAAATATCAGAAAAGAATGGCAATGATTATGAAGTTGGGAAAAAGGTTAACAAGATTAGAAAACCCTAATGACACGTATTTTGGCAGAAATCGATAATGCAGGTCTTAATCAGCTTCTTTGGATAAATCGCTGTTGGCAGACGTACCCCAAGGATAATAGATTCTCTCCAATACAGTTTTAGGAAAGATGTGTGTAGGTTGTCAATCTCATAGGACTTTGAACGGCATAGCTATTGTGGCCGTTGTGAAACATGTTCACAATGGAATGGGCAACAACTAAAGCGATCTCGCGAATCAAAACTTAGTTAGAGCTTAGCTTAGATTTAGCTGGAAAGATGAAGAAAGCAGTTCATCAGCCTCAAAACAATAGAACGTACTAAACCAATTGATAATGTTGAACGTTAAACCTTAACGACATCGATAATACGATCAACTGTCAACCGCCAAACGTCAATTTTGTCAACGAGTGTTCTTTTCTGTTCAGTCTTACGATTCTGTTAAAAAGAAGCTACCAATCGATAAATGGTCTCGAAGATATAAAGAGGAGGAAGCACTTCCACAGCATCCACAGTTCAGGTAAGCCAGAGGAGATTTCACCAGACAATAATGTCCAATCCGCATTTTATCATGGATGAATAATTCATTCCCTTCGCAGTCATTGTAGGCGATGTCGGCACATATACAGCAAAAGTCAAATGCTATTGCATCAAAGATTACAGACCATAGAAGAGGAGGCAACTGATAACTCCCACAAGACAAGAAATTAAATCAAGCTCAATCCTGTGGTCTAAATCCCAAAAAAAAATTTGTAAATTTGCCGGACGTCAATGCATAAAATACAAAATTCGACAGAGAAAAACACGGAAATATGCGCAAATACTTAAATTTTTGTTTACAAAAACAAAAGAATATATAAAATAAAAAAAAAAAAACCTTTGGTTTGCAATCAAATAAAAACTTAATCATAGACCGACCACTTGTTTATAAGTGATAAAGATTTCGAAATCAACAATTTTACGATCAACGTCACGCTGTCTGCTGAAACAATTGCAATAAAAATTAATTCAATCATCTTTCTTAGATGCTAATAATAAAACTTACTAAACATAATGCAATCTGAACAACATATGAATAACTTTTGACGTTTGAGCTAAGCAAATTTACACAAAATTACATACATACATGTACGCTACTCCTGAAAAAGGATCACACATGAATCAGGGAGAAACCCACTATAAAATCGCGAAATTAGGGATTTTGGTTGTGAGAGTAGCTGACTCAAATTGAATAAAAGAAGATATTGTGGTCTGACCTTAAAAAGGCGTAAACAGAATAGTCTAGACCATAACTAGATGTCAGGTCTGTGGTGGCGTATACGTAATATTTTGCTATCCACACATTAAGGATAATTCATTTAGAGGTACTCTTTGTCTATGCACATTTTAATACATGACGCATGATATGTGTTAAATTTTTAGTGTATTTTTATTCAATATTGTTTGACATTTTGTTATAAAAGGATTTAGCTTCGCACATTGTCTACAAATTATTTAGTTGTATTACGAAGGGAAGGTGTTCCGTAAACGTAGGGTAAACATGTTATTAAACAAAGAGGCACTTTTCTGGCTGAATGATAAGTCAGTAAGCAAAATTGTCATATTTGGACTAAAGAGCAATCAAATGGATTGAAGAGGAGGCATTATATCTAGTCAAAGCAACGGTTTGATGTGGTTTATGGGCTGGTGGAATCATCAATCCATATTTGCTTAAAAACGAAGTGGGCCATAATGTTACTGCCAATGGCGACACTCAAATCGGACAAACCATATCGGCAGACCTAAAAAGTAAGCCAACAATGGGTGTATATTATGACTGACAGATGTCCTTTTTGACAGATGTCAAGTACAATTCTCCGCAATTTTATTCATCTTTTCGTTTATCACGCTTTATCACTTTTTTTTTATTAAATCTTATTACGAAAATGGGCAATCTGTTAAAGTACGATTTCGTAGAATTTTTAACAAAATTCAATAGGAAAATCTCACAGTAATAGTCTTACGTTCATGTAACCCATTTAGTCTTATAAATTTTACAAGATATCTATAAAACTCCTCGAATATACACAATTCTCATACATATGCTCCATCACATAGACATTTGTGATATGAATTATGTTAGAAGCACAACGTGATCGACATACTCATTTGATTTCAAGTCACATGTCATGCCCGACAACCATGTTTCCTATTTCCTCATGCCATTCCATATATCTCCCCAACAAATAAGACAATAGAATATACAGCATCTGTGTTACAAGCTCAAGTTGATTTGTAATTCATTTAAATGTAGATTCGCAATCCTTTCATCCTTCCACCCGAAGCGTTCCGCTTTAGAAAACTTTTACAATTCAACCACAAAACCATGTCAGAAA
Source organism: Chalcosyrphus nemorum (assembly GCA_949716465.1). NCBI lineage: Eukaryota > Metazoa > Arthropoda > Insecta > Diptera > Syrphidae > Chalcosyrphus > Chalcosyrphus nemorum. The sequence continues at coordinate 77,742,927 of OX454332.1, read as the reverse complement.
GTTTCCTCATTTATCAGTTCCGTGCCGTACGTTGGCATAAAATTCAAGAAACACCAAACACAAACTATAGAGTTCACTCAATCAAAGGAAATGAGGATTGGATTCGTCCTATTTATATATAGAAATTGTGTGTGTACTTACTTTTCATCAGGAGGTGGTGGCATATCATTGGCCGAAGGACTACCAGGTGGCGTCTTCTCATTTTCCATCATGGCTAAAGGCGCCTCGGGCGGTGGCAGTGGACTCACTGAATTCGTATCCATTCTTAGTGTGAAAATTTTGATGGATTTCCTCGGAACCGGGTTGTGAATCAAAATAGGAAAATAACAGCTAAGCTCCTTTGACTGTCAGTCAGCGGTGTCTCTGCAATGAAGAATGGGAGTAGATAATTCCATTAATTTCATATTAAATTACTAACAAAAGAGGATAGATACCATAATGGCCAAAAAAAAATTGTGTGGAACATTTCATTAAGGAGAGGAAAGATACAAATTTTTAATGAACTTCACGCCACAGACGAGAAATTTTCTCGTTATTTGTCAGGATGTCAGAGAAAAGTTTATCATTTGGGAGGAGGTTTACCTCCTCTTCTTTAACCTCGGATGGTAGATAATTTAATTTTGAATCTGATACTCGTTCGGCAGATAGATAGATAGACTTGTGTGTTGTTCGCATCTGAGCGTGGGTGTACGCTCAAATGTTAATCAGATGTTAGTCATACGAATGATGTCATCCTTGTGTGGGTGAGAACGTGTGGGGGCTTGGAAACCCGTGTGTAAATCGTTTTCGAAATCAGGGTAAAAAGGACAATCTTTCAAATAATTGGATTTGTTTGCTAATTGGATTTTAAAAATGTAATATGCTCTTTAGAAGACGTATGAGGTTCGTAGAGCCTGTTAAATGTTTATAATAGAACCCTTTGGTGTGATCTTTTTTATCTTAAAGGAGCTAATATAGCCAAAGGAAATCCAAGGAGAGTCGCTGCTCCATCAAAATCTTTATATTTTTTTATATGAAGCCAGGCCAAAGCTATAATATGTATATAATCTAGTGAGTATATTGTTCTTAAATTTTCTGATGCTTGCACTAAGTCCTTCAACACTAGGTGGAGGTGTTAGTCCATATCCAAGGCTGATGTCTCTCTCATTAGTAGATATTTTTTACTATGGCACAACCTCCAAATAGAGGGTCAGTTTCATGGTCACGCTTCGGGGCTATGAGGGCAACAATTGGCCGATTTAAGCTCAACCATCACCATACATATTCGATGACCCTAGTGAATTTATGGAAACTTTATAAGCCTGAACCTCGAATATGTCGAAGTATCTTATGTAGGATGTCAAAACTAAGCCATCCACTGGTTCCAGCGATAATTCGTGTGTTCGTTGATTATTCGCTCTTCGTTCATCATTCGTTGTTCGTTCGTTCATTCATTGTTCATTGATTCGTTCTTTCGTTGTTAGTTCATTCGTTCGTTCGAGCTTCATTCGCTGTCATTTATTATTCCAAATATTTTTGAACTTGAAATCACACCTTAATCGGTTGTGCAACTCACTAAAAAAGGCTATTAAAGATCTAAAAAACAAAGAAATAGAAACTTACCTTGAAAGCTTATCGGCAGAAAAAGATTCGAATTATTCGCTTTGGAAAGCTATAAAGGGTATTAAAAAGCCTATAATACAAACCGCACCAATCAGGAAAAATCAATACGAATGGGCCAGGCATGATAAAGAAAAAGCACAAATTTTTGCAATGCATTTGGAAGACACTTTTAAGCCATTTGATGGACAAGCTCTTGCTCAAGATGCAAATACGTCGGATATAGACAATATTGCAATAAGATATGCAACACTAACCGAACTTAAGGACGAAATTAAGAAAGCTTTAATTAAGCTTCTCTTTATTATAAACGCCGCGTTTAGACTTGAACATATTCCTAGCCAATGGAAAGTAGCGGAAGTGTTAATGGTTCTTAAGCCCGGTAAACCACCAACTGAAAAATCGTCATATAGACCAATTTCACTTCTTCCAATTATATCTAAAGTATTCGAGAGAATTTTGATTAGAAGAATACAGCCGATAATAGAAGAAATGCATCTCATCCCGGATCATCAATTCGGATTCAGAAGTAAGCATTCTACAGTTGAACAAGTTCATAGAATAACAGATGTAATCGAAAGATCTCTTGAAGAAAAAAAGATTTGTTCAAGCGTATTTCTTGACGTTTCTCAAGCTTTTGACAAGGTCTGGCACGAAGGCTTAAAATTTAAATTACGACAAGTTTTGCCAGAACACTTATATAATATTCTAAGAAACTACCTTACGAATAGAGTATTCCGCGTCAAATGTGGAAATGAATATTCGGATTTTAAGGAAATAATGGCTGGGGTGCCGCAAGGAAGTGTTCTTGGTCCACTTTTATATCTACTATACACTCGTGATATACCGCAAGTGGAAGGAACGAAGTTAGCCACTTTCGCCGACGATACTGCTATATTGGCAGTAGGTAAAACGGTCGAAGAGACTACCGAAAAATTGCAAGAGGCATTGGATAGAGTAAATGAATGGACAAAGGTTTGGCGAATCGCACTTAATGAGACCAAATCTGTGCATGTAAATTTTACTAATAAGAAAATCAATTATTTGCCGATTTTTTCGAACTCGGTTCAAATTCCGTTCGCAAACGAGGCTAAATACCTTGGAATGACACTTGATGCAAAGCTTAAATGGAAATCGCATGTAAAGAAAAAACGCAAAGAACTAGAAAATAAATATAGAGATATGTATTGGTTACTTGGAAAATATTCCAAACTTAATATAGAGAACAAACTGCTTTTGTACAAGCAAGTGCTAAAACCAGTATGGACTTATGGTATACAACTCTGGGGTTGTACCAAAATAAGTAATATAAACATTCTACAAACCTTTGAAAACAAAGTGCTAAGAGGAATTGTTAATGCGCCATGGTATATTAGAAATAACGATATCCACAGAGATCTCGGCATTAAAACAATCGTAGATGAAATTAGAAACTACGCGAGAAAGCATAAAATTCGACTAGAAAGTCACGTTAATATCACAGTCCTTCAAGTTTTGGATGAAAGTAATCTACTGCGCCGTCTTCAAAGAACTAAACCTCTAGACCTAGCGCGATAAGTAACCGCGTCTAAACTGCGGAACTAGCAGGAGTTTCTAATGGGAAGCCAACCTGCCAAATGTTCTTATTTCGTGAGAAGAAAACTGCTTGATAAGTCGAACACTTAGTTGTAGTAACAATAAAAATCAACAAATAAAGTAGTTTGTTGAAGGGAGGTTTTTTAGTGGGTAAGAATCCCACACTACTATGAGCACGCGCTGGCGATCCTCATAGTGTCTTTTTGAAGATTTTCACCTACCCTCGGAAAAAAAAAAAAAAAAAAAAAAAAAAAAAAAATGTTTGAACTTAATTTCTACGTGTTCGTTGTTTATTCGCTCTTCGTTCGTTGTCCATTCATTCGTTCTTCGTTCATTGTCATTTACACTTTTATATACAGCTCATACTACACTGAATGTTAGAGACCAAATGTACAAGTGGGTCTGATACCCTTTATTACAATGCTCATCATCATCCCACGATGTCATAAATTAAGAACATTTGCACTTTAAGACTATGAAACTTAGAAAAGGAAGATTCCTTCCCTTCCTTCCCTTTAAATAAATCATTCCACATACATGTTCAAATGGAATTACCATAATCACACACATACAGGTTATTCACATGATAAATCATACAAACTGAACTGGAAAGTGCATGATTCCCACCTCAACCGAAAACATCATGCAACCTTAGGCGACTTAATTAATCACGCAAATCTATTCAGAGATAATATCTACCGACATGATATCTTAATCTGGATCATGTTTAACAGACTAAGACCATAGCAGCGTGTAGCTATGTGCACTTTTTCTTTCAATGGCTGACATAAGGCGATCAATTCAGGCATAAAGAAGACGACGACCGACTGTGGAAAACCAAGTTCAGGCACATTCTCAGATGGTTGGCTGATGCATGAAATTTTTAATCAATACTTTAATTTGCACAATTTTTTCATAATCACAAACCATAGTCGTTTAATTAGGTACCAACCAACCCATATTAATTCAAAAGGGTTCTCGAATGTCTTTGGTCTACAAAGTCTCTCTCTCTCTCTCTCTGTTCATGTATCTTTATCCATAACTTATACATATGTAACAAAATATAACCATTTTCTAAATTAGAATATTTTGCATAAACCCATAATATCCTCGAAGCAAATTGCCACAGTTTAGTACCCAAAACAACAGGTTTTCGTAAACAAGTCAAAATTCTTATCGAAGGATACAATTTCCCTCAGAGACTGTATGATAGGGTTAAAGGAGCCCATGAAAGCGATGAGAATATTTCACATAAAAAAAACAGCAACCAAATTACCTCATTTCTTTCGATCGATAAAAAAATAAATTCAGCGCACAAGAGTGGAAAACATTCGCAAACTCATACCCATTTTCTGTACTCGCGTATCCTGTCTAACTGTGAATAAGCCTTACAGATGGTATCGACCACTTAAAATGAACACTTTCATGCTGTCCAAACACGCTATACCCTCTATTTTTACAGATAAAAATACACAAAAAAAAAATGTACTAAACAAATAAAAAGCGCATAAGAATAACTGAACCGTACGACTCAAAGGACACTTGTATGTGTGTGAAGAATAAAACAAAAAGGTCATTGCCGTCCCTATATTCGTATTTTTGCTTAACACTCATACGCATGTGAATAAAATTTATGTTTGCGAATGTTAACCATGCGAAAAGAACAGGGTGACAGGAAATATATCAGATATTTGGGTTTCAATAGATTGAACAGATGTAGGTATATAATGTAACAGTTAAGCCACATTTAGACGGTATTCTGTTAAACCTTACAATATGATGCGCCAAAGAACAATAGGTCAGTTCGCGAACCCTCCTAAAACAGCGAATTTTTACGAAAATTTAAGAATTTTTACGAAAAGCTGTTCGGGTACGGAGAATTGTAATTAGAAACACGTACAATAAATATACAGGTTACGATTCACGCGTCATTTACCTCTACATTAAATGTATCACCCTTTACTATCCGTGGATGGTGCCCAAACTATTCCCCAAAACTGTATGTATTTTTTTGCATTAGCTTGTAATTCACAGTAATTTTATTACCTTCCATTTTTGAATACGTTGCTAATTTATTTTGAATTTTCTTTTAAAATTTAATACATGAAGTTGAAATTTGACACTAATTACCTCAGCTTCAACTATTTTCTCTCACCACGTACAATAAATTAAGCTTTTGTTTTGTGTCTCTCCCCAACCAATTCGCTGGAAAATAGAATATATAAATTCCCTTCAACACTTAAACATAGACAACTGCCACAATCATCCCTCAAGGACCAAGTTCTCCTTCATCCTAACCACAATTGCATCGTTTATGAAACAAAAGTACACACCTACAAGCATACATAGAGTAGCGTGTAAAAGAAAAGGAAAATGCCATTGACCTGCGATAAGAATTCAATTTTCACAGCCATACTATATATGTATACAAAAAGGACCCTCTTGAGGAATATTTTCTTCGGAAAAATCCATACCAAACACGGATGTGTCTCATTCCATCATTTTGACAATACAAAAGGAAAACGTAAGACGAACTACAACCAAAGACATCCTAAAGTATTATAAAACAGAGAACAAAAACAAAAATACGAAAAACCAGAAAAAGGCAAATGATAAACGAAGATGAATTTTTCTTTAAAAAAGATATCTGTGTTCCTGTTCCTTTGGAACTTCATATCCCTGGAATATTCCTTATTTTCTTTTTCTAAAAAAAAACTTTTTCCTTTTCCCCCTATTGAAAGGAAACTTTTCGTTCGTCTCCGCCCATGTTGTGGTTTATGTCAAAGGAAAAGCGAAAAAAAAGGAAAATGTGGGTGCATAAACTTGGTATTGACGTGACAACACTTCAATGTACCACAGATTAAAAAATAAAATGTGAAATGTTACGCAGATAAACATTTTTCACTTTACAATGGAACGTATTGTTGTTCACTGTAACCACACAATGAAATACGTTTTAATATTGCTCTTCTTAAGTCGAATTTATGTATAGAAATGACTGAAAATGTCCTTGTAGGAGCAGTATCTTCCGATAGGTGAGCCATGAGGAAGAGCTCTACTACAGGTAGAGGGAAACAAGACTGTTGGTCTTTGGTCCACCGAGCCGAAACAGACTAACACTCCTCGGATACAGAAGAGGAGGGAACGGGAACAACGATCAGTTTCTGAAATATCGAGATCCTTTTGGACCTGCTAGAGGAAGGCTCTCGAAACGTCAGATTCCATCAACTACAACAGCCTCGCCCTGATTTTACTCCCTTTAAAACATTTATGTACATTGTCACCCTTATTTCATTGAATGATCCATCATATACTGGTGCAATCACTCCAGGGTAAAACTGACTTTATAGAAGTGAGAGATGATATGTGTACTAAGAAACGGTGTAAAACCTTCGTCCAGTGTTGAAGCAGTTGAATTTCGAGACGAAAAAATACTACTCCAATGAAAGTCGGTTAATTTTACCCCGCATTATTCATCCAGTGTGTAATGACAGTAAGAGATATATTGTAGTTACCTCAGAATGTGCAAACAAGAATACTCCTTTCTTTTTCGCACATACATACATATGTATATACATATAAAACGAGATGCAACGAACATAATTGCATTAAGTCAAGAACAAGGCGAACTATAGTCCCGTACCCAAAGTTTGAGCACATCGAAATGTACATATGTATCTCTTCACTTATGGTCAAGATATTTTGATAACGATGTGGACGAATGTCCCATTGGTATGTTTAGAAGTAGATGGTTGAATCAATTGCAGCATCATTACCAGCAGAGAGAATAGAGCTAGGAACCCCATATGGCTTGATATAGAATAGGGGGTTAGTGTGAGATGTAACAAGCGTCAGGTCATTCACCCAATTGCCCAAGAGCTGAAAAGAAGCCGACAGAACTGACAATAGGGGTCTATTACTTCAAAGTACTTCATGCCTTGACGAACTAAAAGTAAACAAATATTAGGTCACTAGGAGATCTTACTATTTACATTTGCAGTCAAAGCCGACACCTGATCACTTACAGCTGAAGATGAAATGAATCAAATATTGAAGTGATCCTACGAAAGGCAATCGTACGATTTTTGTCAGAAGGAAGCTTTTCTTTAAGCTTGTCAATGTGCTCCTCCAGTAAGAGAAATGAATGCTGGTAATAGCCACGGTGCTCAGTAGTTAGTGCATTCAAATACCAGAGTGTAAAAAGCCAGAAGACTTCCTGGTGTCAAATCTCAATCAGCTTAGGTTAGATTCCCAGCATCTTCTTACGAGTCAGTAGAGAAGAGAATTTTAGAAATCTAGCATCTGTTTCTTCTAGCTTACGTCCAATCTGGCAAGCATATGCTTCAAATTCCATATTTCTTCTTGTATCAGCAACATGGGAGACATTAAGACGCCCTCAAGTACCTCTGATACTTCCGTTCCTCATTTGTTCTGCTTCGTAGTAAAACATATTGTAAGCAAGACCCGCCTGAGTAGGGCAAAGACTTAAAAACAATAAATACACTCAATGCTATCCCGAGTATCCAAATGAAACTATGAAGAACCAAATTTCAATTCAAAATGTTCTCCCTTCCATTTCAACTTAATATTTCCCTTAGGTCCGTCTCGCGAAATTTAGTTCATCATCTCACCCGCTTTCGATATTCATCTATTCATCGCTACCAGCTGCCCTTCCAGTATTCCTTCTGCCATGCATTTCATAAAGCTGTGTCTTGCAATCGGATACCACGTGTGACAGTAAACTGCCGATACTCTAGTCGCCCCTCAATTCCAATTCAATGAAGAACCGAACCGAAGTTGGATACATTCCACAGACAGCCTAACGGCTGATTGATTTTTGATTATCTAAAGTACAGATGCATTCAGTCATGTGAAACGAATACGATGTACACACCGAGGGACATGTGTCCCAAAGTTTAAACTGCAAATGATTTAAGCCACCACCAGTGACAGCAAGAGTATCTCAATCGATGCTGATTCCCTCAAAGTAAACTCACTTACTGGTCCATCATCGTAGTACAGCCATACAGATAGGAATTATAAATGTATCTGCATCTGTAACAAGTTATTGACCTGTGAGTCTGTGTGAATGAGGAGCAAAAAAAAATTGAAGAAAGGAGCTCTCTCCATCCTCGGCGCGGGAGTGTGCCTTCAATGGGAATATAAATTCCCAACTGACAAATAGGCGCACGTATGGGAATAGAAAAAGAACCACGAGAAGGAAAAAAAAAACCGCTACGAGATCTGAAGTTTAATTTGCCGACATTTTGCTTGTGGCTGCCACTTGGCAAGGATTCAATTTTATTTTTTTATAATTATTTTCCGTTCTACTCTGGAAAGGGCTGCTGTAGTGGTTTACTGTTGCTATGTGTGCTATACGCGATGCATTTACAGTCGCGCCAAATTAATTAAGGCAGATTGCACTTAGACGTCGCTCGGTTTTGAATTGAAATGTCATAAGTACTGTATATGAGTGTGTGTGTGTCTAGTTATGCACAGGGCACAGCACAGCACATGGATGCAAAACATTTGTACGGTTTGTCAACAAGTTTGTTTGTGCGCCAGAGTTGGAAAAATTTCAATACATTTCACTTCGAAAGATTAAATAAATTGCTCCGCTAACGTTGTTGTACTAGAACACCCAGTTAGCAACACATTTGAGTCGATTTATGTTCATTAATCGGGGTATATGGATCAACAATTAATTTCTATGTCTTTGAAGGGAAGATCTTCTTCAAGCAATGGGGAGGATAACACTTGGATCAGCACATTTGTCTCTGTTAAGACCGTTGAGAACCTCTGCAACAGTTTGATTGTTTCAAAGAAAATTTAACGCTTTCAAGCACAGGGACAGGTTGCCACAAAATAAAGAGGAAAAAGGAATATCCGACAAAAAATTAGTCCAAATAAATGCTCAAAACGCTCGTCTTTACTGTCCTGCTTAATGGTGGAAGATAAGCCTAGCGGGAACTGTAGTTCTCAACGTCAACTCGCATCTAAGACCTTCCAAACTTTCTAAAAATTAAACGATGAACCACTGTAGAAAATACACTAGTTTGACAGCTTTGACAGTTCTCATAAGCCAGCCTGCAGAAATTTCTGGCACTAAAATTCGTAGCATGGGGAAATTTCTTACTCTTTCGTGAGCGTTCTCTTTTGCGAAAAACTACGAAAATTCTCCGTACGCGAACAGCTTTTCGTAAAAATTCGTAAATTTTCTTAAAAATTCGCTGTTTTAGGAGGGTACGCGAACGGACCTAATGACTTTGCATCATGATACTTACTTGCTGATGCTCTGTTTGTTTTGTTTGCGCAGTGGATCTGTTCACAATGCGATTCGGACTAGTTTGCGTTTTGGAATACAACCTTTACTCTTTTAAAGTTCTCACGTTATAATAGCTCAGAAATTTACAGACATGGAGACATTTTGTCTGAAAAATTTCTTTCAAATACTCCCACGCCCCTGCTTTAACTTGAGTCATAACTCTTTTTTACGTGTATCCCTTGAATTCCATCATATATAACAACACCGGCATATTTTGCACACATTAATTTCCCTAATGCCGTTCCATTTAATCCACAACACATAAACCGAAAATTCCAGGACACTAAAAGCGTGCACACACCAATCACCAGAATGTGTCTCATAAAACACACACACGTATGCGCCTTAGAATTTCATCGTATTTCGTCGTTTGAAGGGAAACCTTCAAGTCTCGGCGTTTATTGCATAAACACCATTAAAGGTTATTACTGGGAAAATTAATTGCCCATCACTGGGTCGGTCGTGTTCTCGAGGCATTTTGTGAGCTCTGCATTTTATTTGAACTCACTCATGGGACACCACACACTCGTGTTCACTTTAGATGGGTGGGTGGATGGATATGCGCTGTCAAAGGGTTTTCCTTCCTGTCACCCACACTGACACTTATGCTCCCTTTCTATTAATATGTTGTACGCTCTATTAATCTGTTGGCAGCCTTCAGTGGTTATTTCCGCTCTCATTTGAGTTCGGGGAGAGGTGTAGGTCTATAGGGTGGACACAAAATTCTTCCTTCTCATCAAGATATCAAGAGAACAAAATATAATTATAGCAACTGCTGTGTGGGACTCGATTAAGAATCGAAAGGTGTTCAACTGTGTGCCGATGAGACGACGTTATTTGACGAGCCTCACTCCTGCACATACATACATAAGTATGTTGTACGAACTATGCAATTTTCCTAAAGCAATTGGCATGCTTGGGAGTACAATGGCCTCGTAGTGAGGCTTTCATTATTAATAAAGCAAAAAATAAAAATCCCTCCGTGATATTACCATTCGCGCGCTTGTCAAATGCACTTTTCGAGTCTATTTGCTTTTTTCTTGTTCTTTTTATGGATTCAATTGAAATCACACTCGTGTACGTACGTATAGGCACTCATGTGCCGGTCGGGTGTTGTGGGGATGGGGAAGCTATAGCACTAGCTGGCGTATTGGTAATTTGAAGTCTGGGGTAACACTATATCTGGATGTGTGGTGCGCTGCGCATAGTCTTATATCCGGAGCTAGATTCTGAAGTGTGACTTTCAAATGTTGCAGTGCGGGGTAAACATTGAATAATACCATCGTCGTCGTCGGCGGATGATGGGATGCGATGCAACTTTATGAACTAATTTATTTTTTTATTTTTCTTTTATTTGAAAGTGTGGGAAGTGTTTGGGGATTATGAGATAATTTCGTTCGTGTCTTATCTTTTGTGGGAAGATGTTAGATTTCGAGATTTTAAAGAACAGGGGCATTGCTTGAGATTGATGGAACAAATTAGAGGCTGCGCTATAATTTGGTTAAAATATTCAAATAAGGAGTATATGTATGTACAGATTGCCTTTAGTTGGTTAACACGAAACAAATGTGTGGATTTGAATCATAATAGAAATATGGGGCGTGAATAATAGATTGCAGATGTATGAAATCTAAGAACTTGGCACGAAGAAACAGCTATTTGTGCACTTTTATATCTGATTTTATGGGGAACATCAGTTTGAGTACAGAATTTTATGCTCGCTATTGACAAGGAACGCAGGCTCTCCGACATAGCGTTTGTTATAGACGAACTAAGTTAGACAGTCAACTCGCACTTCCCCCTCTGCCACATTTCCACACAATTGTCATATCTCTGAATACATTTGACGCTAACTAAAAGGTCTCAAACTGCTTCCCTCTCTCTCCCTTTGACAAATATATTTTCTGCAGTTTATGATTCCTTTCACAATAACAAAATGTACACAAAGCATCTGCAAAATGGCCGTACCCTTGTACTGTCAACCGAGTCACCCAAAAACTGCACTTGTATATGTGTGGTTCCATTTATTTTTGCTGAAATGTCAAAATACAAATGAGTTTTTGAGTGGTTCTTAGCTTGGATAAGCGAAGTTGTCAAAGAGACCAGAAGTTTTGACTGTATAATTTAGTTCGTCTCTGGTACTGATCAATTACCGAGGCGGAGGAATTTGGAGATCTGTTGACATAGCATTTCTAGCAGCTGCAAAATGGGCATTAAAAAAGGGCGAGAAGAAACCCAAGCATACGATAACCCAAAAAGATTGGTGCTTTTGATAAACAGACGTACAAAAGATCTTTGTATACTCTACAAGATGGCGCAAAATTGATCAGCATCTTATGTCATCGCGTCTTTGACATTTGAAACTTGACATTTCGTAAGAATTATATTACTATCTGGGTGGTTCTAACAGCGGACTTTCTTTTACGCTGGTTTCGAGGTTAATTGATAGAAACAATGGATCCGAACTGTTGATCCACGTAAGCAGTGATTCATTTCAGACCAATTTCTGTCTGGTTGGTGGCTTAAGGTCCAAAAGAGTGTACCCACACTCAAATTTAATGTTCTAATAGATAATATTCCGCACGGTCGACATCCATGATGAAATGACAAATCTTACTGTTTCTTTTGACAGCTGAATGTCATTGATAACTCTGACAGCTGATCTCCCTATATAAGGCTAACATAGTAACATCCCCCTTTGACACATCTGATGTTTCAGGTCACACTAACGGCAGGCTAGGGTTGCAAAAGAGGGGACAAGGTAAACAAAAACAAATTAAAAGCGAAAACAAAACCCATTACCCCGGATATCATTTAGCTAATGCTCATTCGTCACACCAAGTATCATCATTCGAATACTCGTGCCTCATTATACCTACCGTCCAAATTCGCCTTTCCTTTTTTCGCAACTCAAATATAGGCCAACTGAGATTGTATTTATTCGCATCTTTAGCATAATGGCAAGAAGAAATAGAACAATATATTCTCAAGAGAAAAATTAATTATTGGTTAACTCAATTTAAATAACCGGTAACGTAATAAAAATGTGTGTGCGCCTATAGATGCTCTACACCACACAAAAACTATTGATTTCCGCATGAGCAATAATTGAAAATGCAAGTTCGCAGATATTGTGTTTGAATAACAATTAATTAAAAATTCATTTGGCTAATCTTATTCTTATTTTCGTTCTTATATCGCCGTTCGATTGCGTAATCGTATCTGCATGCAACCTTAAGATAAATAATAAAAGTAAAATCAAAAATTCCAATGTCAATGCGTGGCTTTTCGAAAATTGGAAATTAATTAATTGTACAAAATGTTAACTTTAATAAATTATCACAATAATAACAGATACAACTGAAATGTGTCAATAAGATAGTCACGAGCTGAACAATCAGAACCATCCTACGCTCCGTGCGAAGAGGAGTTGACCTAGTCTATTAAAAGTCTTACCTACCGGATATTTAATTAGTAATAAAATTATCCAATCTGAAATTGATTTGTCTGATATAAAAATTGTTGCTAAAAGATATTTGGTAAGAAGCGATTTTTATTCGTCTGTTAGTCGCAGCAATTAAAATTAGATGATTGGTACGATGTGTGAACTCAATTGGCATTGACCCTTTTTTTTCAGATGTATCTAAGTGCATTAAAATTTATCCTTCAAATGTACACAGATAAGTGCTGAATTTCCTTCGATACACATCCAAAAAGTGCATCCCTTGTGTGTATCAAGAGGACTGGATTATTAGCCAGTTTGCAACTTTGGTCGGGGGAACTTAATATTTTCAACTTTGTTTTCGATATTGAATTTTGTGGAGCATCACATGCCACGGAATTCTTCAATTTGTAAGTTCATCCACAAGAGATGTGCTTACACAAGGTAAAGTGAATAGTTCTCCAAACCAAAGAGGGTTTCGTTTCGCATAGCAACTTTAACAGACTCTTTCTTAAAAAACATATTGTTCATCATATACAAAGCTTGCACAACTTCTTTGGCGCCTGATAGGAACAAGGAGCTGCAAAAGCAATCCTGAGGGGAAAATCGTTCATCAAAGTTCATTAGCAATGCTCATGGCTAGCTTTTTGTGGAAGACGACAAAATTATCTATAGATATTGTGAAGGACTTTTCAAAGAATTGTTTCTTGCGTAAGTTTCCAAGAGCCGCTCCTTACCATGAAGAAGTCTTCGACGTTGCTGCCGAAAAGGTTAAGAATGCGATCAAATGCTCCAAAGAATGAAAGGCGGTTGCACCAGACGAGATACCGTCATGAATGCCATCCCCAAATTAATGAGCGATGATCCAATGTCTAATTAGTGGAAGGAAAGCTATGTTTTCCCCTTGAACAGGGTAATACGCGAAACTACTAGATGAGGATCGTTGAGCGGATATATGTGCATATAACCATGGACATATGGACATGAAGGAGTAAATAGTAAGTTCAGACCTTTCAATACTCAATAAGGGTATTGATAAAACTAAAGCGAATTGGGTGTCATTTATTTAATCTGTTTTGCCAAATCAACATGGAGAGTTCAAGCGTTCAAAAACAGGTGCCAATAATTGAATTATCTTATGAAAGTGGGTCTTTCGTTCGAGGAGAATTTCACAATTCAACGAAAGTTAGACAGACCACCTAAGCCACTAAACGTTTCGTACTTTGGACTAGTGTTTCAGGTTCTAATCATAGAAGAAACCATCAACGGTTTGGTGAGAAGTTAGGACTTGGCCCTCAATGGAATGCTTGTGGTCTAATATTTATTTATTTTTCCATACCTAACCACGTGATGTAAAAGAACCCACTAACCTGGTACGTAGCGCTCCCGTAAGCGCAAAACAGTCTAAGAAGCAGCACGAAAACTGGGGCAAAGTATTCCTAAAAAGGAGTAAAGGTTACCCCAAATAATTGCTGCTGCTGTGACTAAATCAGGCCTTAGTTTCAAACTGCAATTCAATGAAAATTTGTCAAAACAATTTAAAATCTCACGGAAACTTTTTGCAAATTATATTAACGTTGTGTTAAATTCTCCTTTAAATGTTAACATCCATAATGACCTTGTTGTCTGATAATTATTAAAATATTTAGCAATAGCTATAAATGTTTTTAATTTGTGCAGCTCGTGTCAACTAAAAATTAAAAAAAAAAAAAAACAGAAATAAGTATAAGTATGTTAATCATTTGCAGCAAATCATTCGGCAGTATTAAACTGGACCTCCCCATTCGTTACACATGTGATATCTTCTATTTTAGACAAAACTTATTTGAAAACTATAGAGCATCTGAAAACTAGTGAATAAGTAGTTTATAGTTCCAAAAAATTAGGTAGAGGATACCACCTTTTTAATACAAATAAAGGCCGAACACTCGCTCAAAAATTGCTCAGTATACCTTTTTCATAAACGTGGTAGTTATAGATCATTTGATTAATTAATTCTAGTATATTAAGTATATGCTTTAAAACAGCAATTATTGCCCTTTATTCCTGGGGGACACTGTGATATGAAATATTTTCCCATAGACATTATAAAGCTCAGCTTAGACTGCTTACACTCTGTAGAGTTCTGCCACACACAATTGTGTATATAATTTTCATTTGAAGCCTTAAATAATGATGCAAAAATACCGAACCCTCCTCTGAACCGTGTCTTGTGCAACAATCTAATCAGAGTTCTTATGTTCTGATGTCCCAGCCAACAAATTTAAGCCCCACAACGAAGAGTGTTCTTGTAGTCACGTACTACACCGAAAGTAGAAAATGCATACCTCTTTTACTCACATGGAATACATAAGAGTAAGTCTTCATTTTCGATCAAACTATTAAAATATCAGCAATATACGGAGAACATGATGTGTCCGCTGCTACACTCCAGTTGCGCTTCCAAACATCTGTGTGGCATTTCTTGGCATAGCTTTTACGAAACCGAAGAATTTGCGTGATCGTCTAAGCCCCACGAATAACCTTTAAACTTGGAATACTCCAGACTCAATTGCATGCATCTGTGAGTTGAATGGCTAATCCATACAGAGAAAAGGGTGGAATCATTTTAGTAAGCGAAGAGAGTCACCCTCCCTAAATTTTAAGTACGACAGACTTACAGGCAACTGTTTCATAATTAAATGACTAAACTCAGCAAAGGAAAAGGTGCAATCCTTTTAGCGAATTAAAGGAGCCAACTTTTTAAATTTGAAATGTGTATGTACGACATATAGGGTGACCAGATAGCAATGATCCTTTTTCCAATTGTTATATTCCAGCAGCTTTCAAAACTACTAATGACATGCAGCAGTGTAGAGGTAATTCGTCGCACCGTAGAGAAGTTTTAGTGTTAGTATACTCTTTTGAACCTTAAGCCACCAACCAGACAGATATTGGTGTGAAATGAAGGAAACATAGTCGGCATAGCGGTCAGTATCGAAGAAGAACCAGAAATGTCAATTCGATGACGATCAGCTGAATTGGGCATTGCCAGAGAGTCAACCCAGCTTATTTTTTGGTTAAATTTGGACCTTCATCCGTTTAAGATAGACCAAGATAAACCAAAGAAAACACCGTGGCTCTTAAAATGTTGCTTGGAGATTCGGTTTTCGGACAGAAAATCATCTTCTCAGATGAGGCCATCTTTTAGCTCAGCAGCAATGTCAACAAGCAAAATGGCTTCATTGAAGCGAACGCAATCGACAAGTGCTCGGACCAAGCAACAATGCAACCACAAAGATTGACTGTTTGCTGCGGTATGACCTTTTTTCTTTCGAAATGCGGAAGTAGACGCCATTACCGTCAATGGTCTCAGTGTTTCCAACAAGACGCTAAAATTTTTGAAGGAGAAATCTGGCAACTGGTTCATCTCCTGGCGAGGGTTCATCAATTATCCGCCGCGTTCATGCGACTTGACATCACTCTATTAGTTTCTCTGAGGCTACATGAAGTTCTTAGTCTAAGATAAGGAGCTAAGCAATTTAGACGAGCTCGAGTTCAACTTTCGAGACACTATTGTCGGAATAACACCGTACATATTAGACCGAGTCGCCATAAATAATACCGATCGTACCAGCTAAGTCTAGAAGGCCATTCGAAGGACATTCGGCCTCTAGTCTGCATCCTTTCCTTTTAAAAGCATGGAATACCGAAATATAGTGGACATACGAGGCTATCAATCGGAGTCGATTTAAGGACCCAGCTGTTGATGGAACGTATGCAGGTCTGAAGCCCCTTAAGTAAGTAATTTAAAATAAAATCCACTTGACTTCTCAAAGCCAATTGCATTTAAAGCCTTTACTCATGTCTCAATGTTTGCTTTATAAATTGCGGCAGACATTGAATCACATCATCAGTCTTTTGTTAAAAAATGTCAACAAATGGAGTAGAAGAGCCTCTAAGTACTTGCACAGTAATATCTAGCTACTCCTCGACCAGTATTGTTTATTGCAACTTCAACTAGATTTACAATTTGAAATTCATTTTGCAAACAGATCCCATTATAAATTTGTAAATAAAGATCACTCAAGTCCACGTTGTTGACTCAAGTTCAACTGTAAGCCGAAATAAATCAAAACTGCCATCGTAGCTCGTATTTGCATATCTTATCAATTCGCTCAAACATCATACGAATAACAATAAAATAATTCAAAAACGTAAGCATTTCTTCGATATTTATGAGTTTTTTTCTGAATATGAACATATTTCAGCACTGAAACCATGGAACCCATTGAATCCCAAAGCATAAGATACCAAGTGATTTGCTTACAGATATTTTGTTCTTTCGACAAAGGAATAAAAATACAGAAAAAATGCTATATCCTTTTGCTCCATACACACACGTATGTACCATCAATTTTCATCTCCACCTGCACATCCATGTGTGTGTGTGTGGGAATTTCTTCCACCTGTGCTTTACAATATCCTCCTCACTCACTGGGGAGTATGTATATCCTGAGGACTTATCCAAGTATACACACCCCCGCTTTTTGCGCGCCATATGTGAATCCCGGCACATTTCCTTATCGTCCTTTATGATCATCCACAGCTACCCCATTAGTCCTCAAGGCGGATGAATGAGGAGTCCTGTGTTTAAGGGCCGCATACGTTTACGTTCCTTTTATTCTTCGCCAGCACAAAAGTGTTGTATGCAAAGTAATTTGTACGTCTCCTCTCATGGATTATACATAATCCCTAGGCTGGACATAAAATGTTAAATAAAATTCTTTATCCTTTTAGCTCTAGTCGTTGTTTTTTTTTTCTCTCTTTCTGTTAAACTAGGGGTGTTTTCTCTTTTCTTTTTTTTTTTTGGGCAGGAGGCTTTACAACTGATTTTGTATTCTGTGCTTCTGGGTCGAAGCGTCAATGTCCTTTGGAGTGCGTCTTCATTGGAAACTGGGTCGTTATGAGTGTATGTTTCTTGCGGTGGGGAGGGGGATTTTCCTAGCAAAATGGACGATAAGTGCATAAATGTGTGTTTTTCTCGCAAATGAAATGGGCAAGTCAATTATTTGATAGTGTTTGTTGCAGAGAGGCACAGAGGGGATTCAACAGAAAGTGGAACACGGTGATTTTAAATGAATTAAATTATTTATTTTTGTGTATGGGACATTGTGCACATGTGCAACAATAGTGGAACATTTTGTATGCATTATCTTGTGCTGGTGACCTTATTCTCTCAATTTAGGCGCTTTGTTTGATAAAACAAAAGTTTAGTCTGCCTTTGGAACTGACTCTTTTAGATAGGCGTCTTATGAATAATTTATGTGATAAAATTTCTGAATACATATGACTTTTAGAAAGCGAGAGTATTGTGCAATATGTTTGTGACATTTTAGGGTGAATGTTATCTGTGAAGTTATAGGGAAGTGGATGTTTTAACGAGCAGTCTTATGTGCCAAATGCTTTGCTTCAAAGGAAGAATTCGTCTAGAGGGCATCCACTGAATAAGTCATTGAGGTTTAAGACCAATAAAGCTTGACAATATTAAGGGTTTTGGGCCTATTAAATTGTTGCCTCTTCTTCGTAGAAAGAGAAGAAGAATGGGTATTTATAGTTTGAATAGTTTTGAATAGAACGAGTTCTTACTTAAATTGTATCTCAATGTGTTCGCTCTATTTGTAGCGAGGCCATCCTCTACAGCCCCAGCCATTTAGACCGGATTCAGAGATTTTTGTAATCGAAACGCTCTTTTTATCCACTCTACAGGAATCAGTTTAAATAAAAAATAAATATCAGGCCGTAAGCAGCCCATAGAGGGCCAAGACCTAGCTTCTCACAACTGTATATGTTGTGCGTGGTATACATTTCTGCACATACAGAAGGGACCTACAGTTTTATGCTGTATCCGAAGGTCAGAGGGGTTTTGAGAAGCTTTCTCATGACAGTTATACTCTTGAATGTTTGTCAGACACTCGGAAGAGTTTTTTTCCATTTGTCGATGCCTCGTATTTTGACGTGTGGTTTTTGGTGTTAATAAGACGCACTTTAAGAAAAGATGAAGACACTTCTGACTCTGTAATTGGCTCAGTTCAGAGAGTCTCTTATCTTTAGGTTTGACGGATACCACGACCTTTAACGTGGTATTCTGACAGCAGAATATTGATTATCATCACCTTTAACAGTTTCCAGAGTATTGCATCCCTATTCTCAACATTGACTGAAATTTTATTATAATATTGACATTTTTGACTCTGTATGCTTTGATACCCTGCACTCGAAATACACAACTTAATTGAGGGGTTGTAATGTTGTTATGGTCGCCTGTTGTACCTTAATGTAGTGCATGATGGTGAACGTATACGCAGATGATGTCGCCGTTCTTTCTGTCAGTCCATGTCGGAGAACTGACTGTGAATATGATCATTGAATGGTGTACTAGGGATAAGTCTTCGATCAAAGTCTTAACATCAAAGTTGTTCATTTACAAGAAGGAGGACTATGACTAGCCTAACTCAGAGCGCGCCGGTGAAGCCAATAGGAGTGATCCTGGATTGAAAGGATCCCTGGCCAGTGTATTTCCAATCCAATCGACAGCAATCGTATTAAACCACAATTTTTTTTGTGCGGAATATTTTCTTTATGATTGTCCTGCGCTTGCTCGTATTAGACTGGATTTTTAGCAGCTAATGTGATAAATACCGTTAAAGTTAAATCATCATGACTGAATCGGATCGAAGCCTAATTGCACGCTTTCTACCATTGACTAACTGTATCTGAGTGCTCTAGTGTTTCCTATCTCGACCAAAAAATTTACATATTTACATAAAAATAAAAATTGCAAAAAAAAAAACCAAACCAATAACCATATTGAAGGTTGACTGGCACGAGTAGGAAGAATAGACGAGATGAGTGGCATAACTAACTCAATTAACAATTATGAGTTAATCAAGAGGAGATGGCTTGGATTTATCAAACTGTTAGCACGTTTTAAGTTCTTCTAAATATTACTTAACTTCCATCAAAAAGGCTTAAATTAAGTTAGGAAATATATATGTAGGTACATAGGTGTTTTGACGACAATAACGCTCCAGCTAAGAGAATCTTCATGAATCCCAAACCTCATGTTCGAGAGGACGAAAAAGACCTAGTCTGCAGTAGAAGGATGAAACACTTGGTATCTACAACTGAAAGCAGAGGATGGAAAACGGTCTTGCCTCCGAAGGAACTTTCCAACGATCGGAAGCCCTTGAGGTACATAAACAAGAAGTCTGTCTGTCTGCTCAGCCTTTCTATCAATTAGTTAAACAGTATTATTTTTAACAGCTTAACTGTAAACAAACCAGTACATATATATTTATGAGGGTCTGAACTAGGTTATTAATAACTACAAGCACGAGTTGAACAAGTTATATTTTTATCTTCAACACTTGACTCATCGAAAACGCGTAGTTGACTTACGAATGATGTCTAGCCTTCAGATAGTACCACAATAGATTTTACAATGAGTACAGTGCGTGGTATGATTCATGAGATTCCCACACACGAGTGTCCTATGATGCAGACCACTTTATCACTGTTGTCTTTATCTAGTAGTGAGTATTATGTCTATCCGTTTGTTCCCGATAAAGTTTAAGACTGAGAGACTCATTAGAAATCTATAAGATCTGTCTGCATTCGAGTCAGTATTCTGCACTGATGATGGTCGAACTTTTGTCAAGGAAAACTGTTCCGGAAGTAGAAATATTTGATCTTGAAAACTGATCTATTAAATGACTCGTACTAGACCCTAGAAGTGTCGCCTCTGTCGATGGAGCCGGTTTCTTTAAGCCCAACGTCATAGACTAAATATGTGCTCTTAACAAACTATATGTCCACCCAGAGATTATTTCACATGAAAGAAAGTTTAAGGCCCCCCGGTGGTAGATCCCTCAACAAATGGATCAATGTTTGTACCTACTCACAGTTTAGATGAAGCCTTTGGAGCCGACAACACATCATTGCAATAAAAGTCGTTAAGATACACAGCGGGGCTAAATCACTATAAATACTATCCCCACCAACTAAGGGTCTACAACCCCAAATAAACTTCCCCAGGACCGCATAAATTAGCCCTTCAATTGGTCATTCGATTATTTTTTAAGCCAAAAGGACTGATACCAATTTAATTAAAAATTCGCCCCTTTTCGCATCGCACAACCAACCAACTAATCAAAGAATTACTACTTTATATTTACGTCTACACAATTCAATTTAAATAAATGTTAATTCAGTAAATTATACAGCCCATGAATCTTAAAATAATAAAATAATATTTGCATAAAACTTCCTACAGTGTGCTCTCAAGGAGATTCCCAGAAAATCAACTCCCAACAAAATGGGACACTCACAGTTCAGCAGCTTGAACTCTGAATAATATATATCGATCCTCCTAAAAACCTGCAGACAAACACAAAATTACCCTCTGCCTTTATGTAAAAGCCATTCATCCCATCTCTCCTCATCCTCGCTCGCAGTGACTTTGAAAGTAGGTAAGCCAAAGTAAATTTTAAGATGCCACTTCCGCTCCATTAAGGGATGTAAAATAAAATTGAAGTGTGCTCCCCACATAAGGGAGGATAGTGTTTGTCGTTGCTGCTGCATGTTGTCAGCATCTTATCTGTCGTGCAGCGCACCAAAGGAAAAATCACCACAAAAGTGTGATAAAAAGAAAAACGAAGATGACTCTCTCTCTTCCTCTGGACGATGGATGAACGAGGTAGTTAAACTCTTAGCACAAAGATAGATACTTACCCTTTTTTTTAAAAAAGCGTTATCCCAATTAGGTTCACCTTTTCGCGCCCAAAAAAGTCTTCTTTCTTGAAATTCCACCCACGACCGAATGGATACTTAATTTAATTGCCCAACACCAGGAATCATTTCACTCGAAACCACACCACCAAATAGATAGGACCAGGATGTTGGTTATATTTTTTTTATTTGTACAGCGACCACAATGAGGCAAAATGGAACGACGAAAAAGGAGATAGAATTCTTCAAATTAGGGCGGTAACTTGTACACACAAAACAGACACACACACAGTTAAACGCGCGTCAACAGAGCAAACGAGAGTTTTTATCCTTGGTTCCTCAGAATCGGGCGTAGTTAGGGTAACCACCGCAAAACCAACCGATAGAATTCAATATAATGCGATGCGATGAGATGCTACGCTACGCAGTAATCAAAGCAAATCACTTTATCCTGGCGAATTGGTAATAATCCTTTTTGGCCAATACACACAGCGGGTGAGTATATCCTAAGGACAATGCCACTTGTATAATTTGTTCAAAATGCTACACAAAAAAAAATACTGCTCTTTGAAGGGGGGAAAACGGGGAATGCGAAGCGAGCACACGCGAACACTTCGAGGGAACTTGTACAACTGGAAATGGAATAGAATCTCGAAACTGTGCTCGCCCAAATGGACACACACGAACGCGCTTCAGGGCGGCTGATTGTGGTGGAGATTTGCTGTGCAGCGTCGTCGTCGTCGTCGTCTCCTCCTCTGGGTTAGCAGCTATCAGTTCCGGAGTACTCACAACTCACAACTCACATGGGGAGCAACGATTTTCTTGCTGCTGTACAAACTTTCCTTTACGCACACAATGCACAGAGAGAATTATAGAGAGCAGGCATGTGGTTCCAGTGTGCTGCTGGTGATAGCAGTGGAATGATGTAGTGGGGGTGGGTGTTTTGTGTAGAAGCACCTGAATACATGAGAGTTGGGTGTCCATCTTTATCAGCGATGGAAAGTTGTTTACATCGCGGCGAGGGTGTTATATTGGTGGTCTTGTGTCTGGTTGGAATTGCGTCGGAGAGGGAGCTTTTTTATCCGGTAAGAGAGTGGGTAAGTGCGCAATGTATTATTGTGGTGAGTTTGAATAAGCTTGGCGTGGTGATTTTTGGTGGTTGCTGTCTAATATTTAAGCTTGATGGAAAAGTCGGCTGAATACTATTTTTTTTTTTTTTTTGCAGATTAAGCGGTCAGTTTATAGAACTACTAAAGTAGGAACACTGGGCTCAAATCTGGCAGAAAAGTAAAAAGTGGCGTACCCTCCAAAAACAGCGAATTTTTAGAGAATTTTCGTAGTTTTTCTGTGAAGAGAACGCTTACAAGAGAAGGTCCGTTCGCGTACCCTCCTAAAACAGCGAATTTTGACGAAAATTTACGAATTTTTACGAAAAGCTGTTCCGTACGAATAATTTTCGTAGTTTTTGGCAGAAGAGAGCGCTCACAAGAGAGTAAGAAATTTCCCCATGCTACGAATTTTAGTGCAAGAAATTTCTGTGGACTGGTTTGTGAAAACTGTCAAAGCTGTCAAACCAGTGTATTTTCAACTTTTACTTGTTCAACCCGTTCGTTTACTTTTTCGTAATTTTAGCTTTTTCTGAGAGAATTTTACGAAATTTAATAATCTACGAATTTTAGTACAAAAAGTATGCGAACGGACCTATAGTACGAATTTTTTTGTGTGCTACGAATTTTAGTGCAAGAAATTTCTTTGGGCTGGTTTATGGAAACTGTCAAAGCTGTCAAGTCTGCGTACCTATTTTGAAGTTTTTCTTGTTTTACCCGTTTGCTTACCTTTTTCGTAAATTTAGCTCTCTATATATATACGTTATGCCATAAGCAGCGCATAGAGGGCCAAGGCCCAGCTTCTGACAGCTATACTTGTTCACGTTATACGTTTCTGCACGTGTAGGAGGACCTATACAGTATTATGCCTTGCTCTAAGAGCAGAGGCTTCTGGAGACATTTCTTTTAAACACTGGGCTTTGAAAAAAAACAGCGAACCAACGCACTAACCACTGGGACATCACGCCCACATCAAGCACTAAAAAGTAAAGAAAGTAGCCTTTGTTAGGTGATGAGTGAAGCAAGGTAAAAGGTTTTCCAAAAGGTATTTCTAAACTTTGACAGGTAATTGCGGCCATATTGTTGGAATTTTATTTGTCAAATCGACTGTCATTTATTTCGCCTGTCTAGCCAAATAAACATAGAGAGTTATAGCTCTATGTTCAAGGGATGTCGCCATTCCAAAAACATACACACATTCACTCGTTCACGGAGGAAGTGGTTGTATCCAGGTTCGCCTTAGCACAGTAGTCCCGACTTGCTCCACTGTGAAGCCATAGCGGCTCTTTAGTGACAAATATTGACGATCAAGATGGCATCTGGGTAAGACGAAGGTTTGAGAATCTTCTTAAAAATAAAAACTCGAAAAGAATTTTATAAATTTTTGAATGTATTTTGTTTTCTTTTCGATAAAATCCCTATTTATTACAATATACAGTCAAAACCTAACTAATAGATTCTTAAATAACAGATTATGGTTCAACAATACTACTTCCCCTTCTGTCCCGGTTTTCCCTTGAACTTCTGATTCTTGTTGAAGTCCTTCTTATTCGTCTTTAGTTGTCCGACTTGTTTAGTTTGGAATTTTTTATTTCTGTTCTCTTTGATTGGCTTGCCCTCAAGCAGTGGCACATCATCGATATCGATCTTCTTCTTCTGTTGCATGACCTCTTTCGCTTTTTGTTGTTTCTTGATGGGGGTTGCCTCCGGAGTTGTCTGTGGCTGCGATTGGACATTCTGTTTCTGCTTCTGGTTTTTATTGGCTTTAAGTGCCTGTCCGTTCTGTGGTTGTGATTGTTTGGACTGCACAGAAGGCTGTGGGGATGGTTCTGTTGCCTTGCTGAATTTCTGGCTAAACTCCTTGGGTTTCTGCTGTTTCTTGGCATTGTCTTGAGCGGGACCAGTCAATTTTTGCTGTTTCTGCTTCTTGTTTTTCTTCCCTTGAACAGGTACTCCTCCATTTGCCTTAGGCACCTCAACTTGTTTCGCCACCTCTTCCTGCTTTTGTTTTTTCTCCGCCTTCACGGGCTTCTCGAAGACATTGGCGATGTACTTCTTTGAGTTCTCCTTCATTTTCTTCTTCTTCAACTCCAGCTCGACTTCGGTTAAATTGGGATGGCCAGCTCGTTTGCCTAATTTCTTTAATGGTTTCTCTTCCTCGCCATATTCCAGTCCGTTAGCTTCCTCGTCTTTTTCAATGGTCACTTCCTTAGACAGTTCCTTCTCATCCTCCTCTTGCTCCTCCTTACTGATCGGAATCTGGTTTGAGAACTTCTTCAATTTAGCAACATAGAACCCATCCATATTGTGTGTGTGGGGATAGTAGCGCCTGGTCAGATTCATGCTCGGATGGAATCTGAATTGTCTGTAATTCACAAAGCCCGGTGTTCCAAAATCCAATCCAGTTGGGACTAGCTTTACGTTACGCTTCTTCAATGCGTAATCAATGACCCACTCGTTTTCCTCCGGCAGAACCGAGCATGTGGAATAGACAATGTACCCACCAGTGGCTGACTTGGCATCTACACAATCGATTGCCGTTAACAGTAGTTTCCTTTGCAAATTATAGCACCTCTGAACATCAATCTCTGATTTGGATGTCTTCACGCTTGGATCCTTCGCTACGACGCCTGTACCTGTGCATGGAGCATCAAGTAGAATACGATCGAAACCAGTAATGATTTTACGGAACTTGCAACCATCTTCACAGCTGACGACTGCGTTGATCACTCCTAGGCGATGGAAGTTCGCAACGACTGCCTTGATGCGATCACGATTCGCATCGTTAGCGAAGAGCACTCCAGTATTCTTCATAATTGCCGCAATGTGGGATCCCTTGCCTCCCGGTGCCGAACACATGTCTAGAATTCGTTCATTCTCTTGAGGAGCTAGAGCCATCACCGGCAACATACTGGATGCACCTTGAATCATATAATGGCCGGCTAGATACTCGGGCGTAGCTCCCAGTGGGACTTGTGAGTTGTAAATCACTAAACCTACTTTTGTCCACTTTCCAAGAGGATCAAGATTCACGCCACGGTTGATCAAAGCGGCAGCCAGGTCGCGACGACGTGTCTTAAGGGAGTTGGTGCGAATTGTAAGCGGACGAGCAACCTACGGAAGAAAATTATCGACAATTTAGAAAGATCTTATCAAAAACACGGGAAAAAAACTACTTCAAATCATTTAACCCCTTTGTACTCACCTCAGACGTCTCGAGATATTCCATGAGTTCATTTAGCGGGAACATGTCCATGAGTTTGCTCATCAAGAACTCATTGTAGCTGTAGTACAGGCATAGATCTTGTTTTAAAAGTTCCAAGTACTCTGGACGACTTCTGCCTTCTTGGCGGTATTTCTTAAAATCAGACAAAACCAAACTGATATCCTTGATGCGTTGTTGCACTTCTTGTAGGGTAATTTCCTTGGCTTCATCATCTTCCTCTGGGAAGCGGAAGACCTCTTGATTGTCGACCGACATCTGCATTTCAGCTTGTGCTTCTTTTGCCTCCTTCTCCGCCTTCTTCTTTAGTTTCTTATTGGCTTTTTCTATGGGCAGCTTGTCCTCATCATCATCGTCATCATCCTCTTCCTCGTCGTCGTCGTCATCTTCATCTTCATCTCCCGAGACATCAAAATCATCATCAGAGTCCGCTTCATCGCCAGACAAGTCGTCTAATTTGCCAACTTTTAGTTTGGCCATTGATTCGTCTTCAGATTCTTCTTCTTCTTCCTCCTCCTGTTCCTCTACATCGTCCTCATTATCTTCCCCGTCGGATTCCTCACCACTCTCGGCTTCCACTTCATCCTCATCCTCATCATCATCATCTTCCTCCTCCTCGCTCTCACCATCACTTCCTGCGACAGGTTGTGTCGGCGCTACGATCTTCTTTTGTTTCGGTGTCAACCAGGACTTATTCTCATCGCTGAAACCTTTCACTGGTGCAGCTGACACAATCTCCTCTTCATCGCTACTGCCTTCCATTACTTGATCCACTGAGGAGTTATCCTCCTCCTCACTGTCGCTGTCGTATTTTTGCTGCTTCTTCGGTTGTAACTTCGGCTTTGCCTGCTGTTTCTTTTGTTTCTCCTCTTTTTTAGTCACTCGCTTGGCCAGGCGCTGCTTTTGACGATGTGAGAGCTTTTTCTCCGGATCGTCCATTGGAGCTAAATGCAACAAATTTAATAAATTCTGTGAGTCGACTTTGCAACTAAATACACTTACCAAATGTCGCCTTGGGGAATGTTGGTGGTTTTTGCTTCCTAGCTTTACGGCCTGGGCCCTTTTTAGGCTTTTCTGAATACTCTGCTTTTCTGCCCATCTTCCTGAATTGCTGAAGTAATCTGTTTTGTATAAAATAGCACAAGACTAAATAATTTCAGCGTGCCGCACTACGAATTGTGTAGATTCGAGTAGCAAACACGTGGGGAATGGGTTGACGTTTCAAAATTTGACAGCTTTTTAGAAGGCCGGCAAAAGTGATACCAAGTCGATGTTGTCGACAACTTTATTCAGTTTGTATATTTTCTGTTTTAAAAGTGTTGAGATGTTAAAAATAATTAATTTCTTGTTCGCACAGTCAAATTATTGTCAAATATTTCGTACGTAATGGAAAAATGCTAGCCGTAAAGATCTAACACCACATTTGTCCACCAAATCCCGTGGCTCAGTGGTTAGTGCGTTGGACGACTGTGCACGGGGTTCCAAGTTCAAATCCAGAAAAGCTTCTGTCAAATATCCAAGAGTATAACTTTCATAAGTTATGAGAAGCTAGACCTTGGCCATCTGTGGGCTGCCTACGGCATAATATTTATGTATTTTTCTGTCCTCCAAAAATTTGTGAAGACCTATTTAGTTTAGTCGCCATACATATTAAGCAGCCTAACCTGTGCATGACGAATAAAGATTGCAATAGGAGTGAAAATGGGTCTATTTTAAACTATTCTGCAGCGTAGTGTACTATATAAGACTCAATGCTCTTCATAAGCATCTTTACAAGCTACAACCTACTGGCATGTTATTTAGGGAGGCTGAGACTTAGCTCAACGGACCTTTGCAGGTCGATTCAGTGGAAAATACAACACATTCGTTCTATGAATACCTAAGCAAAGCCAAACAAATTCTCCTCAAGGTTTTGGTTCAGAAATTCCAAATTAAACACAGAATGAAATTCTTTGTTAATACAAGGTGGTTAAGAATCCTCACACAACTATGAATTTCTGTATGAAAGTACATTCGACTCAACATTTCTACAAGACGCACAAGCAAACTGCACAGTCAATTTTGATTTGAACAAACCCGATTGCCACAACCTTTTCATTTCATTTACCTTGCAATTTGTATTTTACTAAATTGCTGCCTCCTTTCTACATTCTTGAGTAAGCACCTTCAAGAACCACTTCAGTGCCATCTGTAATTGAATAGATGCATTACACCTCCGCCATGCTGTAATTCTGAACATTAGAACCCGACTTCCTTCCTGCAGCAACTTTTTATAATCTTCCATTTCCATTTTACAATTGGTGCGGTGTGGTTGTCTTATCAAAATGTACATTCTTCAATTAAAATTCTCATTAATACTGAAAAGTGGCTGACAACTTTTAAAATGTAAGTTAATCTATAAAAATTTTTCAATTTGTTGTCGTTTTTGTTGCAAAATTCCATTCAAATAGCAGGATTTATATATCCGCGATATGGATTCGAAGAATCGCGGGACAAACGTTCTGCTAAAATATGCGCAGGAACTATCACCGATTTTATACATTTTCTTAATAAATATCGGCCTAGAGACCCTAGCGACATAAGAGTTCACACCAATTAATGCATGATATCCAGCAGAGTATATATAACTACGGACTTAACCTCAATGTTAGCCGTAGAACAAACGTTCTGCTATAACAAAAAGCATGGACCATACCTCACTGCTTTGATTTATTTCTTACTAACAAAGTAGTCTGGAATTTTGCAATATTTTTGATCATATAAAACCTAAAAGTTATCCCTAACTTTTTCGATTTCTAATGAATTTCATTTGTTCTTCTAGTTGACGCAAGATTGTCTATGTGGAACTCCAATATGCTGGAATTGGCGCGCTAGGAGCCTATGCGAAACGGTAAGATCCATTCTTTGTGTTGAGGAAAGATGTGGGTTCTTCTCTGTCTTGGGTACAACGCTCAGTATTGAAGGTTCCGCAAGTTCGAGCATAGAGTCGCTGGTTTAAAGAATAAAAATGAAACCACTTTTGTCAGTGCTTTTACTTGCTCGAAGAGTAAATTATTCCCGCCCAAGCATAACCCAAATTTGTCTATACATGATTTGCGGTGCAGATTCTTTTCGTGGGAATTACATTTCTATATCTATTCCTCTATTTTTCTTACCTAGAACATTGTTTCGAAAGGAATCGCTCATTTATTCGTTTTGCTTTATTCTTTCAGCTATGTGTGCGTGCAGAATGCATTGAGCTCAAGCAAATGAAAACCAAAGAAGGTGCATCAAACAAATGGAAGCGGAAATAAGGTAATTACTCTTTCTTTGAACAGCATTTAGTACTGAGAGCTTTGACAGTGATGAAACCTATTATTTTCTGACACCTCGTATGAATCATAGTGATTTTACTTGTTTAAATAGCTGAAGCATTTCAAACCTAGCCAATTGCTTGCCGCCTCTGTAGAACTTATTCTAAAACATGAACTTTCTTTCTTTGCAGATTTCCGTTTCATCATCCATGAGCTGTTTGCAATCAGGAGCAGAAGTCTTCAAATGGGAAATGTTTCATTACAAATTCAATAAAACTTAATTAAAGAAAAAGTTCATTAGTTGTTTTCTTCTTTCTCGGAAATAGAATCGTCTTTGGGTCTAAGTGGGTGGATTCCTCTGGGTCATGATTAAGGGCTAAGAATGTTTCCTACTTTAGGAATAACGACGCTCCCGTTGAAATAAAAATAAGGCTATTGTGTGGAATATATGGTGGCGAACGAATGTCCCTTTCGGAATCAATTAAAAAGATTTCAGAGTAAAATTAATTCCAGTTCATTACGGGCTCTCAGCGCCGTCATTTCCGTAAGTTTTTCCTATCAAACGTGTGTTAATTCGATTGGGGCATCTGGAGAAGCTGATAGGCACAATCAAACACGTAAACAAAGGACGGATCTACGCGCTGTGAAACCGAGGGTCTAGTACTACTAATGATATTAAAACAAGCCGATGAGCTACGACTGACTAGTGAATCTCAAGGGAAAAAGGCTTTTGATGAAGCTTACTTATCTAGAAAGCGCTTCAGTTCGGAGTGAGCCTGAGTCTCAAACAACAGCCCTCCAGCTCTTTCTTTAGACAATTGCCTCCAGTTGCGGATACCAAGTGTTTCGATTTAAATTTGATGCTCTATTGATCCTTCGAAGTTGGTACAATAGAAATTCCCACGATCATCTGACAAAGAGACATGACAGTTCCTGCTGTGGCGTAAAGTTCTCAGCCGAGAAAACAAAAAAGTCCTTATTCCTTTCTATCGCGTTCGACCAATTGATATTTATTTAAAAATCGGCAGCTCTGTGCAAACACTTTATTGAACACAATTTACCCTTATCGCCTACTATACAGTATTGTCTTAAATTAGAAATCATTTTTAACCAAATTCGCTTTCTCTCGCAGTGCCAGCTCTTTCTCCTGGTTCGCAATCATCCGATCGCCTTTCGACTTCTTGCCAATACCCAGTTTGGGTAAGCCTCGATTCAGCCCTTCCAGCAGAACACAAGCCTTACAAGGTTGCTGCGAAGATACGAAACCACAACGTGAGCATGTCCCCCGGACTGGTTTCTTAACTGTATCCTTGAAATTTAACTGCTCGCCTGAGTAAATGATGTCCATTATTACCGAGGGACGGATTTTTTCCAGATCCTTGAGGAATGCCCTCGCATGTCCTCTGTATGCATTCGGAGCGAACACGCATTCTGTGGAGAAGTACACTAGTTTTTTATAGTGAGCGTACATAACGATTTCCTTCTCATAAGCATACTTTAGAGGCTTCACTCTGGGTATTGTGTCCTCTCCGCCGCCCGTTTTAATGTCTGTACATCTGCGCAAGCGAGCGGTGTCTCCGCGTAGGATGTTCATTAGAACTGTCTCGGCAATATCATCAGCATTGTGTCCCGTGGCAATACAATCTACTTCAAGAAGCTTTGCACCTCTGTCCAATGCTTGACGCCGGAACACTCCACAAAATGTGCAATTATTTGAGCGCCCAATTTGTGCTACAATCCGATCCATAGTCCATCCGTAGAGCTCTTCATATGAGAGGATTTTCAATGGCATTCCATAGTCATCTCGATTTTGTTTCACTGTTTCCAGGCTATCATCTCGGTAGCCAGTGATACCTTCGTCAATGGACAGAAGAACCA
This sequence comes from Chalcosyrphus nemorum, assembly GCA_949716465.1. Classification (NCBI taxonomy): domain Eukaryota; kingdom Metazoa; phylum Arthropoda; class Insecta; order Diptera; family Syrphidae; genus Chalcosyrphus; species Chalcosyrphus nemorum. Next base: position 77,711,717 of record OX454332.1, on the reverse strand, counting down.
GTTTCAAACCGTAATCATGCTTGTCATTGAGTAGTTTTAGAACGTGTGCGAGGACTGTGGAGTCCTTGCCGCCACTGGCTGCGACTGCTACCTTCTCGCCGCGCTTAAAGAGCTTATTCTCTTGGATAGTGTTGTGTATTTCAGCCTCGAAAGCGGCGAAGAAGCAATCCTTGCAGAGAGCGTCTCCAGTTTTCGGACGCTACAATAAGATGGAAATGGATTTAAATATATAGTTTCGAGAGATGTTGTTATTTACCTTTAACGAGGCTTTGTTTCCACAATTGGATTTGCAATTTACGGGCATTATTAGGAAATATTTGTGAAACTATTCATCACAACACATGGAATGGGATTGTTTACCATGAAATGACGTTTCTCATGTTCACGTATGAAGCATTCAGAGAATTTGTGACAAATGGGTGAGTTCAGTCGAAATGCATTCGATTGGGCCAACACGGTCAATATTTCATGCAGTAGGTAGTTGAATAATCGAATATTTTTGAGTTTCAACATTATAGTGGATTCAAGATGAAAGGCACAGGGTTTTGGAGAAGTTTTCTTCTCATTTTGTGGCACTAAACACTGATTCACGGCACGGCACCCACCTTCTGCTTTTAAGAAAACGTTAGATTCTCAAATGAAAGCGTTCTCTTACAACTCGAAACACTTTTTCGTTTATTTAATTGAAAAACAGAAATATAAAAACATATGTAAAAACTATATACATAACTCCTACCACAAAAGTCGAATAATCAACCTTCAGATGCCCTCCAATAGTTGGAGAAAGATTCGCCAATTTCAGTTGAATTTTAAATGATTTGATTGCATATACAAGATGTGGTCTTTTCCAATTGTATTCAGACAACGACTCAAGTGCATCTAGCAGTTTTGCTTGCTATAATTTACAGAAAATGGATTTTGTTCTTATCAAACTATCAATTAAAGCCTTACCTTTATACAGAAGTCGGACGCAACTACACTCATATGAATGAATGTAAACATATATGGGCCAAGACAAAGAGCCGATTCTAAAAAACAAAGCTATTAAGCTCAGATCAAATAACAATAGACTGCTTACCAAGCGTATAAGGAAATCGTCTTGTAACCAATCTTGTACCCAAAAAGTACATTGAAGACGTCATTGCACATAGATTTATAAACAAATAAGAAACCAAGAAGAATTCATATCGTTTCTCCACGAAACCATACAGACGCCAAATTTTATTAAAGTTTGCCTTCATTTGATATAATCTTCCAACAACTATGAAACACTCGTACTCATGAACCTTTTTTAGGCCATTAAGATGTTCAATTTCCTCAGCCATCAGTGAGAATCGATCAGACATGTATCGCATGTAATAGATAAACACAAGGATGCACCACCGATTAATAACACCAGAGTAATGGCGGGAGAGAAGGCCTAGAGCCCAATTCTCTTGAGTACGATAGGTAGCAAGAACAACGGCTACTTCGATTCCCAATGGTACAGTTGACATAAGTATAAACTCTCGGCTAAATGTATGCTTTAGCGAAATAGAACCTTGCCCTGACTTTTGATTTAACTCATTTATTTCCCTCCAGATGGCGAAATCAGTTTTCCTTTTCATCAAAGACTCAAAAATTAGAAGGGCGTGAGTCAAAAGTGGACCAACAAGTTCAACCGAATTGAACACTATGAGCACAGGTTTACCAACAAACACGTAGATCTCTCCCCGCAGGGTATATTGAACGATAATTTCCATAGACAGAAGAATTAGGTTGACTGTAACTACAATAAAGAGCTTGCAATTTGAAATTTTAAAAGATGGTATCGACAAAAATAAATTAAACAATCTAAAGTGAATAGAGTCCGGTAAAATGGCTTCCATCGTGAATTGTTGGTGACTAAAAGGAAATTTGAGGTATGTACCGGTTTTGTGTGTAAGATAAGATAGAAATCTTAATGAAATAAGTGGAAGTGATTAATTATACCTTGGAGTGATTAATTAATGTCTACATCTTGATATCGATTGGGTGGATGAAGTTGAAGAATAGGTTTGACTTCGGAGATTTTTATTATTTGAGGAATAATGACTAATAAGGACTAGGACATTCGTCCGAACGATAAATGGTAAATGTTAATTGGTTATTTGCCCCACTCTATCACTACTGAATCAGATACTCAAATTTAGAGGAATCCCTGCTCAAGAGGACTATTCCTTTTCTAAAAAAAAAGTTGTTCTATCAGCGATCTTAAGAGCGCGCATATTTGGAAAAGAGATAAGAGGAATAGAGGAGGCACCAGTGCACGTTTGCTTATAACGTTTGAAGGCTGTAATGATGAGGAGGATCTTCTAGCGAAGATGAAGCCACCGATCGTGCAAACAGACGCTGGATACATGCGTAACGGCTAGAGCTCTATGGCCGGCCTTTAGCAAGAAGAGATCATCAACTCTGGTTAAACTCTGTCGTCATAACGCACGGGTCTTTTCTGGCATAATTACCGGCCATTGTGTCATTGGCCTTCACGCAGAGAGATTCGGTGTGCTGCATTATGACTATTGTAGAAGCTGCAGAGACGAAGAAGAAATCGAATCTATTCGTCACCTGCTGTGGGACTGCCCTGCCCTATCTGTTAGAAGAAAGAGAACTCTTGCCAGTCATTTCTTCTCGGAGCTGGAGGACTTAAGCAATGTTGAGCTGGTGGACCTTTCGAGATTTATATTACTATCTGGGTGGTTCTAACAACGGACCTTCTTACAGCGTTCCCAGGGTTAAATAATTGGGCACAATGGACCTGAATTGTGGGTCTAAGTGAACAGTGACCTTCTGGTCACAAGGCACCTATCTACCTAACCTATCTTCTGGCCTTACGAATAAGAGTGCCGGTTATCGCGTTGCGAAGAATGGCGATATTCGCCTTGTTGAGTTCCACCTTAAGTTCGCCTCTCTTATGGCTAACTTCTTTGTTTTAAGCCTAACAAAGCAGGGCAGGGTGTCTGCAGAGAAATATGGAAATATGGAAAGACACGAGACATTTCTTCGAATTTCTCAGACAACAAAAATTACGAAAAAGTAAACGAACAGGTTGCACAAGAAAATGTTGAAAATACAATGATATGACAGTTTAAACAAACAAAGATTCTTTCTACTAAAATTCGTAGCATGGGGAAAATTTCTTGTTCGATAGCGTTCTCTCCGGTGAAAAACTACGATAAATCTCCGTACGCGAGCAGCCATTCCATCTTTGTTTTGGGATGGTACGCAAATGGACTTTTTGATTGGTAAAATAGCTTATCCGGCTGATTGCACCATATCGACTAAAGAGCCTAACAGAATGTGCATCTGCGTCTGAGTCTGAGTCGGAATCTGTCAAAATATTAAATGTGTGGAAAGCCGTAAGCTGCAACACAATGTGCGTCTGAATCTGAATCGTGCATCGCGAAGTTGAGTTCTCTTCAACTTCAAAGCAGCGCCACAAGTTTGACGGCTATGAATTTGTACGAAGCAATTCTTCTTTGCCACAATTGACATAGATGAATTTGAATTTTTCATTATATCTGAGAAGTGAAATAGGAGATGCAAATTTGATAATCTGTTTCATTCTGTTTGCTATAGCCGCAAGCCGCGAGTTTTGATAGCTCTGCAAGACTAAGATGCACATTCTGTTCAGCGCTTAAAGCTGAATGCGGTTCGAATGGGTGAAGTAAAACACATATGATACGTGTGAAAACAGCTGAACTAAACTATAGTAGAATATAAAGGCAATTTATTTTAGTATAATATATATTTATTCATTTGTATTCAAGGAAAATTAAAACAACAAAAGACTACAAGATTACAAACAATAGTTACCGTCGTTACACTTTCAAACATTTCATATAAAATACAAAATTCAATTCAATTCGTGATATCATATCTAAGTCCAATTTGTCACTCTTAAAACGCAGACATTTTAGGTTTCAATATTATAATCAAAAACCAATTATCCATTATATAAACTAGAAGAATTTATTATTTATTTTTTTTAGAATATACTCGTAATTATTTATAAAAGTTGTATTATGTTCATACGCATACTACAGATTGAAGAAGAACCTTGTTTACAAAGCTCATGTAAGATAAAAAACTCATATTAAAAACCAACCCACATTATGATAAGCTTAAATGGGTTTGTAGAGAAGAGTCGTAACATATTTCTTTCGGTAGCGATGTGTAGCACTAAGCACCATAACACCATCCTTAATAGAGAGAGCATATAAATGATTCAACATCACATGATTTGGCTCAGGAAGCAAAGTTGGTTCGCACTAAATAGAAACAAATATTAACATCTAGAAAATTCAATACTAGTGTTAGTCAAACTTACAGATACTGGAGTATCCTTGTTGAGAATAACTTGGAGTAAATGTGGCGGCAAAACTGGTGGTCCGGATACCTTTTCCCATGGTTTGGCTTGTGGAACCTCTTGAGAGTATTCCTTTTCGGCATAATTTATAACATTTTCGCTGTCCTTGGCTAGAGCATCGAAGACCTCGAAATCAGACTGACGAACCGAGACTAAATTGTTTTTGACTCCACTTGGATCATCGATGCTTTTCTGGTGGTATATATTTTCAAATTGTTTTAATGTTTGTTTAAAGGATTTAGTTAGAAGACTTGAAGGTGGGTAAAATTGAGAAGATGAAGAGAAACTTGGGTAAGAAAAGAGGGATATGGTTTAGTAATCAAATAAAAAAAAAACAAAACGTTTGCAGCGAAGTCTCAAAGTAAAGCTGAATGGATTGAAGGTTTGTTAAACGTAATTTAATAGTGTTCCTGAATCCTGATATGCATCATCATTTATGACAGTGTTAACCCCATTCTAAGACCACTACTGCGTTTATCGTGTAAAGGATAACATACTAAATAACGTTGAATACTAAGCCGGGGAGAGAAATAAATAGAAAAGCACTGTAATCGATCTATGAGCTATGGAACAAGACATCTGAATGCTTAAACCGTGCCAAGGCTTGAGCTGCCACTAACGAGATTACTTGTTGCCCTCGTTTGACATTTAGAGGCCGCCGACAATCCCAAAGCCTGGATGCAAATAGTCCTCCTACGTCTCTGATATTGGACTTCTCAGAAGCATTCGACACAGTGAACTCTCTGTCAGAAGCTGTTGCATAGATTTTGACTTTTCCATCAGTCAATCAATCTTTTTAGATATGATTAGTTCTTCCACTCAGTTAATTAACGATGAGGTCATTCAGTAGTGGACCCAAGCACAATTTGTTGCTTCTCCCTTCAAAGAAAACCCCTTGTATCTACAAAAATCAATTCCATATACCTATATACTCTTCCATCATATTTGTTAAGACAGTCATCAATTGAATACCTCATAAGGCTATAAATCTGGGAATACACTTTAATAACACACAGATGCTATCTTAGTGTGAGACAATTCCTGTTGTTAGTCTATTTTGCGTCTGCTGATGAACGCATTGCATGTCCAAAACCATGTGCATTGCAATTGCATGGACTCGAAAGTAATTTGAAAACACCCGATTGATAAAATCAAGAAAATGCGGCAGAAAAGTGCCAAAAGATAATTTGGTAAATGGACTTCTCGCAATATAATTGTTCCAATGCGACATGACGATAAAATTTTAAGAATTTATCGACCAACGGGCAAGGAAATCAAGTGTTTACACAACAAAATCTCGGAGCAGCGCATGACGAAATTACATACATGGTGTACGTGACTGTAACATCGTATTTTAAAGGAATTCGAAAGATTTATTTCACAAACCCAGAGAGTGGATGAAAAGTTAAATAATTAACGCAAAAAACAAGATTAGACCAGAAGTATTTATATCCAATTCGTGCAATAAGACCATCAACACCAAAAAGCAATAAAGCATTTCATGTAGCAAAGAGCACTGACTTTATTGATTTTCCCCAGAAAAACAACCACCTACTCAAAGAAGAGGGAAGACCCAATTTTCACTCTTGAAACTCACCAATTTGGGATCGTGTTTCCATTCGCCATCCACACAAAACTTATACTGATGATCGCCTTCAGGCAAATCAATTATTGTCACAAAATTACCATGACTCCTGACCATGGGTAATGTCTTCCAATTGGAGAAAGTCCCACTGATGAGTACCTGCTTACCGCCACCATCCCAACGTAGTACTGTTGGCAGTGCGGGCTTCTTCAGGTCGTTTGGATCATCGCCCTCTCCACCACCAACACCACCGGCACTAGACATTCCCGTCGAAGTAGTTCCCTCTGATACTGTGCTCGAACGTTGCCTTGGCGCTGGCGTTACAAACTCTGAATCGTCGTGACTCAACGATGACGGCACGGGTTTCGTATAATACGGCTGCTCTTCGTCGTCCTGTGACGATCCTTGGAGTACTAGGCGCGTGTCCGGTTTCTTGTCAAAAACAAACGCCTGCCCTCCGACGCCGCCGCCAATTGCGTGAGGGTTGACACTACCACCACCACTGACCCCACCGCCCGCTACTCCACCACCACCACCACCACCACCACCACCCCCAAGGACACCGGAGTTGTCACGAAACGGCGAATTAGGAGTTGCGATGTCACTCGACTTGTGGCGCTCCCGTGAAACACTAGCGCTGCCAGCGTTACCCATTGTTTTGGCTTGATTTACTTTCGATTATTTTGTACAAAAATATAAATAAAAATACAAAAGCTACTGCGTAACAAAGGTGAAGCGGAAGACGACGACGTAAGTGTGTCTGTGTACAGCCGGGGGGGAAGTTCTTACGGAAGAGCGGTTAAGTTTTGAGAAGGCAAAGAAAGGAACAACTAAATAAAATAAAATAAAAATAAATAAAATTATAGTCGCGACGGAAGGAGAAAGAATTTTTTGGGTTTTCTAAGTCGTTTTTTATCACCTATTCGTAGTGCTTTTGGTATTTTTCTCAGTACGCACGAAAAAACAAAGATCAAAGTTGTCATAGAAAACGTCAAAATCATATGATTCAGTACAAAGGGGCAAAGCAGTCGCGATGTTATGGTGGGACCACATCGTGTGCAGTGATTATTATGCGTTTGACAACGAGTTTATTGCAGGAACTAATTGCATGCTTTCGTATTTATAAGAAGGTCTCTAAGACCTATTTTTTTATAGATTTAAATATATGATGTTTCAAGATTTCTCCTTCTGAATTTTAGTAATTAGAAAAGAATGAGTTGACATTTAACCCAGGAAAGTTGTATCAAAATAAAATTTAAGAGATTTCCGTTGGTATCAGCTTTTGAAAATTTCCATAGTTGTGCTTCACTATAACGTTTGTATGTTTTTAGATTAATCTTTAAATGTCAATTGCTAAACTGTAGCTGAAGCTTGAAGAACTAAAGTCTCTATTTTTTAAATATTTGTAGCCAGTAATTGTTAGTAAAGAAAACTTTCACTCCCAAAACATCTCTTGATTTCTTTCCCAGTTGAAGGACTGCCGACTAAGAATGTTATTACCTACTAACAATCGGCGCCGAATGCAAAGATTGTTATTTTTAGTTGTCACCTCGAAAGTGTTCGAATCCATAGAGTTCGTAAGGCCAATTGTCATATATGTATAATAGAATGCTTGTGATCGGTTGGAAAATAAATTTGAGTCAAGTATACAATTTAGTGGAATTATTTTTGTCCATTTTCTGCCAGAAGTTTAGGAAAAGGAAAAATTATTTTCATATTGAATTTGCCAAGAAATTTCAATGTTGCTTGGAATTTTAGATCTTCAACAAATTTTGTTCTATAACATACTCAAAAAATAATATTATTGCTAATAACATTTAGAATTTATAACCAAAATGTCTTATTAACCATTTATTGACTTAAGCTTTGCTGGAAATCGTCCAAATGAGTAACTAACAAGTTACTAGCTAGGTTAAAGAAAACAACACGGCTTATGGTAGTATATAATTTTTCTTTAACCAACATTTGATCCTGGCAGTATTTCTATTTTCATAACTACTTCCAACTTCACTTGAAACAATCACCAGCAACTTGACAGTTTTACAAATTCGAAAATTCCCATCTGTCTAGGCCTCTTTTATTTGTACTAAATCTCGCCTGTCAACTTTGGTCATCTCCCCAAAAATAGGTAAATTTTTTTAATATAATCTGTTGTTTTTTGTCGCCCAAAAATTCATACAAATATTGGTCCACAGAAAAATCTAAAAAAAAAAAAAAAAAATCACAATGGCTGCCGCACAGGTTGAAAAAGTAAAGGAGAACATCGACAAATCGCTGCACGATAGCACAAAACCCTGGACAAAATTCTTTGATATTTTGGAAAAAAAGTTATGTGTGAACCGACTATATATATTCTGTGGTGAGTAATCTCGGAGCTCTACGCGCTGGTCACAGGTCCAATTAGAGAAAATCTATAAATATGTCGTGTCTATGTCATATTTCTCATTTGTTTTGTTGTTGCCGCCCTTTCTAACCTCATTTTTATGGATTTTTTTTTTTTCATTTTTATCAAAAAATTTTCAAACAAAATGAATTTTGATAAAAGAAAATAATGCATAGATAAAGGGGACCTTATCGCAAGGCTTTTTATCAACCTTTCCACTGGAGACATGCGAGTTTTACCTTGGCTTTTGTGATATACTACCTTGAGGTCAAACCTTAAATTACATGACACGTAGTCTTAATTATATTGCTTGTTTTGCTTTATTTTTTTGTTTTAAAAAAGTATACCACGTGGAAGTTGTTATATATTTTTTTATATCGTTTGAAATCAGTTGGTTATGGCGCCGCCAGTAGGTGTTCCCCAACCGATACGACTTAATCGGAGGTGCAATCAAGAGACGAACGCTGAATTGGTAGTCAAAATATTTAAAGGTAATTCTTGTCTAGAAAAAAGCGAACGAGAAAAGAAAATAATTAATACAATATCAAGGCTGCACTCTGTATTACACTATTAGCACGCATGTTAAGCTTCTCTGTCGGGCAATTAAGTTTTTTGTCTTCTCAGCTGTCTCAGGGGCTTTGGGGGTATTCATTGTTATTTATTTGTATTTGTTGAGCGTATTTGTATCATATTCGTAGACGGTGACACGAATGCTGCTTTTGTGAATCACCGCTGTCGGCCGTAGTGATGTTTTAAATGACACGACACAAGAGATTGTTGAAAAACCTAAGCTTCACGTAATAAAATGTGTTGCCATGCCTTTTCATTGTGTGGTCATCTGAAACCAGTTCCCTCCTCATTATAAACAATTAAGAGAAGTAGATATTCGCTCACTAATTATTGTCTGACCAGTGGGAGCAACAGTTAAATATGTTGTATATTTAAAGTCCAGTTAAGACGTGTGGCTCTTTTGAAACAGAGCGGCCACGTAATGGATCCTTTAAAGCTGTGTAAGTTATTAAACTCTTGTGAAATGTGTATTGTGTAATCAATTTTTCTTACGCGCCTAGGGGACATTACACCGAACCGTCATATACCCTTAGATGGTTTCGATGGAAGCCCCAGAAATCCCAAACTTGGCAGACGTGCGTCTATCTGTGATTTGTCATTTGATAAAGGCGGCGCTTTGTTTCAGTAGTTAGAAAGTCCCGGACGTACAATTGCAGTTTAGGGGCATTCGGTCACAGATTGATGCTTTAATCTGCTGAAACATTAAGATTATAAGGTCATTTGATTTTGGCGAGGAAGCGTGAGTCTTTTTAAAGAACAAGACGCAATTAATCCATAGTTCTTATCACTTTAATACAAAATGAAAATGTATTTATAATAAGAGAGCAATACACTATGTAATCTTTGCATAGCGTTTGTTTTTTTTTTATAGACCAGTAAACTCTGGGTCACGTCAATGACCCAGAAATGTGTTTCTAAAATTGTATATTGTCATTTTTACAGACGAGTACCAATGAGGGATCGGGGTTAGGTATCTAAAACTCCTGGTCTAAATATGGCTAACTGCAGACGAGCTAATCTGGAGGGACATAGGGCACCCAGATCCTTATGGCTAGGGATTAACAATAAAAGATCATGGTAATTTATTAAGCTAGGGAGATCACAAATGAGAACCATGATTGGGATCGTCTGTTGAGAATGGGAAAATAGGATATTTGTAGATATATAAGGATCTACACGCCTCGGAGGACATTACGCATATACTGTGGACTTCTTAAAGTAGTTCTTCATATCCAGGCAGGTATTTCTTTAGTAATCTAGAAGAGGTAGGTTCATGGAACCAACTGAAGGGCCTACTCAAAGACTGTAGGGCAATCAAGGGCTTGCATTACATGATTTAGGTTTCTTTGTGGCTTTTTAGGCTCACTATAAGGATCGCGATGGGCTCATTATGGTGCATAGTGATCTTATGGTAACCTCATCTTCTTCTTAAGGTTCCTCTCCGCTTCGGAGGTTGGAAATCATCGTTTTAATTTTTCGTTTTGTTCGTTGATAACCTCATAACCTGACCTAACCTAACTTTGTGCAGCGTACCCGGACATTATTACATACACCGAAGTCAAAATATCACAAAATAAGGACTCATATGTATATTCGTTGCTCTCTAAATTTTACAGTTGCCGCAAGAAAAGAGCTTACATCCAAGAAATAATTTTATTTGGCGAACTCTGTCGACAATCAAGTTCAATTGTTGGCAATTCTCGCAGAGTTTTTTCGTATTTGCTGTAATCAGTTTAAATTTAGCTACTTACTGCATTTAATTTACAGATAAATAATTACTTATCGACACACAAGCAATAGAAATTGTTTTGTTTGCTACGTTACACTTGGGTGTACCTTAACTGATGCGCACAACGCCAAAGGCACTTCTACACTCTAATTCATCCATCTAATCGGAAATAATCTACAACAATTTACCGATCTAAATAAATATAAGAAAGCAATAGATATGAAATTTATTTAAGAGGACATAAATTAATGCCCTTTCTTAAAATAAACCAATGCACACGCTGCTCTCTGTCTCTCTTTTTGTATTTTTATATTTTATGCACATTCATTGTGTCGCTCAGTAATTATATGAAATGTATGAAATGCATATTTGTGTAGTCTTTGACAACAGCTAGAGAACATTTATAGAAATGGCATAGGCTCGCAGCAAATTTCATCGTCTTCGACTGATGGCCCTTTCAGCGGTGTTGAATAGGCAAAGGAGTAGTGACTATTTGTGTTATAATACATTGAAAATATGTTTGAAAAATTAACGGCTAAACTAATTGAATTGTTGACCGGTGAAAATGGTTGGCTTTATCAAATTGGTGAGGAATTTGCTGATTATATTTATATTGACACGTTTTGCTTTTATTTTAATTGTTTCTTCTTGTTTTTTTTTTAACTATTTCCAGGTGTTGTCGGAGTTTGTGCCATCTATCTGATCTTTGGCTATGGTGCGCAATTGTTGTGCAATATTATTGGGGTTGCTTATCCGGCTTACGTCTCCATTCATGCAATTGAATCAAGTACAAAATTAGATGATACCAAATGGTTAACCTATTGGGTAACTTATGGCATTTTGTCAATAATTGAGTATTTCTCCGTGATTTTGACTAAAGTTATTCCACTATATTGGTTGTTGAAGGTAAGATATTCAGATTTTTATTACTTTTGTTCCACATTTTATATTTTTTAAACTGTTTGTCCGATGTTGTCACATGCTATGTGCATGCTGAACGTCTGTTAATTGAATATTCCAAAAAAGAATGTACATACATAAGTATCCTAGAATTTTACGGGTTGTCTTAATCACAAATTTCGTCACACTACATGGCAAGTATATGGCAATAGAATTCATGTGCGACAACAATCGCGCAACCTTTTTGCTCGTGTGATGATTGCAGATAAACGCGGAGCGTGTCTTTAAGCCTACAGGAGCAAACAAGTGCAACAACACCAGTAATAGATTTAACTCAGTAATGGCGTGAGTGGAAGGTCTAATTGCAGACAAATGGCTATGGTGCGATCCCCAAAATTAAAGGAAACTGTAGTGCAGATGAAATTGCCAAACTTGGCACAGCTCTCTCAAGCGAGCCTGATAAGATAGGAGTTGATAAGCCACTTGCTACCTGTAAACTTATGCTCAAACTAGATGCTGGCTGAGTTCCAAAACGTCAAAAAAAAATGCACATCTTGAACGCATCACTGCCTTTGTGATGCGTTGCTACGAATTTTCATTTTGCGATGCATCACGATGCTATAAAATCTTTGCCGTTTTGGAACGGCTTGTGCAAACAATAAAAATGTCTAAGAATTAGCGGCGGTGAAATTTTCAAACGTTTCAATGAATAATTTTGGCTCATATAATGGCAGTATATTTAAGAATGTTTTCGGCATAAAACAGAAACAATTGCTGTCAAATTATATCGCATCACAATAACTCATGATGCGTTGGTTGCTTTTGTTTGCGCAGCGGTTTCTTTCGTGCGATACATCGCATCACTGCTAATATATTGACGATTTGGAACGTTTGACGTTGCGGGGCGGGGTTACTACGATTTGGAACTCAGCCGCTATTACGAAAGCCAACGTTCTCTTGGAAAATAGTTATTTCTTCAGAATCTCCAGATACCTTCGGCCTAACGAACTGATTATTCTGAGTCATACTGAGCTGAACATCATCATTGCTTTGATTGGTCTGCACGCTAGACGTCTGTGCCTTAGGCATGTTTAAGAAGATATTATCCTCTTCTCTGGAACTGCCCTGCCTTACCTATGGGTTTACCTATCAGGCATCTATTTCGCTTTGTCAAGAGCTCCGGATGGTTCTATTTATGAATTAGTTTCATCTGCACTACAGTTCTCATGAATATCTCTTTGGCCGGGCCTGAGATGAGCGGCAATCTGAGTTTAGCATGTTGTAATGTCTCTATCTGCTTCCTTGTAGCAGTAAATAAATATTTATTAATAAGATTATGTATCAATGTGTATTTTATTCAATTTTGTGCTAATGTCAGTATTCTTACATTCCAGTGCATCTTCCTAGTCTGGTGTATGTTGCCAATTGAAAGCAATGGTTCACAAGTCATCTACCAGCGTGTAGTCCGCCCATATTTCCTCAAGCACCACAAAGGTAAGTTTTCCCATTTATCATTGTTTCCTCAATAACACCGTTTTCTTTTTTATATAGCCGCAGATAAATTACTTGACGATATGGTGGACAAAGCGAAGAGATCTGTAGAGAATATCTACAAGAGTGAATAAACTCAAAAATTCTTTCTCATATTTTATATACAAAACAAAAGCTAAAAAGAAACTACATCACTGTAGACATTTTCATATTCTCATCGGTTTTGTGATGCTTTCTTCATCTCTTTCCTTGATGGACTCTGTTCGCCATCTTTCCACGTCTATTTAAGTTTGCGGTGTACTACATATTTCTTTATATAATTTTATTTTTTTTGCATAAGAATTTGGTTTTGGTGTGAAAATTTGTTGAATAAAAAAAAACTAAATTTCTTGTAAATCGCCCCCAGGTAGAGGGCAACCCACTGGAATATGCCTTTTTCGATAAAAAACAAGATAAAAATTGTAACTTATGCTTACGATTGTTGTGAAACAAAAAAATGAAAATCAACTTATAGATTTAAATAAAGAAGAAATTTAAAAGACAAGAAGATCGTTTTTAAATGTTTTATTTGACTTTAGACTCTGATCACTCTTTCTTGGCTTTGCCCTCGACTTCGCTCTTAGCATCTTCTTCTGCGGTTCGTTGCCTATTCCTCCAGGCGGTCATGTAAGTCTTTGGATTAATGGGTAGAAAGCCGGCGATACCAAGCAATTCGGCAGCAGGTTTAGATAAATGCGCACCATTACCTAACCAATGGCGGATTCGTTCAAAGTTGAATGATACCAAACGTTCATTGTGTTCGTTGACAAGTGGATCATAGGTGCCGACTTGTTCGATTACAGGTTGATGTTGATTTCTCCTCCTCTAGATTGGGATAACAATTGGATAAGGAGCCGTTTTTCACAAACAAAATTCAAGTATGTACGTTACCTCCATGACTACGATATGATAGAACGGCCTATTAGTGCATCCCCAACGAACACATCTTATTATTTTGGCAGAACGTTTATAGAAACGACCAATTCCACTTGCCGGTGAGAGCGACATTGCTTATATTTATTTTATTTTTTATTTATAAAATTTGAGGAATATATTCTGAGCCAGAAGAAAAAATTGACAAGCGAACTCGTGTGGATGTCAGTTTTTGACATTTACATGGGCCAAAACCCAGGGGAATGTTCAAGATGATACTTTTAGTACATTATGATTTTATATGTTCGGAAGTTATGCTATGGGACGCAGTTACGTGTTTATACCATTCGTTGGCATTTTGATTGATCAATCTATTGTCATTTTCCAATTGGCAGGAAAGTCATTCTCTTTTTTGTTTTTACCTAAATCACTTCAAAACTAATATTTGTTTTCTCTTTTCTTTTAGGGATGATGATTTTTTAAAAATATGTTTTTATTTCTAGTTCTTTCCTTATTTAACTTGGCTATCACATCCTGAAATGTTCTGTTACTTCCTAAGTCCCTTATTATGAATGTACCAAATGTTGACATAAAACTCAACAGCTCCATTAACCACAAATAGTATTTATTCTTTTGAGATCAAATCAGATGTGCCTATTGAAAAACGACATAAGACTAAATACTTTCGTGGAGAAATATTGGCCGTAATTTTGTTACCGTGAATTACTTCAGCTTTTTATCTAGAGTCAGAGCCCACAATACATAACTAGTTTTTTCCATTAAAACGTAAATCAGATTCAGTCGATCCGGTTACACAAAAAATCCTGGGATTGGGCTAAAACTCTTAAGACAATCCATATTTCGAGTTGGAGATAAAAAGAAAATGCAAAAGAAATTTCTGGTTGTAGTGTCAGTCATAGAAAAATTATTCGTTTCGTCCTAATTTATGCATAGTAAAAAATCTGTCCCGTTCGGTAGTCGATCTGTCATCAATCCCCCGTGTAAAAGACGTGAGTCGGACGAAACTTTAACCAAAGGAAAATAATTAGGATTTGGATAACCTTATCCTTTTATAAATTGAAGATATTTCTACTTATTCTAAAAACTACTGAATACAAATTTAGAGTTTCATAACCTAAGTTGACAAAAACTTAAATTCTACACAAACGTTTTTAGTCTAAACCAAGTTATACCATTTGTAAGTTCTAAACCCCATTCGCTTAACATTTTTGAACATATCCCCCGGGTCACGTGACCTCCATATTGAAGTGCGTTTTCTCGGCGCATTTGCAGGTACGGTTTGTGTCGTTCTCTAAAAATCTACTTAGTTTTCTTATAAATAGTTCGCCTATAATCCAAGCAATTGTGGTAAATTATAGTTTTAATCTTACACAACAATTTAGTGCATAATCTATGTCAATCGATTCAATAAAATTGTGTGAAATTTCAAGAAAAGAAAAAAATCTAAAAACGCCCCCCTTCATTCTTATATCCATACCATCACCGTCTCTGTCGAACCGCTAGTGTGGAAAGTTGCCATTACGTTCCGCTAATTGTCCCAAAAAAAAAAAAAATTCATTTAATTCTCCAAGCAATGGCGTCTCTTGTGTATACTTCGTGGGCACATGGCCTTTTAATTATGTTTTAATTTGCTTGCCAAATTAATGTATGAGTAAGCTCTTTCAGGAAGATGAGGTATTTCGTAGGATTTTGTATTTTTTTTTGCACAAAAACTGTCATTACCCACGAAAAGAAGAAAAAAATTCTTTTCGTTTCTTTATGGATTTCTTTTTCCTCTGCTCTTCGTCTCTGATTTTTTTTACCCCCATTTTGTCTGTTGTTTTTTGTTCCTTTTCTGTGCGTTATTTTTCAATTCATAACGCACATAGAGTTGTCTCTTTCAGTGTCATTTGCTTGCGGCAAGTGATTAGAGGGAGATAAATAGATTTTGGGCTATGAAATGCCGACAAACGACAGGTTTGCCAAATTGACGGCCTCAAACGGGGAAACTACTAGCTGCACACAAAACAGCGCAAGTGGAAAGAAAAAAGACGAAGTGAAACAGCGGCCAGCAGCTATACGAAAGAAGGAGTAAGCAAAACCTGAAAAAAGGAGTCAAAAAGCGAAGAAGAGGTGCACGAACGCGATTCGGATACAAAAAAAAAAGTATTTTTCTTTTGAAATCAATTTTTATTTTCCTCTTGTGTATGCAATTTATTAAGTTTTCTTCCAATTGATGGTCGAGTTATATAAAAAATATCGAATGAATTTTTATGTTTTCTGGTGAAGAGAATAGAATATTTTTTTTCTTTCATCTTTTCTGCTTTGTGTGTGCGCTAATTCTTTGCTGGAAACGTCGTCGAACAACGAGGTGTGGAATTGAGGGAAATTTCCGCAGAAACGAAACCTATTTTCGATAAGTTTTCACCCACAAAACAAGAAAAAAAAAAAAAAGATTAAAGTAATCTCATTTCTTTTGGTTTCTAGTTTTGTTATAAATTTTATTTGTTGGTTCCATTGTTGATTATTGTTATTGTGAGAAGTCTCGTTTATAATATGCAACGGGACGGCCAATGTACACACGCTGATTCATCATCATCATCGGCTTTGTGTCGTCGTGTGTTGTGTTCATGGTTCACACCTCTTTTTTTTAGGGTTAACGAAATGGCAACCGGTTGGAATAATTGTTATATTTTTTCATTGTCCCTGGAGAAATTATATTTTTATATCTATTCTGGTAGAATCAGAATGTGTTTAAAAATGGAATCATAAAATCGATACTAGCCCATTCATGTCACAGTTTATCGACTAGTCTATTGTTTTGTTTTATACCTGCTTCTCGTGGGTAAAATGTCTGCGAAGAGAGATACCAACCGAATGTGTGCAAGGAAACGCAGTGCTATACTACGTGTCTTCTCTCTGATGTCATTCTTAGTGGGCTTGTGGTTACTGGATCTGAATTTTTCTTCCTGGTTTGTCAGAGGTCATCGACAGTATTGATAAGAACAATATATTTGTAACGTTTATGCCGGTTTCTGCTAGTTGCAAAGTTGCTTGGACTGCAATTAGAGTATAGATGAATGGAACAGGTTATATCTTTATCCTTGATACAAATTATTGGTTTAAATTATCTTTACATCCAAATAACTTGCCTTACAAACTTATATTTTATTTTATTTATATATTCTATTATTTTGCTTTGCAACATGCAGCTCACATTCTTACAGCTTTCAGTACTTGTATGAATATCCTTTCAGCCAACCGCTTTATATAGATTTGAAATCGCATAACATACAATTCTAATGTACCAAAGTTCAACAACCTGCAGTGGTCAGTGCATTTGTCACAAAATGCGGAACCAGAAGTGTATTTTAGGCGAACACTGTCGTTTTACAACTTGAGATCTAAACCAAAAGTCCAGTTTATTATTCCCTTGTAGTGAGAAGTTATTTCTGCCGTTTATTTTTCTAAAAATGTTTACTTTGCATTAAAAAAATAATGAATATCCAGATTGATCTTCCTTTTCCCTAGCGAGCTATTCATTTCGGTACTTTTAGGCACACCAGTTGCCAATGGAACCATTTGTTATCTACTCAATGAACCCACTTTGGTAGATCATGATTTCTCCACTGCTGCCCGCCTTTGCGTTCAATGGTTTGTGCTCTTTGGGTTCTCGCAGGCCTTCCGGTTTTGAATTATGTACCTTTTTACTGAGGCCAGGTCTCTCTTGGCGTTTGTTTTTTTTAGAATTTGATCGCAGTTTACTTGGCTGTTGATCTTAGGTCCAAGATATTTGTTCCATTTATTTATTTATTGTCACCAAAGCGTTGTTATTGCATTCTAGTGTTTACAGTTTTTGCTATAAGCAAACAGTTACGGGTAGTAATAACGAACGAGGAACTTAATATATTTCAAACCTATTTCTCGGGAAGGCTCTTCGGCCAATCTTTCGAAGTGATTTCTCATTTATCCCAACACAACGTCAGCTTTATCCACCAACACTATCGGCATTGAGCTCTTAATGCTCCTCGCATTGATTTGGCTGAATAGTTTTTGTTTTTACCCGAGTTAATCGGATAGTTCCACCTCTTGTCGATAAAGCAGTATTAAGCACATCTGCTATTGACCAATGAAAATAAGATTGATTAAAGAATCAGCCTCATTCATGCAGACTTCCCTTTTGTGTGCATAATCAGACACGTTAATACATACGAACATCCTGTCCATTGGCGTGAACGAATTTCTAATCGACACTATCGGCGCATGTTCAAAATTGACGAACGACAGGTTTATAGCGTTCAGTCGTCCAGCTTTCTTACTTTTCGGCCATAATAGTGAACTTATTTTTACTTCTATACCAATAATAACTATTGTCTTTCTTTTTTAGGTGTTCAAAAGTAAAACTATAATCTTATGTCAGGATCTCTCAACAACGCGACCTTGTCTTATTTGTAGGTTTTTAAATGTGTCTCGTTCTGCCTATTAAGTGCATCTGCACCTAAAGAACAGGTTTGTTTTTCTTCGCAAATAACAAGTTTATTTTCACTTTCGTCTTCACATTGTAATTCCTTTAAATAGTCCTTGTGCACATTCTTTCTTCCGAGACAAATAAACTAGTAGTCGAAAATGGTGACCCCTTACAACATACATATGTACATAATGTATAACCGCAGCTGATATAATCTTTTGATTGATACTTATCGCACCAAAAATATCACATCACAGATTCAAAAGAGAAAGGAAATGAATTTACTGTCATTGTAAATTGCTGTTAGCTCTCTTTCTCCATTTGATTTTGAATAATAAAATTGAGTTCGTCGTCTTATTTTAGAAAGGTATTCTTTTGCTTTGCATACGGAAGCTCTTTATTATTCATTAAACGAACGGAATTGAAAAAGCTTGATGCATTTTGGTCCAGACATTTGGTGATAGAAGCAAAAACAAGAACAAAAGTTCTTGGAACAAAAAAAATATAGAAATTTATATTCGCTTAGCATTAACGTAACTGAAAAAAACATCCGCGTATTTAAGAGATCTATCTGTAGAACGTACAGAGAACTTTTTATGTTATTTTCCAGCAAGATCACAATACCTAGATCTATAAACTCCAATTGAGTTTCCTTCTCATTTTTTGTCACATTTCTCAGAGTTTTATTAAAAGTTCAATAAGTTGTATTTCTTAAATTCTTGAAAAGAATGTAGTTTTTGACGTTTCCCTTAAGGTACAGCAATTTACAATTTAGCTATTCTTAAAGAAGAGAGCTTGATCTTTCTATCGAAATATACATATAAAAAAGTTAAATATTAATTCGTCTTTGCGAAGAAATCAAGAATTCGCTGATTTTTTAGTGAACAAGCAAATGGTTTTTGTCAAATGTCAAATTGACTTTAATGTCACATGAAGCATTCTTCTATTTGACGTGGGTGCAGAATAGTTTATCCCTCTTCTTAATTTTTACAGAATCATCTTTTGGAATAAAGTTCTATCTGACAGTGCCTTATGATGCTCATGTGTGCGATCGCTTTAAGCAAAATCAACTACTTGGAGCGTTTCTACTGCAATTTGAGCCAGGTGTGCTCGAAAATTTGGCATATTGTAGCATTTTGCTAGAGGATATTGGTTCTCCTAAGCGAAAAGCTTTAGAAAAGTAGGTTAAACCAAACCGACAGGACTGCGGTGGGTGTCTTACTGGCGCCTAACCATTTGCCGCAGAGTTTTTGTTTTGCCTCCTCCATGGTAGGATTCAATTGCGACCTTAAGTATGTTCGATCAATTCAATTCTGGTGTAACATGTCTAGAGACTAAACAATTTTGGCATAATCTGTATTAGATGTCTGTTAACTGGTTGCGTATCGGCATCACAATAGGTTTCATTATTGGGCACTGTTTAATAGGCAAATGACTACTGCAGAAGCTGTATGGAAGAGAAAGAGGAGGAGACTATTCCACACCTTCTTTGTTTCTGCCCAGCTCTATCCCGTACAAAAAAAAGCCTCTTGCGGTTCATAAGAAGCTCAAAGTGGTTCTACGGGAGTGGCGGTGAATTTGTTCTCCAAACTTTGTGGTATCACAGTGGATCTATAACTGGTTTAAGTGTGTTGGCGTTTCTTAGCTGGCAGCCACTTTCAAGTATATTCAGTGGAATACCGATTAGCCGGTATCCAATTAACCGGTAGGCCCACCGTGAAAGAATAGTATGCGTTATGCAAGCAAAACTGAAGTCAAGGAAGAGTCAATCAACGAATGTAATTCATTATATCTATCCTCTTTAATTTTGTTTGTATTACCTGCGACATAATAGCCCATTTTGAGTTCGTTCTCTACAATCCTTGGCAATCGGTACTCCACTGTATTAATATATTTTACACATTTAAATGTTCTCTAATAAGGTCTGGAGCATTTGTTACAAATATTCGTATTTGAATAAGCCGTATTCTTTACATTTTTGATGACGAGTATATATAATTTTCCTAATCTGTGGCCTTTGAACCACAGCCTTCTTCTTCGGAACCTTTCATTCCGGTTCAAAAGCCTTCTACGACTCCAATCAAAGGTTAACCTGAACATCTGGCTTCTTATCTATAAATCATTCAGCGAATGATTAGCAGCAAGCATATCTATTTCCTTTTGCTCGTTCAAAAACGCATTCACCTATTTGCAGCATGAAGTTTAAAAAGTCGCCTCTCCAACCTTGTTCTATCAGCGAGTTTTCAATTCCCGTCGATTTTTGAGCCTTAAAATCTCCAACAATCTAGATCATGGCATTGTGTACTTGTTCACAGAAAGGCTTATCAAAACACATCTTGAAACAAATCGACCTTATCAAATTCTACATTGTTTTTTTTTTTTTTTTTTTTTTTTATATATCAAAAAGCAACAAATATAATAGACAGAACGGTTAATGACAGAACAAGACAATTATGAAGCTATCTTTATCGATTTTGTTTTAAAATTTTCATTACAGCTAATTTGTAAATACAGTGTACATAGACATGAGCACACAAAATCGATCCAGCGGCGGTGGTCGCAACCAGAAAAAATCAAATTCTGGTGGTGGCGATACATCTAATAAAAAAGGTGATGTAGGCAAAACAGAGAAAGAGAAATCACAGCCAAAGGTACTAAAGGTTAACAATGACAAACACTTGACCATCTTTAGAGCGAATGATAATTTATGTTTTCTAATTTTTGTAGCCCACATTAGACCAGATTCGTATTGCCCAGGCCGCAGAGATTAATAGTGTTGCTGAAGATCCAAAAATGCCTGAGAAAGTCGCAACATTGATTGAAATGACTCAGAGGTCTGAAGAGGAAGTCTGTTGTGCACTGTATGAGTGCGATAATAATTTGGAGCGAGCAGTTGTATTCTTATTAGAAACACTTCCAGTGGTAAGTTTGAGAGAATTTGGAATGGAGGACGTTATTTTTCTAAATACTCTATTTTTTTTTAGGGAGCATTTGAGACATTAAAGAAGAAGAAAAGTCGCCCCGCAAATTCAGCAAGTGAAAATGCTGGCGATGGCGAATGGACTGATGCAAACGCTAACACGGATAAGCGAGAAAAGTCTCGTAATAGGAGTAGCACACGTGGAGGACGTGGCGGTAACGACAGTCGGGGCTGTAAGTATTTTTTTCTTGTCCTTATGATGAGGAATAGTTTTTAAATTTTTTTGTTTTTTTTTTTTCTTCCAAGGGCGCGGCAGAGAGGCTCGAGAAAACGAAAGGAATCTCGCAGACTCTTCGGGTCGTGGCGGCGGCGATGGTGGATACCGTAGCGGTAATCGGGGTCGAGGCTCCAGTCGTGGGGGTGGTTACGTTGGGCGAGGTGGTCGTGGCGGTCGCCTTGGTCAACGCGGTATGGGAAGAGATCAAGGCGGTCGTAGTAATTACTCACGGCATCAGGATCAAGACCATCAAGAGGTGGAATTGTGGGACAATACAATTGCCACGAATGCCGAGAAGCAGCAGCAACAACAGCAGCAGCAGCAAGACGATGCTTGGGGCGATTGGGACAATGAAGAATATGTTGGATCGCTGAAGGATAGCAAGGTGTTTACACCGAGCAACATGCAGCAGAGTCAACAACCAGTTGTTGGTGGAGTTGGCGGCGGTGGCAGTGCTGAGTTATCAGCTCCACCAGGCTTAGAGCTACATCTTTCTGGTACGCAGCAGCAGCAACAGCCGCCACAGCAGCAATCGTCTCATTTGAGCAATGACGATCTGGTCCAGCAGTACAGCAGTGCGGTGGCGAATAATAATTCGAATGTAGCGGTGTCCGGAGCTGGTACTCTTAATCCAGCACAGTTCCCCGATATTCATTCATCGAATGCTGGACATAATATGCGGCTGAGTGGCTTGGATGCGCAGCAATTGAAGAGTTCATCAACTCTGTCGGCCGAACAATCTCAGTATTTCAATTCGTTGACATCGCAGAATGCAGCTGCTGCAGCTGCAGCAGCGGCCGCAGCAGCCGCTGTTGCCTCTCAGCAAGCAGTTAATTCGTACCAAAATTCGTCTGTGCAATATCCGCCGTCATATGCAACAGTATTTGGGGATCAGAATGTTTCGTCGCAGCCAGCTGTGCGTAGGGCGAGAGCCAAAGTGCCTCCACCGTCGAAGGTATGTACATAATTCTTTGTATGCTTTAGGGTTAGGTAAACTAATTTTGTTTTTATTTACAGATTCCAGCAACTGCAGTGGAAATGCCAGGTGACACCCTCAATAACATTGGTTATTTGGATGTGCAATTCGGTGGTCTAGATTTCGGCACCGAGGATTCATTTGACGCATTGCCTGAGAAGTTCAATTCCGCAACAGCAATTGATAATCAGCAGATTGTTCAGTCGCAAGAGGTTGTTCCAAATGACTATCAAACAAAGTCAAGTTCGCAACAACAAGCCGTACTTTCAGCTGGATTGCAAAATTCGCAAATCGTAAGTAATCCCTTCATTTATCCGCAGAAAAGTATGAATTTTGACATTCTTTTTACAGTCGGACAGTCTATCAGCGGGCTATTCTCAACGTAATTCGTCGAATGTTCAACAACAGCAAAATGCAAGCGGTGTTGGTTCAATGAATGCGCAAACCAATAGCTCATTGGATCAATTGTCCAAAAATGATCCATATAATCAGTCGAATACATCAAGTACAACTGGCTACCAAAGTTCGTACAATTCAAGTTCATCTGCAAACAAATCATCATCATACCAACCGACAGCAGCTGGTCAGGGCTACAATAGTGCCAGTTACACTAACGTACAAGTAAATTTTTTGTTTTCTTTTCGATGAAAGTATTTTGTATACGTTTGCGTTTCTTTTAAGGCTTCATCGGCAAGTACCTACCAACCACCGTCGAATAACTACAATTCGTATAATCAGAATTCTGTGAATTCTTATCAGCAGCAGGCGAATGTATCTTCTGTAAATAGTTCATCGAATTCTGTTGCTGGTAACGCCGTGAATAGTAGTGGCTCAACACAAAACATTCCCGTGGGCGGAAGTAATAGCAGTACCGTGAATAATGCAAGGTAAGTAGTGGCTTCGGCTTTTTCCCCACTTTAGTTCATTTTGTGTTTGTGTTCACATAATAATATAATTTTGAGGTTTGTTTTTTTATAATTTCCTTTTTCCCAAACGATCATAGAAAGAGAGACTGCTTATGAAGTGAAATACAAAAAGAAAAATATGTAATAAGCTGTAGATTGTAAATATGACTCATAATTCCGAGAAGACTAATGAATTGCTTATTTTAGAAAATTAGTAATTCATGTTGATTCTAAATAGATGACTTATGTCAACGCGTAAGCCAAGTTACTGAACCAATTAGCAATGAGATAAGTACACATTGAATCGGAAGTCTCCTAAAACTTTTCTGATGAATTCTTGCTAATTTTCCCGTAATATTCTTGAACTGATCTCTCTATTGAGATGAGTTAGCCTTAATCCAAGGATTGTAATAACTCGTAACGTGCTTTGTATTATCGAGCTCGTTTCTCTTCAAGTTTAAATAGCCAGCTTGCAATTGTGTAGCCTATTGTTCATCTTATTTAGGCCAATATCACACGAGCTTTTTCTGCTTTGTAGAAAATCAATAGAACTGTACACGTGTGCTAACGCTGTCGGTATAATCGCCGCGAACCAATTTATTCAGCGATGCTTTTCGGGTGACAACAATACCAGGCGCGGGCAATATATCGCATTCAACTTATATCTTTAGAGCTCTAAGCAATACAAAATAAGTTAATAAGCGTTTTTATTTTTAAAGCACGCACTTCCTACTTAACTTTTGTGCTGCACTCCTGTCTGAACTAATTTTATGAATAGATCGGGATGCCACATAGCGTGACCTTGGTGCCTTTTTTGTAGAACTCTTTATAAGCAGTCTTTTGCATTATGTTACACAACATTAATATGAATTAACATTGCTAATTGAAATACAAATTAGTGTGTGTTTTGAACTCTTTATACTTTTTTTTAAAAATTAATATCTTAACAAGTTAACTAGAATACCCCAAAAAAAAAATTTGTTTTTCTTTCCCTAAACAATTAACAGTGCAAATTCCAATGCCGGATATTTATCCAGCCAGTACCAAAGCAATCAGACAACATCGGCTTATCCATCACAACAAAGTGCGTACCAAAATAGCCAAAGTGTTTACGGCGGTACTGGTCTTTCGAACAATACAGGGTATGTATGCTTTTAACTCACTACACAGTTTTACTAATCTATATACTATTTTAATAACCTTTTTTTGTTTTACAAGTTTTGTTTTTATGTTGTACACTATCACTACCTGTGACACCCTTTCTTCTTGTATGCTTTTATTTGTGTGTACATATATATAATTTAATGCGCTTTTATATTTAATTTAAATGATAAAAAAGAAGGCTTATTATGTGTGCTAATAATTGCATCAACCATTAATTTTGTAGCACAGTTAGTGAAACATGCATTTATTTATTTAAATATGCTATGCCACACAATAATTGGAAGTAAGTTTATAAAATGAAATTTTGTATGACATTTTCCATATCACCATTCATTTGACATCAACAATAACAGTATTTTCGATTAATTTTGCTTTAGTAGGGGTTAAGGGCTTTCTGTTTAGATTTTAAGTGAACCTCTGTGATGAAGGTCGGCTAGGAATTATTATTTTTTGAAAAGTAAAAGTGCATGCTGGGAAGTAGGCAAGTTCTGGTCTTTTGTTAATATAAAGAAGCACCCCAACATTGAGAGCAGGTTCATGCCTCCACTTTTGTTTAAGGTCGATAGACAAGTTTACATGTAACAGACACAATGCGAACGATTCGAAAGCTGGGCTTTTTTTTTATCTTTCTACCAGTAATTTACAGCAACATGTTATTCAGAGATCAAGGTATGGGTGAAACCTAAAATTAGTCCCACAAGTTGTAAGCAATGATAGATATGACAGAAAGATTCTTCAGACATAATCTTTGTATCATTAGATTTCAATAGCCGCCTCCTATTAAGATGCAGCTTTGCCCAAATGTCGTGCCTTCTTCTCGATTAATATATCTACTTGAAGTGGTCTAAAGTATGCCATTGCATTGTTTGATTTGCCCGCTGTCAGGTACTTGCTGCTCAACATCTTTACCACTGAAAGAAGTTCTTTAAATTCTGAGTATTTTTGAAGAAACTCATCGCCACTTCTATTTTTACTTTCACATATAATATAGGACAAGTATTGAATTGATTTTTGAATTTACAAGTTAAGTTTTAAGGGCCGATGTTGATTTTGAATAAAACACAAATTATTTAGGAAATTATTGTCATTTATTTTTATTATGATAATATTGGTATGGTTCAATTATGTATGGAAGAAAATATCGGCCAAATGGCCATCCGATGGTCCAAATTTTCGATGATGCTGAGGCATAATTGTGGTTCTATGCCGTTAATGTGCCGAATTATCTCATCGTTTAGCTCTTGAATTGTTGCTGGCTTATCGACGTACACCTTTTCTTTCAAATAACTCCAAAGAAAGAAGTCCAACGGTGTCAAATCACATGATCTTGGCGGTCAATTGACATCGCCACCACGTGAGATAACCCGTCCATTGTGTGGCAAGTGGCACCGTCTTGTTGAAATCACATATCGTCCACATCCATATCTTCCAATTCGAGCCATAAACAGTTTGTTATTAACTCAAGATAGCGAACACCTTTCACAGTAACTGCCTGACCGATGATGCCGCCAGCCCATAAACCGCACCAAACAGTCACTCTTTGTGGGTGCATTGGTTTTTGCGACAACCACTCTTGGATTATCATTCGCCCAAATGCGGCAATTCTGCTTATTTACGTATCCACTGAGGTGAAAATGTGCCTCATCTCTGAAGGTGATTTTCTTCGAAAATTGATCATCCACTGTTGCCATTTCTTGCCACCATTCTGACCATTGACGACGCTTGAAATGGTCAAGAGGCTTTAGTTCTTGAGTCAATTGCATCTTGTAAGCGCATTTACGCATAATGTTCATCAACGACGAGCGAGAGAGGTGCAATTAATGGGCATGACGACGAGTTGAGGTGGACGGCTCTTCAGCCACACTATCGCGAACAGCAGCAATATTTTCTGCAGTACGAGCTGTACTGGTGTTTTCACATCTCCTGCAGACCCGTTTTGCTCAAATTTTTCCACGATTTTTCCGATTGTACGCACATTTGGACGATTAAATTGATATGCATTTTGATTTGAACGCCCATTTTCATAATAAGCCTGAATAACTTTAACGCGTTGCTCGATTAAACAAATAGATCCCGACCATATTACTTGATGTTGAGGTATTGAAGTAGATTGCTCTTTAAGGCATGCAATTCCCTCTTTACGACTAAAGAGACCCACTGCTGATGCTCACCCTAGATTCTATCCTCAAAAAAAGGCTTTAAAATACATCCATATGTGTATCCACGTGTATTGGTGCAATAACCGTCATTAACTATTCTCATTTCACTGCAAACAACCTATTTTTTTTCATATTGTTTGTTATCATTTTAGTTTACCCACTTGTATAGTTACGTTGCTAATTTCCTCTTGTTTATTATGTTTGCCTTGTTTTATCTCTTTTTATTCTTAATTTAATTCACATTCTATTATTTCTTAATTGTGTGACCCAATTAACTTACTAAAACCAAAATCAAATCGCATCACATATAGGTTCACTGGTAGCACAAGCACTTCATCATCTCAGTACAGTAACTTTAGTAGTGCTAAACTGAAGGATACTTCCACTACATCGTCTAGCTCTCATTATGAAAGGTAAGAGTTATCGATTTGAAAATTCCGATCAGCTGCATGTCTTGTTGTGTATATTGTTAATTTAGTTTTTTGATTTCCTTGCTTACAAAAAGGTATTTTTCTTCTTTAATATATGTGTTCTATTGTATGCATGATACTTTTTTATATAAAATTGTTTTGCATATTGTTTATGTTTTATCTGAAATATATTTATAAACTTAGGTCGTTTTTATGTGCGCAAATTTTGCAGAGCTAAAGTAGAAGTGGCACTGGTACGAGGTTGTGTTTCAACAGAAGAAAGACATCAGCATTTTGTAGAAGAGAAAAAACATAATTTTACAGCAAACAATTGTAGAGACTTTTAAAATGTGGAAGAGAACGGACAGTTCATGCACTAAGCTGTGATCGTTGTGTGTTGTTCCTTCTAGTCCTGCGCATGAGAAAGAATTTTACATCGCTAAAAAGTCACACCATTATGATTATCGTACAGACGATGTTTTCTCCATTATTTGTAATGTTTCAGTTGTGCATAGATGTAAGCTTGTCTGCAAGATATATAAGACCATATTTGTGGAAATATAGCAGCAGTTAAAAGATTGAAGACTGCTCACAAAAGACGTCTTTGAGAGAACCAGTCGAGAGAATTTTTGTTGCAGAATCTGCCTTTTACTTGCACTATGCCATGACGCATCGTCTTGTTCAAACCAGTATCTTCCCAAAGCTTTTTCAAGCTGACATAATGATCCACCGCTATCGATTCCCATTGACTGTTTAGTCTTCTCTTACACTGCGTCTCCACTAGTGTGAAAAAAAGGCAGTTAGACTTCTAGTCCGCCAGACTTTTGTCATTAGATGGACGAATTTCGTTATGACTTTTCATTCTTCAACATGTCGTCAACAGCAAAACAAGCTCACTTGCTTTTAAAAAAAATCAACAAACTTATTGTTTCTGCTTGTGAAAATCAAAAATCTGCCATCTTTGCACGTCTGGAAAGCACTAATAAATCACAACAAATGCTTTTCCTTGTAAAAAACGACAGCCAAACTTCAAATGTCAAATTTCAGTCAGGGTTGATGTTCACAGAGAAGGCTGTTCGATGTTAGATGTCCGACTGCAAGTCAAGTCCGTAAAAGTACGGTCTACACGAGACATATTAATGTCACGACTTGAGTCTTGACTGAAATTATGTCGCGTGGAGACTGGGTGTTAAGAAAAATAGTCCATTGATGGTTTTTGGCCCAAACAGTCACTTTTTGGTCTTTCATCGATCTCGTGTGGACTCAAATGTGTTAATGACACTCTGCATGTACGCTCAGTCCTGTTTGATAACTCCAATGCTTAGAACTTAAGATTTTAAGAATAATTTGTTTAGTTTCTTGCTTTTTATTCAAATCGGTTTGGCGCCTTGTGCAAGTGCGGTAAGTACAAGCTTGTATTAGGTCAGCAGAAAAGTAATACGCTGTCGTAAAATGTTTATATCGTAGCACTGTAGTAGTTTTCGTTTATTAGATAACTCTTTTGTTACAAGGACAAATGGCAATAATTATAAAAATATATGTGTATATCTATATAAATTTAATATTTTAAAATTTCTTTTATAGCGTTTCAAGTGTAACATCGAGCAGTGTTGTTAGTAGCACCGTAAGTTCAGTTCCCAGTTCAACAGCGACAACAAACAGTATGAGCTCACCGTCGTTAGGTTTGACAAATACAAAAGTAACAAACTCAGCCACCAATGCCAACAAGAACAGTGCTGGAATGGTGCCCAACATCCAAATGGTTAGTCAATATATTCAGACTGGATTGCCCTACTATCAGCAACCAGTATATTCTTACGAGGATTTACAAATGATGCAACAGAGAGTGCCACATGTGGTGAGTTCCTGCTGCTAAAATGCAAATGACAACACACACATTAAAAAAACAAAAAAAGAAACACACACACAAAATTCAATTCACACATAATGCACGTCACTTTTTCATTCATTTTCATATCGAATTTTACTTCTTTTTTTTTTCGTCGTCTAAAACGATCAAAACAAATACAAAAAGGAATCATAACTTTAACCTCTTTTTTCATCAGCAGAAAATCATAAATAACAAAGAGCGAGTTAACCCCCCCCTAATCTCTCTGTCTCTCTCTCCTAACACAAGTTTTCAAATAAGAAAATAATTTCATCTTTTTTTAAATTTGTACTCTGAACCTAACTATTGGTCCATGTTGTCGGTTTATTTTAGTGTTTAAGGCTTGAAACTTTCGCTTTAACATATTAATGAACGCTTTCTCATTTTCTCTTAATCATAAAACTAACATCGATAACAAATTAATGGTATATTTTGTTTTTCGTTTTTGCTTTTTGTACTAGCAGGGGTACTACGATCTAAATTACACGCCAACAAGTTTGGGCGCTGCCGGTGTACGTGATAATTTAGGAACTGTTGCGTATTCAACAATGACTGATGGTCGTTTTACCAGAACTGACAATAACTCTAGCCCCGTTAGTAATGTAAGTATTCTAATCGAACAAGTACTAAATTGAGTGTTTAATTTTAATATATATATATAAATAGGTATCTAGTACGATGTCGCAACAGGCGGGATCTAGCGGTCCAATGCTTAACGTTCCTTATGCATACTTTTATGGAGGTAACATGATGCCTGGTGGCTTCCAATATGGTACACCAGCAATCTATCCGGTACGTATATCTACATTTCGACAGACCTAACAATTTTCTTTACCAAAATACTATGTGCGATTTTGTAGCAGCAAATTCCAGCTGCCAACACAGCATCCGGTGGTCAATTCCCCAAACCGTCCTACAATACTGGATATGGCTCGACCAGTTACGACGCCCTAACACAGGCCACACAGGACTACACCAAGGGAGCGTACCCATCCAGTGTGAATCAACAGACTAAATCGCAAAATGTAACAAATCCACCACAAGCCGGAACTGGTTCCGACATTACATCTTCTATGTATGGAAAGGGTCATGTGGCATTAAACAAAGTCAATGTGAGTACAAAATTAAAATTGTTTATTCCATTTTCTAATAAAAAAAAAAACCTTTGGGTTTTATGCTTGCAGTCATATGAGAAACAAAATTTTCACTCTGGTACCCCACCCCCATTTAATATGCCGAACACACAGACTGCTGGTGGAACATCAGCTCAACCCTATGGAATGTACCTTCAGCCGATGCCGACCGGTCATCACAACATGATCCATCAACCCATTCACCAGGTGAGTTTTCAAAAATCGTTAATTTTATCGTTCACTATTCTCGTATCAATCGCGACTTGTTCATAAACCAAACAATACATAACAAACGTTAAATCTGCTAGTTGCATGTGTTGTATCGTGATAATCTCATTTTTATTTAAAAAAACAAACAAATTTCAGTGGCTAATCATAATGGCAGTTTTAATTTTTTTTTTTATAAGCACAAATGTTACTAATGTGTTAAAATGATGAACGTTCATTAGTAGCGACGCGACGATAGATCAAACAAGACTTAGACATTGTATTTTCCTAGAATCATTACAATACAGATCTTTCGTAGATCCACAGAACCATTCAGCGTTAACCGCGCCATTTATGTGTGCTCGCGCGGTTGCATCTACTCAACAGCCAGAAAATAGATCAAACAGTTTCCGTCGCCGCCCTGTTTTACTTCAACGGCGGCGTGCCTACCATTAATGGTAACGTTGACGAGTAACTCATCATCGATATGTGCGGAATTTTCATCACCGTTCTCTTATTCTCGAGTATTCACTATCGACAGGACACTTTATAGTGAGTCATTTGGATCGAACATTATTGTCTCGTCGAGCGGAATAACAAAGATAGCACGAGTCCTACACACTCACTCTTTATGCATAGCGGTAATTCGGGCCCAGGTTATGTGCTGTTTGAGTACGTGACTGTGTGCCACTACGATGAATCGCTTTGAACTTGAGGTGTTCTCCATATCATCCAGATATGAAGTTGTTGAAAGTAGGCCTAAAGTCATAACATTTCATATTTATTCATTTCATATTTTTAAAACCCATTCAGATGTTGATTAGAAGAAAATATTTAAAAAAAAACACACACTTTTAACTTGATTTATACTAAATTCATTTAATACCATTCCACACAACTAAATATTTACTAAAAATTTGAAAAAATAAATCCTCTATACTTACTTGAGTCTCATTTAATCGTTCCAAATAGCTTTTCCTCAAATAACAGGTGTCTTCTCTTTTTTTCACCTCATACAATACAAAACCATACTTTAGAGAACTTAAGTATTGAAAAAACAAAGATTTCTTGCATGATTTATTATTTTTATTATTATTTTTTGGTTTTTTATGGTTCGTCATTAGATGGACGGCAGAATTCATAACTCATCCCGTCGGGTAAGTTAGTTAACTATTTTTGTGTTTTTTTTTTCTTTGTCTTCCTCTTGCCATTGCTTTTTATTTTTCCTCGTTTAATTCTTAATTTAAATTTAAATACATTTGAAAAATTCTAATTGAAAAAAAAAAAAAAAAAAATCGTGAACCAATTTTCTATACCGATTCGGCCAAGGATTCCATAAAAATGTATATAATCAGTGGATGCATGCGCTCACCCCTATTCTAAAGGTTCCATTATTAAAAATAAGCACCAAACCTTAACTAGAAGATTATTCAAATTTATATTGTTTTATTACATTACCCGGAAATGCATTCTCGAACTTGCTACTAATGAATACCGATTGCAAATAAAGTTCGTCTTCTAGCTGGTTGGTTTTTTATAGCAAACGGTTTCCATAAAACTTCTTCACTTACACAGTTTGTTTACGGTGGGTGCCGGGGCGCAGTGGTTAGTGCGTTGGACTACTGCGCAAGGGGTTCCAAGTTTGAATCCAGAAAAATATCATCAAAAGTTTTTTCACGGCCTCACCCCTTCCGAATGTCTGACAAACTGCCATTAGAAAGCTTTTCAAAACCCTCTGCCCTTCGGATACGGAATAAAACTGTAGGTTTCTTCTGTACATGCAGAAATGTATACCACGCACAACATGTACGGTTGTGAAAAGCTAGGCCTTGGCACTCTATAGCTGCCTACGGCCTGATATTATGTCCGTTCGCGTACTTTTCGCACTAAAATTCGTAGATTATCAAATTTCGAAGAGTGGGGGTAAAATTCTCTCAGATCAGAGAGAGCTAAAATTACGATAAAGTAAACGAACGGGTTGAACAAGAAAATGCTGAAAATACACTGATTTGACAGCTTTGAAAGTTTTCATAAACTAGCCCAAAGAAATTTCCTGCACTAAAATTCGTAGCATGGGGAAATTTCTTACTCTCTCGTGAGAGCTCTCTTCTGTGAAAAACTGTAAAAACTCTCCGTACGCGAACAGCTTTTCGTAAAAATTCGTAAATTTTCGTAATAATTCGCTGTTTTAGGAGGGTACGCGGATCTATTTATTTATTTATTTAGTTTGTTTACGTCAATAGCTCAAGAACCAGCGATCAAATATACCTAAATTTTACCTAGTCTTCCCTTGTTGTGAAATTGTAAGGTTAAACCCTTTGCGAATGTTTTGGTCGTACAAATGTCCTATTACATTCTAGATCTGAATTAAAAACCATTCGCTTAATTGCAGAGAAATAAGCGAATTGTTAATTCTTCGCATCAACTAATTACAACTTTTTTTTTTACAAAAAATTTATGGAAAAAGTAAGCACTGTTCTTTAGGAATAGTAGTTTTTCTCAGTGACTGAAAAAGTAGCACAACACAGAACAGTACAGCACAAGTTTATGAAAACTTAGATTGGAACAGAAAAGTACAACCTCCTGTTCAATGAGTCAGAACGTATCCCAAATGATTCTTCTTATTAGCAGTCAAACGTATCAAATCGCAAATAATTTTCGTTATGACATTTCTCACGAATATGTACTACCCCAAAAGTTAGTGCAGAAAAGTGTGTGCTGGACTGTGCAGTACAGATTCATTGAACAAAAAGAAGAAACACTTTTAGACGATATTTGTTCTCATTGAACGCAAAAACCTGTAATTTTCTGTGCTGGACTGTGCAGTACAGAGTCACTGAACAAAGCTAGTATGTAGGTCCGTTCGTGTACTTTAGCACTAAAATTTTGGTAGATTATCAAATTTCAAAGAAGCAAAATTCTCTCAGAGAGAACTAAAATTACAAAAAGGAAACAAACGTGTTTATAACAAGAAAAAGTTGAAATACACTGATTTGACAGTTTGCACAGACCTGCTGCCCAAAGAATATTCTTTGACTTTGACTTTCGTGAGCTCTCTCTCTCTCTCTCTCTCTCCCCCTCTCTCTCTCTCTCTCTCTCTCTCTCTCTCTCTCTCTCTCTCTCTCTCTCTCAAAATCTCTGTTTTGGAGGGTACGCGAACTGACCGAGTAATATTCATGCATTTCAATGAGTTAGGTTAGGTTAGGTTATAGTGGTAGCCGGCACCCCGACACAGACGGGTGCCAGCTCACTTAGGCCTCAAAGGCCCATTGTGGTACCACAGGATCTAGAAAGTACCCCGGTTGGAATGATACCGCTACAACACTGCAATGAGACAGAAACGACCAGTATGAAAGAGGCTAAGGACAACTACACAGATAATTGTATCTAGGTGGTTTTCCACTGAACTAGGAGAACCAGCCGGAGCTTTTGACAAAGCGCAGAAGATGCCTGATGGGTACACCAGTCAGGTCGCTGAGGTCGTCGAAGAAGAATGACCCCAGGTAGAGGTTTCTCCTTGACGCTAGGGCAGGGCAATTGCAGAGAAGATGAGGAATCGTTTCCTCTTCCTCCTCATCCCTGCAACTCCGACAGAAGTCGTTGTATGGGAGGCCCAGACGACTTGCGTGCAGGCCGATCAGGCAGTGTCCCGTAAGGACGCCAATGATGGTGCTCAAGTCCTGACGCCTCAGAATTAACAGTTCTTTTGAACGTTTCTGATTGTAGGTAGGCCAGAGCTCCCTCGAGATCTTAAAAGGGCAATTAGCCCATCGAGCGTTGGCCTTCCTTATGGCATCTAGTTTGAGCATGTGATAACAAGTAGCAATTGGCATGCCAACTCCCGTCCTAACAGATCCAGTTGGGAGGGCAGTGCCAAGTTTGGCAATTTCGTCAGCTTTACAATTCCCTGGAATATCTCTATGGCCTGGCACCCAGCATAGGTGAATGTTAAATTGATCCGAGATCTCCATCAGAGATGAACGGCAATCTTCTACGACCGATGATGTGGTTGTGGGAGATTCCAGGGATTTGATGGCTGCCTGACTATCCGTGAAGATGCTAATATCCAAGGCGGATAGTACATTACACTTCAGCCATGACAGGGCTTCCTTAATTGCCATGATTTCCGCCTGAAAAACGCTACAGTGATCAGGGAGGCGGAAGGAGATGCTTAAGTTAAGCATGGAGGAGTATACACCGCCACCAACTCCGTCTGAGGTCTTGGATCCATCAGTGTAGATGTGGATCCTTCCAACATCCACCAGCTCCACATCCGACCATGTGTCACGAGCTGGGATTGATGCTAGGAAGTTGTGTCCAAAGCTGAGTTTAGTTGGGGTGTAGTCGGTGGTTACATCAATGAGGTTGGATTCATTGAGAACAGAGGAGTGGCCATAATTGAGAGACAACCACTGAGAAGAGGCTGATAAACGAATTGCGGTTGAGGCCGCTATTTGTTTGCCGACAATGTCTAGGGGCAGTAGGTGAAGAATGGTGCCTAGAGCTGCGGAGGGTGCAGTTCTAAGTGCTCCACATATACAGATACATGCAGCTCTCTGAACTTTACCCAGGAGAGAGAGGTTGACAGTCTTCTGAAGAGCTGTCCACCAGACAGGCACGCCATATAGAAGTATAGGTCTGACGACAGACGTATATAACCAGAGGGTGACGTTAGGTTTTAATCCCCACGTATTACCAATCGCCCTTTTACATGAGTACAGGGCGATGCTGGCCTTCTTGACGCGTTCTATGATGTTGGCTTTCCAGCTGAGTTTCCTGTCCAAAATGACACCCAAGAATTTGGCTTTATCGGAAAGAACAAGCTTGGTGCCGTTTAACATGGGGGGGTCTATATTAGGGATGTTGTTTTTCCTTGTAAAGAGGACCAGTTCGGTCTTATGAGGATTGACTCCGAGTCCACATTCGGTGGCCCAAGTAGTGAGCAGTTTAAGGGCATTATCTGTTAAGTCCCTGAGAGTGTCCGGGAATTTCCCAGAGAAGACTAAGGCAACGTCATCCGCATAAGCGACCACCTTACAGCCGGCGGCCTCGAGGCCAATCAGTAGGTGGTTAATTGTGATATTCCAGAGAAGAGGAGATAGAACACCCCCCTGGGGAGTACCACGGTTGACAGTTCTGCGGGCCGATGCCGGGCCCTGGTATGTGTTGATGATCCTGCTAGTTAGCAATTGATCAATTAACACCCTAAACCCAGCTTCAACCCCCAGCTTGTCCAATGCTTGGGTAATGGCTCGTGGATTGACGTTGTTGAAGGCCCCTTCTATATCTAAGAAGGTTACGAGGGAGAATTCTTTGATATGAAGAGATCGTTCGATGGCACGTGTTAGTACGTGTAGGGCGGTCTCTACCGACTTCCCTTTGCAGTAAGCATGTTGGGATGGAGAGAGTAGGAGCGGATCAATTGAGCCACGTAGATGGATATCAATCAGTCTTTCCAGAGTCTTTAGTAGGAAAGATGACAGACTGATAGGTCGGAGATCCTTAGGACTAGTGTGAGAGACCCTACCCGCCTTGGGGATGAAGACTACATTGACCTCAGTCCATAATCGAGGAATATAGACAAGCCTCAAGCAGCCCTGTAAGATGGAATACAGCCAGGGCTGAATAATGTCGAAGGACTGCTGAAGCTCGGCCGGGGTGATGTCATCAGGACCAGGCGATTTGTAGGGTTTGAAACTAAAAACTGCCCATCGGATCTTTTCGGGAGTAATTATACTCGAGGGGTCGATGTTCAGCTGGTGGTTAACGGTAGCAGAAGGATGAACATCAACAACAGGGGAGCTACCCGGGAAGTGAGCATCCAGCAGTGTGTTATAATGAGTTAAAAGTGGTCATTGTTGAGTTGTGAAAGGACCTTTACTGTTGTAGCTATTCACCCATGTTGCAGATGTATGTAAATAAAATAAATGACCTGAATGTTGCTGTGAAAATTAAGAAATGTGTACGACATTGCCATGCTATTAAGATGGGAAAGAGGGTGGGCAGATTCGTCCACCAGTTTTTAATAATCAAGTGAGCATCATTCACATTACCAAGGCGGATACCTTCCAACTGATTGAATGATAACGAGGATGGAATTTCAGTGGATCATTCCCCTCGGCAGATTGAATGATAGTGGTGTTATTGTTAGAAAAATATGTATATTGTTGGTATATCACAATAGACCCAACTGCAACGCATGCGTTGACTAAATCCCTTTGTATTTCCAAACCAGCTGTAGGCGCATATAAATTGGCACTTTTGGAGAACATTCTTCTTTTTTTTTTACCTTTTCCCAACTTGGACTAAGTAAAGAAGCGTTTTTACATTTGTTTATTTGATTCGTTCGTTAATAAAGTCAGTGAGCTTTGTGTTTTTTTTCCAACGCGACGCCTTGAAAATTGTTTTAAACTTGGCCGTCTCCAAAATGTTCATTTAACCCTCTAGTTCCCAAGCAGGCCTCTAGACTGCCTGCACCTACACACATGTGTAAGCCACCCAAATTCTTGTTTCCTATGTATTTTTACAGCTGTTTATCGAAGAATTTTCAAAATTGCATACAGGCAAAAAAACGGGTGCTGAGGAGGTTAATGTTGAAGTTTCGCGAAAAGCCGAGGAAATAATAACAATAATTTGGGAACTAGAGGGTTAAGTTCTGTATTCCGAAAATGCAGAGAAAACAGAAGAGATATTTATTTCTTAATTAAAGATGGACTCCCAGAAGTGGTTGGATGTGTGGACTTAGGTACTCACATTGCCGCTCACTTACTCACTTACTGCCGCAGTCCGATTAAAACTATTTTATATCCTCAATTTTGCGGTAGTAAGTCATAAGACTTGTGTGCATCCGGGATATTCGCCGACGCAGTGGTTAATTTTCTTGTATTTCCCTTTGACTGGAGTCTGAACTGATTATTTTTGTAACCGATTATTTTTTTTTACATTGGTGGGAAATAAAATAAATAAAGAATTGCTTAGGTAAAGACAATTAATTATTTACAAATTACTCTCCGCAAGGTACTTCTTAAATTTTGTTTGTTTCTTTTTTTTCTCGCTTCAATGCTCTGTTAGGTTGCAGTATGTATTGCAATTGCTTACCTTACATTTTTAAAATAAAATATAAACCTTGCACAAGCAAACATTTAATATATTTACTAAAATGTTTTATTCTTCTCAAATTATTCAAACAATAAAATTTATCGCTCTATAACGTGAATAATTAGCTATTTCTTACGAACATTCAAAGTCAATTTAAGTCACCAAATGCCTTTCATTTTATTCATACAAAAAAAAGAAGAAATATACCAACCCCCATATCATAATTAAAGCAGCTAAAACTTAAATTCTTCGTTAAAAACCAAAATGTCTAAGACTAATTGCGCTAACACAATATAAGTTCTTCTATACATATACCATGCAACTAAAAGAACAATTAATTAAACAATAAAACTTCTTTTGATTTGAATTACTCGGAAAATCTTTAATAAAACTTCTAATTTTTCACAGGATTCAAACAGTACTGGACAACGTCAACAGTCGAGCAACCAAACAAAATCGGCTACCAAACAAGGCTATTCACCATCCTATTGGGCAGGACAAAACTAAACACAGCATTAACAAAATGCTGCAAATACATATGTCTCTCTTTCTCACACACAGAGACGAAACCATAAAAAGCCGAAAATGTTTACACACTTATTCCCCCCTCCTCCTCCTCCACACACTGTTTTTTTTTGAGTCCAGATATGTTACAAAAAAAAAAAAAACAACAAAAAATCAACAACAACAACAGGAAAAAGTTTGCATTAACACAAATCCGATTTATAATTTATCTATATTTAAAAAACAAACAAAAAGAAAAAGAAAAAAAAAACAAAATACAAATGAAACATAAAACAAAAATATACTTTTTAAACAAATTAACCAACAGACAGATTTTTTTAGTAATAGTATTGCTGTCCTAGTAACAGCAAAGTAATTTAAAAAAACAAAAAAAAAAAAACATACGTTCTCTTTTGTACATCAATTTATCGATGTGCGCTCTTGCTAAAAAGAAAACAACTTTAATTCGATGAATCTATACATATATATATAAATATATATAAATAATACATGAAACCCCCAACACAAAACAACAACATACATATACACAGCAAATAAAACTGGATATTGTTTCTTTTAAATGTTTAACTTTTTAATATATATAAATAAATATACATTAATACATAAATATAATAATTATTAATTAAATTAGTAACATGTCTTTTAATGCTAGTATATATGGAATATAAATATATATATATGTGTATATATATATTTAATATGTATCTATTACAGAACAAGAAAAGAAAAAGAAACACAACTGAAAAACACTTCTATACACTTAAAGCAAGGAGAGATAAATTCATCTCTAAACGAAGAACACAATTGACATGACGCCAAATTTCGAAATGTAATATCTTAATATCGTTACAAAGCACATCCGCCGGGCTATAGTAGGATCTCACTTGTGTTATGACACTTCTGTTTTTGCGCATTCTGTAATACAATCGATTTAATTTTGGTCGATGCTATCTTCGATTGATGGCAATCAACTATTCGCTGAATTATCTATCGATCACGATCAAAACTACATTTCTAGGCAATGCAAATTAAATCGTATGCAAGTGCTGCGTTACCATCAATGAAATTTATATTAACGATCAACTACACATAAATGTAAATGTATATTTTTTAGATGTTGTAAACATTTTTTGAATATCTCTTTATAACAAAAACTTAAATATAATAGGTCACATGAGAATTTCTCCTCTCGTCTTTTTTCTTTTTTTTACTAAGCAAAAGCAAAAATGTTGTTTGCAATGGATGATGATAATGATGATGATGATGTGTACTTTGTTATCAATAATTACTTTATTTTTTATTATTGTTTACTAGTAGATAATAAATGTAATA
Source organism: Chalcosyrphus nemorum (assembly GCA_949716465.1). NCBI lineage: Eukaryota > Metazoa > Arthropoda > Insecta > Diptera > Syrphidae > Chalcosyrphus > Chalcosyrphus nemorum. The sequence goes on along the minus strand of OX454332.1, from coordinate 77,672,298 downwards.
ATTATAACACAAGAAACAAAAAAAAACCCATGTTTAAAACTATTTGTGTGTAGTTTTAATGAATAAAGAACATGTTTTCTTCTCATAAACAAAATAAATTAAATATATGTGAGTTTTTTTTTAAATGTTGCAATCACACACACACACTAAACACCACCACCCCTCCTCCTACAATTATCACACCCAAAAAATCTATATCTAATAGATGTCTTCTAATTAAATCGCCGATGGGGAAAAGTAAATACACATACATTTAATAAATAAAAATTTGTCATAAAAAAATGAAAAAAAAAAAAAAATATTTAAAAGAACAATGCGTTTCAGTTTTAGACTTATTGTAGGAAGAAAAATCAATATAATGAGAAGAAATACCTATAATTTTCTGTTTGTCATTTCATAGTATCTCATTTTTTTCTTATTATTTAACTTCTTTTTGTAACTTAATAACAAACAAACAGATTATATAGAAACATTATAAATACCAAGATAAAATGAAAAATAAATATATATTTATATATTTAAAACAAAAAAACACTCATTTCTTTTTTTATATATCCACATCTTTATATTTAAACAAAAATATATATTTATAGCTTTATCGTAAATAGTTTTTTTTTTTTTTGACAAAAAGAATAATTTTATAAACAAAGGGAAACACATTTATAATCAGAGAAAAGTAATAAAAAATTAAAGAGCTCTTTATAGAATAAGAGTTGCTTAGTTTAAAATAAAAATTGTTTATATAGAAAAAAAGAAATAAAGAAAAAACAAAGAGTAACTTGAATTAAATTGATAAAAACAAAATAAATCGATAAAAGAGGATGTGAGCGTAGTTTGTACTTTTTGAATGCATACAAAATTTATTAGTATTTTTTTTTTTTTAATATTTAAATTAGTTTCAATGTGAGAACTTAATAAAAAAAACCGAAAAATATAAGAGAGAGCTACTTTTCAAAGACATTACACAACACAACCAGAAAATGAAAAAAAAGTTAAAAAAAATTACTAAGAGTATATTTATAATGGATACAGAAAGAAAAATAAAAAAAGAACATTTAATGGCATAAAATGAATGAATTACTGCTTTTTTTTTTTGTGATGTATTTATCTGCTTATCTTTAACTTAGAGCGGATGAGTCTTTTGTAGGTTTCTTTTTGAACATGTTATTTTGACATTGACAGTTCTTAAGCGCTCAACAAATGGACGGAAATCCAGTACATCCCAATTATGTTTGTCAAGAGTCAAAAACGACTCAAGTCAGATAATAAATCTAAATTACAGAGTTTATTCGACCGACAAGCCGTGTAGTAAATTTTTTTCGACAGCTGAACTAAGACGATTTTTAGTTGAAACCGAAAAAAAGTAATTGAGGTGATTTTTCAACGACTCGACAGCCGACTTGAGTGGTTTTTGACTCCAGACAATCCTAATTGGGGTGATTGTAAAGATTCCAAAGATGATCGAACTGATGCGCAAACAGCGTACAAAAAAAAAAAAAAAAGCATCAGCGAAAAGAAAAGTAAGTAGATATATATTTTAAACAGACACCCCTATTTTTGAATTAGAATACGACAGTCTAATTCAACTATAATCGCATCTTATCGGACCATAGTCGTATCTTATGTACAAATATACAAATTTGTAATAACTAAATGCGAGTTAAACACGAGTGGCATTAAAGTTAATTGACTTGTTTTTTTTTTTAAGTTCAGGCGGGTTATTGGCGTTTAAGTATCGGCAGTATGGGAGCGCCATGAGTGTCATTTTACTTCGTTCTACATACGAAAACCAGTTCTAGTGGCCTGGTTGCACTATCGTTTTTTGACAAGATGTTTAACGCCACTCTTATTAACCAAGTGGACTGCAGACAGAGTAGTTCTCTTGTTATATCTCCATGCAAGTTGAGAACGAAAAGCGAGTACATATGTATGTATATGTATGTAATTTCGGTCCAGAGAGAAAGCCGCCCTGCTCAATAATCCTCCACTTAGGTATCAAAATCGTGAAATTTATTGGTTGCATTTGACTGGAGTGGACATCTGTATATCGCTCAACCGTTTGAACCATAGACAAAGTCTTCCTTCGATTTGACAGTTGGCTCCCACAAGAGCAAAAGTACCACCGATTTTTAATGTATTTATTAGTTTGTCAAGTACTGACAAGTACTTCCTTCTTGTTTAAAGTATTCCTGCTCCAATTTCTGTTAAATTTCTTAATCCACTCTCGTACTACTTAAGTACAAGTGTGATGCCAATTTTACCTTTCTAGTGACCGTCCAAGGAACATATTTTGAATTTTCTGATCCTTTTTTTTAAATTCAAAAACCATTTAATCTACCGAAGTGTATCATTTATTATTATTATTATTTTTTAATAACGACAGTACAAGTGAATACATTTTTAAAAAATTAAAAAAGAAGGAAAAAAACTGTTAATCAAAATACGAATAATAATCCTATCACGTTGCGAAACTACTGCTGAATGTATGGCCTATTTTGAGAAACCTTTCAACCTATTGATTATGTAGAAGTTTTGTGAAATCTGTGTACGCTGATTCTAGATCGAAAAGGAACTGCCGCACCTGACTGTCGGTCAATTCGTCTGAAGCCTGCATATCATTTAGAGTGGCCAACCAGCCCTCCACCTTCGTTTTGGCTTCGAAATCAGCTGGAATCAATGACAAACGATTCATAGTGTCCACAAGATCTTTCAGCTCGAAATGTAATTCATCCATAGTTTTGATTTTCAAGCGCAGCTTATCCATAATAGTGATGAATAGCGATACAATGTCGGCAATGCACTTGCTGGTATTTCCCTTATCATCCTTTATCGTGATCGGACGATCCTCCTTGATGCGTTCCAGTGCCGCTGGACAGTCTAGCCGAAATTTCTTCACGAACGTATCAACTGAGGGAAATTCATCGCCTTGGACCTGTTTGAAGGCAACCTTAAACTGGACAAGGAACTTTGAGCATGCTGCCGTGTATTCCTGTGGAGTGATGCAGTCTCGAATGTAAGCCTTCTCCAGGTTTTGCAGTGTGTTTATGATGGCGTATAGATCTGCCATGTTATCATATTTCTCCCGCTCGCGTGCATTACGGAAAATTTTCACCTCCTCGTAGAGTTCTGGGTTTTCTTGCATTTTATTTGCGATTTGCAGAGGAATTTAATAAAACTAATTTTTCTAATTAATTTTTCTTTCTTCTCAAAAGGTATGACGCACTTTTTGACAGATATCAGTTGTCAAACCGTCAGCTGAGAAAAAAAATTGTAGTTGAACGCAAGTAAGAGGATAGTACTAAACCTGGGGCGGATTTATAGACTGCATTCAGAGACTTAAAAAATTTTCCCTTGGCAGAAAGAAGTCTTCAGAAGCGAAAAAGCGGTTCACCAACACCATTTGTGCAAAAGACAAATTGCAGAAGGGAATTCTTGAATGAAACCAATGGCAAAAGACTTACTGAATCTGGGTGCATAGTAACAATTGTCAATTTTAGGTATTTCTCACAAGCATCAGCCAGTCATACTAATTGAAATCAACTCTTAAAACAGTCGAATTACACTTGGAATTGATCTGCGATTAAATGAAATTCGAACTAAATTTTAACCATGTATGTATATAAGCATGATATGTGACTAAACAACATACTTTGCTAAGTAATGTTGATCTTGTTAAATTCGAAACTGGAAATAACCTTTTCGCTCAAGTGTACCGAGCTCAAAGGCGTATTTGTTCCTAGTCTTTGAACACATTACATTCGAAAATCGAAAATAAACAAACTCCAGTTGTCATTTTATCAGACCTGTCAACTCTATCAAAGCGTCTTCACCCAAAACATGAGTGAAATTGAAGAAATTTGGTCTAAAACCCACGAAATATTTCCAATTTTAAATAAATCGGTAAGTAAAAACTTCTGACAACTATTTACGGGTGTTTCATAAAGATCCCTTCCAATTTTAAGTTACAATGTAACTCAATAGCCAACGAAGACTTCGAGTATGTGATCGGTAAACTCTGCCAACTTGAAATCACTGACTGTGTTTACGAGTCGATTCTTATCGAAATAAACTCGTTTCTTCGTGGGAAAATTGTTCCCGAATTCTGGGCACAATTCCAAACAACCCACGAGGAGGAGGAAAATCAGTACTTGTTGTTCATAAAGTTCCAAATGGCAATCATTAAGCTAGAGGAGGATTATCGGAATCTACAAGAGATCATTCGACGAGTGGAGGTGCTGAAAAAGATGTGCCGCTTCGAGAATCCAGATAACAAGAAACGTAACGACAATGAGGAAGTCAATAATATGCTGAGAAGTGTTCTGCTCTCACAATTACCGGCGAATTTCAACACGGTAGTTTACGCATTCTATAACGTTTCTTTTAAGGTTTTTGCGAATAGTCATCAAACTGGTGATGGTGAGTCGGAAGAGGGTTCTATGAGCATAAATTAAATTGGATTATGAGTTCTTATAGATGACGAGATGGCTGATATTGATGAAGTTAAATGCAATGGATGTGACCGCGAAACAGACGTGTGTCGGTGCCAAAATCTGGTTTGTTCTTTCAATAAAACTAATGAACATCTAACGAATCTGGGACTGTTGGACCGGATTGCTGGGCATACATTGACTATGCTCATTCAGCAGCGAATTGCAACTCATGTTCGAGACAGTTGTCTGGGAATTTTTGATAAAGGCCACCTCAAGGGATTAGAAAAGGTGAGAGCATAATTTTAAAGTAGATTCTTTGTTTTTGTCTACTTGAGCGTTACAACTTGCTTTTTAGTGAATTTAGCTATTATCCCCTCGAAACAAACATATACTTAACCAGGTTTTTCCCTTTCTATTTTTTTTAAATTTTCCTCCAGTGGCTTGATGTGATCGTCCTGAATTGGTTGACTAGGATTTTCAACCGCGGTCACCTTAAAATCGAAGAAAACGACTCGAAAACACAATCGGTAATTCAAGATTTCAAAGTTAAACTCACATACTTCCTGTACGAAACATACGCCAATATCATAATTGAGCAGTTCTTCAGCATTATCATAGGTTTGTATTTCAAAAGAAATGTATACCAAGAGAATTTTACGACCCTAAACCTTATCCCCTATTCTAATAGACTATCCTGATTCCATTCCCGCAATTGATGACCTTAAAATCTGTTTGGAAAAGATTGATCTACGAAAGCATCTGATCAAGTCTCTCAAGGAATCCCTAGAGGCTAGAATTCTTCACCCTGGTGTCAACACAATGGACATACTAACCGGTTATGTGGCGGCAATAAAGACCATTCGTCATTTAGATAGCAGCGGCGTTATACTGGAAACAGTGACAGAACCGGTAAAGGAATATCTAAGAAAACGAAGTGATACGGTGAGAAGGGTTGTCACTGGCCTAACCGAGGAAGGACCAACAGATTTAGCTGAAGAATTGGCTAAGAGTGAAGCATTGAAGGAGAATGTTGATGTAGCTGGGAAGGATGAAATGACTAATTGGGAGAATTGGCAACCAGATCCGGTAGATGCCACACCAGGTGGGTTCTTCTTCTAAATAGTTTTGACATTGAAAATAATTCATGTTTATTCTTTTCAGCTGCGTTCTCTCAAAATCCACGGAGCAATCGTTCAGCTGACATCATTTCAATGGTCGTTGACATATACGGCAGCAAGGAGCTCTTTGTAAATGAATATCGCAACTTGCTAGCCGATCGATTGCTATCAAGTCTAGACTTTAATCCCGATAGAGAGATTCGAAATCTAGAATTGCTTAAGTTACGATTTGGGGAAACCCTATTGCATAGTTGTGAAGTCATGCTAAAGGATATAAGTGATTCCAAGCGAATAAATGGTCACATCCAAGGAGATATAAGCTACAATGAGAGTAAGTTTCTTGCCATCGTTGGATTTAGGGTTATCTAATGAAATTCTCCTCACCTTTAGATCGGAAGTTTGACTTGAAGTCGCTTATAATTTCATCTCAGTTCTGGCCAGCATTCAATAAGGAGACGCTAGAGCTACCCGAAGAAATCGAAGACGAATTTAAGAAGTTCACAAAGTCGTATGAAGCATATAAAGGGAATAGAACTTTGTGCTGGCGCAATGTTACTGGCAGAGTGGAGCTCGAGATAGAATTGGGCGATCGGACGCTGGAAATAACAGCAGCTCCCACACAGGCTATCATTATTTACCATTTTCAGACAAAAAGTAGGCTTTTATTCAGTTCAAAGGGGTGGAGGTATTAACAGTTTTTTTCGTAGATCAATGGTCGCTAGATGAACTGAGCGCTATAATGAAGATTCCACCATCGGTGCTTCGACGTAGAATTGGCTTCTGGCAGACGCAGGGTTTGCTAAGGGAGACTCAACCAGATGTTTATGTTCTGGTGGATGAAAGCGCGGGCACTGGTATGGAGGACATGCAAACAACTGACATAGCTGAGGATGATGAGAGTGAGAGTGCCATGGCATCGGCTAGTGATCAGCGTGAAGAAGAACTTCAGGTAAGTTACACACAATAGTTTGTAAATCCTCTCCAACTTAATGTGTTGTGCGTCTTTAAGGTCTTTTGGTCGTATATTGTTGGTATGTTGACAAACCTCGACTCGCTTCCCATCGAACGGATTCATCAAATGTTAAAAATGTTCGCTTCCCATGGACCGGGTGTGGAATTCTCCCAGGAAGAGCTAAAGAACTTTCTACAGCGCAAGGTGCGAGAGCACAAGCTCATATTCAGCGGTGGGGTGTATCAATTAGCGAAATAAACAAATCAAACTCAAGTTTTTTGTTTTTTTTTTTTTTTATTAATTTAACAAACAATACAAAAAAAATATCCTAAACTCTATTCATCTTCAATTGTTTCCTCAACGTCAGCAATGGATTCATCCTTGATGGACTTAGCTTTTGAATCCTTCTTCTCCTTGATCATCTTACGATACGCCTCGAGGTCGTTTTTTAGCGGGTCGATAAACCCATCAAAGTCGAGCTCTTCGAGAGCCTCAAGGATGTTATTGGCTGTGATTGTCTTGTGGTTTTGTTTCTTTGCCAGAGCGGTGGAGGAAGAGGTGAGGAATATGACGAATACGGATGCAGCTCTGGCGATTGCTGCACGAGCCTCTTTGCTAACAATCGCACCATCGGGAAGGGATTCTTTGATGAGACGAGACACAACAGAGGTCGGCAGATTGAGATCTTCTATCCTTTCAACCATTTCGATGCCGTTTTGTTAGGAATTTCTGTAAATTGTTTATATTTTTGCAAATAAAAATAGAAATAAACGCTGTTTTTGGCGGATAGTCTGTTGTATTTTGCCGGTGACAAGTAAAATGAGAAACGTCAAATTGTAAGGGTACGGTTGTAATCGATAACACGAACGGGCATCAGTGTTGCCAATTAAGTATTTCGAGTTTTAAGAGCCCGAAAACAGTTATTTAAATTTCAGGTTCACAGAGAAATTTGAGAGAAAGTGAAACATTAAAATCTAAAATCACTCTAGTCTAATCAATGGAATTAAAAGACATTTTTAAAATGTATAAAGGTATTCTTTTTATGATCCAGGCTTTTCGCAACATTCTTGAAGAATTGGAGCGACTATTCGGCGGATTTTGTCATGAAAATCACCATCAACGAAAGCATGCCGTGATTTTTATGTTCACACCTGAGTTAACCGGTGTGACTAAACCGTCCTTTCTTGTAAGTTATTGATGCTGAGTTCTTACAGACAATATCACCTTTTGAAAATGTACGATCGGATCGCGACGGCAGGACTCTGTTCATCCCTCAAAGAAATTGATCATTTCGATACATGTACATCGATAATTCTACTCATCCCTAGTGGACTTTGACAATCTATATATTTGTTTTTAAATTCTGTGTCTTCATCTATCTCTACTGATGTCTATTATCTACTGAATTTAGTATAACTGCCTAAAAACAATGGTAAATTGTGTCGTAGCCGGTTGCAAAAGTCGTCCAGATCGAAAGGGTAAACCGTCGCTTCGTTTTTACACTTTCCCCAAAGACGACACCATTCGCGAGCAATGGGTTCTGGCGTGTGGGAAGCGAAAGCCATTTAAGGTAGACGTCGCCCGAATTTGTTCAGAACATTTCAACCAAAGCGACATTAAACTGCAGGATATACTGTTGAAGGTTCCGGAGCATAAGAGGCGCCTCAAAAATGGAGCAGTACCATCAAAGAATTTACCCATATCACCGAGGCTATCTAGTGAAGAGAAAAAGCTCAAAATGCTAGAGAATAAGGCTCTGGTTCAAGAGAGCATCGCAGCTTATGAGATGTAGGATGCAGACTAGTTGTTCCTTGTTCTTATTGTAACAAATAATTTATGTCATTTTTCAGGAAACAGAATAGATTACGAGCTACAGGTGGTGATGGAACACAATTGAACAGTAGAACGGGCAAAAGAGTTCTAACTCCATATTCAAGGTAAAAGATAATATAAATCCACTATAAATCGGGATCTAAAAACTCTAATTTCACAGTGATAACGAGGAAAAACCTCTGAAAGACCACTCATACTCGCACAAAGATTATAAGAAATTTTATACAAATGGAGAAACACAGACTGAGTTAAATGATACATTTTATTTTTGAGACAATTCCTAAAGTTTCTTTTCCCGTCTAGATACGATTATGGATGTCTAAAGGAATTACATATTATACGACTGGAAGCAGAGAACCGAAAATTAAAGACTTTAATCAGAAAGCAAGTTATACGGGCGAAGGAGAATGAAATATTGAGGTGTTCTCTTAGTAGGATAATGACAAAGGGCCAGGTAACAAGACTGATTCATCCTGGAAAAAAATTAAAATGGAACGCTGAAGATATCGCTTCTGCAATGTCATTATATACTGCAGGTCCTAATGCGTACGCACTGCTTCGTAAGAGAAACTTTCCGCTTCCAGCGTCGTCAACTCTGCGTGATAGGGCTGGTAAAATTGAGGTCAGACCTGGAATACTTAACAGTGTCCTTCAATTGATGAAAAAGTTAGACTACGAAGAAAAAGATCGACTATGCGTATTATGCTTCAACAAAATCAGATTGAAGGCAACTTGTTATCCTGATAAGTCGACTAATGTCTCGCTAACACGAGCAAAATGGGCTTACGTTGTCCTCGCGAGGGGACTATTCAAAGATTGGATACACATTGTCTATTATGATCTCGATGTACCCATGTCGGCCGACATTCTGAAAGCAATTATTGAGAAACTGGAAGGAGTTCGCTACGTTGTGACAGCTGTGATATCCGATATGGGGCCGACAACAGCAGCTTTATTAGACGAACTCTGTGTATCTGAAAGTCAGCCATTTTTTCAACACCCTTGTGATGAGCTTAGAAAGGTTTTCTTCTTTGTGGATGTACGACATTTAATAAGGCTGATAAGAAACCGTTTTATTGGTACTGGCTTTGTTCTTGATGGAAAACCAATTGATGTTGGTCCAGTAAAAGAAGTCTTTGATTTAGATAATCGGGCATTCAAAATATCACATGAACATCTTGAAGTAAACAAGCTGGCACTTCGTAAGTTAAACCTCGCCACAGAATTACTATCAGATTCTGTAGCGGCTGAAGTGAAGAGTCGCGCATTGCTTGGAGAAATACAATCATCGACTGCTCTAGAGTGTGCAGACTTTATAAAAGTCGTCAGTGATTGGTTCAAAGTATTTAATTCAACGTATACCTCAGTTCGATGGAAAGTTGGAATGAAGCCATTTGGAGTAACAATGGAGGTACAAGACAACATTCTTTCTGCGATGAGTGAGAGAATAGACAAATTGAAAGCACCTAAACGACCAACTGTACTTCGTTTTCAAAGTGGAGTTTTACTCAATAACGCAGGGTTGCCGCAAATGTTAAATTATATAACACAGACTTATAATATTACGTACATAGAAACTAGTGTTCTAAATCACGAAGAGTTGGACAAGTTATTCAATATAATTCGATTCAAGGGCGGTCAGAACGATCATCCAACGCCGCTAGAATTTAAATATAGATTACGATCTATACTTTTGGGTAAGATGATTTTGTAAATACTAAAAGTCGCGAAGACCAAAGGTGAAATATCGTTTTCGGGCTGTGACTTAACACAACGCACTACCTGCTATACATCCTATAGCACCCGAGAAGTGTGACAGCGTATTGCGGCGCATCCTATTCATGACCATAAATATCGCTTGGTTGAGTGACTTCTTTCTCTGAAAGGGTCCACATATACTAATTGACACGCGGGGCTTAATTAAATTCCTTCCTTTCGGCAGCTGGAAAATGAGAAGGACCTAGTCTATAATCTATTTTGATGCCTTTATTCACCTATTAACTGTAATTTGTAGAAACACAACGGGGATATAAAAAGTTAACGTAATTATTGTTGGGTGCTGCTTGTCACTTTAAAATTTCCTTTTTCGAGGTAGTAAACTTGTTTTTCGTATCTATGTATGTCTGATTATGTTAACGTTTTTTTTTTCATAATATTTTATTATAAGCAATCTCATTACCTACCTCGTAAGCAATAAAATATGAACCAAATATTTGTACTTTAACCTAGATACATACATATGTACATATGAAGCCTAGGAATGGGTTCGTAAGTAAAACATTTTCCTTTAATGCATTTAAACCTCCCATACATCCCACAAGCATGCATAATCACGCAATCTACACCGTACACTCTCAGTTTTGCATGCCCAACTACTAAATTATGCATAAGTGCATTTTTAGTGTATGGGCCCGATTATGCTGCTAGCCGCTAACCACTTTGCCGAACCGACTTTCGTTTAATTTTTGCATTTTTAAGCTAGGGTAACACCTATTTAACAGCTCAAAGTAGACATTAGATTTAATACTTCGATTCACAAACATTATGGTACAAAATACCAAATGAAAATCTAATTATACGTAAGATCTTTTTGCAATGATTACATCACATCACGAACGTTTTATGCAGCACAGTTCGCATGTACTGCATATTTAATAACAAAATTTTTATACAATTTATCTGTAACTCGCTGTAAGACATCTATTAGTAGGTATTCATGTTTAATTATTAATTATTTACGTGTATCATGCATGTATATTGTCTTCTGAACTTTAAGGTAATTTGTAAAACAGCGGTTCCACATTAAAGAAACTTTCCTTGCAATGTAATTTTAAGACTTGTTTGTAACCTTTATTTGTATTCTTGTGTAGACCTTCTCAAAATTTGTTTTTATACGAAAACCATTTTATATGAACAAAAGTGATAATATATATTTGTAAAACAAAAAGTTGTGATGTTTCATTTTTTATCAATTGGCCACAAAAAATTATCTTAATGCACCTCTACTCGGAGTACGTCAAGGGTGGATACTGTCACCACTTTTATTTTTTTTGGTTATCAGTGATATTCTCCGTCGACGGAAGGAAATAATGGAATTCATTGGACTATCTACAACATCTATGTTTGTCTCCCTTCACACCGGATAATGGACCTCAATGTTATGGCCCACAATTTAAATGTTGAGCGGTGGGGCTGAAAAGTAACACAGCTTAAACAAAAGCCCTGATCACTTCAAAGACAGGAAGTCAACAGTAGTGGCATTGAGAAGGCGAAAGCATTCGGAAGATACTTACTTATTTTCAGAGTATGGCTGAGTCATAGATAAACTAACATAGATGGTCGTCTTCGGCCGATTTGACCGTTGGTTCTCCCAAGAGCAAAAGTACCACGGATTTTGAATGTATTCTGACGTTTCCGTCAAAATCAAATCGGAGCTCACGCACACATTCTTAAACCGCGGGACATTTCATGGGCGCAGCCATTTTCCTGTACATTTTGTTGTTGTTAATTGAATGACAGTCTGCTGAAAATGTGGTGTGCAAAAGGAAAAAAGAGACACCACGATTGTTTTTATAGTTACGTCTTGTTCGCACGTTCGGTCACATGTATTCACAGATAGGAAAATTCAAATCGGCGTGCTTTACAAAATTTTCGGCAGAGTAGGGAGAAGACGACCATCTATGTTAGTTTATCTATGGGCTGAGTTCCAAATCGCTGTACTGCAACGTCAAGCGTGCCAAATCGCCAATATATAGCAGTGATTTGATGTATCGCGTTCTAAAATGCATCATGAAAGAAACCGCTGCGCAAACAAAAGCAACCAACGCATCATGAGTTATTGTGATGCGATGTAATTTGACAGCAATTGTTTCTGTTTTATGCCGAAAACATTCTTAAATATACTGCCATTATATGAGCCAAAATTATTCATTATTCAATTCATTTGCCCTAAATAGCTCTTCTAGATTTTTTAAATGAGTACAATATAGTTCAGGGTATTGGCAAAGGAATTGGATGGTGACCTCTAAAACTTCCTCATCGCCGCATCCGGTACAGAGTTATTTTCCGTCTCTTCATATGGTACCGCAGAGTATTATCATAGAGTATTATGCCCCGTGAAGATCCCTACGAGAATGGAAAGGGTGTCCTTATGCATAAGTCTCTCGGTATGCCATGTATAACTGAAACATTCAACAGATGTTTGAACTAAAAAGAACCAGGGTTGCCGAAGCTACTCCCTTCTCATCGACTTTACTCCCATACTCCCCTCGTCTTGATTTTACTCCCTCTAAAACATTTTAGTACATTATCACCTCTATTTCATGGAATGAGCCATAATACACTTGTGCAATTACCCCGGGGTAAAACTGTCTGAAGAAATGATTAAAGTGTGAAGTAAGAAACGAGGTAAAATATTCATCCAGTGTTGAAACAGTTGAACAGCGGGGTAAAAGTAATATATACACAAGTTGTCAATTTCTAGGTGAAGAAAGATTATACTACTATCTACTATGTATACAGAATTTTTCCCCACAGTATTCATCCAGTGTGTTATGTGAATAAGAGTAATGCTCCAGTGTGTGATGGTTCAACGAATTTATATTGCAAGTTCTAAAGTTCTCAGGCAGATTGTCGAAACTTTTTTCTTTTTCTCAAATACATACATATGTATGCATATAACGAAATGCAACGAATATATTCGCATTAAATAAACAACCAGCCTTATTTTGACATTCGTATTCATTCGGAAGTGAGTCGAATTCGCATAGACTGTATTTTGACTTTCGAATGAATAGAAAGAACTTTCGAAAGTTCATTGGTTGTGCGTATTTTGAGATTCTATTCATTCGAAACAAATGTTATTTTTCATTCGAACACATTTTCCTGGCGCATAGATTCACAAACACGTAAATATAGTAAGATATTTTGAATTTTAATTGACAATTTCTGATCCTGTCGGTATAGGTCACGTTCTAATTAGAAAAACTGGTGGCCCGTGGCACGCAAAGAAAACAAGGTATCGTCAACCTGTATAAAAAGAAACGTCAAACAGCTTAAATTTATTTATGTTCATTTTGCATTATGTTTCGAAAATGAACCTTTTTCATTCGAATCTCAAAATGCACAAACATCTTTCGAATGAATAGAGACATTCGAAAGAATTGACTATTCATTCGAATCTCAAAATAAGCATGAATACTACTCCGTAAACTTCTAAAATACTCCCATTCACATTTGGAAAACAGCATCCTTGAAAAGAACAGCTAGGCTGAGTAAGGAGAGAGAAATTGACTACTTTCGAGGTCGTATTTACTTTTATCTAACCACCACAGCAATAAAATAAATCAATACATATTTTAAAAACAGAATTAATTTTTTATTTTCCACTGTTTTTGTTTTCTTTTTGTTTTGTTTCATCAATGTGTAGTTTATATCAATTTTTAATTATATTTTATTTTTCTTTCTTCACTACAAACAATACTTGATTAAAAGCTACAAAATTTTCTCTTTGGACTTATTTTTCACATTTTATTTGAATGAGTAATCAGCAAAAAAAAAAACAAGAAACAAAAAAATACACAGTTCAACAAAACATAACATTTGATAAATATTCTCAGATTCAAAATATACCTTCTAATCGGTTGCGTTTTTTGTTTTTATACAGCAACTAGAAAAATAGTAAAAAGGCAGTAATTAATTATGACTATTGCAAATTTTTAGTCGTCATATTATCATATATATATATATAAATTGTTGCACAGTTAGTTGTGCAGATTGGTTATCTCATAACATCAATATACATACAATATAGTACTTGTATTTAATAGTTTACACAGCTGCAACGGAGAACAAATCAAAGGACTCTTTAACAGCCAAGGGATACAAATTGGCAATTTAAAAAAAAAAAAAATGAAATAATAATTATATTTGTTTTATTATTTATAGTTTAAATATTAACGATTCTTTCACACTTTGTAACAATGAAAAATTATTGTGGTATTGTCTTCTTTATAAATTTTTACACTAAATTTTCGCAGGATCTTATATATTGCAGTTGCACCTCTTGGCTTGTTAGGGTCCTCCTCTCACATAACTTAGTAGGTACTTAACAAGTTTTTTTCTAATATATTTAATTACATAGATTTTTGGTTAAAACACAATGTAAACATAGAAAACAACATTTCTAGAGTAGGCTACAGTGTGTTAATTGATGATGACCACAAAGTGTAGTGGGAAACCAAAGCTATCTTTTATTTCACTATTGTTAAACTTTGTATTTATTTATATAATATATTTATTTAAAAAGTAGGATTACTTTACCTTTTTTTTTTTTGTTTTGAATGTAAATCTTATTTTCTTTGTTTTCGACTTTCTCTCTGGGGTTGGTTAACTTGTCTTCTATGCTATAATCTCTCGTTATACTTAGTATGAGGGTTTTAACATAAATTCATCTTTTAATTTTTATCTACTCTATTTAGTGTATATTTATTTATCTTTTTTTGAGCTTTTCAACAATTCGCTTTGTTTTTTCGTCTATGAATTTTTATTATTGTTTGTTCCCTTCATATATATATATATATATTTATTTAGAGGAGGAAGTAACAATTAACTAGATCCTCCAATTGGGATAAGTAGCCAATGTTTAGGTGATTACCAAGTAATCGAAAGCTTCACAAATACAACTAATAAGACAGAATCAACTAAAACATTCTCGTTCTCCTCACTTTTTAAACAAGTTTTTTATTTGTTCTTTCTTTAATAGTAAAACGAAAATAAATAAAACAAAAAGTTATATTTTAATATAAAAAAACAAAAAGAACATAACAAGAAATTAACCTAACTTTTTTTTTGATTTGAAATATAATATATGTATTTATATGTATATACTTTGTATTGCGCTATTTATTATGATTTAATGTTCTCTTAAATTGTATCTACCTAAAAAGGTACTTAATTAAAATCACAGATGGTTTGGTAGGTATATAAGAACGAATTTGTTTTGTTTATGTAGCTTTCACGGCATTTAAAATATTTTCTTCTTTGTTTTTTAACCTATTTAACTGTGCGTGTTAATGTGTTTGAAAGAAGTTTTTCGTTAGTGTTTATTTATTTTGTAAATATAACCGATATTGCACCGAAGAGATATGATTTTTAAGACTCTGAATGTCTTAACTTCGACTGGATATGTCTGATCTAAAGAGTAGTTGAATTTTGTTTGCTGGAAATAATATAAAATTGCGATTGCAAAGAATATATTACGAAAACAAAAAAAGAGTCGTTTACATAAAGCAAAATGATATCGAAATCTTAATTTGAATAAAAATTTAAGAAAAAAAGTAAAAGAAAGCATATACTTAACGTAAAAGTAAACCTAACATTCATTTCCTTACGAATCGTAACTTATTTTGTAAGATTTTTTTGGTATAGTTTCCTTTGCTAAATGTGGGATATGGTTATTACACTCGGTGTTTTTTTTCTTTTTTTTGTGAGACTTAAAGCCTGTCAATTCAGCTAACATAGAAATCTCCAATTGTGTTAGCGCATAGGTAACATTATATAGTTAAATTAGGAGGGATCTATATGTATTGGTTTATATATTTCCTCGTACGATTTGTTTAATTAAAGCGATTTTACGTTCATGCATTGTTTCAGGGTGTTGCGTGTAGTTTCTTCCAGAAAATACGTGGTGGTTAACATAAAAAATATATGAAACACTTGAATACTTATCGGGGGCTCATACGAACGAATAAATAACATTTTAGTTTAGTTTTCTTTGTTTGTTTTGTTTTTTAGTTTAAGTTTCTCCGTCTACGAAAAACTAAAGCAAAAATCGATCGTATCCTCCACCAGCGACTTCTTCGGCGCGGATTTATTTTCTCCGAACTGGATCCGTTGCCGAGAGCCTATGAAAAGAAAATAAAGGAAAGAAAGGTTAGGAGTAAGAATATTGACAGGATTGTATTGTGTTGTGGCTGCCATAGTTCAGTGGTTAGTACGTTGAGCTACTGCGCAAGGGGTTCAAAGTTCGAATTCCCTGCCCTTCGGATGGGTGACCAGATAAGAACGATAGGAAAACAAAATTTAAAAAATACAACAACGGTGTGAGATATAAAATTTGATTTTGGCTTTATTTTGAAGCTACATTCACGCCATTATGCGAAAAATAGCACATTATACAAATAGCCGAATTATTTTCGCTAGAAATGCTTCAAGCGGTAGGTCCAATTTTCGCTGACTCGGTCCAATATGTAAGGCGTTTTTTCGGCAACGGCGGCTGTTCCAAAACGTCAAAAAAATGCGCATCGTGAAAGCATCACTGCCTTTGTGATGCGTTGCTATGAAGTTTTCATTTTGCGATGCATCACGATGGCTTAAAATCTTTGACGTTTTGGAACGGCTTGTGCAAACAATAAAAATGTCTAAGAAATTAGCGGCGGTGATATTTTCAAACGTTTTAATGAATATTTTTGGCTCATATAATGGCAGTATATTTAAGAATGTTTTCGGCATAAAACAGAAACAATTTAATTTTTTTGCGGAATAAAAAAATTGCTGTCAAATTACATCGCATCGCAATAACTCATGATGCGTTGATTGCTTTTGTTTGCGCAGCGGTTTCTTTCATGATACATTTTAGAACGCGATACATCAAATCACTGCTATATATTGACGATTTGGAACGTTTGACGTTGCAGTACTGCGGGGTTACTGCGATTTGGAACTCAGCCAGAGCGTTTCAAACACAAATAACCCAAACCAAACCCTTTCGGGAGAAATTAAATTTTAATCGGAAATGTAAATATTCCAAAATGGATCTCTACCTCGTTAAGAATTCGATTTTAACACGCCAGCTACATAATCTTTTTTTGGACCTGTATATGGGCTGATTAAACTTCAAATCCTTCATCACGCGTATTCACCGATACGAAATAAAGAGAGGATTTTGGTCACAAATTATTATACATATTATGAAGGTGGGTATGGTACGAGATCACGAGCTGATAATAGTGACTATAATTTCGTTGCAGTTCGAAGATCTGACGAAACAGATTAAACATAGACCAACTAAGTGATACACAGTATGCGTATGCTAAAAACTAAAGGACCATTGAAGAACGACCACGACCATTGCGACGATTTCGGCAGGATGGAGCATGACGCCCAAAGATCACAGAAAAGCAACGTATAGCAACGTTGGCCACAAAAGAACGTTTCTTTGCTTATTTGCTGTGAGGAATAAATCACTGCCGCGATTAAAGGTTTCAGAACTTGACAGCATAACCGCGACGCGACTTTTCCTTCAAAGATTTATATTCCAATTTTTTCTTCTTAAATAACAACCTACCTTTTGCTGTTCCTTTCGACGAATCTCTCTGACAAGACTATAAAAAGCATCGTCTATGTAATGCCGAAGAGCAGCAGACGTCTCATAGAATGGACAGCCAAACTGTGATGCAAGATTCCTACCTTCTTCTGTTGACACCTACAAATTTAAATATACACTTTAAGTTTGTGCTCTTTTGTAATTTTTAGTTTGTTACTATTACCTTTCTATGCATTTCCAAATCTAATTTGTTGGCAATTAGAACCAGGGGTATATCTTCCGAAAGTCGAACTCGGGTGATTAACTTTCTATATTCGGATGCTTCTTGAAAACTATGACGATCGGTAACCGAATAGCAAATAATAAAGCCCTCACCGCAACGCATGTATTGGTCACGCATCGCAGTAAATTCGACCTGACCGGCAGTGTCAAGAATGTCGAGCAAAGCTGCTTCACCATCGATTACGGCCTGTTGCTGATATGAGTCCTCTGTAATTTATAAATTAAATTAAATGAGAATTATAAACAAACAATTATGATGAATGGTAAAACAAAGCATGCATTTGAATCGCGTGAATTACATCATCAAGATTAACATCAGCTGACTTAATACCCTATACTTTCTCAGATGTTGGACGTTAGTTAGACCATCTAGGCTCTAATAAGAATTAGTTGACATCGCGATTTCTGTCTCCCTTTTATCGGCATTACAATGATCTGTCACAAAGCTATATCAGCCAAGGGAATCTTAGAATCGCAGCCATCAGGTTTGAAACGGCGAGGACTGAACCACCGGAATAAGAACCCAGTTGTAAAGCAAAAAAACTTGATATTTACTATTGTAATCAGCGCAAATGAAAGGCAGCAGTGCAGCATTTAAACATTACGCTTCGCCCAGCTGTTCGTCCGATCCCTTTAGCTTCCATATAGGTACATATTGAAAATGAAAACTATTCCTAACCTTTCCTAACCTTTTGATTAACTTAACGATATGTTTTGCATATAAAGCCAACCGGCTAAAAATTAAATACCATTAACAATAAAACACCCGATACATACCAATTGTTGGATCGTGATAATCGAGGAAACTGTGGCTCACAAACTGCAAGGTTACGGCTGAAATAAGATCAAAGTGTCAACGACACGGCAATATATTATTGATTTTTCCTCCTTGCACGAGATTAAGAGAAAAAAAAGGAAGGGCCAACAAAGCGTCGACTACTATACTAACCGGACTTGCCCACACCTCCGTCGCCAAGAATCACAATCTTGTAAACTCTCAGGCCGCCGCGAGTCGTTTGCATGACAACGTTTGACTTGCCACCGGACGCGTCACCGTTCTCCCGCTTGTTGGAACTGTCCTTATCGCTTCCCTTCGATTTGGATTTTTTGAGAGCGGCACATCCCGTCAGGTCGCCAGCCATTCCTCCTTTTTTAGTTGGATTGGGTGCGTGCCCCTTTGCAGCTGCTTGCTTGACCTTGAATCAATATTCTCTACAATTCCTCACAAAAATTTAGTTGTCGTGTGGCTCCTTCTCCTGCTCATATGCGCACTTGTGATGTCTGTCTGGCCTGGTCGTTCTGCTGGTCGATTTGTCAGGTTCACTTTAAGATTTTCATGTTTTCGGGTTGGAAAAGTTGGTCGCCTTTTTTTCGACGATTCCTTTTCTTTCTTATGTCGTGTGTGACCAAAAGAAAGTCAAAAGAGAATTTTGAGGGTTTTTTTTTTGTGAAAAAGAATTCAGTTTCAGTCGTCGCCGTCAGTCGTCACACCCCGAAAAGTTTTTTTTCTCGCTTTTTGCAATTGGTTTTTTTTTTTTTGCACTGTGACCTGTGACGGAATTCGTCGTCGAGTCGAGTGGAGAGTTGGTTGATTTCCTTTTTTCGCCTGAAAATGCCAAATTTTGACGTTTGCTTATCAATAATTTGCTCTTGAAAGAGGAATACATATTTTCTGACGAAATGGCAATAGCAGTGCGCAATGTAGGCGCGAGCGAGACAAAACAATAACAAAAGTGTAGCTCGGTTCTCTGTTTACATTTTGCGAATGCAGACATTTTTGAGCTACATTTTCGAATTCGAAGATAAAACGTCAATTGGAGAGAATGTAATAGGTGGTGACGACTGTGAGCGTAGTAGATTTATCTTAAGCAGTAGAAAATTTATATCTGGAATGGTTTGTTTTGTCGGTTGTTGTTAAATCTGGCTAAAAAATTTTGAATTGAATTTTAGTTATTTAGTAGCTGTGCCACTCAACTTGACTGGCTTTTGTGTTCAGAAAACGCTTGCAACGTATGATTATGCTATTCTACCATTTTTGTTTGCGAATGTTGGCTTATAAGGTTTTTTTTTCACTGCACTGAGCACTTAGGACAGCATGCCTGAGTCTATCAGTTTATTCAAAATCAAATGGTCCGCTAGACCAACAAAAAGCAGCCGCCATTTTACTTCCTTTAATTTTCTCTTATTTATTTTCCTTCCGGTCAAACGCGAGACTGTTTTACTCAGACTTCTTAGTCAATTTGTCCTGATCGCATAGAGCCATCACACAATGCAGCAATTTTAGCCCGGGCGAGCGAAGTGTAAATTGTTATGCTTATTAGTTTTATCCCGATGTTTAACCACTTTTTTACTTCATGCGTCATCTCGCTCTTCTATAATGTCTGTTTTACACCGGAGTAATAGGTCCGTTTGCGTACTTTTTGCTCTGAAATTCGACGATTATCAAATTTCGAAGAGAGGTGTTAAAATTCTCTCAGAGAGAACTAAAATTACGAACAAGTAAATGAACGGGTTGAACAAGAAAAAGTTGAAAATGCACTGGTTTGACAGCTTGGACAGTTTTCAGAAATTTCTTGCACTAAAATTTGTAGCATGGGGAAAATTCTTACTCTCTTGTGAGCGCTCTCTTCTGTGAAAAACTACGAAAATTCTCCGTACGCGAATTTTCGTAAAAATTTTAGGAGGGTACGCGAACGAACCTTATGAAAATCCATCCTCAGTTCGTTTGACAGATTCGCTACTCCTAACTAAAAACTAACGATTTTCATAATAAACTCCATGACTTGTGATAAGTCCTCACTGTATGTGGCTGAGTCACATTGTGATTTATTAGGTGCTCTAATTGGCTCCTCCTCTATATATGTACAGTAGAAACAGCAGCACTGAACAACATCAAAGTGTCAGAGCTAAAAAGAAACATAACCTTTTTTTTGACAGCTCAATCTGTGCTCTGAAAAGGAAACGGACAGAATTTACTTAGCAATGCAAAATATTGTAATGGTTGAGGATAAATCGTGCCTGAGTAGAGTGGCTGACTGGGAAGATGGATTGTATTGGGGAAATGATTCAATCGAACCCTTTTGTCGAGCAGTTCCTTCGCTGAACCCAATAAACGAACTGCTACGAGTAAAACCGTGAACTAGTTACATATGTCTATCGACTAAGATCCAAAATGGGGCGCAATCTACCATAAATCGGTTCTTATGAAAATATTAAGTCACGAGCAGTACATTAAGAGCTAAGACCTGTACGTACTCTTCGTTGTATACATTTTTGCACTGATTACAAGGGATCGGGGCGTATCCTGCTGGTTTTCTAAAACATACCCCATGACAATAATAACCGGGGACCACAAATAATGACTTTTATATTTTCTGCGATAGCGCAATTGTCCAGCGCACTATCCACAGTCAAATCTTCAAAACCCGATTAACAATCAGGGTCTGGTGTCTATGTAGAATGCTCATTTGGCAAGTGCCAACTTTTCACGTTGGGTCTTCCTGCATCCTCAGTCAGTTCTTCTATTGACGATTGACCCATTGTAAAAAATAATAAACCACGGTGTCCAATATCTCTACAATTAACAGTACATACTAATTACCGTTGTATCCATCACAGCCAGTGAATACGTTTAGGCTTTCTTACATAATACCTTATATGTACTCAATAAAGAAATATCGCAAAGATTTTTATTTCCGGTTGAGCCAAGAGAAAAAGAAGATGTACTCCCCTGTTGTTGCTGATATAATTAAGAGGAATTTCACAAGAACTCATCATCATTAATAATGAATTTTGGCAATAAATCACGGAAATGATAGAAGATCACAAGCCATACATACATATGTTCTGTTGATGTATGTATGATGCTCCAGAGACTCCGTAAAATCGTTCAGAGACCCGAGTTAAACCTCAAAGTATTCCTGAATAAAATTAACTATTCGTATGATTCAGAAAACAGGCGAGAAATTCATGAATGAAAAGCACGTGTTACACGGCTAGTTAGTAATCCATTTGAATGATCCCAACACGACAACACAGTTTGCATTTAATATTTTTCTAATTGATGCTTTTTCATAGATAGATAGATACTCGTGAATGTGTACCAAAAGTAACGTGCCCCCCTCCTTGCTGGTGTTGTACAACAAAAGCATGAGTATCTATTACAACAGAACAAAATAATTAATGATGCTATAAGTGGTGTTTAATTTATTGCTCAACCCTTAGCACGGCGCATTGGCATTATTGGTAAGGTTGCTTGGCGGCATCGTCTACGCCTCGCATCCTTAACTAATGCCTGAGACGAACACAGAGAATTTTGCCCTTTCGATGAGCAACTCAAGGAACATCATTCGAATTTAAATAAGCGTTTTTTGTTCCTATTCTTTGTAAAGTATAGGTATCTATATGAACGGTATTGAAATGTAATTATCAAAGCTTAAACAAATGGTTTATGAAATCATTAATCAATGATAGTTTAATTTATTGGTTTGTGGGCATGTAATAGTAGATCTAGATGGTTTCCGTTGTTGTTGCTGCTGAGGATGGAATTCGGTTCGAATTCAACTGGAGTGTGCGGTGATAAAATTGGACTTTTAGCAAAAAGATCATTATACTGAATGAACATTCATCTCGTTTTGTGAATGGCAAAGATGGGGTCAGTAAATGGTTGTGTAGTAGCCACAGGCA
Organism: Chalcosyrphus nemorum; assembly: GCA_949716465.1. NCBI lineage: Eukaryota > Metazoa > Arthropoda > Insecta > Diptera > Syrphidae > Chalcosyrphus > Chalcosyrphus nemorum. Next base: position 77,649,672 of record OX454332.1, on the reverse strand, counting down.
TATTTTAAGCATCCCATTCAATTTGTATGTTCTTTAAAATTACATAAATTTAAGAGTCAATAAATACCTAATAAATAAATGATGTCATAATTTGTATTTAGGAGGGGAATAGGGGTTTTCAAAGACACATGCCAATAAGACAGCATATATATATACTGAGTTGTGGATCCTAGAGCCTTTTTCAGTTCCTACGCGCTCAGCCTCAAATCTCTTCAACTCTTTCCTCTTTCGTCTGTTGTTGCGATGTTCTTTTTTTTTTTTCCTTTCTCAAGCTGCATCCTGGAGAGTATGCCACGAATAATTGTGTTTAAAAGAATTCGTATCGTTGGAAGTGCTGGCCAAGGATGCAGGAAAAGGAAAGGTGCCTAGCACCCTCACAAATCAAAGAACTCTTGCATTCATGACTATATTTGGAAAGGGCTAAAAGTTTGACTGACATAACAGATGGACTAATCTGGACAGTGTTTGAAATGTTAAATGTGTGCACTTGGACTTTACCTGATCCAACGTAAAATGACGAGATCTGGAATAGCATGAAATGCATCTTCTTCGAATTGATATTGTATTCGCTCATAGACTGTCTCTGGTTTCAAAAGGATCTGCAAAAATATATAAAAATTTGAGTGTATATTGAAGAACTGCCTTTAAAGCAAATATCGAGCACAAATAGGTGGCTTAGTGCATTGCCCCCTTTTTGATTACCCAAACCAACGATGTTCTCACTGTGCCCTCTGGATAGACATCTATTAGTAAACTAAAGCTAAAGCCAAGTCCGTCATGGCCATACAATAGAAATGGAAGTTCTGTAGTTGATGAACGGCGACACACGAATTTCCAAAGCAGAAGAAGAACTCTGGATGACAGGCGACTGACAAAAGAAAAAGGAGAAGTTTTACGAATTCTAAGCCAGAGCGAATTTACGAAAAGAGGACATACCCGAGGCAAAAAAGGAACAAAAATAGAGACACAAGCAGGTGGAGGATTCGTAAAAGCACATTAAGAACAGGTGGCGAAACTGTGGAAAGGGCCAGCAACTAAGCAGTTAGGAAATGTCGAGACTTACTGATCTCCATTAAGCACAATGATGTCAAGCTCTGCTGGGTATCTGGACACAGCAACGTAGAAGGGAACAAAAAGGCAGATGAATATGCAAGGCAGAGAAGCAGAGACATTCATACTATCCCCGACTGGGATCACGGACAGGATCATTCACAATATCGTAGATAAAATGCTTATTGGCCTACTTATTGCTGCAGTTCGAAGATCTTGTGATGATGCCAAAATTCGACAGACTATAGGATCCCTCAGTTCGGCAACAATTAATGGACACTCTTTGGGAAGCTGTCAAAACAATCAGCTCACAGCTCGCAACCATTCAAGAACACTAGTGTGCTGTTGATTTTGCATCTGGTGCTGGTTGGTCGATCGCAGGAAAGACATAGGACATAGCTCGTATAGCAACTACCGCAGCAGCAGACAGGAGCGAGTTGGAATTCTTATATCGCATGAGATGAGAGAAGTACAGTGTACGACGTGAAAAGCGCAACTACACCAACGAGCTGGCACGGAGGTGCGACAGTAGGACCGTCTACAGAATCAGAAAGGAGCTTCAGCTAACACCCGGTGAAAAGCCTAGACGGCTCTTTGCTTAGTTCAGATGTGGAGCAGCTCAAGAAATGGAAGGTTTTGGATCGTCTATTGACTACCGATATGGTTTCAAATCAGACGGAGCTCCCTGAGGTACAAAATTCTCGAATTCACGTCCCCATTTAAGGATATGATCACTACCGCGATCAAAGCACTAAAAAACAACGAGACTTGATGGTATTTCCAACGAGCTCTTACGAGCTACATTTCCAACAACATCGACTGAGCTACTCTTATTGGGACAGTTTGGGAAATTGAGAGCTTTCGAGTGGAAAAAAGGAATGATCGTCAAGCTTCCTAAGAAAGGAAGTTCAATGGAGTGCGAAAACTGGAGAGGTATCTGGATCCTCCTGTGTCGTCCGCATCAACACCCTGCGGATCATCATAGAACAATGCGTTGAATGTCGATTGCCACTTTACCATTTTATATTATTAACAGGGAGTTTATTTGGCTCAAAATGTCACGTCCTGCTAATATAATATCCTTTCCCAATCCGAATCATAATCTTGCACACTTCCTTTCCACGGACCTTAGTGTGGCAAATTATTTGACAAGACAATCCACAAAAAAGTATTTTCAAATGTTCATCCCAAATAAGTTAAGATCTCGCTTTTGCGATTAAAACAGGATGCTTCACAGTAATAAACTAATTAATGCACTTTACGACTGAAGAAAATAGATCAGAGTTAGGCAACGCTGAGCTGATGGTGTGCTACGCTACGCTCCCGTATGCCATATCTTCATCATTCTCGGATTGTTCCGCAAAACGAGAGAGAGAGAGAAAAAAAAATTGCAATAAACTAGATGAAAGGAGCCGAATTTTTAATGTTCGACTTCGACTCTTTACGTCTTTTTCGGCGAATACATAAAATAATCTGCATTATTTGTTGCAGAAACCATCACTACTTTGATTTGGATGCGCGATGCCAAGGTGGATGCTGACTGTCTGTCTGTCTGTTGCAGTGTATGTGTGTGTTGGTCGGTCTTGGTTGGTTCATCTCTGGGCTGGCAGCATCCATCAAGTGCGGTCCGCGATTATTCCGCGAATAAATCAAATCGTTTTGCATCGCGTTACGGGCAGACAGAAAATCGTTTATTTATAAATTTTATTACATCTTTAACATAATTCAAAGAGCTCTGGAATGCTTTAGCTGATGTGAAAATGAATCGCCATTTGATGCGCCCGCCGCAAATACTTGTTGTGGGATTTAAGCTTCTTTTTTTTTCGCTTTTATTTTCAGCCCTTTAATTAAAATTTCTTTAATCGCCCACAACAAGCAGCGGAATGATCCTGTGTAGGAGTGGATCAGCAAAAAAATGATAAATGGTTCTGCATTGGCATTGCAAATGATTGTGGATACATTCGTGTTTGCTATTTGAACTTGTTGTTGTTAATAGATTTAGGCAAGCTCTTTTAAAACATAAATCGATTTACTTTATAAAATGTGTTGGATACTGAGGAGTAGAAGTTGATTGCTTGGTTAGAAATACATAGTTTCGCTGTGGATACTCTTAGGTAGGAGTAGGTTGATTGATCAGGTTACTCTCTAACAAAGTCCTCTTTCTTAGAAGTCAACTTTAGCTTACCAAATCGATCAAGTATTTACCGTGGAATTTAGCCTAGGCTTCCTAATTGAGGGGGGCAAAAAAACATATGTTTTATCAAAGAAGTTGGCTAATTTGTCTCATCTTCCTCCTCGCCTCTACAGCTGAGTAGTCACTGAGTAGTCCTATAGCACTGTATGCAGTGAGGGCGTTTGTTATGTTGAAGAAGGTTCCTGTGTTGTACAGGGTAGACCAAATACAAATATCTTTTTAAAAATTCAATAAAATAAACAAAATTAAATTGCAAACATTCCCATTAATTATGGAACACAACGTCGTTCAAGTGGCTGCCTCGGCTGACTTCGCAGTAACGTATTCTGTCACTCAAATTTTCACAGACCTTGTTGGTGGTCACGGATTACTTGGATGACATTGGCCTGACAGTGGCATGGACTGTGCCGCATTCCGCTCTTTTCTGCCTGCATGAACCAGAGGGCGTCCAAGTCCATGCCTCGAATAATCCGAAATCATTGTGCAGAATTCTCCTCAGGCTCAGGCGTGATGGCGAGTTGATGGTCGTTAATTGAGTCGCACATTTTCGTCTGTGCCGTACGACGACCGGGACCGTGAGTGTTGTCCACTAGCATACTTTTTGCACAAACTTGCGTACAGCAGGTGCTTCATTTCGGCCAGACTTATTTTTTAAAAAAACGCACTTTTTTGGCTACACAGCACTCACTTTGGAAATAAGTTTTTAGTATTTCCCAACGTTGTTCAAGCGTAAAGCGACTCATTTCATTCCGCGGAGGTATGATACTGACTTTTTGTTAAGATTTAGAGTGGGAAACAACTGTCAGTGTCAAAATAACCTGTGATTTAAAAAGAAACCACTAGATGGTCCACCCTTTTCAATAGTCCATTTTGGCCAAAGTAACCTAGGGGTGTTCAACTGGTTTAGTTGATAATAATAAGCAGTAAGTCACGCTCGCCAATAACCGTGTCACTGAAGCTTTTTTGCCTCGTTATTCATGCGTTTAATCACCACTTCCAGAAATTATTTAACGGGCAGCAAACAGAAGGTGAGCTAGAAGAGAAGAAGAGAACTCATTTTCAGTTAATGGTGAATTTACACCTCTGTTACGATTATAACTTTAAAGAGAAATGAAAAATGAAACATCTACTTTCAAGAGCAAATGCTTTAAAAAATTAAGTTTTTATTATAACACGCCAGTCACAAAGGAATCCAAAGAATGACAAGCGAAATACCAAAAAAAGATGGCCTCCACAAAGGGAAACTGATTAGTAGCGCGTGGCTATGAAGTTTATTCCTCGGTTCATAAATTTTGCCTGTTACGTATCGCTAGGTTTCTCAGAGGCAATACAGGGTGGCGACAACACCTCCATAGAGTATTGCAGAAGTTATCACAGCCATCAGACAGCTGAAGACAAAGCAACCTCGCTGGCTTTGATAAGGTCTCAACTTTACAAAAATTTTTCAATTACAGACGTGGTGTGGAAGAAATCATGTCAGCCGACTGGACTGTAACCTCAAAAACAAAGATAGCTATCGAGAATGACAGGAAGGTAGGTGGTCAGAGCTGGGAGTAGTGTGTAGGGGAATGGAGAGGGTAGAAAGCAGCTGTGTCTTAAGCGAGGATGGAGTCATCAGGGTTTACTGTAAACATAGATTTCCTCATCGATTTTTCTAGTATTGTGACGCCCACTAGCTGATCGCCTTTCGAAGACAGATTCTACCCGGGAAATCAGCAAGGTGGCCAGCACTCAAGGATCCCATTAAGTCAAGAAGATTGCCGAGGAACTTTAAATATTATTGAAGTAACGAGCAACGGAATTGGAAAACAATAGACGGTTTTTTGGTCAACTTTCTGACTTAGAAGGACCAGGGAAGGCTTCTGCTCTAACTTGTATATTTTTTGATTTTATTTTTGATCTGCACGTGCCAAAGGAAATATGACAGGGCACGGGCGTCAGTTAGATTGGAGGAGAAAAAAAGAAAAAAAAACTCAGGTTAGACTAGGTTTTAACAGTTATTCTCCAGGTTAGGTTAGGTAGATGGGTCCCTTGTGACCAGAAGGTCACTGCTCACTTAGACCCACAATTCGGGTTCATTGTGCCCAATCATTTAACCCTGGGAACGCTGTAAAAAGGTCCGCTGTTAGAACCACCCAGATACTAATATAAATCTCAGAAGGTCCACCAGCCCAACATTGCTTAAGTCCTCCAGCTCCGAGAAGAAATGACTGCCAAGAGTTCTCTTTCTGCTAACAGATAGGGCAGGACGAATAGATTCGATTTCTTCTTCGTGTCTGCAGCTTCTTCAATAGTCATTATGCAGCACACCGAGTCTCTCTGCTTGAGGGTCAATGACACAATGGCCGTAAATTACGCCAAAAACGACCCGTGCGTTATGACGACAGGGTTTAACCAGAGTGGATGCTCTCTTCTTGCTAAAGGCCGGCCATAGAGCTGTAGCCGTTACGCAGATGAATCCAGCGTCTGCTTGCACGATCGATGGCTTCATCTTCTACTTTTTTCTTTAAAGAACTGACTTGGGCTGCTACAAAGGGAAGGACCCGCGATATGTGCAGCGTCGACCCTTTCCTAGCAAGCTCATCCACCTTCTCGTTACCTTCGATATCCATATGCCCTGGTACCCAACTGAGGGTCACCGTATTGGCTCTGGATATCTCGTTTAAAAGTGATTCGCAGGTTCTCACCAGCCTCGACCGAGTTATGGCAGAGTCCTGAGCCTTAATGGCTGCCTGGCTGTCTATATAGACAGGCTTGACTTCGGCTTGAAAGACGCTGCAGTCGTCGTTTATTCTAAAGGAACAGTTTACTCCTAGGGCTTCACAATAAACTCCGGCTCCTGTACCACTGTCCATATTTGACCCGTCGGTATAGAATGCCAACTGCTTTTTCTTTTTAGTCCTTCAGTTCTTCCAGTAACTTATGTCAGGAATCCTTGCATTGAATCTCCTTTCGAATGTTAACATCGGGTTCATGTGATCTGTTTCCGTCCATCCATTGGTAGCCACCCATCGGGACAGAATGGAGGCGTGGCAGCAAGAGTTTGATGACCACAATCGGTCTTCCCTTAATCTTATAGCAGTTTTGGCTGCCAGACTACTACAATATATGTCAAATTCTTTATTCTCCAGGTGGTGGTATCCAATTCGACTGAGGAGGGAATTGTGGGTGATTTTTGCATTCGTTCATAGTTCACAGTTTCTTGTAGTACATAGTTTGATAGATAGTAAGTCTTATTCTACACCAAATCAACACCGCAATTTAAAGTCACCTATCAAATCATCTAACCTTGTAGCGATCCATAACAAACGATCGGCATTAACCCGTTGACGTTGAAATTTGTTTCTTTATTTTTTTTTTGACAAATAGCAAGCAATAAATATTAACATGTCAGACGGGCATTTAATCGAACAATAAACTTCCTTAAGTACAAAACCAAAGTCAAACGATTGTGTGTACATTTCTCAAATAACGCCGGACGTACATATACACATTCGTCGTACCTACAAGTACTATTGTTTGTGAGGTTACAGAGAATGAAAAAAAAAAATAAAATTTCAAAATTTATTACCTTACTGCTAAGATCTTTATTTAAAATTTAACACCATTTATAATGATAAATTTCGATTTCCCCATGACCATGTCAGATTATACACATGTCATATGAGATGGGAATGGGAATGGGATCTGTCTCGTCATAGAGATCTGAATACTAATTTTTGTGATCCATGCATTCATCATAATTGAATGAAGTTGTTTTTTTCGTTTCCCTGGTACCTACCTCTGAATAGCGGCAATTGTCTGGCGAATCGTTGTCGCCACAAGAAAAAAAAAAATAAGTATCTCACGCCAACGAAGGCACATACTATAGTCGCATAGCCCACTTATATTTGTACACCTCTTGGAATAACAATAATTATTGACATAATGAAGATTGTGACTTGTACTGAATGTTGTGAGTAATGATTTGTTAAAGCGGCGTAAACCGAAGATCAAGGCGGAGTTAGAGTAAGTATCTTACGCAAAATTTAAATATAAAACGGATGTAGAAATATTCGACATTGTTTATACTTTAGTGCGAAAATTACTTGCCCAATTACTTTAATTTACATAATCAGAGTTTTTTTTACTGTACTTATGTTTCGACGGAAATGAAACTAAAGTTAACTATGTACTAGTGGTAGCCAGTTTCATGAAGTCCTTGTTAAAAATGGAACAAAAGTGGCTAATCAATTGGTACAAAGCCTAAGCTTTACGAGCATGACAAAATCCCTGTTGACTATCATCGGCGAGGTGAGTGATAAAAACTGCAGAGTACAATATACATATGTGGGATCCCTTACAGCGATCTTGCTTGGAGAGAGCCAAATCCCTGCTTGGAACGCCCAAAAGGCTACTAGGCTAGGTTTGTGGGTTGGCAGAGGAAACGAAATACCTCCGGCACACTCAGGTCAGCACTGACCCATTGTGTTACCCATAGGGGGGCTTAGGAAAAGTACTCTTTGCCCATTTAACCCATAAATATCTCTAACAACTTCCCATGGTTGTACTTACTCGTTATCCGTGTATACAAACCATCCTGATGTTCTGATGAAGTTCAATAATATGTCGGTAGGAGAGTTCTCCTAGATCCTGAAAGAAGTGCTTGCCGAGGAATTTGTACCTGGAATGTTGGAGCCCAGGGCACTGACAGAGGAAGTGGGTAGTGTCCTCTAAAACCTCCTCATCACCGCATCCTCTGCAAAGTTCTTCTTCCGTCCGACGTAGTTTCTTTAGGTGGCACCGCAGAGTGTTGTGACCCGTGAGTATCGCCACGAGTATGGACAGTGAACGACTGTCCTTGCGGATAATTCTCTCGGTCCTTGCTTTGTCAAGTCCAAGCTTTTCAAGTATCTAGGGACTTCCATCTCAAGTTCGCCTCTCTCCCTGCTTTAAGCCTGAGAGCGCAGGGCGGGGTGCTTATGGAGAGGTCGGTCAGTTCAAGTGCTTCCGATGAAGCTTACCTTGCTAATTCATCTGCCTTTTCATTTCCCGGGATGCCCTCGTGCCCAGGGACCCAGCAGAGTAGAACCTTGTACTGTGTTCCAAGAACCTTAAGCACTTCACAAGCTTGGATTTTATTTCTATGGCGGTAATTGCTTTGATAGCTGTCTGGCTGTCGATAAAGAAAGTGATACCTTCTGGCAGTATTGTTCTTACGGCAGACTCACGGGCCGCTGCTGTCACTGCCAGGACCTCCACTTGGAAAACACTGCTGTGGTCTGGGAGTCGCATAGATCTGGATATACCCAGTGATTCGGAGAAGATTCCGGATCCTACACCCGTGTCCATTTTCGATCCATCAGTGTAAATAGCTATGCTTAAAACCTGAGCACTGAGTTCTGTGTTCCTCCTGGACACAAGGAGCAATGGAAAAAGTCGTAGCAAAAAAAGTAGCAAGAAAAGCTAGCCTTGAAAGTATATAGATGATGCAAGGGCTCCCATAGAAGATGTTCGCCCAAATTCAAGCGAAAAGTATGGAGCAATACTGCTGTCTGATGACCAGTGACCAGGTTTTGTTTCGGGTAAATCAACAGCAATTACAAAGTGTAAGGATCACGATTTCCACCTGGTGTTGTTTTGACAAAAAAACAACCTTTCATAGCCAACCATGAGACCTAATATGGGTGACCTTAAGACAACGAATAGCTCCAGTAACCTACATGTGCAAGATCATGGACATTTATGATATGACGGAGCCAACAAAAAAATCACCGAAAAAAGATCACCGAAGCATCGTCAGTTCTTAACCATTTATTGAAGTCCTTGATGAAGATAAGAAGTTAGGCTATTCGAGGGAGTCGATCATAAGCAAGATATAACACCACAACCAACTGAGTTGTCACCTTCAAAAGAGAGATCCTTTTAACGCCAGCGGGCTTTTTCTACCCCTCTACTGTGGATAAATAGGTAAGTTCCGAACTATGGGCCTACTTTTTGAGGCAAGTCCTAACTTATAGAACGGTTTACATTCAAAAAGGAATGCCTTACTTTGCAGTCAAAACTGAATCTCTCGATCATTAAAAAAGCGTTTGACTATCTAGTTCTTAGAGTACAGAACGCGTCCAATGTCATACCACGTAAGGCCAACAACGCGTCAACGTAACATGTGTTGTGTAATCCCGTACTGCCCGATTCCTTAGCTTTGAACGTACCCTACTTTGCAACAAAAAACAGATCTTTTTACTACGTAACGTCGATTTACATTGGCCGAGTTCCCAACACCTCGCTAATCTAGCTGCTAGAATACTTTTGCACTGGGATGACAGATTTTGTCCTAGAGGTCGCTCGAGGCCTAATATGGGTGAAATCTGTCATCAGTTAGATAAGCGAGGTGTTGGGAACTCGGCCATTTACCAAATTTAAAAAAAAAAAAAAAACAAACAAACAACCCGACTGGCCGTCAAAGCATGACATTCAATGTATTTTGTTTTTTAATTACTTACTTTAGGTAGGTACGCTACTGTTCAATTCGCAATGAATACATACTTAGCTCTCATTCATGTGAATTTTTTTCCAATAAAGAACTCAACACCATACAATACAATACTTACTAAAAGTCGATAAGGAAATTATATTTATTCAATGCTAAAGGAGGGAATACAATAAGCAGCACTTGCGTGCGCAGTGTTCCAATTCTTCTCGGTTTCAATTCGAATTTATTTGAAATGCAAAATGCGCATACACCAGAATTGATTATTAAGATCTACGAGTATATTAAAATAATTCACCCCATTATTTTCATAAGCCAATAGCAATTTAGAAGTACGCATATTGGGGCGTGAACTTCTTTAATCATTTCGAAGGGCCCATATAGATAAACTGAACGTAATCAAGTTATACACTCACTGGTGTAGCCAATCAACATTTATTTTCGGGTAATAGATACGCTTTTCTAGTCGATAGATACATAGGTAAGAGATGAGTATTAAATGTCTATCAATGAAAGGCGGTTGTTGGAAATGGTAGACATAACTTTTGGGAGACTCTTTTGAATACAAAGACCGAGAGCGTATTTGAAAATTTAAATGAACTAGTGGTTCGCTGGGTACATGTGTTTTGAAAGTAAGTAGTACGTTTTGCCCGCTAAACCCACCACGAACCCACGATTGTTCGCCTCAAATAAAAATCGATAATCGAATAACAATTCTAGCTATTGTCAATTTATTCGATTGCGAGAATCATTCACAATCCCAAATCACTAGTGTCAACTGACAGGCCATCAAATTCACCATTTTGCCATCAGCCACCATTTTAAACGCTGTCTTCGAGGAGTGTACATGTACTTGGTATGAGTTTTCCAAGCTCAGGTCGGGTTAGGTTATGTTAGCGTGGCAGCTAGCGCCCAGCTACAGATGAACACCAGCTCACTTAGGTCTACACGGAGGTATTGTCAACAGGAACAAAATCCCGATTTTCATAGAAGGGTCCTAAACGGGTGGTTTCGGCTATCTAATCCGAAGTTCGAAGCCACCTTTTACACTTTGAATAATACCTCCTAGCAACGACAATGTGTTCCATGCGGAAGTTCTAGTGGTATCCGAAGCAGCAAGGGAAGAAACAGACATTTACATGACCAGTAAAACACTATCTTTGGGGATCTTACGACCGGATAATGCTCCATTGCTTTCCCAGGACACGAAGGGAATAAAAAAGTGGGTAAAATGACAAGAAAGGGATTTGACAAACCCCCAAGCCGCTGTTATTTCATCTTTAAACTTACTAAGTCAGTCGTGAGAGACGACAATCGCCTCCATTATGTCATGCCTTCAGAAATCTCTGAAGAGACACGACGAAGCGAAGACCACGCTTTGCATGGGAATTATTCCAATCGCTGTTCATCGAAGAAGAATGCGACTAACTATATAGATGACATTTGCAGACGATGCAGAAAACTTTATTTGCAATGTCAGACTCTTGGAGCCTTCTTCTTCAACAAGAGGCTGACTTGTCTCACAAATGAACTTGCGAAATGGGACTTTCACTCAGAATGCATCTGAATCTTGGGTGGATCCACATATATACCTAGTCCTGTGACTAAACGTGTAACAGGGACACCGTCATAGTAATGGGTGATCTCAATGACAGGGTAGGTAGCGCCGTCATAGCCTTGGTGATCGAAATGACAATGGTGTGCGATTTCTGGACTTCTACAACCACACTGTCTAACTACAACACTTTACAGAAGAGCAGTTGAGAGTCAACAGATCAATCACATCCGATCAACCGCCGTTTTAGAAATTGTCTTCTAGACGTCCAAAATTGATGTGGAGCAACCATTGGACAAGAACGAGATCACCATCTTATGTTAGCTAATACAAACACATATGTCTTTGTATTGCTTCCGTCAACAGAAACCGCTCAGACTTACTAAACATCTTCTTCTTCTTCTTCTTAAAGGGCTCCCAACCCTTGTAGAGTCCCTGCCAGAGACATCGTTGCCTTCCATCCTCTGCGGTCCTGAGCACGCTGCTTTCAGTTGTGAAGAAAACCTCTGACTTTAAAACTCCTAACTCGACGGATCAAATCAAAGCTCATCTTTTCAGTTCTGTTTATTACGCCGCATAGAGTGCTGGACGGAGCAAATATTGGACATATTTGAGTAAAAAACACTTCATCGGACATTAGGTCCCTCATTCAAAGAGGACAAATGAAGAAGAAGATACAACCGCGAACTCTATCAGATGTACCAGCTTGTGTCTAAAAAGTGTCAATGTTGGTTCGCCTGCATCGAGCTAATGGGTAACAATGCTTCAGCCAAGAGGATCATGGAATCACAGCCCTTAGGTTCGAGGCAGCAAAGTAGACTGAACCTTAAGTAGAAAGGCCAAGTTGTCGTGAAGGCTAGAAAACTTCGTCTTTACAATTACAAGAAGGGCCCGGGACCGTAGAGGATGCAAAGAAAACGTGTCTCAAGCAGAGTCTCTACAAGATTTGGGAGCCGTTTAAAGAGGTAAGTATTGTACGATTGAAATTATTAGATTTTCTTCCTTGGGCCTACATATATAAAGGATAAAGTCTACGCCAACGTTTATTCGCAAAACAGTTTGAATTATACGAAAACGTGATGAAAAACTTAATCAAAAGAATGGCTTTTCGTAGGCACAGTTGAGCTAGACATTATGCAAATATTGTACTTCATTACTAATCGCAAGATTCCTTCTTTAGATTAAAATAAAAATATCAACACTTTTCAGAAAAATGTTGCTTCTTTCTATTGACTTAAAATGGAATCTCTTGTTGAATCAAACTATCAGATCTATGTCAAGTGATGATTCATAATTTCCTGCTACTCAAAATGCAACTGTTATCCATAATCTTTAGGATCAAATTCAACCAAGAATCACTAAGCCCTTTGATGGGTTTTTATCCCTCAAGTACATATACGACTTGTGGTAGTGATCCTTGTTGCAAAAAACGAACTGCACAACATGAGGATCATAACTTTTGATTAGTTTCCTTTCGAATGATGTGTGTTCATTGAGAGCAACCACACATTTGACGCCAGACATTCGACTCACTGTTGTTTCCCGCCAAAGCCGATATTCAGCTTTAATAAAGCACCGGACACCTCTCCCGATATCTGATCCGCTAATGGCTTTAATCGTTAATCTCTGCCACTTATTAATTTTCGTTTTATGATTCTTTTCTCTCAGTAAACCCCCGATGATTTATGACCAAAGCATACGAACGTATTATTCATGCCAGACTAAATCACAGATCCCGATCCATATTGAAATATTAATTATTTTGTTTTTCTCCGTTCGAGTTCCCTCCGTGCACACTACACATGTATATGCCCGCGAAGCATTTAATGCCGTTTGGATCAAAAAACTATTAATTTGTTAAATAAATTCAAATTATTATTTCATTTCGAGTTGGCCCGTTGTGTAGGAGTCCCATTACAGGCCCCGGGGGGAGGTACATTGAATAGTATCAATCATCGGTATCTGCACAGACATACACATTACAGATAATTTGTTAAGTGTTTGCTATTAAAATGAGATTAATTATTGAGCGATTAACAATTTGTCTATGGACGCGATGGACGCGTTCAATTCCCACAATGGAATTTGTGTGAAGACAGCGCACGCCTCTGGCTGGTCTAATCCGATCTATTGGCTAACAATAGTCACATTTGGAGAGAAAAAATAATAATACAACTTTAATTGTTCCAATGTTGCGTCCCCCTCTGCACATGCTTCTGGCATCTTCGCATTTATTCCGTGCGCTGCTTGGTACATGAGGAATCATTAGGACCAATATTGAATAATTGAATGTGTGATGTGTGTGTTAAAAATAGAAATGCAATTAGAGTGCGGATGCTGCTGTCATCAGCTGACAGATATTGAGTCGACCTCTGGATCGGATATTTACATCGTTTCCGTAGAGTTGGACGTGCTTTACTTGTAACTAATTCATATAGAGAATCATGATTCATTATGTAATTAAAAAGAGAGATTCAACGAGAGCAGTAATGTAGTCTAGAAGATGCTTTTATGGGAATTCTAAGGAATTTTACAAATGTAGTTCATCATCAGTTCTCCTTAAATGGAATGAATGAATGAATTTTTTTTTGTTATTTATTTGTACGGCATCATGATTGACTAACTAACTAACTAACTACATCAGTGTTTGGTGCCACATTCGTTGGCTTCAGTGGAGCTCCAATATTTCCTTACCTTAACCGGGTTATGTTCTATTCTTCTCTTCTTCTTTTCAGCATTTTTGTCGATGTAAAAGAAGGCGCACTGGGCAGACAAAAGGAGGCGCCTTACGAACTGTCTCCCGGATACCTTTCTGGTAGTAAATGGAGGAGAAGATACAACAGGGAACTCTATGAGCTGTACCAGGATGTGGATGTAGTCCAAAAAGCCAATATACGCAGACTACATTGGCTCGGCCACATCGAGCGAATGGACAACAATGCTCCAGCCAAGAGGATCATCGAATCCCAGACACCAGGTTTGAGGCGGCGAAGAAGACCGAACCTTCGGTACAAAGACCAAGCTGTCGCGGATGCCAGAAAACTTGGTCTTCACAACTGGAAGCAGCGTGCTTGGGGCCGCAGAGGATGGAAGGCAACGATGTCTCAGGCAGGGACTCTACAAGGATGGGGAACCCTTTAAGTAAGTAAGTAAGGTAACTGGGTTCGAAGAGGAATCTCTTGTTGAATGGCTGAAATGTATCTCAGATGTCGAAGATGAGCTCTTAAACGGAAGAATTCTCTCGGCAAAATCTATAAATAGTTTGGGAAACATCAACTACTTCGACAGATTTGTGATGGTTTCCATAACTAATTCGGGGTCATGGAATAGAGATGGTGGTAGATGAAAGCTTAATGAGACACCGTAAAACGCCAATTGCTAATTAGCAATACGACTTGGAACGATTATGTTACCTATAATGTGCCAATCCACCTGCCACCTAAGAACTTGAATCTTTCCTTACGGAAGATAGAGCAAGATAGGTTCGATGGAAAGAAGGAAGGCATTGTAACTAAATATTGCACATGTTTGGATACGTTCTTCGATTACAAGACGATAATCAATCCTGGCCTGGATATATTCCGCAAAATTGAACTATTGTGAATACCTAAAGCACACATCCAACATCTTAGAGGTGTGACACCGACTGCAACTTTGATGACCATTCACAATAGCTTAAATGACTAACCAGTGAGCCACGATACTCACAAAGCTGTCACTACAGGGCACTGTAGTCTTCGCTGTCCGTAAGAGTGTGCAGCAAAATTCCAGCAAGGCACGCACATGTACTCGGCCTTTCGTAGACCGCAACTTGAAGAATTTTGCATCATGGCTTGGGCATACACATGTACAAGATTTAACCAAGAGCTTAAAGTTAATGACCATAGACAACGTCGTTTGTTCGCTGACCCGGCTCTCAAGTATTTAGGAGTTGACTCTAATTTCAGTCGAAAAATTTTATTCTACGAGTCTACGAGGTTCATTTGTGGATGAACGCGTTTCGTCAACAAGCTAAATTATCTCTAATCTACACGAGATCCACAAAAATGCAATAGATCCAGAGAAAGTCACTGTTTGGTGTGGATTTTAAACTGACCGAGTTCCATACTTCTTCCTACTTCTGGTTCTTTTGTACCAGTCGACCACTGTCAACGGCGAGAGCTGTCGGTTGATGAAAACCAATTAAATGATATAGACACGACATGTGATTTCAATAGGATGGCGCTACGTCCCACACATCCCGAGTACAATGGACATTTTGCACGTGCGATTTCCGAACATGGTTATCATTATCTCACGTGGAGGCGATGTGAATTGACCACTGAGATGATGACGAGTTAACCCTGTTGGATTTCTTTTTGTGGCGATTTCTTAAGTCAAAGGTCTATGCCAATAAACGATAAACCACCACTTCCCTGAAAGCCAACATAATCAATGCCATTGGTAAGATTCTGTCTGATTTATGCGACCGAATTTTGAAAAATTGGACGTTTTTGACTCCTTGTAGTCTAATTCTGTCCCTATCTAGCTGAATACAGCTACATAACCTAACCTTTCATCGTACCTTTTCATTTCACAATGCATTCATGGTGTTCCTTCTTCTCTCCCAAAGTACTTACATTACCTTCTCTAATCAAAATAAAGAAAACAAACCTCGACCAGTCAAGTCCTCCATTGACTCTTATGGATTTTATTATCCAGTAGCAGGCAATACATCGATCATTGGCCTAAGATTCCATTCCATTCTTTTATACGTTTTGTTCGATCGCAACAATAAAAGAAGAAAACGATTGAACAAACAAACTTTTCATTTAATTGATTCAGTCGTCATCGTCGTCATCATTATAAAATCATAATAAGCTCTCGTATGAAAATATGATAATGAATGAACAGAGGACACTCGACAGGGTCTCCGCGCGCTATTTACCCATACACTTTCAAGAATGAATTTCAGTCTGAAGAGGCCTCGAGTCTTTGATTGTGTATAAATCTTCATCGCATCTCAGCTCATCTCAGTTCAGCTTGGGTCCCCCCAAATCAATTCCATTTACAATTACGAAACCATTAATTCAAAATGTAATTTTATTCATCTCATCGTGTAAGACGTTCTTCACTGGTGGTAGCGCCGCCGTTGATTCGTATCCATGTCCTTAACAATCAATTGAGCCACTTCAATCTACAACATCACCATCACCATCACCACCACGTAGAAAGAATGCATCTATACGTGTTTGCTGTTCAGTGTTTGTGTTGTTTTTTGTAACTCAACTCAGAAGTGAAAGTCATTGCGGAACTAAAGGGTGTCGAGTGAATGAGGAGCACGTTTTTGTGTCGAGTCACTTTTGATATTGCTGAATGTATCAATTTTATTAGACAGCCTCATTCGGGCGGTCTTGTTATAGAAATAATTGCATTAAGTAGTTGCTGTAAAGGGCGTGAAGGAATTTATTGAAAGTATTTAATACCGGATGCAGGGATGCCGTTTTCTAATTTCAAAGGGGAGTATTTTGTGTTTGAGGGGAGTACAGGAGTATAAGGACTATAATGTTTTTTTCTATTTACTTTTCCATATAAAATTATCCCATCACTTTCAAGGACAGGTACACGACCTCGAAATAATTCACAGAAATTTAATTTTTTCTGACCATCGCACACTGGAGCAATTTTGCCCTATGGTAACCCCGGTGTATCTTTTACTCTCATCATACACTGGCTAATTAATTCGGGGTAAAATTCTATTTTTCAACCTCGAAATTGACAGCTTGGGTATTAGTATTAGTATTACAGTGCTCTTCAACTGCTTCAACACTGGCTGAATTCTTACCCCGTTCTTACTCCACACGCGCCAGTTGTAATCTGCTACTAAACAGGTGTTTACTGAAATACAAGAGGCCACAATCGATTCTCAGTTATTGTAATTTGAATAAACACTTCATCTCCCTCTTCTATAAAGTCCATTTTACCCCAGGGTAATTACACCAGTGCGTGATGGTCCATTTAATGAAAGAAGGGTGAGAAAAAAAGTAATCGCAACTAGAGTTACTTCCAAAGTATTATACGTTTTGATAAAAGAATTAATAAGAGTATTATTTGGAAAAATCAAAATGTGTTATAGGGAGTCAAATCAGGACGAGGGGAGTACGGAGGTACAGTCTATGAGAAGGGAGTACGAATACTCCCTTAGTAGTACATTCGGCGACCCTAATCGGATGTTGAGTTGTTTGTTTTGTTTGGCAATCAATTCCTTTTTCTACGTTGTAATCGATTTTGATAGAGAAAAGGTGGAGAATGCTCTTCAAATTCTTGAGCACCTTGCATTGAAAGTTCAATTCTAGGCAGCACGAAGAAGATCTTCACTTAGGTTATCGCAGAAGCTCACTCCTAGATGTAGGGAGAGCTTGCCATGTAAATGGTTTTCCATTACACGTTTTCTATCTTTAAATTTGAATAAAACAAACTGTGAGTGAGTTATCATTAAATTTTGTTATTTATATACAAGACCCATGTGTGCCATTATGTATGAACTATAACATCATTCAAATGTCCTCCGGCTTTACTGTGTAGCGCGCACCTAAAACGTCCAATTTTCCATAACTCTGGAGTATACATCAGGTTGACATATGGCATTGAAAACCCCACAAGAAGAAGGTTAATGTGGTCAACTCGCATCATCTCAGTGCCCAATTCACACTGCCTCTACGTAAGGTAACCACGTTCGGAAATGGCTCATGCAAAATATCCTTTCCTGCACGAGGTGTGTGGCACATAGCGCCGTCCTGTTGAAACCACATGTCCTCGATGTGCATATCTTGCGGTTAGATTTATCATCGACCGATAGCGCTCGCCGTTGATAGTGATGGCCTGATCAACGTCGTTCTCAAAGAAGTATGGACCGATGATGCCGCCAGTCCAAAATCCACACCAAACAGTGACTTTCTCTGGATTCTTTTCATTTTGGTTGATCTCGTGTGGATTGCTATTGTCCCGAATTCGACAATTTTGCTTGTTGACGAGCCCATTCATCCAGAAATGGGTCTTGTCGCTCAATATGATTTTTTGACCTAAATTGGGGTAACAAAGGGGACAAACAAACGGCGTTCTCTTTGGTCATTGACTTTGGCCTCTTAGATCAGATGAATCTTATACGGAAGTTGAAACAAGTCATGATGTACAATTTGCCAAACTATGGTCTGCGAAAGGTCGAGTTCTTCTGCGCGGCGCGGGATTCCTTGAAGGACAGGCGGATACGAGCATTATGCCTTGGATTCTCCTGCACACAGCGATAGTATTTTTGGCAGATCGTTGACGTACGTACAAGTGTTGGCAGATTGTTTGCTGAACCAGTCGACTCGAATTTATCCGTTAAGTTTCGAATAGTACTCTCAGAAGGACGATTATGGCGACCGTAAAATGGACGAATCACGTGAAATGTTGTTTTAACAGAAGACCCAATTTAATCATTTGAACATGATGAATGCTACAACTTTTCTTCAACTGTTGGTTTGGTAAAACAAGCTTAATAAATGACAGCTGATTTGATAGATGCAACTTCAACAATATGGCCGCAATCAGCGGTCAAAGTTTGAAAATCCCTATTGAAAAACCCTTTTTCAGGTGAAAAATCCACAAGCCTTTATTCACTTAATAGTCCAACTCGTGATCTTATTAGGCAAGGCACAGTATTCGAAGTGTTCACACTCTTAGGTTTCTGTCACAAAAGTGTTATACAAGTTGCCAAGTTTCACTTGCCCTACAAGTACTTATCAAGTTGGATTATAGGCCAAAGGTGGAACTCCATACAAAACCGAAAAGTTTGGGCAGAGAAACTGGGAACTCCTTTCCACCTTCGTCCTGGGAATCATCATGGTACACAAACAGTACTCTGAATACTCAGCGCTGTCAAATGAACAGAATTAAGACTGACAGTGGAATAACTATACAGTCCCCGTGAGGATGAGAGGGACATAAACCAAACAATACCCTGGTCTCCGTCACGTAGGTAATAAATTCCTGGAGAGACCAACAAGACCTAGACGAGTGTTCCAGCGTAACGAATAGGATAATGAAACTCATCAAATCTACAGGCATTCACCAGAGACTAGTGTTATACCGGCCAAAGGAACAATATCCAATCGACCAATGTGTGCCACAATGGGTCACCTACCAGCTCATAAAGCTTACAAACCTATTCTCTGTTCTTGGTAGTCTCTCCTGTCCCCATTGAAACATTTATTTGAATGCCGATACATTTGTGGTAACACAGTAGAGACATCTGACACTTTATCTGCCGGCATAGTAGCTGTCCGATTTTGAATTCAATTCATTCTGCCCGCCCGAGGCATTAAACCACGATTACACATGTCTAATACAGGACTAAAACTCAATAACCGAACGATTAAATTAATTTCATTGGAGTGTCATAGCAGTGCTACCACTTACCATGTTCCTCGTGCTTCATCACATCCTGATCCAACATGTGGTTAATGCCATTCGTTTTAATTTCAATTAGTAATAAATCTGGGCCGCAACGATCTGGCATTGATAGTGTCAGGCGGTTAAACCCTCCCAGCCAATGCTCCTCATCCAATTCGAACACTTAACAAGGCGCTAAGTTATGAAACCAATTTTCCAATTCGAATGTACGAGTATAAGGCCCCGCGGTGACAGATCAATTTGATTAAATCGAAATCGATTACAATTTAATTTCGTTTATTCAATTAACCACCAGCTAACTCGATCCGCAGCCGCGCAGGCAGACGTGAAATTAGCGAAAAAGACGGTTGGCACGTTCGGCCACACGATTCTCTGTTGAGTGACGACGTCACGGGGCTAGAGAGTGGCAGTCGATAGAATTTTCACTTTATTGCGTAGCCCAAGACCAGGTCCCGGTCCAGACGCGTCGTCAAGATGTACATACAATTAAATTGTGATTTCTCCACGGCAATAAAGTATTCCATCAAGCTTCGGACAATATTTTGTTGACAGTCAGTGCAATGCACTCTAGCATCGTGATGCGAGAGAAATGTCGACAAAGACAATGTTGCAACAACAGTGCAACAAAACGGCACACAAAGAAGCCAAGTCACTTCACTACTGACACTGGCGCATAAAATGCGGCGTCGAACGTCAGGTCAGGAATCCATTTGAATTATTTATGCTGAAGATTGTGCGTGCCGTTTTCCAAATCTTAAATTAAATGGGCCTGCGCGAATCGCTGTTAACCTAACTTCAATTTTTCCATTAATAAAGAAACATTTTTACGACTTCTACGTAAATTTCATGATTAGCATGGTAGTATGGATGGCCGGGGTATGATGACTGTGATGGCCAGATGAGGGAATGATTTCATGTGTGAAGTTTATAAATCGCTCAGTATTATTGGCAGCGACGACAGGCGGATGCGAGCATTATGGGTATGAACAACTTTGTGATTAAAATTGCCACGTAATGGGAATTCCTTAAGTTTTAATTTAACTTCTCGTCAGTGTACTGTATTTTTTTTGGAGAGAAACTTGAAACAGGCTTGAGAGATTCCACTCTAAAATTATCTAATAACTTGTAATAATAAATGTGTCTCTCTATCTAATAAAAGGTGATGGCTATCACATCCAAAGCAAGGACTTCGGACGTTGAAAAGATGGTTGAAAGCCTTGTTGCAATTGTTCTTAGGGAAACCTACTTATAACTTTCCATAAGTCGCTTTTGAATGGTGGGTATGCTTTACCCTATCTCCCCATAGGAATCCTACCCAATGACTTAAGTGGGTACAAAGACCGTATTGCTTTAATCTATAGACTACTTCCTTTCCGAGATGATTTGCCAATTACCTTGAAAACAGAGACATCTGTCATCATGTTGTCGTTGCTGTCATTTCTGACGTTTATGTAAAGGGTGACCAGATAGTAATGATACCCTTTACGATTGCTATGTTTCAGTAGCTGTTACAGTTATCAATAACATTTAGGTGTCGAAATATTCAATAGACATTGCCATTTTATCATGCATCGTCTTATTTTTGCTACATTTGCGGAAATTATTAAAAATTATTATCGAAATTTCGGCTAAGTTGTAAAAACGCAAACTTAATTTCGTCGTAAGGTTGGTCGTCATCATGGCTTCAGTGTGCAGGCAAATCGTCGCAAGGTGGAAAAGTTTGAGCGTGAGTACACTCTTTTGGACTCTCTGGAGACCACGTAGTTGCCAGTACAAAGGAAGACCCAGAAATCTCTGCACGGATCAGCTGAATTGCTTATCGTCAGAGAGTAAACCCGGCTTATTTTGCGATTGCATTTGGACCTACATCCCTGTAATATTAGAGCCAGACTACCACCAAAAAGGCCAAGAATTCATGAAATGGGCACTGGAATTGTTGGCCGGAGATCCATATTTAGGCAATTTTTGGCTCTGAGACTATGTCAACAACCATAATTGTCATTACTCGAGCGAACACAGCTCACGAGTATTAGATAATGCATCCACAAAGATTGACTGTTTGATACGGTTTATGGCATGGCGGCGTCATCGCACGTTATTTCTTTCAAAATGAAGAGGAAGACACCGTTACCGTCAATGGTTTCAGGTAATGAGCGATGTTAACTGACTTTCTGTGGCCAGAGCTCGACAACATTGATATATCCTAGCTGTGGTTCCAACAAGATGGCAATACATGTCAAACAAATGATGCAATACGTAATTATTTGAACAAAGCTTCAAAATAAAGTAATAGTTAGTTTTGTATCTTATACTATTGTTGATTTATTTAAATTTTCCCTTCTATCGTTCTTATCTGGTCACCATATACAAAGCCACCTGCGCGTTAGAACAAACAGTTCTTGAGTAAGTGTCAACAGAAAGCACGGTGACGTCTTCTGCATATGCCTGCGAGTTGTGGTATAAACTGTTAAGAGTTGTCAGCAGATGGTTTGCACCTCCTTAAGGAGGTCGAGTCATCATCGAAAGCTCCCTCAATGTCACCAAAAATCCCCATAGCAAATTCTTCCCTGTTAGGTTAGGTTTGTGGGTTGGCAAAGGAAACGAAATACCTCCGCCGCACTCAGGTCAGCACTGACCCCAAGGCACTGGCAGAGGAAATGCCTCATTGCCGCATCCTCTGCAGAGTTCCTCTTCCGTCCGACGTAGTTTCTTTAGGTGGTACCGCAGAGTGTTGTGACCCGTGAGTATCCCCATGAGTATGGACAGTGAACGTCTGTCCTTGCAAATAATTCTCTCAGTCTTTGCTTTGTCAAGTCCAAGCTTTGCAATTATCTAGGCTGTCTTTCCACTCTTCAGGGAAAGCTGAGGTAAATGGTATTTTGAAGTCAAGGTAAGGCGTAGTGTAGTCTGTTTTAGATGTATGGCCGAAAAATCTGCCAAGGATGGTCGCGAGCCCTATCGTGCTTGTCTTCCAGCACGCAGTCTGACTTATTCGTAAGGCACTGATGGCTGCCGTTGATCTCGTGTAGATGTCTAGCGGAGGCAGGTTGAGAATAGTCTCAAGACCCGCAATTCGAGTGGTTCTCACGTACTTCAGGTAGGTGGACTTGTTTAATTCTGGCCACCATACTAGGCTGCCATATGTCAGGATGGGTCTTATGATAGCCGTGTACATACAGAGAATTGTTTTTGGAGAGGGTCCCCAGGTCTTCCCAAAAATTCTGCTGCACGTGTAGAAGGCTATGTTGGCCTTTTTGACTCTTTCATTTATGTTTGGCTTCCAGGTAAGTTTTTTGTCTAATATGTCGGATATGCTGAGGGGAATGTTACCCACAGAGAGTGCACTGAACCGAGGAATTTTTCTTCTGTTGGTTTTCTGGGGGTTGACGGTAAGGCCGCATATCTTGGACCATCTAACCAGGATCTTGAGGGCACCGTCGACTTGCTCACTGAGCGTAGGGAGGAATTTGCCCGTTCCCAGCAGTACTACATCGTCCGCATAGGCGACGACTTTAACTCCAGATGTTTCAAGTAGCCTCAAAGCTTCGTTTAACTTCTTCCCTGTTAAGAGCGCCGTCAATCCTGCAAACCAGATTTTATAAAGCAGTCTCCCTGGTATGCGTGTTGTATCTCCGACACAGGATCTATTTTTTGGTACGAAGAAAGCCAGGCTTTAGTCAGACTTACGTGTCTCAAATTCTTAGCAAGCGAGTAGTCACCTTTATATGTTTTTAGTATTTGGTTGTGAGAAGCTGGACACTGTTCCAAGTAGTAAAATAGGCCAACATGATTACAAATTAGAAATTGTCTTAGGAACCTCCTTGCCTTTCAAAGAACTTTCGAACAATTCCAAATGTCCTTCCACAAAGATAAGCCCACCAACTAGTCAAAAAAGTTTTCGTCAAGAGAAAAAAAAATAAAAAAGAAAATGATATACACATTCCATGTTCTCAGCATTGACGCAATTTCCACAAATGCGGTGTTCCACCAAGACCATCCGACATCCATCGTGGAAATCATCGAGCGGAATTAATCTAATCCAAGATGAATGCGTACATCACCCGCTGTCCCTACAAAAACACATCTGCTAATGTGTTGCGTAAAAAAAGAAACCTCGAGCGCTATTGTTTTCCTCTTGCGACTGGTGGCGAACAAGCTTTCTATTTTCCCATAACATAAAAGAGAATTAAGATCAAAATTAATTAGATATCATCTCATTCTTAAAATAATATGATTAATAAAACGCCACGACACCGAAGACGAACAATGATAAATCTTTTCGACGCTCGTCACCCCGCACATCTGCGTCACAGTGCAACTTGACGAGATTAAAAATTCGCCACCGTAACACAGCCCAGTCTCAGGAGATGGAGCCAACCAAGTCCAGAAGCTAATTTCAACGAAAGCTAACTGACTGTCATCTGGATTAATTAATTCGTATCTGTCGCCAGTGTCACACACGCACACTGAGTGTGTCTTGTGGCTTGGGTCGGGGGGAGGGCGATCAAAACATGGACGTTTCTAGGTGCTAGCCAGGCATCCCCCCCTAGTATCCCATGGAATAATGAAAATATTAGAAAAAAAAACATTCTCATCTGTTGGAATCGAATAAAAAAGATTCCAAAAATATCTGACGAAACGGACAAGCACAACTGCCATCGGTAGTGTTCAAATCAATTTGGATTCTTCACAGTATCAAGCCAGACCAGACCAGCCACGTCACTCACGCCAGAGAGTGTTAATAAAATAGATATACAATAAAATGGAATAAAAAATTTAAATAATGGAGCAAGATTAATCGATGTCATTTAGAATATTTATCATCGCCAGAGAGCGAAGGATCGCTGATGGCTGCTAATTAATTGGTATCACAACAGTTTTGAAACTAAAGAGATGTCAGGAATTCGTAATTATGGGAAATATTTTGAAATAATTATGAGGGCGGGTGGTCTATAAAACTTTTAACGACTTTGAAGGTTCCGATTCTGATCGGTGGTACTTAAGAAAAACCAGCTTTTTGTCACGTAATTTGCGTTTAAATTGTTTAGTGTGACGTTATATGAGCCTTACAAGTGGTAGTTGATATCAGAGAAGGTGCTTTCGAAGGAGAGAGAAACCTGGAAACGATAGATGGATTCGGGTTGCCAAGGTTGTTAACTTGATTTTGTTCTATGCCGCCCCAAGCTGGCACTAAGGACGAGCGAAACTGAAATGAAACGGATGTCAAGATATAGTCACCTGTAATACTATCGATAGCTTGATTTCTTTTCTGTTTTTTGCACTTAACAGCATCCTAATAAATTGAATAGTCAGAATGCTCGAAAACAGACGTATAATTACTGAGATTGGCGGCACCAAACTAGGTGTCTACATCTCCAGAGGCACCCCACAGGGCGGGGTCCTCTCCCCGCTTATCTGGGTAATTGTATTAAACGATGCTTTGAGGCTACTTGAAACATCTGGAGTTAAAGTCGTCGCCTATGCAGACGATGTAGTACTGATGGGAACGGGCAAATTCCTCTCTACGCTCAGTGAGCAAGTCGACGGTGCCCTCAAGATCCTGGTTAGATGGTCCAAGACATTGGTTTTTCCTCGGTTCAGCGCACCCTCTGTGGGTAACATTCCCCTCAGCATATCCAACATATTAGACAAAAAACTCACCTGGAAGCCAAACATAAATAAAAGAGTCAAAAAAGCCAACATAGCCTTCTACACGTGCAGCAGAATTTTGGGGAAGACCTGGGGACCCTCTCCAAAAACTATTCTCTGGATGTACACGGCTATCATAAGACCCATCCTGACATATGGCAGCCTAGTATGGTGGCCAGCATTAAACAAGTCCACCTACTTGAAGGAGCTCACCAAAGTACAAAGACTAGCGTGCATTGCTGCCACCAGTGCGATGAGCACCACTCCAACTGTGGATTATGAGACTATTCTCAACCTGCCTCCGCTAGACATCTACACGAGATCAGTGCCTTAAGAATAAGTCAGACTGTGTGCTGGAAGTCACGCGACCATCCTTGGTTTCGGCCATACACCCAAAACAGACTACACGACGCCTTACCTTGACTTCAAAATACCATTTACCTCAGCTTACCCCAGCAGAGAAGAGTAGAAAGACAACCATATGCCAAATGCCGAATCCATAGCTATTTACACTGACGGATCAAAAATGGACACCGGTGTAGGATCCGGAATCTTCTTCGAATCATTGGGTATATCCAAATCTATACGACTCCCAGACCACAGCAGTGTTTTTCAAGTGGAGGTCCTGGCAGTGAGAGCAGCGGCCCGTGAGTCTGCCGTAAGAGAAATACCGCCAGAAGGTATCACTTTCTTTGTCGACAGGCAGGTAGCTATCAAAGCAATTACCGCCATAGAAATAGAATCCACGCTTGTGAAGTGCTGTCGCGAAGTGCTTAAGGTTCTTATAACACATCACAAGGTTCTACTCTGCTGGGTCCCTGGGCACGAGGTCGTCCCTGGAAATGAAAAGGCAGATTAGTTAGCAAGGAATGCTTCATCGGACCCACTTGAACTGACTGACCTCTCTATAAGCACCCCACCCAGCGTTCTCAGGCTTAAAGCAGGGAAACTGGCTATGAAAGAGGCGAACTTGAGATAGAAGTCCCTAGATACTTGCAAAGCTTGGAGTTGACAAAACAAGGACAGACGTTCACTGTCCATACTCGTGGGGATACTCACGGGTCACAACACTCTGCGGCACCACCTAAAGAAACTACGTTGGACGGAAGAAGAACTCTGCAGAGGATGTGGCGATGAGGCACTTCCTCTGCCAGTGCCCTGGACTCCAACATTCCAGGTACAAATTCCTCGGCAAGCACTTTTTTCAGGATCTAGGAGAACTCTCCAACGTCAATACCGACATGTTACTGAACTTCATCAGAACATCAGGATGTTTTGTAAACACGCTTAACGAGTAAGTACAACCATGGGAAGTTATTACAGATATTTATGGGTTAAGTGGGCAAGGGGTACTTTTTCTAAGCCCCTCTATGGGTGACACAATGGGTCAGTGCTGACCTGAGTGCGGCGGAGGTATTTCGTTTCCTCTGCCAACCCACAAACCTAACCTAACCCGAATACATCCTCCTACTCCTCAATAGAGAATGAGCTTTCAGTCATTGAAAATTATTCGATGCACGCAACTTGGTCGTGCCTCTTATCTATAGGAGCTAGCACCGTGTATCTATGACTTTCTGGGTAAACTGCTGCACAATATATCATAATTTAACCAAATGACTTGTAGAATGAGTGGCGGTTCACAACGAAGGAAAAATTCAATTGAAAAACCTCAGTGTAAGCTCATTATTAAGCAATTTATAATTATAACTTAAGCTGCTTTACACATGTCATTAAAAAATACACACACAATGTCTGCAGGAAGGAGGCACCGTCGAATCGAGTGAGCAGAATGCACTTGAATGGACTGTGTAAAGCCTAGTAATTGAATTATTAATTTCCTCCTATGGCTCTCTGGTGTGGCAGCAGTTTACAAATACCTTGTTTTAATTTTGTTATTCGTACTATATACCATCGAATTTCTTTTTTGTTATTTTTTTGCAGGGTAATATCGTTTTTATATACACATATTTGGAAGCCGGACAAGTGCTCAGGGTATAGCATTTCTAGGTGGAATGATTCTATTATTATGACGGCGACTGGAGAGAACAATGTAGACGATTGCCTTGCTAGAATGATTTTCACTTTAAATTGTGGTTACACACTGTGATTTCCGTATTGAGTTACGCTTTTCTTTTTCTTATGCGATAATCTGATTGGTAAAAAAAAACTAATCGATAGTTTTGTTTAACCAAAGAGCATTGATTGCATAGCTCAGTGGGTCCTATTGAGCTTGAAAGGGCTAAGCAAAGCCGCTGGCAAGTGGTGCAATTCGTTTGGTAGGTAGTCTACGTTCTTATGATACCTCCAAGAGAAACATTCTCCAAGAGGCACATCTATATGGCAGCACAGACTTAACGTTGGAACAGAATAGTAGTAGCTTGACACTTGAGCTTACTTCAGACACCGTCTTGTTGAAACCACATCTTCTACATCCATATCTTTGATTTGAGGCCAGAAAAATTCTGTTAACATTTGTCTACAGAGATGAGAATTGACCAATAGACCAATGATGCCACCAGACAATAGCCCTGTTTTTTTTCAACCTTCGCAGGTTTGGAAACATCTCTCAACAACCACTTGTCAGACGTTCAAGCAGTGGAGCCGTGAAAAAGAAACCACTTTCCATTCCCAAGGAACACCAAGGAAACATCGTAGTAGAATCACAGTCGTTGCTGGGAATATAGAAAAACTACTTTTGCGGTCTGGATACCGATGAGGAAGACCAACACTTCGCTGTCAGGCAGAGGGCACCATTCAACAATGACGGCGATAGACAAAATCTGCGTCCACCTGACCAAAGTGAAGCAAGGATAGCAATTTTAAGGCAGCTGGGGTTGAAGTGGCAGAGAGCATACACCAATTCATCCCTAAGATCTGGTCAGACGAATGAATGCCTGATAAATGGAACCTCAGCATTATTTGTCCGATCCACAAGGAAGGAGACTCCTTCAATTTCGTCAACTACAGAGAAACGAGTCTCCTCAACATTGTGAACAAGATCTTTTCTTTTCAACGGCCTGATTGACACCTATTAGTGCGGTTTCAGGCCAGTCCACCATCGATCAAGTCCTCCCACTTCGACAGATCCTGGAGAAAACCCAATAAGTCAACATCGATACTCATCATCTCTTTATTGATTTCAAGGCTGCCATGTCTAGTTCTTAGATCGCTGTCAAACTTGTCCGTCAGTGCAGGATGACGATGGAGAACGCTCACTGTTCCATCAAGGTTGGTAATGACCGTACTTGGAATTGGAACTTTCGCTATCAAAAAAGGTCTTAGACAAGCTCACGCACTGTCATGCGACTTCTTTCCCAACTTTTAAGTGAATAGTGCGAAACTAACAAACTTAAACCATTCAGTGGCGCAATCTTTTAAAAGTTCACACAACTACTTGCTTATGTCGACTATGTTGACGTAAGTGGAAGAACTCAGCGGGCTCTCATCAGTGCGTTTGCATGTGGCAAAAATGGCTTCATCGTTAAAGCAAGGCAAAACCAAGTCATGCTGCCAAAAAGAAGGGACAATCCCCACCGACAATGAATTGAACAAAACCTCACAGTGGGCAGCTACAACCTCGAGCTATATAGTAAGTAACTTTGTCTACCTTGACTCTGCTATTAACTCTTGCAATGATACCAGCGCAGAAATTAAGCGAAGTATAACCCTAACTTTACTTATGTCCTGTATCCCCTTCTGGGTCCTAGGGCCTCTATAACACCTACGAGCCATAGTGTGCTCTTCCCAACTCTTTCCCAGTTGCCGTGCTTCCTTCTCAACTGTTCTACGCCCTTTTCCCATATGACCAACGCGTATCCTGCCTTCCTTAGTAAGGGGGTTCCATTGCATCGCTTGGTTAGCTATGGACCTGTCAGCCTTTCGGAGAGTATGACCAATCCACTGCCACTTTCGTCTTCGGTTCATGGGCCGTTCTCTGATAAAGCTGTTCGTTGGAGATACGGTGTGGCCAGAATATCTTTAAGAATAACCCTTCTCAACCATTGTTTTTTCGCGCTAATAAGGCAATTGAATAGAATCTCGAATAACTTAGGAGACTCTGTACGGATCATTCCAGGCCTACTTTACGGTGGTGAAACTAAGCGGATGAAGATATCCTTCGTAAGTTATTCGGTTTCATTTGCTTTGAAGGGTTTTGGAGGAGAAGATTCAACGGCGAAGCTATACAGTGACATAGATCTTCTCAAAAAACTGTGTATTGGACGTCTGGGGGAGGCAAAAGCACAAGCTAAGTGGAGAGGCTTGTTGGTTGAGCCCAAAGTTCACTCCGAGCTGCAGCGCCTTCTACGAAGAAGAAGAAGTCCCAAGACACTTCGTTTAGTCCACCCACTATTTTGACAATTCGAACTGGACAAAAATCTGCCTTAACAGAGCTCCCTCTATGTTCAAAAATCAATTCCAAAGAACCATGCAACAGTTTAAATGCAGCATTCGCATTGTTAGTCATGTACGAGTACAGATAGTCAGTCGTGCTCCACAAAACCGAACCGAACACCTTCAAAGAAGTGACACGACTTTTGAATAATTACACGTGTAGCATCGAAGCAGTTGATCTCCATTCTTGGACCAACAATAACAGAAAGAAGAAAAAAAAGCTACACAAATGCATTTATCACAAAGCCACAGTGCCTGGAACCTTTTTTGAAGACTCCAATGCAAGGCATACTCGGAGAATTTTGTACCCGTACCATTAATTTCGTATTTAACGCCATTTGTATGAAGGAAATTGAAATTCTGTGGTCGGATTATTATTTTTAATAACCCTTTGCTCGATGATGACGACGACGGTGTATCTTGTCTTGTGGCTCTCGCATAAAGACGTCCAACACAAAATGGACTTTACTACCAAGGTAATAAGGAAGATTCGGTACGTGCTGATGCCATCATCAGCATCAATGGTCTCGTTGCGGGATGCCTCATAAATTCAATAGCGTTGACTGTTTAACAAATTATTTATAGAAATTTAAATAAGCTTATAAGCGGGCGGGAACGGAACGGCAGATGGGTCTCCATTTATTTTATTGTTAACAGTTTCGCTTTTGCGTTTACACCACCACCCCGGCTGTGGTTATTAAAATGTCTGTCTGTTGTGTTGAAATGGTCGCCGCGTACGTTTGACAAATGCGTCTTTCATCTTTCACCTCAATAATGTCAAATTATGACACTTGCGTTGGATTTATGTGAATGGAATACAGAGTATGGAGTTAGGACTACAACGCAGATTGTTGTTATGGCCATAATAATAAGTCATGCGCTTATCCGAAAGGGGGGGGGAGGCAAAAAATAAATCTGCGTATGCATGATTAGAAATTTGTTTGACAATACGCGCGTTGGAAAGTAGGTTTGAAAGATGGCTGACGTCGTAAATATGTGACGTGAGTTTTAATGTTGAGTATGTGACAATTATCAAAGCCTGAAGATGTCTTAGCAAAAACAGAATGCAATTTGGAGAGGAAATTTCATGCGTGAGGACGTCCTAACGTCCAAGAGGTTAATATAATTCATAGTTCTATTTCTAAAGTTAAAGTTTACAGATCTTTCTTTTTGAAAGACTTCTTTTCTTTTCTCTTGTACAGGAAATGACCACTCGGCAACGACGCTGCGACGTGAAAGATCTGTTGTATCGAAGGGTGGGAGTTAAAACAGAAGACGTACTACTTTTCGTACGACTGATAGTAGTTCTTTAGTATTTGGAGCCCTTACATTTCACTGGAATAATTATTTCCTTGTGGAGAATACGTTTCCTTAACTAATAAGGTCCTGACTTTCTAAAGCTTTCCTTATATACCCCTACTTAGTCAAGGATTTCGTTGTAGAAATAAGGCTTGCTTTATCTTTTGTCTCTAGATGAATTTTGTTTTCCAATTCTCTAATAAGTCTTGTGATTTATGTCCACTTAATGCCACAATTGTGGACGCCGTGGCTCAGTGGTTAGTGCGTTGGACTACTGCGCAAGGGGTTCCGAGTTCGAATCCAGGAAAATACCACCAAAGTTTTTTTCACGGCCCCACCTCTTGCGAGCGTCTGACAAACATCCAAGAGTATTTACTGTCATGAGAAAGCTTCTCAAAAACCCCCCTGCCCTTTGGATACGGCATAAAACTGTAGGTCCCTTCTGTAAGTACAGAAATGTATACCACGCACAATACATACAGTTGTGAGAAGCTAGGCCTTGGCCCTCTATGGGCTGCTTACGGCCTACTATTTATTTATTTTTTTTTTTTTTAATGCCACAATAGGGTTCAGGACCAATGAAAGCAGATTCTGAACGAAATCTGGTAAGCCCATCTGCAGATTCGTTGCCAACAGTCCCTTCGTGTCCAGGAATCCAATCGACTTTCACCTTGATGTACTTCTTAAGAAATTGTAGCAGTACTTGACAGATTTAGAGTCGTCCATTTGATTGTGAATAATGCCCCACGTGCTGCTTGGCTATCTGAGAAAATATGTATGCATTCTAGCGCCTTTGATCGCCTTGAGAAGAGTGTGTCTGACCCAGATCTCAGCCTGAAACACAGTGGGAGTTGGACCTTTTGTGTACAATTTGCAGTTCGTCGAATTTCTGATCAAAAGAACATCCAGATTTCTCTCTGACTTCGATGCACGTATCCACTAGATTGGAAGTATCAGAGTCGGAGGTGGCGTCATCTGCTATTCCGGAACTGTAACAAGTGGGAGGTAAGAATTGCGCCTGGCCCCGTCGTCCTTGCCGACTGAGGTTGTGAGCAGTTGTGGATAAAGATATTGCGGAAACTCTGTAGCATTGTCACTAAACTCAACTGAATGGTAAACATCAGGAACAGAAAGTGGAATTTCATTTGGAGTACATGACAGAGCCCAATATACTATTGGAAGGTTGGATTGAAACCGGATTGCTACTACTCCCAATACTTTCTTCGAATTTCTTCGTGCAGAGCAGCTAAAGGCCTGACTTTGAGGCGAAATCCTTAGGCATATAAGAATCCTTTTGATTGAGACTTTCCTTAAGCTGGTCAATACTTTCTTACTGACTTCCAATCCCCTTGTGGATTCAAGGGCCTCTCCTATGCCTTCGCACTATCGTCAACTCTTTCTGGAAATGTACTACAAATCTTCCCAAATTTTCGCCAACTGTCGTTCCTCCATCTCCACTGTTCTTCTCATCATGGGTTCCATTGCTTCCTTTGGCGTATAGTTATACCAATTAGTTCCTAACACATTCTCAGATAAAGATGTTCGTTGGAGTTCCGATTGGTCCAGAAGATCCTTAAAATGTTGTTGTGTAGGTTAACAAAGGCTTGCAGCCTTCGTGTGTTTCTACATCCTTATTACAACACAAATTCAACGGTGGATCTTTAAAACTTTAGCTTATTACATTACTGGCTCAGATTCTGGACCTATTTAGCTAGCTATATTCAGTTTGGTTCCATCATTTGTAGAGACAATATTCCCAAATTACTGGGAACTTTTTCTGTCGCCCAGCGATTCAAACTTGTGCTGATGAGTTTGTTCCAAAACTGATCATTTGTTGCCGTGTTAATCTTCAGAGACGTCTGCCTCCCTCTCGACATCTGCATCATTGGATAGAGGTCCTAGTTCAATGGGAAAGTATGCTTGATAGATTTAGAGTCCATTAGATTGGACGATAATGTCCCACGTGCCGCTTTGCTATCTCAGAAGATATCATCGTCATCGTCAGCGTGTGTGTGTGTTTGAGTTCGAATTTAAGAGTCCATTGAAGCCCTCTACCTCCCATTGATAGACTGCAAATTGTTGATCAGTGATCACCAATAGAAAAAGAATCGGTGACAGAATACAACCCTGCCGTACACCACTTTTGAGCTTGAATATCTCAGTTAATACTGCGTAAGGCAAGCCAACTAAACTCTTTGTGATGCCTCTTTTGTTCATAAGATTGGACTTCGTCTGAATTTATCTTAGATGTGTAGGATTCGATATGAGATGATGACAATCCAGGCCAAGATTTCCTGGCGTCTCGACGTCAAAGGGGCCCGAGTGTAGGTAGACATTTTGTACTCAAAATTTACGTAGACTTTCTTTCAGCTGTATAATTTTCTGCTGTCGCCCAAAAGCTATCCCTGCAATTATTTCACGTTCAGTCATTGTCTTCATAGAAACAAAGTATCTGGTAACATTTACATTTATGAGTTCATATAAATTACCTGCCTACAAATTAGTGAGGAATTTCAAAATATCCTCCACGGTGTTTATTTATTAAAAAATAAACCGTGACTACGTCCACAATCAGCCTGTACCGTCAATGGCAAAAGGAGTTAAAAACTTACTAACTGTACATAATTGCATTCCGACAGAGTAATTTACTATTTATTTTATTGTCTGCTAGTTTCTATGTGTGGATACATGCTAAAGATACTGAGACATTCGCATTGTTATGTTGCATGCTTCCTCCAGAGAGAAAAGAAAGGAATACAACAATAATAAATAAATCCATCAGTGTTATACAGTGTTTTGTTGTTAAATTCGACAGCGCATAAATTGTTGCAAATAAAAGTATATAAAACTAAATTGCCATGTTGTTGTAAGTTGTAAGAGCCAATTGGCGGTTAATTTATGTGCGATCTTCCACGTCTCTTAAGACTATCGGTTGTTGTTGTTGTTGTTGATGAAAGGGAGTTTGGTTAAATTAAAATTTTAAATATTATTTATGTTTTAGTAATTTTCAACTAAAATGTAGCAAACAAAGTGTGGGGGAAATTTGACAAATCACATCTTGTGGCCTTTCTTCGAAAAAGAGAATCTAGTTGTTTTAGGGAAGTCGACTACCCCTAGTCTACAAGCTGGGGCACAATTGGACTAAAGGTTGGATCTATTGTGATACAATTAAAAATGTTAAAAACACCGCCTACTCTTACTTATGTTCTGTATGTCTTTGCAGTACCTATAAGGCTTTTACAACTTCTACGCACAGAATTGAGAACGGACCAAAGCTATCTTTTAATTTGCACGAATAAGATTCCGAGGAGCAGAGTCTAGGGACTGATCCCCCAAATTGACCCCAAATTGAGTGAGGATGTGTGTGGGGTTATACATCAATTTTCCTGAAGCTCTTTCCTGATCGCCGTACTTCTCCGAGCATATCCTGCTATGATGAACCTGCCATCTTCTACGAAGATGCGTCGTATCAGCTCCTGGTACTTTCTTTGAAAAAAGTGTTAGCTTAAGATACGGTTTGGTTGATTGGTTGGTTGAAACCGGCCTTCGATGAGGATGGTCCATTGTGCTGCCGATGTGTAAGGGTAGGTGGGTCACCCTCTTACTCAGGGAACCATATATTCCTTTTTATGAAGGAGCCTATCTTAGCCGTACAGGCATTGTTTAGTTCACTTAGACCGCTGAATAGGTATTCACCTAGTGTGGCCTTTCTAATGTTGGCAAGTGCGGGACACGTGCATCGGAAGTGACTTATAGTTTCCTCTTCTTCTTCATCTCTACAACTTCTACAGAAGTCATTGTAGGGGATGCCCAGTCTTTGGGCATGCCTTCCGCTGAGGGTGTTTACGATTTTGGAGAAGGTTTCTCTCTTATGTTTCAGAAGTTCAATTGACTTGGTTTCTTTTAGCGTGAGCCAAAGCAGCCTTGCAGTGTTACAGTGGCCGAGCTGTTGCCCCCGATGGTTGGCTTCTCCCATCGCTTCGTCATGGACAAGGTGTTTAGCATAGGACGTTGGCGCCTCGATGTCGGTGACGTTTATGCTGTTTAGACCTGAGGAACATCGTTCGTCAGCTTCGCAATTCCCTGGTTTATTACAGTGACCCGGTAATATTGGGAAGTAAAAGCATAAGTTTGGGTTTGGGAAGTAAAAGCTTAAGATATTTCACAGGTACTTATTAGAGAAGGTTGGTAGCTATCTTGTTTGCAATCACATTTGGCGTGCATAAATTTAGATAAAAGTGGACACTATCCAAGGACGACATCCATCCATCCATAGGCTCAAAGTTGGAATGGAGCAGGCATAGTTTTGGTCACTTTCTCAGTTAATTTTCAGCCGGATAATGTCTGCTTCCCTTTGGATACTTATTATCATTGGATAAAGTTCCATCATCCTCTAAAAGAGTAGATATACATACGGCACCGATCAGTTGGGTGTTCTGTCTTTCACTTCAGCTAAAAAAGCTCATCAAAGTCCTCATTTATTCCACAGATAAAGCTTATTAATAAAAAAAAATAAAAATATTGGTGTTAGAGTACAGCCTTGTAGAATCCCATTTAAAACATTGAAATCCTTAGGCCAACTTCCTCTGTGGAAAAAGTTATAGGTAGCTTTAAACATCACCAAATATATTAGCGGCTGACACTATCACACTTTGAATTCAGGATGTGAATAGTCTTTTGCAGAGCACGGGCGATTGGTAAATTGAAAAGGGGAGGAAGGGATGGAAAAGAGTTGGTGTAATGGCATTTGAAACTCAGGCAAAACTAGGTTTCAATATTTATTATTCATGGGTTATGTCTAAATTAATTAGGGAGAGTTATATTTGTTTGCTTTTTTCGCATTTATTCGTAATTCACAGTATTTTCTTCGCATTTGGGTAAAAGCCGCTGTTGCCAATGGGTTGATGTGATTTCTGTTTTTAATTTACATATTTTATGCATAAAAAGGCTCGATTGCCGCTTGTCTGTCACTGAATAGTTCTTAAACTCTGCCAACCTATCGATTCGCATCCAAGTATCCAAGAATCGCTTAAATTGAGTGATTCACAGAATACGTCCGATGGATTATGGGCTGTCGCAATCGTATGAAAGAACTTGCCGAAAGCATTTTTAATTTTCTTTTCTGTGTTATACTCTTCAAGGACTGTCTAGATCTATGGTGCAACATCTTTATGAGAGAATCAGCCAGACACCAATGAGTAAGGCAAAGGCAGTACATGGACAAAAATGCTTACATAAACGGTGACACGTGTCTAGCAACTATGGAAACTTGAAGATCCGAGAAGATCATTGAGCAGAAAACGCAAAAAAAAAGCACAGCAATTGGGATAGAGTTGGGGATGAGGAACTTGGCCTGAAACTGCATCCACAGGGAGATACAGAAATAAGTTTGTAAACAATACATGTCCTTATTCAAGGAAAAGCCAGCTACCACAGTTAGCGGTAAACATATCCATAACAACTTTCTCAGGAGGTGCTCTCAAATAATTTGGCTGGAACACCACAATGCACACACCACATTTCGAACAAAACGAGTCCAGGAAACTCTTCCTCCCCCGAATCGGTTGCTCGCATGTGTGGCCTACACACACGCACACAGTGGAATACTTTCGATTTTGAAACAGGAAATGTTTCATATTAAATTTCTACGTACGCAGCAGAGTATTCTTTTTATAATATTTATTTACTCGTTTACTTTTTTTTTTTGTTCCTTTCTCACTTAATCAATCACATAATTTGATTGACAGAAATCCATTAACAAGAAATAAATTATAATTCCAAGGAATTATGTTGCCAGATATTCGAGGAGGCAGCGCACGTTTATGGGCGCTGGTGGTGTTACCCGCTGCTCGTGGGGATAGCGGCGGCGGCGGCGGCGGCGACGGGCTCATTTAAAATAATGAAACATTCCTCACCTAAACGAGAGCCCTCATCCTCACCCCCGCCTCCAAGTGTACAATGTATCTATTTTGAAATCATCGTATTCAAAAGGCAAATGACATTTCATTGCGCGGTGCGCAAACGAATTTTCAAATTAATTATTGTTCGTTTCGCATCATCCGTACCTGTGACAGTTGAAAACACGATGAGCACAACGTACCAACAACAAACTAAAAATAAAAATAGTATTGTACATTAACTACATGTACTACGTTTGAACACAGCACATGATCATTAAAATTGATCTAGATACACTTTGAGATGGAGAAATCAGTCAACATTCAGTCTGGGGGCTTTGTGTGAGCATTTTTTTTTTTGAATAAATTGACATTTAAAATGTTCTTTTTTTGTTTCTTTTAATATTTCTCACATAATGTTGATATTAATGACAAGGTTTTTAAAAATAAATTACTTATTTACGCGCACAAATCAACAACGAAAAATAAAAGATAAAAAGATACAACCGTCATATTTGTATTTGACAGGAGTATTTTTATTAGAAAAGTACATGGTACTAAAATATTCAATATTTTGTACAATTGCCAATCAAATATTATCCGTGTTATGATACATACGAGTATTTAGAGAGACAGTCCCTGAAAATTCTTTAGGACTTTAAAAATAAACGAAGGCATAGTATCAACTGGGTGACATTTGTGTATAAAAATTGGTCAAGTGCGAGGAAGTAGTGTTTCCGACACTTTTTTTAGTTGCTTTTCAAATTTATACATATTTTACTTAATAAAAGGCAAACATATAAACAGATGAGTGATACAATTGCATGAGAAATTTCTCAAAATGTCGATATGGGAGCAAAAATGACATGTACTCAAGTGTCATCTTGCTGAATGGTAACAATTATTTAATGAAATGTTCTGCGCTCAAATCCCAGCCATATCTGAAAAGAATCCTCTGAATTACCAACGAATGCTCAAAAACCACACACAACTCTCCCCAGTTAGTTTGGACATCATCCATGGAGATGTTGAAACCTAATAACACTCTAACTCTATAACTCTTTCCTAACCCTTCTTTTCACTTCAGTTTAAGAATATTCATAGCCTCGAACTAAATACATATAAGATATACATAACTCTTCTGACAAAGGTAGATGGAGGCAGAGATTGAACTCCAATATGGAGAGCTGAACTTGATGAAGACAACCGTTATTTCCAACGCACAGAAGCTGTGGAAAACGTGGAATAAAAATTGTCCCATTGTTCTACAAGATATCATGAAGACTGTTACCTGCTGGCGAACAGACTAGGTGTTAACTGAAGCTGAAGTCCTTCTCCTCTCCCGATGAAAAGCTTGGTGGCAGTGGTATAAGTGGGTGGACATCCCACACTCGTTTTGAGTCCAGGCTCAATGCACCATTGATATCACACTCTCTCCTCGCAATTATATCAATATCGTCCTAAATCCTTTTTGACATCAAAGCTGTTCGTGAGGTCCACCAATCAACAAATGGCTTAAGACGATCACACAACACGGCGGAGAAGATCTTGTAACCGATATTGAGGAGACTGATGCTCCTTTTCTGAGGATCTGGCAAATGGTGCCTTTCGTCCGATCAAATTTTACAGATGAGTTGAGGCTGCCTTCTAAATCGGCGGTTGGAAACACATTAACTTAAATTGTGACTTCTCCTTACCAAAATAGTTTTCATAGGCATTTCCGGGAAGGATGGTGGATACTACTTTAATCTTGGCTTCAAAGAGTCCCTGTGCTAAATTTCATGCACCTATGACAAGCTGTGTACATTTTTATGTGGCATAAACATACATACCTACGTTCAGACTTAGAATAACAAACAAGCTGCGGAAATAAAAAAAAAAACTACAATTCCATCTTCAAAATAAAAAAAAATTATCAGGGGTCAAAACACAAAATGTCACGATATTGCCACGAAAAAAAAAAGGAAAAGGAACCCGACAATACCTATAGATCAAGAGATCATCGAATGCGCGCCCCTCTCTCGTATTTTGAAAGAAAGAAAGAATCTACATTGTATTACAATGTTGTTACTGTCACAATGTGGCACCTTCCCCTTTGTTGTTCAGCTCTTGTATTAATGCACAAAGGATTTCTATCTTTTTTTTTATCTAATAAATAGAATCGGAATGTGGAAAATCTCAGCCCAAAACTCCACAGAGAAGAGGGACACATTTTATTGTCAATAAACCGATGATAATTGGGCGTTTGCATTGTGAACATACCCTCAGTCGTGTATTATACTTTGTTTACCATGTAATTTAAATAATTGTGCAACCATTTGTCAAGTTATTGTTTGAATGAATTTTTTAGGTTTATTTTCATAACATTAACACTGAGGTCTATATTATAAGGATTTTTTTGGTAAGTTGCTCAATTGGAAATGAAGAGAGCCACAAGGATGGGAAAAATTCTTTCCCAACGTAGTCGACACATTAAATGATGTAAA
The DNA here is from genome assembly GCA_949716465.1 of Chalcosyrphus nemorum. NCBI lineage: Eukaryota > Metazoa > Arthropoda > Insecta > Diptera > Syrphidae > Chalcosyrphus > Chalcosyrphus nemorum. The sequence continues at coordinate 77,610,245 of OX454332.1, read as the reverse complement.
ATGTTGCTGTTGGATGAATTTAAAATTATAGTTCTAAGTTGTATTTTGTTCGAATTTTGAACAGTTTTTCGTGGGCAATTAGTTGAGGTCTCCTCGTGGCAGCCAACCGCTAGGCAACGAATATTAGTCAGGGTCTTTTGCTTTCACATGAGGAGTCAATATCTAGAAGAAAATTTCCAATCCACGTTGGAACAAGATCTGTTGGGAATGCATGACTAAAAGAGGGTTTAGTCGCTACCCAGAGCTCAGATGTTATGCAACGCCTTGTTGCATTATACCGGGCTCTTAAGTGGATCTCTTCTATGACCACTCGGGGCCTCCACATTTAATAGTTCTCTATAGCTCTCTACTCTATTGCAGCATTTCTGCTCGAGATTATTTCTAGGAAGATCGTTGTCATAAGGGCATATTCTACTATCACTGTGGCCGAGAAGAGATCATGCTATGTGGGTTTATCGTCTCACAGGAACAAGAACACCCAGGTTTAATATTGACCTATTTAGTGATTCCAAAGTTGACCATCTCAATGAAGTTTTTGGGGATTGATTGGGAAACAATTGATTGCCCAACAGCACAACAACAATCAAGTCTATAATATAGTGCTTACTTCACGTACTTGTGGTGGTCCCTGGGCACCAGCATGTATAAATCCGCATACATATAGGCCCAAAAATGGTCTAAAGTCTTGATCCTAGACGAGTTAACCTGCGCCAGCAATCCTCGCTAGGACAAGGATTGGTTTCTGCAATGTCACGACGCTCCTTGGGTAACTGAGTTAAAGTCCTCACAATCCCAGGTTCCTTCAAGTGGAGCATGAGTTCATGGGATATAGGCTAGGCATATTGGGAGTAAAAGGGGCTTAATTTCCTGGCAGTCGCATGGTGATAGGATTCGTAGGGCCAGATTCCAGAACAGAATACGTCGAGTCACAATTAGGTATACAGTGACGCGATTGTCTTTCTCTTCTCAGGAAGAAAATGAGCTCTTCTCCTTGGGAGCTGTTTATAGTGCAACACGCAACGGCGAAATGACAGTGAAGGATGATCTGAATCCCAAAGAAACGAAGGGCTCAAGCATGTTATAGAACGTCACGAATTAGGAAATGACAACGACTTAAGATTCGTTGAGGTTTTCAAGGCAAACCAATCGTCTTGTTATAGGTGGCACAATGCTTAAACTCAAAGTCTGTCATGAAGCCAGTTGGTTGTCAATTGATAGACAAGCAACAACCAACTAAATTGAGCAATTTGCTATTCAAAAATATATTCTTCTAGACAGGCAAGGAGCGGACTGCGCGAAGATCCACTACTAAGAACACCAGAATAATCAGGCACAACATTGACTCTAAGAGATTCCACATTATGCCAAGATCTAAAGGAACCTCCCTCATGTGGAGTGGAAACAATCTGCGGCGGCGGTCTACCCGTCATGTTGTATGTTTGTTGTGAAAACTGTTTTAACATCAGCCACTGAAAGGATTGTTATTCGATCGCAGGGAAGGCATTGTGTGTGGCTTTTAAAAGATACCTGGAGGAAGATCGACCGAAAACAGCTTTAAATTCAAATTGGAGTAACTTCGGCCACATGAACGATAAACCTAGATTTGAAGGAGGCTGAAGGAAGTGAAGTATTGTCAGAAATAAGACTCTTCGATACCTTAGGTTCACTCAACATTCAGTTAAAGGCTTAGAAGGATCTTTACTTATTTCATAAGAGGACCAGCACCAGTAAGGAGCATATTGATACAATTTTGAACCAAATATTCCACAGTCAGACTGAGGTGTTCGAGTAAAGTAGTACCGTGCTATTCCTCCCGCTTGTTGGGAATGCCTGAGAATTTTTGAAATGAGTAAGTTTACTTACTTTATGTCGGAACAATACAACATTCACCTATGTTGGGTGCCAGGCCACAGGGATATTCCAGTGAACTGTAAGGCTGATGAAATTGCCAAACTTGGCACAACCCTCCCAATTGAATCCGAAGGCCAACGCTCTTTGGGCTCATTGCCCCTTCAGGATTTTTTCTGGCATAACATTAACCGTTCAAAAGAACTGTTGCTTCTAAAGCGCCCTGAGCTGATCACCATAATCGGTGTCCTCACAAGACACTGCCTAATTGGCCTGCACCCTAGACGTTTGGGCCTCCCATCTAACGATTTTTGTCCGAGTTGCAGGGACGAGGAGGAAGAAGAAACGATTCCACATCTTCTTTGCAACTGCCCTGCTCTAGTGTCAAGAAGAAACCTCCACTTGGGGTCCTTTTTCTTTGACGACCTCTGCGACCTGACAAGTCTACCCGTTAAGCACCTTCTAAGCTTTATTAAAAGCTCCGGTTGGTTCTCCCGAGCCAGTAGTAGAACCTCTTCTAAGTGTTATGTGGTCCAGGTAATCTCTTTGTATTGGTCCTCTGTCTCTCATTGTAGTGTCGTGGTAATTAGTAATTGGTTGTGATAATTTCCTTAGTAGATCCGGTTAATGAGCCTTTTAGGCCTAAGTGAGCTGGTGCCCATCTGTATCTGGGCGCTAGCTGCAACGCTAACCTAACCTTCTTTAAGTCTGAGGCGCTTTACGAACGTGGCACTTGGAGATTGACGCTTACTATAACTAAAATCTTAAGAATTTCCGAAAAGGTAACAGGTCCATAGCTACCCACGCGATGTAGTTGAACCCATTCACTCAGGATGAAAGGATACGAGGCAATCCGAGAAGCCTATGACACAAAACAGGCGACAAGTAAAAATGGTTGAAGACAAGTAACAACCCAAAAACTTTTCAGTGGCTGAAGTATATTCATTTCTGGCACTTTCCTGAATAATAAAAGATCAACTTTTATTCCCTAACCTTTTGCCGATGAATTCATTGACTTAATTGACATCAATGCGTAGAAACACTTGAACAGTGTATCAACGAATGGAACACTATTAATACCCCGATGTTTACTAATTCAGTAGCTTTGTCAAGTTTTTGTTTCTAAAATAGAATTTTCGCAAGAAAATACATTACTGCAAGCTGAAATCACGACTTGAAGTCATTGATCATAAAGAGACATTATTAAGGCGACATTTCGTATTGAATTTCGGTTGGTGAATTCCCTCATATTACTAGTGCATAAATTAAATAGTCTTGGGCTTTTCCACAGCCACATTTTGTGTGTGATCTTCATTTAACCCTGGATCGATTGAGTTGTTCTGTTCATTATGACGCATTCAGTCAAGCAGACACGTCAGGTGGCTTAGTAAATTTCACCTCTCATCGTGTCGTGTGTAAATTCCAAAAGAAAAAAACAAAAGGAAATCCCCAAATAACAAGAAGAAGAAAAACCTCAATTATATTTTTACATGCCCCATTTACATTTGCAAACCAATTAACAGCAAACATTCAAAGTACACAACACGCACGATGACAAATTATTCCGGTGCCGGGCCGGTCCAAGTGTCAATATTTGCACTTGATTGTCTTATTTCCTGGCTTCGGGGCTTATAGAGCCCTCTAATGAATATTCTTAGCCGATTTCGAAACAAAGCGGATTTTTTCATTTTTTTTTTTCTCTCGAAATTCAAACACAAATTGAAAGTGAATCGTTACTATCGTCCATTTGTTGACATTTGGTTTTGTGGAACAATGTCCACACAAATTCACGAAAAATTGTTCGCTCCCAAGAGGTGGTGGGCTGGTGCTGGTTCTGGTGCTGGTGCCTTTGATTCATGTCACATATTCGGGCGGAAAGTTGTTCTGTGTCTTTTCAATTGAATTTCGTGTCGTGAGAATTCGTCTGCATGCGACCAAGTCACACACAGGTCTCTTAGATATGAGCGCGCTCGAAAAAAAAGCTCGCAAGTTAATGTGTTAGCACACAGACTAATAGGCCGTGAGACGACACGCCGCGACAACTGACGGACAGACATGGATCGTATCGTAAGTACGTTAGGTATAATCGACAATTACAGGTGTTTCCCCTTCTTCAGCCACCACATTGAAGAGGCCAACTAGACAACGAGGGATAACAAAAAGCGCTTTGTAATTCCCAGAGGGGCGCTGCGTGCCACCGCAACAATAGTACCAGTGTGCCGATGGGATGGCATTTAACCGATTGACTGTAGTGCGAGTGCCTGGGAAGAGGCAACACTTTAATACTCAATTTGGTATTGGATGCGATTACGTTGGGTGTGTACATGTTTGAAGAAGTAAGTAGATCGAATGTGTGTATCTATCTTTTCGTTTCATTTTTGGTACGAACGATGATACTGAAAGATATTAGATGCGTTTATTCCAAGAAAGTTATCGTTGTTATCGTTTTGATTGATTGGTTATACATACATATGTTTGATTTGCCAAAGAGGTTGCTCTTCTGAACTCAAAGACATCATTCTGTTGTACCTAATTGACAAACAAACAAATAGGCGTGTGAAAGAAGAGGTTTAAACGATTGAATGCGAGAGCCCACGGCAATTACCCTTAACGAATTTGAGGAGTACCGCAAGGGTCAGTGCTAGGTGCAATGCTGTTGAATGTAAGGTATGATGGCATACTGCAAATACCAAGGAGAAGAAGACCTATTCGCCTGAACTGATGACACTTCAGTAATCGCTAAGAAAACAAGTGGCTAATTAATCAGAACCGTGACTACGTGTATCAGGCCTAAAACCGGCAGACAATAAGGCAGAAATAGTGCTTGAGATGAACTAGTCGAGCTCAGACTTTAAGTTTTTGGGATTGCTTCTGGGCTTTACTGGAAAGATCATTAAATGTACGTGGGTGAGAGAGTCATACGGACAGTAACTCATCGGTTAGTTGTATGCCAAACTCTGGAGGACCGAGGCAGAATTTCATAGAGACCTGCTAGCCATAAGTCGATGGTTACGAATGCGACCCGCATTCCCTAGGAACTATGTAGATACACAAAATTGCATCTGTGCTCTTTTATTTGGAAATAAAAAGTACGTAGCCCTAAACGAAAACTGGAAGGAAGATGGACACACCGAATGGGACCAGTAGTAAACACGAAGAAATAAACTTTTTAGTGACACAGTTTCAATCTCTAATTCCCAAACGCGTAGGACTGTGCTGCTCTATTTCCCAAAGTCTCCCGGATCCAAACGCGAATGCGGTATTAATCTTTAGCTGTCGCAAGGAACGAGAAAAAGTCTAATCTCCTGGCAGTCGCTCTGGACTAGAGCTCGGTTCCAGAGTGGAGCTCTGGAGCATTGGCGGACCAATGGTCTCAGGATGAAATTACAACTTTCCAGTGAACTAGGTGCCACTTAAAATAGGGTGCCAAACGGTGACATTCTCATCACATTCTCTTCGTTTAAGACGTTGTTTCGTTGCATAAAATGGAACGAAATGCCAGATAAGGGGATCCGAACAAGACCTGTCAATTATACAAAACTGTGGTCTCCCTCAACTGGCTCCTGTTTGTGTTCAGCATAGCAATTGATAGTCAGTAACCACACTGAGTTCCTTTTTGAGATTCAAGTGAAAGCTGCTATAATTCGCCAAATTCCGACTTGTGAAATCAAAGTCTATTCGGATATTATATCTAAGAAAGATGCTGAGGATAAGATACAAGCAAAAATAAGGAAAAAAGGTTGTTCAGCAAAATCGAGCGAATACTATACTCATAGTCGTCACCAGGAAAAGAAGCTTATCAAGAACATAACAGAATTTAAATAGAAGGACACTTCTTATAGCAGAGAGGTACTTAGGAAATAATCAGCAGCTATGTCCTCAGGCAGTAGAAGTTGAAGATTTGGTGAGTCCCAGTCTACAGTAAATGTAGGAGATGTTTCTTTGTCAAAGAAGAATATCACTGAAGGGGACATTAAGGACGTTTTCAGTTCATTAAGTTCTTCATCTATAAAGAACTCTGGAAAGATTGAATAAGACAAACTATATTCCTAGGAAGGGCAAAGTAAAGTATGATAGAGATTAAAAGGCCTAAACATTACAGTGCATATGTCGGGGATGATGAGGATGCGCTCAGGTTGCCAAAGTCATCAAAGCCCTTGTACCTGCAGACTTCTCAATTCTACTCTCCTCTTCGCCGGTTGATTCCCCTGAGTGTGACATGTTTCCTACTTTGCGTCATGGCCTAGAGAAGTGCTTTGAAGGCTTCAGGGTGTAAACCTGGACAAACACCAACCCTCTGGCTTTCCTAGCTGATTGAGGTCCACAGTTCTTATGCTTAGTCCATAGTCTTCTAGCGCCATCTAACTAAACAAGTATGTACTTTAGCTCCAGCTTTTAAGTTGGCTATCTGAAAACTCACTCAAGAGCATTTTTTTACCCTCAAACACCTAGAGTATAATTTCTTATTACACCAACCATCCAGAAGCATCGATCATTCATTTAGTTTTTTTGCTCAATTCAATATGTATCTTGTGTTTTACTAATTTGACGTTAGAGAAACTCCATCAATTTCACACAAACATTTCATTACATCGCTAGAGATTCCAATTTTCACACTTTTCTCGAGAGTAGGGTTCAAATTGAACACCACCCCCATCCTTTAGTTAAATGCGAATCCAATCCATATAGATACTTGCACATCAGTTCAAGTAGACAGAAACAAAAACAACAACAAAAACAAGAAAAAAGTGAAAAACTCTCTAGTTAAACATTATTACAAGAGAAAGAGGGAAAAGCAATTTTTATGGCGTTGATTAATGATTCGGGAGATAAATTGCTGCCTCTAATTTCCTTTCGATTTTCGAATTGATGAGCGACGAGAGGATATCTGCTCCTTCCCTATTAGCAAGGATTCTGGCGCAGCAAATTCACCCCTATTCTAAGTAAAAGGTGAAATTAGAAAGTAATTACTTTAAACAAACATTTTTTAATTTATCAGTCGAAGGACGTACCATGGGTAGATAGATAATGTAAGACAGCTTATTTGCAATATAGGGTGGCCCATAATGAGATGGATGCATACGGATACTTGTATCTAATGCTCAACGTATGGTAGTTGAGCAATAAAAATTGAGTTGAATCTTGTGGCTTTCTCTTCGAATTCACTGAATTTGTCCACCACTCCTTTAAAGCAGCTGAGCGAAAGGAAAAAATCTTGAATCGGGAAAATCTTGCTGAGAACAGCTGTACAATCGTTGGACTAAATTGGACTACAAAGCACCAGGACCTAATCGCATTGTCCCAGTACTATCATTCTCCTGCAAATAAAAAAAAACAGCTTTGCACTAGGCACTCTTAGTGACATGCCATTGGATTGAATGTAGAGCGAAAGTATCATTCAGTTAAGAGATGTGCAAATGAGATGATCTCCTAGACCAAAAGGCTAGACCACATTCTTATTAGAAAGATTTTTTTTAAAGGATAGTGAGAGATAAGAGAAGGCCAGACGACCCAGGAGAATCTTTTGTGCTATTCCCTAGCAGGTTTGGATATAATTAGTTGTTCTAAGGTTCAGCTGAAGTCTAGACATTTATAGCTGAAGATGAGCGATTCTTGTCGTTCCCATCTGCTGAGCTCTATTCTGATCTGATTAGTTGGTTGGCCACAAAAATGCTCAGAACCAATGAAAGGAGACTGAGCACCTTGTCTGGCAAGCTCATCGGCGGCTTCGTTGCCAGGGATGTCCCTTTGTCCAGGGACCCAAGTTATTGTGACATTATTATGTGCAGCAAGCACTAGCCTAGACTCAAAGTAAATTTGTAGTTTGGACCAGAGATTCCAGCTTCAGACCCACTTGACTCCTACCAATCTAGTGATGAGAGGTTTGGGGAATAATCTTATTGTCCCAGAAACTCCGGATTGGGACAACGACCTCAAAAGAGTGATGGAGATGGATTCTCTTGGGCATGAAATCCGAGGGGCACACTGCTAGATTGGATGGCATACAATGATACTTGGGTGAAATAAAGTGCGATTCATTTAGAGGTACTTTTCTGTTTATGCATATTTTTGACAGATGGCGCATAAATCATGTTAACCGGTTTCAATATTTTCGTTTAACATTTTTAGACATTTTATTATAAATTTCACTTAGCTTGGTACATTTTCAGCTGTATTACAAAAATCAGCGTTTTACGAGGAATGTGTTTCATGCACTTAGACCAACTTATGGTCTACATAATCGGCCAACCGAAGGCACAATTCGCACTACCATTGAACAGTTTGAAACCCAATTTTTGTCATTAGACAATGCGTGATCAAATAGACCACATCTAGCTCGTAGTGAAGAAAATAATGGAACTGTAGCTGAGAGGGTAGGCAATGAATGACGACGAGATTGGCTAGAATGTATCTGACAATGGCACCCGTTATCAGACCATGATAACGAACTATTGGCAGCCTCAAACTAAAGCCCGTAATCTCCAGGACCTTTAGTACTAATAAGATGGCGTTAATTGCCACAGAGTCCGAGAAACCATGGCTTCATGGCGAGAACAATTCGACGAACACTTTTTTTTACGATTCGGACTTGTTAAGTGGCCGCCTAGATTGTGTGACATCCTTAGACCCTTTTCGATTAGAGAAATGTAAAGTTCAAAGCGTATATAAATAAGCCGGGTATGATTGAGCAATTGAAAGCCAATATTACTCGCGTTAACCACCAAACACCACTCGAAATGCTCGGACGCATTATTGAAGATTGCAACTTCAGAATGGACCATGTTAATTGCGGTTATAACCAACACTTTGAAAAAAATAATCATTAAAAAATAAATGACAGGAATGATGCTTTTGTCTAATAATAAAAATAACAAGATAAAATAAAACTTTTAAATACTTGTTTGCTTTTGAAAAAAGCACCTCTAAATGAATCATCCATTAGTAACTATGTGTTGTAAGTTTTAAAGAATCTTTTTGCGGAGGACTCAATATTAACCCTCGAATGCATTTAAATTTTGGAAAAGGTTATTCTATTGACTACCAAAAGCAAGTAAATTGTCAAGGTGTACCACTAGATAGCCACTGGAAAGCCACTCGAATTCTTATGCTGTGCAAAAGCAACTCTTTTCTTGTCTCTGGCCCGAGCCAGATTTAATAGGTGTCTTTCAAGACAGGTGCAGTTGATGCCAAATATTACAAAGAACAAAGCTGGAAGAATGGCAAGCTATGTATATGGAACTCTTCTGCCAAACGTAGATGTCCGCAGGATAAATAGATGTTTCAGAGCCTACTTCCACAGATTTGGACATGAAAACTACTCATATTGTCCAACAGCAAAGAAGCTGTCGAAAACGAAAAACACAAAATATTCCAATGCTCACGATATCATGAAGGCTGCAACCTGCTGGCGCACAGACTGGGTGTGAATATAACCTCAGGGAATATCATCAGACAGATGCTGAGTACGGAAGAACCATGGGAAGCAGCCAGTAAAACGCCTATGTGGTAAGCAACTTACATTGTGCCCCCTTTGATTTGCATTGAGTCCTATCCCTTTGGAAAAAACTTCATCCAAGTATAGACTTGTAGTTTTAGAGCATTTGCTCGGTATCATTATGCTTACACCCTATGTCTTGTAGAAGTTTTTCAATCGTCTCAACTTTGATATTAGAATAAAGGACACATTTTTGTTGAAAATCGAACAGCTCTAAGGAACCCAATGTCAAAAGAGCTGATAGACGTCAAAGACTAACTTTCATCGGGCGTTTAGGTGCTTAAATCAAAAACTTCTGCTTCAAACACTTTAAAGCTAAACTCCTAGAAAAGTCTTCACCAGAATTAATCTTGTAACCACTTACTATAACATTAAATTGATTTCCCCCAACGGACTTAATCGTCAAACAATGTCATTAACTTGCCTCAATCGCTTTCAACAATCCGATACCAAATGACTTAATACGAGACAATATTAAGTTCCACAATAATCCACCACAATCCTTCTGCTTCTGCTTCTGCTTCTGCTCCCCCTAGCACAATAATATAACGTAAAGGAACTCAAGTAGAAAATCCACGATTTTCTTTGATAGACGAAGACACACATAAAAACACCTTAACCAAACAAACAAATAGAAAGAAACCTTACGATTCACATTCGACGAGTTAGAAGAAGTTTTACCCACCCCAACTGTTCGTATCCTGAAAGGACACAAGCTAAGGAATGCGTGGCAATGTAATATGATTACATCAAATGACAGACGGAAACCCATTCTGTCATTCGATGTCGTATCGGGATTTCAATCGGACACAAAAGGGAAGTAGTAACCGATAATACACACGTATAAAGCGTAAATGAATCGTTGACTTAGCAACTGAACGAGGATATTAATTTGGATTTGTTTCCTTTGTGGTGATTTGTCAGTCGTCTCATCTGAAGACTGCACGAATGACTTATTGAATGAGGATATTTCTTTCGATTATTTGGTCAAGAAGAAAGAGAGATATTAATTAATTTGTTTTATCAATAGGATTTGAGGATATAATGTCGGTCAGTCCTTCGCAGCCTTATGAGTTTTGAGTCGCTGGACGTAGAGAGCTTAAACATTTGGTACGTTACGTTTACATTACAGGTGAACCCGCACGAGATGAAAGCTGACATACGTAGGCTTTGTAAGAACTTGTAACGTAACGTTTTTGAATATGGGGATGGTGATGAGGATGGTTTGGGTTATTGTCAAGCCTGGTAAGCTAGAGGGCTCTATAAAGCCAGACTTGAAGTAGAGCAGATGTAGGCGTTTGCTGTTCGGGTATCCCCTTTTATTGTCAGGTTGGTTTCACTCAAAAAGGTTACCAAACTGTCAATCGTTCCGCATGCCAATTCGGGGGTCTGACTGAAAGTGAAACACATTAGCAGAAGCACAGCAACAACTGTAGTAGGTATGTTTGTTCCTACTGTGGGCTATTCTTGTGTCAAAGTGTTTCTAATATTTGATAGAGACATGGTTCATGCCTTGGAGAGGCAATTGAAAACCAGCTAGATGTTGTTAGAATCATCTCAACAAAAAAGAAGCTGCAAAACTGTGAACCATTCAGATAGATGGATACTCATTTGTCAGGAGTCTCGCCCTTAATGTCAGCTATGGTGGCAGTGAAGACACAGGCTATAGAAAGAGAGACAGACTATTTGGAATGCTGCTGGTTAGGAGAGTTGCGATCTTCTTAACGTTTAAACTTGCAAGATCGATTCTGGCGTTGCGCCGGAGTGACCCTCATGAAAATACGAGCGAAAATAAAGTGTGGGACTTTTGTTGTGTGGCTTCTTTAAGATGAAGATGACAACTAAATCTTACTGAAAATGTCCTAAGGCCTTGAGTAGTCGTTTGGAGATCATATCTGCTTGTGGATAAAATCGGACTAGAAATGCTTAAGGCATTAGGTTAAGACAGCGTTGAACCTTTCTCTGGTATCATTTAAATGACCTGGGAATGTTATGAAGCACCTCATAACTGGCAAACCAAGATTGCGGTGATCATAGGATAGAGAACTAAGTATATATCCCTTTTAAGCCTATCTGGAAAATAATTTGCAGTGCTAGGAACCTGTTCAAGACCAGTGGTGGAGTCTGGGTTGGGAGGTGAGCAATGCAGTCTCGGCAAAAGGATTACCACTCGCCTAGTTACCCACAGAATGAAGCTTGAGAAAGCTCTTCGGTAAACCTGTCTATGAGCCAATGTTTGGAATGTGTATTGAAGAATGTTTTGAAATGGAAGACTTAGGGACTAGTCACCTGGTTTTCCTTAATTATTTGGCTATCTTTAGGCTTCCTAAGCCCAATTTTCAGCGTGTACTCCACAGATTTGTAGCCGTCTATAATGCTGTCCGAATAAATGGATCAAAGTGAAAAGATCTTGTGCATAGACTCTATGTGTTGTTGGGATCTTATTGAAACAGGTTGCAAAGTTATGATATAACGTATGTGAAACACATAGGTGGAATGAGTTATACAGAGTTATCCTGTAGCATTGTTTAGGCTGAATGAGGTCTGATAATGCTGACCCAATCTATAGTTAGCAAGGCTGAACTTACTGTCAAGCTTAGTTACCAGTTACCAGTTATTGGTATTTGTTTCTGTTGAATCATGAAATTTGAATGCTAGGCAATTGATGGTTAGATTCCGGGTACGAACAATCGCAATGAGATCCCACCTTGATTTTCTTGAATGACTCGTCGAGATCATGTCGGAAATATCAGGCAAGGTGTAGTAGTAGCAGGAGACAGGCTATGGAGACTGTAACCTTTGGTGATCACGTTATAGCTCCTCAACCAGAGTTGAAGCCCCTTGGCGTTACTATATATGCAAGGTTAACTTTTAAGCAACATACAGCGGAAAAAGCAGCAAGTACAACGGCTTCCCTGGCAAGGATCATGCCAAATATTGGAGGACCTAAACGGACGAAAAGACTGCTCATACTTCATAGCAAGAGTCGCGACATCGATGATGCTCTAGGGCTCCCAAATATGGCAGGGACAATGAGCACGAAATCATACAGTAGAAAGACAGAGGCAGTCTACAGAATCAATGCATTGAGAGTGATTGAAGTTGAAGCAGAGCCTTCCGAGGGGCCAGAATGGTGCCAATAGATCTTCTCGTTAAAGAAGCCGAATGGAAATATCGTGCCAGCAGGACAACCATGCCAATAAAGAGCAACGAGTCGATGTGGTGACGAAGTAGGTACCACAAGGATCAAACCTGAAAGAATGGCAAGGTATGTAGATGGAACTCTTCCAACAAAGGACATTTGGATCAATAGTTTTCTGACAAATCTTTCAATTTAACCTTAAGGGGATAGCCCACAAACTCCAGATATGAAATTTGATCAAAATCTGTTCACCTGTTTGCCCTCTTTCACTTGTCATGTCAGAATTTGTCAAAATCAAAATCTCGAAATCGATAATTGTTTACAAAAACAAAACTTGTCTTTTAGGTAGTAGATGCCTAGCTGTCAGTAAGCTAGCTGTCAAACAATAATTCCGCCATACCCACCAGTCATTTTAGTGTGATATGAGTTGTCCCCTCTACGTGTTAGGCTTAATCGGAAATCAAATTCGTCAATTGCTAAATTATGCAGGCGGGTAGCCTTACTTCGTTTTAATTAATCCATTTCACATTTTAGCCGCTAAAAGGCTTCGCTTAAATGCCTTTATTGCACATCTATACTAATTGTTAAAACCCTATTTGACGAAACAAAACAAAAAGATTAAATAATTTCACACCTTCCCAGCGCGCCAACACACAAATTACAAGCGAATTCGCTCTCCACTCGAACTAATATGAATCATTTGGTGCGCACCACCATTTTATTTCCGCTTCTCACCTCCCTCCCATCACAACACACACTTACTTCCTTTACGAATCAAATCCAACACCTCACCAAACAAATTCCCCACTTTCATCGTGCCAATTGATTTGATTATGTTTTCCACGCCCATATCACACAGGGCGTTATTCCAATCAAACGAGTTCTCGGGATTGGCCACCAAGCACACAGTGCATACAGGAGGAATTTATCAAAAAGAAGCACACAATAAAAAAAAAATCCCAATTTTCATTCAATAAATAGCCGTTTGCCGTTGCCGTCGCACCAAAAGCACTGTAAATCAATTGTTTCACATTCCATTGTGTCCCTATCTGGATAGTCGCTTTAATAAATTATTTGTTTACATAAAGGTCGCATCCCTCTTGCCATCTCTGTCGAGCAATGTTGCGCGCTCGCTTTGACACACGCAGAACCCTCTCCAATTCTTCACACTCGTGAACGAATCAAAACGTTATCACCGGTCGTATCGTTTCCATTTTGTTTCGGTGTTCAATTGAAATCGAAACGCAATGACGACCATCGTTTTGCCGTTCCTCTTCTTTTCTCATTCGGTTTTCGGAGTATAACCACGATAGTTGACAACGGAACTGTAGTACAGCGTTTGTTTGTTTGTTTTTTTTTCTATTTTCGCCTGGAGATCTTCTATAACTTTTGTTGTTGTTATTTATCTCATATACTTCGATCAGTGATCGGTGCGGCGGTGAGTTGAGTCCCTGGACTGGAGGAATTGCCGCGCTCTCTACAAACACACATGGTGTGTCGTGTAAAATCGCGTCTCGTGCATGTGTTGTGTTCTGTGTTCGATAAACCACACGATATACGCGGCGAGAGGTGGCGAATTAATGAACGGTATATTTTTCTTGTTCTGGTTTTGTATATTTTGAGTGACGCGACAGTTCAACACAACCGCAACCTGTTTCTTCATCTTCCTCACTATTAGTAGTGGTTGTGGAGTGCGCGCTGGATCGTTGTCGTTCCGTCGAATGGCTAGTTTTTTATTTTTATTATTTTTTACACAATTTTCCGTGCAGTAAAACGATAACATTCTAATTTTGATTGTTGACATCTGTTTGCGCCGCGAGAATAGTGAGTTGGGGTGTCGCTTTCGGGCTCGCGACCCATCTGTCACAATAACTCTCAACCGCTATTTTCGATCATGTTACAACATTTTTGACGCGCCCTTAGGACGACGACGGGTTATAAGATTATTCGAAATCGAGTTCGAATTATTGTTACAAAACTGTGAAATGTGTACAGTGTTGTGTAAAACAATTGTCAAATTTTGTAATTTTGTGATGTAAAAATACTTGTCAAAAAAAAAAAATTAAAGCCCTTGATCAACTAAACGCACAATAAAACCGTTGTTGTTGATTCCCCGCACCTCAGAGTACAATATACTATAGTGTTCGTCCGGTACCGCGCGAGAGTGTGTGTGTACGTCTGACATTTAACAAACAAAAAAAAACGAATGAAATTAAACATGGATTGTATTCGATCAAATAATGCGGAAAGAGATTCGGACTTAGGAGATGATTCACCTGTGGTAAGTGTAAATACACAAGTGAAACCTTTTGTGATCGTTAAAAAGAATTACAAAAGAAAAAAAAAAAAAAAACGAATAAATAAACCGTACTATGCAAACGTACACAGTAAATTGGCGACGGCAAATGATGGAGGGCCGGCGAAATTAATGTGAAATTTCGCATTGATTAATTGGGCAAACAAAGTGTCCAGCAGAAAGAGATGTGTCGTCTTGTTTGCGTTGAATATTATCTTTTGATTTCACCTTTATTTTTCCCTTAATGTGTATGTGCGCGCTGTGTTCACAAACAAAGAAAGCCG
Organism: Chalcosyrphus nemorum; assembly: GCA_949716465.1. NCBI lineage: Eukaryota > Metazoa > Arthropoda > Insecta > Diptera > Syrphidae > Chalcosyrphus > Chalcosyrphus nemorum. The sequence continues at coordinate 77,595,180 of OX454332.1, read as the reverse complement.
CACATTAAAAAATAATAATTCAAATATTTGCCAATTGAATTACGTAGGATAGGGGTTTTTGCATTTATCCACTGATCAAATGGAATCATGAAATTATTTCTGGTAATTACGCGCCGTAGATTTGTTTATTTGCTCAAAAGATGATTGTTAAATAGCATCAAGTTTTTTGTTTTGCTTGCAAATCAAATTTCCAAAGCTAATCGGTTTCAATTAAAGATGGAGGATTTTTCTTTCTTACTTGACGTTGTTTCGGTGACAATTTTTCGGTATTTCCAAGTTTCAAAGACTCTAATTTGAAGAAGCATTTGGTGACTTACTCAGTAAAACGAGTGTGTTGAGTAATTTTGTATGAATCGGCTTAATTTGGTCAGTGGTGACAGCTTTATATCAAAATTTGAGATTCAAAAAGGCGATTTTCGATCAGACATTTCTTTGCATTACCGCTATTTCTTTCCATAACCGTTATTACTTGCACCGATAAATAGTATTCGTGAAAATGTCGATCTCGGGATTTTGATAAATTCTGATATTAGACTTTATAGAGAAGTCGAAAAAAGTGGTCTGAAAATTTTGTCTGTCTGTCAGTGAGGCTACAGCCGTTTAGGATTTTTTATTTTGTTTTTAAATACTGTTCTCAATTTGTCAAAGTGTCATTTATTTGAAAAACAAAATTCCCTTTTTCATTTCTTTTCCTTGGTTCTAGTAGAAAAGAACAACATTTTAATGTGGTTTTAATCCAATACCACAGTTTATGATACAGAGTGTCTACATAGACAGATCATACGAGTGCGCAATCACATTAAATGCTGGCCTTTCATAGAGTAGAAGGTGCTCAAAAATTTAGAACCCTAAGACCCTAAAATTCTAGTTTTGCCAGAAATTCGTTGTTTTAGACCATAAGGAGCCCATAGAGGGTCATGGTCTAGCTTCTCACGACTGTACGTGTTGTGCAGAAGGGACCTACAGTTTAATGCCGTAGTCAGTGGGGTTTTTGAAAATCTTTCTCAGACAGTAATTCCTTTGAATGTTTGCCAGACGCTCGGAAGAGGTAAAAAATAAAAAAATACTTTTGTGGTATTTTTTTGGGATTCGAACTTGGAACGCACTAACCACTGAGCCACGGCAATCACAACTTTTAAACTAAGCCACATAAATTCAGTTTAATTGACACTATTGTTGGAGTTGATTTCATTGATCACGCCACCTTTACCCTGTCTAGAAAGGTAGCCAAAGTGTATCCTTTGTGTGTAGCAGAGAGTTTGTTTGTAGAGCTTTCTCTGTGGGCCGTTCTTTGTGAGACTCTTTAGTTTTCTTATACTTTTTGCAGCTCTGTAGATCCAGGCTTTTTGGTCAGTTGTTATCTTTGCTTACCTCCTTTCCCTTACCTTTCCGTTACGTCGAAACGTATAAAATATCCACTCATCAATCTGTGATATATTTTTTTAAATACATATGTCAATCGTTATACGATTGTAACAGTGCCTTTTGTCTCTTGGTTTTTGACGCTAAACATGTCGCAGTTCATTGAACTACTTTATCGTTAGTTTTTCAAATCCTTTAAGTGAGAAATATAATCCTCAGTTGCTCGCATATGCACGCATATGTAAACCTACGAATACTCAGAATCTTATTTTCCAACATATAGTAAGCAATGTGTCAATTCATTAAATGTTCGTCCACTTTTGCAAACATAAGCGAACACATAATGAATTTCAGTGGGTTTACCGTTAAGTATGTCCAAACCGAGATCGGTTCACAGTTCCCGATACCTATACATATGTGTGTTTCTCCGCTTCTTCCAGTCTCCATTTTTAAGATGCAGATGGATTTACTCCGAGGTGAGGAAGTAGTTCATGAACAGCATTATGGAAGCGATTCTTTTACATGACTCGTTCAAATTCTGGTTTCCCCAAGTAAACCTCGGTTTTTTAATTTAGTTAAAGTGCGAAACGTAAAAAGTAAAAGTAACTTCATTCTGTTTCAGCTGCACCAAGCCAGTGTCATCTTGAATGACAATAATTCAAGATTTTTCCGAAAGAATAATAACGAATGATGCAACAAGGATGGGACGATTGAATTCTACTCGTTATAAAACTTAAATCTGCAAAAAACATACCCCGTGTACTATGTATCTTCATATGAACCTCCACGAAGGATTAAGAACTTATGCGAGAACTGCTGCACACGGAGAATGGTTCCTTAAGACCACGTCTGTAACAGTACTACTATAAAGGATTTGTATTAAGGAACCATTTTAGCTTATGGCTGTATTTCGTTAAGTTTTGTCTTGCATTTGCACTTTTCATACCAAATTCTGACAGTAAGATGGGGATAGTTCATTAACGGGTTTCTGACGTGTAAAAGCTAAATTTTAAAAGATCGTAGGTAACACCAAAAAAAATTCTTTTAGTAATTTCGAAAACCACCAAAAAACTAAAGAAGAAATTACTTGAAACTGACAGCTACTGACATTAGATTGCGTTTGGTTTTTACTATTACAGTTCTACTTTAAGAATGAACTAACTTGGAGTGAATCAGTAAACTTAATCGCATTTTGTCTTCTACAACTGAGGGCTGAACCTCTTGAAATTGGTGACTAAATAGTAATTGGCTTCATTTGAACCTTTCGTGTTGAAACTTATTTTACGACCTTTTCTATTCTGAAGTGACGTGTTAGCATCCCTGGAAAACGATTCACTTCATTTGAAACTCTTTATTCGTACCTATTTGCCTTCTCGATCTAAATTCTACTTGACGAATCCACATATGTATATGGATACAAGACACAAAATCAGATGTCTAGAGTGCAGTTTTCCGAAAGCGCAAAATAGAAAAAAATCTTTCCTTAAATCTAAGAATGGATGCATTTAGCCCAGAGGTTAAGAGAAAAAGTTATGACTTTACCCGCCAACGCTTCATTAATGATCTATTATCTCAGCTTTCATTTTTAAACCCAACACTAGAGGGTTTTTGAATTTCATATTCGCAAATCTCCTTAATCAAAAAATATAACTTTTATTGACTTTCATAGTTGCTGGATAAATATTATAAACCAGCGGCAATCTTTAGCGACTATAATGCACTTAATGAAGCATCAGAGGGGAAAAAGTTATAAAAGACTTATTATTACTGACTTTCTCGCAAAACTCATTTTACTATCACGATCGATATGCAATGGACAATGGTGTAATCAATTATTTTGTTCTACGATTAATGGCAATTAAAATTTTGTACCTAAGCAACTGAACAGATGGTAATTTTCTTAATTACCTACACTTTTTTTTTATGATGCCAATTGATATAAAAAATTGAAAAAATATTTTAGTTTTTAATTAATTATTGAAGTAAGCAAGCTGTTCGGAGATCGATGCTATTAAAATCTAAATACCATTCGCGTAACCTTTGGCGTAAGAAAATCAAAAGTTTTATGGATCTAATATTAGCATTGATTGAATAACAATTTTTTTTTTATATTTAACCGCCTGAGTACAAATGAGCCTTGGAATTTTGTACAAATTTTGAGTATATTGCAGTTTTTAGTTTATACTGTACACGAGGTGGCACCGTGTAAGCTTGAGCTAGAAGGTGGAAATCTTGGTTATTTAGTGTATCTAGGCGTTCAACAGATCACTCTGCGTTCTAGAGATGTAGCCCTTGATGTGATCAATGACAACTCATACTTATAATATGACTCCTCCATTAGCAGTTTACAGTCGTAATTTACATTCACAGTGAATAAGAAATCGCATTCACAGTTACAGCTGCGAATGTAAATTCACGAGATAGCTTATCTCTACTTTGAAGTATGAATTGCTTTATGATTAAAAGAATTAAGATCATTCATCCTAAATTGAACTAGTGTAAGGTGTTGTGTGGCATTAAGTCTCAAGGTTTGATTTCCGACAAACACCGAAAAGATTACTCCCCTCCCATGAATGTCTGACAAAATCTCATCACTCTCAAACTCCCTCTGCCTTTGGGCTTCCCCCTTCTAAATAGTCCACTAAGTTGCCACTAAGTTGCCTTTTATAAAAAAAATATATGAAAAATTCTGCCTTTTTTTTCTCACAACGATCATTTACAATTTTAGCTGATGCCTCCTTTCAAAAGGCTCATTTCCTTCTAGAGCCATTCGCAGCGAGATCTGTGCTATCAGATAGAGCTTTGTCTCATCAAAGGTCTTAGCAGAAATCCCCTGTTCCAGTTATCTTTTCACTCTTTCTCGATGGCGAAACCTATGCATAACCTATATCTTCTTCACTTTGCTTTTGACATTTCATAAGCATTTTGCTAATAAATTTTGGCATCAGGTTCATGCATATTGCATGTCATTTTTAACGAACTAGAAATTACCTTTCCAACAATTTGTCTTTGACGGCTTCAAATATGCAATGCGCCATGAAATAACTGGTGTCCCCCAAGGCTCCACTTTGTCTCCTACTCTCTTTTTTTATTTCTGTAAATGATCTCTTCCCTGCTACTTTTATTCCATTCCATTCCCTGTAAATAATAGTACAGTATCATCAGTTTTTCATATTCTTCTCTTCCGGCAGAACGAAAATGTCATTCAAAATTTCGCGCCATTACTGTCACATTCAACTATTACTGTGATGACTTCTATGAGTAAAAACGGAGAGGTTGTCAAAAATGAATCGCTCGGTGAACGAGCCTGCTAGTGCGACCATTTCAGTGACTAACTTCTTTTTTGGTCTGAAATTGATGCTATTGACGTTTTAAGCAAACAGAAAAGGTTCAAAATCATACCCCTGTGGTTCACCTACAGAAGTTACTAAAGAATTCAACTCGCTTTATTTATTGTGATAAAGATATTCAAGTGTTTATAAAATAAATCACTGCGTCATAATTTTTCTTCCAAACATTATTAAAAATAAGAAAAATTAAATCAAAATTATATAATTTTTATTTTTAAAATGTTTCCTATCCCACCTCCATAATAAATATATTTTTTTAATTTTATGAGTGAATAATTTTATAGTTTATAATAGCTTGTGCCAAATTATCATAATTCTGCCAACTGATTGATAAATTGGTGACAGTTATGGCGACTTAAATTTATCTCATTATCCGTGTGATTTATATATTTCGTAGCCCAATTTCCATCATTAAATTTATATTAGTAAAAGTGACAATTATAGGTTAAGACTCGAAAATCGTACTATAGGTAGACAAATTGGAATGTAATTCTGATTATCTACCGCAGAGGACGCAATAATCACGGACAAAAGTCACTTTCTAACCGCTACATTCAAGGAATTACATTTTAAAAGCGCCGCTTAAAGGCCCTCGGTGATCCGTGGAAGCACGTTCCGGTAGACCCTCAACATTTAACTAAATCGAATTCGATTCGTTTCTTCTATTTTTTACTGGGAATTTAAGTTTCAGGAGCGAAGATCGTACAAAAGATTCAAAGGTACGCCGTATGTATATCGTAAGGCTCCCTACTCTACCGAAATTATGTTGAACCTTTTCCAAAACCGAAAATGTGTCCAATAAAAATACCGGGGAAGACAACATACAGAATAATGAACGTCATTTAGGAAGAGACTATCCGGCACTGCTGACAGTTGTGGAACAGTTTGGGGAAGTATGTGGCAGATTAAGTGCATTACATTCAAAAAGTTCAGTATCTGAAGAAAATTGTTTTGGATAAATTAAGGTACTTTTTTCGCTATGGTTGGTGTCCAAACTATCGGAGAGGATTGTTATTGATTTTTGCTATCGATTGTATTATAATTCGTTGGCAATTCGAACACGACTGTTGCATGTACCAGATGAAAAAGTTGTATGAACGCGTCATGTGAACGAGGTCTAAAGCGTTTGATGAGAGGAGTTTGACAAAGACGCGACAGAGTACAAATATTTGACAGATAGAAATGGCATCGATTCTAAACTGAAGTACTCGTTACAAGCCTTACAATTAATCTTGATTCACTTTGTGGGTATGTTTTCTAACGAAATTGATGATGAAAAGATGAAAATCATTGCCCTTTTTTGACAACCCTAATCATAAATATTTGCCTTGTCATTTTATTAACGACTTCCCTATGCATTTTCAATTAAATCAGATACCTACTTCCGCGACAAAACCCCTTGACTTTGGCGCGAAGAAATTGTTTTAAATTACAAACTGGCACTAGTGCTGGAACTGTGCCCCTATAAAACACAAGTCGTAATTAACTTTCTCCCATAAGTAGCTGGGCTAGTTTTGCTTGACCTCGTCACATTAAGATATTTAAAAATAATTGAATATAGCCATCACCCACTATCATTGCAGAAGTACAAAATAATTGACACATGGTGGCGCATGACCTCTTCAATTTCACACAGTTTTGTGTGAAATGTCAAAGAAAATAATAAATAAAAATGACAGCTTTATCTCGTTGTCGCAATCAATACAAAAACACCACTCCGTCCGATATGCTGGTCGGTGAGATTTGCACACACAAAGGTTCTTTCTACGGGTCTGTGTCTCTAGATACAGATACAATATAATCCGATCTCCTCCCTTTGGCGTAGCACCATTCATGCTCATTTAAAGAGATACAAGCACAGCAGCTACCTGTTGTCATCGAGCTCTCTGCTTTAGTCATCCCATTTGGGTTGCTGTTGCTGCTGCTGAAATTGACTTTAATTTTACTTAGGTGGTCGACTCGACACTCTTGACGTTGTTGTATCTTTTTTTTTCGAATAAAGGCGGGTGAAACACGTGCTGTGCGTCAGCACGAAAAGTTCCCACATTAAATCTTCTCGCGCACGCAGGGTGCCACAAATCACACAGATTCCATTATCTTTTTGCCTCCCGATTGGAGTCAGGAAGACAAACAGCCCAGCTATAGAGTTCGAACCACTTATCTGGAGCACGACAGTGTGCTCATACCCTTCTGCATTTGGGTGCCCGTGCCATAAATAGTCCGCCGCATTCCCACTAATTTGAAAGGGGGGGCGCGCCATCAGACGCGCGACGCGACGTTGTGTACGTTTGTGTGTGTTCACTGTTCACATCTTAGATGTGTTTTGTTGTGAAAAATGTCAGCACTTTTACAACAGTGGAGAGGTTATTCATGTGATGTGACGATTCGGTTTGCACCTGCTGTAAACCTATCAAAAGCTCTTCTCGATTGGGGAATTTCTTATTTTTCTTATTTCGATTTCGACACGTAACAACTAACAGGAGGGGCAGCAGCGGAGTCACTTAATAATAAAATTAACAGGTTTATCGTATTGAAATCATGATATCGACAAATTAGCGCGAAATGGTGCGGAAAGTCAGCACGATATTTGCATTTTATCGCAGCATGCAGTTGATGGCCTCAATTAAAGCCATTGATCGTGAGTTGTTATAATTTAATTAATATCACACCACAAATATTGTTGTTGGTATACTGTTAGGGTAGGATATGACTTTCGCGTGAAACCTTTATTGGATGCTTTCGCTAAATACTTACTAGAAGTTACTAGCAATTTGAATTTGTCAACCCTTAATCGAAAATGTGAAAGCTGTCAAATGATTACCTGAGACTTAAACAAACATTTTTAGAAATAAATGTTCCATTAAAAAAGCTAGTGGGGAATAAGGACCTTCCTGAAGGCACTCTACAACATTGCACCCAAGCTAGGGTTGTCGAAAAACCAAGAGTCCAAGTGCAGCCCAAGACCAAAGTCTTGTCAGTGCGGTGATGAACCTGTAAAAAACACTTAAAAATAATATTCTCGACTCAAAATGATAAGCGATGGCCACGGAAGAGTCATGCTTTGAATTGCAGGTCCGTTCGCGTACTTTTTGCACTAAAATTCGTAGATTTATCAAACTTCGAATAGTGGGGGCAAAATTCTCTCAAAGAGAGCTAAAATTACGAAAAAGTAAACGACCGGGTTGAACAAGAAAAAGTTGAAAATACACTGATTTGACAGCTTTGACAGTTTTCATAAACCAGCCCACAGAAATTTCTCCGGACGCGAACAGATTTTCGTAAATATTTGTACATTTTTGCAAAAATTCGCTGTTTTAGGAGGGTACGTGAACGGACCCTATTGTTGGGCAAATTTATAAGTTCTGTCAAGTGTTGTTGATGGTTGGCAATAAAATATTACGCATTTTTGCTCATTACATTCCCGTAGATTAGTGGACATTTGCCTTTCTCTGAAGGAATTTTACCTCTACTCTTAGAAATTGTACGTGCGGGAACAATTGACAGTTCTATTCGGACTTACGATATACACGTTCTACACAGGGTCCAACGCTAGAAGTCATATTTTCGCTATTTCGAAACAGGAATTGCTTTTGCTTCCGAACCAATTAAGCGAGTTAAGATTTGAAGCAAATTCAGCTTCAACAGCTAATGATTCTTCTTCCTTTCCTTTTGGAGAAGTTTTGATCTGGAGTAGAAAATAACCTAGACACTTCATATCCGTCCATATCCATAATCCTGAACGCCCAAGCAGAAACGTCAACTTCAAAAACTACTCCCGCGCCTCGTTCAGGCAACCTGTGGAAACCTTCGTTCAGCTTATAAGATAATCAAACCTAAAGAGTATAGGTATTACACAACGAAAAGGTACAGTGTATAAACAGCAATAACTTCTGTAACATTTTGTTTGAATTGTAATATGTAAGGCTGTCTTTTGCTTTCGTTTGTATTATAATTTGCTGGAAAAACAAACACGGCTGTTGCATGAACCAGATGAAAAAGTTGAATTGAGTACGCGTCGTGTGAACGAGGCCTAAAGCGTTTGATGAGAGGAGTTTGACATATGACAACTACCGTTGTTGATTGTAATATGTATGGCTAAGGCATTGTTTCTTCCAAAATGCCCGTCGGCAATGCATGGCGGCTGAATGTATCCATTGACACCCCTTTAAATCATTGAGAAGAAGTACAGTTGTAATATGCAGTCACACTTGATCTCATACCAACATTAATATCCAAATTGGTGTGTACAAAGTATACATATGTGAATTCTTCCTTTTTTACATCTAGAGAGTGCTTGGTGCTATGTACCTACCTTTCGCGTACATATGTGTACATATCATTCTGCACACCTATGCGAGGTCACATTAAAGAGCGCACATTAATAACCCCCAGACGAATACCACCATCAAATCCCTTCGTTTCGCCTTTGATGGACTTGCGCATGGTGGTATCACATCAGCAGCGATCCCACTAGCCGTTCAGTGAGCAATCTAAAAGACAGCTAGAGAGTTGTAGTTGTAGCATCTGCTGGATGGCGTGAATTTTCTGCTACACGAACTCACTCACCACCACACAGATACAAAACTTACCTATCTATTGAATGGTGGTGGCGGTTGGCGGACTGTGGAAGAGACAATCAAGCATCGGTAAAGCGAATCGATGCCGTTGTTGTTTACCGACAAAACTTTACAGATACAAAAAAAAAAAAAAAAAAAAAATTCAGCGATTTACTCAAAACGAGTATCGGTTCCACATGCGGTAGTGACGACGGCAGCGGCATCTATCTCGAGCGCGCATGAATGCAATTGCACGATTCGAAAGCAGGCACTATGATGTATTAAGCGGATAATGAAGCGAATAAACGGGTATGAGCACTTTAGGCCACGCCCTTTATTCGTTGATTCGTACACACTCTCGATTAATGAACTTAATTTATTCACAGATACAGTTTATTTTTTGTTGTTGTTTCTTTTCATTCGTTCAGCAGATACTCTTACCGACTAGTAGCGAGCATTTCATATTGTCGCGACGTTTTTCATGATTATTGCTTTCGTTGTTTATGGACGGAGTCATAAAAAGAAAGAAAAAAAAAATATTTCCGGGAAATTTGCCAAATGATCCTTAACACATGAGACGACACAACTATTATTTTATGCCGTCTGGATTTGGATATACATTATTATCCTTTGCGTAGTTTGGTTGCACATACACACAAAAGGGAAGAGTCATAAATCCTGCGACTTTCTTTCTATTGTTGGCTTGGACGGAATATGATAATCCCGAACATGAGCGAAGCATATGCTTGATAACCACTTGAGTAGGCATTGGTAGGTATTGGCAATTGAGAAATCTGAGAATTCTTAGAAATTTCTATCTACTAGTTGAAACCCCGTGTTATTTGGTTTTTATTCTTTTGTTTTATGAAGATTAAATGAAATTTTTAGTAGGTAGCTACATATATTTGACAAATTCTATTCCATTGCATAGAGCACTTTCCCAGCAAAGGTTTCCTTTGAAAGTGTCCGATACCTACCTAGAAAAATGCATGTATTAGATAGGTACCTACACAATGTCTTTTATTTTATGGGTTTATGGGGGATTAATATTCAATTTGAATAATTCCTGTTAGGAAGCGGTTTTCGCAGAGTTCAACGGAATATAGATTTTGTGTTCTCTTCGGCTTACCTAGTCACAATATTCAGTAGCGATAGGGTGACCAGATGAAAACGATAGGAAAACAAATTAAAATAAAACAAAAACAGAGTGAGATATAAAGTCGATTCTGGCTTTATTTTAAAGCTACATTCATGCCATTAACTTTAAAAACTTTTAATCATTCCAATGGCCACCTCGGCTTCGCTGGCAGTGCTTCAAGCGGTCGATCCAATGTTTATTGACTTGATCCAATATGGACGGCGTTATTCCAGCAATACTATGTTTAATGTAGGCCTCGAGCTTGTCCAAAGTAGTTGAATTGCTAGCGTAGAGTAAGGACTTGATGTAGCCCCAGAAAAAAAAAAAACTTCTGCTGTCAAGTGGGATGATCGTGGCGGCCAATTACTGTGATATGATACAGTCGTCAAATTTCCAATTCACAACTTGTCTTGTTGGAACCACAACTCGCATATATCGATGTTGTCGAGCTCTGTCCACATAAAGTCGGTTTACATCGCTCTATACCTCAATACGAAAAAAATAAGGTCCGATGATGCCACCATGACAGCTGCTGGAACATAACTATTGGGAAAAGTATCAGTGCTATCTAGTCACCTACAGTAAAAGTCTTCTACTAGTAAATTGAACCCAAATAATTGTGGCGTGCTTATTCCTTTCGCCTCTCTACTATGTGATTGAGGTGAGATCTGCCACAGAGAACTGAATCTTCGGAGTCACATTGACGGCATTTTTAACAATTCCTTACTGGATTTTGCGACACGAAGTATTTTCGAACTTCGAAAGGTTTGCTCTTTTCTGCACTGTCCTATTCCCTTGACCGCTGAATGTCATTGGTACCTTTGACAGTTGCTGAAACAAGAACGTAGTCACCCTTACTTATTGCTATCCTGTTTAACTGTGGCGAGCTTCTTGGTGAGATATGTCACAGACAACTAAATTTTTGAAATCACATGGACGAAATTTTTCAAAATTCCTAACTGGGTTTCGAGACAAAAAGGATGTTTTGAACTTCGAACGAATTGTCTCTCTTTGACATTTGTTAGACCAAACCTTGTAAATGCCAGCCAAGTCAGGTCGCCTTATTACGTTTCTCATTTGCTCTGTATTCAGGCAGATTTTCCCATTTTGTTCCTCGTGATCTCCTTTGCGTTGACAGCTATAACCTATAACCATATGAAAATCGATTAAAATTATTAACATAAAAATGAAATGATGATTTATTTATTTTTATTTTTTAACTTGCCTACATGCGATAAGAAGAAAAATATTTAAAAAAACTGAAAATTCCCCACATGGCACCTGCATAAAATTTTATATTAACGTACGTTCAGTTATTACAGTTCTCAAAGTCGTAAATACCGTCACAAATATCAACGAAAATAATACACAACATTTTGATAAGAAACCAAGCAAAGAGGCGTAATTAGTTTTTAATGTTTTTAAAATAAAAAAAAAACAAAAGAGAATACTTATTTGAATATATGTATGTAGCTGCGATTATAATTGTGAAATAGTTCCTCGGTCTTACATTGTACACAATAGAGCGCTTGCCCTCGATGTAATATTAAAATGCAACGATATATTGTTCTAAACAGAAAATGTTCATGACAATATTGATTTATGACTATTGTCGCCATTAATGCCGCCGACTAAGGTATACCTGACTGACACTAATTCATTGCAATTAAAAATTATACCTTACATTTCACGGAATAATATTACAAATGAAATAAATTCACTTCTTATCTTTTGACAATTAACCTTTGGCAGTGGAGTGTGTGGCTTTGCTTTGCTGGGGTACCTATCGTTGAAATGTCGTGCCTCTGACTTTATTTTATATCATCTGAATTTAAATTAGTTTTTTTGCTTCGTTTCGAATCAATTTGATTGCTTCAGTTTTATTGAGAGTCGACTGGAGGTCTCTGTCTTTGTCATTTTTGAGATCGATCGCAATCGCAATCGCTTGCAGTTATAGTTTCTTGTGATCGGTAGGCGAATGACTAGCTAGTCCCACAATTTTTAAGCGGTGAGTCGATCAACATTTTAAAATTCAATAAAACTTGAAATGAGAACACCTTATTTCAATTAATTAATCTCAGTGGAAACCTTCAGTTCTTACGATTGTAGTGCTTCTGTTCAAAAGTGCAACCGCATAGAATGGTCAGGTTCAAATTTAATCGGTTTAGTGATCTGTCAGAGACTCTATCTGTCACGAAAATGTGGAAGCTGTCAGCACCTTATTGGGTCACATGCAATATGCCTTTGCTCAGACACAAGTCTCACGTTTTATGAGCGTTACCTAATTGCTTTGGAACATTGCATATGAAGTTGAGCTGAAGCTATAAAATGTGAGATTTGAGTCTGACCGAAAGCATTTTGTGCAACAGCGGATAGTCGTATGATGACAGGGAGGGGAATATAACACAAAATATAGAAACCCTGTGTAAAGCTCAGTTTGCTGCCACTTCATTAGCAGGGATGATCGGTTTAGATTCGCTATGTCGCATGAAGATCAAAGAAGTGCAATGTCTTCAATGCAACACAATCTCTTACATCAACAATGAAACAATAGGAATATGCAACAGCAGAACCGTTCATCCAAATCACCCAAAGAGCTGGTAGGTAGCCGTAACTTAGCTGAAGACAGTTCTTAGCTTGGATGATGAATCATGAATCAATGAATCAATCAGCCCGACTTGAATCGTTAGTAAGAAGTAGATCAGTTCCACGATCAAAAGCACTAAAAGAAAGGTACGGCTCAATGGCATATCCGCCGATCTTGAGCTATGTCCCGACTTGGAAGAGAATATAGGCTCATCAGGTGGGAGGAAAATGAAAATGATCGTTTGACTCCTAAAAAGATCACCTCGAAGACACTCCCCAATCAGCAGGTTTCAGCTTGGAATACTCTTGATCCCATCAACACTCTGTGAATCATCATCGAGTTGTGCGTTAAACAGTGATCGGTTCTTCACCTGTGTTAATTGGAAATTTATTTTTTTGACGGCCCTGTGTAGCAAGATCTGTAATTCTTTTAGATCCTGGGTAGATGAGTTCTTGATGGCAAAACACGCTTAGCTCTTGGAACAAAAGCGCTGGGACTCCTAGTTGAGCTGATCGAGATCAGGATGTAAGTGATCTTGTTGTGCCTTGTGTTGGAAGATCAGTAATTCTTTCAGATCGTGTGATGTACTGTATATGACACGCTCAGCTCTTTCAACAAAAGCGGTGGTTTTGTTGGTTGTGTCGTAGCTGGTAGTGATCTTCCTAAAAGTGATCTTGTTGTGACTAGTGCCGCGATCAATAATGTCGCGATTAATAATTCTTTGTAGATCGTCTGATTTTCTGGGTAAATAAGATGGAAAAAGAGATGGAGCTGCTGGTTCTATCGTCGATGATCGAGATCGGATGTCAGTGATCTTGCTGGCACTTACTTTGTGGTGAATACTTGTCCGTGGTCTACTTTCTGGTATCCAACTTTGACTTAAAAACAGATTATGGTGACAGACTCTACGTCTTTGCCGAGTAATCTACAATTTCAACTTAATTGGAAAACTACTGTGAATTATAATGGAGTGGATCAAGGTAAAACAACCACCGCATAGCAATACTATGTTCTAAACCACATGACTCTGATTCCCAGCTTTTTGTTGGTATACCATCTTCCTACTGACTGTAGCCCCACTTTCTCTCTGTTGGCGATTCGACGTGAATTCAAGGCTTGTAAAGCTTTGACGGTATAGCAAGAAGGACAAAAACAAAACAGGGCATCATTGCCAGTAATCTGTCCCCACTTTTTGCTTCTTCCTTCCCTTTTCTTATCCAAAAATTTCGTCGTGTGCTACGAAAATAAAGTGGCAAGCATTCCACAAAAGGCCATGGCCTAGCACCTCGAACCGATGGTCTTAAAAAAGGTGTCTTTCATTTCTGTCAGATACCTTCAGAGGCTGGTTTGTAAGAAAACTTGTTGGATTCTTTCGAGACTCGTGTATTGAACTTTGAGCCACGTTTAAACTGTGTGTTGACAGATGGCATGATTAAGTTAATACCATAGGCAGGTTGAAGATGTGGTTGTTGGTTCAAATCACATTAAACATTTTGTTTAGTTTGATGCTTTCAGCTGAATTTTCAATCTTTCAACGAATCAAGTCCTTTACTTCTGTAAATCTGTATTTCACAGCTTGAACTTTCTCAACCTCTCTGTCCATTTGGGTCAAAAGACTACACTGCACATCCCTGAAGATCTGCAAATCCATCATTCGAATCGGAGTTTTAATTACTTTTTCATTTTAATTTATATGCAAATCTTAGCTCACTAAAGTTTCAATACCATTGCCCAAGCAAAAACAAGAAAAGTGTAATAATCACTGAAACGAATACAAGCATAAACCGATTGCCCTTAAGGGAATCAAAGAGGATTTTTTTATGTTTTATGGAAACTTTCGTGTATAAAGGTATAACAGCAGGTAAACGCTTTCCGTCCTATTAAGTTTGTGTTTTTTTTTTTTTTTTATGGGAATGATGCCGCCAATTACCGCATCATCTCGAATCGTTTATGCACATTAAAGGCACCTTCCACAAACACTTCTTCCTTCGTTCGTCTTGTGTTTTGTGTTTTATCAACATCCTACCCCTGTGTGTCTAATTCATTCATTATTTAATGCATTTGTTCCTTTGTCACGTTGCATTCTTTGATTAAGTAGAAGTCTAGTACAGCTACCGACAGGTAGACCCTTTTTGCGGTCTCGGAGAACAAAAAAAAAAAAAATCCATACTTCCTGCCACGACGTTGCCAATCGAAAACGCATAAAGCAAACAAATGACACTCGATTGAGACACAGCACGTGTACTACGCCCATGTCGCAATGCAAATCAAACTGTGATCCAAATGATTGGCCTCCAGAGGTTGACAATGATGATAGAGTCAAGCTCTCGCGGTGCGAATCGAAATATTACGTCTGCTTGTTCCAATAAATGTACCAATAAATCGCAATTCTTCTTCTTTATGTTTTGTTTTTTTTTGTAGTCAAACGACGAACATTCTGAGGACGATATGAGAGACTGCGAGTCGGTTGATGACGAGAATACCGGCCGATTAAACGCCGCAATGGCCAACGGGATGGTGGCCATGGACTACGGAGCGCTCGGAGGTGGCCGGAGTCCAGAACAACACAACACAGAAATTCCAATGAGGTACGTAGGGTATAAGACATTAAAATGATTCACAACAGCTAAAGCGGACGTTTTGTACTTATACACACAGTCACCATCATGCACAGTTCGCTGCGAATCATCCGCTGGGAGCACTAGGCAATTTCATGAGCATGGGCGGCCTGCACAGTATTCCGAATCTGCAGCAGCAGCACAACGATGTGCTGGAGAAACTAAAGATGCAGGTTCGCGACATGAAAGTCGGCCTGATGGTAAGTAAATCACACAAAAGAACAAAAAAAAAAAAAAACGTATTTTAATTAATTTATATATCCTTTGACAGGATCAGGACTATCCACCACATGGTAACTTTGGCTCTAACGTCATTCCAACTCCCATCAATACAGCGTTCACAATTCCGTCAACTGCTCACACGTCGTTCAGTCACTCTCCGCAGAATTTATCGCAACAGTCAACGCAGCAACAGCAACAGCTTCAGCCGCAGCAAAATTTGCTGTCTACGCACCAACAGCAGCAGCAGCAGCAGCAGCAACAGTCGCAATCACAAACGAGTTCTCAATCGATGCCGAATGGTTTCTCGTTCACGTCGCCCTCAGCCCCAAGCACAAAAGACGGTAAGTCCCCTCCACCACCCATTGATGTGTGTGTGTGTACAACAACACAATTTTGCATGCACGCCTTTGTGTAAATGGATACTTAAACAGCGGTATAATTAAAACGCTTTGTTAATTGGTCAAAATTATAGCGTTGGGCATTACACACATATATTTTTTTTTTTGTTTTTTGAGTGCACGGTGATCTCAAGTGTTGACTTCTTGGAGCTATTGAACTTGCGTGCGCGCAAGCGCGCCAAACAATGTGTCCAAATCATTCATATAATTTATGTGAACTCAGATGGACAGTCACAAATGCGTCTGCCAAGGTTAAAAACTCAATTTCCTGGTCAAGAGTAATTAAATTGTTTTGTTGTCTTTGCTTAAATGTAGACATATTTTTTTTTTTTAATTTGTTGCTTACAGGTGGGCAAAATAATAAATCATCAACTGCAACGATTGGGGTTTATGTTTTTCTTCTATAAACTATTTGGCAGCACTTGTCCCATCTTTGTGAAATGATATCGAGCTTTGTAGTCAAAGCTTCAAGCTCTTCAGCTAGCTTATGAAATTTGCGCGGATTTGACACTTCTCAAAGGTTCTCATTTGATATCAAGTGGTGTCAAAACGTCAAGTTATATTTGTCCTTTAAGTCAAATAGTTCTTTGGTGTCATTTATTGAATGTTGGTTTGCCATCAATGACACAAATGACATGCCATAGTCAATGTTACTTTACGATTATTTTTGGCGACCTAAATTTGTCATTGGGTGTCAAATTATTTCACCCGATTTGTATCATTTGACGTCAAGCTAAATGTACATATTTTTGATTCAAATAGAGGTTTTTGTACCAAACTGTGTTGAATTGCTTGAAAGGCTTGCGTCATTTGCCATCAAGTAAGGTGTCTGTTTGATTGAGAAGTAACAAACAATTCAAGGCATATTTCCTATTGTTTTGTGTTGTATTTCAAAGACAGAAGGTTTTGGGAAGGATGTGCTCTTTGATGTTTTTTGGACGCTCAAAAGAGCCTTTATCCAAAGTACTAACAGGCAAGGCAATCTATTAGGCGTCGTCCTCTCCACTGGACTCGGTGCCGGCAGTAAGCTGCCAAATGTTGCGTGGTCTACATCTAGGTGCATTTACTTCTTAAATTCATCTACTTGAACAGATTTTCTAGCCTCAGTCTAGTGATGGGTTAAAAAAATTTCAATTGACTTATTTTTAATAAGGCCCTCTGCACTGTGATTCTCATAGGATATGGCGAAGTGGTGGGAGTGGTGTATGAAGTGACATTATTTATTGCCAGTGTCTATGTTCACCAAGTTTCTACTTTGTGAATATTTTTCTGGCCTGTCTTCTTCCTTAACTTTAGTCTTAACTTCTATCACCGTCATCTTCATCTGTTTCATATCAATTGCAGCAAATCACTCTTCCACAGACTGTTGTAGCCCGGTTCAGACTACTCTATTCCTCCAGTCCTTTCCCACAATAAACGTTCTCAAACTTTATCCCTCTATCATAGCTTCAGTAGTGGCAATACCACACATGTGACACTGTCACACTTTCAGATGCACGAACTCCATGAAACTCCCTTTTTTCATAAAGACTCTTAAAGTAAAAATATAGTCCCGCCTGAACGGAGTCTTTTTTAACAAAAAAATTAAAAATGAACTTTTCTAATACATTAGTTGGTTATTGCGCCATCTAGTAGTAATATACTCTTTCGTTGACGTTTAATCTAAACTTCACTTTTTATTATATTTTCTTTTTTTCAAACAGTAAATCCTGCCTCAAATTCATCGACATCCAGCGAAACATCAAATTCGTCACAACAAAATAATGGCTGGAGTTTTGAGGAACAGTACAAACAAGTTCGACAGGTGAGTTGTAAAATTTTAATTAAAAAATTCATTTTTTTTGTTTCTTCTAAATCGATTAATTATCACGCGAAACTAATAAAATATCTTTTTTAATCGAGCAATTTAACTGCAAAGTATTACAGTTCACGTAAACTAAATGTCAAAAGGTGCTATAAAGTATTAAAATTTGTTGGTGGCAACAACAACTTATTAATCTCGGGACTGTCCCTTAGTTTTACTATTGGCATCAATTTGATTAATTTCTTTTATGATGTACCTCTTCATATTTATCGATAAAAATTAATAAGAGAGGGAATCTTGCCAGCATAAGAAATTGTACTTTATTATTATGAATCTTTGGAGAGAGAGTTGCAAGTCAATAAATTTCGAATGACGTGTTGCAGGCTATTAAAAATAAAAACCACGTGCACTATACGGATGTGTTCACTAATGTCATTAATATCTGGTCATTTCGGATGGCGTTTTAGAATATCTACCGTGTAAACTACCAAGTTGTAGTTACTTTATTTTTTTACAGCGGCAGTGCTGGACTTAAAGTAGGGCCTGGATGGCGGCTTCACAGTCACAGCCTCGACAGGCTGGTCGTATTTCAAATGTTTGAATGCAGACTTTTGACAGCTGCATGTATGAGAAGATACATCCATTCGTATTGGATGAACAAGTTAACAATTACCGATAAGTAGGTGATTCCTTTCGTATGATATGAGGCATTTCTAAATATAAAAGCAGGGGAAAGGAAGAATTTTGCTAAGAAACTAAATTTGGTAAATTTGGCACGACTGACAAACCATTCGAATGTTGTCTGCATTTTATTCGGACAATATTAAACTTTAAGTTTTCACTTCAAAATTTTGAAAAGTGGTCTTTTGGAAATTAAGAAACACCGATTACCTACGTATTTTGAAATAATACCAGTCCGGGACTGAAGCTTTGACTGAAACGTGTACGCTTGAATTTGAGAGTAACATTTTTGTAAGAGATAAAAATATAACTAAAATGGCAACACTTTTCTATGATTGATGGCGGTACCGAAAGGGTGTCTCAAAAAGAACTTGACTATTTTTATTGATTCAATTTATTTACAAGAATCTTAGGGGTTTATAGTAAGACGTAAACCCTTTTTTAGTGCGCATGGTACAATGTTATGTAATGTATGTTGCAAAATTTGTGCATTTATTGTAAATGTTGTTGTGCCTAAGTTCTTGAAATTGAGCAAAGAAATGCGCTAACTAATCAAGTTATAAAATAAGGGCGATATTCTTGTCTGCCCAGATTCCTTGACGAAATTTTATATACTCAGTCATAAACTGTAAAAGCTCGTATTCGGGTAAATGGAGTTCAGTTAGTCCTTTTTCTGTGAGTGGTGTATGCCCCAAAAGGCGTATTATGTCACTTTTTCTTTGCTAAAGCACATTTGTGGCGAAGAATGTGTCAATGTTAAGAAAGTGCTAACTATGTTAAATCCTTTAACGCCTTGGTGGAGCATAGGTCGTCAAGAGCTCAATTCTTCATCGACAGTTTTGAGCCACGTTTGCCAAAGCCTTTTGCTTTTCTGCCTGCCTGAGTGAAAGGATCATTTAATTACTCCTGCGTCCAGTCAAACTGAACTCCGGCAAGCACTTGACAGGTTTTTTAGGCGTTGCCAATGTGAAAAGATTCAAAGTTATGGTCGTTTCCGAAAAACCAATTTATCGCCCTTTACATGTATAAGTAGAGTACCATTGAAATAGATGTATAGAGGCATAAAAGTTTCAAGAAGTAAGTTTTTTTCGGAGTCAAGTTGGTGTTGGATTGGCCAAGCTGGATAAAGTAGACCGAATTAAGTGGATCTCTCGGGGATCGCGTCGAAATCAGATGCCTTTGTAGTGTTGTTGAAATAACTAAGACCTTCAGTAAGGATTACTAGGATATTCAACATTGAGCTACTACTTTTTGAAGCAGAACGATTTATACTTTGATGGTTTGGTCATATAGGGTTGTATGTTCCCCAACCGGATTCTAAGACGTGCCATGAATGCAGAACCATTACGTGAGCTTCTCTTTAGTAGATATTGGCGATTGGATCAAATCTGGAGTCAATTTTGGACGAGTCGGTGGCGGAAGACCGTCGAGTTCCTCGGTTGTGCTGCATAATGAAATGGAAACATTGTTGGCAAGTTGTAATTGTAAAATTGTTTCAATTTTTGTAATAGGTCTTCACATGTGTAAAGCAATGATGACAATAAACATTTGACAGGCGCGCAGTTAAAAATTCAAATTCTTTAAGAGACACCCTTTATTTGTCATCAGTGTTGCCGTGAAACTACTTTTTTTTCTAAATGAAAACAGAACTGGTACCTTGATCAATGCTGCCAATTTGGGTGAGGTGATATGGATCATGAAAAATCAAAATTTAGTGTAAGCCGGCTAGAGGTGCTTCAATGATGGTCAGACCGTTAAGGTCGTAAGGTCGGCTAAATGCGTGAAGGTCTATCTGGCAGTGTCAAGGAAGAACGCCGTTGAGTTTTAAAAGAACAAGTGTTCAGAAGGTTCGTAAAGAGCAAGAGACTAAAGTTCAAAGATCATGAAATGGCTGAGTGTACTTCTTTTAATTAATTTCTTCTTCTGACTATTGTTGTCCACTCTTCATAAGCCCATCCATCATTTCTCAATTTAATTAGTGGTTTCAATTTATTTTAATTGAAATTTTGCAGTTAATAGGAAAGATCGAAAGGCCGCTTCTGCTTCTGCCTGTTAATTTGGTTCCATATTGTGTTGCACCTTAAAACAATACTTTAGCCTCGTGCATTGTGTTGTTCATTTTAATCCTTTTGCACAAACAACTTCATTAAAAGTGTTGTTTTCGAAATTCCTTGGAATCGACTTTGAAAAACCACGACAGGATTATCAGATTAGCACGGTTGGGCAAGCGTTGCGGGCGGCCAAATAAAAGGTCACAATGTCTTTGCAATAAATCAATCTACTCGTCCTGTAAGAAGGACATCTAATCCGTTTTAAATAAAACTTCAATCGCCCTCTTTTTTTTTTTTTTGCTCTCTCTCACCTGCAGTGATGTGTTGTGTGTGTGGCTTGTGTTTCGTCCTTCTTTTGTGTGTAATTCATTGTCCGGTAAGACACCCTCCACCGAAGGAAGAAAATTAATCCCAATCCATGGCATGGCATTACTTTGCTAGATTTCATTAAAACTTTATGGATTGGGTAGCTGCTAATATTCCCATGACCATTGTGTTGTTTGTACTTTTAATGCTCTTTTTCGCAAATTACAAGAACCAGACACTTGAGTGAGTGGTACGTGGTCGAAAACCCTAAAGGACGAATGTTGCTTTTCGCGTATCGCACAGGTGATAATTTCATTAGACCTATGCTCACAAATTCCATGCAAGAGGGTGTTGCACTGTTGTGTGTGCACCCAGAATCACCGATAATTAGTTGCAATTAAAGAACACGGAGTAAACTAGCATCAACAAGTACTGTACAAAGATTTCTCAAAAAATTAACACTTTGTCTTCATTAAAAATGGAAATCCTCCGAGTGCCTTGTGGGGGACAGATGGTATTGTGCTGAATATTTCTCAACCAGAAAGCAAGAGAATACATTTAAGATCCTTATGGCTGCATTTGAAACAGAAAAAAGGACATTAAAAATTAGTTTCGGTTCTAAATTTAGAAATTGCCATCGAAACATGAAGATCAATCGACACATTAATTTATTGGAAAGCAGCACACACATGTGCGTCAGGCTTGGTATGGTGCCGGAGGATACTACAACACGATTCACAACGTGTATTGATTCATTATCACATGTGGTCCTTAAGTTGTTACAGCACTGCGACGACAGTGGGTTTTTTTTCCATTTTTTTTTGTTGTGTCTCTTTTGTAAAGAAGCCTTCCATGAATTGTGTGCAAGTGGCAAAATTAATATTTCAAAATATTTTCATATGGTTAAAGGCCTCAAGGTTAAGGGCAGTGTATGTACTTGCTCGGTGCAAAAGCAAATGTTTGTCGAGTTAATGCTCCTAAATATAGAACAACTCGGCAAAAATAACGAGTAACGAGTAAAATACTCATTAAACACGAAGACGAACGAATTTAATTGCATTGCTCTTTTCTTTTTTGGCAAAGGGATGGTTGGTGTGTGTCATAAAGGAAGAGAGGGTGTGGTAGCCTTTTAAATTGAACATGTATGCCAAATTTTTGGCTATTTTCGGTAGAAAGTTTGGACAGTAAAAACTGATGTAATGTTGCTGCGATACTTGACCCTAGATGTGTGGTCTTGTTCACCGACAGTCCGAAGACGGAAGCCATTGCTGTGGGTGGTGTCTTTTTGTGGGTTCTCCATTAAGCCTTGCCTATCTTCAAATTTGAATAAAACAGAGTATGAGTGAGATTTCATTAAATTTTATTTATTTATTTAGAAGGCCCATGTATGCCATTATGTATGGAATGTAACATCTTTCAAATGTTTGCCATGATCATCCGGAAAAGTCCAATTTTCCATAACTCTGACGCATAGGATAAATCAGGCTGAATGACCAATGTCTGCATTGATTATGTTGGCTTTCAGGGCAGTGGTGGTTTGTGTTCTAAGAAAACCCCACAAGACGAAGTCTAACAGGGTTAAATCGCGCGATCACGGGGGCCAATTCACATTGCTTCCGCGTGAGATAACCATGTTCGGCACGTTCTGTGTGTCTCGTAGCGCCCTCTTGTTGGAACCATATGACGTCAGTGGCTATATCATCTAATTGAGGCCAAAAAAATTGGTTATCATCGACTGATAGCGCTCGCTGTAGACGGTGATGGCCTGGCCAAAGTATGGACCGATGGTGCCTGCAGTCTAAAATGCACTCTAAACTGTGACTTCGGATGCATTGCAACTTGGTGGATTGTTATCGTCCCTAATTCGACAATTTTGCTAGTTGACGCACCCATTCATACAGAAATGGACCCCGTCGAAACATTTGGGTCAACTTCCAACTGTCCAAAACGTATACGTTGTCTAGTGTCAAAAACTTTGAGCTCCTGTGTCAGCTGAATCTTGTACGGGAGTTGGCCCAAATCATGACCCAAAATTCGCCTTGCTGGGGTCCACGAAAGGTCGAGTTTATGAGCGCGGAGCGTAATTGATTGTCTCGGATTATCGTCCACACTCTTACGGATAGCAGTGATAATTTTGGGCATATCGTACGACTGTTACCGGATTTTTTACCGAACCAGTGGACTCAAATTTATCGAATAGTCCTCGCTTCAAATCTCCATGTTGATTTGGCAAAATAGATTAAATAAAGGATAGCCAATTTGAAAGATGTAGCTTCAACAATTTGGCCTCAATCACTTGTCAAAATTTGAAAATCCTTATTGGAAAATCATTTGGGAAAACAGTGGATGATTCTCGACTTGAGGATCAATACGTACCAACTTGGAAGAGAGAAAGACAAAGAGAAAATTAGCGATACAAAAGAGTTAGCGTAGTGCTATTTAAAACTCAGGTGGTTTAAGCCTGTTCTGAATGGTTGCTGTCCAAATTGACTCACAAGAAATGTCTGTAATATTTGCATTCGTTCTTAGTTTACAGTATATATTGAAATGAGTACTGAACCTTTTATTCAATGACTACACCGTGGCTATCGACTGACAAAGTACATACATATGTAGCCAAAGTGATTTTGTATAAAGTTTTCTGCTCTTGTCCTCCAATGAAAAAGGCAAAATCTTTAAAGTGTCCTAATTAACTTAGTACACAGACCTGGCTTAATTTTATTAGGTTTCTTATGGATTTTAATAAACATTGACATCAAAAGGTATCTTCCCGACAAAAATAATGGGAATACCACTGTCATTACCATAAATATCTACCACACAATTCCTAGAAACAAATCCTTTTTATTGTTTCTAGTCAAAAAAAAAAAAAAAACTGGTTTATTTGTTCAATCATTTTACAAGTGACAGCTCATAAATGTCATAAAAAAATGCATCACTTAATAACGTTCACTTTAGCATGTGTTTCTTCTAAAACACATCCTGTTGTACAAAATCCAACAAAAAAAGCCAGAAAAAAAAACTCTCATCTCAATCAAGTAGTACTTGCCCTTCGGACCTGATGTAGCCAATAAAAACAATGTCCTTTGTCCTTGCACAAAACATCCCTGCGACACCGAAATCAACATCAACAGCACATCCTTCTGCGTAAGCGACATCAAATATCCTTAATTCCCATCTCCTTAAATTTCCATTCGAATGACAGAGATAGAATAAAGATATTCCTCCATTGCACGGTCGTATAATATAAAATAAAATAAAACTTAAACATCCCTCATGAATAAAAAGAGGCACAAACAAAAATGAACTCCCGGAACTCGGCGGTCGGTTGGTCGGCTCTGACCTGGCCTCACTGTCTGTGAGCCTTCCAGGAAGGGATCAAATTACATGCTGTTGCTGCCGTAAATAATCTGTATATCTATTTTATAAGCCCTATTTAGTACGCATTCGAGAAGGGACAATTATACTATATGGGATTATGATTGTCCTTGTATGTTGTTGTTACTACACGCGCTTTATTCTAATCCTCCTGCTTCGGTACACAAACACAAGTTGACATATTCTACATCGACACTATACAAATACAAATACAAATGTAAATTATATCTACCGGGGGTTGTTGGGTTTTTGTATCTCGATTATGCATTGATTGGTTTTTCGGATTTCTATTTTTAGTTTATTAACGGTCCTTGATATCGAAAGATCACACACAGCTCGCAATCGGTTTCGTTTTGATTATAAATATTTTGGTTTTTTGTTATTGAATTTAAAATATTCAATTTTTTGATATAAAAGTGAAATTAAATATTTGTTTAGTGAATAAAAAATATTAATTAATTAATCAAGTGCTTAAATATAAATAATAAATAAAAAGTTCATTTTGTGTTAACAAATTGAGCGATTAAATTCGCCAAAATGCTTCTAACTGAGGATCAAGTTCAGGAGGTAAATTTTTTTTTTTTTTTTTTAAAATCACAATTCGGATAAAAATGTAATGTTGTTGCGTGATCATCGTGTTGCACGCAGGCGTAGTGTGTTGGCTTTGCAAAGCAAAAAAGAGGATGAATTCATATGATTCGTGTTTTGTGCAACAAATTATAGCCCTCTTAATGGATCATCAAGTAAAATATAGCTACTGGATTTGACAGTACCAAATTGCACCCAATTTACAACTTAAACGATGTGAACATGATTATTTGAACTGGATTGCTTAAAAAAAGAAAACATTCCTCAAAGGGATTTTAATTAAATGGACCTTCGATGGGACTATAAGTTTTTCTTGCTTTGAACAAGAAGTGTGAAATATTTCAGCAAAAGGAATTTATTCATTTGTTCAGACAGAACAGTTGGAGAATGATTAAAGCCAATGAAAAATATTTTTTTTTTTTAGAATGTGCTTGCTTATCTCAACTGTGTCTGGACACAATAGTGTAGCTATAGCGGAAGTAGGATAGCAGTAGTACGATCTGTCAGATTGTAGAAGACGCATCAGCTCAATGCAGCAAACACAATGTGTAACCGTAGCTGCAGTATGAGTTGAATCAACTTCTACTACTTTTTGGAATTTTTAAACAAAATTTAAAATTTATTGAATTTATAAAAGGCTTTCTTATTTTACAAATAAACTGTTTACCAAATACAACGCAATTGAACGTCTTTTTTGACACTTCTATTGACAATTGACATTCTTTGCTACTTCAGTGAGCTTGCAGTTGACAGTTTGTACTGCAAAGAGTTGCTGGTTGCCAATGGAGCGTGTGCACCGCGCGGTTGCGTATAAGGGACAGTGTTGTGGCATTATAAAAGATACCACCTTAAAGACTTTTAGTTGCACGCTGTTGCATAGAAGTTAGTTGCATTCTTGCACGAAAGGTTAATGGCTCAATACCAGATAACTACAAGAACTGTATTAAGACAGTATTGCACAAGTCTTCTAAAGCAACAAGAATTTATGTGCACATATGATATTTAACAAAGTTTGTTAACTCGGATAACTACTAGACTCTGGGATCGCATTATTAGTTTTTAAAAGATCTAGTCGCTGTCTAGTTTTTTAGGTCTGCGCAAGTTATCACTTTAGCTTCATTACCGAACTACATATTTGGCGGCTAAAAGGCAGAATCTCATAAGCAAATTACACACATAGGGGATAGCATAAAAGATATCTTTCTGGTCGCCGTGCTTAAATAAAAACACATATGTTACTCATTATACAAACGAACAAACCTATAGTGAATGTCAAAGTTCCTGTAAAAGAAGGACTAGCAGACCTTTACCAACTAACCAGACGAAATCCGAGATTTCTAAAACCCCTCCAAATACATATTCCTACCAAACGAAAGCTGTCCTAGATTGACACTACCTGTTAAATTCTTATATTGACTTAGTTTTTTGAACTCTGTCTTTTATGCTCAAAACAGTCTTGGATCCCACTTCATGTGGCGTTGCGACTTAAACCATAAAAATCCAATGCTGCTTTCCTCTGGAACCATGACCTAGGTATATGTTTATCATTCTATACAACATGTCTTGGAACTTGAAGCTCGAATGAGTTGAACTTTGGATCGCCTTTGACAGTTCTCTAAGCTGACTTGTTCGTTCTAAGGTTCGGGCTGTAGAGGTCCACTCACAGCTCAGTGACTGGCGAAATAAACAAACTATTTGTAGCACATTTTAAGGCACGCAGTTGACAATTTCTCCGTGTCAAAAGATGAGGGCTTAATTTATCAATCGATTTATGCAAAATAAATTTCTACAAAGAGATTAAAAATTCACTGATTTTTCCGCGAATAATCGAATGTTCCTTGCGAACTGTCAAATGTTATTCACATTGCACAGATGTGGCATCTGGATTAAAAGGTTACTCTGAATGAAATGTCAAAATTTGCGAGCAATCGTTTGTTTGTATTCGCAATTTGCTGCTATTTGAACGGAGGTAAGAGAAATGTAAAAATACACAGCCAAACGGAGACATACTTTGAGAAATTTCACGATTTTACAACACTGGAAGCGACATTTACTTTTTATCAGCACATGCTGAATACATTTAAAGGTGTGTTCGCTTTGATGAACTGGCAGTTACAAATGGATCCTTGCATTCAGATCTAGTGGATTGTATGGATAAGGTTAGATACTACGAATGACTCTTTTCTATAATGAAAAAACACAATCCATGCCTGACTTAACATTTCGTCACAGAAATTGTAATGGAAAAAAAGATCAGTGTTCAATAAAATAATTAACCGAATGCTGACTTCCAAAGACATGTTTGAATACAAATTTATTTCAATAAACCATTAGAACGCTTCATTCAAAAAGAAATGCTCTGTTGATTTTCAGTAAATTAATGAACGAACATCTTCGTGTAACACGTTCTGTAAAATTTTCAATGGACAATTTGTTAGTTGGAAATTTCTCTATGGATTCCAATCATTTATTACGACGTGATCGAGCTTTCTTCATACCCTCAATCAAAATAAACCATAATCATATTAATAGTCAAATCAAATATATACTTTTATATTGTCGTCTGGATTTCCCTTAACGCGATCCACGCGATACAATGTGCTAATTATAATAAAGTTTGCATTCTAGTTTTTTCTTCTTTTCCTTCTCCCACTGAAGTGAATGACTGAGATTTGAAATCATATGTATTTTTTTTTTAACTTAATTAATACCAGTTGATTGGGGGAGTCGTCAGAGCGTATCTTCAAGGTAGATATTCTATGTTTCTTTTCTTCTTTGGTTCCTGCATTTAAGACAAATTTACGAAGAAAGGTATTTTGTTTCCCTAAATTTTTTCCTATTGGCATGTAGGTGTAAATTTTAACAGGGCTTAGCCATATAAAATACTTTGAATGTACTAATGACAAAGGTGGACAGTTGTAATGTGCTCGTTAGACTTTTGATTGAGAATTATTTTT
The DNA here is from genome assembly GCA_949716465.1 of Chalcosyrphus nemorum. Lineage (NCBI taxonomy): Eukaryota > Metazoa > Arthropoda > Insecta > Diptera > Syrphidae > Chalcosyrphus > Chalcosyrphus nemorum. The sequence goes on along the minus strand of OX454332.1, from coordinate 77,567,184 downwards.
CTATGTTCCACAAAATGAATAGGAGTTTTGACAATCAGAAGCATGTGCAATCATTCCGCTTCACAATCCTGTTTATTTGCACGAAGAAGAGGTGCACAATGCCTTCTACATATTTAAATTTCTTACTGCACAAACAACAAACAAACAACCAAAAAAATCAAAACATTGTGAACTAACACATGGCGCATGCTCAATCAGTCACGCAATGTAGTTGACGTGCAATCGAACTGTCATCTATTACATCGACTACAAGCGCACATTTACACTTATTGATCTCACTTACACACTTTTAATGTAGATTTTCATTTCATAGGTTACATTTGTAAAACATTAAAAATTAAATTAACTTATTATTAAATTGGTAAAATAGGTAACAAGTTTAAATGTGCACGTAGATCAATTGCAGCTGATTTTTGCCAATTACCAATTGAATTAGTTGATAATTGAGAATGGAATTGCTTATTGTGATTTCGAAATTGGGATATTTAATTGTTGTAGCAATTAAAATTAACAATTAAAAGCAGGAAAGAAGAATAGATGAAATATTGTTGGTATTTTTAGAATTGATTACCTACTTCACTCGCTGATCCTGGGAGAGAACTTCTTTAACTGCTGCTTAATCCGCTTTTGTTTAGAATTAAATTCCCATTGAAAGTAATTCCAATTACTTTTTTAATCAATTAACTAATTGCAATTGCGTGATTGCGATTTTCGAAATATTTTGGAATTTGTATTGGTGATAGTCTAGTCCAGGGATGCCGTTTTCCAATTTCGAAGGGGAGTAATTTAGAAGTTAACAGAGGAGAATTTTTTGCCTGAGGGGAGTACAGGAGTATAGTTTGTGTTGTAAACTATTTTGTCTGCTTTTACATTTCGTAGTTTACAAAGCCAAATACAAGACAAAGTCCATCATACACTGGAGCAATTTTGCCCTGGGGTAGCCCCGAGTAAGTTCTCTAAAGTGGCAGCTCGCAAAGAAAAGAGAAAATGTATAAGTTTTACACCGCCTTTCAACTGCTTTAACACTGGAGATGAAGATTTTAGCATGTTTCTTACTTTACACCTCATCTTCCTCTTCTAAAAAGCCAGGCTTACCCCGGGGCAATTGCACCAGTTTGTGATGGTCCATTCAATGAAATAATGGTGACAATATACTTAACACAATTAGAGTTACTTTCTAATATTATTTTGTGGAAAAAATCGAAATGTTTTAAAGGGACTAAAATCAGGACGAGGGGAGTACGGGAGTACAGTCTTTAAGAAGGGTGTACGAATATACTCGCTTAGTAGTACATTTGACAACCCTGGTTTAGTCTCAGGGATTTTGCTTTAATCTCAAATCAATGGCAGCAAGACAAAGTAAGACTTTGATTTTGAAAAGCCATTTTAAGTATTTCAGCTAGAGTGCCGTGGCTAGTCTGTCGGGCTTTTGTTTATGGAGTCCCAGCTTCAATAACATCAACGCATTTTTCACACCCCGGACCTCTTGTGAGCTTTTGACAAACAGAAAGTATTACTGTAAAGAGAAAAACCCTCTGCACTTCGGATACGGAATAGAACTGTCCTTTTGTACGTGCAGAATTATATACCGCGGACAACACGTAACGCTGAAAAGAGCCTAGCTTCTCCGCTTTGATCCGTTGTTTCTGAAATTTTATCATTTTTTTTATGAAAAACGAGTATTTTGAAAAATGTGCACCGAATGGTTGTGGATTGGTGCCAGCTGTGGTAAAAGGATTGTAAAGTTTGCTGTATTGAAATGCGTATAGGGAAACATGTAAAGTAAACTTCAATCGTCCTGATCAGAGAGTTCAGAGTTCAGTTTGAAATAGGTCCGCCTGTTGTTTAGTACCTTTCTCGACTAGAACCCTGGTGGCCACTGGTTGCCTTTTTGAATAACAAAAAAAAAAGTAGTGAAATACAGATGCAATCCTGCAGTAACAATGAATCTATCGGTCTATCTTAATTGAATTTCATTTATTCACTTCAAAAGAAGCAAAATTTACGACCACAATTTTGAATGAGGGCAGCTGGATAATATTGTTAAAAGGATTTAATTTTCATTAAAAACGAAGATAAAACCACACCAGACGTTTTGATGTAGCTTGGGTTTTGTGCCGCGCTTTGGCGCAACATAAAGATAGCGCGGCATCACTGTTGGTGATGGTGACTGGCGGCAGCGTGGACGTCAGTCAGCGAAGCGCGGCAAGTGGGTATAAGCCAAATCCATCACATAAATTCGCCCGTACATAAAGTTGTGATGGGCGGATTGACGCCCTCATAATTCGCAATGAAAATTACAATATAGAATGGAAGGAGAGGCCAACGTACAGAAGAGGTACCATAAAAGGGCTCCTTTTTTTTTTTTTTTGTTTTGTCCATGGGTCCGTCTTGGTTGTGTAGTTTCATCTGGCCCTTGGGCACGTATAAAAAAAAAGAAAAGACTATGCATGTATACATGAGCATACCATTTGTGATTGGATTGAACCCTTTTTTTATATGTTTTTGTTTTTAATTTAAATTTATGAAGGATATATGAACGTAGGTACGAACATGTGGATGTAGCGATGAAGAATATTGTTAGACGTGGATGCAGCTGTAAGCCGTTTTATGGTTCCATCATTTCAGGTGGATATGGCAATAAATCCCTGGGAGGAGCAACCGAGCGAATTTGTTTCCACACATGTGTGTACGTGCGGCGATCCCCAGAGCCCATTAATGAGAGTTGGTGAATGGTTTGTAATGTAATCGGGATTTCTACCCAAAGAAAGGAGTACGAAATACCTACGCCAGTGGGATTTATTTGGAGTTTGGGATTTCATTTTTGCGTGATGGGCGTGGTGAATTGGAATCAATCAAGAGAACCACAGAAACATATGGTTTTCTAGGTTATAGACATCGCAAAGTTTGAATAATCGCGCTACTCCATCAATCTGTTCAAATCGTGCTCCATTCGACGGGATATAAATTCGTTTGCGTTCCAAAGTGATTAAGAAAATGCCGAGATACAAAAATTTAGTGTTTTTTTTTTTTTTTGTGATTCCGTTTTGTATTTATTCGAGTAACAAGAAAGTCAAAATATCTCACTCCCCTCTACAGGGGTCAGAATCAAGGGGAAGTAAAATGATCAATGAGTATCTGTATCTGTATCTGTATCTATCGCCACAGACAATGCACGGAGGTCGGTAACTGCAACTGCAACAGAAAGGAGATACTCGTACCTACTCTCGTGAAAGTAGTTTTTGTTTGCTTAGAATTCATCCCTGAATTGTGTGTGTTTTTTCGTTTGGTTTTTTTTTTTGTGAGTGAACTCATTGAGATGTCGGCGCATGCCCACCACTGTTCAGAGACCCAGGGGTGCATTGTAACACCTTAGGTGTTTAGGGATTTGCCGGGCGATTATATTAGCACAAAGGAGGGTTATCTCGGCTGAGAGATCATACATATCTGCACAGATGAGATGAGGTCTGCTGCCGGTCCATGGGTAGGTCAGATTGGGTGTGTTGACACAAAATGCGGTTGACACACCAGTCCTCCCGGGGGTTGTTAAGGGTCTGTTATATTCCAATTAGTCAACAACGATATTATTATCCGGTTATCTTTGAAGTTATTTTTCTATCTTTTCTGTCGGTTTTAACATTCATGTGAATAATAAATGCAATTTGTTTGGTTTTTCTTTTCTGTTACAGCTCTATGAGATCAATGATGACCCTAAGCGCAAGGAGTTCCTTGATGACTTGTTTTCATTTATGCAGAAGCGAGGTAAGTTTTTTTTTCGTATTTTTTGGTATTTTTTGATGGTTTTGGGGTTTATTTATAGAATTTTCTTGTGAAAATTTGTGGGAAAAAAAATGAAATTTTTCTAATTGAAAACTGGAATCAGAAATGATGATGCGTTAATTGGGGGTTTTAGCATTACACTCCAAAGGAGCAGAGGTTGTTGAACCCTTCTTAGGAGGATGACAGGGTTCCTTAAATAGCATCTTTCTGAATTTCTCGTTCTAAGACGGACATCATTACGCTCTTGGAGGGCATCATTTGCATTTGAAAGACTTCTTTAGGTTACCCTGTAAACGTTTTTGATTCGAATTATTTGTGATCATCAACATAGTAACACCCGGTGCAAATAAGATCACAGCCATTGAGAAAATAGCAACATTATTGTCTTTGCCCTTCAAGGGATCCAAAAGGAGCCATCTTGCACCAGGACTTCTGTATATAGGGTGGCCCTAAACAATCATTCTACTGAAGGAGATTATTACTTTTGCAAATGGTGGCAGCTGTCAGTTTTGCTTTGACATTTGTGAAGTATGTAAAATGAGATAGAATACACGTCACCGAGCTATGAAATGCTGTACAAGATCGGTATGATTGGTCAGTGCTTTTGGCTATGTCTAGGGTTATAGGTTAATTTCTACCCACCGACTTAAGCAATTGGGCCAAATGGTGTAGACTTATGTCCTGAAACACATGGGCTTATACGCCAAACAAAAGAGACCATTATTTCTCTAGAAAAGACTACTAGTCAAATGAACAACGATCCTAGTTGCCACTTCTCTTCTCGCCTAAAAAACTGATAGACATTTCCGAACGATTTGACGTTTGGCTTGTCCAAGCTGTAAAGTACCACCGATTTTGAATATATTCTGACGTCTCCGGAAAAATCGAATGGAAGATCTCACACACCTCCTTAATCGGCACCGCCATTTTGTAGAGTCCATTCTGTAGATTTTGTTGGCTGTCAAAAATTTGGTGTTTAAAAGGAGGAAAAGAAACAGGCATAATTATAGATACGTCTTGGTCACACGTTTGTTCACAACCAAATCCAGGAACATAATCCTTGGAGAAATATCTGTGCATAACCGGCAAAGACCATCCTTAAAAATTTACAATGTTCAGAAGAAAAGAATATGTATTTTTTAATTTCTGAGATTTTATAAAGTTTGCCAGGGTTGGGAAGCACCAAAAAATATTGCCTGGCTTCAAGTGTTTTAATTCAGTTGTAGCCAACTTCAGACCTTTGAAATGTCTTATTCCAGTCAATTTTCTGTCAGATGAACACCAACTGACATTATGGACTTGCAAACGAAAAGTGGTTTAGTGATCCCACTTTATTTGGACTTTGGCTATAGTTCGTGAGTTATATTTTACTTTACCGGTTAATAAAACCGGCTGATGGAACACATTTCTTGAAATTCTAACATTCGTGATGGTTTGGGTCAAAGTAATAGAGAGTGGGTAAAATTTGCCACCGCCAATGCCTTTATTCTTTAATAAACACTTTACAATTTTTTTTTTTAAATTTCGGGTCGAAGTTTACCTAGAAATTTATTTCTTATCAAGTTTGCAGTTTCTTTAAGAAATTTATTCGAGCAAATTTTATACATAAGTTCAAAAATTGTAGTGCAATTAAATTTAAAAAAAGTGCATTAAAATGTCGGTCTAGGACTTGGACTAAGAACTATTTTTTCCTACTAATATACCACGGTGAGTTTGAGTTCGTTAAACTTAAATTAGATAAATTATGCGTCTTGCTTGGTATGGATTTTGGACGACTACAGTTATGAATGTATCCAAGGACAATGCGCTTTCATCTGAGTAATACTCTTGTCCAAACCTCGTAAGATGTGGAGCTGTGAGTTGAGATACCCTTGTTTCCAATACCTATGGCGAGGAAGTGCAACCCTGTGTCTCCCTCTCCTGTTCGATTGGAACAGTTGGTGTACATTTGCTGTTTATCGATGTCTCTCTCTGTGTAGCTGATACTGTGAACTATAAACGAGTGCAAAAGTCATATACAATTCTCCCCATTAACAGCCAATACCATCGGAGTTCCAAATGCAACTATACCAGCTTATTCCTATCCCTCCTTCCTTCCTTTAATGAAGTCTTTTGTCTTATGTTTATGTCTCCTTAGTTGCTAGAGATGCAGCTTCACAGAGATAGGTGGCCCAAACACAATGGTGTCTGTTATAGATATTGCGAACAAACTGTCAAAAGTAAACACAATTTCAATAATGCGAACCCATTGGGTCATAGTGTGGGTAGTAAGAGTGCAAGAGTTGAACAACTCCTAACCTCTGTGGCGCAACAAGTTTGACAGCAAAGAAAGAAAGAGCTTAACGCGCCGGCCTATTTTGGGCGAATATTTTGAGTGCGCCGCCAAGGTTGTATCTAGGCTCGGTGATTGTCAAATCAATTGTTAGTTGCCAAGTTCTGTACCATTCGTGGTGGTTGACTTTTCCTATACCTTTTTGTTCACACTAATACTTGTTTTCGGCTTTAACGGTGGCAGCTCGCTGAGTTCATCCAAGTCAGCTTGTTTAGTGAGCGTATTCCAGCAGACTTAAAGGACAATGTGTCTGGTATTGGCTTCCAAGTTTCGCACAAGTATATGCGTCACCTTGTCTCAATTCGTTTTTGACATCAAAGGTATTGGTGAGGTCATTACCTATCTTGCTGGAGCATCAAACGTACTGTACGAATGCCAAAATTTCTATACAGCTCCTCTCTGCAGGTGATGCCATGGGCAGTATAGACATCGCTCTAACGTCTTCTTCTCTGAATCTTGCCTTAATCTCATTTGAGAGAATTGTTACGCCTTACCCTTCTAGAAATTCTCCTCACCTCTGTATGTTTTAAATCTTCTTCTACTAACCATTTGCCAATCTATAAAACTTAACAATCAATATATCCGCATGCGAAGAACATCGATTGTGAAATGTACACCAAAGAAAATTAATCCAGCTGGAGAAATATGAAATTCCAATAAATTGTGAGCGCAAGGTACTTTACCACAGCCAGTGTCATCAACCCCTTAAAGGCAATTCGTCTTCTTTCACAAAGAAAAGGGGGTAAACGAGAAGACGAATTACGTGTGTAGACTAAGCTCTCCCCCGCATTTTATTACACTCGCGCCTCGAAAAATACATACATTTCCATATCAATTGCTGCAGCTCGGCTCGGCTCGGCTCGGAGCAGACCCTCGCATTTGTCGTGCTGACGTTTCTGTAATTTAATTATTAATTCTACATTTCATAAATTGTTTGTTTGATTTTGTTATTATTTTCGTATTCACACACTTATGTACGGGCATGGTGGTGGTATTGCGTTCTTTTCGTCGTTGTCGTTGTCGTTGTCGACTCACAGACGATATCATTTTCCAAACGAAGAAATCATAAAAATGTCATAAGCCTCTCGATTTCCTTGCTCCCCCTCATATTTTTTTTTTTTGGTTTAACGTTCATCATCATCGTCGTCGAAATCGGATGGAATCGTCACTGTTGACTGTTGAAGCCAATACACTTGCTTTGTTCATATTTCACAAAATATTATGACATTTAAGTGAAAATTGCACTTTACTGAGACAAGGAAGTGCATTAAAAGTAAATCGTCTTATGCAAGTTGTGGTGGTCAAGTTGATGTGCAGCAGTGAAAGTGTATAGCGTGGTCATAGTGGGAACATGAATATTTGTTTAACAATTTTTCGTGAAATTATAAATTTCAATTTGGATTTTTGTGACGAATAAAATTCACAAGCATAAGTCTACAGAGACAGTACCAACTTAAATGCAAAACAAAATATTTCCGATCCAACGGTTTCGAAAGTCGATGCAAATGACAGCCCGTTTTGATTTACACAGTTTTTGGGAAAGCTGTTCGTAATGGTCTAGCTGGAGTAGATTGTATTCATCCTTAGCGCAGTGAAAAAAGGTTGTAAATATACGAAAAATATTTAAAAATATTTATGTGCTCTTATTCATTTAGTTTACTCGAAGTAACGCAAAACAACTTTTCATTTTGATCGGAGCGAAATCATTGTGAAAGTTTGTTTCGGATCGGATAGAAGAGGTTCGGTGAAGTTTGGAAGCATTCTGATGAGAGTTGTACACTTAAAATTCTTACTCGTGCTGTGTTTTAGCGAACATACCCTTGTGCCGAATGAGTGAGACAGGCAATTAAAACTGATGGAATCGAGACAAAAATTGTGTGAAATTATTGAAGAAATTTGGTGGTTTATTTGGCCCCTTTTACAGGAAGTTTTGGTTCAATAAAGTCGGCTATTACATGTAGCTTTGTGAACTGCGGTTTACAGAAGTGCAAAGGAGAAAGTAGAGGAGCTTGAGTGAAATGGAAAACAGAGTTACCGTTGAGCCAAATATGCCACCTTACGTGAAAAATTTTAAAAAGAAAATTGAAAAAAGAGTCAAGAGGTGTGATAGCCGACTTACGTCAGGGTGTTTCAAATATTTGACAAACGGCTTAACTATATGTCCGTTCGCGTACTTCCTGCACTAAAAATCGTAGGTTATCAAATTTCGAAGAGTGGGGGCAACATTCTCTCAGAGAGTACTAAAATTACGAAAAAGTAAACGAACGGGTTAAACAATAAAAAGTTGAAAATACACTGTTTTGACAGCTTTGACAGTTTTCATAACAAAGCCCACAGAAATGTCTTGCACTAAAATTCGTAGCATGGGCAAATTTCTTACTCTCTCGTGAGCGCTCTCATCTGCGAAAAACTACGAAAATTCTCTGTACGCGAATAGATTTTCGTAAATTTTCGTAAAAATTCGCTGTTTTAGGAGGGTACGCGTACGGTCCTTATGTCGGCTTGTAGTTTCAGCGTAAACTGTCGAAATAATATGACTTATAGCCTATTTTTAGCGTCAAAGTTCGTAGTTTGTCAAATTTTATATAGAGTGCCAATAAAATTTTGGAAAAAGAACAGTAGTTCGACGGATTTCAACGACATTTTTGGGTCAAAACTCGTAACCTTGGGGATTTACATACATAAGTGGTTTTCAATAGGGACGCAACGCAATTTGTAAATTTTCGTACAAAGACATCCTCAAAATTTGGTCTTTGAATTAGGTATTAAGGCAACTCATCTAGCGAGTTAAAAGTTATAAGGCTGTGGGCTATGGCATACTGACGGGTAGATAGGCATAACGACGAATTATCCTGTCCAAATTTGTATGTCATATACTTTCGTTGTAATCACCGTGTGCACTGTTTTTCTCCAGACCTCAAAGTTGGGGATTGTGCCATGCAAAATTCTTGTTATTTTGTCTCAGACTGATCCAAAATTGATTACGTGACAGCCGTCGTCATTACAATTTCGATCCTGTTTTGTCTGTCGGGTAAATTACTACCTAGTCTAAGGGGCTAACACATTATAATGCATTTTACTTAGAAAGGTCTTGCACCGCTTGCTGAATATCTACCTAAATTCTTCTTACAACTTAAGGAGTTTTTTCTTATTAAAACAATAGATTTGCGTTCACGGTTCTATTCTAGAGAAGAACTGTGATAATGAGGATGTAATATTTCGGCTTATTGTCATTTTTGGAAGAACAATAGAGAAAATATAATTTTTGCGAGGGTTTTAATCCAAGGTTACACGAGGTTTTTTGCTACCTGAAACTGATACCTGTCTATCGTCTTGTTTTCGCAGTTGAATATTCATTTCTGATGGCAACACTTAACACGTGTCAATTGTCACGTACACCACTTCGACTTCAATAAATGCGACGTTGTGCACTGAAGTTTGGAAAATTTGTGCATCTTGGGAAAAATACCTGCTTTTTAAAATCTATCCTTGAAATGTGGATCTTGTTTGTTGAAATTAAGGGAGTTGTATCATGACTTAAGACAGGTTTCTTTGAAGCTCCTTTTATTGGGTATCATTCCTGTGTAACTATTTTCTTCGAATCTCTCCCTGATAAAGCCTGTATTATCCCAATCCCAATTTTTATACCATTTCGTCTATTTTGAAAGGGAAAGAAGGGACAGAAGAGACAGCTCAAAAGGCTTACAAGCTTAATGCTCTTTTTCTGTCCATTGTATAGGGTGACCAGGTAAGAACGATAAAAAAGAAAATATAATTGAAAGCAAGAACGGTGTGGGATATAAATTTTTTTCGGGCTTTTTATTGAAGCTACATCCATGGCATTCTGTGTGAAATAAGACATAATTCCAATGGCTGCATTTGCTTTGCTGGCAGCGCCTCAAGCGGTCGTCTCAAATATTGGCCTCGAACTTGTTCCTTTTCAAATATTTTGACATTGGTAATTTTGACAGCTAGATGTCATTGGTAACTTTGACAGCTAGATGTCATTGGTAACTTTGACAGCTCCTGAACCGCAACAATTAAGCAATATTATTGCTATCTGGGCACCCTTTATATAGTTTAAAGGACGCTACTGTCTTCGGTCATTGTATAAAAGTTTCGGTGCTCCAGTCCTATTCTTATTCATTCAATTTCTTCCTGCATCCGAACAAAATATTGTGAATTACAAACGAATGCAAAAATCACATACGATTTCGGGTGACGACGTTATTTCCCTGCACAGCCAAATTGTGCAATGGAGGCCGAGAATGTCCATACTACGCGCACCAAATGCACCAAATAAAGAAAGAGATTCATGAGGATTTTCATAGTTCCTTAACTAAGCACATAAAACTCCAAACGAATGACTTTAATTTATTAGCTAACACCGCTCCAATGTTCCATTAAATGATTTATCTAACTAATGTCACAAAGTTCAACAACACACAACATTCGTCTCTCAGAGGGCGAAAAATGCTGTGATTGATTAAAAGAAAGGAATCTAGGAAAAACTAAAATCCATTACCCGCAGACAGTTTGCAGACACACATAACAAGGAGCCCTTCATCCTGGGTTCACCTTCATTCCCCATGCCACTAACCGATCGTACAGCGAACGACGACACGATAGAAAGAAGATATCAGAAAGACATTAACTCCTGACTGAGAACATACATATCTCGGCTGATTCATTAATCTAAATCCATTCTAAAGAGAGAGAGAGAGAGAGAGTCGTCGTTTGACACGATCACACAAATGCGGCGCGTTCGTTGGCGCAAATCGCATTTTAGCGGAAACTTGTCATTTTCTTCATGCCCCAGGATAATAATTATTTTATTTGCATTGTCTGGCTGTGTGCTGCTGCTGCCCCCACTTTGGTATCGTTCCATAACGCAGCAGCATAGCACATTTCATAAGAAGAAGTATCTCGAATATAAGAAAGCGTAAAGTGATCTATTTCTGGATGTGGTTTTGATTTTTGAATGACATCCGATGATGAACACATGTTTATCTTGGAACTTGGACGAAATTTTCCAATTTGAACACTAGTCACTCACTTTGTCCTTTCAATTGACGCTGTCTTCTAGCAGCAACGGCGCGCAACTAGCTCTAGCTTCTAGGTACACATGTATCTGAACCATGTGTAGCTTCAGTGCGCGCCTCCGATGATGGATCGAATTTTGATGTGTTGTTGGTTATTTCTAAAATTAACATTTTAATTGGAAAACGTCGGCGGTTATAGTTTGAAGTGTATACTTTGTAGTTTTTTATTAACCTAATGTGCATCGCTCTCTCTTTTATTGGAGGTAACTCTTTCTCTTTTTTTTTTGTAACGATTGGAATTTGTAACTCTTGTTTCACCGTTGCATAAATTGCATATAGCCCAGAGCTGTCAAATGTTTGACGTTTGCTCTTTTTTTTTTTGGCTAATGAAACTCACCTACCGATCGGATCGTCGTCCTTAAGTGGCACATACAAAGGAAAGGTACAAAAACTATACTGACAGTTTTCAGATGTACACCGGGGCGGCTCTGTGTATGTTTTGTATATTCTCAAAATATTTTGATTACATTAATTTGAGATGCGTGCGTGTTTCTTTACACACAAAACGTTCGCCTGGTCCGGTACTACTGTCCGTAACTTTGTTTATACTACTTTTTGCTTCAATCAACATGTCTATCATTTTATTTGATTGATTTCCCCGGCATAAAATCGAACTTCAAAAAAAAAAAAAAGTGAGAAAAAACAACGAAAAATTCCGTTTTTTTTTTTTTTAATAAATATCGACAGCCAAGCGTTAATGGGCTTTGAATTCATTCATTTGTTAGACTTGTGCGTTCGCTACTCTAAATGTTATCTAATAAAAATGAAATAAATCCAACACTCTTTTTAGATACATTCTTAATGGGCTCATCTTCCTTTTTTTTTTTTTTTTTCTTCTTCTGTTGTGAGTTGTTGATTTGAGTTTACTTAAAAATTTACTACCGATTCGACAGTGTGTCGGATTCGTTGGATGCATCCATTGGGTGTATTTGTACTTAATTGAGAGAAAAAAAAAACACTGGGGGATTAATTGCGTCAGGCAAGAGAGAATAAACATGAGGTGCGCAATAAAAACGATGGCTAATCGACAATAAAAAAATTCTATAATGATGAGAGTGCTATCATTGGGTACAAAAGGTGAAACAATAAACAATTACGCGGTAATTAGTTGCTTCTTTTGTTTTTTCTCCTGTTTTTTGCTGTTGTTACTGCAGGCGTGGAGGCGTTTTAAGTTACACAAATATTTGGATTTGTCCTTGGAGAGGTGGATGGCGGGTTTTTTTTTTTTTGTGTTTGAATATAGACAGCCGAGTGTCTGTAAGAGCAATAAAAAAAAAAAAAAACGAAAGTTGTTGTTGAAATAAGGTGCCAGTAGACAGTCGGATTGATGCCCGTTTGTAATAAAATTCCTTTGCCATCCATAAAAATACTCCGAGTGGGAACATCAATCTTGTTTTGCAGAAGATCTATAAATCTACCACCTGATACAAACAAAGGCGGACAAAGTACGTCATCTTTTCTATTCTAGGGATCGTTACTCGGCGGATCGTTACTCGTCATCGTCTAATGAATAGTTGAGTTTATCAGGTTGTAATTCCTGATCTGTTTTAGGGCAAGTAGCTCTATGTAGCATCTTGGGTTGTCCACACAATTCTTTAGTCCGTAATCACTCTTACCTTCCCATGAACACCTCACTCATTGAAATAAGAGTAAGTCTTCCCTTTTCTTTTCACATGTCACATGTCTCACTCGTCTCGTCCGCACTAGGAAAAATAATTGCCAGAACTGTCACCTGATTTGGTTGATTTGGCAGCACTATTTGCATTTTTAGTTCTTTTCATGGATTTTCTCACACAATAGCCCTTTGGCTTTAAGTACTTCATACAGCTTTGCACTTTCTACACTTTTCCTCGCTGCAGTGTCTTACCACGTATCCATGTACACGTCCTTTGAAATCGCAGGAATATTTCGCCGGGACGTAACTTCTAATGCACCAAACGATATATCATGTAAGAGCGCAGGTTTCCTCCTAAAGATTGGCCGGTTACTTCCATTATCTTCTTGTAGTAACCTCGCCGAATGCAATTGTCTTTTATCTCTCTCAGCTGTGTTTGTTTTTATGTTGCGCTCATATTTCCAAACCAAACTATTCAACTACTATCAAGTGTTTAATTACTCTCGGGGGTTCAACTACTCTGAAGTATTCAACTATTTTCGAGTATTGAACTACTCTCGAACATTCAACTACTGTCAAACATTCAACTACTCTCGAGTATTCAACTACTCTTGAGCATTCAACTACTCTCGAGCATTCAACTACTCTCGAGTATTCAACTACTGTCAAATGTTCAACTATTTTCAATGCATGCTTGTTACAGATGTCATGTACCATCCGTTTCTACTTTCAAGCCATAATCATACTTTTAAGCGTATATTGTTCTTGTATCGCTTTTGATTGTCAAAGATTCGGTCTCATTGGTAACTTTATCACACCAAACAAGATCAGCTAAAGTAAGCGCTGTCTGTCAGTAGCATACTAGGGTGGCAGCTCTCAAAAAGTACTCCTGACGTTCGGTGACTCCTCGCTTCATTAACTTTCGAGCACTGTTTCTTTTCTCCTCGGCATTTCTGCGTCCGATTCGAGTCCCTACATTGACCGATAACTTACAAATTAGAAGTTGTTTTGGTCCTTCGCTCCTGCACTTATTGTTCATTTAGGAGAGGTTTATTTGACTTCAAAAATATCACAATTAGTTTTGGAGTTCCCCAAGGTTCCATGCTTTTATCAACTCTTTTTTCTTACTTTTATCTATGCTCCGCGGTCCTTATTGGTAGTGGGTGCCGTGCTGAACGCATTGGACCAATCTGCATGGGGTTCACGACTTACACTTACAAGTTTTTTCACAGCTCCACTTTTTGCGAGCGGCTCACAAATATTCAAGAAAGGTGTTTAAAAAGCCCCCTGGCCTTCGGACACAGCATACAACTTTATGTGAAGTTGAATGATGCAGAGGTCCGGGCAAAGTTGCCTCTGACCCCGATTTAGATCCCAGTGATATAGCGGAGTATCTTTAGGTTGACAAGACTCGAAAATGCCTTCAAAAAGAGCCAACAGACAACATGTTTCGGGCGACTTTCTGACGAAGCAGATCTGAACTTCTTGGGATAACATATTGTAGAATGGTAATGAACAATATTAAAGGCACTAGGACCCGAAAATATAGTGTCCTACAAAGCTAAAGAATAGCATATTGTCTCAAACATTTATTCTTTACACGATCGCAAGAGAGCCGAACACGGAAGATACATATCTTGGCTGTGATGTCGAATGAACTCCACGGAGCAAAAAAGAAGATAAATGACATAACACCTGAACCCTATGGCATCCCAAATATGGGTGTCACAGCGGCTGGTCCAAGGGGAGCTTCCACTTTAAAGAAACGATACAAATCTACTCTGAGGAGAAGATCTTCCCTGAACCATAGAAACTCCATGGCTACAACCTAAGCCTTAAAGGTTATATCTTACGTACAAAACGGCGGACTGATCGCTTTGGCTGATGAACTGAAACTCGCGATCTACCGTCTATGGCTTAACAGGCTCGGGGCACAAGGAAGAAAGTCTTTCACTCTTAGGACTATGAGTCATGCATCAGAAGATCTCTTGCAAGGAAAGGACGATGACATAAAAAGTGGTTAAAGAAGAAGAAGAGGTACATCTACAGCCCTGTGGAAAACAAAGTGGACCTTCAAACTAATCCCAACCATTGAAGCCTGGCCAAAATCTAATAAAAATTCCTCATTATTCTGACTCATTCTAAAAGTTTATAAATGCCAATTCTTTTGTTCAATACTATTTTTAAAAATGCAACAATTTTTGAACAAAAATATTCTTTGTACGAACATTGAAAGAGCGAAAAACCTGATTTTGCCGCACTCTATCTAATTTAGACAAAATAAATTAAAACTTACGAAAAAGTACACAAAGTCTTTCGTGCAAAAGAAGAAGAGCCCACAGACGACGAAAGATAGACACCCCTTAAAAGAATCATTAATTTACATATGAATTCAATCACTCTCTCGCAGTGACATGCCAGCGCATCGTGTGCCCAAGTGCCACCGTACAAACTCGCTGCGATTGTGTGCGACTAAAAATAAAATTTATGTCTCTCATAAAAATATTATAAAAATCATTAAAAAAAAAGAATGAGGTACCCACCACCACTTGCAGCCCATCATTAACAGAATCATCATCATCAGAGTTTGTAGTGTGCTGTCAAACAGAAGCAACGTCAAATGCATTTTCAAAAATTTAAAATGATTTTTTCCTCCAAATCCTTTCGTCTTGTTGTCTGTCTTCCTTGTTGTGTAAGGTCAGACGAAAAAAAAAAAAAACCGGGAATATACACAATAAAATGATGAAAATTATTGGTGACACTTTGCTTGACACCCATCCGTTTGTCATTCCTTCTCTCTTTGCGCGCGACATATCCCCTGGTGATCGTGTCGATGAATGCATTTTTGAATTTGAATTTGAATAGATTTTTGGAATACATATTATATTTTTCTTTTCAAGATAAGATACTGAATGACATATATGTATTTTTTATTTAACCCACAGGTACACCCATAAATCGCTTACCGATCATGGCGAAATCGGTGCTTGATCTTTACGAGCTATACAATTTGGTTATAGCGCGGGGCGGACTCGTCGACGTTATTAACAAGAAGCTGTGGCAGGAGATCATCAAGGGGTTGCATTTGCCGTCAAGCATAACTAGCGCTGCGTTCACCTTGCGCACACAGTAAGTATCATACGAATTTTAATTTTACACTTCGTACACCAACAACCCCCACTGTGTCTGGGTGGAAAAAAAACTTACAAAAACCTCAGTGTTGATAGTTAAATTTTGCGAATAGTCACATAGTCAAACCATAGATAGTTTTTTTTTAAAGCACGAATGCGGTTGCTTTAAATCGATTTATAAAAAGGTTGCGGTTTGACGGTCGTCGGTCGTATACAGTGAGTGTCCGAAGTGGTTCGTCTAATACCTACAACTTTGTAGGCACTTTTTAATGTACTTATGGGTTATTGAGTTTCTTTGTTGGTGTAGTAGGTCTAATGGGTGGTAGGTAGGGTGTAGGTTTTTTTTTCGCGAAAATTTTACGATACAACACATCATGCAGGTTGACTGGCGAGCGTTTATTAGGCTTATCGACGAGAAGGCGCATATATAATATGTTTTTTTCGCAGTGGTGTCGGAAATTTATCGCCCATTGTAGTAATAGTGAATAATTATCCACTATTTAACGCATTTTTTTTTTTATGTTCGTTGGTTTTCGTCCATAAAATTGCGATGATGGAAACCGCCAGAAAATATAGGTAGGTCTGGCAATTCGTTTGCGCACCTTGGCGATTATTTTACCTACACATGATGAAAAATGAAAAATTTCAAAGTTCGACGTTCGTGGCGGTAAATAATGGAGAACCTTAATTTGTAGTTTCCATGTTTTCTTATCGTCTAAATAATAATTCATAGCATGTAATCATTTTGAAATTGATGTCGATTTCACTTGAAAGTTGGTGGTTGGTGGCGGTGTGCAGTTGGCGGTCACTGTTATGGGATTAGACGGTTTCCCATTGGGTTGTGTCTTTTTGAAAAAAGGCGTGTGCTTGTTTTTTAAGTGGAATGCACAATGGCAACTGTTTAACATTCATGAGATAGGCTACAAAAAAATTTCACTAAAAAATGGGTGCAAATGAATCGTTGCGGTAAAAGTCAAATTTATTGCTGAATACAGTAGAATGATGTGGATGCTAGATGACGCTCGCTTTAATAACTTGCACGTAGTTAATCAACGGTATTTAGGATAAGGAGGCAGAATTTGTTTCGAGTTTTTGACGCCTGCGTTCATGCATTCGCTAAGCCATTGAAATTTCTCTCCTTTTCATCGAAGAGTTTCATGAGAAAACTTTTTTTTACCGTTTAGACACATTATTTTCGTGCAAATATGTATATCACGCATACCGCGTTTAGTGCAGCGCCATCTAAAGGGTGATCCAACAGGTCGTGTGGATGTTGGCTGTCAATTACTGTCATTTACTGAATTCAATGTGACATTTTTGACAGATGTCAAGTACAATTTAGTCGTGGAGTCGAATTTTTGTTATTTAACCTTATTACAAAAATGTGTGATCTGTTAAAGTAAAATTCATAAATATTATTCGCTGAACATAATCGCTTTAGTGAGTACGGAATTCGTGCAATAGTGAAGCGTTTTTAAGAAACTGCTTTGGCATCGGGTCAAACTGTTTACCAGCATGTACACGCCAAAACATCACCACTGTGGGCGAAAGTGTTAAGGCACTTCAATTCGTCGTCGAAGTCAACAATTAGGCCTCACTTATGAGTGAACCGGTTCTGGACGATTACTGGTTTCAACAGGATCTGCCAATCAATTTATTGGGTACGATATATATGTAGATGACATATTTGGATTACAAGAGGATTGGCATCCAAAGTCATACGATTTGACGTTTAGACTCATTCCTGTGGGATTATTTGAACAGTAAGGTCTTTGCCAATAAACCGGTGCCATTAACCCAATTATTCTTCAAAAAGTCATCGATAATTTTGACCTTGAAATGGTCGCTTGCAAGAGAAGCTCGGTCCTGTTACTGTGATCTGATCTGAACTTCGGGCGGTGACCTGCTTAGCTCCTTTGGTGACAAGGTTGTCGTGTGTGTTTGTGTTACTTGCATCATGAAACTTTAGCATAAACAATGTCCTTTCTGAGATATCTTGGTAATCATAGGTACTCCAAAGATGTGCAGTATTTTTTGCTGTTTCTTTTTAATTTTTTCGATAAGTATAGGAAGGAGAAGGATGCCATATATTTCGATATTGAAGGAATTTAGATTGAGAGGATATCTTACTGTGTGCAAACTTCGAATAGCAAGTTCGTAAAATTAAACTATATTAGTATCCAGACAACGGCCACTAAGCAACATAAAGAAGAGTGGCGGTCACATATTAAGAAATACAGATACAGACCAAATCATATTCAGCTTTATCACTGAACTTCGACCTCTTTCTTCTTCACTCCTAGTATTGTTCAAGGAAGAACTTTCATCTTTCAAAGCTAGCCCAAGCTAAGTTTAATTTTGGCCTTCATATAATAGATTGTGGACCTACACTACGGCAGCATTAGAAGCTGTTCATGGGTCAACAACCCTCCAAATCAGCATTAGGAAGACGATTGCTGGATGTGCACATTTTGAAGCTGTTGAAAAGGATCTCATATCTCATACAGTCAACCAGCTAAGTTGGGTTTGCACAGGTCGAATACCGCCGTGTAGCTAAGCTCCAATCAATATCGCATGCGACTTATTGTTTGAAACATTGAAGCACCATCATTTTGACGTCAGAATCTCTCAGGGCCACATACACTTGTGTAGTCTTCCACGTGTCTGTACTAGAAGTTTGTTGCAGCCTTTGCTCATACTGTAAGCAACTCTAGCTTAAAACTGCTTCCGTTTTTTGAGCTTGAACAAATCATATGAGCTTTAAGTCTATGTGAATATTTGAACTGTTTTTGCTAATCGCCACATCGCTACTAGATCTTTTAATTCCATTTCACGATGTAGGTTGGGTTAAATTAAATTGACACCATAATTATTCCTATTAAAATTCCCTAATTAAAATGAACAACTCCCACATATCATTAGCATAGCGGCATTGCCAGCGAAAATATTCCAACTAAAGTTATAACGATTTGATGCACACCCACATTTCTTGACACGTATAAAGCCTCGAGGCAGAAAACTTTACGACTCGACTATAGCGTCAGATTAAGTTACTGGATAGAGAGATACTAAAAGTTACATCTTTTAAACACATGTTGTGATCCAAACAGCTACAGCATAAAAATGGATGTAATACTGCGGTCAATTAGTGATTTAGCCTTGCAACACTCTGTTTGTTGTCTAAGTGGCCTTTGCATATGTTTTTTGTATTAGAACTTGGCTTCAACATAAGGAGAGTCTGTTGTGAGCCGACACTAGCTATAAAAAAATTAGAAAAAAGTGCCGAGATATGTTTTTATGTATTTGATTAGGTATTTTTTGAAGACTAGACGAAAAAATTGTAACAAGACAAGTCAGCAACGGTCTCAAATTAATGACAAATACTGACGTTGAAACTTGTAAGTCAAATCTCCGACGCGCAGTTTCTATGTACAAGTTCATGCCACTGTTACTGTAGACCATGAAAAAGCTCACAAGTTTCCTGATACTTTCCGTACCTAGATTGAGGATGTGCTTGTAGGAATAAGTGTTAATTCAACAGCAAGTATATGTTCCAAGCCATTTATCAACGCCTATTGAAAGCTATACCAAGGCCCTGCTTCAGCTTTAATACTGAACTAGCTTCAGATAGGTCATCGGCTGATTCGTTGCCTACTGACCAGGAATCTAACCCAGTTTTGGCAAAATATTGCACTACAACATTTAGCTGACTTTTGATTTTTTCCACAAAATAGTATTAGAAAGTAACTCTAATTGTGTTAAGTATATTGTCACCATTATTTCATTGAATGGACCATCACAAACTGGTGCAATTGCCCCGGGGTAAGACTGGCTTTTTAGAAGAGGAAATGAGGTGTAAAGTAAGAAACATGCTAAAATCTTCATCTCCAGTGTTAAAGCAGTTGAAAGGCTTGGTAAAACTTATACATTTTCTCTTTTCTTTGCGAGCTACCAATTTAGGAGAACTTACTCGGGGTTACCCCAGGGCAAAATTGCTCCAGTGTGTGATGGGCTTCGTCTTGTATCTGTCCTTGAAAGTGATGAGATAATTTTAAAGCACCTAGTAAACTACGAATTGGAAAAGTAAGCAGAAAAAATAGTTTACAACACAAACTTTACTCCTGTACTCCCCTCAGGCAAAAAATACTCCTCTTCTTCTAAAATACTCCCCTTCGAAATTGGAAAACGGCATCCCTGCTTGATGGTATGAACTTTAGACTAGAACGCAATGGAACACATTCCTTTTAGTACCGAGACTTTGGTGTTGGCTTCAAAGACATCAGTTCTTAAGATACCATCTTCTATGCGTCAGTAAACCAGCTCGACGAAGTGTTCAGTCCCAGACCACCATAAGACCAGTTTTCTCCGTAAACGCGTACCAAAATTCTTTGGCCATACCATACTCTTCCAATGCCTGTAATGAAATTGTCCTAGGGTAACTCTTTAGAAGAACCTAATCATCCCAGTTCTGCTGTATGGCGCAGAAGCATTGACTTTAACTTAGTCAGATGAGAATATTTGAGAGAAAAACATCTTGGAAGTGGAGAATAAGGTATAATGCGGAACTCTACGGTCTTTCCGAGGATATCGACTTAGCCAGAAGATTTCGCATACAGCGGTCATGTAAAGCGGATGAAGATAGCTAAGAACGCCGTCGAATCCACCTCAAATGGATGGCGCAGTAAACGTCCTCACGGTAGGTGGCGCAGGCGTAGTGTCGCCAACAAGTATAGGGGGACTTTAACCCCAGTTGGCGTGCACAGTTTGATCGAACTGTAGCGCCACCTTTCGTAACTAATATGTGCAATCAAATGACACCTCCACTAAAAGTTTCTTGCTGCAAAATACTAACTTACATAAAGGGCTCCTGACCCTTGTAAAGTCCCTGCCTGAGACATCGTTGCCTTCCATCTTCTGCGGTCCCGAGCACGCTGCTTCCAGTTATGAAGACCAAGTCTGGCATCCGCGACAGCTTGGTCTTTGTACCGAAGCTTAGTCTTGGATTCGAAAATCATCTTGGCTGGAGCATTGTTGTCCATTCGCTCGATGTGGCCGAGCCAATGTAGTCTGCGTATCTTGGCTTTTTGGACTACATCCATATCCTGGTACAGCTCATAGAGTTCGCGGTTGTATCTTCTCCTCCATTCGCCCTCCTCGCATAAAGGACCTAATATCCGATGGAGTATTTTGCTGCAAAATGCAGATGTCTACTGCAGCGCACTTTTGTGTGTCAAAGTGTAGCGATCGAATGTCATTTTTTTCAGTGTCATTTGCTTTTTAACTAAATAACGGTTTCAAGTTGAATATTTTTACTAAAAATAACGATGATCCTTTATATACTTAGTTAATTCTGTCACAACGCTTAGCAGTGCAACCTTTCAAAAGTGTGAAAGGTCTCCAACCGTTTCTCGGTATCATTATGTCCTATTTGAACAGACTCATCAAATTTATATAAAACTTGCTAAACTATTTAACAATAGATCGTTGTTTACGAATAACGATTAAAAAGAAAAAAAACACATCTCATCAACGATGATTCCGACATCTTATTTACTTTTCACTGCATCATGATCATCATCATCAGCAGCAGAAGGCAGCAGGCAGCAGGGGTAGAAGCCTAAGTCATCTACCACCAGCATTTCTATAAATCGTGTTAACTCAAAGTCACACTTTAAACGCTTGTTAACGTGAATCGTCCATCGAACCGCGCTTAATTTACCTATTCCATCCATAAAAGCCATTCACATTACCTATTCATGAAGGCAAACAAAACGAGCAAAGTCGCTTAACCACTCGACTCAGACGATGTGCTGGTCGATCACAAGGATCCCAACCCAATACACAGAGATGCACACCAGGTAAACAGACAAAGATATACGAGAACATATACCAAATCAAATATTATCCTGCGCGCTGTGCTCGGCGCATTAATTTAATTAACACAATCAATGGCAACGATTTTGAAGTCTATTATTCAAATATTTGATATAAAGTTCGTGGTATTCGTGCGATGCCAGGAGACACATCCTGATGCGTGCGGCAATAGCTCAAAAGAATTTTTATGCAAATAGCGTGGCATTAACTCTATCTCTCCGGCAGTCGTCTGTATGAAGATCGTCTCGAATCTGTCATTAATTTTCACTCAACTAACATCCAACTGTCTTGCTCGCCGGTGGTGATGTCGTCGTCGTCGGTGATGGCTGATGGGTGATGACAAATTCCTGTTTGCACTGCAATTAATAAGTGATATTGTGCGAAGGTGTGCACTGCTGAGGAGCATTTCAGGCCATTGATCTTCGAATAATGGTGTCGATTTATCTCTCACTTGATATAAATTCAAATATCGGCTTTATTCCTCGTTTGCCACTGAAAAGTGAAGAAGAATCATAAAACTCTCCCTCCAAACAGCACAGTTTTTGATTGACAATCCGGACTTATCCTGAAATGCATGTTTTATGACGATTTTATTGCTCGATTTTAATTTCGTCTTAGCGCTGACCTGCCCGATGCAGGGCACCACATATCCGCCGTTGCCGACGCCACCGACACCGCCGCCGCCGCCAGAACGGAGTCGTTTCGCGCAAAAATGTTCATTTTTAATATTCAGACTTCTTGATGAATTATCCCCGTTGCGAGGAGTATGAAGATATTTTCCTCGCTTGCAAACCAACTCCGTCCGCGTCTGCAGCATGTCGGTGAGTAATGGCATAAAATTTGCCAACTGTCCGTCCGGTCGTCGAATGGACCACTAGACGATGACGACGATGACGACGACGCGTAGGATGAAATCCATCAAAATCTCGACGTTAATTTGAAAACCTCGGAGGTTCATTTCGATTGGTTTGTTTCGTGTTGAATCTGAATCATTGCGCTGCGCCGCCGCCAATACATGAGGGGCAAGGATATGTACATATATCCCAACAGTATATTGAAAACATTTAAATTCGCTTGTTAATCCACCGTCCGTCGGTGTGATTTTATTTTTTTTTTTTTAATTTAAAGGCAAATGAAATTGGCAAAGCTATACGGATGTATGCAAGCATTTAATATTTTTTTAACGAACTCGCGCAGTTAACCGATTATTATAATTAAATTGCCGTGAGCGTGAGATCTATCTATGAATTAGTATAAATAAAATTATGCTATGTACCCCGAGGAGGTAAATATTGGAAATTGTAATTCCTTTTGGTTTGGCAAATTGATTTTCTAATTTGGTGCGGTAGTCTATGTTTCGAGAAAGCTCCGGAGTCGACTCTTTCGATTGACTCAACTCAATGAATCGATTGAAATGAGTTTTAAAATTTAATCCATTTCACTTGATTCTTTCGATTGACCTATTTTAGGGGCCAGTTATAGGTATCATTGAAAATATTGGCACTTGAAGAATTTCTTTTTACAAACAAAAATACCTAACTCTGATTAAAACTTTTCTTTAAATCCAATTTCACTGATCAAAATCGATTTCAATGAACAGCTGATCTTCGTTTCTATAATTTGGAACACAATCGTTCCACTGATGTGTTCTATTCCCTTTTAGTTCTCATCTGTCATTTTTCCTTTGAATGATCAACTCCATCCTCAAAAGCTATACTTTGTTGTTGTCATTTCACTGACAGAGTGAATTTTTCAATGATTGCTATAACTGACTTATCAAAAAAATGAAATTACTGTTTCACTAAATTGTTCCAATGATGCATTTCAATGATAGCTTTAACTGGCCCCTTACTGAGTTGACATGAAAGATTCATGATGTTTGATTCTAGATCTAATTATATTTGCGGTGATTGAATGGCATCGCTGAGTTGATATCTTCTTCTGCCGACTTTGAGGCCAAAAATTTAACGATTGACTCATTTCACTGAGTCGACATAAAACAAACACGATGTTTGACGTAAGAAGAACTCATTTTTGTGTCTCAGAGGTCACGTGAATCGATATCTTCTTATACCGAAGTTGCAATTGAGTTTAACTATTTAAAAAAGGCGACTCATTTTACTGAGTTGACATGAAGTAGTCATGATATTTGTTGCAGTTTTTTACTTTTTCTTTACACAAAAGAGACTACAAGCTGCAGTTGAGTTTAACCATTCAAAAGAGGGGATTCATTTCGATTGACTCATGTCACTGAGTTGTGTCATATTTTAGTTCAGTCCTTTCATACAACAAAAAACACAATTCCAACACAAACAATTGACATTTTTACTAACTCAACTGTTTTCCGCAGTGAGAATGATTTCGATTTGAATCTCTGGTTATTGGATAAAGAAGATGGAAGATGGCCATTGCAGTAAGAATCAAAATTTTGTTTAAAAAAAAAAAAATCAAATGTCTGGCTAGTGACAAACTGACTAAACAGAATGTGCTGCTCTATTTCTGTTGTTTGTCACTAGTCAACTTAAGAGTTCTAATAGCTTATTTGGAGCCTGTTATACAAATGTGCAATAACTTATGCAGTATTTTTGGTGAAATGCCATTTAAAAGAAGGTACTTTTTAGAAAGAAATATAGTGCCGGGAACTAGCGTTATTACTTTTGGTTTCTTCCCTTTTGAGTTTTTCAAAAATAGAAATATTTCCTCCAAGAACAGTGACAGTTGGCATTTCCTATTTTCCAAACTTTATGACTAATTTCTTGCTCGAAAATTGTTTTTCAATATTTAATTAGAAACGTATCATATGCCAACATATGGCTAAAGACAGGCGATGATAAATTTAGAAAAAATAGTCATCAACCTATAGATGACGATGAATTACTTTTGCCATCAAAGTTTTCAAAAGTTGAATACTACAGAAAGAAGTGAGAACAAAAAGCTGCTGTATGACATCAGTGGTCGACATCAACCCCTTCTAACTTGTCAACTTGACAGAATTTCTTTTTGTCGAAATCTAAAACTATTCTATTTTCATGATTTAAGTGATTGATGTCCAAAAATGCAGTTAAATCGGAAGTCATATTTAGACATCATGGAATGACTTTTTGAGGTTAAGTTTTGATTTGATCATCTGGGTGACGTGGCTCAGTGCGTTAGTGCGTTGAAATGCCGTACAGGTTCGGGTCCAAGAAAACACTATCAACGTTTTCTCAAGTTCTATCTCTCTATTTATCTATCTTAGCTACGCATCTACTCTTGCGATAGATACTTTTGACGTCTAATAAGAAGAATGCTTTGGGACACGTTCAGACTCATTGAACGGAAGGTTGTAATTTTCACAAACTTATGGTGTTCTTTTTAAGTCACTGAACAATGCTAATGTCGCCATTTTTTGAGAGAAGACGTCCAGCGAATTTTCGTTTCAGAAACTGCATTGTGGCATGTCGCCCCGTCTTCTTAAAACCAGTAATCGTCCAGACATATTTCACAAACATGGCCCTCGTCTATCATCAACATTTTCTGCCAAAAATCAAGTTCAGTGTCAACCATTCGAGTGACTGTTTGTCCTTATTCCAAACGCCATGGACAGTCTCTCGGCAATATTCTTTGAGTCAATTACACTTTATACGGAAATAATGCGTAAATGACCATTCAAAATGCGGTGTAAAGTGCTGGTGTCGTTCATCTTGTGCGTTGATGAACGGCATGTCGACGATCTCCCACTATCCCGTGTTCAATAAAATTCAACAACAAACCACGAATAGTGTTGTCAGATGGTGCTTTTTGGCCATGATAACTTCGACGATATGCACGTTGAGTTACCTTTATTTCGGTGTGAGGCGATTAATGGTTAAAATTGTACTGATTTGACGTTTCAAAAACATGTCTAGTCAAGTCAATCGATTGATAAATGTCAAAGTTATTTATGTGTCAAAGTTTACATACCGACATTAAAGATGGCGTTGCTCTTAGTGTGAGAATAAAATCAGCAGATAGCCCCCCTTTTTAAGGCTTCGTTAAATAGAGAGTTTTTGACGTCGCGGTGGGATTATCTTGATGAGGCATTCTAACCACCGTGTTAAATCACGTCAAACAGGGTGCGTTCAGCTTGTTTCTAAGAATCGAAGTAAAATTCTCTCAGAAAAAGACAAATCTCTAAAAAAGTACGGATCGCTGCCCACTTTTTAGACATCAGTCTTGTTTATATTAGGTCCGTTCGCGTACCCCGCTAAAACAGCGAATTCTTACGACAAGCTGTTCGCTTACGGAGAATTTTCATATTTTTTCGCAGAAGAGAGCACTCACGAGGGAGTACGAAATTTTCCCATGATACGAATTTTAGTGCAAGAAATTTCTGTGGGCTGGTTTGTGAAAACTGTCAAATCTGTAAAATCAGTGTATTTTCAACTTTTTCTTGTTCAACCCGTTCGTTTACTTTTTCGTAGTTTTAGCTCTCTCTGAGAGAATTTTACCCCCACTCTTCGAAGTTTGATAATCTACGAATTTTTGTGCAGAAAGTATGCGAACGGACCTATTGACTTACTTCAAATTATTTTGCCAGCCAACAGCAACAGAATCATTTGACAGAATTCATATTTCTTGCACAAAAATCTTGGAGAATTTTTTTAAGCTCTCTGTTCTGTGAAAAACTACGAAACTTTGACGTACGGGAGCAGAAATTCGCTAGTTTTCGTAAAATTTCGTAGTTTTAGTCCAGTTCAAGTGCTATGTTTTGCAGAACAATATAATTTGTGGCAATAAAACTTAAATCATTAAAAAAGCTTATACAAACTATATTTGGTGAGCATTGACAGTTAACCATAAACACATAAAGGAACACAAGAATAGTTTTCTACGTCCCAACTAGATGGCGTTGTATGGATTTATTTTGGTTTGACGTTTCACAAAATGGCGCCATTAAATAAATTAAGTGATGCCACTTTTGCAGAACTATTTTTACATACACTTTAATAAAGCTCCGTTTTCCCACCAAATTTCAGTTTCAACTCATAATTATTCCCAGTTCCAATACACCATGGTCTCTGTGTATACACACACCTCTAATCACCTATTGATTAATAACACAGCCCATCGTTTGAAAGAAATAATACGAGTATCAGTTGTCCGTTCCTTGATAATTAGCTCCTCTTACCATGATTACCATTATCATGGCGATAATTATAAAAAAATAAAAAAAAAAAAAGCAAGCAAGTGTTGGCCATTTAGTTGATGATGGATTCAGAACCATCGCACCGCCATCACTCTCTGTCCCTGTAGTTTTTTTTTTTTGTGTCCACTCTGGCAGGCACTCTCACATGGATGCGAGCGAGTCCACCAAGAAAACCCCGCTGGATGGATGGAATCCATCCGATATTTGTCTTTGCGTCTATGTTTGTCCATCCAATTAATAAAAAGGGAAAATATGTTTAGTTCCAGTACTTAGGTTTCATGGCAAACGGGTTTGCTCACGCATTCGTCTTCGTCCAGAAAGAGATGCAGATACACACTCTTCGAATTGTTATTGTTTTTTTCCTTATTTTGCTGTACACCATCTCAACAACAAAAAAAAAAACCTCGCATGTCTTCTTGGGATACTCTAGCAAACAATCTCTTAATTGTTTATTGAAATGACGCTTACGGTACGAAGTCATTTGCTTATGGTTCCCATTCATTACCTGTTGAATGGTATGGTCTTCGCTGTTTGCACGTTTCTCCTCAAAGATACACGATTTTATTAGTATCTAGATACATACATATGTGTTTTTGTTTAATATACAATTTTTTTTTAATTAATAAAACAACTTTTAGAGAATTAATTATTATTCGTTGCCTCTCATTACAGATATATGAAGTATCTATATCCATATGAATGTGAAAAGAAAAACTTGAGCTCACCCGCCGAACTACAGGCTGCGATCGATGGCAATCGCCGGGAGGGACGTCGTTCCAGCTATGGTCAATTTGAGGCAATGCACAACCAGATGCAGATGGTAAGTACACGAGTGTGTGAGAATTGCTTGGTTAAAAAGTGGGGCGAATTTTTTTTACCATTGTGTTGGGCAGTTTTAGTCGGCAATTATGTGTTGTCATGTCAGCTTGGTATTTAATTCAGCTTGTGGAATACAAGTTTGTAAATTATGGCGGCTGCTTTTATGTATGCGTTACAATATTTCTGGTTTCGCTCAAGGAGTAGTCGATGGGCTCGTGGTTCGTAAAGAGATTCTTTTCCTCCATAAACTGCTGCCATTGGTAGGAATGCCGATGAGCTGGAAGGCCTTTTGGAATCACAAAATCGTTGTCTTAAAAGTGTAGTGGAAACCAGGTCAAAGGAAAGCCAACTCCAACTTTTTGACAAAGCCATAAACTCCAAAGTGTCAGTTGACTGTGAGGGCCAACAAATTGTCTGGCAAGGGAGACAAATAAGACCAACACCATGAAACCTCCTTTGTAGCAGCATGAGAAATCGTCAGAGACCTTCAGGCTGCAGATCCAGCTATGCTCAGCTATCGAGGTCAATCGTCAATGGATAACCTTAAGCAGGGAGAGCCATAAACCTATTTTTGACACTCTGCTTCTTCCCTGCTGTTCCCCTGTAGTCTCTGCGTTAAAAACCGGCCTGCAGATAAGGCTAGCCTCAGCTTGAAAAGATTCTCTTGCGTTGTATGACGCCTTGACTTGATGGTATCATTTCGGCTAAGAGCCAGCAATCCCTTAACTTAACCCTCAACTTGTCCGTATTCCAAAAGACGAAGGCACTCGCTGTTGTGTTCATCCTCAAGGCAGGTGAAATCTCACACATCAGGCCTTAGGATTTCAAATCTATATTGGCAGGCCTTGACTCTTCATAGGCTACTAGCCAAATTGAAAATAGAAAGGCCCAACGTTTACATAAATCTCTGAGAGATCACGAAACAGACCACCGAGTTGGACCCCTTTTCGTCTTCTTTTTCGATCCACCGAGAGACTCTCTGGATTTCTCGAGAGTTCTTCTCAGATCTTGATTCGTCATGTCAACGCTAGCATCTTCTGGGTCTCTTCCAAGACATCCATTGTTCACATTACATGTGCCGCTGGCCGTCTTGATTTCCTTCAGCTATAGTTCACAGGTAATCATCCTCCCGAGGACCCATCTTCTTAAGGTAAAACCTAAAATTTACAAGACCTGTAGACAGCGTTACCCTCCATTTCAATGTTCCTCTCTTCAGGCTGAGAACTCTTCTACGAGTGGTGCCGATGGTGCCTATGAAGTTTCACGCCGCAATCCAGTCATTAATCAGGTGCTCAACCACTGCTTTGCTAATGGCAGCAAACGATTCCGGGCCAGAGAACTCCAAGGTTGAGCCTTGCTTTGCCAGGAAGTCCGTCCGAGCCCTCTCACCCAGAGCAGCATGATGTCTTGAGCTTTCATTGAGATCGTTGCCAGGGATGCTAATGCTAATCGCTGATAGAAGCGAAGTAGCCAAAAGCATCCTCATCCGCTTTTAGAAGAGGAAGAAGACGTCGAATCTGATCGTCACCTGTTGTGTGATGGTCCTGTCACTATCCGTCAGAAGAAGGAGGTCTCTTGGTAGTCATTTCTTCTCGGAGCTGGAGGGCTTTGGCAACGTTGAGCTGATGGACCTGCTCAGGTTCATGTCGCTATCTGGGTGGCTCTAACAGCGGACTTTCCTTATAGTTTCGAGGGTTAAATGTTCGGGCAAAATGGATCAGAATTGTCGCCGAATTGTCAGTCTACCTGAACAGTGACTTTCTTGTCCTTCCCACTCCTCTGTGCCACACAGCAAGACCGGAATGATTGAGGTCTTGTAGGGAGTCTTTGTGGTTCGATGATTGTCTTTGCAGAGAATAGAGCGGCGATTGGCACAAGTAATTCATCGCCTTAATGAATCGAAAGTTACATTACATTTCAGTGTAACGATGAATTACTCCTGCATGATCAAGGTCACGATCCGGAGTAGAAGGATCACCCTCATACTTTGCTGGTTCTCTACTTGTGCTTAGATCACAATCACTCTCCTGATACAATCGCAAATCCCTTTGAAAACTTCCTACTTTTGCCTCAATTAAGTTAAAACTGAAGCCTTTCCCACAAAACTCACTAAAATCGCCCATCCTTTTGATTTTAATTAAAAATTTTGCATTTCTTTTATTTTTCTAGCCACAAATAAGAAATAATCTGCCCGGTGCAATGCAACAAATGTCTCCACTTGCATTGGTCACGCATGCAAGTCAACAAGCACCACATCACAGACTGATGGCGCCATCATTTGGTCAGGTCCCCAATTTGGTACAACACGAAATCGAGCAGCGCATGATGGAATATTTAAAATTGATACAAGCCAAGAAGGAACAACCCCGCCCCAGATCCCAGAGTCCAGAAACAACCACCCGCGAAGCATTGAATGCCCTCGAAATGTCGCGTGTAGCTTTGTGGTCGATGTATCACAATAATACAAGTCCACCAGCTTCAGTTAATACCTCACCACAGGGAATCGAACCGCAACGGTTGGTGTCTTAACTTATAAACCGATTCATGGTTGGTGTATATAATTTAACGAATGTTTTTCTTATTCTTCTTTTTAGTGAAGCATTAAACCTTTCGGACTCACCACCAAATGTTGTTATCAAACGTGAGCGTGAACGTGAACCATCGGAATTGGGTGCAAATTCGGATAGAGAAGATTTCCACCAACCACCACCAGCCAAGAGAGGATTTCCAGCGAATATGTTTGCACCACCACCCATAATACGGAATAGTTTTCACGATGACCGCGATGGCGAAGATACAGACAATTCCATGGCTAATACCTCACATGAAGAGCTAAATCATCACAATAACAATACATTGAATATGAAAGCAGCTCCTGCCGAACAAAATGGTCAACATTCGCCGGTGATATTGATGTCGCCACCAAAGAAACTAGTTGACACAAGTTTCTTGAACAATAATGGTGATAGTGGTAACCGCAATCCGCAACCGATCGAGCCAAAGCAAGCAGTTTCTCCACAAGCCATTACAAATGCAGAGTTGTCCTTACTCTCGGGCATGCAGTTTAAATTATCTCGAAAGAGTAAGTATCTATTGCAGTCGAGTAAGCCATAAGCCTTTGTAGGGTCTTTTATGTCTTTCTACATGAGACGCCTTGTAGTATTCATGAGTTCTTATCATCAATGAGGCCATCATTAGATGTTTCTTGAATTCCAAAAGAATTAGTGTCACCACATTAGTGTCTGTACATTGGGAGATGAAATCTAAGAAGAATGTTGCCCGCAATTAGTGCAATATGTCGTTGACTGTGTGACATGTCGTCCAAGTTTACCAATTTGGACCTCAAAATGCCACTTATAATCATTTCTCGTTCTACCCTGAGCGGTATTCCAAGCTATAGAGTTGTTTTCTTCCCTAGTTTCTTAAATTCTTCTTCTCTATGTCATCTCCTATTCCGCAGAATGGTTCAGGATCAACGAAGGTATTTCATTCCCCTTTTCTTGCTTAATAGTCTGCTGTTTCGTTACTTTATCCAGCAACTTCAACATTTGACTGAAGTCCTAAATCGGCTGTTGAAGTTGAAGTTACCGTGTCCGGTCTATTCTGTTGCATTGTCTGCTGTGCTAAAGTGTTTCACATCATAGCGTCAGTCTCTTTGCCTCGGCTGTTGCTGTGTGTTTCTGCTATAAGGGTTATTTTTACTCCCAGTTCGTGTAGTTTGTGTAGGCATTGCGACGACCACAGAGTAGGAGTCAAGTGCCTTGTTGACAGCTTCAGAATCTATTGAAGTTTTTGTCGTAGCATAGAGTGTAGCCTGAAAGATGCTGGTACTCTTGCATTCGGAGTCTTTGCCCTTTCTTTGCAATTTCTATAAATGAGATCAATATATCCATCTGGAGACCGCCCGACTGCATCTCGATGATTTGCTCCTCAGTATCCGATAGATCATTAGAACTCGAGCAATAATTACGGGGTTATAGTTGCTGTTCTTCGGAGTATTTTGGAATGCACACGCTCCAGTTCCTCTCTTAGGTCTTGACAGGCTTGTCAGTCTCCTCTCTTTGCAATCGCTCCGTATAGGAGATCAATAGTACTAGACTGGGGACAGCCAGACTGCATCTCTATGATTTGATTTCATTAAAACTCGAGCAATGATTAACGTTACTGCTCTTGTTTGCCAAGTAGTCTGCCTACAAAGCTGTCCATTACGGTCTGTTCTGACCTACATTCCCACACGTTACCTCCTTTTTTAGTCATCATTTTACTGTCATTGCAATATTTCTAATTTCTTATATTTTTCCTCTCTAGCTACCGGTGCAAATGGCGAACAACAACTCTTGGTTAATCTCGAATTGAATGGCATAAACTACGAAGGTGTGCTCATTGCAAATCCCACATCGCCAACAAGTAAAGTCGCTACACCAAACGCATCAATACCATCGCCCACACCTGGCAATATTATCAACGGACCAACCAGCGATGGACAGAAAAAACCACCATCTCGCTTAGATGAGAGACCAATGTCCCTCTCAATACCATAATTTAGAACAACGTCACAATCGTAGTTTCTAAATTTCCAACATACCAAAGGATACAATGGTTATTTTCTTTCCAGCTGTGTACATACAAAACAATACAAGGAGTTAATTTTTTAAGATACAAACTTTTCCAAGCCATTTTTAATTGCTTAACAAAAAAAAAAAAAAAACGAACAGTATCTACATATATGCACCCCACTGTCATTTGGCTATTACCGTGGAGATAGTGCTTGCTACAGGAGGGCTATAACGGCGCGACAATTCACTTCGAATTTAAGGACACATTTACGTTTCTTTTTTCTTTTGTTTTTTCCTCTTAAATCAATTCATTATTCGGTATCTAATTTATACCTAGTGGCTAATGTATGAATAAAAAAAAAAAAAAAAGAAAGAAAGAAAGAAAAATTTTGTTAATCTTTCGCCCAAAATAACTTAGAGTAGACATATTTGCTTGCAAAACACAAAAGACAAATTATTATTCTCGAATGGAATCAATGGACTTTTAAGTTTACAAACAATCTAACTAATAATAAAAGAAACAAAAGAAAACAAATATTTTATTGAGAGCATACCCATTTCTAGGTTTCCGTTTATTCATCTCGGAGTTTGAGAGAGTATTCCTCATTCAGTCTAAATCGATTTTGACAATTTAATTGTGCAAATGGAGCAAGAAAACAAATTTACATAATTAAAGTTAATCCAGCAAACTTGTGTTTAGCAATAATAATTAATACTTTAGTTGACTAGTTTATAAGGATTGTAAAATGCTTTCTCAACAGAATGCGACCTATACACAGAGTGGGTGCTTGGCCACTGATTCTCTTAGTTTAAGTAAGTTGTGGGTCTTGATGCAATGCAATTTGTATATAGCTTAGTATATGTATTAAAACAAAGTATCTTGCGGAGCATTCTTGACTTAATATTATAATAACTATTTACTGTATGCTTGAGGAGGGACAACACTGTTTTGGGTGGCATACCTTAGGCAATAGGACGAATTCTAATTGGATGCGGTGTCGCATTCGGTTCGCTCTTTCTTTTTCTTTTCACGTGTAAATGTAATTTAGATTTAATTGTGTAATTTATCTAAAGTTAATTAATTATTGTAGAGAATAAGCACCGCCGCCCGGAATTAGCGGTGGTCTAAGCGTTATTTTATTTTTTTACTTTTGAGTTGTGAAGCATTCATTTTTGGTTATTCTGATAAAAATAAAATATTAGAAAAAAAAGCGATATCGCATTTGAATTTGTTTTAATTTATGGAAAATACGGAACGCACTTTCGATTTGATACTTAAAGGACGAACATTTCTTGGAAAGGTACAAAGATGATATTGGTCACCGTTGTGTCAGTCGGAATGTCTACATCTTTCTTAAAATGTTTGGCGACCTTGCGTTTTATCGTGTTTATCAATCTATTTGATGACATTTAAGTGCCAAACATAATCAACATTGGGAAGCATAAGCTAATGTCATAACTGACCGAAATGCTTCCTTATGTTCTGTCAACTCCATGTGGACCATAATACTTTTGCCCGAGGGTGGTTTCGCATATGAAACAAGCGGCTGAGAGCCCTCTCCCTAATGTTCGGTAATGTTTCCGAAAGTGACCGAAAACTAAACTAATCGACGCTGGGCTTATAATGTGTTGACTCATAAGATCGTGTGCATTCGTGGGTTTATATCTGCGTGCATATGCAGCCAAATGTTGATTGTGTTTCTCACTTTAGAGTCACGGCCATAGACGAATTAAACTTGACAGTCAACTCGAACTTTAATGCCTTCTCATAGCCGAAAACAGGCGGAGCCTAAATTGCCCTATTAGTGAATAAATGTGAAGTATCGTGTGATCTCTTTCGTTTCTTTTTAACAAAATATTTTTTGCGGGTTGTTATTTCATTCCAACAGCAACAAGTTGTATGGAAACAATTGTCATCTACAAAATGGCCGCGTCTAGTACCTACTGTCAAGCCATCCGGTGAAGTCTGTGAGCTCCCATTTGACGTCGCTTAAACGTCAAAATGAAAATGCGTTTTTGGATGGTTTATAGCTGTCAATCGACCTGAAGTTGACTGTCTAATTTAGTTTGTCTATGGTCGCCACAACACACAAAGCATTTTGTTCGTCTGTTGGCATAACTTACTTATGTATGTTGCGGCTCCTAGAGCCTCTATAACGCCTACGTGCCATTATGTGCGGTTTCTGGAAATGTGGCTCAGCTCTGTCCAACTCTTTTCGAGTTGCCGCCCTTCTTTTTCAACTGTTCTGTGCCATGTGCCCTAGCACCGCCACGTATCCTGCCATCCTGCGTAAACGGTCTCCAACGAAGAAGAGTGTGACCAATCCACTGCCGCCACTTTCGTCGTCGTTTGGTTGTGCCTATAGGTTCTCTGGTAAAGCTGTTCGTTAGAGATACGGTTTATCCAGAAAATCCTGAAGATGTGGCTTGGGCACCTATTGACGAACGACCTGTTCCTTGATATGGCTCTAATTAAGACTGACTGACTCTCTTGTGAAAGTTTCAAAAAGCTGCCTGTCTATGCATAATGCGCTTAGAGTTGCCGCATCTACAGCACAGGTTACTTATTCTTCATCTACAGAAAGCCCAAACTACGATCCACCAGACTGCCTCTTCACAGTGGCTTTGCCTCGACTTTGAACACTCCTCCAATTTAAATGAATTGAACTTCCCTAATGAACCTACTTATGCACCCGATCCAAGTTTAAATGTGGTTAGAAGTTTCAATCATCAATCCCAGCTCGAGACCTTTGTTATAACCATGATCTGTATTCACACTGATGAAGTGCGTGGTGGTGTTAACTCCTTTAACCTAAGCATCTACTTGTGTCTCCCCGAGTAGAAATACTGGCAATCAAAGTCCACTTTTAGACAGGGAGACTCCGACTCAAGACTCTCAAAAGTGAGGGAGAGAAAGATGAGAAGAAACCTTGTCATGGCAAAAGTCCAATGCACTAACTGAAAGGATATTAGTATTTTCAGACAGTGAAGCAGCCATCAGATCCTTGAAATCGTCGACAATCACATCAAAGGTCGTACTAAATTGTCGTTTATCTCTTTTTGGAGATCTTGGATCAGTACAACAGAAAGAAAATTCTGGGAACAGCAATGCGGATGTGATTGCCAAGTTTGTATAACGTAGCACTTCACTAGCTACATGCAAGCTATTGTTCAAATTCGATGCTATTAAGAGGACCAAAATCTTCATTGAACTATGGCCTTATA
This sequence comes from Chalcosyrphus nemorum, assembly GCA_949716465.1. Taxonomy (NCBI): domain Eukaryota; kingdom Metazoa; phylum Arthropoda; class Insecta; order Diptera; family Syrphidae; genus Chalcosyrphus; species Chalcosyrphus nemorum. Next base: position 77,531,583 of record OX454332.1, on the reverse strand, counting down.
TGAACCAGAAACGCTCTAATGAACTGTTGGTCTTAAGTCGTCCAGATTTGAGCTTTATAATTGGTGTCCTTACGCGATTAGTCTATACGCTAGATCGTCGTCTGCTTCGCCTTGTTAAAAGCTGCCGATGGTTCCCCTGATAACCTGCCAGTTCAGCTCTTCTTATGCCTGTTCTTTTCTAACCGTTTGCTCATTAGTATACCTATAGTATAGCAGAGTCTCTAGGTAGAATAATTTTGGTTGTTTTCCATCGTCTCAGTACTCTGACTCTGTTTGTCGTCGTCTCCTCTGAAGTGGTGATCTTAGTAGAGTTTAAGATCCAGTGAAATCATAATGAACCTCAAAGATCAAACTGTATCTGAACGCAGGCTGCCACTCCCACCTAAAATTAGACCTCTCTGAGAGGATTTCACTCCCGTTCTTCATAATTTGACAATCTACGAGTTTTAGTGCAAAAAGTACGCGAACGGTCCTGTTATGTGTTGCACATCCTTAACTCCTTCTGTGCACATTGCCCAATGGAGGTTGTCGTCTTGGTTAAATCGGTTTGTCTGGGCTCTGAAGCACCGTCGTTAGGAATATGGGATAGGTGGAACCATTCTTCCTATTGATCTAAGCGTTGATATGAGAGAGCAACCTGCGTCCATCTGCCCTCGCCAGGGTAATACCATCTCTCTTGAAATTCTTCATGTTTTGTCCTTGTTAGCAGTTCACTATCACTTCGACTCGTCGCTGTTGACACACTCGTCCTGCTAGTGTGGTATTTAGGCTTCATTCAACAGGAGAGTGTATTGGTACCATTACAGGCGCTTACACCTGCTGCCTCGTAGGATATTGATGGGAAGGCGCCGCATACTTTGAAGGCATATGCCTCCAATGGTGTTAGCTCTAGTATTTTCTGCCGAACAAAGGAAACTCGTAAGGAATGCTTCCTGGCAGTAAAATTTTAAGTACAATTTCTTCCTGGGTACTCCAGCTCCGCTTCGGTTCCTATCCTGCTAACAAAGATAGGACACAAAAATTTGATAGCCATTTATTTTTTTCACAGCATTTATGCCAGGTGTCTCTAGGACACCTTATCACTTAAAACTGTTGCCAGAATCCTCATATTTCGTTCCCTACAGCTTTCATAACTAGAAATAAGTAAGTGGTGCCCATATACATACTTGCTACCACCAGTTAGCACCGGTTGCCAGCTAAATAATAGCATGTCGCGGCTTACACATTATTTATAACTCCTTGTAATAACCACCACTAGCGTCTTGAATCAACGTTCAGCAAGCATTATTACACAACATCCATGTTTTTGCTCCTGCAGCCCTCCTCCACCTCCTTTTGGTTGGTGTCCTTTTCGTCCGCACTCTCAGTTTTGTTTTACTTTCCTGGATGTTTTCTTCCCAAAAAAAAAAAGAGTGAGTCTATGTTTTGTAATGTCTCTCGCATTAAGTTGAAATATGCGCTAAAAATAGGATCCTTTTGCTACCCTGACGATGGAGGCAAATGATATTCAAGAAAATGAAACTAAACAAATGGATTATTGGCGGGCCGGGCCGAGAATGGGTGGTTGCCGTGCGTAACTATGTACAGCCCTTTGTAGCATCTTTGTCGCCACCATGCCGCGGGCGAACGTCTATCATTCTCTTAAAGCGCGCACGCAAAAACCTCGGAGGTCTTTGAAATTTAAGAACGCACACATTTTTTTTTTTTTTTTTATCGTGCCTCCTTAAGTGAGTAATGATTTGTTGGCTCGCCTCAGATTATCAAGAGCTCAAGATGCGGCGACGACGACGATGGCTACTGTCGCCAAGTTAATTTTTAAACGAAATGAAACCAAAAAAAAAAAAATAAAGAGAGAAAGATAATTTCTTGCGGTAGGAAAGAAAATTGAGAAAAAAAATAACAAACTCTCCCTTGACGCAGGGATGATGGTTTTCTTTTTAAAGTGTACATCTTCAAGTTTTAATTACCTTTTCTTGAGGACGACTCCTTCCCCAACTGGTGTGTGTATGGTGTATCCGCACATTTATGTGTTGATTGCAACGGAAATTATGATTCTTTTTTTTTTTTTTTTTAATTAACGAATAAAACTTTGTGTTTTTCTCTTTTGTTACTTCTGGGTAATTGCGTCGGTCTGTCGCGTATTGTTCTTAATTTAAGAAAAATTGGACAAATTAAGCATAAAGAATGAGCAGAAGGTATTCAGAATTTGTCTAGTTAAAAACTTCGGATAAAAAGGATATGTCTACATTGTGTGGCTCAAAGAGGCGAAGGAAAGTGATTAGCATGCAAAGTGAGAAAGGCGAAGTTGGAAGAGTCCTTTTTATCCTAGACGGCAGTCTTTGGGTTTGATTCGTTCTTATATGGCTGTCCTTGTTTAATAAACTAATCTCAGGACCAGGCCTACATACTTATCAACCTTCCACTCTTCTACCACTCTGCACACGATATTATTTCGCGCCTATTTACCTTACCTCCCTAGTTATCACAGATCAGTCAGAGGATACAGAGATTCTTTTCATGAAACAGACGTCCGTTGGTGCATGCTCCTCACCTACTCTTTTTCTGGGGTCTTGAGGAGTTCGTCGGTTAAGCCTTGGCCCTGGCTCCCTTGAGTTAAGCCAATTAACCTTAAGCTAAAATACTAAAGGTTTCCACAGCATGAAGGTCGCAAGATGCAGTTTTTAGCCCTAGACCGATTAAAAGGTTCTATAGGCTACGAGGCCAGAAAGGCTTTAGTAATGAGTCAGATTTTTGTCGGACAACAGACTTTAGCAAGAGTGTTCGCGAACCTTTCAACCAGGGTGAAGAGCCATTTTAACACGTTTATAGATCCTCTACAAAATGCCAGTATGTCTCAGTATGTACTCTAAACAGACCCAAAAATGCGTCCTGACCTCCAGGTCAGAAAACCGACCGACCGAGTCCTCTTCGCAATGATAGATAAATTCACAATTTTTAGTTTAGATGGCACTTCTTTATATCCTTCTTTCATCTTAGACAGATCTGGAAATCCAACATCCTTAAGCGAGTTACAAAAGCAACTATGACTCTATACAGCTGCAAAAAGGCTCGAGGTAGCAAATGGAGACTTAAGCCTCGCATTACACATTGACTCTATCTATCCGTTAACACCGACCGACTGTCTGGTAGACTATGCTGGACAAAGGCACTTAAGAACGGAGACCTGATAACCACTCCAACAGCGACTATTATGTCCTACATGCTATCGTTAGATACTTACTTTAAATATGGCAGCAAAATTTGTCATTCGCAGGAAAGCATATCTTCTATGAATTAGTCTTCTACATCAACTAAATAATTTACATCCCTTTCAACTCCTACTCAACAAAAATATTGAGGCCCACAATCCATCCAGGACAGGGTAGGAGAACAATATTTGGCTTCATAAGGGCTGCGTCTGCCTCTACACGGACCGATCGAAAACAAAAAATATTTTCCCAAAATCTAACCTTTAACATCTTCTTCCCTTTTAGCGAAAAGGATGCCCTGCGTGGCTGAGTTATAATCTCCGCGAGGGATATCAACATCTTAACTCACAATCCAGCTAGATTCGGCCATCTTCAACTCTAGAACTGGCCTTAATTGCCTCCTAACTCTCAACAAGATGGGGGATATTCACTTCCTTTGGGTGTAGGGCCAAAGGATATTCTGGATACTGCACAACTCTGTCGATTCTACAGGAGAAGGGGAATCTCAACATGCCTTTTCTAACAAAACAGAATGCCCTATCACTTAACAGATCTGGCCAAAGTTTGGTCTCAAAAAAACTAGGAAGATACTCTTCTTAATCACCTATGCGCCTGTAAAGCTCTCTCAACTCGACTTCTTCGACAAGTTATGCCAATTCGCTGATATAGACTTCAGGTTCAACGGGTAGATTGAGGAAATTTAGTCCTGTGTTATGGCCTGAATGGCTGAACTAACCTTACCCAATCTAGCTGTGTCCAAGAGAATGAATATCATCTTAGAGGCACTATTTCTAGGGCCAAAAAATGTCCTTTAATGATTTTGTTTGAGCTTCCAATTTGCCTCAATCGAAAATCATCCGAATTTCGTATGTCAGAAACCTACTCATTTCAATCGAAAAACAACAATTAATTGCATACTCTCAGGCGGATATTTCCCCTTCGGTTATGCAAGCGATTTCGAACATCAAACCCACCTCCACGTTTGAACTTCTTAAAGTCAAAGCCCTCGAATGAAACCCTTTACGATTGAATAAAGTTACAGAAAATTCCCAGCAATAAAATTTGTTACTCCCTAAATCCTTAAAGCCCACCCAAATTCTTAAGAAACCATTAAGTAAGTGGGTTCATTCTTACTATGCAAATCGTCTGCTCAAACAAGACACAAACTCGATAGATAATGACCTTCGACTCTAGCCCCTCTATTTATTAATTCATTTCATTACTAATTATTCATGTGAAAAGGATTTATTCGTAGTCAACAGTGACAGAACTGAATTCCATTTAAATCGTCTCTTGGTCAAGAAACCAAAAGGAATTTATGCCAAACAACAAACAAACAGCAGACACCATCATCTCGTAAACACAGTGCGACAATCAGACGTAATTAAGCCATTGTTTCAGAGAAGTACAATGACTAAGCCCATCCGGATGTGGCCATTCATTCACAGGGCTAATTTCCAAGGACAATTTGTGGCAGCACATTCGACATTATTTCTATCTTATCTGCTAAATAGGCCTACCTTTATCGTGTTTTAGATCAAAAATTACCCACTGAGAGAACAAACTACGGGTGTACTATATATGTGACACAATAAATTGTGGTCCTCCACAAAATATCCTGGCCATCCTTGTTGTACAGTACACAACAGGAGGACGATAGTGCTGTAAGTTGTGGGTGCATGCGGGAATTTCATTAAACAGCCCCAACAACCCGGCCAGCAGCACTCATGAGGATAATTTGTCTGTGCACTATGATCACCAGAGGCTCCGAAGGACCTTGTTGATGGTGGCCGCACAAGCATCTATTAAAGTGAAATTAAATTTCCCAGATAAACCAGTTCGATTGTGTGCGCTCACTGCACACACACTTGAAGCAACAGTTGGTACAACAGATACTCGTACGAGTGCCAAATAAGTGGTACAGGACTCCGATTTTATTTGCACTCGTATACCAAAGGATTTAATAACGAAAAATCTGAAGAGCTGATGATGATGTGAGCGAAAAGTGCTTCATCCGCTGAGATGCTGAGATGCTGAGGTGCGTACAATCTGCGCAAGTGCCGTGCCGGTCGTGCATTAGTGTGCGAGATGACAGATTGTAGTTCAGTGCTCTGCTCTGGTTTAACATTGACAATTCGACCCTGTACTAGACGCTGAGTGGTTGCTGAATTTCTCGCACCTGATTTGACTCGAAATGAGCGACCCAAAACGACTCGATTGTCAATGATAGTATTTTAATTAATTCCACTTTATCAATCCGAACAAACAAATAGGTAAATAAATCACTGACCATTACGTACTACTATTTTAATCGGTTTGGCACTGTGCCACGGTTTCCACAGCAGACCGTCGATTGCGCATATAATTTCAATTTTTTTTTTTTTTTCTTGAGATAGTAGATATATTTCGTTCGGAGGCGGCTATCTTTAAATTCCGAACGCGGCGGCTATTGCCTCACAAATTTAGAATACTGTATCGATTTGTTTGCCAATTGTGGTGTCATTTAATTTGTCAATGGCCATTATGCAGTCTCAAATTAGGTCTAAATGAGTAATTTGCCGAGCATTTTAGAAAATCTGAATTTGAATTCCTTTGGCTTTTGGTGCAAGATGGGATTTGTAGGAGGTGGTGTGGGCGGCAGCTAAGTCGAATCTCGTTTTATTTTTATCATTCTATCTGACGGCGCTACCCATGTATACATGTGCAGCATCTAGATCGTTTAGAGGTATTAAATCAGAGTGGAATTTGAAAATGAGAACTCAGCTGTGTCGTCGTCTTGTACGGAATGGATACAAACTTTCGTTTGTATAAATAGACTCTTTTTTTTTTCTTTTCTGTGAGATCACAGTCGTTACAAGGGCGAAAATAGAAATGACCGTTGTGTTGACATTTGGCAAGGATTTGGTGCTATCTTACGCTGGTGGAATGAGCTTTACTTTCTTCAAAATTTGGTCAAAATACTGGCCTCAGGCAGATCAGGGGGAAAGTCAGTCGAATTATCTGCACTTATATACAACAATTGTACCTCCAGAAAGTAAATAGTTCGTATCCTAGAGCCTACAGTATCAGGGCCAAAAGTCCACCAACTGATGCGAGCAAGCGCAGGACAATTGCAGAGACTTGCTGGTGTCAACAGTCTCTTCGTAGATTGTAGTGCCTAGTTCATATCAAAGTGTTTCTCTCTTTCTACGGAGAGATAGCAAGGATTTCTGATTTCTTACATATATTTGGTGCCAGTCGAACGAGGTGAACCTCTTCTAGAGAAGGTTCTATCGATCTAAAGTCACCAGCCAGGCAGTTAACAATTCTATGGATTGGCTTGGTTCTTTCAATTTGTGGGGCAGGAACTTTAACCAACCATTCAACCGTCGCCCCTCCTTTAACAAGCCAATAAGAGACACGATCGAAGCACTCAGACGAACTGTCATCCATTGAGATGCACGATGACAAAATGACAAAAGAGAAGCGTTGAACAAAGATGGACTGGAATCAGCTGTCTTAAGCTATAACCACAGCATGCGATATAGCTATGCCCAGATGATTAGGAGCTAAGCTGAGAATGAGTAAACCCCGCCAAATCAACATTCAAGACCAAGGTTTCAGGAACGTTTATTTGCGTTTAGACTGGCGGGAATCGATCTTGAACATTAAGGAGAGAACAAGGTGTTTCAACCAACTTCGTGACAAAGCAGATTTAAATCCATGGGGAGGATAGTGACAAGAGGCTAAGAAGCAGTAAGTTCCCACAATTATCTGTCCAACAATAGTTGAGCATCTATTCCCCCATAGACCAATTATGGAACCCATCAAACCCGGAAAATATCTATGTGTAGGTGACAAGAAAGTGTATTGATTCCATGGTATCCTCCATTTGACTGTCAAAGCAGCCGTCTATAAAAGACCGGACAGATCTTCCGGAGGAGATCTTCCCTGAAACATGGAAACTTCAGCATCTGTTGTTGCCAGTCGAATTTTTGAATATCGCATTCTTCTGGCAATGCCATAAGGACGGTAGTACGTACAGCTGTCCAAACAATACTTGGGAACAGAAGGAAGGGAGGCACAAAGAACTGCAGGGCAATATTACGGCAGACTTTACGCCCTTGCAGAGCATGCATAAGCAGATCTTTGACCAGAATGATTGCACCAGAGTATGTATTAATGACAGGAAGCTGAGGTACCAGACTAATGATGGCGTTGAGTGTTATACCATTTCGCCGAAGGGCCGTAGGGTTTAGTCCTTGGACCCCTTCAGTGAAATATTTTATAAGGCGGAGTTTAACGTCTAACGCTGCACCAAGAAACAGTCAGGTCCAAGAAGACATTAAAATACCCGAGAGTCTGTGTTCTAATAAAAAACCGTCACATGTTGCAGGCTGCGTTTCCTCGGATGATGACAAATATTGGCTGCTATGATACGTAAGGAGAGTGGTGAGTTCCATTTTTTTGTAAGGAGGAAACTCTCATCTCCTTACAGGCTTCGCTCAAACAAATTCGGACGAAACAGCCTGTGTTTTAGCCGGTATGGTTCCTTTAGACATTCTCGCCAATGAAATGCAGAATGCTTTACTTTAGGTTTATCGTCAGCCGGCTTTACCACTCCCTGTTGCAGCTGAACCAAGCAATGAACGTTTTGAAAGGCAACTGTATAACAAAAAGAAGACTTCAGTTCTGGTGTTATAGCATCCGACATGATGATCCGACAGCCGGTTCTAGAAGTTTACCGAATTTCCTACCAGTACACCATGGCCATCGGGGGTAATTTTATTAAGGGTACACTGAAACATATGGTCTCTACGAGCACCAGGATAAAAACGCCGACGTATCAGGACAGGACAACGTATCCTCGTACAACTATAACTATTTACGAAGTACTGGAATAATTCGTCAATGATAACGTCCCGAGGATCCAACTTAGAATAGCACTTGCCAATCGCTCTTACTTGGTAGAGAAGCAGCAAGGAGACGCTAGATCATCCTAGATTATGCATGTTCACTGTCAAGGTCGGATGTAAGCGCACTTGGAATTGTCGAGGGAGAAAAGTCGTACTCTTGATTTATGGCCACGCATGCGTTGACGAATCATAAAAGAAAACATTTAACATTTAACACCAATTTGGTTCGTCTACATCGATTGAAATGGGTCAGGTAGAGCCCGAATAATCTCAAGTGCAAGGAATCATCAACCAACTTGGCGTTCGTAACTAGAGGCAGCTAGCTAACAAATATTCGAAAAACTTCTTGCTTAAAACCCTGATTCCTAGTGATACTTTAGACCTTGATCCACCACAAGTTAAGGACTCCACATAACAGGTTGCTATCTCAAGAGATATCTCTTCGTCATGTTGCACTGTATGTCGTCGTGTATACTGCAACAAACCCCGCGCCTTCAAAGTGACACTTTAGACCTCGTTTCGCTCCAACCCCGAGTTAAGGACTCGACTAGACCAAAGCCAAAGTGTACATGACATAAACCAATGACAGGCTGCTATCCAAAGAGATATGTATCTTATCGTCATGTTGCACTGTCGTCGTGTATACTGCTTTCGACTTCAAAGTGACACTTTAGACCTCGTTTCGCTCCAACCCCGAGTTAAGGACTCGACTAGACCAAAGTACGTGCCATAAGCCAATGACAGGCAGAGAGATCTCTTATCGTCAGTTAGTGTACAGTGGGGTACCCCACTCAATTGCAAAATATTCAAACAATCCATGCACTCTCACTGATGACGAATTATTATTATTTACTATTCATGTAAGCGTGTTGGCGAAAACAAAAAAAAATGTCACAATCGCATTCAACCAAAATATTCGACTCGTCTCGTCTCGTTACGTGACCCACAAGCTTTTTTTGTTGCAAAAAAACCAAAAAAAAAAAAAGAAAAAGAAAAAGCATTCGCCCAAATTTTCAGTTTCTAATTTAGCTCGCTCGCTCGCTGCTGATAAAGCATCGCGTTGGTCGTCGGTCGGCGTCTTATCAGCACGCTGAGTGGGTGGGTGGCTGTGTGTGTGTACTCTCCGCTGAATACATACACCAACTACTGCACACAAGATACCAACTTGAATCCACGCAATTCTTGAGTTCTTGGCATTTATTCAGCAGTTTCTCTCTCTCTCTCTGGCTCTCATATTTTGTTTTTGCCAACACAGACTTGACAGGATAATTATACTCTTGTATCCAAATGTATCTGTGAGAGAGAACAGAACAACAGAACTGCTCTTGCCTGGGGGAGGAATGCGAATGCGAATACGCACACGGCATGATACAACACCATCGCATCACCCATCGGTTAGTTCGGATTCTGAATCAACAGATAGATAAACAGATTCATTGGGGGATATTTTTTCGCGTGCGAAACACGCGAGTTACTTTGAGTCAAAGAAACTCTCTAACAAAAAAAATTTTTTATACTAAACACAAAAACAAATCAAAAGATATTATTTTAAAGTCCAATTAAGTTTTTTTTTTGTTCATAAGTATATACTCTACGTAGTCCCGCATCGAGTCAGTGTAACTAAAAGATACTTTTTTTTTTGGTTTGACGTTGATTCTGTGTTGTGTGCTGTGTGTTGGACGTACCAACTGTGTGAGAGTGGATTTCGATTTCAGTGCCGAAAGTTCAGTTTACTGCGGTTCGACGGTGTAAGCAGGCGCTTCGGGGGAGTTTTCGCTGGCGAATAGTGCGATGCGATAAGACACCTTTCGAGTGTTCGTCGTATTCGGGTTTCGTATTTTTTTGTGTTTTGTGTTGGTGGTTGTGTTGTTGTTGGACGACGACGACGACGACAGCACACACGGTTTTTGTAGGGATACGTAGTGCAATTAAAGTCGAGTATCTGGTCCTATGGTGATTAGCAGTAGAAAATATCTACAAAAAGAAGAAAAAATCGCGCGAAATTCCTTTCTTTTTTGATTTTCAATTTCTCTCTTCCATGTTTGTGTTTTATTTTGTTCCAGTGAGTGTCTTGAGTGTTGGTTTGCATTGAAATCGCAGTGAAATCCCCATTGAGTGGTGGTCTCGCGGTTCACGCTTTGAATACAAAGTATCTCAACCGATTGTGGGTTATTCGCGCGCACATTCGGCACAGATGAATAGTGGTGGTGTATACAACTCGTCGTCGGTCGTTTGTGTCATTAATATGTATGTAATCCTCTGCTGTTTTCGAGAGATTGAGTAAGCACGACGAGCATTACAAGGCATTAACGTGTGGTGAATTCAACAAGTGGCTAAGTGGCTAAGCAGTAGCATATTTATCCACCGAGATACTCTTTATTATTATTATTATTTTTTTTTTATTGTTTATTATCTACCTTGAGGCAGATACATATATACATATATACCAGTACAAAGTAAAGAGGGGATAACCGAGTCAGAGGCAGCTGAGCTGAGGAGCTGAAAGTGAACAGCGCCCCGTAATCGTCTTCATCATCTTGGCTGTGAGCCATTGTTTGGTGGGAGCTGGCTTGAATTGACTTTGTACTAAATAGCAACAACAACAGTAAGAAAAAAAGGTGAGAATTAAGTGACAGTTTTATACATACAATTGGGCATAAGGCACGAATACGATTCGAGTATGAGTTGTGTAGATGTTTATGTTTTGGTTGCTCTTTTTATTATCATTAGGTAGGTATCTTTGAGATTGTTTTGTAGCGCGCCCGAGAGAGTAGGTAGATTATCACTGAGATGCACACGCACACACTTGGTGTGTTGTCGTAGGACACTCACTATATTTAGAATCAATCTCTGACGAGGTTCATTGTGCCAAGTTATTCAATTGTAGCGCACATTTGAATACTTTTTGTAGATACTTTCCATTTTTATGGGGGTATAACTCTGCGAAACGAAAAGAATGTGTTCTTGTCAGTCGCCTGTCTGATAAATGGAAATCGTATCTTCTTTTGTGAGTTAAGGCTGCTCCTACCAGTCAGTGTCCATAAAAGTTCTTATGTCACTCAAGATATAGTACTCTTTTTTTTTTTTTTTTTATATAGACTGTCATCTTGATAAGAGAGCAAACCATAATCAAACATTGAACTCTCTGTTTGTATGTATGTGTTTGCATCTTAAACTTTATCAGTTTCTAACAAATGTGCTCCTTTGTGTATCTATTTATCTATAAAAAAGAAAAACTTGCATTTGTTTATACAAAATGTTAGGGTGTCACTTGGTTGCGGTTTCACTATCCATCATATCGTTTCAAAAGATGTAAATTCTGTGTATAGCTATGAAATGAATTTTAAATATTCATGACATGATTCATGGCGGCAGAGGGTACCTACTGTCTGAGGGAAGAAATTTGAAATTTTGATTTAACCATTCATTCTTTAAAGTATGCAGTTGAGTATGTAGGGCTTTAGTTGCTCTATAGGAGAAATATTCGGTATTCGCTGTAGATTGCAATTAAGTTGGATGAGGTAAGCAACGGTTCATTTGATTGTACACCACATGGGACCGAAGGTGGAAGGTATGCAGAATTTCAGTTTTAATGCCCTATTCACATTTCTATCTGTGTAGATAGATAGAAAGATTTGAAGTTCTTCAGCACATAGAGAGTGACCAGATAGCAATGATACTTTTTCCAAGTGTTATGTTTCAGCAGCTGTCAAAGCTATCAATGACATTGGGTTGTCAAAATGTTAAGTAAGATTTGCCATTTAATCATGCATCGTTTCATGGTTGTCAATTGTGCGAAAATAATTAAAAATGATATAGAAATTTCGGCTCATTTGTAAGTAAGCAACGTGAATTTCGTCGTGAGATCGGTCGCCCTCATGGCTTCAGAGTGCAGGCAATGCGTCGAGTTTTGGGTCCAAGTACATTCTTTTGGACCATAAGCCAGTAACCAGACCGCCAGAGAGTCCACCCAGCTTATTGTGTGGTTGGATTTAAGCCTACATTGTGCTGAGGCAAGAATTTAAACGACCAATGACAACGCCTTACGTTCGCTAATTGGGCGCTGGAAATGTTGGCCGGACATCCGGTTTTTGACCCAAAATTCATCTTCTCGGACGAGGATGTTTTATGTCATACAAGCGACGCAATGCTACAAGTTGTGAAGCCATTTGAAGGCTTGTTGTATCTCACGGCAAGCGTTCATAAATTGGCCACCGTGATCATGCGCCTTAACACCACTCGATTATTTTCTCTGGAGCTACGTCAATTTCTTAGTTTACGCTAACAGAGGCCAGAATTCCAGGTGCTATTGCCGTAATAATTCCTTAAATATTGGATCGAGTCGTCAAAAAATGGACCGAACTTATGAAGCACTGGCAGTGAAGCGGAGTACCCATTTGAATGATGTCTTACTCCACACTTAATGGCATGAATGTAGCTTCAAAACAAAGATTAAATAAATTCTATGTCTTACAACGTTGTTGTCTTACTGCATATCATATTAGTTGCAATTGCTGCGCAGCATAAAAGTCCTTTACTGAGTTCCCAATAAAGTTTCTGGAGGTTGTCTGTTTTTTACATGCCCAAACCTTTACTTCTAATGTGGACTACTGAAGTGAAAAGTTAGATTACCCCGGGAGGTTTAAACCTCAAGGTTCTTCAATGTAAGCATAGTTTTCGAACGGATGATTGCACCCCACCATACAGCGATTTTATCACATCCCATTACTGGCACAAGCTCTGTTTCTGACGTCCAAGGAGCAACCTCTAAAACGTAGACTGAGATAGTCTGTCAGTAAAGATCGAACTGATTTTGTGGCAGATCTTATGCTCAAGCATGGTGTCACATAGATATGAACAAAACAAGAACGAGCTGTGATTTAGTCACGGTGATGGAGAAATCACAATCACAACCTGTGACTGGCACACTGTTACCGTATCTCGCATCCACAACCATAATACGTTCAACGTTGAACAAGAGAAAGGCAATTGAGTGAGCATACATACATATGGGGATGTATTTTCACCGGCTTGATGCTGAGTAGGTCTGCTCTTAAACTGTTGCTTTGTGGCTCTTGACATCCAACACTCAATAGCTGCTACTGCTACTAAAATACTGTCCAGTGGATGTATATGCATCATAGTAGCCATTTTGGTTAACAATGACATTGACTGAATGAGGGACATGGAGTATGATCTGTAGAAGTTGTTTTCCTAGTCACTATTCGTGACTGATATCGCACGCATGATGACCATGATATGAATGATGGCTGGATTTGGTCGGTATGAGTTGCATTGCAGTCACAATCGCTATTGAAACTGTGGCTTCAAATGTAATGAGTCTAGAACACAGCCCGAAGGCTAAATGGAACAGCACTAAGGCCGACAATATAGGCAATTGTGACACTTCAGGTAAGAAGTTCTTGAAGGTAAAGGCTAAAGGGTAAAGGCCAAGAACTACAAAGCATTCTAGGAAGCAAATTAGCCCAACTTCCACTTCCATCATTGCTTTAATCCATCTCTCTATTTCGACACCATATGGATATCACAAAAAGTCCAACAAAATACCTTAAAGCACTAGGGCACACCTGCCCCTAATTGCACTCTCGTCTCAAAGTGCGTTTTTATGTATCCCTCTTGAGTGCGAATTCCTCAGAAACTGCCTTGCTGGTACTGTACAACTTAAAGGAACTACGTCCTCTCTTTTTTGCTATTTAAACACCTTTAATTATATTTACATGAAATTCCACCTCAACACGGCATCGTTGCCCTTTAAGAGAAGGTAGAAGAAGGTAAATTCCTTTGCAAACAAAATCTCATTTGACTCATTTAATTAGAGTCCATGGACCCTACTCCCTGTTATTGCCATGAATTTTATGTTTTTGTTTTAAAATTTTTTGCTTAATATTTCGAGCGACGGTCATACACGTCGAATGAGTAACATTTTTTCTTGACGATAAAATCGATTTTCTGTTTTTTTTTTTTCGCAAGTAATAAACTTAGGCATATTAATTAAGACATCACGTCAAATGGATGTGAACATCCTTAATGACGCTCATAAATATAATATCCGCCGGTAATTTCAAGTGAAATTCTGTTCTGTATTGAAGAACAAACGTTCTAATTGCCATTGAATGGCAAGAAGAGCGAAATTTTGAATAACCTTGTTGAAACGACCTTGCTTTTTGATTAATTAGGTTCAGTGTGAAATAATATTACAAAAAATACATATTAAAATTTCGTTTTAAATTCTGAAGCATATTTGAGGGAAATAAAGCGCAATGTTTATCATTTTTGGGATTTTCGCTGAAAGCTTTTTCTTGGTATTTCATCGACATTCGGGGTAGACAGTAGTAAAAATGAGAAATAATAATTCAACGGACTTTAGCAGATACTTGTTAAGTATGTATTTAAAAAGTAACCCAAATAGGAGGGATCAGTAATTCTAACGATGGCGGTCTCATGAATCAATATCAGATGTCCCTGCATGTATTGGTGGATATTTTGAAGGAAAATGGGTGCCATATTAGTGCTACGCGTCCTTTGAACGACACCAACCTCTTCCAGAAATTTAATTGAACGGAAAAGTGCTTGCCAAGACTCATAATCATAGTCGGAAATCTATGATCAATATCGAAACAACTTGTGATGATGTCATCTATCATTGCGCAAGTATAAGGCGTTTTGAAGTTTAATAGAATAAGAAGATCCAAGATCCAGGAAATCCTTTCGAATCCACCAAAAGCAATACAGAGTAAGGCAGACTCAGTGGGCGTTGACATGTTCAAAAGGAAGATCCTTCGATCTCCGTCTAAAGACCAATCATTCAATCAACGATCCTACACAATCGCGACGATAAAACAATTAGATCATGCAAATGCACCATCATTTTATTGTTTCCTTCTAGTTCTTGAGACCAAGCTGGAAAATTCTAGAGGCGACGACAGTAAGGATACAGTAAAGTGGGAGGGTTGTGATTTCTCTAGGTGTGGTGGGTTTCGTCTTGAAATTCACTTGTCTTTTCGAGGATTTGCCTGAGTGTGAAAATTTGGTCTATCGACGATCTGTTGAGCCGGAAGCCATGAAGCCACATTAGTACGTGGTGATGGATAGGATATTTTATTCGACATTTAGGTTAGGTTAGGTAGATAGGTGCCTTGTGACCAGAAGGTCACTGCTCACTTAGACCTACAGAAGGCCAATGACACAATGACAGTTAGTTTAACCAGAGTTGATGATCTCTTCTTGCTAAAGGCCGGCCATAGAGCTCTAGCCGTTACGCGTTTATCCAGATGAACCCAGCGTCTGCTTGCCCGATCGATGGCTTCATCTTCTACTTTTTTCTTTAAAGAACTGACTGGGGCTGCTATATGTGCAGCGTCGACCTTTTCCTAGCAAGCTCATCCACCTTCTCGTTACTTTCGATGTCCATATGCCCTGATACCCAACTGAGGGTCACCGTATTGGCTCTGGATATCTCGTTTAAAAGTGATTTGCAGGCAGGTTTTCACCAGCCTCGACCGAATTATAGCAGAGTCCAGAACCTTAATGGCTGTCTCGCTGTGTATATAAACATTCAGCAGCCTGCGTTATGCCAGTGACTTCGGCTTGAAAGACGCTGCAGTCGTCCTAGGGCCTCTACAAGCCATCGTGTGCGATTTCTGGAAATATGCATCAACTCACCCCAACTCTTTCCCAGTTGCCGTGCTTCCTTCTCCACTGTTCTGCGCCACGTACTCCTAGGACCACCGCGTATCCTACCATCTTGGGTAAATGGGTTCCATTGCATGGCTTGGGGACCTGCATGGCGATTGATCGGGAAACTACTGACTGTCTAAAACATGGATTGGAGCAGTAGCGCAACAATCAAGTTCGTAATGTAGTGCTTGCTTTACCTCCTCGTGGTGGTCCCCGGGCAGCTACATGTATAAACTCTTATACATGTAGGCCACAATTTCAAGTGCGAGATTGCCTAGGGTCTTATGCCTAGACTAGGTAACCTGGGCCAGCAATCCGCGTTACCGAAATCTACGAAAGCTCCGGAAACCGACACAATGCCTCGGATAAGGACTGACAACACCTTGACGACCTTTGGATATCATTCCATTCAAGCTGCTGTGGATCCTAAAAGCATTAACCTGCACACCATCAGATGGTTACGTTCCATGCTTTTCAGAGTGAATAAACACTGGTCTTACCTTCCTATCATGGCTCCTTAGGGAAAAGGCCCGGCAAATAGAAATTTGAACTGCCCTTTGGGGGATACAACGTTTAGCATGTGTAGATTCCTACGAGTGCAATGGGCTCCTTTCTGACAGCTGTGCTGGAGGCTCTCTTAAATCTTCCACCTTTTCACATATCCATTATGCAGACAGCAGCTGCTACTGGCACTAAAGCTTCATCTTCTATGCCACAATTTTTCCCCTAAATTAGCAGGACACTTAAAGATCTGACAAATAATTCCACTGCTATCCTCTCCATTGCTGTTTCAGACTTCATGTCTAAGAGAATCCATCTCTATCACTCTTTCGATGTCGTAATTCCAGAGCGATCTGCTGGAAGAATCATCAAATCCTTAAGATATCTTCTATTGGTATACTGACGGCTCGAAGATCTCGCAGGGGACTATAGATGAAATCTCTAATTCTAACTACAAACTATCTATTCCTCTAGGATAAGCAACCACTATCTTTCAGGCAGAGGTGCTCGCAATCTAGCTCTGCGTCAGAGAATTCATCAGAAGCAACTATCGTTGATCACATACAAATATTCTATCAGAGAGTCAAGTAATTCTCAAGGCTCTCATGTCCTTCAACTTTGAGTAAGACCTGGGTGTAGCTTGCCAGATTGGGTACCATTTTCTGGTTTACAATCTAACCAAATGAAGATAGAGCTCAATAAATGGGAATGCCAAGAACTACTCTCTTACTGGAACCCTTAAACTGGTCAAAAACATTGCCACAATAATATGTGCCATAGCCATAACTCCGCTGAGACTTAAGTATTTTAACAAACACACTCTGATGCCTCCTCTGCCTCAGCTCAAACTAACTTTAACTTCATAAATTAACTAGTCTTCAGCTAGGTACCACAAAATAGCTACTAGGACATAGCACAAGGGATCTGGGTACGTCGTAGTTATTCTTAGATTAGCAACCATCCCTTGTCATCCTTAAGAGAATAAGAAAAAGGTGAATGGACCTTCATTGAATCTGTGGAAGCCATATTCTTTTAGGTCACAGGACACAGTCCTTGCATTTTGCAGTTTACTTTTCAATTACATCCCAACCAAACACCCCTGAGTCCTTACTTCAAAAATCACAATCGAGCCATTGATAGAAAATGCAATTTCGACAAAGTCACAGTATAAACATTCAAATGAATCAGGATAATATATGAATCCCTCTCTTGTGGCACCAATAAGCCAAGAACCTCAAGGAACAATATTGAAAAGCATCCCCTTGATTTGAAATTCAAATGCATAGTTTGGCTGTGGGTGGAGATTCTTAATTCTAAATATAGCTAGCGATACCTTTTGTATAGATGAATGTAGATACCCATCAAGTGATTTTCACGTTTAGCAGTGTGTACAGGAGACTCCACTCAAATGCATAATAATTGCAAATTTATTTTCTATTTTTTTTTTTTTCAATCTCTCGTCCTTATCTGCGTACGGACACAACAGCACCAGCACCTGCCATAACTCGACACAACATACTTTTACACAAAATCAACCAAAGTTAACTGAGGAAAAGTTTAAACTTTTCTCGTATATATTTTGAATAGTTTACCAAAAACAGTTATCAAACAATTTTCTACCTTAATAAACGCTGCCAGCTTCTTGGAAGTAGAAAACCGAAAAGGAAAATGTGAACTCTGCGTCCATGAAAGTTAAGGATAACTTAGTTTCACCATGACGATACTACAAACACACAAGTAGGTTGGTATACAATATCGAAAGGAGGAACCCTCTAAATTGGCTGACAATAATTCGCATACCCACCAAGTTGCCAGCAAGGATAAAGGCTATATGTATGTCTATCGTATCCAGTGAATGGACACACAGTCGTCGTCTTCGTGACAGTTTTAAAAAAGTGGCAATCACATTTTCGCTTCGAAAATGTCCTTTTATACGTTTTTTTTTTTTTTTGAGAGCTGAAAGATCCAAATATCTTTATTTCAATTAAGTCTGAGCCCTTCTGTGAGACGGTTTGATGTATCTTTTTGTTTTAGGGACTTTTAATCTTAATAATGGCATTCGTGGGGGAGAATCTCTTGGTGAGTTTTTTTTTTAAAGACTTAATCCCCATTTTGTGTGCTGGGGGAGAAAGTTTCATATTATTCTTTAAGTAAGCACACAGGTGCGAATGATATTCGAGAATGTAGCTTTAAGTCAACTGCATCAACCCGTCCAAATATTGAATGCTGTTGGCTTAAGAGTTTAACACAACTATAAGAGGATTAGGAAAAGTCAATAAGTTGTATGAAATGTGAATGGCAGTGTTGTCTTTGCTCGGATACAAACTGAGTGTCATGGGTGTAACTGGGGGTTGAATTTTTTAACAAAAATACCCACTTAAATCAGACGGTTAAGCATTCAAGGTATCTAAGTCAATATGATATTAAAATGTGCAGAAAAAGTGAGTTTTTCAGACCCCCAACCATGTGGAATGTAACTAAAAGGATTTCCATTAAGCATTTCCTATTTTTTAAATTCGAATAAAACAAACTGTGAATCAGATATTTTCGATTTTTTTCCATTTATTAGAAGGCTTATGTATGCCATTATATATGGAATATAACATCATTCAAATGTCTACCGCGGATTCGCTAAGTGGCGAGAATCCGAAACGTCCACCACATATCGTCGATTTCCATATCATCCAATTGTTCAGTCCAAAATCCACACCAAACAGTGACTTTCTTTGGATGCATTGCAACTTGGTGGATCGCGTGTGTGTTTGTTTCCTCCCAAATTTGACAATTTTACTGTTGACGAACTCATTCATCCAAAAATGAATGTTGGTTGAAGAGAGGACTCAATTTGATAGAACACTTGTGGTTGAACTCTATTACGCTTCCTGCTGATTTGGGAAAGCAAGCTGAATAAATGACAGATAATTTGACAGATGTGGTTTCAATAATATGGCCGCAATCACCTGTCAAGTTTTAGACTTTTTACTATTCTTATGTATATAGACATACAAGGTCCATTACGACCTGTTGTGCCTATCTATTGTGCCCTCGTGCTAGGGTCTTAGTCTGTGTGATTTTCAGTTAGACAACTGCCGTCGGTTAGGTTGCTTCAATGAATTGGAGTATCCTTTTGGGATCCGTTTATGGTAGACTCTTTTCAGATAAAAAGTAGGAAGCAGGAAATGTCCTTCTTTAGTGAGAAGATGGATTGGAGTTTCTTGAAAATCCCTGCAGAATCTATAGTGCTCACACTGTCCTGTGTTTAGTTTATTAAGGTGTTCTTCAAACCTACACTCTATAGTGACCTATTAACATGCCAATCGGGATAGAAGCTGGGTTTTGTCCTGCCTTATTTCTGGTTGCCAAATGCCACCAGTTCATTGGCTTCTCTTACAAGAGAGTTTCATTCCAGCATCTGGTCTCTTTGATAAGCATAAGCTCTTCCCGTATATTTTGCGATCGTATCCCATAAAAAGAATCTAGTCCTATCGTTCGGGTCATTTCTTACTCTTAGTCATTGAATCAAAGGCAATCCCATTAAAATTTTGATTAGAGAGCGAGTTCAGTACCTTTATTCCGGATTGAGTGTCTAACAGAGTGGCTAATGTCTCAAAGTGGAGCTTTTTTTGCTTTTCAGCTCCATGTTAAGGGTTCTATTGAGGCAGTATCTCTTAGCCATGTCACTTCTGAGCCAATCTTTTTCTTCTTCAGCAGGGCACCCGACCCTTGTAGAGTACTTGCCTGAGACATCGTTGCCTTCCATCCTCTGTGGTCCCGGGCACGCTGCTTCCAGTTGTGCGGACCAAGTTTTCTGGCATCCGCGACAGCTTGGTGTTTGTACCTAATCTTAGTCTTGGATTCGAAGATCCTCTTGGCTGGAGCATTGTTGTCCATTCGCTCGATGTGGCCGAGCCAATGTAGTCTGCGTATCTTGGCTTTTTGGACTACATCCACATCCTGGTACAGCTTATAGAGTTCGCGGTTGTATCTTCCATTCGCCCTCCTCGCATAAGGGACCTAATATCCGACGGAGTATTTTTCGCTCGAAGGTGCCCAATATTTGCTCAGCTTTCTTACTTATCGTCCAGCACTCGGCTCCATACAGCAGGACTGGTAAGATGAGCGTTCTATAGAGGGAACAATCTAGGATTGGTAAGGTTTTGGAAAAGGTTTCTTTCTCTTTATCCACTCTGCACTTACTTTTCGCGAAGCACAACTCCTGTTGTGCACATATACGCAAGTTTCTGCACTTTTTTCAGGAATACCTTGGCTGTGATTGCGCTCATTTGTTGAGAAGGGTCTGACTATATTCCTCTTAGTGATGCTGGTACTGGTTCTGTCAGAGATACATACGTCTGTACAGTAGAAGTGCTCCGGTGTCTTTGGCTACTACAACTTCAGCTTGATACCAGTTGTCTACTGCTCCAAATCAATGTTGAGCGAACTCCTTCCTCCAGAGTGGTGCTGATAGTGATGGTTTCGCCTTTCACTTTTCCCTCAAAAGTCCTAGTCTTCAGCATCTCACACATCCAGTTGGAAGTTGTATGCTCCATTCTCTTCCGTTCGAGTGTTCTTAGGATTGAATCATGGGAGGTACTATCGAATGCTCTTCATTGTTTCTCTTTGTCCAGTATTCTTTTGGGTCCTAGTTCCAGTTGATAGCACTCTATATCTCTTGAGATCTACTTGTCCGTAACCGATTCAAGGCAGTCTATGGCCTTCTGTTAGGTTTTCAATGGGAATGAGGTCAGTCTTATTGGTCTAAAGAGGTCTTCATATTGTTATCGTTTAGCTTAGCTCCAAATGCAAAGCAATGCCATGGTTATCTATAATTTGCATGAGTCATGAACTATTCTCATATTCATACGTGTTGTCAGCTATATGCATTTGCGTACGAACGGAAAAGAAGAGATTCACAGATTTATGCGGCAGATAGTTTGGAGAAATTTAGTGAGACTCTCACAAGGAATGAGGTCGTAAAAATAAAAAACTGCAAACCTTGAGACCCTGCAAGGTAACACCCAATGATGCGCACCTATAACACCTCTAGTTTATAGAACTATTACCATTCACAATATTCAAATACACTGCTCAAGGACTTTCGTTCTGCCGAACCCCTTCACTCATTTACGAGTGAACTTAAAGAGCTAACATTCCAGAGGAAATAAATCCCGTCCCAGATTCCATTCTGTAGCCGTAGAATCCTTTCACATCTAAACTTAATGTCGTAAATTTAGTGTGCCAGTGTATAAATCTTAAACTTCCCATGATTTAGCTTTTTATGACTTCATCATTCAGCCAAGCAGGCGACATGCGTCCTTTATGAGTAGTTTAGCTGAATACATACTACCTACGTGCGACAGTGGGTACGTGGAGTACTTTAAATTTATTCTTAATGTTAATGGCTTTTAATTTTATCCTTCTTTTCTTTGCATAAAACTTAATGAACGTTACAATTAGAGGTTTGCTTCTTCCTTAAAAAATTGTTTATGGCAGTGTTTAGGGGGAAAAATCAATAATCCACAGTGTACACGCATAAAACTGTAATCTCTCCCTTAAATACGAAGGAAACCCATAAAGCTAATCTGCCGAGTTATCTTTTTGTAAGTCAAATAGTTTAACCTTATCGGCAAGGATGTCTCTCTTTAATAGGAAAAGACCCAACCTACACTCGTATTTGTTAATCCTGTGATGGCCTCTTAGGCAAGATGGGATTATTTTGAGGCAATAAGTGAATTTTTTTGATGGTAATGGGGACTCGGAGAAACACACCACTTCCCAGTTTGACTTGTCGGTACCAAACTCTGAGAAGTACACTAACATATGGTTAGTCAACATTTATGTACCTTGTTCTTCAATTTTTCTTCCATACAATATTTGCCTCAAAGAAGAATGATTCTATCGACACCCGGTTATACTTATCCTTGATTTCGTTTCAGACTTGCCGAACGTTCCCTGCAGTGAAGAGGGGCTTTGGTAACGCTTTCATTGTATACCCCTTTTCCATTTATTTCCCTATCCTCTTCTGTTGTGGAACATGAACAAGTGACAAAGGCACTTTGGACTTCAACTTCATCATGATCTTACTCAATGCTTTTCCTCTCATATTTTGATCGACTTCGTTGGACAGTTCCACAAACTTCCCTCTTACTGTATTCGATTCCATTTTTTAGGCTTCGTTTGGCTCCTATTAATCTTTGCCTAGAGTGCTGGTACAATTGCCCTACCCTGTGGCACCCTGCACGCATGGACTGCATTCCCTATGCAAGTTGATAGCCTCCTCTAACAAAAAAGCTTAAGTGAGTCATGTCAAAACTGGACACCACCTACTCTAAGAAGAAGAAAAAAAAGAGAAACTGCCTTCCAAACCGCTTTGTTGTGTTCTCCTTTCTCGCGTTCCAGTCTCCATAATTTGAAGCTTGCATGTGTGGTCACGGTGTAGTGGTTGTGTATTCGGTCATTGAGTGAGAGATGTACTTAGTGTATTCAAACAAGATCGGGAAAATAATACTGTGAATTATAAAGGAATGCTAAAATTACATACAATTCTCGCCAGTCGAATTGGACACCAAGCAATTGAGAATAATTATTGAAACTTTCTACCACTACTATTCTATTCCTTCTTCTTTCTTTCAATTTAAACACAATCCGTGTCCTATCAAGACATATCCAATGAAAGGATAAAGATTAAATATTCTCAGAACTATCCTTTTCGATGCTTATGATGTCAAAGCAGACAAAATTGCATTGGCAATCCTTTTCTTTCCAATACCATTGTCAATGCTTATCCTTTGTAATGTTACCTTTATTTATTGCCTACTTGACACTTCAAAGGCAACACAACAAAAATGTCTGTCATCTGTTCAAAACTCTTGGTCAACTCACTGACCAATTAAATATTTTCATTTGTTGGGATCATTTTACTAATTATTAATTCAAAACGCACTGAACTGAAGTTGGGTAGTCAAAATTGAGTTACTAAACAAAAGTTGTTCAAAACATAAATTAATTTAATGCCTGAGTGACCTCTGGTGGAAGACGCTTGGTTTGTATACGAGTACAGTGCCATCTAGTTTGTAGAAATGCACGAAATTTAACCAAACCCATGAATGGTTTTATCTATGACGAATTTAATTGTTTATCTTTATTTGGTTTTGATTTAATTTTTTTTGACTTAACGAAAGGAT
Source organism: Chalcosyrphus nemorum (assembly GCA_949716465.1). NCBI lineage: Eukaryota > Metazoa > Arthropoda > Insecta > Diptera > Syrphidae > Chalcosyrphus > Chalcosyrphus nemorum. Next base: position 77,508,096 of record OX454332.1, on the reverse strand, counting down.
AACTAGTCCTTTGAGCTCTTGGTCCAGGGCTAGGAATAGTTTGTAATTTGATTTGCTTTTTACTCGAATTAATTTTAATTTAATTTAGTTTTAGTGTTTAATGTTTAATGTTAAACTTTATTTGCTTTGCGATTTGTCTAAAATGTAATTAGTGGGTTGGGGAGTTGTTTTAATATTTCCTGTTGAGTGCACCGTTGGCAGTTTTCAGGATGAGTTTTCAGTCAATTGTAATTCAAAATAGTTTGATGGTACTTTTAAATGCTTTGTAAATCCTTCAAGGAGTTTGCCTTTTATTGCTCCTTCGTTCTCGTTGCAGAAGGGAGATATGTATTTCTTTAAATAATTTGGGCTGTCATCGAGGAAACTGATGAATATCGATGTAGATTAATTATGAAATGAGAGTAAGAGTTGAGTGTAATCATTTCGCCAATCATTCAAAAGTACTTTAAGGTATCTCATTGGATTTCGTTTTCACCGCCAGGCTTTAGGCCCAGTACAGCTCTTTTAAGGATCGATGAACAATAGGTGATGTATGGTCGATGACAGTATCTTCTTCCACTCATTTGGAAAGTTCTGGGCGTCCCAGTCCTTCCCAGTAAGTAGTACGTCTTGAAAGACCTTTGTGCATGAACCGGTCAGACCTACCGCTCGTTTGTGTTCCAGTGCTTTGAAAGCGATTACGATCGCATCATTGCTGAGCGTTGCAACGTGATTCTGGGCACCAATTAAGAACTAGATCTGGACCTAATCCGATATAAACGAAGCCTTCCAGTGGGCGTTTGGCAGAGCTGTTTCAACTACACTACATGGGAAGCGGTCCCTCAGTTTTTTGTATACGTACTGCGGCATCTTGTTGGATGTGCAACCAGGGTTTTTTTTTAAGCTAATCGAACAGTCGTTCCACTTCCTTTTTTCCTTGCACGAATCACCAGCGTACTATCCAATGGTGATGTTATGTACTCTAGATCATTAGAATTCTACCATCCATGCTACTGCCAGGAAGTCCTTCCATCTCGACAACTGAAGAGTCCCGGCCTAACCAATGCACTTCTGCAAGTCATATGAGATCTGCATATGTACAGCTAGTGAAAAACTTTGTCAGTTTAGATTTCGAGCCTTCTTATGTGGGACTATAAACTGTGGTGGACTTGGACCTCAACTGACAATCAACCAGCTCCAGTTGCACAAGATCAAGTTACTTAAAACCCTTCTCCACTTGTGTACCAAACCATTCCCTTTAGTGCCGTTCACATGTATCTAACTCATCTCTTCACAGACTATAATAGGCAACACAGCTAATGCATAGTCCTTACCAGTTCATCTCCTCCTGTCTGAAAAAATTCTCCGGCAAGGCCTTCGGCTCCAGCAGCTTTGGTGCTGATACAAGCATACAACTATCTTCACTTCATTCTGACCCGATTGACAGAAATATTTACTATCAGCTTCACTGTTTAATGGCTTGCTTTGCCTGACAGCGGAATATAAGTCGTCGTCGCCGTTTAACAGTCTGAAGAAGGGATTCTTCCATATCTTCAGCGGCGATTATAACTCTTCATTAATTTGGCAGGACAGATTTAATAAATGAACACTAATTTGACAGATGTAACTTCAAAAATATGGCCGCAATCACCTATCAAAGTTTAGAATTCTCAATTGGAAAAGCCTTTATTAGTCGAATGTTGCTGAATTAAGCCTCGATACCTTCACAAGACTTCTAGGCTAAGTCTGTCTGTTAAAGCAAATATACATCGTTGTTATCTGTGGAATACTCCTCTGGCCGAGTCCATCCCATTAAAATGTGGTTTTTGGCAGTAATAACTACTTTGCAGCAGACCAGGGTCTCCGTGCAAGCTGCAGAAGTGTTACTTACTTTTTTTTTACTTATATCCTGTATCTCCTTGTGGGTCCTAGGGCCTCTACAACGCCTACGCGCCATCGTATTCTGATTTCTGACAATGAGCTGAGGTAGCTCTCCCCAACTCTTTCCCAGTTGCTGTGCTTCCTTCTCCACTGTTCTGCGCCACGTATTCCTAGGACCGCATCCGGGGTAAGCGGGTTCAATTGCATCTCTTGGTTAGCTATGGATCTGTCTCCCTTTCGGAGAGTGTGACCACTCCACTGCCACTTTCGTCGTCGTATGTCGTATGTCACAGAAGTGTTACATGAAGTTCATGTCATTATTGACAAGTCAATTCCACAGGATGTAACTGTAAATATTACAGGAACGTGAAACAGAAGATATATGTTGGGTTCTGCTCGCTTTAGTTTCCTTTTCCTCTTGTTAGTCGCGGCAACATGCGCCGGGTACCCTGTAGTATAGATGCGTTGCTAAACACAAATTCAAATTCAAATTTGACAAAGTCGTCTAAATCAGAAATGTCTAGTGGGTGGGTTGTTGGCTCGTTTGCCACAGGATATTTGAACTTCTACATATTTTAAAATTTGAACAAATTCGAAAACTTGTGATTTTTAAAAGATTTCTCAAATTTTCTTTTGCAAAATGTCACACATTTTCCCAATGGAATGGATCAAATCACGTTACATAATTTTGAGCGAAAAATTCCACCGCTTTTGAACTCCTACTGAACCCAAATAATATTCTGATTCATTGAAACAATATTTTGCGGCTCCAACGTCTGGTGATTAATTTTTTTGGTTAAAAATAAATAAACTAATTTTCTTTTATTAAATTATTTCCTTAAATTCGAAAAACAATATCAAAAAGAAATATTTTTAATACTTTTCGTCTGAGGAAGAAAAATTAAAATTTATAAATAAAAATATTTATTTTTTTATTGCTTAATCTACGCAATCGTCGGGAAGCAATGTTTATCACACGTTGCCTTCGTCTTATAAATAAATTTCTCAAAACTCGCAGGTAATAAGTTAGGAAGTGCTAAAGAAGCGCCTCTCCTGCGAGCAAGTAATCTTTCAAAATTGTTTAATTTTTCGTGCGCTTTTAAAATATTTTTTTCTTAAATAAAACTGATACATCGTGTGGTTTTTCAATTGAAAAAATTTGTTTATTTACATTTTCGCAACATTTTATAGAAACATAAACGTTTTTGAACAGTACACTAGTGTTCAGTGGTGTATTTATTTATATTTAGTCTGTATGCGAACATACGCCAACGCTATTAGATTCGCCGAAGAGTGAGAGATAATATAATTGGCCGACAGCCAGCCAGCCATAGAGCTTAAGTTGAATTTGCTGCTTTGTTTTTTTCTAGTTCAAGAACGATCATTCGAATTATTAAAGATAAATGCCAACCAGAAAACAAAAAAGAAGAAGAAAAAGTGAAGACATCAATTTGAATGGCAGCTAAATGTTTGCGCATTCATGTCACATTTGATTCACTTCATGGCTATCTTATGGGTCAGCCAGCAGTCAGTAGTCAGCCGTTTTATACATTTCAAACATGTGTTTTGGATTTGAAGGGATTTTGTTTTCGAAAATCAATTATGCTAGCCGCCAACCCGTTTAGTCAAAAGATTGCCTTGATGGCGCATTTTGTTTTTTTGTTTTTGAATTCAAATTTCGATTCAGTTGAAGCGTTTACAATAATGGTTTAGGCGTTTTGCGGTAAATACTTTATGTGAATGTTAAAAACTGATCGGTCAGGGTCGGATGCACACGAGTGATTTTGGTCACGCGACAGTTTCGCTGCTGTGCATATTTCGTTGAGGATTACACGCACGAAAAGTGATGGTCAATATTGAGTTGAATGCTGTTTATTTGCTGCTTTCAGATGCTCTTTAAATAATTTGATTAATTTCAGCATGTGTTGCGAATACATGGAATAGTTGTGGTGACTTTTTAAATTTAGCTAAAGGAAAACCGAATGATTTATTAGAGACATGCCGTGGGTGCAAAGATACGTCAGTGAGCAAAAGTATTTTAAATATAACAACTGCATTGTCTATACATATGTACATACATACCCATTGATATACGAATATAATCAACTGGTCCTCTATAAGATAGTCAAAAAGACCTGTGCCTTAAGCTTTATTCTTGAGCTGAAAACTACCCACTTTAACCTTGCTTCCATTGTGTAGACTGTGAAGCCAAGAAAAGCAACTTTAAAGGCTTTGAACCTACGGTTTGTTCTGGTGAAATGTACTAGAAGAAATGCCATTTTGAAATTAGGTCCTTTCGCGTGGTTTTTGCACAAAAATTCGTAGCATGGACACTCCCTGATGAGCACTCTGTTTTGTGTCGTAAAGATTCGCTGTTTTGAGAGGTTACGCAAACAGACCTTTTGTTTCGATCTTACAACGAGCAAGCTGTATCGGGGTGAGGGAACCGATGAGATCAACACCAACTGTAGCCTACTCAATCTTCTTCCATTTGGCATCCACGGCAGAAAGTCGGCAGGTAAAATCGCCTAGATTCGGACTGTATTGAACCACTCTCAACCTGTAATAGATGAGAATGGGTACGTTTCGAACTCTAGGCATACAGAGCAAGCAATGGATATTTGTAGGTACTGGTGATAGTGTCTGCTGTGAGCCTCGTGCCTTGCAAGCAAGAGATTATTTACTTACTTAAATCCTGTATCCCCTTGTGGGTCCTAGGGCCTCTACAATGCCTACGCGCCATCGTGTGCGATTTCTTTTCCCCAACTCTTTCGTGCTTCCTTCTCCACTGTTTTGCGCCACGTACTGTGTCACGTCTTGCACAGAGGAACGCTGTCTGAGGAATTCAAAGTCCAAAGTGGGGTTCGACAAGGCTGCATACTTGCATCAATACTGTTCTTATTGGTGATTAGCGATGTGCTGAATGCAGCCTTATCAACAGGAAATAGAGGAATTCGATGGACTCTTACATCTGAACACAGGCACCTCGACTACGTGTTATGTCTCACGGAATAATGGACCTTCACCAAATGACAGCAAATGTGGAGAGGGAAGCAGACGTCGTTGGGCTGAAAATCAGCGCGGCAAAAACAAAAATGATTAGCCTAGGACCGAACTCATCAATATCAGGTCATGTATGACAAATAATTGAGAGAGTAGAGAGTTTCCAATACCTTGGGAGTATTGTCTCAACCGATGGCGGAACCGAACTGGATATAGCCAGCCGAATAGGTAAAGTAAAATCTGCGTTTGGAATACTATCCACAGTTTGGCAAAGTAATGCAAAATCTGGCTACTGGCTACGTGATTCGTGCAGTGTCTTCCAACCGCAAATACTTGGTCTATCTGAAATCTGTATTCTACTTAACCTTACTTCTTCTTCAGTACTATCACCATCGTCATCGACAGCTAGTCCGCTGTTATGGTTGTTGTATTTGTCCTTACATCCTTCAAACTACTTAGTGAAACAGTGCAAAGAGAAAGTATCCTCGCTGAGTGAAACATTTCAAACAATCCAGTAACAAGTCATCACTCTCTAAGTGTCTGGCTCTATGCAGGACCAGACTAAGCAGCAAATCCTTCTTTGACAACTTAAAGTTGTTTGGAGAGAAAACCTTTGGGGAAGTTATCAGCAGCCTTAAGGCTACAGTGTGGAAAAATTTTACTCATGCATGTGTCTCTAATTCCTAAAGTTTTGTATCTGAATTACAACTGAAAGGACACGCGAGTTGTGGCGCTAATTAGCTCTCAGCATGGTACGCTATTTCAACCACTTTCATTCTCTAATGCCTTTCATGGACATTGTCAGTCCACAGGTCCTTTTGTGGGATTTAAGTTTGAGTATATATGTAGTTCTTCAAGTGGTTATGTAGGTAGACATATGATGTCTTATGATTGTGAGTAATCCTCTTTCTGAAAAACTGTCCATATTTCCACAAAAAAAAAGGAACAAATTTTCGTCCCTCGTGGCACCAGTCAATATCTCCTTTTCACACTAAAAGCGGTTGGAAAGAAATCCTTTTTTCTTATCTATTGGTTCGATAATTTCAAAATCATTTTCCCTTTGGATATACACTATGGACCATAGACCATAGAAACAAGTCCATCCAGAATAGTGACAAGGATATGACTTGGAACGAACGACGGAATAGCAAAAATTAACACCAAAAGGATTTAGTCAGATTAATGTCAAAAAATTACATCCTTTACGAAGGAAAAAAAAGGGCTTAAAATTTAAGGACGCCACTTTACAGTAAAACAATTCTTAGGGCTCTTACCGCAAGGCGTAAATGCATTTCAATTTTCCCTTAATACGATCCTTTTTTTTTCCTGTTTGTTTGTGTGTCTCACTTTTCTTTTAAATCACTTCGCCATTGTAAAATTGCGTGAAGAAAAAGCTCCTACATCAAAGATAAGATTAAGGATTCTTCCAAATCCGTTCTGATAAGAAAAAAAATCCACCCCATTTGTACTGTAAAAAAATAAATACATAAGGATGTGTTTAACTTAATCCAGGACTCCATTTAATTTCCTTTGCCAGGTTTTTCTTTCTTTTTTTTCAATAAAGCTTTCGAATTAGGCTTTAAAGAGTGTGTAAATGGATGTTCTTTTAACGTGGATAACGGTATCAGTGTGAGGTGTTGCCATCTTTCGTGGATCTTTGTATGGACTAGAAGACCAGGACATTTACTTGCAAAATGTCTTTTGGGTGGGGACCAGGTCCTAAACGATTAAGGCTTAAGCGAAACTAGGTAAAGTTAGAAAACTTTTTTAAGACTTACAATAAATTCTGAATACGCTTTTAGTTTAAGAGAGGTTTCATGGTGTTGCCAACTGTCCTTCCTTCTTTCTTTAAGTTCTGCGCTTTCTGGACGATATTAGTGGCGATAAATATTTGTTTAAGACCTTTCAACGCTTCCATTGTTTTGTCAGAAAACTTGCCTTTGAAGCTGAATTTTGCTCTTAGTGTGACTTGGGACTTGCGCCGTGACTCAGGGGTTAGATGGGCCAATGGATAGGTCCCTTGTAATCGCATGTAACACAGCAATTAGGGTTTCATTCAAGCCCTCTGGAAATGAGTTGCTGATTGGTTCTGCTTGTAAAGCAAGGTGGTCCCCAAACTGATGCCGCACTTGGGGCTTGCTATTGACAGATGTAGTGCGAAAGCATTTATCAGCTAACATAAGGTGATGATCGCGGTCTTGTCCGATGTCAACTCCACATCTCTTTCGGATGTCCAGGAGACAATGTCTAAATCAGGGCTTATCGCAAAGTGATCTGATAGTGACCTATCAGTCAAGACCCAACGGATCTTGTGGCAGGTGTTGTGCTTAAACAGCGCACCTTCAATGACAAGGCGATTGGTGTTTCAGAAGTCCACTAAACCTTTGTCGTTTAGGCATATTGTTGCCGGCACCTATCTTGCCATTGAGGTCCCCCATCATGGTTACGTTATGTCCTTTTGGTGACTGTTGAAGACCGCGTCTAATTGGTTACTAAAATTGTCGTTTTCATCATCAGTCACTGTATAATAGTGACCTTCCTTATTCTACTCTAAAACGACCTCTGTGCTACTGTATCCGACTACATCCCATCCTCTCCTCTGACTGTGGCCGAGGCCAGTTGTAAATAGCAGTCGACACCATTCTTATACCGCAAGTTGGAGCTTGGTGTCATGACATTAGGGGACGAATTCATTGGGCCATCAAGGCTTCAAGGGCCCAGTATAGGTTACAAGAAATGCCATCTCCTGTGGGCTTTGATTTTGCAACTAAGGAGGTGATAACATAGTCAACTAAGTTTAGGTGAGGTTGAGTAGGGCTATGAGTTTGCCATAGGGAACTACGCACCATAATGGTCCAATTCTTCCTTGATCGAATCAGCTTCTAGTAAATTCCAGATTCAACTAAGTGCATCCTCATTATGAACCATATTCAACGAACGCATTTTCGAATATACCTTTCAAAATATTGGCTTGCAAGAAAGAAGCCAGCTTCGGTACCCACACTATTCCAAGGGCTCTTACATTTCAGTTTTTCAATCTTTCCTAATCAATGTCTTTTTAAAAATAATTCCAAAGATAACCTCCTTCAATTGTCCTGAATGCATTTTCGAAGACAACAGCACAAACTTTCCAATGATGATTCTGACTCTGTACAATGTCGGTTGATCTGACTATTGATTGGTATAACTAGGAAAATCTCACGGGTTGTCCTTGTTGCATAGTTTATTGGCAAAAACCATGATGAAGAAAGTTTCCTCCTCTTGTCTGTTGTGTGTTGTTTGGCAAAGAGGTGGATGGGTTTGGGTATTCAAGTAGTGGTGACTGAGGCTAAATTAACGCCGCCGGTGGGATGAACACAAATTCCACGTAGATTCGTTGCGAACGGCAAACCACTGGATTACGAAATTTCGCAATTCATTTCGAACTAATGAAACGAATTGAAGTTCAAAATCGATGTTGTAGTTAAGGGTGATTTCTCATTTGTAGTTTGAGAGATAAATAGAGATGGCGTAAAGGACTTAAAGGAGCGGTTAATGATGGTGTCTATGTGAACGTTTCTAGGAATATTGTTGAAGGATATTCTAATGGAAAATGAAGGTTATGACTTCTCCCAAACTCGATCTCTGTCTAGGTCTAAGCAATATGGAGATGCAAGACTCAATCCAAGCTGGAATTTCAAAAAATTTCGTAGGCTGTAACCTGAGTGTCTTGAATAAGGGAGCTACATATAGAAGAACGTTGTCAAAATAGGACTATACGAGACCAAGAACAATCGCCAAGCATTTGATCTGGAAGGAGGTAAAACTTGATGGCATACTTAGGAGTTTAATCAAGCATCGTGAACTTTGTTTAGCTACTATTCCCGCAGCAACTGGGCAAGAATTCAAAAGAACTGTGGCACATTGCCAGAAATCCAAAATGATGGGAAGTAGACGTTGTAGAAATCCTAGAGAGCACAAGGGAATACACGACATAAGTATACATCATCCACTTGGATGGTATGTTGGAACTCGGAAAACTCTCTAACAATGCTCAACTTCTTGTTAGTATAGGCTTAGGACTTGAATTAGACCAAAAGAAAAATCGCATGATACTCGTAGCAAACGCTCGCCGTGAGACGACCCAGTTCCCTAATTGCTTCTTCATAATTTCCAGCGCCCAATTAGCGAACTCTCGGCGTTGTCTACGGTAGACGGGCATGAACCCTTGCGTCAGGACAATTTTATACGAATGTATGTCCAAATTCAACCACAAAATAAGACAGGTTGACTCTGTGGTGATGGCCCAATTCAGCCGATCCACACCAAATCGCCATTTCCTCTTCGATAGTGGGCGATACGGAGCTGATGTTTTCTTCATTCCGCACCAAACTCTCCCTGATTGGTAGCTCAAGGTCCAAAAGAGCACACTTATGCTTAAACTTCTCCACGGTGGGACGAATTGCTTGCACCCTGAAACCATGAAGACAAGCCTGAAACTATGCATAATAAAATGGCAAACTTTACTGAATATTTTGACAGCTAAATGTCATTGGTTACTTGGACAATTTTTATAAAATGACAACTGGAAAAAAGTATCATTGCTATCTGGTCACCCTAGAGATGTTTATGTGAAACCACTCATAAGGTCCGTTCGCGTACCCTTCCAAAACAGCAAATATTTACGAAAATTTACGAATTTTTTCACAGAAGAGAGCGCTCACGAGAGAGTAGAAATTTCCCCATGCTATGAATTTTAGTGCAAGAAATTTCTTTGGGCTGGTTTGTGAAAACTGTCAAAGCTGTCAAACCAGTGTATTTTAAACTTTTACTTGTTCAACCCGTTCGTTTACTTTTTCGTAATTTTAGCTCTCTCTGAGAGAATTTTACCCCCACTCTTCGAAATTTAAGAATCTACAAATTTTAGTGCAGAAAGTACGCGAACCGACCTAAAAATCCTAAAAAACCTGAAATTTTTCAACAAACTAAAGACAATATTCGATAGACAATATCGCCTTTTAAAGAGTGAGAAAAGGCTAAGGTCCTTTAAAATACAGTGAACCGTCAACTTCCGACTAAAAATTGAAACCCATTTTGGGGAAGAAAATTAATAAAATGCTCTCTTATGATGATGGATGCTCCTCCTAGAGCATGAACTGTAAATTTTTCTCCTAGTAATTTGTATAAATGTTCTCATTTGCACAAAATATTGCCAGCCACAGATTTCAATTTAAAAATCTGTTCCATCAAATTACTCATGTAAAATTTGAAATCAATTTGTGAAAATGTTTGAGTTCACCTTAAAAAAAAAAAAAAGAAAAACAATATTCATAACGCACTTTGAGAGAGGAGAAGAGGAAAGCAATTAAAAGTTAAAATGAAAAAAACTAAAAAAAAAAAAGTGATGTCCCTGAACTGTGTTGGGTTAATAAACATGTGCACACTACATCACTATAAGGTCAGGCTAGACTTTACGACGTGTTTGGTGTGTTTTCAGCTTTTATGGGACAATTTTAGCGTAAAATGCTAGTAAAATGTGTTTTTTGTTGAGAAAAAAAACAATACGCTCATCTGATGGCAGTTAGCTTTGTCAGAACGATGGAAATGCATTCAAGGGTGTCTTGTATGCAAATGTGCATGTGATGAGAGTTTTTCTGTAATTGAAATGTCCTTTGAGTGAAAGTTTTCGCTGATGAACGCGGAGGAAGATTGCTCTTGTATAAATTGAGTCTTTGATTTTGCATAGGAAATTGCATATCCATCAGGCACAGGTTGATAGTTCAGAAAGGTTTTGAGAAATTGAAACAAGTTTTTCGATTTTGACAGGCACTACACCAGATTTTGTGGGGTAGAATTTAGGTTCTTAAAAGGATTCAAAATTTTAACAACTTTTGAGAAAACATTCTCCAAAGATTGCAAGAAGACGCAATATATTTATGACGGGTGGTGGTAGGAACGTGCAGGTGGTCTAAAGCGCCCGATATGACTTCTTAGTGCTCACGGTGGCTTCGATGCAATCTAGGACCTGCACAGAGTGTAACGATATGCTGTGTTCCAAGAGTTTAAAGTTCTTCGCGATAGCTCATCACAAGTTTTGATATTATTTCCACGTGTCGGTAAGGAAGGCGTAAATTCATGGGCTACTACCAAGACTTCTGCTTGCTTTTGGTTTGACAGGCATTGCTATGGTTTTGGGAGTTTGATTTATCTGGATATTCCCGGTGGTTCAGAAAAAATTCAAGAACCTACGTCTACTTTTAAGCCACCTGTATACACAACTATGGGTTGCGCCTTAAATAAGTGAACATTCTTCCATTCTTCCCTGTTATGGTAGGCTATAGTCTTGTATACATAGTATAGGTCCTAGCGTAATGTAGTCAAGATCTGCATTATATGGTTTCAAGGGAACTGAGTGGCTTATTATGATATCACTATTGGCTTTTAATGATTACATGATGCTATCTAGTGGAATCCAGTTGAAGATGGGCTCTCGTGGTAACAATGTAGGCTTCTCTTCAACCTTTGTAATGGCTACTAGAATAGAAAGTTTCTTGGCACTTTGGCCATCGTAGAAGACTGCCTTAGGTCGGTATAGGCTATACATCTGCAGCTACTGTATGAATTTCATTGCGTAAGAGGATTATACCAGCAGTCGAGAGGTAGCAATACCTTTGAAGAACTCTGGATACAAACTAAGAGCTTGCAGTTGGCAACAGAAAACCCCAGAAGAAATACGTGGATGTTTTGGTAGCCAGTAACAGATCCAGAGACAAAGAAGCACCTGGACTAGCAGTTACAACGGCAAGTAGAACCCGACCGAAGTTTGCGAATCCTTACAGGTCGCAGATGAGAGAATGATGAGAATGATTCTCGAAACAGAAACTTGTACTAAGAAGTAATGCTTCCATCGTCTTTTTGCCGCCCTCTGTATGCTGGATACAGAATCAGTACTAGCAGGATATTAGTACAGCTTCATAGAGTAGAACCAATCCGAATGGTCGCGTTAACTTAACAATAAAAGTTGACAGAGCCATGGTGCTAAGCGGACTAAACGCACTCAGCACTGCGAACTGGAATCAAGTCTTACAATCACGTCCTCGAACTAACTTCCATTGGATAACTTAAAGAATCTTCAAAATTTTGCAGATTGTGTCATATACCATGGTCCCAATGCGCCAGACACAGAAGGGGTTCCACTGGGTTTCGTACTGTGTCCACTTCAGTGGAATGACATATATATGACGGGATAAGCCTCCTTGCGGAGGATATTGCGATGAAAGAAGTGATCCAAATAAGCAACGACAAAATCGGAATTGTTCTGTGCTTCAATAAGTCCGTGGGTTGAAATGAGCCTAACACATGACAGAAGTAGAGCAGCCGAAAGGTGGGAGAACCTATAGTCGTCAGTATAGAGGGACACACTTAATTTTGGCAATCAAATACCTTGGTGTCGTGGTTAACAGAAGACTCTCGTTTAATGAACATATGAAATAAGGTAGTGGCAAAGCCTGGACTAATGCATATTATGCCAAGGAAGGCAGAGATACAGTCGATGACAGCTTTTGCCCAAGAAGTTATGGTTCAAGGCTATTACTTACAACCCACTATTGGCAGAGAAAATATCTTAACAGAAAGAGCAAACTGCATATCGAAATGGCAACACCGATGAAACCTGTCAAGCTAAGGCCGATGGACATATCGTTCTATTCTGCTTCTTAAAGCATGACAAGGTATATTCACTAAGGGAACATGGTTGCTTTCGCTCATATCACTACAGATTCGAGAGCAACAATTCTGAGGCAGAACAGGCTAAGGAAGATCCGGAACATCTATTCCTTCAGTGTCCACTATTCCCGGAGACAGTCGTTAAGAAGTAAACTTGGATCACAAGAACATAACTCATCTCATGACACAATCACAGGAGATATGGTACGCTGTGAGTGTTTATGCAAAGCGTCTTACGATACGAGACAACTAAAGCGACAGAGAAATGCGTCAGAGTTGTGAATCACCAATAAAATTGTGAGCAAATAGTTCTGCTGCCACGATGAAATGCTAAGGAGTTGGTGCCGTGGGAAAAGAGGGTGGTAAAGCAATTTTAGTGAGTCGAGATCACAAGCTGTTGCTGAAGTTTGAAGAAAAATAAGGGCAGTTTGAGTCTAAAAGTCATCGTTTATATTCAATGCATGATCTTGAGTTAGCGTCCTCAGGTAGCTTATGTGGTTCTTTCACTTCTTTCGCTGAAATTCCCTATTTCTTCTGAATAAGTCGTGTGTACTTAGAACTGTCAGAGATTCTAAGGCGGATGTCTCCGGTCAAGTGTACCACAAGTCAACCACAAGTCTACACTTTCTGACCAAACTGTCTCTGCTCTCTCAGTCAGTACTCTGTCACTAAGGGTAGAAAAGAATCTCCCCATTAACATTTTATTCTCACAATCTGCAGAAAGAGTGACCAATTACTCATCAGGAAACTTAAACTAATTGCATTTTGCACTTGTAGGTACCCGAAATGGGAAAAAGACTCTACCAAATGCCATCAGTCCGTAACGAACCTCAAAGTTTTGTAAAATAATTGAATGCTACTGAGTTTGGCATTTGCAATGGAAACGATGCTGGTCAAACTAAACTAACTTCCCCTTTCAGTACAAGTCCTTCATGTGAGTTGAAATGAACATATTTCCGAAAAACAAAAAAACAAAAAAACAATTTAACTCAACAACTCAGTTGGGTGGCGATGGTTTGAACAACACAAAAGTGCAAGTGTATCCGACAAAATGCACAACCGGACTTGGCCGCACATCTGCTACTGACGGTGACATCTAAGGGGACTAAAAAAATAAAATGTTGTATCCCCCCTGAGTAGAGAGACAATCAAAGTCTTTAATGTCCTTAAATGCGTCAACTCTTAGCACTAACTTGACCCACATTTACGTTTGTTCAACTTCAAGGATACCCGTACATATGACACAACAATAAATAATATCTAATCGTCATTCCAAGTCACGCTTTTCCACTGAACAATAATTAGCTGCAGTACATAATCTCTCTCGCGTCACAAGTTCTATTACACGGACATATAGTTGTGCTAATAGTATTCACAAATCTCTGCTCACATAAAAAGTTGATTAATTAAAAAATTCTCTCGCTCAAAATCCCATCGAGAAGAGAATTTAATTTATTAAAACTGCTCTCTTAATTGAGTTAATGTTCATTTGCACAAGTTTAATTGATGCTGTTCATTTGTTTTATTATTTTTTCAAAACAATTGAATGTTATCTACAAAATTGTCATTTTCATTTTTTTTTATTTTTTTAAGAAGAACACAAGACCTTTTAAACTTTAGAAAATAATTTAAATTTTATTATTCATTTATACATTACTTAATGACAATAACACAAATAGTGTTTTTTACGAGTCTTGACTCAGCCCCCATGTGTCACTTATAACCGGCAATAACAATTCGTTCGGATGTTTTTATGTGTGGCTTGTAAGTTTTGTAAAAAAAAAAATATTGAAATTGAGAAAATGTTTTTGGAAATAGCAATTTGTAGAGGAGGGCTTTTAAAATTGTAAATGTTTTCACTCAAAATAAATCGTAATACATTGACGTATAAAATAAATGTCACTTAAGGGGTTTTCCAGTAAGCATTTCTTATCTTTACATTTAAATAAAACAAACTGTGAGGGAGATATAATTAAAGTGTTATATTTAATTGAAAGGTGCATGTATGCCATTATGTACAAAATATAACATTATTCAATTGTCCGCGGCGCCTTTGCTAGGTGACGAGCATCCGAAGCACGATTTTGGTGGCCAATTCACATTGCTGCGCTCGTACAAAATGTCCAATGTTTCACGAGATGTTTGGCACGCAGCGCCGTCCTGTTGAAACCACATTTCATCGGTGTTCATATCAGTTCAGAGAGCAGAGAGAGATAAGTACCGGACCAGAAGAAGGGAGGAAAAGAGATTCCTGCGTAAAAAGAAAAGGGACCACGCAGTTTCGAGGAGTCTCCCGAGCACAATAACGTCTAAGACCTTTCTGTAACACACTAATCGGCACGTACTAGTGTGGCTTCCGGCCCGGCAGATCGACAAATTTTCACACTCAGACAAATCCTGGAAAAGACCAACGAATCTTAAGTCGAAACCCACCACCTTTTCATCGACTTTAAAGCCGCCTATGACAGCTTTCATCATCTTGAGCTCTACCAGGTGATAGCCCAATTCGGGGTACCGACAAAACTTATCCAGAAATTTGGAAACAACTCTTCGGAGCTCTTCCAAACGTGCACCGGATTTAGGCAAGGAGATGCGCTGTCATGTGATTTCTTCAATATCGTGTTGGAGCAGATAGTGCGCAGGGCATTTGTCAACACAGAAGGCACTATCTTTCACAAATCCCTCCAACTGCTGGGATACGCAGACGATATTGACATAATCTGAAGATCCCGGCAAGCCGTCGTGGAGGCGTTTACGCCAATTGATGAGCAGGCGAAACGAGTTGGTCTTGAAGTGAATGAGGACAAGACGAAGTATATGTTATCAACAAACAAAAATTTATCTGTCCAAAACATTGGGCAGAACGTCAATGTTGATAGCTATAGTTTCGAGGTAGTTAAGGAGTTAACCTTTGTAGAGATCCGACGAAGAATAACCCTAGCAAACCGCTGCTACTTCGGTTTGGCGAAACAACTGGGTTCAAAACTCCTAACTCGACGGACGAAATTAATGCTCTATAGAACACTTATCTTACCAGTCCCGCTGTATGGAGCCGACTGCTGGACGATAAGTAAGAAAGCTGAGCAAATATTGGGCACCTTCCAGCGAAAAATACTCTGTCGGATATGTCCCTTATGCGAGGAGGGCGAATGGAGGAGGAGATACAACCGTGAACTCTATGAGCTGTACCAGGATGTGGATGTAGTCCAAAAAGCCAAGATACGCAAACTACATTGGCTCGGCCACATCGAGCGAATGGACAACAATGCTCCAGCCAAGAGGGTCTTCGAATCCCAGCCCCCAGGTTCGAGACGGCGAAGAAGACCGTACAAAGACCAAACTGTCGCGGATGCCAGAAAACTTGGTCTTCACAACTGGAAGCATCGCAGAGGATGGAAGGCAACGATGTCACCGGAAGGGACTCTACAAAGGTCGGGAGCCCTTTAAGATAGAAGTTCATATCATCTAATGGGGGCCAAAAGAAACATTCTATCATCAACTGATAGTGCTCGCCGTTGACGGTGATGGCCTGGTCAACGTCGTTTTTAAAGAAACAACGATGCCGCCAGTCCAAAATCTAAACCAGACAGTGGCTTTCCTGGATGCATTACAATTTGGTAGACCTTCTGTAGACGGTTATCGTTTCATCGAGAAATGGGCCTTGTCGCTGAATATGAATTTTCGACCAAAAGTGGGGTTAATTTCAAACTGCTCGAGAGTCCAATCAGGGAACAAACAGCGTTGCCTATGGCATATAACATGTCTGATGAATCTTGTCCGGGAGTAGCCCCAAGTCATGACGCGAAATTCGTCAAGTTGTGGTCTGCGAAAGCCGAGTTCATGTGCGCGAATGCCTCGGATTCTCTAGCACACTCTCATGGAAAGTGGCGATATTTTTGGCAGCTCTCGCGTTTGGTTGACGTACGGATGTTGGCGTATAGTTCACTGAACCGAACGATTCGAATGTACCCACCACGTTGCTAATAATCCTCTCGTAAGGACGTTTATGGTGACCGTGAAATGAGTGAAGCGCGCGAAATGCTGCACGAACAAAAGCAAAACAATTTGTTGAACGCTATAACACTCTTTGTTGATTTGACAAAGCAAGTTTAATAAATGACAGCCAACAAAATGGCCACAACCATCTGTCAAACTTTGTACCTCTTTGTACAACAAATGAAGACGCTTATCGCCATCAGCATTTTTCTGTAATTTACTTCCGAGACTCTAAGGCCTCGAAAGACATGTTTCTTTTTAAAGAAACCACTCGCGAGCGCACTCACATCTCCAAAAAATGTTCATGAATGAAATGCTTGGAGATTTCGCATTCCCCCGCCAGGGTGTACCGCCAACTCTTGCTTCTTTTATTTGTCAGTTTAATTATCTCCTGGCCATTTATTGACTACGTGCATACAATGTGTCAGATGAACGAAACCCAGACTGTTTATTCCGACCACGAGTAGGTACACAATTTTTATTCTCCGAATTCTACAAAGAAGAAGAAGAAGACTTATGAATGTCCTGTTGTCCATTGAACAAGTAATGGAGAACCATTGCTTACCGTTAATTTACAATAGCATCAAGGTAACTTTTTCTAAAGAAACCATTTGGGTTTCATTCGGAAGCATGGGTATTGTGTGTGCGCTACGCATGTATCCAGGACCAGGACTAGCTCTTTGTAAACTACTAGAGAAGACGACAAAAATAAAACCGGAATATGTACACAATTTCACACACTCCTTTGAGAAGCAAAAGAAGGAAAAGAAGAAAGAAAATTAATTTTCTTGCTGTTATTTCGTAAATATCAACGTCTCTCTCTGTGTTGTGTGTTTGTATGTTTGATTTTGTTGGCCTAAGGTAAGGCATTTATTATCCGAGAGCGGCTCTTAGGGGTCAAGCAAATATGTTTTCGTCCATCTCATCCTAGCCGGCGGCAGCGGCGGCGGCGACGGTGGAACGAGAACGACGACGACGACGAGGGCAAGTAGTTTTATATTTTAATTTGTTTGCAGGATTTCTTTGATCTATTAAATGAGTATCGTAGGCAAGTTGTATACATTAGAGGCTGTGTTTAACTAATTTATCTCCTTCGGTTTTTTTTTTTACAAAATGACTGATGTTCGTAGGTCACGTCAAAGGCAAGGACAAATGTTTGCTGATTATGTGTGTGTGTTTTTTTTTTGTTGATTTTGATTTAATTTTTATGATGATCTTGTTTGTCTTCTGTGTTCAACAACATTTTTAACTGCTCTTTGTGGTAGTGAAATGGTCTAAAGTTCGGTGCTCAAATTCCATTGGAATTAAGATATTATAGGATATTCTAATCCAAATTATAAAAAAAATACTGTGAACTAGAAACGAATGCAAAAATCACATAAAATTCTTCTAAATAGCTTGGACACCAACCACGGAGATGAAAGATTGAAACTTGATAACAAATGAGTTTCAAATTCTCATACTCCAACTCTCTCCTAATCCTTCTTCTCTTTTCCCAATCTCGCCAAAGAGAAACACGAAAGGCAGCATGACGAGAATCACCAAGAGAGCAATCAGGTTTGAGTATAGACTAATTATTATGTTTTGAAAATGGCTATTTTGTGCTATGATCTAGTGATCTAATGCGACCTCTGTTATCATCTTGAAGAAGTTTATTCCCTCGTAGGAGTTTCCAATTGCATTTCACTGTTTGAAGGCCGTACGTGCGCTCTGCTTCCCCTTAGAACTTCCTCTTCAAGCTTCATCAAATATTTGGTATAGGGTGACCAGATAGCAATGATACTTTTTCCAATTATTAACTTTCAGCAGTTGTTAAGAATACCAATGGAACTCAGTTGTCAAAATATTCAGTATGGCTTGCCATTTTATCATGCATCATTTTATTTTTTGCTGAATGTGCGAATATTATTAAAAAATGCTATTGAAGTTCCAGCCGTGAAATCTGTCATCTTCATGGCTTCAGTGTGAAGGCTATTCGTCGCACGCACCGTGGAAAAGTTGGAGCGTCAGTGAACTCTTTTGGATCTTAAGCCACCAACCAGATAGAGTGTTTGGTGCGAATTGAAGAACACATAGTGGCCGTAGTGGCCAGTATCGAAGTAGACCTAGAAATGTCGATTCAGCCCCGATTAGCTGAGTAGGGTATCGTCAGATTCAACTGATGGGAGAGCAATTTTACTTGCATCAAGTCCAAAATTTTGGTACTTTCGCTGCCACAGCACATACACTGGGAACTCATTGCTGATCCATTTAAAGGGTTTTCTGTATAGAGCTCTTCATTGTTAGGCTCCCGCTTTGAACGACACAGCTATCTAAATGAGAATAAGTTACCACTGAGAAGACTAGCTTCCGCAGTCAGTCTTCGAAGTGTTTGTACTCCACTCCACTCCACTCCACTCCACTCCACTACACTCCACTTTACTCCACTCTACTCCACTCTACTCTACAGGGTGACCTTTACTGGTATTCTGAATGCAAATTGTAAGAGAGGAGGCTCCTTAATAGGAGCTGTCCGCTGGTTCAAAACCCTCTAAAGATTCCAACACCCGCACACCTCTGCGTAAGAAAAAAAACATGGTTGTGTTTAACTGCCGACAGGCAATCTCTGTCTACTATTGCTGGAACCTCTAAAGGACCACTATTGATATCTTCTGGCGCATTCAGCATCACCAGGGCAATATCTTCCGACAGAAGAACTTCTCTTAGGAGCTTGTATACCTTTGGCTTTGGAAGCGCACGTTGTCAGCTTTGATGTGTTCAAGTCAGCTCCGTGATATCTTCAATCTTTTAGCGTATTCAGCTCCACATCATAGCATGATAGCCCGTGTCTTCATTTTATTTATTTGCTGCACTTGGTGCGCAAAATGAGACTCCATAAACTGACAATTGGAGCTTGAACTTACACAAATTGTGGGGCCATCTTTCTACGAAGACGGCATACGCGGTACAACAGTTCCGACACAGTTGCTGGCCACACTTTTCAGGGATAGCTTCCATTGCACATAAGTCTTAATATTGAGTTTGATGGCTGTCAGATGGATGAACCAATCGTCCCAGTCTGTATTGGGCCTGCAAGACTGAAAGCTTTCTACGATTAAACTTCTTTAAAGCAGAAAGTGCCCTAGGGTGTTGGTGTGGCGCATCAGCCACTGAAACTCTTCTCATCGCATTCCATAGACACCCTGTGAGAGTACCCTATAAATTGCTTTCACCCCAGGGAAGATAAACAGCAAATAGGGACGCTACCTGTGAACAGAATCTGACAGAGTGTCCATGAACCATAGTTTTATGACCAAGTACTAAACAAGGCAATGCATTGGAACCTCAATCTTGCACGACAAACTGCTCACTCCTGCAAGGACAATTGTCCCATAAGTCGTAATCTTTCCTCGAAAAAATATAATAAACACATTTGAGCTCCAGTTGGCATTAATCGATGGAGGATATGAACACACCCATACACATGGCAGCATAGTGTGTGTTTGGAAAAATGTTTTTGCTTTTATTATGTCAATGTACACGGTCTCCTAAAGTCTGTCCTTTTAAAGTCACACAAAGTGGACTCATATCGCAAGGAATTCAATTAAATTGTATATTTCATTCTACATTCCAAATTAAAAGAGCTCTCTCTCTCATTAGACCATGTACATGAGCGCGCAGCACTCTTGTGTAGGGAAGCATGGGCTGTGTTATGTCATGATATTAGCCTGGTCCTGGTCCTCGTTTGTGTTTTGACATTTTAATTTAAATCTCCTTCGGTCCACATAGAGGAGACTTTGTTATGATTCTAAAAGATCAAAGGGTAGTTTCTCTAAGGGATGTCTACGAGCATAACAACAACATGACTACAAACGATGTGTGTTATTTATTTGTAAAAAAAAAAAGAATCTTTTTCCCATGCTCAGCAGTGGGAATATTGTCCAGCGCTTAACTACTTTGGACGAGAGTGCGTTTTAGTATGCTTCACATGCAGGAGACATGATATTGATGCATGCAATTTACCAAGAATGGGCAAAATGAGTGCTTGTGAGGCGTTTTAATTGAGTTTTTGTTTCGAGTTTTCTACGTGAGTTTGCTTTTTGCAACACCATAGGTGGCAGTGGAAATTTAATAACTTGGATTTTGTTGTGTCGCTTAGACGTTGTCATCCAAGAGAGAGAGCGACAGTAAAATAATAGAATCTTGTTTTTTTTTTTAGTACTTGACTGGCATACTTGGGTGCGATGAGAAGGAGTGAAATGGGGTTGTAGGTGCGAAATGGTGGTCCTGGAAACATAATCCCTTTAGATCAGATTTGAGTCAATCATATGTTTTGCTTACCAATCACGCCTTATGGTCTGGTTAGAGGACATAAGATGCTACGGCATCGACGCATAAATGGATTCTTTCCGAGAAGCAACTCTGGTGTTTCTCACTTGATCCTTGCTATTTAGTTGACGGAACACAAATTAGAGTAGCTTATAGTGATATTTACTTACTTAAAGGGGTCCCTGCCTGAGACATCGCTGCCTTCCATCCTCTGGCTTATAGTGATAGCATTTACCATGTCAACAGCTTACACTGTATGCTAAGCAATGGCAGGACAGCCACAGAAGAAATATCGTCTCCCTCTCCACAAGTACCACAAAGGTTTAGCTCAGACCTAGGATATGGAGGCCTTTTGGAAAAGGAAAGTGTTTTACAGGAATGCCAACAAATTGTCTTTCGTTTCAGTCAAATATTGTGAGCATCCCTGGCGTGGGAATAATGGCACATTTGGGGGAAGTGTTAGCACTGATTGCTTCAGATAGATTATGTCTGCTGAAACTGGGACCCTAACTTCAGCAGCAGAACAATTAAAAGGATGAAGATGAGCGGCTATTGCATAACTTACTTACTTGAGTCCTTTCTCTTTCATCTTGTTCGTAGTTCTGCAATGCGTTTGAGCTCTCTCCAGCTCATCCCCAAAGAGCTCGATTCCTCCTCGACTGTTCTGCGCCACGTTTGCTTAGGGCGTCCCGCTGTTCTGCCTGCTTAGGTGAGAGGATTCCACTGCATAGCGTATTTCGCAATGGAATAGTCTTCGCGCCGTAGGGTGTGTCCAATCCACTGCCACTTTCTCCTTCTATGCTATTGCATAAGCACTTCAGTTTATCTTTTGGGAGTAACCTTTAAAATAGGAACACGCACCCGGTTCGCCGCATCTCTTGAGTTGATTTTGTTTACTTTAGCCAATTTCCAACCAAATCTAGACCTCTTGAAGTCCGATTATCGGTTTCATTCAGATGTTTTGCCTAGGGAATGAAACTCGTAGGTATAGGGAAGGAGCAGTAAAAACTGCTGCTTAGGCAGCAATTTCCATTTGCAAACCAAGAGCTACCATCAGCATTGATGCCTCTGATCACTCATGTTTGCTCTTCAACAAGAATCTCTAGTCTTTTACTTTTTTGGAACTAGTTTGACCCGTTCCAATACGTCGGCATTCTGAGTCAGATCCTCAGAGGCAGGCCCACGATCAGACTGTTCAAATGTACCTTTTTGTTATTACCTTCTTCTTCATTTGAGCTCATTTTGCTAAGAGTTAAGAGAGTCTATGACTTCATTCTTGATGGCATGGACAATCTGAACATATGTTCTGAACATTAGGGTACGCCGTAATTCTTATTCCTAAAGCACATAGCTCTATATTGGGGTCATCAAGCCTATCCACTTACCTCGGTGTTCAGCCAATTGCTTTCAGTTGTGCATTCCAAATTGGTCTGCGGCGAAGAGGCCCTTTACTGCGTCGTCCCTTTGAGTTAGATTAAAAGCCTCTGCAGGGCGGGAGCTATGGTGTCCATTCGCTCTGAATGTTCTCCTCTAAAACCTGTCAATCAGGACCAAATATCATATAACAAAGAATATTTCTCTTAGAGCGACAAATGATATCTGTATCCGCTTTTAATAAAGCCCATATCTTAGATAGGTCTGCTTATTTCTTCGAGATGGGGCTTTGTAATTGAAAAAGCTATTCTTCGTTTGATTTGAGTTAAAAGCAGAGCCAAGATGGACAAAATCCCTTACTACCTCGAAGTTATAGCTCTGCACTGTGACCTTCTGTCCAATTCGTTGGTATTGATTTTCCCTTCTTGTTGGTAGCTGCTTTATCGATGAATCCACTTTGGCCACTTGCTAACTAACTGGTGACAGCTCGCTGAGTTCTTCCAGTTATGTCGTCGTAAGCAAGCAATACCAAGGCAGGGATGTTGAAACTGTCTTTAGATGGACCTTGATAAAGAGATGCAAAGTATCGATGTGAGTTTTCTCCAAGTGTGAAGATGTGATCGATGCGGGGCTCACTTGGGGCACTGATAGGGTCCAATCAGGCTGTTGTTAAAAGGTTTCAGGCGTTCACACAGTATCGCAGAAAAGAACTCGCAATGTTGAGGGAATTGTCTTTGTCTTCATAATGAGGGCAGTTAAAAGGATCTCCTTTCTGGTGGTTCAGGCAAACGTAGCTGTGGTTCCAGTCATGACCAGATCTTAGAGATGAGTTTGTGTGTCTCCTCTAATCTACCAACCTTAGTTCGAAGACTTGTAGTGTAAAAGTAGAACGATGCAGTCATTCATCCTCAATTTAATCTATCTGCCTAAGTGAAGCATTACTTCGTATATCCTTAAATTTCCTGCTGAAATATTGTAGTAACTCCTTGAATTTAATTCCAATTGCATTTTGAACTGGTTCCCCTATAAAAATCCACAAAATTCAAACAAGCAAAGTTGAAAAAAGACGAGTAGTTCTTGGCGTACATTTAATGAACGCATCATCGTAAAACTTATTCGGATATAAACTTTAATTAAAACTCGATATAATACTCGCCCCCGCCCCCCGTCAGAGGGCGCACATTAAACTGATGATGATGTGGTCTACCTCGAAAAGGTTTATGATCGCAAATACTCAGCTAAAGGGGGTAGAAAGAGAGAGAGAACGATTGATTGCTCTACACAACTTGTATCTGTAGTGTTTGGAAAATTTTATTTGTTTGGATACGTGTGGGTAACATCCCCAGATTCGGGGGTGTGTAATCGATGGAGCACTAACGAATTTATAAATTCGTTCCCAAAATACTCGGTTCAGTGTACAACAGCACACTTATGGTGTTTTTCTGAGGAACTTGCCCCCACCCCTCCATCATGTCAGTATTTTAAGAAAATCGATTTTATTATTTCAACTGGAAACTCTTATTTTATGTATTTGAGAGCTCCTGTGATGAGTCCTGAGACTTGTTCCATTTAAAATGTCCAAAAATTGTTGTGAATCAATTTATGAAAGGTAAGGATATTTATTGTGGTGCTATGTCCTTGTATAGTTGCTAAATTGTATGCTAACAAAGGGTTAGTAGTAGTATCTATGACGCCCACTATTTACAATGTCCCCGGGCTTGGACATTGAATTTTTGATGAAGAATTATCACCTCTTGATCCTATAAGGGTACTCCTTGTATAGACCACTATCAAGGACCCACTCAAATTAAAATTTAATCGTTTGTGTTAAAGTTCCTTTTTTTTTGTTGTGTAATAAACATCCCACGAGGAGTGGAATACATGACCTTTTGTGGCGAGAGAGAGAGAGAGAGAGTCAGACCATAGATACCTTTCTTGGTGGTGACAAGCATGATGGGCTCTGTGTGCTCTCAACTGTCAGGGAGATAGAGGTGAATACAATAAGAGAAGAACGTTTCCCATGTCAAATAATACAAGTATTTACGGTCTGTCAATCGGAAGTATTTTTTTTTTTTTAAGGAAACTGAGATTATGTAATGCGTGAGGATGTAAGGGAAATTCTATCTGTTTTGGCGTGTATCTAATATGTTGCTCTCATCAACTGTCTAGTGGAATCCACCCACTCTTGTGTTGCAAAGCATAATAATAATGGTAGGCGTGAGAAGCTGAAATAGAATCGGGAATGGGGAGGGAGAGTGTTATGCTTAGCCTATTGCATGACACGTAGGAGTTTATAAGCCGTTTTGGTCCTTTTTTAAATGGGTGCTTTGGCAGGGTTACTACAGAGTCTTTCGACAAAAAAAAGGTGTCATTTGAATTTGTTCATCATGGTTGAACTCGCAGTGGTTAACTATAAGACAATGAGGTTATAAAATTTGAGTCGATGCACATTCGCATAAATTTGCGAAAATTGGTCAAGCGCCTTCTCGCACAATATACAATTGAAGATGTAAGTGATATGACGACTCCAACTTGTGTTTGTCTGGCAACAGCAACTGACAATATGGCCGTCGGAACTGAGAGTGAAACCACTTTTTTTTGCAACGTTGACTGACTTTTTGCGCCTCAAATTGGTGCTATGGACGTGGACAATGTAACCAGCACGCAGGTGTCACATGCCTCACAATAGTTGCAAATAATTCAAAACTTGCAAAAGAGTGCAAATAATGCAAATAAATGAAAAGAATGTAAACCAAAAATTGCAATTAATACAAATAATGCAAAAGAGTGCAAACAATCTAAGTGAATGCAAATAATGCAAGAGAATGCATATGACTGCATTCAATTGAATGGTAGGAAAATGAATACAATTATTCGAATGATCAATTAAGTGTGATGCCATTCATTTTTGCATTTGAGTGCACTCATAAATTTAAATTGGCTTTAGGTCTTTGCCTTTCAGACATTAGCACTTCAGACTTTACCTTTGAGATATTCTTTCTGCTGGTGTCGGCTCTGCTACAAGGCTTGAGCTTACCAAGTTTGAAAACCGTAGCTCCTCTTCTTTGTTCACTTCATGTACTCGTGTATTTGGCGCTTCAGTTGGCAATGATGAAAATATTCAATCAGTTTTGTAGGTTGTATCTCCAGTACTTTTCACATTTCAGTTACTGGCTTACCTTGGCTTTGCTTATTAGGGTGCGTGTCCACTTGAGAGCACTTTCGCCAGTACGCGACTAGCTACTCTCAGAATATGAACATCGTTTGAAAAAAGCGTGCTGATCTCCGAGAGAAGGATAACGTCTGTTCACTTGGGAGCAACTCTTTAAAAGTAGTTAACCAACTCTCTGCGAGTTGCTTTCATGTCCGTGTCCACTTACGAAATTTCTCTGAAGAGTGACTTGAGAGCTACTCGCCCAAATTTTACTCTCAAGTGGACAAGCACTTTAGAGAGCTGAAGCTTTAGATTTAAAATGAGGTTCTTCTTATGATGGCGTTCCAATTGATTTCAACTCTGCTTAAACAATTTGCTGGTGGGGCTGCTAAACAAGAGAGTGGATAGTGATTCCTGCTTAGTGGACATAGTTCTGGTATCAAACTTACTTCTTCTTTTTTAGAAGACAGTGTCTGATGCGTCATTTTCATGAACGCACCATTGATGGCTAGCACGATATGTAGGATTACACAGACTACCTTTAAGCTACGTATGGGCTCCCATGAGTTGGAGCTCAAGACAGCATTCTGTGCCTACGGAGAGGCTAGCTATCTGATCTCGAGACTTCTTTGGAAAAGAAATATTTGTGCATTAGGAGGAGAAGATGTTAATTTTGAGCTCAATTTTGACGTCTATTGCAGTCTTCACATTTTTTGTTAGAAGAAGGTCCATTGCCCTCTGAAAGAGTAGGCATACATAGTCAACGATCACCTCGAATGTAAGAGTCCATCCTATTCTTCCATTTCACGTCAGCAAAGAAGCACCTGGCACGTCACATAGTTACATTTTTGTTGAAAGGACCTTGATCTTGATGGACCCTACTATAAGCTTCGAAGTGCTAAGATAATCTTCTTCTATCCAAGGCTTCTCGTCACAAGGTACGCTAAATAAATTCCCGCTTGACAGTATCAAACACCTTTTCAAAATCAAGGAACAGCAGCTTTAGTAGCTATCGATGTAAAACGCACTACTCCTTGATGATCCACAGAGAATTAATCTGGTCGACAAAGAAGGATCTAAAGTGGTCACTGATTTGATTGAAAATTCCAGAATAACCTCAGCCGTAGCTGGTAGCACTTTTCGTACTGCATTATGATGCCTCTTTAGGGATCCTGCGTATGTCCTTACTTACGCTTTTGAAATTTGTACATACTGTCTTTCGCCAAACTATCACTTTTCGCTGTCACTAGCAAACTGTCTTACCGACGGATATTTATCTCTCTCTGCTTTCAGAAATGTCATTGTTTCGAATGGATCTTGGAACTATTTGACGTTTTCCCCTTATTACGTTTTTCTGCTACGAAATACTGCAAACAGTTTCCACATGATGACTTCTGTTTGTCGAAAGCGTCTTTAGGGTTGTGTACTAAGCTTGTGGAACCTATTCACAGTGGATGCTAAAATACTGTTACTTTTCTTGTTAGAGCAGGAAGGGGCTACACTATTGCCGGCTTTATTTTTAACCAGAGTGACCCAGCAGCAGAAAGCGGGAAGCTAGTGTGACCACAGTGGATGGACACTAACATGAACAGTACTCCCACTAAAAAAAACGCACCATGTCAATGACAGCAACGTCTCTCTCTCTCTCTATCTCTTTTTCTCATTCAAAATCTACCTGTCTCGTATGACATGACGTTCATGGGAAGGCAACTTCAGCCACGCACTGAGAGTTTGCTTAGACGAAGCTATAGAAAATTCAGGGTTGCCACTTTGCAAAAATTAAATACATTTGGACAGAGTTGTAAATTGCTTTATTTTCTCTCCTCGTTAAGTGTTTTATTGTACTTTCTTTTAAAGGAATAAACATTTGTTCGTCTGTTCGTCTACCTTCTCAAGGTTTACTGTCAGGGTTCGGACTTCAATAATAAAATTTAGCAGTAGATTCTTACAAAAAGTGCAGTAGATCCGTATTTTCCGCCGCAGATTTGTTTTTGTTTCAAAAAATACAACAATACTGGGGTTTAGATTTATACACATATATTTTTTACGATAAAATAAGGTTAAAACAAACTTAAATTGCACAGTTTAAAATAAATTTAATCACAAATCTTTGCACGAAATTATTTTTTTATAAAATTTTTAATAACTGATTAATTTTCAGTTAAATTCAGTTCTTAAAAGAAATTTTCCGTCAATAAATTTACGTTTTTTCTAGATTGTGTTACGTTTTTCATCTAGAAAACATCAAATTTTCAACCGTTTTCACATTCAAAAATCGCAGTAGATTTGAAGTCAAGCGCAGTGGCGCAGCAGATTTTAAATATTTTTCAAAATCGCAGTAGATCTACTGCAATTGTTTACTGTTGATTTCATCGGACAGTACAAGTGTGGCCTAAAAAAAAATGCTGATTACTTTCTGCGTTCGAACGTTGATGGGTCAGGATATTGCTACTCCTTACCACCAACCAGCTTATTCAATCCACCATACAACACCCAAGGAATGCATTTTATTCCCTTAAACTTAGACTCTGTCGATGCCTCAATAAGTCCTTAATCGATTTCAAAACTAAGTACTCGAATGGAACGCGAGTGGCTTCAAAAACAGGTTAAGATCATCCACGAAAGAGGATATCGATTCCCATTTCTTATGGAATCCACTGTCCTATCTCTTTATCTGAACACCGTCACTTGAACTCTACCCTCCCCTCCTTAGTGCATTGCTGCTCTGTGATTTGTAAAAGCAAAAACCCCCACACACAGTTTAATTCAGTTCCCACTCAATTCCTTAGCTCAACCTAAAAATATCCAGCTACCTACAACTTTATTCATTTGAGATCTACCGAGAGGGAAAAACTTTGTATTACTTGTGAAAACCAATTATCGAAAGTGCAGATACACACATTTATTATAAACAAAGATAAGTGAGTGCACAGGATAGAGAGAAGATTTTTATTTTTTAATTAACTTTTCCCTTCGATTATTCTGTATGTTATTTCTATTACTCATACCTACCTCTGCCGATAAATATGATTTATGCAGATTAAAAACCCTGATCCATTCTATGAATGATTCCTTATTCATTGACTCTAATCACTCTCTTCCCTCTGATTCTTTTCAGATTCATGCATCCTTGAAGGATTTGTTTATTGAAAAAAGCAAAAAAAAAAAAGTATACTCTCGGATCCAGGAACCCAATATCCTTTCATCAAATGTGAATATAATGAACATTGAGTCAGAATGAAAGAATGAAAATCCAATTTTTGACGACATGCATACATGAATGTACTCTACACACACGCACGCACGCACTATATATCACGGGTGTCCCATCTAGGCTACTGTTAAAAAAGTTATCTCACGATTTATCCTGGGAGTACGGTGCGGTGAATGTCATTCTTTTGCCAATTTAATGTGCGTAAATGAAAAGAAATTGAGGGTGTTTTTCTGCGCCACCAATAAATGATAACGACAGCGACAACGACAGTTACAACGGCGGCGACGGCAGCGGCAACGACAACGACAAGGACGACGACCACAAGGAAGACTAAAAGGAAGACTATTGCGGCAGCAACGAGAGAAGCCGACGACGAAGAAGAATGTTATGAAATGGAATTTCATTATTGTGGTAAAAATTAGAAGCGAAACCGCGTGACGACAAAAGGACGACGCGAACGCGAATAAGGGAAATCCCCAGTTGGAGTGCCGCATTGCAATTGAAGTTTGTGTGTCATGGGTTGTGCGCCGAGTTTTTTGTCAGATCAAAAGGATGGCAATATATTGTTCTGTATTAACTTCCGCAGGACACGGAGGAGGTGTAGTCTCCATAATGGGAATGACGTCATCACCACCGATGATCTAAATAATTCGAATTTATGCAATCAGTCGTTGTTGAATCCGATGCAAATAAAAAATGAGTCTGATTATGATAAGGTGAGTACTCTAAGCTAAGCTAGGCTAAGACTTAATTTAATTTGAATGTGGCACATGCCGCAGCACAGACAATTACGAAACAATTCCTCTGACGTTGGATTAGGCACAAGGCGGTGGCAGTGCGAGCAAGCAG
This sequence comes from Chalcosyrphus nemorum, assembly GCA_949716465.1. Classification (NCBI taxonomy): domain Eukaryota; kingdom Metazoa; phylum Arthropoda; class Insecta; order Diptera; family Syrphidae; genus Chalcosyrphus; species Chalcosyrphus nemorum. The sequence continues at coordinate 77,478,634 of OX454332.1, read as the reverse complement.
TCTATCACGAGGGGGTACTTCAGAATTGTGTCATTCACATTGATATGTGCCGCCAACTCCTTCTTCAATGTGCATCATCTGCTTGGTTTTAGGTCCTCTCCCAGTGTGTTCACCAGCAGATGCCGTTCTTTATGATCTTGCGGACAATGGAACCTGATGTGTTAAGTATTCTCGGTTGTATAGGTATCGTGTCCATGTTGCCAATCTATGGGCGGTAAGCAGCGATGTCACACCTCTTTCAAAGAGCTGTCTTTCTCTGTACTTTGGTCTGTCGATATTTAGCATGATCCTCACCAGAACAATCGTTGCCTTTACTACGTTTCCTTCCACCAAAGTAATACTTAAACTCTGGCTTGTAAGTGTGATCGCCGACATCTCCTCTTATAGCCTTCACGAGCCAATTGCTGCTGTTGAGCACTTCATATCTCTTTTCAAGTTATAGCTAGTCTTGAGCCATCCCTATAGCTTCAATTGAGTCATGTTCCAACTCTTCAAGAAGTTTGGTTACGACAGCAATTGATATGACGGCGGCAAAGCCATGACAACATCACAGACGAGATTCCAGCGCCAAGTACTTGATTCAAGCTGGAAGCCTAATATTGAGGTACGGCTTAAGGAGGCCTGCGTGCCTCTCTATACCTGCAGCAAAAAGTGGGGACTTGGCTGGAAGATGGTCTTACAGATGGACACCGCTGTGGTGCGTCCTTTACTTTCCCAGCTGGTCTGGTGGTCTGCATTAAGAAAAGTGTAGAGAACGGCGGCTGTAGGCTTGTGTCCAACCAGAACCTTGAACGTAAAACTTCACTTGCTCCCACTTGACCTTCATAATATAAATTTTTCTTCATGTAGTGCGTTTCGATAGAGATAGGCTTTCAGGTACGTGAGGCTTGCCGCCTACTCAAGCTAATCTCCTCATCCCTTAACACTATCGCCATCCTCTTTGACAGTCACAGTGCACGAAGGAACTCCCCTCGCTGGAACAGATGTTCAGAATCAGGTTGCTTTGGGTGCAGTCACAGCAACATCGAGGGTAATGAGCAAGCGGACAAGCTACCGAGGAGAGGTTCTGCCCTTGATGGCTCCATTGCGGAGGCGATGAACGTTCCACTGGTTTCGCTCTTTGTGCACTGTCTATCAAAAGCTGATACTAGGTGGAGAGGATAGCTCTTTTATCGTCTTCTGTCGAAGACCTTTTTTGTCGTATTCAATACTTTAAGGATTTCTTCGAGTGTAGAAGGTGCCTTATGCTGGTGATCTGCGAGCTTGATCTGCTTAACGATCACTCTTTGTCATAAGTGATGTCATGCAGTATCTACTTCCCACGATGTCCAACACGCAATTGTTCTAAGTGTATCCTTATCCAATGGATTCTAGATGTCTTACCATAAAAATAAGGCAGCTCATAGCGGGCCAAGGCCTAGCTTCTCACAATTGTACTTGCTGTGCGCGGTATACAATTCTGCACGTATCCACAGTTTCATGCCATATCCGAAGGGATAGAGTGTTTAATTTTCAGAAGCTTTCTCATGACAGTAATACTCTTCGATGTTTGTCAGACGTTCGCAAGAGGCGGGGCCTGAAAAAGCTGTGATAGCATTGTCCTGCATTCGAACTTGTAGCTCAATGCACAGTGCTCCAACGCACTAATCACTGAGCCACGGTATCTTACCATACCAAACTCCTAAAAGTATGTACTGTCAATTAACTGGAAATGGTTTGAAACTTCGGTGAATATGATCACCATGGATAGAGTCTAAGCTATGTCAATGTTTTTGTTCCGTTTCTAGGATCAGCATGACCAATGGCGCTGACAGCCAAACGAGTACTCAGTACTTCATGCGGCCATAGCTGTGTTTGCCTTCTAGGACTTTAACATAACTGTAAGCTCTGTAAAAATCTCGAGAAATATGGGCAACGAAATATGCAGAACAGTTTAGATTCCTTGCTTGGAACTAGTCTCGAAATACAGTGGACCATTTGGTACTTATTATGTATTTTTAACAACTTCTTGGAATTTCGACGGTCCAAGGGATCTTACGTAGTCCCATTCATTCTGCAAAAGCCTCCATTGTGCTTCAAAAGAACAGGGTTTCACTGGGATCTCTTTGCTCTTACATCGCGTGACTCCTGTTGAAGTTATTATTGCGTACGTATGCATGAGTGTTCGCGAAAGAAATCAAGGAACGAAGGAAGTGTACAAAGGTTATGCAGAACAACTAAGTTCAGATTAATTCTACCCCAAGCAGTGCAAAGGAGAACAAAAATTTCTTATATAACTTTTAATAACTCCTTTCTTCATACAGCTTGATACGATCTCCATCATCCTGTTCGCGGAGTACCACTGCTTGCGTCAAAGTCTTCTCGATACAGGTCTGTCTGATAGAAATTTTTTAATTAAAGATTTCTCATTAACGATTCCATTGGTAAAATGAAATGAAGGTATTGTCATGATAAATCTATCTTGTGTCTTTAAAAGGATGAATCTGTCTTTTTGTGATATGCGCTTGTCTTTGTTTATTATGATGTTTGTTCCTCTGGGGTTCCCGTTTGAAATGATTCAATATGGCAGTCGTCAATTGTGTGCCAAATAATTGGATATGGTATGGAATCAAGTTTCGTCTTAAGATCATGCAAGAAGAGAGATTGTGTGTACACAATTAACTCGATGAAGGAAGGGTGACCAGATAAGAACGATAGGAAGAAAATTTTAAATGAAACAACAATGGTCAAAGATATAGAACTGGTTCTGGATTGATTTTGAAGGTACATTCATGCCATTGGGTGTGGAATAGCTCATTTTTTAAATGACCGTGCTTCAAGCTGTTAGATGACTCGGTCCAAAATGTACAGCGTTATTCAGAGAATTTCTGACACTTATCCAAAAAATGACTCAAAATGTGTGTCTAATTTCTACCACATTGACACTAGCAGTACTTCAGCTAGTTCTCTTGCCTCAGGCAACCCAAATCACTGTAACCAACTCCGAATTTGATAAATAGATACAAAAAAAAAAAAAAAATAGAATCACTCACACTTCATTTGATTGGTGATAACAAATGGACTTATACTTTGTCAGTGAAAGAGCCACGGTGACCAAGAGCCCACTCAATCATGCTATTGTGACAAATCACCAGCCAGTTTGTTTGTTGTGTTACAATTCGAAAGGCAGCATGTGTGACGATTCAAATTTCGAACCCCTTGTCCACGTGTTTCTGTGTGTGTTCTTTTGAAGACTGGTAGCAGTTCTACGATAAAACTCACCTCAAATTAAATGGTTCAACTGATAAGAGAAATTTAATAGAAATAGAAATTCACTTGTGTACATTTAATCATAAACTGCCAACTTGTCTGCAGTAAAAAACAAAAAATCCACTGTGCTCTGTTTAAGTTAGACGCCATGCTCATGCTAAACACCAACCAAGTATCTCTGGCTACGGCAAGCAAGCTACGCAAAGATAAATTTATCAGATAAAATTTTAATAAAATAATAAAATACAATAGTTTAGGTTTAGGTTTAGACAGGTTTTTAATTTATATTTTGTTTATCTCAGTGGATACGTCGACAATATTTTCATTCATGTCAAGCCAAAAGGCGAGTTGTTTGTGCTTCTGCTGTCTTGGCTGCGACTGCGACTGTGACTGGGTATGGGAGGGCATTGTGTGTTTGCCTGTAATTAATCATATCTTTTGCAAGTTGAGTGGCAAATATCTATTGCATAAGTTATTTGTTTCGTTTCATACGCAGCTAGCTGTTACTTAAAGGGTAGCAAATAAAATGAGAACTAAATTGGAGCACACTCACGACGTAAAGTATAGGGCAAACATTTCAATCGGTTAATTACATCTAAAGCGGATATTAATTTTCTACATACGTCGTCTATCGATTAGTCATTTTCTGTTGTTGATTATCTGCTATCTAAAGTGTGCTGAGAATGCTAAGCATTTTTGTGTTGCTCCTCTGAATATCAAGGCTCAACTTGAGATGTTTGGTGGGTGACGATCACATGTCATTTGAACGGAGGGATAAAATCTTTCCTATGGTCTTTGGAAGGACTACTGCAGAGCAAGAAAGTCGGAAAAGATGGTGAAGCAAGACAATCATCTCGAAAGCCTAAGGTGTGATATCAGCAAATAGTGCAAGAGACCTGGGTATAACAGTGACTTACAAACGTTTCTTCAACTGTCAACTGCCTACTGTCACATGATTCCCACTTTCAGTCTCAGAGAGAGAGAGAGAGAGAGAGAAATCTCACTGAGTTGCAGGTACAATCCATTCATACAAGGAACAGAGCAGAGCAGAGAAGACAGCTGTGGAGTGAGGGTTTGGAAACCTTACACCCTGGAGGTCGAAATTCTTCAGCTGATGATGGAGGAGCTTGCAAATCGGTTACGGCCACCAGAATTCTCGATGGAATGATGACCACACGCAGAATGCCATAGGGTGCGCCAATTGGACCAGCGCTTCGCTGAACACAGCAACCACGAAGAATTTCACGGGAGATTTATAATCCTCTGAGGTTTACAATGCTTGCCTCAAGGAAGAAGTAGTTAAAGCACTAGATCCCTCATCGTATAGGGCTTCTTACATGATGGACACAATGGGTGAAATAATTTAACCCGTAGTTCAAGTGACAGATTGGCGAGTGCAATCGATTCGTGCAGAAAGCCTCGCAGGTCGCAGATTGTCAGTATAGTTTCCGCAAAGCACGTTCCACGATAGAGTCATAAATACACCGAAAAAGGCAATAAAAGGAAGACGAAAGTAAATAATACTGTTCTATCATCATGCTGGATGTTAAGAACGCCTTCAACATCGGAGTACTGGAGCAAAATTATGTGTGCACTTAGCGCCAAGAGCCGGCACTCTCTTATAAGATAACGACGGACTTCGCTAAGTCCACTACTATGGGATCTTATGATCTTATGTACAATGACGTCCTCAAACTTCGAATCCTAAGGTGGCAAAACATTTCATTGCAGAAATGAAAGTCCTTGAACAGGAAGAGCATGACAATGAAGCCCTCGGGTTGGTACAGGACTGGATACTAAGCAGGGACCTACGACTAAAAGAGGAAAAGACGGAGGTAGTAGTTATCAGCAGCAGACGAGTTGGAGGCACTAAAAGTGACAGTAAAATAGACCTCCTCCAACACGATACCAACGGCAATGACTCGAAGTGATAGTGAAGTACCAAACATGATACATACATCTGGATCAATGGCAAGATGGATTCAACTCTTCTGACAAAGGTATATGGACGCAGAGATCGATACCCAATGTAGACCTTAGAATCAATAGAAAGCATGGAGAGCTGAACTATTACTTGACCTCGAAGCTAACTGGTCATGAATGTTTCAGAGCATACCTCCACAGATTTGGGTGTGAAGCCAACCCAACGCAGTAGACGAAACATAACATGTTCTATTGCCCACTATAATTTGGTAAACGAACCTTGCTCTTGAACAGACTGGGTAAGGACTTAACCCCAGAAAACACTATCAGACAGATGCTGAGCATGCAAGAAGTTTGGAAAGCAGTCTGTGAAACTATGGGTACTATCATGATGGAGCAACGAAATGCAGTGCAGTTGGCAGGATCAGGGCTTTTCCGTAGTTCATTTTCAGATGCCGTCGCTAGATCTGACATAAAGCACAGACCCTTCGAGAAGCTGAGACGAAAATCAAAGCCTTGCAGTACCTTGTACCTCCGTACATCTGGTACAAATGCTGTTATCATCGTATCAAAGATGTCTACTTAGCAGAGCTGGCCGACTTGTAGTTCTTGTGTGTCCGATAAAGAGCCTGACTCTTTCTAGAGTTGTAATACATCCGTAATAGATCAACACCACGCCCACAGCAGCACTCGAAATGTTTTTCGGACCTACTGCCACTCGATTGTCAGATTAACAACGACAGCCAGGAAGATGTGTTTAGGACACTGTTCCATTCTTAGGAACACTTTCCCTGATACTCAAGGGAAATCGATTGATATATTGGGTTTCTGCGACTTCGACACACCACTTGTCCTAGCAGGGAAGATTGGCTAAATGATGAAGTTTATCTTCAAAATAAGATTGCTAACAGATGGATCGAAAGCCAAGAAGGGATTAGGGTCAGGTACTTGTTCGACTTGAACCTAGAAATGTCTGTAAAACACTGCGGAACTACTCAAGATGGGATCAATATCCAATAAGTATCTTCACTGACAGTCAGGCTGCGCTCAAGGGGCTAGAGTCTTTTCTAGTCAAGGATTACCGCATGCTGGGTACATGGACACTGAGATAACGAATGTATTAACGGACTGCCCAAAAAGCTGCTGAACTTCCATCAGGGAATAATATCGACAGCATCGCTGTGTGTTGTCAGGAGAAGTATTATCAACAAAATCTACAACGTGGCTAGCTGCAGTTGGCCTAATCTAAAAGGACACAGGGTATCCAAAGCGCTATGATCGGCGACAACCCGTAAGAGATCCGGAAACTTATTAATCTAGGTACATCCCTGATCAGAGCCACGATTCGAATACTCTGTGGACATTGTCTTTTGGGAAAGGATGCCAGCACCTTAGGACATTTGTGGGTTTTGTGAGGGCCTATACGCATCGGAGGATATCACGCATATGCTGTACGAGGACTCTTTTAGAAATAGATACCTAGGTAGATAATTCTTCAGTAATCTAGTGGAGGTAGTACCAGGAAGCCAACTGAAGGATTTATTGAATTATTGCTTGGACGATGTGGTTTAAGTTTTTTTCTTTAGTTTAGGCTCATGCTAAGAATCGCGATGGTCCCATTATGATGCCTAGTGTTTTGTGATAGCCTCATAGCCCCACTTTAACCTAACCTAAATGGTGCATTTGAATCAGCACATTGCAGTGTCCTTAAAAACTTTTGGTGGCCCATTATACTTCTCTCCCGTCTACGATTTAGTAATCCAAATTGTCTGCCACAAGGACAAGGACTACATCAAGTGATCAATTAAATTGAATGTCTGTTGCCCGTTTAATGAAAATCAATTCGCCTTGCGAGCCTCGTTGAAAAGGATATTAAGAAAGAAATTATTCAAATAGACAAGTTGCTAAATAAAAGTTGTCCCTGACGCACTCCTTGCATCCCTTTATGGATCATTGAACCTTCCTTCTCACCTGCACCGTGCCATATGCACCTCAATGTATTCTATTTACTGCTCGTAACAAGCCTCTGCTATCCTTAGATGCAGAGAGAACAAATTTAATATATTTACTTGGCCTTCATTCCTCGAAAATTAATGATACTTACGGCTCCTTTATTGATGAGCGTAACTTTTCTTATTTTTCCTTTGCATAAACGGATTGCTACGTCGACCCGTCCCGTCCCACACAAATTAGACTTATATTGGTCGGCGATACATGATTGTTATTGGTAAACATATTTCGGGTAATTTCAATTCAAAGTTTACCGGAGGAATAAGGAATATATACGTATTTCATCGGAGGGACATTCTCGATTGAGTTAGTCTACAACATTGTCCTTAACGTTATATCCCAACCCAACCCTCTCTCTATCGGTCGGTCGTCAGCATACACAAACAAGAGTAATATTGATCGGGTCCTTCATGAGGGTTCAATCGTGATTCCATTGGAATATCTACATCATGAATCAATACTCTTTTTTTTTTTTTGTGTTTTTTGTGGACTACGAGGACATTTATGGTGGTGTAGGTATAATGGGCCTACACTGACTAATAAATAGGGGCGGCTAAGTCTTGTTGGGTTCACGACAAGCACATTTCCAAGATATGGTCATCCTGCCGAGAGGCAGCCTAGTAATTGGAAGACTTTATTAATTTATCGTGTATATAAGGGTGCCATCGAGAATGGGGTTTTTTTTTTTTTTTTTTTTGCTCTCGTTTTGTGGTCGGACGTTGAGGAGCTATGTCCCTTTAGTGGGATTTATTTCAGACATATTGGTTGATTGGGTGGGATTTGGAGAGATCTTAAGTGAAAGAAGTTTTCTGCCGGCACAACTACTGCTCGGCGGTGTTCAATTATATTTAAAAAGTGATTCACTTATAAGAGTATTCAATTGAATTACTGATTTATAAACTATAATTGGTACATGATATTTATTCTGTTGTGAACTGAGTGGGGTCTAGTGATGCGGAAGGAAGCGGTTTAAGATAAGAATGAGTCATATTTCTTGTGAGTCATTCGCGTAGTGATGTTATGATGGTTCCCCCTAGAGTAGGCATTTGCAAGCAAATTTATCGGAGTTTTAAACTACACCGCCAGAAAGTATGCAATTTGTTGTGTAAGTTCAGGAAGGTAGCAATATTTGTATGACTGTGGTGAATGAGATCAACCGTCATTTGACAAGGCCAAGTGGTGAGAATTATTCCATCAATTTCCGAATGGAAGTTCAAAATATGCCGAGGTCGGGAAGAAGGCAGTTTGTTGAGCTCTTGAAAATTTTAGAGAACTAATTCCAGAGAAAAATTCAAATCAAATGAATCTCACAGAGAGAGAGGGAGAGAGAGAGATAGAGTGAGAGATAGAGAGAGAGAGATAAAGAGAATGAGAATGAGAGTAAGTGACGTGTTAAATGCCCTCTCACGATCGAATATTGTTAGGAGAAAAAGAAGGGGACCTAAGTGGCTGCCTTGTGGCACCCCAGAGGTGATCATAAAGGGTGTTAAAAGGACGCTCTTAAAACGAAGACTTTTTCTATGGTTATTACTGAAATTTCATATATAAAAATGTGATCGAACATAAGGCTTATTTTACTGACCATAAAACATCAATTTAGTTTAGGTTATGAGAGTGTATGTTAGAAGAGAACTCTTCACGTGCATTCGGATTCCGTAGAGGACCAAGTCTATTGTGGAAAAGGGAAATAAAGACATCTAGCCCGGTATTGTTATACCTTTAAACCAACTCTACTCTCTGGATAGAGAACCATGTATAACCTCGAAAACAGAGGCGTTATTCTTATAAAGTGGGGCAGTAGCACAGTATATGTTGGATTGACTCTATTTCCTCCTCGTCTCTGCACTTTCTTCGCAACTTCTGCATAAATTGGTCCCTTTTCTTTTTACTCTCTTCCCTTCTTTTGGGTCAGTAGTCACATATCTGACTCTGGCTCCTTCTGACTCTGGTTCCTTTTGACTCTGACTCCTTCTGACTCTGGCTTCTTCTGACTCTGGCTTCTTCTAACTCTGGCTCCTTCTGACTCTGGCTCCTTCTGACTCTGGTTCCTTCTAACTCTAGCTTCTTCTGACTCTGGTTCCTTCTGACTCTGGCTCCTTCTGACTCTGGTTCCTTCTGACTCTGGCTCCTTCTGACTCTGGCTCCTTCTGACTCTGGCTCCTTCTGTCTCTGGTTCCTTCTGACTCTAGCTTCTTCTGACTCTGGCTCCTTCTTACTCTGGCTCCTTCTGTCTCTGGCTCCTTCTGACTCTAGCTTCTTCTGACTCTGGTTCCTTCTGACTCTGGCTCCTTCTGACTCTGGTTCCTTCTGACTCTGGTTCCTTCTGACTCTGGTTCCTTCTGACTCTGGCTCCTTCTGACTCTGGTTCCTTCTGACTCTGGCTCCTTCTGTCTCTGGCTCCTTCTGACTCTAGCTTCTTCTGACTCTGGTTCCTTCTGACTCTGGCTCCTTCTGACTCTGGTTCCTTCTGACTCTGGCTCCTTCTGACTCTGGCTCCTTCTGTCTCTGGTTCCTTCTGACTCTAGCTTCTTCTGACTCTGGCTCCTTCTGACTCTGGCTCCTTCTGTCTCTGGTTCCTTCTGACTCTAGCTTCTTCTGACTCTGGCTCCTTCTGACTCTGGCTTCTTCTGACTCTGGCTCCTTCTGACTCTAGCTTCTTCTGACTCTGGCTCCTTCTGACTCTGGCTCCTTCTGTCTCTGGCTCCTTCTGACTCTAGCTTCTTCTGACTCTGGTTCCTTCTGACTCTGGCTCCTTCTGACTCTGGTTCCTTCTGACTCTGGTTCCTTCTGACTCTGGCTCCTTCTGACTCTGGTTCCTTCTGACTCTGTCTCCTTCTGACTCTGGCTCCTTCTGTCTCTGGTTCCTTCTGACTCTGGCTCCTTCTGACTCTGGCTTCTTCTGACTCTGGCTCCTTCTGACTCTAGCTCCTTCTGACTCTGGCTCCTTCTGACTCTGGCTCCTTCTGACTCTAGCTCCTTCTGACTCTGGCTCCTTCTGACTCTGGCTCCTTCTGACTCTAGCTTCTTCTGACTCTGGCTCCTTCTGACTCTGGCTTCTTCTGACTCTGGCTCCTTCTGACTCTGGCTCCTTCTGTCTCTGGTTCCTTCTGACTCTAGCTTCTTCTGACTCTAGCTTCTTCTGACTCTGGCTCCTTCTGACTCTGGCTCCTTCTGTCTCTGGCTCCTTCTGACTCTAGCTCCTTCTGACTCTGGCTCCTTCTGACTCTGGCTCCTTCTGACTCTAGCTCCTTCTGACTCTGGCTCCTTCTGACTCTGGCTCCTTCTGACTCTAGCTTCTTCTGACTCTGGCTCCTTCTGACTCTGGCTTCTTCTGACTCTGGCTCCTTCTGACTCTGGCTCCTTCTGTCTCTGGTTCCTTCTGACTCTAGCTTCTTCTGACTCTAGCTTCTTCTGACTCTGGTTCCTTCTGACTCTGTCTCCTTCTGACTCTGGTTCCTTCTGACTCTGGCTCCTTCTGACTCTGGCTCCTTCTGTCTCTGGCTCCTTCTGACTCTAGCTTCTTCTGACTCTGGTTCCTTCTGACTCTGGCTCCTTCTGACTCTGGTTCCTTCTGACTCTGGCTCCTTCTGACTCTGGTTCCTTCTGACTCTGGCTCCTTCTGACTCTGGTTCCTTCTGACTCTGGCTCCTTCTGTCTCTGGCTCCTTCTGACTCTAGCTTCTTCTGACTCTGGTTCCTTCTGACTCTGGCTCCTTCTGACTCTGGTTCCTTCTGACTCTGGCTCCTTCTGACTCTGGCTCCTTCTGTCTCTGGTTCCTTCTGACTCTAGCTTCTTCTGACTCTGGCTCCTTCTGACTCTGGCTCCTTCTGTCTCTGGTTCCTTCTGACTCTAGCTTCTTCTGACTCTGGCTCCTTCTGACTCTGGCTTCTTCTGACTCTGGCTCCTTCTGACTCTAGCTTCTTCTGACTCTGGTTCCTTCTGACTCTGTCTCCTTCTGACTCTGGTTCCTTCTGACTCTGGTTCCTTCTGACTCTGGCTCCTTCTGACTCTGGTTCCTTCTGACTCTGGCTCCTTCTGACTCTAGCTTCTTCTGACTCTGGCTCCTTCTGACTCTGGCTCCTTCTGTCTCTGGTTCCTTCTGACTCTAGCTTCTTCTGACTCTGGCTCCTTCTGACTCTGGCTTCTTCTGACTCTGGCTCCTTCTGACTCTAGCTTCTTCTGTCTCTGGTTCCTTCTGACTCTGTCTCCTTCTGACTCTGGTTCCTTCTGACTCTGGCTCCTTCTGACTCTGGCTCCTTCTGTCTCTGGCTCCTTCTGACTCTAGCTTCTTCTGACTCTGGTTCCTTCTGACTCTGGCTCCTTCTGACTCTGGTTCCTTCTGACTCTGGCTCCTTCTGACTCTGGTTCCTTCTGACTCTGGCTCCTTCTGACTCTGGTTCCTTCTGACTCTGGCTCCTTCTGACTCTGGCTCCTTCTGACTCTGGCTCCTTCTGTCTCTGGTTCCTTCTGACTCTAGCTTCTTCTGACTCTAGCTTCTTCTGACTCTGGCTCCTTCTGACTCTGGCTCCTTCTGTCTCTGGCTCCTTCTGACTCTAGCTTCTTCTGACTCTGGTTCCTTCTGACTCTGGCTCCTTCTGACTCTGGTTCCTTCTGACTCTGGTTCCTTCTGACTCTGGCTCCTTCTGACTCTGGCTCCTTCTGACTCTGGCTCCTTCTGTCTCTGGCTCCTTCTGACTCTAGCTTCTTCTGACTCTGGTTCCTTCTGACTCTGGCTCCTTCTGACTCTGGTTCCTTCTGACTCTGGCTCATTCTGACTCTGGCTCCTTCTGACTCTGGCTCCTTCTGACTCTGGCTCCTTCTGACTCTGGCTCCTTCTGACTCTAGCTTCTTCTGACTCTGGCTCCTTCTGACTCTGGCTTCTTCTGACTCTGGCTCCTTCTGACTCTGGCTCCTTCTGTCTCTGGTTCCTTCTGACTCTAGCTTCTTCTGACTCTAGCTTCTTCTGACTCTGGCTCCTTCTGACTCTGGCTCCTTCTGTCTCTGGCTCCTTCTGACTCTAGCTTCTTCTGACTCTGGTTCCTTCTGACTCTGGCTCCTTCTGACTCTGGTTCCTTCTGACTCTGGTTCCTTCTGACTCTGGCTCCTTCTGACTCTGGTTCCTTCTGACTCTGTCTCCTTCTGACTCTGGCTCCTTCTGTCTCTGGTTCCTTCTGACTCTGGCTCCTTCTGACTCTGGCTTCTTCTGACTCTGGCTCCTTCTGACTCTAGCTCCTTCTGACTCTGGCTCCTTCTGACTCTGGCTCCTTCTGACTCTAGCTCCTTCTGACTCTGGCTCCTTCTGACTCTGGCTCCTTCTGACTCTAGCTTCTTCTGACTCTGGCTCCTTCTGACTCTGGCTTCTTCTGACTCTGGCTCCTTCTGACTCTGGCTCCTTCTGACTCTGGCTCCTTCTGTCTCTGGCTTCTTCTGACTCTGGTTCCTTCTGACTCTGGCTCCTTCTGACTCTGGTTCCTTCTGACTCTGGTTCCTTCTGACTCTGGCTCCTTCTGACTCTGGTTCCTTCTGACTCTGTCTCCTTCTGACTCTGGTTCCTTCTGACTCTGGTTCCTTCTGACTCTGGCTCCTTCTGACTCTGGTTCCTTCTGACTCTGGCTCCTTCTGACTCTAGCTTCTTCTGACTCTGGCTCCTTCTGACTCTGGCTCCTTCTGTCTCTGGTTCCTTCTGACTCTAGCTTCTTCTGACTCTGGCTCCTTCTGACTCTGGCTTCTTCTGACTCTGGCTCCTTCTGACTCTAGCTTCTTCTGACTCTGGTTCCTTCTGACTCTGTCTCCTTCTGACTCTGGTTCCTTTTGACTCTGGCTCCTTCTGACTCTGGCTCCTTCTGTCTCTGGCTCCTTCTGACTCTAGCTTCTTCTGACTCTGGTTCCTTCTGACTCTGGCTCCTTCTGACTCTGGTTCCTTCTGACTCTGGCTCCTTCTGACTCTGGTTCCTTCTGACTCTGGCTCCTTCTGACTCTGGTTCCTTCTGACTCTGGCTCCTTCTGACTCTGGCTCCTTCTGACTCTGGCTCCTTCTGTCTCTGGTTCCTTCTGACTCTAGCTTCTTCTGACTCTAGCTTCTTCTGACTCTGGCTCCTTCTGACTCTGGCTCCTTCTGTCTCTGGCTTCTTCTGACTCTGGTTCCTTCTGACTCTGGCTCCTTCTGACTCTGGTTCCTTCTGACTCTGGCTCCTTCTGACTCTGGCTCCTTCTGACTCTGGCTCCTTCTGACTCTGGCTCCTTCTGTCTCTGGTTCCTTCTGACTCTAGCTTCTTCTGACTCTGGCTCCTTCTGACTCTGGCTTCTTCTGACTCTGGCTCCTTCCGACTCTAGCTTCTTCTGACTCTGGTTCCTTCTGACTCTGTCTCCTTCTGACTCTGGCTCCTTCTGACTCTGGCTCCTTCTGTCTCTGGTTCCTTCTGACTAGTGATTCGAGTCGTGATTAGAATACTCTGTGGACATTTGTGGGCATTGCGAGGACTTACACGGAGGACACTTTGGGAATGAATGAGTACTGCTAGAAATATAACAATGTACCTAGAAGTTACTTCTTTAGCAATGCAGAGCAGGTAAATGTAGTTTAGGTTTCGTCCTGCCATGTATGCTTCCACTCATAACCTTATTACACTACTTCTCTTGAACTCATAGTATTCCGTCGCTTAATTCTTTCCCTAGATTCCTCAAAACTAACTTCTTCTCGAGTTGAGAGGAGAGGTATAAGGTTTGAAGTAAATTAGTCCAACCGTTTAGGCTGCAGTCTTGCGCACATCTACCCAGATGGACGGACCTACAGACATAGATACAGACAGATAGACAGACGGAATGGTTCAAAGGTCGTGTTGCTATAAGCATCAAAGTCGGTAGAGAACACACAACGGAGTATTGTTTTGCTGATTGAGTACTGGAAATGAAAAATTTCATCAAAAGAATGACCATTTTCAGGTAGAGTCGAGGTAGATATTTGCCAGATATTAAAGTCCATTACTAATGTCAAAGTCTGTTCATAACATTGAAATAAAATTATTTACTTATTGCAAGAAAATGTTGCATTTTTTTATTCACTGAAAATGATACCTCTTCTTGAATCACATTTTAATTGGCTGCTTGCTACTATTCAAAGGTAAATCAGAGTTATGATTTCCAGCGTCATTCCATCGGATTGTGTTAATTAAGAATGACTATGATCCTAGGTCTTCAGTTTCTGCTGCTTTGTACAACTGTAAGGTACTTATAGACCCAACCTAGGTCCTTGCTGCCCTCCTACCGAACTCGGCATGCTTACTGCTGAGCTGCCTGGAATGAGTGTCGTGAGTGAGAGAAGGACTCTTTGTCATGACGGAAAGGGAATCTAGCCAAAGATTCAAAGAAAAACCCCATTCCCTCGTTAGCACATCACTTTCTACAAGTCTCCAAGGACACCCTGTACAAATGTGTGATTATTTCCTAAGTAACCAGTTAAAACTATTTCCATAAGTATAATAGGTAGGAAGGTTTGTGACACAAGACAGCACAGCGATTAGGAGAAACGACTCTAACCAAACAACCGCTTTTGCCGAAGGACTCTTCTCCTTGGAATAAAAATCTAATAATACCCTCCCTTTGATTTGTTCTATTAAAATAAAAAAAAACAAGGTCTGAGGAAACATTATTCGTTTCATTTCATTGTCGCCTTTGTTCTAAATAATCAGATTTATGTCAAACAATTGTCAGTTAATTTAACATCTTACGTCGTCCTTGTGCCGGCTTTCGTTCGTTCGTCTCGTTGTCTATGATAACCGTTTGTATACCTTCCTACACACACAATATGGGGGTGACAAGATGCCGAAAGAAAAGGAAAATGTTCCCATCAATGTGATGCCAATGGAAAATCAAAGCCACTTTTCCACAGGATACGTAAAGGAGATTATTTTTCTTCTTCTTCAAAAAAAATAAAAACATCCAGCAGCGCATATAGATTGTAGGCAATCCAGAGGAAACTGATTCGACATCTGATTGAAGGTTGAAATCAAATTGAATGCGTCTGAGTATAGGTATCTCAAATCAAATTCTGACAAACACTTTGCGATACATTTAGATTTTTTTTTTTTTTTTTGCAGGAATTTCCATCATCAAATCATTTGTGTTAATAAATTTTCTTTCTCTTCTCTTTTCAGATGAGTAGTGGGAAAAAGGATTCCATAGTTACTGTAGCAGCATTAGGGAATTTAGCTGGATTTAATACCATACACACGGTAGTGCGGAGAACAACTGGAAGTGAGTATCTAACTTGAGTTGTATTCATAGACGAACTTAGGAGAAGCATGTCCTTTGCTGGTAAATTACTTAAAATGTAACAAAGGTGCGACAAATTCTCAGTATTACTGTGTGTGCTCTTACAAGGAACAGGCATTTGGGGAATTCAACTCAAATGAATTGATGGGAGATATGAAATATGGATTATAAAATGTGACTTTACCTGCACACACGTGTCCATGGCAATGGAGTGGGTACTGCTTAATTTCCTTCTGTGGTTTGGGAACGAGCCGATATCCTTCGGTTTCTACTTTGTGTCATGGGAAACCCCCTCATCAGTATCAACAGAAATAACTTTCAATGGTAATTGTCTGTTCAGAGAATGATATTTCTCTGCCTCCTATAACTAATCCAATAGATAACAACAATAGATTCATCGTTCTATAGGGTACGTATGCATAAATAGCTTGGTCACTTCAAATGAGATGAGATTATTGCATTGTCATCCTGGTTGAAGAAAAAAACAGAGCTATCCACTCACGTCCTTGATCAGTTTCAGGAGCCTGTGTATTCACACATAATGCATAAGGATTCCATCAGTTCGTTTTACTAATGAATGCGAAGCTAAATCGAGTGATCATTCTTTCCCCTGAAGTGAGGGACAATGAGAGTGTTCATTTGAAATCGGTTGGTTAGTTACAAAACTTTATTTCACTCGTTTTTTTGTTGCTTCTAAGGAGTGACCAGATAGTACTGATACTTTTTTCTAACTGTGATCTTTCAACAGCTGTCAAAGTTACCATTAACATTTAGCTTTCAAAATATTTAGTAAAATCTGCCATTTTATCGTGTGTCATTTAAAACTTTCTGAACGTCATGAGGTCGGTCGTCATTATCGCTTCAGTTGTTGCGCCCTGGGAAAAAAAGTTTGAGCAAAAGCCAACCACTGTGGATGAGCTGGAGGCCAACATTCAAGGCGCTGTTGCAGAAATAACGCCGAACAAATCAGACAAATTTATCGAACAACATTGACATGGACCAACCAGGTCGTAAAAAGTTCAAACTCCATTCCTATCTCTGTATGTACATCTCATGTTCCTCTTTCCTTCTGAGAAGTCCATACTCTTATCTTTTTCTTCTAGAATTCGCTAAGATCTCTAAGGTCCCTTGCTTTACATGTATGTATCCTTCTTGTATAATTACACGCCAGTATTTTTGATCAAATCAGTGACTTTTTAGTGACTTTAGGTGCACAGCTCATCAAAAAAATGTGACATCTTTGGAGATTGGGTGATCAGCAAAGGTTCTGGCAGTGGCAACCCCCTGACGTCAAACTTCCTTACAGTACTGTGTTCATTTGGTCATATTTCATTGGATACCCGCATTCGTATTATGCTTTTACACAAAAAACTGGATGAATGCCTTAAATTGCTTCGCTAACTGAGGTGTGGGAACCGCGTTCTTGCCAACCGCGACAAAGACTATGGATTATCTCAAATCCATAGCCGGATGTTGTGTAGGCTACATTTTGTGGCAGTATCACCAAAGGCACCTCTTTTGCGTTAAAAATGTCCAGATGAATCTTAACCTCATAACTTTGTTTGAGGAACGCGAGTCATCTTTGGTTCCATCATTGCTGTGGTGCTATTAACGCATCTGAGGCTAGACCTTGATGATTATCTCGGCGTAATAATGCCTATAAGTTATTAGCGTGATCTCTGATAGAGTTCCTTAGGTTAGCTACGATATGGTCAAGAGGATTCATCTATTTACAAAAGCCTGACCCAACAAAATGTTACTACTTTTTATCTGGCAAGAGAATATAAAACATACGTCGTAGCAGCTGGACGACAAAGCTTTAGGTGCTGCCTGAGTAGAGAGAGATATAAACATATGTATTACAGCGCCTTTATTACTTCTATGAGCCTTCCACCAAGTGCATCAGTCTATGTTTCGTCTCTCAGGCTTCGTCATCACAGTGGACATTGAGGATAAACTACGTACATAGCAGAGGTATTCTTCGAAGGTTCTGTACCTCTTCGTATACTTTATCGGTGCATGTGTCCATGTTCCAATTGTTGTACTGTATGTGTTCCTACTTCTCCGCCCATATGGCTTGCTCTCTTCGAACCTCAGTTTCGTGTACTGTCGTTGACTTTTCTTTGCTGCTAGATGGAAGGGCATTCGCCTTCTCCCGCTGACATAGTTCTAAAGCACTGCATGCTAGGAGACGTGTTTATGAACATTGACTAGATGAATGTTGCTGGCAGATTTTTAATGGATTGGATGCGTTTTCCAGTACTTGGTATTATCCTGGGTAATGATGCAAGAAGCTGGGGAGCGTCCATCTCTTTCTGAGATGAGTCGACTTAGTCGTATGGACTGTGCAGCCAGGTGTTCTACTATTTTCAAGGCACTGCTTTCGCCTTGTGGTCTCTTTATTCCAGGACTGATATAGCCATGACCTTATATCTCTGACTGCAGTCGATGATGTTCACTCCAATTGACTTCGTCGGGAACCCTTCTAATAATTTCAGGGGAAAGTGGAAGAAGAGCATATGTGTGCCAGCTGGGTATTGCTTCGTCACATCTTGATCCCTGTTGTCATACTGCACATCTCCTTTGCTTTGTTGGAAATCTCTTTCAACGTAATAGAATATCTTTAAAGTAAGCCTAATTTAAGTTCTTGGGAATAATTTAAGTCCTTGTAATCAATAAGCACAATAGTCCTCTAGTATTTCCGAGCGCGCTTGATGAGATGATATTGCTTTGGTAAGGTGGAGGGAAATTTCTAATATCATTGTCTCTGTTAAATGTATTATTTTACCTAACAGCAGGATGTTGGTCTCTCTCGCCGTGATACTGTCTGCAGAAGTAGTATTCTTCTATTCTCAGCACTAACTGTGATTCTACTATGAGGTATCCATTTTTATCTGTACCGATCTCTACACGGCTTTTGCTTCTCTGAAACAGTCCATGGAGTTCTTCTTTTGGAGAAACCGATATTATTCCTAGCCAATGCTGGTAGTTCTCACTAGCAATTGTTCTCTTTCGTTGCAGTGTTGCTCTATATGCCTCCTCTCTGGCTGCATGCACTCCTCTACATTCTTCGTCAAGGTTAGGGTTTTGGGGTGGTGATCGAGTGAAACCCAGTGCATCAGTTGCAGTATTTTTTATGACCTGATGCTGGTGGCATAATGGTGTCATTCTACCTTGAAGCAGAAGACATAGCTGCTAGATCTCCTTGGAAAGACCTCTAATATTATAGAAAGCACGATCATGCTCATAGTGATAAACTGGCCAGGGATCTATGAATAACCCAACGTGACAAGTACTGGTATGTCACTTCAACTATCGTCCCTCTAAAAGGTTATAAGTCAGACAAGCAAAGTTTGACAATTGAACTTCGACTTTTCGACTCGTTGTGACTCGAACAACAATGTGGTATTCTTAAATGGAATACCCAACCTATCTCCCATGGTAATCATAGGACGTATGCTCGTTTGTGTCTAGTCTCATCTGAATCCCAGAAAGCAAAGATTTCAAGGAGAATAATCGACCGGGCTGGATGGGTCCTACTGCGTCTTTCTATCTTAATTTAGAGTAGTTAGTGCAGAATAGTACCCTGAAATACGTCTTAGAAATAACACCAAGTATCCTTTTGCCAAGCAGTTCAGCTACTTAAGTTTTTTCAAATCCTTAGTTTCTAGAAGTCGAGCTAAAGCAACCTAGCTTAAGACAAGGTACCATTCCAATCTCAGGCTAGTTTTAAGGACCTGAAATCTTCTGAAGTACGAATAGTTCGCTTGCTTTGAATCGACGATCCTCAGATGTCGTGTGAAGCCAAAATCCCGGTATATAAATTAAGAAAGCAGATAGAATCCCTGCTTCAAGGAGCTAAAGTGAGAAGCAAAGTCAGTCGGTGGCCCTTATGAACTGTGTGTTACGTCAAAAAATTATCTAAAATTCCTAACAACTCGCCCCAGTTCCAAGAAAGCTGATATTCATTGTGCGGTACTCGTTTGTATGCCAGTAAACGATTCCATGAAAACTTAATGCTTTCGCCCAAATAAGGCTTGGAATTTCATAAAATCGTTTCAGTGCCTGTCATGCACTTGAATGCATTTTGCATTCTTCTTGTTTCTTGTTTCTTGTGTGTGACCTCTCGGTAGCAAAAGACTCCTCTAAGCCGGCACTCAAAGAAGAACATTGTTACTGCGATCAATAAACTCTATCGTCAGCGATACTTATGTGTTAAACGCATGAACGCATGAATGAAAAATGAAATATCAAATTACCTTTTTCTTTTCCCTAAAACGAAGGGCCACCTGTTGGCCAAGAATGTCATCTGTTCGCCAGTTCGCAACTCGCAACAACTCATGCGACGCACGGCTTAAAAGAATGTTATCTGTTCGTTCGTTCGTTCTCAGTCGGACGACATAGAAATATATTGTCCAAACAAAACTTGTTTGTACGAAGCCAGATACACAGATCTATGTATAGTATATCGAGGCTCAGATATGTTGGCAGTTCCATAAACCCAACCGTAAATTCCAAGGCGTTTCACTTGCTGCTGCTGCTGCTGTATCGCTGCGACTGCGATACTGTCCCACTGACAGTAACAGCTGCTCGCCTTACTGCCAAGTGACGTAGTATGTAGCAAGCTATGTGTGTGCGTCTTCTCTATATCTATCGCAATCCATGGGTTTTTGTTTCTTTTTGGGGTCTTTTGGTCTGGAGCTGGCTCTCTCGCTCTATGCAAACATGGTTACACTGGCAGATAGCAGGTTATCTGACACTGCTTTGCCAGTTAGTTAGTCATTTGCTCTGTATCGCGACGCTGAATATGATCCAGTCGGCAGTTGTTACTGCAGCGCGGACGGTCGTCGTTCTGTTTTAATAGTTTTTTTTTTTTTCTTTTCCCCCCGGACAGACGGACATTCAGAGTCAGAGTTTCGTTCAGTTTCAGTCATCAGCAGCAGCAGCTGTGTAAGAGCCATCAACATTGTGCGTAATAATTTGACGGCCATCGATTTATTTATTTTGTTATTTGCTCGTGGTTTCTTCTAAAAAAAAAAAGTGAGGTTTAAAGTTATTCGTCATCGTCGCTCCGGATTCCGATTCGGACAGCAAATAGTGTCTGAGAGGTTTTTCGCTTTTTCGCTTTTTCACACACAAAAGTGGCAAAAGTAGATCGCGCATCAGTGGAAAAGGTGAACAAGTGCTTGTCGTGTTACGAAATACTCGTGTAAATTCGAATTTTCGAATTCAAAATCCGAATTTTCGAAACACCCTTTTGGATAGAGCAAATTTTCGAATTAAACGCGAGAAAATACCTTAAAAATTGTCGTAATTTTTTTAATAACTCGAGATGTATGCTGATCGTTTTGTCCGTTGTCGTCGGTGATCGAGTGGCGGAGGCGGAGATCGGGCGCGGAGGAAACGTCGAAAAAAAAAAAAGCGAAAACAAGTTCACTTCACATGACTGTGCGAGGTTTTCTTTTTTCTTTTTTATTTTTTCTTGTTTTGTTATTCATTTTGCTGTGTAAGAATTCGTAGGCGATACAATTAAAGTGAAGTTTCTATGATGCCTGCTTGACAGTGTGTGGGGACGTGGTGTGGTTGGGCCCCAAGAGGGTACCGCTGTTGCTTAAAAGTGCACCTGAGTACCTACTGTGTTGCACTTAATTAAGTTTTTTTTTCTTTCAAAAAAAAAAAATTCTATATTCATGTTGAGTTTAATTGTATGTTTACACGACTGACTGGGTGCTTTGGTGTGTGTTGGAATAAAACAAACAAGTTCACACACCTGCACAATATCTGTGTGTGTTGGTTCGGTTCAACACCTTGTGCTCTCTGTTGGGCCTACATATAGATGTGTATTTTTTTTTTTTTTGATAGTAATTTGCATGGAAACGAGGAAAAATAACAGCATGGCGCGCATTTATTTATTCAAAGAAAAAAAAACAATAATAACTAATAATCGAGTGAGATAAACTAATTCGGGGTTTTTTTTTTTTGTAACTGCAAGTTGTGGAGTAGAGCTCATTAAACTATATATCCTTGGCTGAGTTACGGACCAGCTGTGGTGTTTGCTCATTTAATCCGCATGTCAGTCGTCAGCGAATTCTTCAATCTTTAAATCGTTTGTTTACTAAATATACACATAAATTAAGCGTTTCCATGAGTGGGAATATAATATTGGAGTTTTTTTTTTTTCGAAGTGCAAACATATAGCGCTGGTCTGCCGCTGGTTTTCTGCGTTTCAAATAATTTATTTCTTCAAAAAGATTCCATTATTTACTTAAAGTTAATAAATATGAAAACAAAGTTTATTTACGCTCATGGGAAAGTGATTGTACTGACCGCTGTGGCGATTGCTTATGTATACAAACTGCTGGGCGGCGAGAAAGGGCAAAGCTAACAAGACACATCGGTCAAGGGTGGCTAGCGGATTAGCCTAGGATATTTTGTACCTATAGTTCTGCTCTTGACTTCCTAAGTCTCAGCGCTTACTGTTGCTGCCTATCTAGACCAAGCGTTGTACTCTGGGATCTTCGAGACTTCTATAAGGAGATTCCGTGTTCTTCATTGTGATTCAATCTCAGGACTTTGGTTGGAAGATTCTCGCTTGATGTGCCCTTATCAAGGTAGTCGCTCACTTAAACTGGATCCACACCTTGGTACAGGGCACAGTTTCCATTGATTCCACTTCTCATAAAGAAGAACATGTGTCTTCTCGAAAATGTATCCTCTACTCATCGTCCAGTCGTAAGGGAAGACTGGTAAAAGGTGCTTTGTCGCCTGGTAGTCCATCCTGGCTAAGCGGGTTCCATTTGGAACTATGGACCTATCACCCTTTTGGAGAGTGTGACCATTCCACTACCACTTTCGTCGTCGTATGGCTGTGCCTATGGGTTCCTGGGCTGTTCTGTGCCAAAGCTAGCTTGCTAACTACTCTGACTAATGGCCTTAACTATCCTCAGGACATGGTGCAATCTACTGATATTGCTTATATCATCAGCTGACTAGAAATTTGTATAAAGAGTTCCTTCTGCTTATTCCAGCAGAAGATTCAAGAAATCATATAATCAGTGGATCCTTTTAGAGGAGTGTTTCTGGACCGAATATCGCTTCAGCATTACGCTACTCAAAATGGTGTAATAACGCGTCCCGAAAGTGGGACATATTTCGACTTGAAGCTCTTTTCTTTTGGAAGGTTTGACTGAGTGTAATAGTTTTGTATGTTGTCGATGTCCACAGCAGACACTATCCACGTTTGTGACACAGAAGACTTACTTAAATCCTGTATCCCCTTGTGGGTCTTAGGGCCTCTACAAAGCCTACGCGCCATCGTGTGCGGTTTCTGGAAATATGCCTCAGCTCACCCCAACTCTTTCCCAGTTGCCGTGCTTCCTTCTCCACTGTTCTGCGCCACGTACTCATAGGACCGCCGCGTATCCTATCATCCTGGGTAAGTGGGTTCCATTGCATCGCTTGGCTAGCTATGGATCTGTCACCCTTTCGGAGAGTGTGACCAATCCACTGCCACTTTCGTGACACAGAAGAGCGTTAGATGCAATAATCATAGCTAGGGTATGTGAAACGTTACTCCTTCCAAAACAAGAGTATAAAGGCCAAGGCTAAGAATGACTTACTTAGTGTTTCCAACAGAATGAATAGAACCTATTTGGAGGTCTCTTAAGCTTGAGTTTGAGTTAGGTTACATAACCTTTATCAGGAATGTTTTCTCTTGAACAGTTGTCGAACTGCCTGGAGTATAATGCATTAGTTTCGACGTAGTAAAACAAGTGGAAGTCCTTGTTGTTTGCTTAGTGCGGTAGTTCAAGAGTCTTTGTAAATCTAGTATCTCACTGGTTACTTGATTTACTAGGTTTCAGAAAAGCTATGACCTTCGTGCTCCTGAAAGCGAATGGTAGCTAGTTCGTTTGCAGAATGTTGCTAATAAATTGAGTAAGTTACAAGCTGAGTTCCTAGTCCTCCACTCCCATTGTGGGTCCTTGTGCGCCTAGTCGTTACCATGCTTATGTTTATTGGCGGTGACGATTGATTTCAGAGGTCGGAATCAGACCCTTGCCACTTTACTACATCCCTAATGGTGACTTTCTCCGCATCCATGTCCATGATCTTTTGTTTTATAACTCCTCGTACAATATGGACTTATAAGCCACCTTTAGTTCCACAAACTATTGAAGGACGTGAGCCATAAGTCCACAACTAATCCTATCAATGGCAGTTTGGTGTAATCCGAGCTTGGTAGCTAGCTTCGTTCGTCGCAAGGTTTATTCGGTCACCTGTCTTCATCGCTTCGCTAAAGGAAGGTCAACAATTGTCAATCAGGCTCCTGTTAACAAGTTTACTTCACCAGAATTTGAGAACGCTTAACAAAAAACCAAGCTACTCACTCATAAGACCACAATCGATTTGTTAAAAGTCCAGAGGAATTTCGTGTGGACTTTTGGCCCAGCTAAGACCCACTCTATTTCTATCAGACTCTATCACTCTGGCTGATTCTATTCTATTACTAGATCCCCATTCGGCAGTTTACTTCGGAGCAGGAATGGACATTGGTTGCTGGTCCTTACAGGTTGTGATAAAGGATTTGTGTTGCAGTGTAGCATGCGATTCATTTGCAGGTACCAAATGAGTATCCCTATATCCTTCGTGCAAGTACCGAGTAGTTGGCTGGTGGTATTGTATTTGATTTTTTAATTCATTTGTAATTCACAGTAAATTTCTCGAAAGATACGAGTGTTTATTTTATTTTGTTTCCTTGAAAATGGATTGGCTATGGTTGGGACTTGAACACCAAATCTCTCATTACGATGCCATCCAAGCTCACTCGTAGCATGAAGTGTCTTGATGACCTGACATCCACTTTATAACATTCTAGAAGCGACGACAGGGCATTGAGGCAACAATCAATCAAATTGGAGTTAGTGTCTAAAGTAGGCGAACAACGCTTTTGGTTCTGCTTGACACACATGTAGGAGTTGCTACCTGCCACCCACTCTCTAGGTCTTTTTTAGTTCGTTGTAACAAATAGCAACAAACAACAAATACCGACATTATGCGATTAGCAACTGCAATTAACTTTACACTGCTGGCAACGTGATCACATTAGATGCCACCCCATTGCGTGCGCCAGCTTGTAAGTTGATGTGCATTTATGTAAATTGTTCAAAACCTATTCATCCACACGTTTGCTGGCTGGCACATATACCTAGGTACTCGTATTAGCATCGAAATTCTTACCTAAGATCTGACTTCACATAGTGAATCAATTTTGAATGAACGATCACCTCGAACTGAAAACCATCCATCACTCTGATTTCGAATAACAATATTGATTAAGTACATATTTTGACCAGATGTCCACTAAGTAATTGCCCTGTTGTGCTTATGTATATTCCCCACAGAGAAAGTGCAAGTTGAAACAGATGTCGATTGCTTAATCAGCATTTCTGCCTCGATTTGTTGTGTTTTTTTGAATCGCTCATCAGCGCTTAAATCCAGTTTTGATTGCTACTCAAGCGAGTTCTGTGAACTCATATTCGTTTGGTAATGCTAATTAATATTGACAAATTGATGAAAACAAAATATAAATCTCAAAATGCATTGAAATTTTGTGGTTATTTTTAAATTTGAGTAATATTTTGAATATGTGAGATTATTTCCGCCTTGCAGTCGAGGCAGGAACTTGACATCAGTTCAATTCCATTTCAAATCTATGATTTGTTGTTCTTTTGTTTGTCCCATGTCCCGGGTCCACTGTTAGTACCACCCAGATAGTAATATAAATCTCAAGAGGTCCACCAGCTCAACATTGCCTTAGTCCTCCAGCTCCGAGAAGAAATGACGGCCAAGAGTTCTCTTTCTTCTAACAGATAGGGTAGGACAATCAAACAGCAGGTGACGAATAGATTCGATTTCTTCTTCGTCTCTGCAGCTTCTACAATAGTCATTATGCAGCACACCGAGTCTCTCTGTGTGAAGGCCAATGACACTGAGTTTAACCAGAGTTGATGATCTCGTCTTGCTAAAGGCCGGCCATAGAACTCTAGCCGTTACGCATGTATCCAGATGAACCCAGCGTTTGTTTGCACGATCGATGGCTTCAGGGGCCCGCGATATGTGCAGCGTCATCCGCCTTCTCGTTTCCTCGACCGAATTATAGCTGTCGAATGGCTGTCTTTATGGACATTTAGCAGCCTGCGTAATGCCAGTGACTTCGCCTTGAAAGACACTGCAGTCGTTGTTTATTCTAAAGAAGCGGTTTATTCCTAGGGCTTCACAAGAAACTCTAGCTCCTGTACCACAGTCCATCTTAGAACCGTCGGTATAGAATTCCAACTCCTTTTTCTTTTTAGTCCTCCAGTTCTTCCAGTAACTTCTGTCAGGAATCCTTGCATTGAATCTCATTTCGAAAGTAAAAATCGGGTTCATGTGATCTTTTTCCGTCAATCCATTGGTAGCCTCCCACCGGGACAGAATGGAGGCATGGGCGTAAGAGTTTGATGACCACAATCGGCCTTCCCTCAATCTTATAGCAGTTTTGGCTGCCAGACTACTACAATAAATGTCAAGCGGAATGAAACTAAGCATGGTTTCCATTGCCGCCGTCGGTGTTGTTCTCAAAGATCCTTAAAGTGAGATCAAGAGAGAGAGTGATATCGTTTGAAAGACGGCTAAACAGTCGTTAAGACTCTGGACTCTGTTTTAATAAGGTCAAGGCTTGTGAGAATCTGCCTGCAAATCACTTTTAAATGAGATATCCAGAGCCAATGCGGTGACACTCAGTCGCGAACCAGGACATCAAAGGAGACGAAAAGGCTGATGAACTCACTGGAAAAGAGTATGACCAATGAGTTCCTTCTCGAGGAAGTTAGAAGATCGCACATTCATTGAGCAGACAGGCACTGGGTTCATGTGGAATCATGCGTAAGACCAAGGGTGCTATGAGATCATCAACCCTGGTTAAAATCAGTCGCTATAACTCGTGGGTTGTTTCAGGCCATTTTGCCATTGGCGTTCTCGCCAATCGTTAATGACCTGGGGAAGTCAAATCTCTTTGTCACCCGTCCTGTCCTATCTTTTGGTTGTAAGACGACTTAGGCACCGTTGAGCTGATGGACCTCCTGGTCCAGACCTATAACGTTTCCAGGTTTAAGTGACACTTTAGCACAGACTTTCTTGTCAGAGGGGTCAAGCGTTATTAAGGAACAGTCCTTTGTGCAGTTAAGCAAAAGGTACTGACGGTTCTTGATACCGCATTCTTAATACGTCAAAGGGTTTTCTGTGTTCTGGGCAACTTCATCTCATAGGTTCTTATCTTAACCACATTTCAATGCAAGCTTTTGCTGTCAAGGCTAGGTTCCAAAATAGATGTTGGCAAACATTATCAATGGGAATCTTAAGAAAGGAGACACCAGAGGCGAGCGTCAGCCTCTTCTTCAATTCGCTAGCTTCCTTTCCAGGGACACTACCCGCTGATGATTTCTGTCTAGGGTCAAGAAAATTACAAATTTATCCATCTCAGTACTTACATTTACCCTTAAACTCCGTCCAACGACGTCCAGCTGTCTGTCAGTCCAGTGGCAGATAAGAGGTTTTTTTTTTTTTTGCAGCCAAGTACGTATTTCAAAAACTAATATCTGTTCAAATATGTACACTCGTGTTTGAGTCTTAATTAATTCCTTCTGAAGTGCATAGAGATAGAAAATATGAAAAGAAAAAAAAAACCCTTCCCCTCTCCCCCCTCCCAGCTCGAGGGATTGCTTGTAATGAATTGATTAATGTAATTACATGATTAAGTTACTCTCGGATGTATGTAAATAGGTTAAGGGTTAAGTTGAATACAAACTCAATACCCATCAATCAATAAGTTTTGCATGCACTGCTCACTCTTAGATGATTGAATTATGCTAAAGCAGGCCAAGATAACAGATAGACACATGTATGTATCTGGTCTTGTTCAACACTTGAGTACTATTTAGATACAAGCACGTGTACTAAATGAATTCATAATCTAAACAGGGAACAAAACAGCTGTTTGTTTGGATTGTGTTTGGCCATAAGGACCGCGCTTGATGCTTATCTCTTTGCAACAAAAACATTGTAATGGTCAAATATGTACGTGGTCACATTCAAGATGGTTAATGTAAATAGTGATAGCACTTTTGAGGAACAACTAGCTGGTTGAGTGGCAAGGAAATTGGAAAACGTTTAGACAGGGAAAAATTAATTACATGATGACGCATGGCAGGGCAAAGGCATTACTTGTTGGAGTTGCCAGGTCGAGTTGTATGAAGAAAGTGGTGGACTTTGAGCGGATTGCTAATATCTATCTAATTAAATAAAGAGGTAGTTTATCATGGTAACAGGTTTCCCTTCTCGCAAAAGACTTCTACAGACGCAACCTGGACGAAGGAGAAGGGTGCTTCACCTTCTATGAACACACCAAACGCTCTAAGATTATTACAGCTACTAGTGTACTTCTTCAAGGTCCTTGGCACATTGTTAGTTACTTTCTATTCTGCTTCTCTAGTTGGTCTTACAGTAGATGTAAGCTGGTCTAAGTATGGCTATATCATATGCAACATGCCAGCCAAAGATTGCCCTATCCCTTTCCTACTAAGGCCATTCTTGCTTCTATATAGGTCTATGTCCAGCTTATACAACAAAAAATAGGGTATCATAGGACAAGCTTAAAACAGATCGCAGCCTTTCCCTTGTACGACGCTTGTTTTGCTTTCAAAAGCCAGAAAGTGTCGCTGCGTGAAACTCAAAAGGGTGACCAGATAGCTATGATACTTTTTTCAATTGTCATATTTCAGCAGCTGTCAAAGTTTTCAATAACATTAAGCTGTCAAAATATTCAGTAAGGCTTACCAAATTACGAGCATCATTTTATGTTTGCCACACGAGCAAAAATTATTGAAAATTTTATCGAAATGCGGGCTCAGTTGTAAGGACGAAATGTGAATTTAGTCTTGAAGTTGGTCATCATCATGGCTTCAGTGTGGAGGCAATTCGTCGCACCGTGGAAAAGTTCGGGTGTAACGAAGCTTTTTTAGACCTTAATCCACCCAACAGACAGAGATTGGTACGAAATTAAAAGAACATAGCCGCCGTAGCGGGTAGTATGGAGAAAGACCCAAAATTTCGGTCCAGCGCTGACCAACTGAATTGGCCATCGCTAGAGAGTCAACTCGGCTTACTGTGCGGTTACATTTGATGACCATAAACTTTGCCGAGAGTTTGCTTATTGGATGCTGGAAAGATGCCCAGTGATCTGGATTATGATCAACAAATCATCTTCTCGGACGAGGCTCATTTTCGGCTCAACGGCTATGTGAAGAAGTGAAATTGCCTTTATTGAAGGCAAGCATCAATGTACTCTCAGAGATGACTGTCTGGTGCAGTTCATGTAATGATGGTATCATCGGAAGTAGGCACCATTACCGCCAATTGTCTCGGTGAGCAGAGCTTGACAACATCCATATATCTGAGCAGTGGCTCCAAAAAGATGGTGATAAATCCCACACAAGGGATGCAACGTCTCAAGTTATCAAGGTGATTTCTCCACTAGATTACTGTCTCTTCTTCTACGTCAAGTCCTTAGTCCACGCAAGCAAGTCAACCACTTTGGATTCCAGACTCTATTGACTGAATACGCCGCAGCTATTAGACCATGTCATCAAAAATTGAATCGACCTCTTATAGCACTGCTATCAAAATCATTTGAATGTTGTACTACTTCACACAAAATGGCATAAAAGTAGCTTCAAAGTAAAGCTAAAATCACTTCTCTACTTTACACAGTTGTTATTTGATTTTAACTCTTTTTCCTATCGCTCTTACCTGGTCACCCTATATTATGGGCTTGCACTTAACCCCACTTCAAAGCGAAGCAAAGCCAACGCCTGTAAACTGCATTTTCAACGCAGACTTTGTCTCACATTATTGCTTCCCATTAACACTCTTCAATTGCTGCAAAATTACCTTACAAATCAGCAATAAAGCCTCGACAAACAAACAGAAAAACTCGTTTACTCATTTTAGGTCATACATTAGCATTCCATACAACCACCCACCTACCGACCCCCTTGGCGAAATCAATATTCAATTGAGCTATTATAACCCACCGTCGGTCGTTTGGACATAATACAATAATTTATAAATTTAAAAAAAAAAATAAAAACAAAAATTAAATTAATACTGATTAGCAATTAGTATTCTATTAAAAATACATTTATCTCTCGGAGCGACTCGCAATGTGTGCGTGTGTATCGAGAGATTTGATTAAAATTCAATCAGTGGATACTAAATCGCTTTGGCCACCTTAAATTCTAATCTACATTACTCATCCACTCGGGGGAACATATTAAGATTCGCCGATTCACGTGACTCCTCTGGCCACGTCAATTTCAAACCCCAAAAAATTTAAAACAAAAAAAAAAGATTCCACATACGCCAGAGTGTTGCGTGGAAATTTCAAAAAAAAAAAAAGGATGAGACAATTCAAATATTTTTGGAAAAGCCAATAAATACCAGTTGCATATCAATTGATCGAATATTAATTCCAATTCCATAAAATCAATCTTAATACAAGAATTTTTTCAATTTAAATCAATTCACAGCGATAAGGGTCTTTGTGTGGAGTACTTTCCAAATTACGCGCTCACGAGGAGCGGGTGCGGGTGCGGGTGCGGGGCGAGTCTAAGGTGCTTTTACGTAGATATCTACGTTAGTGCAGTAAAATTTTGGCTTTGTTTTCGGAGGAGATTCTATTCGATTCGATTCGATTCGATTTGTCTTTTATGCTATCTTGTCACAGTATCGTTCCAAGAATTCAAAAGGTAGATTAACATATACATTAGGATTAGGATAACGACGACGACGAGTCTAAATTGTATGTCTATCTATCTATATTTTGGCTGCACAATTTGCGAAAGTTGCGAGGCTATCTTAATGGCTTTTACGCACTTGCTTTCGGTTTGTATTCTATCTATCAGATAGGTTCAGTTCACCTGATGATACTGTGTGTTGTTTATCGCAATCTGATCGAAAGAAATTTTGAGATTGCGCACATAGGGTGGGGAGGGAGTATATTGATTGAAAATGAAACCAATGAAATGGAGAAGTATGCGCGATTTGTGGGTGCCGGAGTTCAGTGGTTAGTGCGTAGGACTACTGCGCATGGGGTTTCAAGTTCGACCTGATTAAATATGAATGATTTTGGAACGAATCTTTGCCTTGAGCTCGTCAGGGCTTGCTTTACTAATAAGCCCACGAAAAGTTGGATCAAATCTGGAGATCCCTTGGGAATATTCTCTGCTAAAACTGTATTGTCTCAGTGTGGCAAAGTCTTGTTGAGAAGACCAGACTTTTTTCACAGATCAATATCAATTCTCATCAATTGTTTCGCTTTCTCTGAAGAAAAAATGTCCCATGATGGTTTTGGATCAAATGTCGGCCCAAATAGTCACTGTTTGGGCAAACAGTGGTGTTTCTCCCAAAATTCAGAAATTTTGCTTGTTAACGTCGCCAGAGAGTGTGAAATGGGCCTCAAAATTTGCTTCCAAAAATCAGTTGCAGTGTCAACCATTCGAGCGACTGTTTGGCCGTATTGTGGTGTAAAGTGTTGTTTCGATTTTTACTCTTATAATTGTACTAAAATGACTTTTCGAAAACATGGCTTCTCAAGTTAATCGATTGATAAATGTCAAAGATATTCAATGTTTCCATTCCGACACAAAAGATGGCGCGATTGGTTAGCTATTTATGCTCTCTCTCTTGTCTCCATTTGCCGCTTCGGCTCTTCTTAGTGCTCCCAATCGACGGAGCTCAATCTGCAAGGCTGTTTTGACGGAACCAGTCCTTCCCTGATCTCACCATGTGGTTTCGCGAGGAACTCGGGGCTTTGTAGATTCGCATGCCACTTTTGAAGCGTCTATACGTCTCTTCTGTGCATTCTGAGCAAAATAAAAAGTTGGAGTTACCAAATCTGTGAAGATGTTGGATAAATATGGATCATTTCGACGCGAATTTTGTTCCCCAAATGCGAGGCGCTAGAGAGTGAGAAATGGACCTAGACGAACATCAAAATTGCTTCCAAAAATCAGTTGCAGTGTCAACAATTTGTTTGATCGTATTCCAAGCGACGTGAATGATCTGTCGGCAATATTCCTTGAGTCAATTGCTCTTTATATGGAAACAGATCCAAATCATCTTTCAAAATGTGCTGCAAGATGTTTTCCCTGACGCCAAACACATTTGGACTCCCGGCAACACTCTTTCTTACCTCTTCAACCAGTTCATTTAAACATCTTGTTGCTGGACTGTATGTCGACGGTCGCCTACTATTTGACATCAAATGAAGAACAGTGTTGTCAGACACAGACATGCTACACAACTCAACGACTATTTTCAATGTACAGCCTTACTATTTCGGCGTGTTGATTCGGTGTGAAGTGAGTCATGGTTAAAATTTTGTTGAATTGACATTTCAAAAACATTTCTACTCAAGTCAATCGGTTGATAAATGTCAAAGTTATTCAATGTTTCCATTTCGACATAAAAGATGGCGCACTCTGTACTTAGAACACACCCTACAAACTTTAAACCAATCTCTCCGTGGAAAAGGTTAGCAATTTATGCTCTATTGTGTCTATTTGCCGGTTCGGCAATGCTTAATGCTTCCAATCGACGCAGCTCAATCTGCAAGGCTATTATGATGGAAGATATCTCCAACCAGTCATTCCCTGGCCTCATCATGTCGCCTATAAGGGGCTTTGTATATTCGCTATTTCATTTGTAAAGCGTATGGATTCTGAATAGCCACTATGCCTAGACATGAACTACCGGGTGTTCTCTTTGTCTTCGTTTGAATGTTGAGTATCAGCTTGTGGGCCCATCTACATTTGGTGGTGTTGTCCCACCTGGCCCTTTCTTCCTCCATTACACTCCTGGTAAGTCTGCTATCTTGTCACGATAAGTTCGTTGTAAGCCCTTTGCATTTACATGACAGAGACCAAGCTACGAGTATAAGCGGCTACTTCGTCCCAAATCGTTTGACAACTGCAAATTGTTCTGATTGTGCAAAGCCTTATTTCCTTCGTTGAGAATGGGCCTGCATACAAAAGGATGAAACTTACCACTCGGGATAGCAGAAGTCTCCTTATATATCAAGCCAGAAAGTACTGTGACACCTTTTTACTAGTACAACACTCAACATGTGCGCTTTGAATTTAAGCCTGTTGTCGAGCATAACTCTCAGGTATTTTAATGCATCCTTACACCTTATCCCAACCAACTAGTTCCTTGCCTAAAAACTTGCTTATTTTATCGCCCTCTGCCTTCTGTTGGGACAGCTTCAGTCCTGTGGTCGGCTAGTTCACTACCGGCTGACACAATATGTACTTGATCCTGGCGAGTGCTTCATTCATAGCAGACTCTATGTCGTGAATATTTTAAGCCAACCCTTTGCGGTAGCGTTAGACACAAAACAGCGTCATACATGATATTTCTATAGAGCCCTGCGGAACACCTGATATTCCATCGTCAGTCTGAATCCAAGCTTCCGTTCTGGTAAATAGTTCGGGACTGTCTTAAAGAGGTACATCCTGGTGATCTTCCAATGCATGTCCATTTGGCAGAGTTAGAGGCGTTCTTAACTTCCAGTGTTTTTTGGTTGCACCTTCCCTCCATCTTAACTTTTTGAAGCCATATTAGTCGTCTGTGTATGATGCGTTCTAAGTTTTTTTCCCCAGAGTTTCAAGCAAGGCATATTGGTCGCTACGACGAAGGTTACTCCGGTGGCTTGTTTCCTTTTAGGTAACACCACTCTTTAGCCATGAAAGGGATCTATAACCAGTCATCTCCTGACCTCTGCGTGTGAATTGTTAGAAGCTGTGAGTGTGGCATTGAAATGATCGATGAATGTGAATCAAACATGCAAACTCTAGAATGGAACAATGCTTCCTTCTTTCTCTCATCTGGACATTTTGGGTAGAAGAAGCAGCTATGGTGTCCGCCTCGTTTTTTCGTATAGCTACACCAAACGCTGGACTTTCTATGGTTCATGGAAGATTCAATCCTTTTTGGGCATTTGCTTTAACCGCCACATTTGGAACTTTGTTGTTCCCAAACTTTGTGCATTCTTTGTGCAGTTTATCTGGTGTGAAGCCGCGTTCTGGTCACCCTCATAATGGTACATAAAGTCAATGCTCTATGGAAGCAAACAAACTCTTCTTTATCCCATGCATTTGTGGCGTTCTACTCCCCCTACCAGGAGTGTACTACATAGATTCGATTCATGATGGCCTTTTTCAAAGCTGCGTCTTCCCTGCACTTGGCAGGCACAGAAACAGATGATTGCATCGAATTGGCCTCATTTAAGAATTGTCGCTAATGAGGTGGAATTAGTTGCAAAAGATCAGGAGGAATGACAAGGTAACTTGGGCGTCCTACTTCATGAAGGATGAGCTGGGTCATTGAATCTGCTGAGGCTGGGAAATTTCCACCTCAGTTGATTGCAAACCATTAGGATGTCCTCAGGGCCATTGTATATTTGCATCAAGAGTGCAATGATGCTCCACGTGCCGCTCTTTGTGCCATAATTTAAATGAAAAACACAACAGCTATTGATGCTGGAATAAACTTCATTTGTTTTCATTTAAATTGTATCTACAGTATGCATATGCCACCCATCTTGATGAAAGACTCCCAGGTCATACTTACATATACGACGGAGTAAAGCACTTAATTAACCACCCGAGATGCAGATTATCCAGCCGCTGATGGTCAACATTGTACAACACACGCCCGTAACATGGTGCACATTTTACTTTTATTAAATACCCAATCAGCCGTATAATCGAATCTTGAAATAATGATATCTGGTGGCGAGTTCGCTTGAGTTTTTATGCTCCAATGTCGCGCAAAAATGTGTGTGCAAAATGCAAATGCTGTCATTACGATTGGTGTAAACGTGTTACACATTTTGTGTGTTATTTTCAATTGAAAATACCATTGGAAGGTTACCCAGATGCACAGCACAGGCTTTTCCCAAGCGACTCAAGATCTACTTATTAAAAGGCAGTTCACGTCATCGTTCATAACCCAAAGTAGGTTAAATACCATCCAAAAGACCTGGCCATAGTTGTCGTCGTGTACAACGAACGAGCCAAGGCAATCATTTTTGTCTGCTTGTGTCTGGGAGCTAGAGCTCTAGAGCTCTAGAGCACGTTGAACGTCATTTCGAGCTCTGCGATATTTGAACGGCACATTTGCATAAATGTGAACACACACTTAATTAGGAGCGAATCATTTAATTTACGTAATTATTCGGACGATTCTAAACTCGATTGTTTGTGCGCTCGCTGTTCGGGGGCAGGTCGCTCGTGTGTATACCAGCACTCGGGCGCGGCGCAATCTGGGGGCTTTCCGTATGTGATTTAGCAGCTGGCTAGCTGCCGGCGCATGACGACGACAACCACTGGACCGCTGACAGAGATGATGGTGATACAGCAATTGTGTCTGGTCGAGACCTAATTCATTATGCACGCTTATTGCATAGCTGCTGCTGGTTGTTGCTGCCTTTGTTTTATCAAAGCATGACGTCGTCTTTGGGGGAATGATTCGCATAAATCAGTGGTTTAGTGAACTGCGAGAAGTTTTCTTCGATCTACTGAAGTATACTGGAGGGAAATTGCAGGGGATTCTATAATCCACAGAAGGCATTGGATTGGATCTTATATCCTGCACATGGTACTGCAGGTTTCTCTACTTTGTCTCATCCTCCGTCATGTACATTTCTAGGCATGATGCTGTCTTATGAAATATCGAACAACAGTTCAGAGCAGTACTTTCAAAGTTGTATATCGATTGGCATCTTTAAATTTCGATTACCACTTCCGATTATCGATTAATGCGGCACATAACTTGGGCTGGTTGAGCCTATGCAAATGTTTGGTTATTCAAAAACGGTATGAAACAAGAGGGACCAATCAGACAGCGTGCTGTATAACAGTATAGATTGACATCTTCTTTTAATCCCCCAAGGTATTATTCTACAAAATCAAATGGGAGCTCACGCATATGCCGAGCTTTGAGCAGGCATACGCGCTGTGCGTGATACACATTTACGCATGTATAGTAGGGACATAAGGTTTTAAGGCATATCCGAAGGGTAGATGGTTTTTCAGAAGTATTATCGGCTGTCTTACTCCAGTTTGAATCCCCTGATTCCTCTGACAACCGAGGGGGAGCCAATCAGTCATTCGACCTCAAGGTGGTACTCTAAAATAATTTACCTTTGGTCGCGGCACTGCTGTCAAGCATTTCATAGCGAGGAGTGAAAGGGAGACTTCAGCTTTACCTACACAACTGGTCCGTCTTTCCAGCCAGCTGCTTTCCATTGTCCCTCCTGTCTTCGTTGTTCCTTCGTGAAGGTTAATGATGGAGTTAGCGACACTTCTTCCTTGATCAGCATCTGCCGACTGAGGTTGCTAGCGTTTGAAGCTGATAATGGAAAATTACGGGTTCTATGTCTTCGTGGCCAAATCTCTTTGACGCATCAATGACCGGAAAGTAACTGAGTCAAGCGATAATTCAGCTCACCATACGTCCTATTGATCCAGGCGTCTAAGTTTTTTCAGAGTGTGACCATCTTTCTTGACATTCTTGAAGGCTGTCCTTGGTGGTACTTGCATATCATTTCGACACATGATTGTTGACACTTTTGTCAAGCTGGCAAGATGTTTCTATGTGGCAGATGGAAGCCATCATGACAATGTTGTTGTTGTAGAAGCAAGTGTCATCTACACCTACTCCTAGCATAGAACCATCTCCCATCACTCATTTTGCAAGTTCAGTATGTGTAGTCTTATGGACAAGGTTACTTAGTTTTTGGAAATAGTTCATCAGAACTGCGGTAACTTGGCAAACTTTTGCTGGTTATGTGCTCAGTAGATTGGTTGTTAAAAACCACTCTTCCCGAAGATGCGTTTCCTTTGTTAGTTAGAGCTAATCAACCAAGGTACCCACTGTGTTTTAGTCATGGCAAATTGGTCATGATACTCTAATAAGACTTAATTGGTCCATTGTCACTAGAAAGGAAAAATCATTCCATATCACTGACTTCCTACGAAAAGCTTACAGAATTATAGTCACACGACTGATGCAGCACCCGATATGAACAGGGCCTAACCCTCTGCATAAGACCTCCAGCTCCAGTTAGGCTATGAGCGTGTGTGATAGAAAGAGAACTGATCACATGCACTCAAAGACACTGAAAGTCCATTGTGCTTAGAGTCCCAGCCTGACTCATTGAGATTGTCAGGAGTGAGACGAATAATGTGGCTAAATTGACAAAGCATCCTGGCCATCGTACAATTGTGTTATTTTATTTTTGACGAGTGTCAATTGAAATCGGAACCAAGAACGCAGGATCCAGACCTCCTTCTTTATCATCGGAGTTCTCATTTATAAAGGAGGCTTGTAGTTGAAGCTCAATCAATCCTTTTTTTCAGTGGACTCTTTATGGATAGCGTGGAGTCTTTTCTACGAAGTTAGGCCTGGCTCCATGCTTAAGTTTACGTTGCATACTTGCTTATAGGTCCATCGACCGTTCTCTCAGGTATTCCATGGTCATAGCCATTCTGTTTTGACAGTTGCTCTCGTGCCCCTGCTCTCTTGATCTACCTCCTCTACCTCCATTTCATGTAAGCTTGTTTGGCTGTAAGTAGTCTTCTTACTAGCTGCCTCGGTCCACTTATACTTGGCAACAGTCCGCATACTGTTGTGTGATGCTCTCCCAAGTTGATTCTGGTCAAGCAATACTCCTTAGTACTTTACGTAAGGCTTTGACTTGGTAGTGTGTTCCTCTACCTCTATAGTCAGATGTTAAATTTTTTTGTGGCCACTTATAGAAACACTCTCCGTTTTGCAAAGCTAGGAATGGACGCACTTATCAAACAAATATTGACTCTAACCTACAAACAGACTAGTCCCAAAGGCAGCCATAAAAATTGGACCACCTACTATTGTCGGCTCCAAATCTGATTGAGAGAAAGTAGTCAGACGTCAGACGGCATATCCACATGAGGGAAGTCTTATCGACCAAAATCAGTTGGGAGCGATAGATTGTTTTAGTAGGCACCAATAGGCAATGGTAAGGTGTGCATCTTCAGGAGTTCCACTGAGGTTTTGCTTCCTGTCAAGAAGAGTTTCTTGCAAATTTGCCGTCCCTATTTTCTCTAGTCTTCATCCAGAGTAGCTCATGTTCTATTCCTTGGTTGGTAGGTAGGTTGAAACCGGCCCCCGGTGAGGATGCACTTAGACCAAGAATAGGTCCATTATGCTGCTGATGTGTAAGGTAAATGGATAGACTGAGCTATTTTTGATAATCCTGGGCCCTTAGTCAGGCTGATACTGTAACCTAGGCACGGTTTACTTCCAGCCCAGGAAGCAGAGAGAGGGAGAGGAAGAGGCTGCCAAAAATTCCCCGTAAAAATCAGTTCTTGATAGCAAAATTCGAGATTCGTCATTTAGTTGATGTCTGGGTGGTTTTCTTGGACATCTGTAGCCACAACAGGGCTTCTTTCGACTAACGTGCTGAACAAAGTTCCACATAAAGAACGATTCTTCGGTTTGCCGGTCTCTTAGACATCTACAGCAACAGTAGTGTTATTCTCGACCCACTGTCTAGTCCACTCCTCTAGTGCATTAGAAGACACCGTCTCCCACTAAGCGCCTTACTCCTGCTAAGCAAGAAGTAGTCATCAAGTCACCTAGTGATTTCTGGACGTAAAGCTTAATGGGATTTTGCATTAAACCGACGATGTGTTCAATGACTAATTAAACACATCCACTCACCAAAAGATATGTATCTCCATTCATACTCATACGAGTATGTCTATGAAACCTTAGGTGAGAGTTGTAGATACATATACTCGTCGTCGCCGTATGGCTACTTCAGCAGATTGCTTACGAATCGTTGCGGTTTGTAATTAAGATTGGCAGAGCAATTAAACGAAACCCGATATCTTTGAACTCGAATAAGTAATATTGACTAATTGATTACTAGTATCCACTTTCAGAACGATTTCGGACGACTTTTGAGGGACTTGTACCGTATTACCGTCTGCAGAATGATTAATTAATTTCGCCGGCAAACCATTGAGCCTCCAAAGCCGTTCTTAAGACACAAGATATCAATTTAAGTATTTATTACCAAAAAAAAAAAAAATCCAAACATTGTGTAAATTTGCGCAAAAAAAAAAAAGATTACAAGAAAATAGAATTCGTAACTAATAGCATAGATGCGTTATCTGGCTATACTTTCCATTTGGACAAGGCTACTTAGTAAGTGAACGCCTACCCTAAGCCTTTTGACCTTCTGTCAATGTATCTGCGCTATCTTTTATCTGATTGGTGCCTATAACACATTACATTGGATTGTAATTAATTGCACCTTATGATAGTAATTGATGTCAAGTCTTTTAGCCCGTGAAGTTTTGACAAAAGTTTTGAATGCAATTCCTTTCGACAAATACTACCCTGGGGTTAGATGGTGGAGTATTTTGTCATCTAGATGGGGAAAAAAAACGTGTTTATGACGCTAATAGTAGACATCAGTGAGCTGAGTACGAACGTGTTAATATAATTATATATAATTAGCTGTTATGGGAAACAAAGGGAAATCACAACAACAACAACTACAAAAAGATGAAAAAATGCCTTTAGCGTCGTTTCATTCGAACAGTATCTCTGCTTTCCGCTTTAACAATGCGAGTGATGTAAAATTTGAGTCGTTGCGTTGCCCTAGTTCAGTTATTCGCCCGTTTTTTTGACAGCTAATAATGAGTTGGAAGAAAGTTAATTGAACTGCTTACTTCGTTTGATGTAAGCGACATGTGTGTACAATTTACCTGACATAACGGGGCCGTTAAATGCCTTCAGATGTCAGTTTGATTGATTTTTTTTAAACGTTCACAGCGATGATGGGCTTTGAGTGATTGTATCTCGATCGTGGGAACATCATTTTGAGGGAAATTAAGTTTAACCTGATAGCCAGGTGGGTAATGTGCAGATTGAGGGCTAAAAATGGAAACAGTTTGAGGGTCATATTGGTGAAAGGAGAGGACTATGGTCTATGTAGTCTATAGGACCATTTGAGTGGCTTTAAGGCATTCAATTATGAGTACCACGTTCGTCAAAGAAAGCCAGCACCTGATCATTTACGGTGACGGAAATGACACTTAGATGGGCTACCATTTGGTAGCTAGTTTCATAAGGCCACAGGCTAAAGATTACAAAGTGGTTCAGGGAGAGGCATTCGCCCCTCCTTCCCTTCATCGATGAGGTCGGTGCAGACTATAAGAGATTCTCTTCAGCGATCTCGTTTAGAGTGAGCCAAATTATAGCGGGCAACTCGAAAGGCGACTGACAACAGACCAAAGAAACCTAGGGGTGGACAGTTGGTACTCAAGTACTGATAAGGCAAAAGTGTTCTTCTGCTCTTCTATCAACAGAAATGAAAAACCTCACCTTGAAGTAGTCTATCGATGATGCGAAGAATAAGTGCGCCCAGAAAGTATGGAAGTTCTTTGTGAGGAGTTCCTTCCATGTCTGCTGGGACAAAAGATCTTGACTCTTCAATGCTAAGGAGATTCGGTTACAAAAGTTGAATAACAACTCTCCAGACCATCTTCTTGTGGAAGACTACAATATTCTCCACAGAGAGCAACAGTGTAGGACTTTTTAATGAACAGTTTCCACGGGTATAGTTTCCAAGAGCAGCCTCTTAACCATGAGGACGTAACCGACTTTACCGTCAAATGCGTTAGAGACTCCATCAAATACTCCACACGAAAAGCGATTGGGCCAGAGGCGAGATACCCTCTGCGGTCTCATGAGATCTTTGATCGTTTAAAGTGGTTGACTTGTTCTAACTTTCAAGTCACTTGATCGCGGCGGCCAATTGATTAACGCTTGCCATTCACAGCACAGTTCTGGCTACAGAAAGTCGGTCCACATCTCTCTATACCTGAGACCACTGACGGTAATAGTGATACTTGGTCGAACACTTGTGGATTGTGGTCGCTGTAATGAAGGCAATTTTTTTTTTTTTTTGACATAGTCGCTGAGCTAAAAGTATGCCTCCTTCGAGACGATGATATTGTGGCCAAAAAACGGAACTTCGGCTAACATTTCCAGCACTCAGCGTGCCAGCACTTGAGTCAACAGAATCCAGGCCCGAATCTAACGCCAAAATAAGTCAAGTTGACTCTCTGGCAATGCCCAATTCCCCTGATCGGCGTTGAATCGACTTTCCTGGTTCTTCTTCGATATTGGTCGCTAAGTTTTTCTCATTTTGCTCCAATGTCTGTCTGTTTCTAGACTTTAGGTCCAAAAGAGTGCAAGGTGCGAATGAATACTGAGTCCTTGATGACAACCAACCTCACTAAGCCGAAAATTCGATATATTTTTTTAATAATTTCCTGAAATTCGGAAAGTGTGACATAATAGGTCTGTTCCCGCAGTTTGTGCCCTAAAATTCGCAACTAGTCAAATTTCTAAGAGTGGGGGTAAAATTCTCTCAGAGAAAGACAAATGCACAAAAATGTGCAAGAACGAGTTGAGCAAAAAAGCTGCCCACTTTTTAGACGTCACTTTTTTTTTTGTATATATTTTCTTCAAATTATTTTCTCAGCCAACAACAACACAACCATTTGAAAGAACTCATATTTTTGCCCACAGAAATTTCTTGGACTAAAATTCACAGAATGGAGAAATTTTTTACTCTCTCTTCTGTGAAAAACTACGAAATTTTGACTTGCGGGAACAGAAATTCGCTATTTTTCGTTAAAATTCGTAGATTTTCGTAGGGAACAGACCTAGTGTTTGATGAAATGGCATTACTTACTTAATATTTTGACAGCTGGACGTCAATAGTAACTTTGACACCTGCTGAAACATCACAATTGGAAGAAGTGTCTTTGCTATCTGGTGACTCATGCAGGGTTGCCAATTTGTTTTAAAGTTAGAGCTCGCCAATATTCAGAACTCGTTATTTTTAACTGAATACCTATGAAAGAGTAACGAATGAATACAAATGTATTCATCAATCGTTCAAGTGATTTCGATTGGCGGTCATTTACCATTCCAATGTCCCTAAACCAAATAAAGATAAGCTGACGGATGTGAAATATACTAGTCACTCCCTTTGTCTCAAGTATCTTTCACTCTCTTCCTTAAGCAATGTTACACAAGTACCTAAATTGACTGCTGACCCGGCTTTCTGAATTTGAAAAAAAGAAAGAAGAAGAAAAATATCATCTAATTTGGCTTTTATTTTCCGCAAATTCTTTGCAAATCATCCTATTACAGGACAGGACAAATTAATTTGATTCAACATTTCGACTTTAATGCCGCAGGACAACAAAGAGGAGAAATCTCTCCCCAAATTGGTGCTTCACCAAACACATTGACATTGAGCATAAGGATTCATTAAACGAAAGCCGCACAAATAGATACAAAACAAGCAAAGATATGACTTTCAACATTTGTATCTTTTTTGTTTTTATTGGACGCATACGTTGTTTGTTTTGACTGAGGTTTTTTTTTTAAAAAGAAAAACATTCGCACATCATGGACTCGTGTATACATAAAAAGGAACTCAACTCTCTTATCTTTAAACATATATTAATAAAAACGTTGGCAAAATAAAAAAAAAAATAATAATAATAAATTTATCTATACCAACAGAGAGAGAGAGAGAGAGAGACTCAATAAAACGGTTACAAGGCGGCTGGCTTCAAACATGTATTTAGCAGTAACTTATGAAACAAACAACAGTGGTGTAGTTGTGTTTAGCACCTTTGGTCGACTTTCCCAAAGGGTAAATCAGCCCCAGTCGTCTTTATCTCCTCGCATAGTACACACAGAGATATTCCGATTCACTCAACATCGAAAAAAAAAACTAGGTATCTACGTCATTACGGATACAATTTGGGGTGTGCGCTTCCCGCCCTACGCCCCGAATTCGTTTCGGGGGCTTATATCCACACTTAAATGGCTTTTATCTTATCTAGTTCCTATAGTGACAACTGAAATTGTGTATCTAGCTCTTCTTTCCTGGACAATAGTCCGAATTCGTACGCGAATGTCACGTAGAAGAGCACACACTTTGAGAGTCGCAGAGTCGGGGAAAATCTTTACGCGGTTACAGTGATTCGTAGATTTTTTATTTTTTATTTTTTTTACTTGTTAAGCAAATAAAAAGGAAAACCTCAGCAGCACAAAATGTATAATAAAACAGAAAAATTTAATTTCATACTCTAGAAGCAAACACGCGCATACAAACGGATAGTCAACATCATCATCGTCATCATCGTCATCATCGATTGACCGAAAATTGGATTACGGAACGTTAAATTGATTGCATTACCAGCTAGAGCTAGTGCTCGAACTCGAAGCGTGTATCTGTGTGCCCAGCAAGTGAACTAAAATGTAAATTTCAAAGGGAGATACACTGCAAAGTGTGGTGCTAAAGTTCGCGCAAAAAATCCATCAAGAAAAAAAAACCGTTAAAGTGAAGTGGAAAAAAATTGTGGATAAAATATTTATTTATTTATTTTTTATGAAAAAAAAATATGATTATCGTAACTGGTGAACACTTGCAGTCGAGTAGCACTGAGACCGTTGGCTCAACCCCATCCACAAGTGAGCTACATCCGTCCGAGCAGGACTCAGCTGGTAATTTGTTAATTAAGTGACCATAATTTGTATTAATCCATTTACTGCCAATGTATCTACATGTGAATCGTTAGGCTATTTACCAAATGTGGTTACGAAAAAACCCACACAAAATAAAATATTTCGAATCTAGGTGTGATGTGGAAGAAGAGGTTCATACTAGTTGAGATGCGATGCTTGAAAGAGGTGTTTTCTGGTGGGATTTGGCGAAAGAAAATCGCCTGAAAAAGACTGACGGTAATTTGACTCAACCTCGACCTCTTTTTGACCAGCAGTTCCCTGACTGTTGTGACGGGAGAGATAGATGATAAAGCATCCTACGCCGTATAAGTTGAAGAGGCCATCAAACTATTTCATCGACTATGTGGCAAACTAGGTCTAAACCTCGTGGATGGTCACATAAATTGGGATACCATCGGGTCTAGATGCCTTAAGTAGGGTATTAAGTACCTCTCCTGGACTCTGTTGCAGGA
The DNA here is from genome assembly GCA_949716465.1 of Chalcosyrphus nemorum. NCBI lineage: Eukaryota > Metazoa > Arthropoda > Insecta > Diptera > Syrphidae > Chalcosyrphus > Chalcosyrphus nemorum. The sequence goes on along the minus strand of OX454332.1, from coordinate 77,434,961 downwards.
TCTGTAACTAGATGCAATCTTCGTGCGTTGCAGCTTGTTTTGAATTGTCCTAACCCTAATACCGTGTATATCACCACTGTTACTATTGAACTGCCCTGTTTGAAACCGACGTTGCGGTCTAAAGTTCGCCTATGGAGGTACAAATGATCAATCATTGTCTGTCCCTATTGCTGGGGAGGATATTTGTAGGGATCAAGGAGATTGCCTCTCGGTAGTCTAAACGTTGCTGGAAATCTGGTCTTCCCCTTGATCGCTCTAATCTACGACGGACTGTTTTCGGCAGCAACAAGTCCTACATCTGCTTGCTCATCTTGCAAGATTGCTACATCGTATGCTGTAGATTGTCAAGATCAGTTGGTATGATGGGATCTCCACTGATCAATAGTTGCCTGACTGTTCCCTTTTACATCATCTGTTTCGAGGCAACTGAAACTCTTCGGCATTTAACAGTCATCAATATTAGATCTCAGACAATACTTGTTGATCATATTTTGTTGAACATTTCCACACAAAGCGTCAAGTTTTCTTTGCAAGGACATGAGATCCTCATTCATAATGGCTGCCACTTTACCTTTTAGGAAACAGAGACAGTAATAAAGAGCCAGGGATATAAAAAGCTTCCATGTAATATATTTTCATTGGGAACTGCTCGTTGACTCCAGAATCGAGCTCTCTCATGGTTATGTTCCTGGCATTCAGGTCCCCAATTAGTAGAAGTCATTTTCTTCTTTTTAACTCAGACCTGATGACCTCTTACATGGCCTTCTGGAGTAGAGTATCTTATGCGCTAGGAGTTAGAACTCGCCCCCACAAACCCATCTAATATGGGTTAGTATATCTGCTCCCGCATGTCTTTAACATCCTTCACTCTGTGAGACAAGGAGAGGCTTCATATTTCAGAAACTAAGTCCGGGTACTTGATCGTTGACATGTTGCTCCATAGATATTAAGTCCCCAAGCGATGAGTCCCTAATAAGATGCTTGAAGCCCTTGTGCACTGAGACTTGTAAGATCTTTTGTGATGGCTCCATGGTTAATGGCTCAGTAGTTTCCTTGACGTTCTTTTCTTTGCACCCTCTAGGCATTTAGAAATAATGTATCTCTGCGTTGCTACTTGCTGACCGTAGAGTAAGCATATGACTGTATCTGTCAAGATCATTTGGTCAGATGTTACTTGATTGGATAGTGCCTGACTTGGTAACTAGTTAAAACTTGCAGGTCTCCCTTGGTATGTTTAAGTGGCTCTTGTTGAACTCTTTCACTTGTCCTTGTATTCGGCGATCTATTGGCTTCCTAATGTGTTATGGATGATGATGATACCACTGAATGGTTACAGGCCCAATAGTACTGTTTCTTGCCCTAAAAGCCTTGGGCCTGCGATCTCAGTTACTTGATTTGTAGAAGAAAGACTAAGGAAATAGGAAATAAGGCTCTTGGGGCTGCAAAGGTATCCTAAATGGAATAGATAGTTGCGAAGAGAAAACTCCATCGCAAGGAGTTCTGCTTGCATCAATGCTGCATGCTGGCACTGTGACTACATACCCCAGCTTGAGTACTTTCACTTGCCAGTTTGAAGCCACTTATCTTCCAAATTTATTGTGTCTTTGCTTCTCTATTATTAGCGGTCACTTAGAGCCTGGAAAGAATCTAAATCTTTTGAGTATAGTGCCTCGAATGGTGGTTACTCTGGAACTTTGAAGAAATGCTTAGATTGCCTGATTTCTGTCTTGTAGCTGCATTCTTTCTTTCTGCATTGTACTATACCACGGTGTGGCACTAAGTGCAGTGCTTGTGAACGTTGAACGACATCTTCATCCAGGGCTGTGATATTCTTAGCAGAAATGGTGCTCTGGGCCGGCCAGACCTGACAGTTTCCCGTGTTGTCACACACTCTTCTATCGTCGTAGTTTTTGCCCAGTTGGTGTCAGACGACCAGGAAATCTGCGTCGAGCTTCACGCTCTTGTCTTGTTGACGTGTCTAGTCTTTCTGTTTACTTCCCAAATGTCAAAGCAGAATTGACATTTGCCGCCATTTGCAAAAACTATAGCATCTTCCGAAAGAGTGATGACTTTTTCACCACTTTGTCATGATGTTGTGTGTAGTTGGTACATGGCCAATAAACTTCTATAACTTCCCATTCGGGAGTGACACATTTCCAGTTCTGTCTGGCTAAATCTCATAACACTTAGGCCATGGCACCACCTTTTAGTGGTCTTTACTTCAATGCTATGGATTGGGTCATGAGTAGGTACATCTTGTGTCGAAACGCAGACCTTTCCTGATGAATGCCGACCAAAGAATAGTTTCCCTACATCCTCAACAGATGTCTGTATTCATCACTGCTTTCCTTGTAAAAGAAGGATGTGCTCTGCAAAACCCACCATCAGTACTCCAAGGGAGTCCTATTAAAAGATTCACCCTCCACGTGTAAATCTTAAGGTCGTTGCACCTTCTTTCGTTGCTGCTATGACTTGCTGGAATTCTTCTGTTGCCTCGTGACAGTAACCCGGGGTGCCAGTACAGCCTTGTCTCCTGCCATAAGGACGACAATTGTTTGCTTTTATTGAAATTGATTTGAAAAACACGCCCCATACTCATTTTTTCCTCGAAAAATCTACCAAAAATCAACAAAATGTGAGTTTCATTCCAAATACAGCCAACAGAAGACAAAAAAAAAAAAAAAAAACAATTTACAAACTACTACTGTTACGCAAATTGATAACACCAAACGCAGACTATCTCTTGAAAAAAAATTTTTTGTTCTTTTATCGAGTTTTAAGATCGTCACAGTACGATAACTCGTTTGAAGAAAAATACCAATCCGCCTAAAACGCCACCATGAAGTTGTTGGAACTTTGTTCGCATAGGAAATTGCAGTCTATTTTTAGGCGGTGGCATCGGTAAAATCACAGTACCGGCTGATAGATCCGACACACAATGTCAATTGGTTTTTGCGTTCACCTTGTAATTCAATTGCCCGGGTATAATGTAATTTGATGAAGGAAGGACGGGAAAATTTTTACTCGTCGGGCTCCTCTAGTCTCTCGGATGACTGGATTCGTAGCCCACTTTATATATCTATAAATGCAAATTTACTTTCTTTAATGAAATTTTCGTAACCCATGTTATTTTACAGGTACCGGGACATCGAGTTCGTCGGGGAGGCTCGGGCATAGGAAGTCATCTCTGGCACTGACACCGGAAGATGAATCGATGGATACGAACAACCAGGTAAACATGTCAATTTCATTCTCTCTCTTTCTCTCTCTTGTGTGTATGTATATTCATCGAAATTATCATATTTTCAACGAAACAATGTTGAATTCCTTTTGAACTAGTCAGCTTCATATGTGTGAGATAGATACGTGGATATGATATTCATATGCGGATTTGGGAATAGATTGACATGGCCTAAAATAAAATGAAGGTCCCCATTTGGCATCACTTTGTGTGATTGATGAACACGTAATGATAGAAAGTGATGGCGTGCGTAATCAAGGATTTCCATTCGATTGAGTCGAAAAGAACTGCAACGCTTCCAAATGGATTTCATCTGATTTTAGTGGCATAAATTAATTTGTTCGAACAGGTAGAAGGAACACTTTGAATGGTGTGTAGCAGTTGTTAGGTGGATGCATCGAACTGTCGAATAAATACTCCCAAGCAACGTGAGAAAATATAGTCAGAAACTTCTTTGTTTCCGTCAGGTGGATTTGGGGGTGACAGACCTGCTTTTGTCATCTTTCACCTCAAAATGGTAATCAGTCTTGGAATTCGCAGATTCATAATGATCTACTTGACATAACCGCGCCTAAGTGTGCCTTGAGTAACTCTTTTTTAATGCAACTTAGAGCATGGCATGAACTTTTTTTCAACTGAAAGGATAGAAAAGAGTTGGGCATTAGGATATTAGGTTTCAGTATAGATTCTTAAAACCCCGTCTATGTGCAAGAAGGTGGCTAAAGTGTATTCGTTGTAGTGGACAGTCTTCTCCGCCATGCGCACTGCCTGATGAAGGATGTCCTCTGACGTAAATGTGCTGATGTTTCGACGAACTTTCACTCGTTTCTCGGATATGAACATAAATCTAGGATACACTCAAGCGTTTTTAGTACAAAAGCAAAAGGACTAATAGGCCTGAGGTCTTTTGCTGGCTCAATTTCGGAAAGAAAACTACTTTCTCACGCCTCCAAGATTGGGGAACGTAATTTACCTTTAAGGCAGGAAATTGTTATGTCCTGCGAGCTCTGTAGCATAATTGGCCCGTCCAGGCCTGATGATTGGTAAGGGGAGAAACTCTAGATGCCCTCCAAGTCTATAGACGCTGTGCATACCCAACTAGCTCGTTCCGCACTACCGTGCACACTGTAGTCTGTATTCATAAGTCAACTCAGTGTTTCCGTGGAAGAAACTGTCCAGATTTCATCATCCTTTTTTCTGTGTCAATTGGACAGAATCATCCGAAGCCTTGTGGATTTCTTGAGGGTTTCAAAATTGTCACAGAATTCTATCCAGCCCTGCTTGTTCCCTGGACACTATAGTTGTCGGATGACATGTAAAATGGATGCTAGTCCCACCTTTGATGACATTCTATGAGCTTTGTTCTAAGCCACTGCTCACTCCTTGAGATCTGTTTCATTTCGCATGCGAACATGTCCTCAAGCTATAAAACGTGAAGCTTGATTCTAACTGAATGCGTTTCTCCACTCCTTAAAAAAAAGGAGTGAAAAGGAGCAGTATTCGTCGTGGCTTTCGTTTTATTTTCTCGCCTCGATTTGGTTCTCATCACTCGAATAAACTCTCCTTATAAGAAAGCCTTTACTTATTTGCCACATCTTTCTCAGTCTCTCTCTCTCTCTCCCTTTAACTCTGCACCTTCTCACTTTAAGGACTTTAAAACTGTCACCAAAATAAATAAGGTTAGAAACAGATTCATTCGCTGATGCACATAAAGTGAATAACAATGCGATTAGCTGAGTAACTTTTTGACCTCAATTCGCCTTACATTCATAAATTCATATTTTTCCCCTTTTCTATTTTATCTTCTCGTTTTAACAAATGTCCTACGTCCTTATAAAAAAAACTGAAAAAAGAAACCAAAATAACTCGAGATATATACGTATAACTCAAACGTCAAATGGCTGCACCCCATGAAAAGTGACATTGGAGCCTTCGTCCTCGTTAAGTACAGTTGAGTGGAGAAATGGGACACAGTGGGAAATCAAAAACAGTAGGAGGTACAACACAAAGTGTACATTAAGTACGCCCATTACGCATTTTTGTCAAATTAAGTTCAACATTAGTTTGGATTTATGTTATTAGTGTCTCGTGTTGCGAATACTATTTCAGAAATTATTTTGCTAGTTTTTTTTTAATTTAAAAATGACTGTGCTATTTTGCTATTTTGATAGCAGATAATTACAGTTGTGCTTTGGAAGGATTAGGCTTAACATTAAAAAGCAGGATTATTTTATTACAAATCCCCTTGACATCGGAGTCATAGTTATACCAACTTAGCATACAATTAATGCTAATTGAATGAGTAAATGTCATTGAATCATTTATTTGGGAAAAAAGTGCAGTTTTCTGATGGGTTGTGGATTAAAATGTCAAAATTAAAAGCAAAATAATAAATAACTGAAGCAAAGTTCATGGACGCTATTCAGAAAAAAAAGATCTAAGAGTTCAATCATATGAACTGATCGCATGAACTGCTTCTTGAAACTGCCTAACTTTGTTTGTCTTCGCTAATCATTTGCCTCTTCGTCTCTCTCAGTTTGCCTTGATCCGTCGCAATCTATAAAGACTAGTCTCATTTATTCTCATTTAGTTCAATGATTCATTTTAGTTCATTTTCTTCCCACCGAACTCTCAACTATCCACTTGCCTCTTTCTCAGTCTACCTTGAGCAGTGATCACTTCATTTAGTTCAGTAGTTCGTTTTAGTTCATTCAATTGTCTCTTTATAGTTCGCCTCAACTATTCACTTCTACGTCTAAATCGCATTCAATAGAGACTAGTTCATTTAGTTCAATGATTTATTATAATTCTTTTAGTTGGCTCCTTATAGTTCGTCTTAACTTGCCTCTATCTAAGTCTACCTTGATCAGTGATCAGTCGCACTTTATAGAGACTAGTTCATTTTAGTTCATTTTTTTTTTCTCCATACTCTCAACTATCCACTTGCCTTTTTCTAAGACTCCATCAATAATCAGTCGCACTTTATAGAGTCTAGTTCATTTAGTTCAATGGATTCCTTAAAGGTCTATGAGTTGGTTCTATTGAAGAAGAAGTGCGCCCAATTTCAAGTTAAAAGTGTGGAAGGCTTCTATCTCTCTATCTCTTGAAGAAAAATCTGTCTTACGCGTTTGATATGCACCAAGCTATATAGGAGTTTTGGTAAAAGAACTTGACTACGAGCCCCTACCTTATATATTCAAAGAAGTAGCTCTTAGGAGAAGAAGTGCTCAGGAGATTCGTTCACCAAGTTAAGAAGCAATGCCACCTTCTAGTGGGAGACAATTTTGGCCAAATGGCGACAGCATCTGCGAATATACCTATAGTTTCCAAAAGCCATATAGAAGTACTGAACCCGACAAGATATCCTCTGAGTTCTAGAAAAAGATGAGAGACTTGGGGTCTTTATGGCTCCTGATTCTTATCTCCAAACTTATGAGCGAAGATCCAATGCCTTATCAGTCTTGGGAAAATAGTTTTCTTCCTTTAAGCGTGGAACTGCTATAATTATCCTTCTGTCAAGGTGATGTCGCAGACCATGAAGAGCGGGTGGTAGATGGAACACTGTGGAAAATGATACAGCCAGCTGGCGACCAGTGCGGATTTGCTTCATGCAAGTCAACAACAAAAACAAAGGGCAAAACATTGTGATTCCTTCAAGGATTTTGCATAGGGTGTTGGTTCATTGTGAAAAAGCCTTTGATAGACAACCAGAAGAGTTGGTCCCAAAAGTGTACCAAAAGCAGGAACAGGACTCACAGAAGAGTCGATGTGTGCCAGGGAAGCACTCTCAGCTTTGCTATGTATTGCAGTCTTATATGTTTGCAAAGAAAAGTGACAGACCCCAAAGTTCAGAGACTTGATAGATTAGAAAGATCGAAGATTTGAAAAAGCCTTGATGTAAAAGAACTCAGAACACATCTTTACACATCATCCTTGAACCTCAGTGCAGCTATCACATCGGAGAGCTAGCATCCCGAGGTCCTAGTGTAACCTGTTACCCAGGCAAGAGTCAAAGTATGCAAAGAATGCAACTTGAAGTGGTTTCTGTATTCAACAAGTTGGGCTCCTGGTTAGCCAAAGAGTAGGCAAAGAATTTGGATATACGCTAGGTAGAGGTGGTAGAAAATTATCCAAATACTTTGGAAATTGAAGCGATCAATCAAGCTCCAGATGACCCTGTGCTTTAAAGGACCAGCGACTATATGTTGTCACTGTTTGGAGGAGGATAAATCATTCAACACATTCTCTGTGAATGCTCGTCACTATATTGGTTAAGCAGACATGTGGTGTGGAGTGAAAAGCTCTGCTCTTTCCTTTGTTCCGATACTCATGTATGAAGCACTGGTCTGGTGGCCCTGGAGAAGACCTCCAACATAATCCTAATGGAAAAAACTCTACGAGTTGCAAGTCTCTCCCACCGCAGCGCCCGCTCCACCTACTTCCAACTGACATCGTCAGCAAACAACTGGCTGCCTGCTCAGCAATAAGACTGGGAAGTTCCAAACAATGGAAACAAAACAGTGGGCATGCCAGAATACTTCTGATGCACCGCCATCTTCCAAAGGTCACCGACCACTTGCCCACTGAAGACAACTTCAACATGGGCTACAAATGCTTAATACCCGACAGAACAGAATGGACATAATGGGATGTCCTTCACCATGAATCGCTGACAATCTTCATGGAGGGCTCCAAAACCGAAGAAGAAGTCGGTGCTGGTATCTTTTTAAAAGATCTGGACATCTACCTCTCCTGCAGCCTTCCTAGCTACTGCAGCGTTTTCCAAGCCGAAGTTACTGCCATTCGTCAAGCAGCTGACTGGCTGGCGGCTAATGCAGTATCAGTATCGGATATTGTCATATACATCGACAGCCAAGTGGCCATCAAATACCTCGGCGATAAAACCAAGGTTTTGCCGAAGACAGATGGGTAGTACAAGGCACTTATTAGTCTGCATGGCACATAATTTCGATGCCTGAATCCAATCATAATAGTCTACGAGAAGTCTTCTAAGTGCCCTAACACTGAGGAGGCCTAAATGCATTCGACAGTCGATCAGGGTAACAAGAAAGCCACTTTTTCAATGACCAACAGTCGATGGCATGCCTTAAACACAATCGTCGATTAATCTTTCCAAACAGAACACACACTCCCAACCGTGGATAGTCACTTCCAGTGGTATCATCGCTAGACAAGTAAACCCTGATAAAGATTCTAATTGCTTAATAAACCTAGTCACAAAAAAAACTCAAAGATAATGACTGAATTACTTCTCTTTTGAAATTTCAACAAATTTACAATTGCTTTATGAACGAATTACCACGCTTCTGCGTTGTAATCATTTGTAGCCTAATGTAGGCGACAACTTTTATCAAAACCAAGAAGAAACAAGAGAACCTTTAAAGGCTGTCCCTGTCCCAAGTGCACAGAAGGGGGCCGGAGACGCTGATATAACTCGTATCAAGCAGGAGCGATAGGCTTGTCTTATCGTCAATCAATAAAAAAAAAATGAATGTTCTTTCTTTTTTGCTTTCTTATGTGCAAAGTGCCTCGAAGTCAGTCACTCCGCATAGACGCTCTTCAAAAGACCGACAGTATTTCGGCACCGGGAAAAGTTTTTTTCGTTTTTTCGTTTTTTCTGTCGTTCATTTCGGCCTTGAAATTTTGCAAGTATTTGGCGCGAGCACGTGAATTCAATCGGAATGCTAGATCACCCTGTGGATTGGCCAAACTTTAGGTCGCTCTAAAAGTGTCTCTCTTTTTTTTTTCTAACTGATAACTTGCGTTCAACATGCGCGACTGTTTTATGAAAGTAACAAGCGTATTTCGTAGCAAATCGAAGCACCGATTAGAATCGGAAGATATTCAAAGTGATAGTGATGAAAGCAACCCCCAAACCCCCGACAACCCTCAAGAGCAACAGCAACAGCAGCAGCAACAGCATAAAACAAATTTAATAACAAAGCTCGATACAAAAACAGAATCGTGTCTTTTCGATAAAAATCCCAATAAAAATTCTATCAATCCCGTTCTAGTGTCGTCGTCGTCGACAACAGATTCGGTTAGATGTTACCAAAAAAACTCGACTAGGAGCTGCAAGTCTTATCAGGCCATAAACAAGTGCGTCACAACGACACACAACGATAAATCGATAGTATCGAAGGCGATTGCTGCGATTGCGACCGGAGAGAGGTGTGATAATTTGGAAAAAACAATGAATTCCGCCAACAGCACCAACAGCGATGATGATAGCTGTCACTCGGTTCAATTGAGGGTGAAAATTCCACCACCATCAGCACCTTTTGGTTTGGTTGACTACCGTTCACACAATCATCAGCATCGTGTGGTAGGGGGCTGTTCCCTGACGCCCGAGGAAATCGAATACGAAAGGAATGTCGTCGAGGAGGGTGCTGATATCGCAACCCCCTTGCCATTGTCGACTTCTAAGCCATTTGCCTATGGTAATGCGGGACCAGAAATTGCCGAAGTCATTAGAGATCTGGATCCTTACGCGTTGAGGATTAATAATCTAACGGCAGAGGACAAATCTGAGCTAATAAAACGTTTCACCAAGGTTTCGGATTTGAACGTCAAAAGCAATCAGCGTTCGAATAATAATGGACGGAAACCTATGAATAGATCGGCAACAACGTCAACAGCAGCCGGTGCTGATGGTGTTGTTAAGAGGCGTCCCACGGGCTTGCTGGAACGACGCCAGCCAACTGGATGCAAGTTGCAATTGCAAATTAGAAATGTCGCACAGGCGAGCAACAATAGCGACAAAGAGGTAAAAGCAATTTAATTTCATCGAAATGGGGGTTAGGAACTGGAACTGGTGAACGAAACTCTTCTACTCCCTGGGGATTTTGGAAGCTCTTTCTTTTATTTGAATCTTGCGTCAGAGGAAACTATTGCTATTTGGTTTCGAGTTTCTCAGTAGAGGGTAGCAACAGCGCTTTAAGAGATTGATGGACCTAAAGAAGGGGGGTTTTTACACCACATCCTGTTGATCAATGAAGCCATATACAAACAGCTTGGATAGATTAGATTCCCTCATAGAATCTCTCTCGCATTGCCATCTCTTGCAGAATCATTTTGGTAGAGTACCCAGTCCAGTGTAGTTCCTCTTAGGAGAAAGAAAATCTGTAGAACTGCTTTCCATGTTCTGGTACGAAACATAGTAGCTTTTCTCAATATCGAGGTCTAGGAGCCGTTGTGTCGATAAGAGTCAAATGTTGCCTAGCACAATCATGAACACAAAACAGGGTGACTTATTGTCTTACAAGCTTTTCGGATGTGGAGTATTCTCTGCTCTTAAATTTAGTGAGCTATGCACTTAGCATCCCATTGACATAGACTGCGTACTGTGAACTGGGAGTCCTAGCCTTAATCACCCCAAAGTAGAACGTTCCTCTAATTGGCCTTTCTCCCACCATGCATGGCGCTAGTCTGACCTGCTTAGAAAAGGCAAGATTCTTGGATCTTATCCTCGACAGGAAACTTAGTAGGAATGCCGAAGTGGGTTTTAAAACCTTGAGCTACACTCTGACAACATCTGTGCGTTATAAGGCCCACTCTTCTTTATGACATGAATGTATGATCTGAAGCACTTGTCGCTGATGACTCAAAGGTTAAAGACGCTGTAGGAGTTTTCTATAATGGGGTTTGTCTTCAGAACCACTCGAGGGAGACTATTCTATGGCTAAAGCTTATTGTCATATCCACGAATGATATCAGTATCTTCACTGACAGCCAATCGGCAAATAAATAAAATCAGGAAACTACAAAGCCGATGCTAAACCTTGGGACACTTCTTCTAAATAAACTTAAACAAGGTATGCCTCTCGCTTCATGAGAACTCCTTCTAAAGCAGGACGTCTATACAACTCTTGGCCAAGTTTACTCAAAGGTTTACCACACTTCCACCTTGTTGATATCTATTACAGCAACAACTAGTTCTTATCCACAGACAACTTGATCTTGTCCAAGTACGGTAGCTGAAAGAGTATCTCGTACATCTTGACAACTTACTTACTTAAATCCTGTATCCCCTTGTGGGTGCTAGGGCCTCTACAACGCCTACACGCCATCGTGTGCGGTTTCTGGAAATATGCCTCAGCTCACCCCAACTCTTTCCCAGTTGCCGTGCTTCCTTCTCCACTGTTCTGCGCCACGTACTCCTAGGACCGTCGCGTATCCTACCATCCTGGGTAAATGGGTTCCATTGCATCGATTGGCTAGCTATGGATCTGTCACCCTTTCGGAGAGTGTGACCAATCCACTGCCACTTTCGTCGTCGTATGGTTGTGCCTATAGGTTCATGGCCCGTTCTCTGATAAAGCTGTTCGTTAGAGATACGGTTTGGCCAGAATGTCCTTAAGATGTAGCGTAGGCACCTATTGACAAACGTTTGCAGCTTTCTAGTGATAGTGACGGTCACCCTTCAGGTACCATATAGCAGCACGGATTCAACGTTGGAACGGAACAGTCGTAGCTAGACAAGGCTCTCTACTTTTCCAACCGCTCGTCACAGAGTATACTGGCACCGAATGTACCACTCATCGAAGTTTCGTATCGCTGGCACAGGCAGAAACATAATGGACTTAGGTCGAAACGTTTCCCGCAGTTCATTGGGGGTGGTCGCTCAACAACCACAGTTGACAACCACTTCAAAGTACACCTCAAAGTGACAGTTGATTTTAAGATTTTTTTAAGCAGATCACTCCAATAAGTGCCTCCTATTCCAATACAGGCTGAAAAGATCCCCTGGTTGCAATTGTTGATCCTTTTATCTGTCAAAAAATGTTGTTATCAACCTAGAAAACAATTTCTTTTTTTTCAAAAATAAATAATTCAAAAGCTACAGCACTCCGAACGAACCATTAAAATGTCACTCATTTTATTGCGAGGCTATAATTTATGACAGTTGTAAACTCCATTCTAATAATAACTGATTAAGTCATGTGACTTTTGCTCAAATCAATTAAGGAATTGTTTTATAAACATTTGTGTGAGATACAACTAAATTCATTCATGAATCACAAAAGGAAGATAGCAAAATTACTGCCGCCTTAAGAGCATTAAACTGATTTGCAGTTCGAGTTAAAGTCCATTAATTATTGCTCATGCACTTTACACTATTTAAAATATTTTTTTCTGACAAGACATGTGTAAGACATGCTTTTAATAATGTTGATATTGATTTTATCATTTTGTATTTTCTTTTCAAATAAATCAGTAATGTCGATCGAGAACTCAGAGCAAATGTTTATCAAAAAATGTGTTCTTTTAACCGATAAGTAGAACGTTTGTGTGGGTCTTCCAGTGGAATGGAAACAGTGAGTCGGAAAAGTTTTGCGACTTACTTTTCGCATAAAGAATTTTAAAAACATTTTACTAATCTTAAAGGTTCGTGGCTTGGAGTGTCGCCATAAGTTTATATAAAAATATATGAAAATGTGCTCCTTAGAGAACCCTATTGCCTCAGTCGTTGCTCAGTGAACAGTGCTGCCATATCAAACAAAAAAAAAACAAAAAAAATGAAAGAGGTTGAACAACTGCAAGGAACTTTGTTCCTTACCCTTGCTCCCTTGTCCTATTTCTTAGTCTGCAGTTAATAAAGAAGGTTCTGATTTCGTTTCTAGAACTTACGTCCAACTGACAGACATGTGTCTCAAAGTGAACTGAAGAATGGTTTCGTACGACCACTTCCGTGAACACCCCTCTTTCGTACGAAAATTTGACAGTCAGCTGGGTTAAACTTAACGTATACAAAGAACTGTCAAAAGTCGATAGAAAATCGATACATCAAGCACTATGAGTCCCTGTGTCAAAAGCTCACACATAATTGTCAGAGCTAATGTCATAATTGAACGAAAATTCTACTCGCGCTGTCAAAACTTTGGTGCCCTCATAATTCCATTAAGATTAGGCTCTCACACGATATTCTCATTCTCAGCGTTCCCAATCGCGCTCTACGTATGGAGCCAAAAATGAACGAAAACTCGTCGAAAAGCGAAAAGTCATTATGTATGCTCGCACGACTACGTACGTCATCGCTCAATTGTACTTGAGCATTAAAGGTTTTCCAACTTTAAGACACCATTCTAGACTAAACTTAGGCCTACTCATAATGAACTTAAGTGAGTTTACGTCAGCGTATGGCAATGTCCCATTACCCAGAAATAGTAGAGCATGACGAAGGTGGAATTATGTTCAGTTTCGTCGAGTTTCGTTAACTACTGGTGGCCAAAATCCGCATATCCCGCCAATATTTTCAGTGCCCAATTTGCGAACTCACGGTCACTCACTCACTGTCTATGATCGTCGAGGTTCAATTCTTGCGTCAGCATAATCTTATACGAATGTAGGCCCGAATTCGACTGCACAATTATCCGGATTGACTGTCTGGCGATGCCAATTCAACGGTTTAGGCCCGAATCGACTTTTCTGATTCTTTAAGGATACTGGCGTCTTATGTTTTCTTCATTTCGCACCGATTTGTGAATTAAGGACCAAAAGAGCGTCATCAGGACCAAAATATTACACGACCGACTTCACTACGTTGTGTATTTACAACTGAGCTGAGGAACATGCCTATAAAATGGCAAACCTAATTGAATTTTTTGACAGCTGAATGTCATTGGTAACTTTGACAGTTGCTGCAACATAAATATGTAAATAAGTATCATTGCTACCGGTTGATAGTCCGGTTGTGTTATATACAATTTCGCATGACTAGAAGTTTCATACTTTATGTCAAAGGCAGACTTCTGGGATTTGAACCTTGGACAGTACCCCAAGGCGCTAGTGCTGTCGCCCACAGAGACTTCATGTTGGGCTACTTATTAACCTCAAATAGCCTCAGGTGGGGCTCTCTAAAGACATGTCAAACGAAAGCCATGTCCCTTCGAGAATGTTTCAATCCATTAGAAATTAAATATTATCCATTCCTAACCACCGAAAGAACCGAAAGGACCTATCCTAGACCACAAACTTTGTTTTTTCCCAACTCAAGTACTATTCAACTGTATTTATTTATTTACGTCCATTTTTTTTCAAAAAAACTGTTTATACACAACGTTATTCGCTTACTTTATTACTTTCAATTTTATGCTTCAATAGAACTTTTGAACTTTTGACATATTTCAAGTACCAACCAACGAGCGCAGCAGCGGTTTGTTTGATTTTACCACTCACTGTGGTTGGATGACAGAAACAACGAGAACGACAACCGACCGACCGACGACGGCTGCGTCGATTTTCGAAGTTCGTTTTTGAAATGAAAACTTTTTTTATTTTGATGCAAATTAGGGCAATTTGATATTTAAATTGTATCTTTTGGTGTTGTGATGGTATTTTCAATGTTTTCCTTAGCGAAATTGAAAAGTATATCTGAAAATTTATTCATTATCTAACGAAAAAACGTGCCACGAAAAAAAAAGATTGTTTATCTTTTCTTTTACTTTTGCAAAATATGTGCGAATTTTCTATCGTTTTGAGGGAAGGCTGTAGTTTTTGGCGGTTTAAAGGTGTCGTGTTAAGAAGAAGAAACGTCACTTCAAATCATTCGATATTGTATGTTTGGATATATGAATGTGTACATGACATATGAAAAGATAAGATGTTATCGATCTATGTATTGACAGGTTCAAGTTTTCGCAATCTTGAAATCATTATCAGGGACTTGACGGGTATCCCTTTGTGATGTATCAAAATCTATCAAACTAGGTCATAGTTTTGGCTGCGGAAATCAAAAATGTATATGATTTTCAGACCACAGAAATCCCATCTGAGGTAGAGGCAGTGACAACAGCTTCTCATGAGTCTGTGGTAAGAGCAATACTACCAGAAGGCATTACCTTTAGTATACACCATGGGATCCACAATGGATTCTTTTGCGACCATAAGAAAACTATGGCCGTCATTTGTAATACTCAACGGTACCACATGGAGAAACTGCATCTGAAGAGAGACAAACTTTGCAGAGACTGCGCTGCCTGAGGAGAACTAGATTAAAGAACCCTGCAGCATGCCAGGGAAAAATTTTGTAGAATCTTTTACAACCTTAAAAGGATTAGTTTACTGTGAATAGGGTTTGAGTGGGCAAGAGACTATCCTTTCCGTCTGTGGGCATCAGAATGAGTCAGTGTTGACTAACCTATCCTGTCCCCTGAAGTCGTCTACAGTCTGTAGCTTAATGTCATAGACCATAGTCCTGACATAAGAAAAATCAGTCCTTCCTGTGCTTTATCGTTGGGAACGATTAATTATCCTTTTCTATGATCTTCTAAGGTGAACTCGATATCTCTCGCGATAATTAACTCCAACCCATCAGAAGCTATTTCAAAACGAGATTTGGTTAGATGTTAGGTTTCACCAAACCATTTCTGCCTGCCATAGAGTTGCATTCTGTTTTGACCACGATTTTGGGATGAATATTGGCAACCTTTACAAATTTGTCTAGGGTCCAATCACGTCGCAGCTTATGATCGTTTTGCTTAAGTTCTTCTGCTGCTTCTGCATTCGAATGTCATTAGATGATAAGGTGACAAACTATGCACTATACCACTGCTAAGCCAATCCAATAGAGATGCAGGTGTCGGAAGTCCCCTGGGGTAAAATACCTTCAGTTTGTGATGGCCCAATATGCCAAAGTGCGATGACGACATTGTGAATCGGCATTAATTGATGACAGAGCTCCATATGGATGTAACTTTCTACAAGTCGTCATAGACAGACATCTCTCCATTCCCTGGATGTACAGGCGGAACCTAAATTGTAGACGAATTTGAACAAATGTGTGAACAAGACGTCATTATAAGTCCGTCGAGCTGTTTCTTTCTTCCTTTTGGAGGCAAAACGTCAAAACGACCTAAGACCACAGACGTTAGAGTTACAAATGGCCGTGCTGTCAAACGATATACCCAAAACTACTTTTGTATGGGTGAGGTCTCATTTAATTTTGCTGAAACGTCAAAACACAGATGCGTTTTTGGGTGGATTTCAACTTGGGGGAGCGAAACTGTCAAATGACCCGAAGTTGACTGTCTAATTTAGTTCGTCTAAGATTCTGAATGTTCTTAGATATGTTAATGTTGATTATGTTTCTCACTTTATAATTTACTAAAGTTATTTGGAATTGCCTGTGCCGCCGTTACTCAACAAAGACAAATATTCAACAGTGAAGTGAAGTTGATGCTATGTTGACTGAAGGATACCAATAACACTATACAAATTTTACAAAATTTGAGTAATATGCAAACTCTGTTGAAGTACTCGATGACAGATTGAAACGTCAAATAAACCGCAGCTCAGTTCACTCACTGCCGAGAGAGCCTATTGGGAATAGTGGCGAATCACAATTGCAAAACCATGTATTTCCTTAAATGGCGTACATATTTATTTAAGAATTATGATTTCCCCCCCAAAAAATATGGGTATTTGCTTACTAAGTAGGGGGAGAAAGGCACTCCATATTTCGGTTTACGAATTTCCAAGAAATTATTCGTGTGCACAAGCGGCAAGTCTCAAATGAAAAGGACCAATCCTGCTTACGTTACACTTCATAATCATCCTGGATGAAATAAAAAAAAAAGTTGAGATGAAGAGCATTTTACCTCGGTCATCATACAGTCTGGAATCGTATTTGATTTCGGGTTTATTTTACACAATTTTCAATGTGTAAGCAATTTTGTGTGCGCTTTCTTTTTGTCGAAGGATACCGATACACTCGATTTGTGTAGTTTCAAATTACCTAATGACAATTTCATTGTTATTCCAATCGAATTGTGTTTATATTAGGTTCAACACCATTTAGATAAACATCCTATCCTCTGATTTTATCTTGCACAAACACAAACTGATGTCAAAAGCAATAAAACGCTTCTTGATTTGCCTCATTTTAATCGATAAAATATATCTATCCTTCGCTTCGTACCTTTAAGAACCATTTTGTGTGTCCTCTTTTTGTTGAATTCTTTTTCTTTACCCCAAAAAAAAGGTAGGTACCTCCCTACATATTTTCCCTTTTTTTTTCTGTTCATGTCCTTACCTGGGGTATTCCTTTTTTTTTTTTTTATAAATTTTTTCATGGATAGAACTGACAAGAATTTTATTGTACAAACTTTACATGCTTTACTGTACGCAATTTTCACAATATTGGCTTCGGAAAGTACCGCCTGCAGTAAATCAAAGGCTGGCTGTTAAAAAATCGAGGAGCAGCAAAAGGGTAAACCGAAAAAAAGGATGTCTGATTCGAATAGAGCCTTCGGGTGAAACGAGCAAGAGTCATGGTTGCCAAATCTATCTTGTCCCGGTAAACTACCAGTTCCGTAAAAGTTTTCCTTTTTCGCCAAACGACAAATGGCAAACGACAAGAGGAATATGGTTTCGTTTTATCGGAGAGGGGGAAGAGCCCCATTAAAATGGTCTATAAAATGGAATTTACCTGCTGTTTCCTCTGTTTGTTGGGTAGATTGTCAGATGATATTGACGTCAACGCTGGGACTGAGATAAGCAAATCGTTAGTAATGAATATGATTATTTTGATTATCATTAATCTTTTCTTCTCATTTTTTGTCTTTGTAGATACTTTTATAATTATTATGGCGTCGCAGTGCGACAAAGGGGGGACGAGGAGGGGTATTCCTCAGTGAATTGAGGAAAAGGTGGTTTTTTAAAATTTGATTTATCTTTATTTTTTGGAAGAGACATTTTATTAGATGGCGCCGCGACAACGAACATCCCACTTAGCTTTTTATTTATGACTAATGGGCCATCCTACCATCTCTCGTGCCCCATGGTTTCTGTTGGTTGCTAATAGAAAGAATCCAAATCGAAATAGATTGTGTATGCATGTGTTTAGCAGAGTATCACTGACTGACGCAAGAATAGTTGGACTATAAACCTGACTGACGGATTGAAAGCGCTTAGGGTGTTAATTTTTTCGCATTTTTGGTGGTCACACTTGGAAGTCACCTTGTCCTTTTTTATCGCCAGTATTCGATCTTTCTCTAAACAGTATCCGGGCTGCACCTACGCATGTGGTATGCTTTGCGGTTTTTGCTTTGTTTTACTGACCACATGAAAGCCACAGACAATTAAGTCGTCTGACATAATGTTGTTTTTGAATTATGGGTTTTGTTGTGGCCAATTTCATTTTCTTATGTCACTTTACGCATAAATCAATTGCTTTATGGAATGTGGATAAGACGCTTCGATATTCATCACCACCCTCAAATCGTTTCAGCTCACCAAATAGCTTAGAACCTTCTTGTGAGCTTTAGAGCCTCTAGAATGCCTCTCTCCCATAAATGCCTTTGGCCATGTAGGTACCTCTTCGATTGACGCGTTTCATTGCATAATGTACTGAGCTATTGTCCTGCTAACTTTTCAGAAAGAGTGTCCTGTCAATTTATTGTTGTACTCATCGATAAGTGACCAGTTCCTCCGGTTCTGGAATGCATGGACTTTGCAATTATCTCATGATAAATAACAGATCTATGTATATGATAACAGACACTTAACAGTCACAGGTTGGTGACTTAGCTAAGTTTTGAACAGACAGCATCCCAAAAGTAGTCTTCATTTTGCCGAATCGGGTTCGGTTCTGGCATAGCTTCGAGACAACGCTTCCTGTCGATATACTCCCAACACATAAGTTAAAAGCCGATAAGTTCGATCACAGGCTGATTAATTTTGCTTTTCCCTCTCTTAGTGAAGGTTCAAGAACTTGTAGAATGGTAGCCGTTGATCATCAGCGTAGTGGAGGTGTTTGATTCCATAGAACTCCTCCCTTTTCCATTGCCAATGCAGCATTAGGCACATCAGTAATCAGTGATTAAGAAATAATAGAAGTATCCAGCCTTGTCCATTGTCAAAATCAAAATCGATTGATCGCGATTATCGGTCTTAAATGGTAGCAAAGCGCTCCTTTCATCCCTTGAATAGAATCTCATCAAAGCACCTTTTACATCCTTGGTACCTCTCGATTTCACTGATATCTTTTTGGTAAAATGGTCGCAAACAAAACATCCTTGAGTCTAGCGACCGACAAATGGCATAAGAACAAGGCCAACACCTGCTCTTGAAGTCAGGCTCCGTATAGTCCTAGTCAAAATATTTACTCAAGAAACAACTGTCAAATCGCTTTCTATCCACAGCAGTGTCACATGTGGCGGAATGACTTGATCTGTCAAAGTCACTAGTACCAGACTTATCGACGCGACCTCTACGAATTTCAGCCTTAAATCGTACACCGAATTCCCCTAGGGAAAATAGCGCGAGTTATCTTCCTTGGCACGCAAGAAAAACACAGGCATACTTACAAAATATAAAATCTACTTGAAACTGTGAATACTGTGAATTACAAACAAATTCAAAAATCACGTACAATTTAGTCCGATAATTTGGACTCTACCCGCTGTTTCAATTGAGTTTCTCTTACCTATCAGTTGTTCTCTCTTCTAATTTCCCCACCGCCTATGCCCTAAATATCAGTAAAATATTCTCGGAACCTCCTTGAACCTTGAAACTCCTAAATTTCCTTTTTCATGGAAAATACAAATAAAGTGGCTATTATTTTTCAAATAGTTCAAAAGGCAGACATACATACGTTCTTATGGCAGTTGTAATTGATCAAAAATCAATTTGGGACTGACATTTCAGATTTGAGTTCGGTTTTCAGAGAAATGCAAAAGAAGGGTTTAAGAAGTACGAGTAACATAACCCGTGTTCTACATAAGTTTTTTGAAATTGATTTTAACGGTTTATAAAGGAATACTGAATACTGACCATCACAGCTAAAATCTCATGCATCAGCATTGCTTTTCTGTATAGGCATAGTTGAGAACAGTCATTTACATTTGGCTGTCATCTCACCAAATTGACAGTTTTAATAGAGGTAAAACCATTTCAACATTGTTTCAATATTTCATCTCGTTTCACACTTCATCTCTCTCTTCTTATGACAGTTTTCCGCAATGGCTTCATTTGACAGCTGAACGCATTTGAATCGATACACACAGCATCTAGACGCATTCGGTCGATTTGACGTTTGGCTCCCACAAGCCAAGGTTAGAGGTTAGAACGGCTGGTTGCAGTCAAACTTAGGCCAGGAAGGCCCATTGTGACACCGATCGAGTATGCTCAGTCTATCCGTTTAAAACCAACAGGAGCTTTTTATAAAGCGAAGGATACGACTGATGCCTGATTCAGCAAGTTCGCCTAAATTGTCGAAGAAGTATTCACATAAATGCAACCTCCTTCGGATTGAGAGCGCTTGGCAGCTGCAGAGAAGATGGGGAATAGTTTTCTCCTCCTATTCGCCCATGCAGCTTCTGCAGAAGTCGTTAGAAGGGAGGCCCAGTCTTGCTGCGTGCCAGTACTAATATGAGACCTATTAATCACCCACAAGCTGAACAATATCTTCGATTTTTGACGTCTTCCACAATCAAATGGAAGCTCACGCACACATTCTTAATCAGTGATAGTTTTGACGGGTACAGCCATTTTGTAGTCATTCTGTACATATTGTTGTTGTTAATTGAGTGACAGTTTGCCGCCTTATAGTTATGTCTTGCTCACACGTTCCTTCACATATAGGGCAATATGTTTTCGGGCTGTTAAGAACCATTCAGAGCTCTGTGAATGTGAACCAATGAATATGCACAAATTTTGACATTTAATTTACAGCTGCTTCAACAATTTGCGAACTTCAATTGCTTCCGCGAATGTTTTGGTCGTTCGAATGCGTTCCACTATGCACTTCTGTTAGTTCAACCACGTTTAAACTTTTCAATTTCTTTCAACTCAATGCGATGTGCAGAAGTAGTCAAATCGAAATTTCAACTCGATCAGTCGATTCAATTTGTGATTTTAGAATTCTAAACAGAACTGTTCCATCGAATTCTCAATAAAACCATCAGTAAGTTTGAACGAATAGTTATGGAATATTTTCAGCAATTTTTACAAGCAAAACCACCAGAGATGGCCCACCAAAATTTTATAACTAAGCTGAATGCCACATTTAAATTCGGTCAGCACAACTCCACTCAAATTGCAATGGTAACAAAGTTTGTGATTTCAAATCCCGCAAGGGGACAATTTTCAGAATTTCGAATGATAAATTGTAGTTCAAAGCGATGTCGTCAACATGAGCTCGTTACCACCACATCGTGTACTTTGAATGGCTGTCCATCAAATTGCATGACTTAAATTTTCTTTTCAAAGACATTTTTTCTCTAAGTATTTTACTTATGATAAATATTATTTAAAATCCAATTTCAACACAAAAAAAAAAAATGCATTCCCTTGCGGGGAAAGTAAACAATCCATTAGAAGGATAAAAAAAAAAGGACTTTATTTAGAATTTATTTCCATAGAAAATTATATATTTTTTCCGAAAATAAATCCGACCGCAATAAATTACTCAATAATGCTGACAACAACAACAAGTGGTGTCGACTTGAATTTTAATTATGTGCTTTATTGTTTATTGGTGGGGCTTAAAGTGTTATTTGTCGTTCTACTTCCTGTCGATCAAAATTAATTTGATGTAATTAGAGAACAAGGAATCAAAATACTTGACTTGATTTATGCCTGGAATGGGGTATTAAATATCCATAGATACAAATGTATACACGCACACACATACAGCTAAGTATCTTATTTTTATGTATTTGCCTGCTTCATTCATAGAATAAGAGTGCCTTTTAAGGATCCATCTGCAAGGAATAAGTGGTGTTCCAACGAAAAATAAGCAAAGACGTAGTCGAGATTGATTTCGACAATAAAGGAAGCTTGTATATGCCGATATTCTTGGGGATATTTCACATTTGTATGTCTAACTCAGTTGATATGCCCACTTGAATTCGCTGTTTACCAGTTTATCAACGCATTTTTTGAAAAATCAATCCAAAAACTGTTAAGGGTTTTCAACCTATTTACAGAGTGGCTATTGAAAATTTGCTCATTCATGGGTGTTGTGCGTATTTTTGTGTATAACGTTGAAAGTTAATTAAAGTGATAAATTCATCAACTAGCACACAATAGTCCTTTCATACTCTAATTAGTTGGCTATAGAGAAAAAAAGCCATTACATCCCTTTACAAGTTCAACACAATAGAGTGGTAGAACTCAGATGAATCAGAGATGATCCTTACAAAAGGGATGCAATATGTTTCGATGAATTTTATTCGGTGAAGAACTTGCTTTCAAAATATTGGTTTCTTCTTTTCTATTTCCACATTTTAAGCTTGAGGACAACTATTGGTTGAAGGGGTCTTTAAAATTAAAAACCGCATCCCAATCCGTTCAGTGGTTTTTTGAGATTAGCACATTGACATTTGACGTTGATTGTTTGACATTTGGATTTGACGTTCCAGTGATACATCAGTCTGAAGTTGGGTACACTTTATTTTGAGTAACTGTGCTAAAGAATAGAGTAAAATATACAAAGGACTTTAAAAAATGTCCACTCATTCAATACCAAAGGATAACAGGACTGAAAAGACTGCATTTTCAAGCAAACATTCAAATTTTAGTCCTTGAAAGCTTACAAGCATTAGTATTGTCATAAATTAACGACTGAGGAACTCTGATTGCAAAGTTTACTGCAGATTGCGTACTCAGTTTCAGAAGTATTTCAAAACTCTTTGAATTTTCTTCTGGAAAAAAAGTTCTTATTTGTTACATTACTATATAACCCAACATGGTGAAGTGAAATACCTTTGCCGTGTATGTTTCGGTGAATTCCAAGAATTTTCCAACTATACTCTTGAAAGAAGAGTTGCCATGGAAAGATACACAAGTTCCCTTGATTTGGTAGAATCATGAAACGCATCCAAAGATACATTTATCCTCCCTTTTGGCAAGAAGCAAAAGCACTCAATCATTATATGACAAGAGTAGGGACACTTAAGAAGCGTATAGTTTACATTATCATGGAATGGTATATGACGTAAGTATATTTTAACGTACCTCGTTATAAGGTGTTCTCGTATGTATAAGAATGGACACAACGGGATGTTCTTCACCATGAATCGCTGAAAATTGGCTCCAAAACCGATGAAGGAGTCGGTGCTGGTATCTTTTCAAAAGATCTCTCCTTCTGTCTTCCTAGCTACTACAGCGTTTTCCAAGCCATTCGTCAAACAGCTGACTGGCTGGCGGTTAATGCAGTATCAGTATCGGATATTGTCATATACATCGACAGTCAAGCGGCCATCAAATCCCTCGGATCCAGCACAACGAGATCCAAGGCAGTGACGGATTGCCGCGTATCTCTGAACAAGATAGTTGGACAGTACAACCTCACCTTCTGCTGGGTACCGGGTCACTGTCATATACCAGAGAATTGCAAAGCTGACGACGAGGATCCTCCAGTCTAAACAGCATTAACGTCACCGACATCGAAGCGCCAACGTCCTATGCTAAATACCTTGTCCATGCCGACGCGGTGAGAGAAGCCAACAATCGGTAGCAACAGCTCGGCCCCTGTAATACTGCGAGGCTGCTCTGGCCCACGCTAAATGAAACCAGGTCCATCGGACTTCTGAAACATAAGAGAGAAATCCTCTCCAAAATCATAAGCACCCTCACCGGACACTGTGCTATAGGAAGGCATTCCCAAAGACTGGGCATCCCCTACAATGATTTCTGTAGAAGTTGTAGAGAGAAAGAAGAAGAGGCGACTATCAGTCATCTCCTATGCAAGTGCCCCGCACTTGCCAACATTAGAAAAGCCACCTGTTCAACGATCTAAGTGATCCAAACAATGCCTGTACGGCTAAGATCGGCTCCTTCATACTGAGTAAGAGTGTGACCCACCCACCTTTACCCATCGGCAGCACAATGGACCAACTACTGGTCTAAGTGCATCCTCACCGAGGGCCAATTTCAACTAACCAAACAACCATGTATAACTGAGACTGAGAAAGTTGATGCATATAGGCTTCTATTGGAGACTCAGTCTAAAGGGCTGCCAAGTTTAATATAACAATGCCTAGAACTGATGGAATGTAATAGTTGCTGGCCACTCTAAGAAGTATTTTCAGTACGAGACTTGCTGTAGAGTTCATTACGAAGGATGAACCTTTTTTTCCCCTGGGAAGTGGTAATCTTCAAAAGATTAAGCTCATACCCAGAAACAGTGTAGGATCATTCCTCGTTAACCCTTTATATCCTTTCCTACCTACGGCACCACTTTCTTGGCATTTCATCCTATGACTTAGCTGTCATCTGGATTCGTGTTGGTCTTTTCTCTCACGCTCCAGTTTTCTTCGGCTCTCTCTCTTCTTCCTCCCTCCAGTCTCCTCAACTCTTGACAGACATCTTTGGCATCTCCTTCTGTGACTGTCTGTAGAGCTTGCCGGGAAATAGTTTGTCAGAATTTCCCTGATGTAAGAGCTCTTCAAGAATATATTTCAGTGCGAACACTGTTGACCTCATCGTCCAGTATTCCTCTGCACCTCTTTTCCGTCTTCTTTATTCTATAGCCCTATTCGCCGTATCAATTACTTCCTTAATAGCATCTACAGTCAAGTATGTCTTCCGAAATCCATACTGATAGTCCATCTGTTTCCAATCTGTGGCCTATGATGCGCTCGGTAATACCTGCTGTCGTGCCCAACATACAGAGCAGGCAGTAGGCTGATGGATGTGCTGCGAGTCTACCTGCCTTGGGTAGCATCAAGAGTCTTTATTTTTTCTATTGATCAGGAAAGTCGCCCTCACTTAGGCCGTCTTATGACCCTGGTCCTATGGATATGCAGTCTGATTCTATGAGCTGCGGTGCTTGCATATGGATCACAGGAAATGATCTATCCAATGCGATTGTTGCAGGAATGCAGATTCGGGCGTTGGATTTCTCTGCATCCTTAGTCAGAGCTTCTATCAGTGACATGAGTATCTAATGACTGCAGACTCCTTTACAGTAGTTGTTATCATCATTACCTTGCTCGCCGTAGTCATTTCCATCTTCCGAGACATCAGAATCGCCATTATAGTTCCCTTCATCACCCAAAGCACAGGGAAACCTTTTCTTTCGTGACTCTTTCGCCATTGCTCATATCAGATGAATCATTTTAAGCACTGATGTGGTCATTTCTATTACTATTTGCATTCCAGCACACCATTGGACTAGTTATGTCTGAAGCGTCTACTATGGCCTCCCCAAATCTCTTCCTTATAATGCACTGCCACTCAGCTATGTACATATATATCTCTCCAACGACACACATAAGCTACATCGTATCTTCTATTAGCCAAAGTCTGGCCTAAATAAGCCCCCAAAATCACTAGGAAATAAATTAGAACTTCCATTTCTTTGGGTTCATATTAAATAATATCTGAAGTCTACCATATACCAGCAACCTTTAAGGACATAGAAAATTCCTTCCCGTCCTCACGGTCCGCATAAATACGAAACTGCTCTTCGTATTGCAATAATTTACTATAACACCAGGGGATTTATTTTGACGCAAATACCTAAATTGATGGAACATTTCTCTGCGAACACGATTCCATGAGGGTGTCGTCGTCATCGTCGTCGTTCTTCCTGCAGGACGACAACGACACCAAAAGAAAGAAAAATGAAAGAAAATCCTACTCCATTGACTCCTTCATGCATTCAGCCTTAATCGTTTGTGAAAGTAACAATAAACCTTATTGACATCATTGTACAGGGAAAGGGCAACAGTGGCTTTCTCTGATTTCGTTTTTTAAAGTTCAAATCCGTATCCTGATGGTTTTTTTTCCTTTCAGAAATCTCTGATGGATTTGAAATACCCAACTGTATTACCACCGAATCCTCAACTGAAGGCAAGCAAACAAAAAAAAAAATCCCATTAAAAGTCCTTTATTTTATGATATTTTGTCTGTCTGTCTCTCTCTGTGTAGGCCTTATTAGTTTTCCACAAGACAGACAACGTGTGTGATGTCTTCACGACGGCATGCCATCGACAGCAACTGGAAGTCACCCTGGTCAAGTCAAAGGAGCTAGCTCTCGACACACTGCAGAATAATGCCGCCATGGACAACTACCACCTGATAATAATTGACGCCCGCTCACCAAAGTACGTGGATGCTGAATACATAACCAGGTGAGTGCTCTTTTACCGCTAAGATCCTTTGAATTAATCAATTTTATATTTCAGGTCAATACGACACACAACTGGTTATCATTTTACGACAATAATAGCCGTGGTGAAGAAAAGGTAAAAAGCCCATAAATATAATCAGAAAAATACTGTTTCGTGCTTCGTATTTCAATGCCACGGAAGGACATAGCCTTCCACTTCTAATTACTTCGAAGGAAGTAGTAGGTGTCCTACTGTATGCTATACGTGTAGTGTTGAAAGAATTCGAATCTTGTGCCTTACAAAAGGGCGATGTCTAAGGATAATGAAAATTTATTAACTGTCTGCACTCAAGACAGGTTCTGTGTGCGCGTCCTGCCAGTGCGATAATTAATGTTTAAAAGGTGTGAAAATAATCCAAAGTGCGAGGGAAAACTTCTCCAGCTAATGAGTTTAAAATCAAGTTGTACACTTGCTAATAAGATAATTAATCTTAAAATTCTCCCTATACCTTGGCACAATTCTTGAAATAACTTGATCCTGAAAGTTAACAGTCGAAGTTGGAGGGCAAGTGACGGCTTAAAAAACAAAGAAAAACAGCTTGAAATGCGACACCAACGACGAAGATACATTTGTGCATTTCGCACTTGGAAAGGCAAATTGTATCTAATTAGGTATTTATACTCATAAGCTTTGGGTGGGGAGATGTTCTTCTAAATGTCGGTTTGCACAAATTAACCAGCTAAATATGAATTATTGCCTTGAGCGTGTCGTGCAGAATTGATTACCTCTTTTGGGGGTACAAATAGTGTGGGGGCAGAACGTGTATGTTTTGTGCTTTCAACTAATTTGAAAGGATTCCCCAAAGAGATACACACATGTGTATGGGACGGAGATGAAATTTTTTAAGAAGTGTTTCGTTGGTTTTTAACTTGGACACACAAAGAAGTTGGACTTTCTGATGAAAGTAGATAAGCCTTCCAGACAAGGATATGACTGTTAGATGGGGTCATTCTGTGAGCTAGTTCTGTGTACTAGAAGGCCATTAGCTCCTTGATTTCACTCCCTAAGCTAAGAGAACTTGGTCTGGGACATTCTAGACTTAAAGGCTCACAAGATCTATTGGAGAACAACATTACTTGTTGCCTTGTAAGCCTTGTATACGGCCTCCTAATACCTAAGAGGGGCTGAGTTCCCTCGTTAGTTCATTGGATTACTGTGTTCTTATTAACAAGCTAAAACTTATGATGTTGGTGTTATACACGAGTCATCTGGAACTAATGTACTTCAACCCCTTTCTCTAAAATTGGCGGTGTTCCGCAGGGCTCACAATCTTGTTTCTATATTTATTAGTGGCTTTTTCTTCCTCATTCATTCTATGAAGCACTATAGTCCTCCGTACACTCTTGGAAGTAAGCATGCTAATGTTGTAGCCTGGTGTATACAAAGCTACAGAGTCGTCATCGAATATTGTCATACTTTTTGATAGTCAGGCAGACATCAAATTTCACGCATCCAGCACTATGAGATCTTAGACTGTGCAAGACTGCCTTATGGTGCTGTTCCTGGGCCTGACGGCACTGTCTCAAAGCCTTTTATTGAGATGGAGGACTTCAGCCTTATACACTCGGCTCGCAATACATGTTGACAGTCGGCTACGCTCCGTTTCGTTGTCACTCCTGTTTTCCTTGTTCGTTTGTGATGGTCCCACAGTATTGCTAACTGCTACTCACGCTAATTTCATGCTCAATATTTGGCTGGTGATATTCTCAGGAGTCAGACCTTCGCTCAGTCTTTTCACTAGGAGTGTATTTTAGGTTGGAGTGATGCCAGCACTCAGATGCAGTTGAGCACAGGCACATTTAGACCTAAAAGACTCGTCGTAGTACCACTGGAGTAAAAGGTTACGTTCCTCAAAATATCGTGGACAATAGAACATGTTCTGCGTCCTCGAATTCATGTGCCATCCTGTGGAGGATCTATGGTCAGTAATCTGGGTCAGGTAAAGGTTTAGATTCCATATTTCTTATTGTTGTAAGGCCTTCTATCGGCCTTTATAAGAGTTGTACCATCTTCCTTGCCAATCTGCGAGGGGTTGTCAATGCTGGTACATCGGTCAGGCTGGCACGATAATTTTGCTGGGTTTTTAGCAACAATGTTGATTGGTACAATTACAACCATCATAAAGTCGCATCGTTGTAGGTATGGAAGGGGCTGCAACTCTTAGGGCAGAAATAAGCTACTCCCGTCTGCCTTCTGTATGGCTTAGTCTTCCTGGCACTAGGCCATATTTGGTAGTCACAGAGCATCATAAATGCCACAAATCTTGCTTGAAACAATCTCTTCTCTTGCTTTGGTCCTCATTTATTTGGCATAGTTCTTGTCAAAGCAACCGTTTTTATTGATCTCTTCTCAGATGCTAATTCAAAGTTAGACTTACATCTAATCGAATTCGAATTCATTCCATGCAGCCTGATAGCATTCATGACTTCGTACACGCTTTGAAGCAAGGACTTGATATTAAATCTTGTCATACTTCTTGACAGTCACTGGACTACGAGATCTTAGACTGTGAAACACTGCCTCAGGGTATTATCCCCGGTCCTCGCGCACTGCCTTTAAGCCTTCTATCGCGAGGGGAACTTCAGCCTTAACAAAATCGGTTCGATCGTGTTGGCGGCAGGCCATTCTCTGTTTCGTTGTCGTTAATGTTTTCTTTGTCCCTTCATAATGGTTCCGCAGTATTGCTGTCAAGCACTGCTTTTCACGCCTATTCCATGTTCAGCATCTGATTTTCTCTTGAGTTAGACCTTCAGTCAGTCTGTTCACAAGAAGGACACGTTCATCAAAATATCGTGGCATGTAATGCATCCTCGACTAGTTCTATGCACGTTGGGCAATAAGAGTTGTCTTCGTGTCCCAAACTCCCAAACCTAATCCGCGTAATCAGCGCCTAGATAGAAACCTACGTCGTATCTTTGCGTCCATTGGCCTTTATCGGAGTTATACCATCTCATTTGCCATTCTTCGAGCCTTATCCTGGCTGGTACATCCATAGACTTCCGCTAGGCTTCTTTAACAAAAATTTCTATTGTTACCATTCCAGCGATTAGGCATGCCGATTCGTAGTAGGATGTATGGAAAGAGCTTCATAACCGTGTCATGATGCCAATATCGACTCGCCGATTACCACGACGGAGCTTTACTCTAGATTCTAGATCAAATCTTATGTCATACAGGCCGCAGAGTCTTGATTCTGACCCAAGTGTAAATTGGCGGTCTCTGGCTAGTGCTTGATATTTGTCAACATGGGTCTAGAACTAATGTACTTCAAACCATTTGCCATAAGAGTCGCTGGTGTACCGCAGGGCTTAGTGCTTTTTCCAAATCTGTTTCTTACATTTATTGAGTAGTAATCTTCTCTCTCTCTCGTTCTTAATCCAATTAATTCCATGGATCGTGATAGCATGCACGACTTCGTACACTCTTTGAAGCAAGAGTGGCCAATATTTTCACTTTCATCCACCATATCTGAAGAATACGACACTTGAAGGACACCCATGCCCTCCCAAAGAGCTGTGGACAACAAATGTCTACCGACATCAACTCTGGCATTGATCAATCACACAAATTGTGATTAGATGGTTGAGTAGAATTCAGGTCTCAGACGCAGGAGATTAATGTACCCGATGAACGAAATGGACATTAAGGTAGGCATTACACCTCAGTGCTTCCTTGGAATCAGAACATTCCAAGGGCTTCTAAGGCTGGTGGTGGATGTGTCCTAACCTTGGCTACTATCAATCAAGTCTATACTCGTCCGAGACTTGAATTTGGCTCGCCTACTTGCACAGGAGCTCCTAAAACTTATCTCAGTTTACTTGAACCCGTTCAGGTCGTTCGATGGCACTTAGTTCACCGTCAAAATTTTGAATCCTTTCCTCTCTTATTCCTCCAAAAACTCTTGTCCATTCGAGAGTGAATCGATGTGTTGTCCATATTGTATTTATTTTTAAGAAAACCTCTTTTCATACTTCTTTTTTTTTTTTAAATGAAAATCCTTTTCTTTATTCTTGGTTCCTGCTAGTTTTTTTGACAAGGATGAGTTACCTTTGATTGCACTCTTAGACGCTGGCGTAAATCGGGTAAATAACCAAATATTTTCAAAGTCTACAAGGTTTTTGTGCTTTTTAATAATATTTTCTCTTTCATTTTAGTGTATTTCTGAAACAACAAGTGTGCCTATTTGTTGCACGGAACTGAAACAGATTCTGCATTCTATTGTTAGACCACATAATGTCATGTCCACGCAACAGGTAATAATATAAAATTATATTTAGGAATAATTTAGTTGCAGCGGGTATTTTTTTGGTTAAATTTTAATCTTAGTGAAGATTTTTTTTATACTTTAAGACGGTTTAGGTTATTTTAGGGGAAAAAAGGAGTAGGAGGTGTTTTCAGCTTATAGAATCTCTCTCTGGCATATTAGCTAAGGCACAAACCAACAAGTGTAAAGAAACTTTTCCAACCGGGCAGTGATGCCAGATTCCTTTATGAAATTTCCTGCTTAGGAGGTCTTGTGTTTACCTTTTCCTAGAATAGGTAAAGCCCTCATGATACGTTTTCTTCTTGCTCTTTATCGACCTCATTTGACACATGATTCTCCTCAAACCCTGAGGAGGAACCCTTCTTCCACTATTTGAGCGAATTGACTGCAATTTATACTCGGCAACACTCCCTGTTACCTCTTCAACTTGTTCATTGGAACGTCTTGTGCGTTGCTGAACGGCATTTCGACGATCGCTCGCTGTCCTAGGCGAAACGAAATTCGACACCAAAGGACGAATAAGAGATTTTGACTGAATTGACGTTTCAATAACTGAAGTCAATCGGGGATAAATGATAAATGTCATACTTAAAGAGACATTCACCCAGAGGTGTAAACATTGAACGCACAGGGAGCGCCATCTTTTATGTCGGTATGTAAGTGTCAAAAAACCAACCTCCCCTTACACGAGTTCAACTGCGTCAAACATTGACGTATGAATGCATGCGATATTGGAACACACGTGAAGTTGGGCACAAAGCAATCCAAACGTCAAATCAAAATTCAAATCTTTGTACACACCATTCAGTTCTCTTCAAGTCAAAAACCTCACAAAAATGCCAATAAAAGTCACGAGAAATATACACCAATTATCCAGCGTAAAAGCAACACAAAGTTCCTATTCCTTTGTGGAAGCCTTACGTGCAGTACTCCGAATCCACCAGCTTTTAGCATCTCACCATGTTTGTCATAAATTTACTCGTAGTTTACGCTCCATGAATTCCATTTTTTTTTTCTCCGTCATTTAACAACAACACAATTATGGACAATTCTTAATAAAAAAAAAAAAAAAAAAACCCGAAGAGAAGAAGAAGATAGACCGAGATGGCTCCTTGTACTCAGAAAATATCATGTTACACCGCACTATATATCCTCGGATGACTTGAAAAGCATGTGGAGGGTTTTAACAGGCATTTACGGATGGAAATCATGTATTATGTTGTCCTACTTTCCGAGGAATGAGTCTTCCTTTATTCGGTTCCGGAAAATGTTTTATTGTGGAAAAAGATATTCAAATTTGTAAGGACAAAAAAAAACAGAAAATAAATAAACGGGAATCCGGAATGTGAGATGGATTCTTTTACTTTTACTCCATTTGTGTGCTCGTATTGATTGTTCCAGAAATGTAATTAACATCAGGCAGCTTTGTGGAATCATCTTACCAAATTTTATTTATTGAATTTAATACAAAATGGCTTTTAAGAGTGTGTGTTCTTTTGACAAAAAAACAAAAACAAAATGGCTAAACTGTTTCGAAAGTGAAAAGGTCCACATAGACGTGTGCATGGGCGTGAAGAGCTTCTACAATCGCTTGCATCGATGCTTAAGGGTCTTTAGGATTTACGCGGCAGGTATTGTATGACGCTAGACATTAAGGCAATTTAATTTAAGGATACTGAAGTTTTTAGCTTGAATTTAGATTTTAAGAAAAATGTCTAAACTTGATCCGATTCAAAGAGAGACAACGACACGAAATATTTAATCCGTTCTTGGTCCGTTGGCCTTGTCCTTAGTAGAACTTCGAGAATACTCTCTTACCTTTTCCAAATACTCTTATTGATTTTAGCGGAAAAGCAGTAGGGAATGTAGGAAGTTAAACTGAAAATTGACGGACAATTGATTGATTACAAACTGGTCACCAATTGATTACTAACTAATTACCAAAACCTTTATTACCAGTCACTCTATCTGCAGAGCCACACATAAATACATTCTGTAGCTCTAGCTCGGCTTCGTATGCAAAAAAAAAATTGGGCAAGTGCGAGGAGGGCCTCGTGCAATAGTGTTCCGGACATTTTATATTGTCATTAAATAGAAGGCAATTTATTCATATCCTGCATAGGTACACCTAATACTGGTTTTGATATGAATAATGTAATGTCTTGTACGTAGGTATGTCCTAGTAATACTGAGCGGAGATTTCAGTCCATTTTAACTTACACTTTCAATATAAAACATGGCGTACTAAGCTTTTGGATAAAAATGAATGTAACGGTACTTTGCTTGTTAAATGGTTTAAGTAAAGCAAAACACTGGCAATACTTGACATGCGAAGGAATACAGCATTTAGAGTTTTAAAAATTAAAAAAAAAATATTTTTGAAAAAAAAAAATTTAAAAAAAAATAGTTTTTTAAACTTATTTAGTTTTCAAAAGCAGCATAGAGCTAACATATACGATCCATTCGTGCAAATGGCTTAGTTTTTGAAAAATCGAAATCGGATGCAGTAGCAGCAAGAGAAGAGCTTATAGGGAAGTCGATGCGCTCTTCTAAAATCTGTAACTCGGGAACTACTTAGCGGATTAAGATGAAACTTAAAACTTGAGCAAACCGTAGTATCAAAATGATCTGCTGTAAAAATTATTTGGATAACATAAAAACTGGGGGAGATACAGTGGGGTAACTAGATGCTCCATTTTTTTAATTTTTCTCAGAAAATATATAAAATACAGGAATTTTCGTATTGTATTTACAATCTACACTAAATTCTACGTATCTCCAATTTTTTTCATATTTTTACCATTTATGGTCTGGCCGCTAGGGGGGGGGGGACAACATTTTTCAAATGTTTGGCGAGCTTTTTTGTTCAACAAATTTTGCCAGAAAAAAATATTTCTTACATATATGGAGCCCTTGCAAAATTCTCTTTAATTTGATATACCACATGATGGGGAACAAAATAATTTTTTTTTGCCCTTCATACAAGGTGCCCAAAAAAGGGCTCCCAAAAAGAAATTCATTGCCGCCATCTTGTGCAGGCTTCCACATAATGTGTACATAGCGAAAGTTTCAGCTCTCTATGTCTATCGGTTCAAAAGTTACAGGGCTGTGACAGACTGACGGACAGACGGACAGACGGACAGACAGACACCGTATCAAACCCATAAGTGTTCCGTCTTACCTTTTAAGGTCCGGAACACTAAAAAGAAACAAAACACCTCTCAGGGACTGAGCAATGTCTCAAAGGATGAGCTTAAGTCCATAAAAAGCGGAACTTGAATCTGAGTCAAAGCATTTTTCCATACGACCCAACGATTGAATGCGAAGGAGGATGAGCATGCGTTCTTTACTTAGGCCTCAATTTGGAACCTTGTGTTCCCCTTTTTTATTTTAGTGGCGGGAACAATTTTGAGCACTTTTATACACGGAGAC
Source organism: Chalcosyrphus nemorum (assembly GCA_949716465.1). Classification (NCBI taxonomy): domain Eukaryota; kingdom Metazoa; phylum Arthropoda; class Insecta; order Diptera; family Syrphidae; genus Chalcosyrphus; species Chalcosyrphus nemorum. The sequence continues at coordinate 77,400,883 of OX454332.1, read as the reverse complement.
AAAGACACGAGACAATCGAGAGTAAGGAACAGTGTCGGGTGGGTGGAAGAAACAACATCTTTTCTGCATTCTCCTCTACCTCTTTCGTAGCAGAAGAATTTTTAAGACGAAGAAGAAAAAGTAAAGGCTCAAACATAACTCAATTTAAGCTCTGGAAGTTGTCACGCTGAATACACATAATTTGTATGAACCTGTTTAGATGATGACTCTCGACTACGTAGTAAAGAGTAATGTCGTGTCTACATGCTATAGTGCTCACTCCTGTACTACTTTGATAAAGTTTAGGGGAGGGAATGAATAAATTGAAATACTTCTGTATTGTTAATATAGTCTACATTTTTTGAATTCTATAAAAGAGGATAATCTTTATAAATTTGAATAAGTGCTTCCGTTTGTTCTCTCGTCCAAGTACTCATTTTAATGCGCGAACTACCCTGCTCAACGATCGAACTAGAAATGATAAAATGGAATTGGGGCGGAACATTTCGGATGAAGAACACGACTCTTCATGACTCTCCCCCTCTCTTTACCCCTTAGTCTTCTTACCCACAAACTACAGACATAGCCGAGTTTTGAGTCATCATCTAAACAGGTTCTATACTACACCCATAATGACAGTTTCGTTGAGTTTTCGTTCACTTTTGGTTCCATACGCAGAGTGTAGTTTCATTCAGACATTCTGTCCAGAGATCTGAATGTGGTCTTGCTCCTTCTCCTGAGATGCAGACAAAAACGATATATGTATATTGCATATCACTGCCACTCAAATTTTGACAGCTCGCGAGCAGAATTTTCGTATAATTATGACATTAGCTATCAAATGTTTAGACAATGCATTTATGGTTGGGACTTAAAGCTTTGAATGAAGGAAGAAAAAGAATAGCCTATGTAGAATAACAAAAGGTCGGCAGTCACTTGTCCTCGTGTGTAAAACATCACCGATTCATTTCTTACTGAGGTGTGTTCCATTTGGTATCACTGAGGACGTCAGTATTTTTTGTTTCAACTTCGCTGTTACATGATAGTCTGCCAGTATCTGTTCTGTGTCTTTCTTCTCCTCCTCGTCTTTTGTGGTGTTTCCGATTGTCCGAGTCTGAACGAATGTCTTAAAGAATGCTTCAACTGTGTTCAGCTTGAGTCTAGAGATCGGTTTGTTGCGTTATCAGTCGGTTCCTTAATTACAGATCTGGTCAGTTAGGACTGATTCCTATTGCATTCGATCACATCGTCTATAGTGGACACCAGCTGGAATAATGCCACCACGACAGATTCTCTCTTTAGATATGTGTGTGGCGGTTTAGTGAATATCTCTAAGGATTTTAGTAGGACCCATGTTTAGCTAATGTCCTGACGTTATTTTGGTATCTGAGATGTACACAACCCCTTATGACGTTAACCAGGTTTGCAAAAGTATATCCATGCCCACGGAGTTATATGTTATAGCAGTCAATGGCTCACGCCAATTAGATAGTAGAAGGCCTAAGAACTTTACTTTATTCGAAAGTTCTCCAACATAATTTCCCCACATCAACCCTCTTTCGTTCCCAACTATCAACACAAAAAATACCCCCTGATCTCTGATTTATGATTCCTAATGCCTTATTGGATAATTTTCTGTGATTCTGCAGATGTAATCTACTTACGTACAATGTCTATTCCATTGTCAAATTCATTAGTAATAGATACTGCATCATTATTCATGGAAACATGCCCCTTAATTGGCTCCATTGACAGTGATCTAAAGACAGTGGAATTGTGAACAGCGTCTCACCAACATCAAGTTTAAAAACTAAAGTATTCGTCCTAATTTGTCCTAATAGGTTGGACAGTACTGTCATCTAACAATGGCATAGGGTTTGGGATTGAATTTCACAGTGAATACCCACTTCTACTTATAACTACTCATTAGACTTGCAAAAGAATGCATTCATTTGGGAGTTCAATGCTAATAAGATTTTTTGTTCATTTGAATTTGCATTCATTGAGAGTTTATTAACGAATGCAAGTGGCTTCAAATGAAATTATTGAAAACTGAGTGAAAAACTCCGATTTGATTCAAAGAATTGCCATCGATTAATTTCACTCTTTTCAACTGTAAACAACGCTCATCTAGCGACTGGAAAAATGAATGATAAAGTGAACGAATCGAAAGAGTTGTATTCTCTCTGCTGAGTATGGTACTCACTCAATTGGTTGTTGATTTTCTTCCTCTTGTTTCTCTTGATTATCTCTTACCTCTTCAGCTTGTTCATTGCAACATATTTGTACTTTGACGATCTCTCACTGTCCCGTGGTCAAAGAAATTCGACACCAAAGGACGAATAGTGTTGTCAGACGGTGTGAAGAGAAGCATGGTTCAAATTGACTGAATTGTCGTTTCAATAGCTCAAGTCAATCAGTTGATAAATGTCAAACTTATTTAATGTTTACGTACCGACCTAAAAGGTGGCGCACCCTGTGCATCCAATGAATCCATTCTCTTACAGATTTGGGTGAATGTTTCACTGTCAAAAATTCTTCCTTTTTACTGGTTCAACTGTGTCAAACATCATCATTATTAGTTTCATTCATACCATCAATTAATTTCATTCTTTTCAACTGTAATCAACGCTCATCTAGAGACTGAAAAATGAACGATTAAGTGAACGAATAAAAAGAGTTATATTCACAAAAGAATGCATTCTTTCACTCAATTGGTCGGTGATACTCTTCCCCTTGTTTCTCTTGATTATCTACTGTCTTTTCATGTGTTCGACACCTCAAAGCCAATTTGACACTTGACATTTGACAGTTCTGCAACACACAAGTTAGCTTTTTAGTACTTTAAGTGTTGACTATATACAAACGAGGCTGCCATTTTGTTCCTATAACCGTTTTTTTAACAATTGAGACATTTGGTTTGATTTATTTTTTTTTACTACTGTTTGAGAGTGAGAGTTCTGGTTTTTTTTGACTAATCATATATATCGTACATCCATCTGTAGGCATTGTACACCGCTTTGCATCGCCTCAAGGAGGTCCTGATTATAACAGACGATGTCCTAAGAATACAATACGCTAACAAATCAGCTGAACGATTGCTCAACATGCGTTTGGTAAGCATCTAATCAATTAGCGACTGGAGTTTTATTTCCTCCCATCTGTGTTTCCACGTTTTACTAACTAAAAAAGGATGTTTTGCCCCCTTTGTTCCCCCCTCGAAGGATGAAATCATTAGTAAGCCGCTGGCGGACATTTTCGTCTCGGATGTGTCATCTATCAGTATACACGGGAAAAATATCAAAGAATTCGATGGTATCCTGACGGTAAGACGAAAAGGACACGACGGCATACCAATGCATGTGCGGGTGGTACCTGTAGCATGCATCGGCAGGTGAGTTAAGAGAACTTATTCAATCGCATTCGCCTTAGCAAGCCTTTGCAATTTGATAATTTGAATTTTCTTTTCCGTTTTTTGTTTTTGTTTTAAACTGGAACAGTTAATATTAGTCAATTGCCTTACTGATAGTAGTTGTTGTTTGTTGTTGTGTTGTTGACTTTGTTTAGGCAGCCAACACATTATGTATTCAATTTCGATGTTCCCGGAGGACAGACAGATTTTATTGCGTCATTGCCACAGCCAAAAGAGGCACCACGGGGATCGCTTCATTCAATACGACGGGGAAGCTTTGATGTGCGTTCCGTAGCGTCAGATGGTTTGCGTAGGACTAGCTTGGCCAAGCTAACATCTCTGCCATTAGAGGCGCCTATTACAAAAGTAGGAGTAAATTTTTTTGTTCATCACTACCCGCTAGGGTTTGACTTCTAATCGCACACTTTTTCACTCCCCACTGATAACTCTAGATTATTAATCTACTCTCCCAAGTACAGGAGAATTGTTCAACGGACGAGGCAAAGCTCATAGATAAGGTGATGGAATTCCTCAAGCGTGAGGGTCTCTATAGTCCGCAAATGAAAGAAATACGGACTGAGGATCCCATAGCAACGGATTTGATTGGTGCTCTCTTAACGGTAAGTTCAACAGAAAATAGATTTGAATCTTTCATCTGAGAAAATCTCTGCAGGGACCCAGTTTATACTCGTCAAGAAGAAGCTCAAATGATTCCATAATAAGGACATCAAGTAGTCGACCATCAGGAATCTTACCAGCCAAAATGAAGGTAAATTCCAAATTTTATCTCTATCACACTATCAAAAATAAGAGATATATATTTAAAAGGCTACACCCCTCATCATGGAACTTCTCGAAGAATCTCTCTCGTGGGAATTTGATATATTCAAATTGGAGGAAATCACGGAACACCGGCCGCTACTGTATCTAGGCATGGAGATGTTCCGGCGATTCGATGTCTTTGCCACATTTAATGTTGAGGAGAATGTGTTCAAAACCTGGCTAGCGGTCATAGAGGCTCACTATCATTCACAAAACACATATCACAACAGTACACATGCAGCTGATGTCATGCAAGTAAGTTTCTAAATAAGTCTCAAGGACTTTGTCATTCGTACTTACTTTTTTCTATTCAAAAAAGGCAACTGGAGCATTTATGACCCAACTGGCGGCAAAAGAAATGGTTATGGATCGAATGGATGAAGCTACAGCATTAATTGCATCAGCAGCACATGACATTGATCATCCAGGGAGATCCTCAGCCTTCCTCTGTAACTCAAATAGTCCTCTGGCCATATTGTATAACGATTTAACTGTACTGGAATCGCATCATGCGGCAACTACATTTAAACTAACTTTAGGTTGGGAGATCGATTTTTTTGTGAAATTTTTGTTAAATTTGAATTCTCTCTCTCTCTAGGTGATGATAAAATAAATATTTTCAAGAATTTAGACAAGGATACTTACAAGTCCGTGCGGAGTGTAATCATCGATATGATCTTAGCAACTGAAATGACGCGGCACTTTGAGAATTTAGCAAAGTTTGTTAGTGTGTTTGGAACCGATGTGGAGCCAAGAGATGTAAGTTTAGACACTAAGGGTATTCAATTTTCTGACAAGGGATCCAGCCACTCAAGGACAGCGGTAGTTCCTTGCATTTGACAGTCAAAATCTTGTCTCCGTCTTGTTCCTTTCTTGCCATCTTGTCCAGAGTTCTTCAGCTCGTTTAAACTACCTCGAAAGAGATCGATCCTTCCACAACTTTTACATCACTTTTGCCTACGGGACGTCCCAAAGTTTTGTCTGCCTTGGTGGGTGAATTCAACTTTATGGCAATCTCCCAAAATTATGTGTCTTCCCTCCGAGAATTTGTCGGATTCACTGCCATATGCTTCCTCAACTAAGGACTAAAAGTTTCTGTGCTTCGGTCCCAATCATATCCATTCACAGAAACATGAACGCTGAAAAATACTGTGAATTAGGAACGAATGCAAAAATCTCATACACTTCTCGCCAGTAAATTTGGACAACCATGAAGAATAAATATTGAAACCTACTGAAATCTTTCCCATCCTTTGTTCTTTCTCTCGTCCAATTTATCGATCGCCTGTGCTCTCTACATCAGAGAAGTCATATCCTGTTTGAAGAAGAAGTATGAATTGTGAAAACCCTGATATTCTGATACTGGTACTGATATTCCGACAACAACGATGGAAAGTTGGGAAAAGAGAAAAACATATTCGAAAGAGTTTGCGGGTTTGAGGTTTCGATAACCACTCTTCGAGGATGGTGTCTAAACTATTTGGAAGAATATTTCTTTTAATTCAATTATAATATAATTCACAGAACTTACTTTTCATTGTTACTATCAAACTATGTGGTTTCAGTTTAATCTGGGGATATTTACATCTGTTGGTTGCGATCTTGGTTTGGCTGGAATCTCGTATAAGCAAAACGAACTTGGACTTTTTGACGTTCTTCCATTGCTTTTCATATAACTACTACTACTACTTTCCACTAGATGGCTTCCATTTTTTGAAAGCTTTCTAAGGATTGCTCACTTAGCTTGTACTAGAACCTATTCACCATGGATGTGACAATAGCCAGCAGTTTTTCTGTGCAAAGGCAAGCGAATATCATCTCGATTCAAGCTGTCAAAAGCATACTGAAGTCGCGCTATTTGTTTCCCTATTTCGGTCTTGAATATAATCATCGCCTCTTGCCATGCCTTAAGAAAAAAATCCCAGCTTATGGCAACCTGTCCACTCATTTTAGCCATGGAAGAACGACTTCACTGACTGGTGTTGCATCATAGATCGAATGATGTCCATTCCTGGTACGGGGCAAATGATTTGATTGCCTGTTCATCTCAGTCTTTTTCCCCACCTCTTCCTGCACTTATTCACGGTCGTCTTTGAAAACGAATGCACCTTCAATAAAATGGCAGCCAATAATGATGCCTAGTGTTTCCTTTCAGTCAAGGCCCATGGCTTTTTCTCATATTGCTAGCCTTGGTGTCTTGGCTAGAATCATGCTAAGGCATACCAAGGATTTATACTGTTTTCTACTGATACACAAGACACAGACTATTAGTGAATTGGAAGAGAGAAGATGGGATAGGAAAGAGTAGGTTCAGTCGTTTTTGAAACCAAGGGTGTATCAATTAGATTTTAATATCTATGTATGGTCTATGGTTGGTGTCCAAATCAACAGAAGAGAGTTGTATGTGGTTTTTGCATTCATTTACAGCATTCCTTCCCAAAGATTCCTCCATAAGTTCCCTTTTGCAAATCTAAGTTCATTCATAAGGAGCTCTACGCTTTGTAAATAGAGACTATTCAACAAGCCCTATCCTCGTCGAGGTTCCAACTTCGACTTGGTGATCGTTTTCTTTCCCGCTCTGCCTAGTGTTCCCTGGACCGTATTTGGACAGTCCATTCCTCAGAAGAGTGATCATCTTCTGATCACAGTATACAATAATCCAAGTATTGGAATTAAGACGTCATCCGACAACTTAATTTCCATCGAGACAGGATGTCCTTGACTTCCATAAGCATTTTAGGAGAAGACAGATTCCTCTTTGTTGGTAACTGCTACCTAGGGTTGATTAAATGATTCTTTTCTCTCCATTTGCTAATAGTCTCAACTTGATTTAAGATTTCTGAACAGATTCAATGTCGATGTTATTGAAGGCTCCTTCAACGGCAAAGAAGCTGCATATCTGTTGAAAATCCCTGACTTAACCTTTTTGCTTTCTCCTTCTTAATTAGAACTTTTTTACTCTCGCTTATTACAGATAGTACAATCAGAGGACGATAGCCAAATCCTAATCAGGCGAATGCTTATAAAAGTGGCCGACGTAAGCAATCCAGCGCGACCACTTAACTACTGTGTAGAATGGGCCCGTCGAATAGCCGAAGAATACTTCACCCAAACTGATGAGGAAAAGGCCAAGGCATTGCCCATCGTGATGCCCATGTTCGATCGGGCGACATGTAGTATACCCAAAAGTCAAATAGGATTCATCGAGTTTATCATTCAGGACATGATACACGCGTGGGACAGTATGTTACACCAGCTCCCATGTTTGTAGTTGAAAATTAATCCTCTTTTCTTGTTCTAGGTTTTATTGACATGCCCCAGCTAATAACACATATGCAGGTTAACTACTCCCAATGGAAAAAGTTTGAAGAACAAGGAGTTCACACTCTGGCCGACATCAAGACCAAGCAGCTAACCATGGGCCCAAAAACGGGGAATTGCAAATAACATAAGGCATTTCGCAGGCTGTTCGCAGGACTGCTAACGCCTCATCAAGTCCAGCCTCATTGCCCCCTAACACCACTGGGCACTGGATCTGGATCAATCGAATGAAGATTTGCAGCTGAATAAAATATTGTTGATGCAAGGAGAAAGAAAACAAAAGAGGCCCCTGAAAGTGGGCAAACCTAGTTACACAAGCAGTTGTTGTTATTATCTTACCAGACTGTAATACTAAACCTACACTTCTCGGATCTATACTTTGGTGTCACTTGAAATAATGATAAAATCACAAAAAACACCGAGAAAGTCATCTCTATATGTTCAGTGTTAGATATAAGATCTAAATCAAAAACAAACTCTACAAACTCCTCAAAACTTGGGACATATCTTGAGGTTTCAAACTATACACTTATGTTGACTGCAAGAACCAACAATTTTCCAAGATTTTACTGCTCATAGCAATGATTTGTTCTTTGATTTCTATGAATTGAAACAACAAACAAAAGAACTTCTAATCTAAACTTAGTTAAATTTCTACATAAAAGAGCGATTGTAAATTTTTTACTATAAATATTTAATACCTATAGACTTCATCGTATTCACGTTATTTCTTAAGTGTGGCTATGCTGGTCATGGCGTCTTCTTTATCTATTTAAACAGAAAAGAATAGTTATAGTAAATATACACACATATATATGTATATATGTGTTAAAGAATGAAAAACAGAAAAGAAAAAAAAAAAAACAAATAAACATGTACCTATTTAGAAAAATTTAATATTAAAACAATTTAAAAAAACAAAATAAAAATTAAAATGTAACACAAAAAAATAAGAACAAAATATATACAAATATATATATATATATTTAAAAAAAAAAATAAAATATTATTGTATACTTCTGTAATTATTTATAACATATCATTATTTAGAAATACATTTTTGTGCGGAAGAAAATAAAACATAAACAGTGTATAGATGTTATATTATGTGTTTTTTTTTTTTTTCTGTCTTAATTTTACCTCCATAAAATCCTTTTTCAATTCGACATACGGATCAGGGATGCCGTCTTGCAATTTCGGAGGGGAGTATTTTAGAAGTTAACAGAGGAGTACTTTGTGCCTGAGAGGAGTACAAGCAAGACGCAAGCTTACAAGACGCTTTAAAATTATCTCATCACTTTCAAGGACAGATACAAGACGAAGCCCATCACACACTGGAGCAATTTCGCCCCGTTCCCCCCGGGTAAATTCTCCTAAATTGGCAACTCGCAAAGAAAAGAGAAAATGTATAAGTTTTAGACCGTCTTTCATTTGCTCCAACACTGGGTAAAGACTTTAACCTGGTTCTTACTTTACACCTCATTTTCCAGTTCTAAAAAGCCAGTCTTACCCCGGAGTAATTGCACCGGCTTGTGATGGCCCATTCAATGAAATAAAAGTGACAATATACTAAACACAATTAGAATTACTTTCTAATACTCTTTTGTGGAAAAAAGGGAGTAAAATCAGGACGAGGGGAGTACTGCAGTACAGTCTATACAGATACGGATCGTTGAAATCAGCCAATTGCCAAAAAAGTTACAGGAGAACAAACGCATGAAAAAAGAATACTCGCCATCTTGTATCCGCCATGTTGATTATGCGGCATCATTTATACCCTATCCTGAGGGTATATTAATTTTGCTACATAAAGAAATCCCTTATAAATAAAGGGTGAGCTACAGATGGCTGTGGATACGGGCTGTCAATTACTGTCACTTACTGCATTCAATGTGGTCGATCTTTTTGACAGATGTCAAGTATAATTTCGTCATGGAGTCCTTCACTATGCTCACCACTCTGAGTGCAAGTGTCTGGACGAACTCTGGTAACAACAATATGGTGCTACCGGCCATCAATCAAGTTATTGCGTACGAAATTTAATTTGAAGATCGCATTACTTCGGTTAGGTTAGATTAGGTATGTGGCAAAAGGACTAACATAAAGGCTTCGCAGTCAGGTCAGAGCTGAGCTGTCCCATTGTGTTAGAGGGAACCTTATTACCCTTAAAATGCGTAAAAACTACTCTACTAAGTTACTTACTTTTTTCGGAGTATACAAACATCAGGGAGGATGGTCAGCTGAAATTCAGCATATTGTCGATATTTACACCAGAGAGCTCTTCTTGAATGGAATGCTGAAGTCCAAGGCTTGGGGAAATGAAATGGGCGGTGTCCTCTACAAATCCCTTATCGTTGCATCCTCGGCAGACTTCTTCCGACAATGTAGAGTGTTATGCCCCGTGAAGATCCCCACGAGAATGAAGGGAAATCTTTTGTCCTTACGCATAAGTCTCTCGGTCTTTGCTTTGTCACAGAATGGGCATAGTTGTCTTGTAATATTCTCTGGAGTTCCACCTTAAGTTCGCCCCTCTTGTGGCTAACTTCCCTGCTTTCAGCCGGGTTGTTTACAGAGAGATCAGTTTGGTCTAGTATGTCTGATGAACCTTCTGTTGCTAGTTCATCTGCGTTTTCATGGCCAGAGTAACATACTTTATTCCAAGGACCTTAAGCTCTTAGCGACGTATTGAGATCGAGGCAGTAAAAATGGGCTCAGGGGAAGTAAAAGCGAAACAATATTTATAGCCTCCTCAAAAGAGTACACTTAACATCAGCGTCTTCAACAAAATAGCACAAGGACTTGGTCTAGCAAGTCTCTATGGTGAGCTCCGCCAATGACACCAGTGGGGAGATCAAACAAAGGATCACTCTTGCCAATCGGTGTCTTTACAGGCCAAGAAGGCAATTGGATAAGAAATTAAATTAAATAAAAAGCCCCATTTCGAACTACTTAGATAACTCTTTAAAAGACATGGACTTTGACAAAATCGGATGAGGATACCCTTGGTTATTTTGAAAGAAAAGTTATTCGATTGGTCCCTTCTGCATAGGCATCGAGTAGAGAAGAAGATAGAAGAAGTATACGGCAAAAGAGTCTGCATACAGCTAGTAAGTTCGCCGGGTCGTATATAGCCAACTAGTTCCAACAAAGAAGTCTTCGAATCCAACCCTGATAGGCGGCGCCAGCAGTGAAAGGGGACCTCAACCAACTAAGTGATCGCAAATAGAGGGATTTTGCTCGTAACCAGGCTGGTTCGAGAGGTTTGTTGATTGACGCCCAGGTTCTCCCCGGTCCATCCCATTATGTAGCATATCAAATTGAAGAGAATTTCCCCAAGGTACCATATTTATTTTATTTTTGGCCAAAATTTATGGAACAAAAAGCTTGACGAACATTTGTAAAATTTGACAAAAATTGAAGATATGTAAAAGGTTTTCCAATAGGGATTTCCAAACTTTGATAGATGATTGCAGCCATATTGTTAAAGGTACATCTGTCAATTTGACTGATATTTGTTTAATTTGACAAATCAATTGTTTTGTGAAAGTGGGTCTGCGGCTTCGCCCATTTTACGGTCGCCATAATCATCCCTCCGAGAGGACTATTTTCAAAATGATGGATAAATTGGAGTCAAGTGATTCAGTGAATAATCCACCAACACGTACGTCAATGAAATGCAAGGTCGGAAATATCGCCGAGGCTGTCAATTTCGCACCGCCTCCAAGAACTCAGTCTTCCCCAGACCACAACTTGGCAAATTTTGAGTCATAACTTGGGCCCTATACCCGTACAAGATTCAACTGACGCAGGAGCTCAAAGTACATTTCGATAGACAAAACTGTTTGTTCACTAACTGGGCTCTCGAGCAGTTGGAAGTTGATCCCAATTGGACCCATGAATGGATTCGTCAACAGCAAAATTGTCGAATTTGGGAGGGAACTAAACCGACACGAGAAAGTCATTGCTTTGGTGTGGATTTTGGACTGGATTTTGGCATTGTCATTCCATACTGCTTTATGAACTACAATGTCCAGGACATCACCGACAACGGTTAGTGCTACCAGTCGATGATAACTAATTTCTTTTGGCTTGTCATTATCATAACATGTGGTTTCAACAGGACGGCGCTTTGCACAAGCTATTTCCGAACATGGATACCTCAAGCGGAGGCGATCTGAATTGACCACCGAAATTGTGCAATTTGACTTCTTCTTGAAGAGTTTTCTTATGCTAATAAGCCACAAGCCACCATTGCCTCGAGAGCCAAAATAATCAATGTTGTAGCTTGATTTATGTAAAATTAGATGCGGGCCACCTAGCAAAGCCGCGCCTGACATTTGAATGATATATTACATGTTATACATAATGGTATACATGTGCCTCATAAATAAATAAAACATTTCAATGATACCTTATTCACAGTATATTTCATTCAAATCTAAAGATATGAAGCGCTTAATGGAGAACACTTAACAATAACATTTCGACTGATTATCACGTAAATCAAAATCCTTAGACTCACTTAAAAACGTGATTTGGCTCATTACCAATAGAAAAAAAAGAGACCAACACAATTACCCCATTCCACGCTCAAAAATTACCCAATTTGGCCGAACAATTAAAATGAAATTAAGCCTTTTTCGTAACGAAAATACAGCTTCAACATTGGGATGAAAGAAAAAGTGTTTTCTTACTCCTATCTTTTGTGGCCAAAGCAAAGCAAAATGGATTGATAATGAACCTCCACTTGTTGTCTATTTTAAAATTAACCAGAACTGATTGTGTTCCTCCTCCGCCACCTCATAATCCCGATGGAAATTACAAAATCAAGCAAGAAAAACTAGTATCAGTACGGACTCGGTGAAGAACAAAACTGGTAATTGCCCAAGTGCACTGATCAGTCGTTGCATGTCTCTAAAATCGTTTGCATCCGAATTTCTATTCTCCTGTTATATTTTTTTGTTCCGAAAAACTTTAATTTGAATTACAAAAATCTGCAATTCAAAATGGATTATGTAAGTCTAAAATTGAATACCAAATTGATCGTCAAATTGATCGCCAAAACTCTTGCTTTCATCGAAGACTCCGTTTGTATCTCAATCCGCTTTCGTGTATATCTATTGTCTAATATTTGTTTACAAAAATCTAAATAAATTCATAAAAGAAAGTCACCTATTGGATGTGATAAATCCAAATCCGAACGCACGTTGGCTGCCAAAACTTTCTTTTCGGATTCACTTGATAGATATTGTACGCAGATCGCTTGAAAGTGGATAGTATCTCATTGAATTTGAACTAAATTAAACCACATACTAACGACAGAATATGGCTAAAACTTGCTTTTATTTCAAATTGCAATTCTGAGGGCAGAAAGTTGCTGGTGGAGTAACTCGAATGGCACCCTTTAGCTTCATTGATAAAGTTGAGATGTCACATTCGGAGAGTGCGTAAAAAAGTGCTATCCAAAATCTGTCTTCATCTTTGGGCTGTTGCGCCAGTCGATCGGTATCCATCGAGTGTTAAGGTTCGGCTTAAGTTTCACTGCACCACAGTTTGTGACGATTCAATTTAAAAAAAAATAAAATCAAAAAGAGTGAAAGCGATACACGATCGTGTTTTGGAAATTATATAAGAAAACGAAACCTGATACAAGCGGTCAAGTGAGATAAAGTAAATATGGGTCAAATCGAATGAGATTCTCTTCCTCATATCTTTCGGATTGTTTACTAAATTCATTTTAACGATCTTATGGGTGCGTTTTGTTTGTAGATGCCTACGACATTCTTTCGCGACGAGCCGGTTCCCAATGAACTCATTCCAAAGATGATAATAACTGGCGGTTATACGTCTGTGTTTACGGAAGAGGCTCCTGCTGTCCCAGTTGTTGGTGATTGGAAGAAACGCTATTGTACTTTGGCTGAATCATTTATTCCCATTCTGGATAGGGTGCACAATTTCGAAGTAAGAGATACGGACGTTTGGATTGTAACGAGCACAAAATGTGGCACAACATGGGCCCAGGAAATGACTTGGTTGATATTGAATGACTTTGACTTTGAGAAAGCGAAAGAGGTTGATCTGACTATAAGGTCACCGTTTTTGGAGTAAGGCTTTAATTTGAAATCGAGGCTGGGGTGTTCAAAAACTAATTTATTATAGATTCAATGGTGTGGTGTCGAATGTGGACTATGATACAATGAAGCAGTTGGATGAGATGGAATCACCAAGACTGATCAAATCACATTTACCCGTACAATTGCTGCCGAAACAGTTGTGGACTAAGAAGCCAAAGGTGAGTGCTTTCGTTTTGAGTTCAGTATTGAAGGGGGAATTGGATTGAAACTGGATTCGATTTGTACGAACAAAGTACCTAACGCTCGAAGCTTTTAAGGCTTACAGCTGCGAAGGTGTTTCATGAGTCTGTTAAAAGTATGACCTCTTAAAGGAGCCATCATAGAATTTTGCTGTTCACATCTGAATACTTTCAACATCGGTTGGTAACTTCTAAAGGCACCGGACCCAGGAATAGAGCCAGGTCAATTGGGCGCTTCGGGGCGCAATCTTTTTGAATTCTCCGGGCAGTTGAAGAGGCGTAGTACGACGTGTGGGCCGTTGTTGCAATCTGGGCAAATGTTTCCTGTTAAGTCTGCGATACCAGCATGAGTGATTCTTGTTTCGCATAGTTGCTGTCTGGGGGGCGACCACCGGTAAGATTAGATGATAGTTGGCCAGAGCGATGGAGATTGTGTTACACCATACCATAATCTGGTTTATGTAGTTTTTGCAGTTGGTGTTGCTGGTGTCGTTCTTGTAGGCGGTGATATTTTTGCACTTGTTGCATGGTGGAGTTCCTAATTTCATGTTATTTTGATGTTGTGGTCGATGGCAAGACAATCAAAGTTGTGCTTCCTGATTGGGAACAGAGTTTCAGAGTGGAGGTGGTTTTCTTTTGACATCGGGTGACATGCTTGAAGGTTTCCGATGTTGTCCAAATGGGTATCGTGTAATTCAGGACAGATCTACATATTGCCTAGTACCCGTCCTTTATCCTTTCCCCATCAGCTTTCCGCTCGTGATTTGATGACATTGTTACGTGCGCTTAGTCGTTTCTTGATGTTGGCGATGCGGCGTGGACTGAGGAAGTGAGGATGCTTTCAAAGGTGACCCCAAGAAACTTCTGTCCGAAGGAATTCGTAAAATTGCTGCTATTATGTGTTCTTTCGTCCAAGATGTGCAAAGAGTGGCGGTTGATTTTCCAGCAGAGAGTAGTAGGCTACGGTCGTTGAAGAACTGTTCGAGGTTGCCTTCATAGTTGTACATCGTTCGTTGATATTTGGTCCAATAGAGAGAAGCATGCAGTCATCAGCACAGCAGATTATTTTTACACCATCAGGAGGCTAGGGAAGTTTAGATATGTAGTGATCGAAGAGAAGGAGGGAGAGGACCCCACTCCTTTAAATTTTGTATTTCTGAATTCCACATGCTACAAATGAAGTACCTTTCCAACTATCTTGAGTGGGGGGAGTGCCTGAGTGTTATGTACGAGGATATCATGAAGTAGTGTGGCGTGGCTCATAGTGTCGAATGCTTTTGAAAGATATAGGGTCAATAGTATCGGCCTGTGACAGGGTCTTGCCTAGCTTAGACCGTTGATGATCTGCATTGTTATGGCGTTTAGAGCTCATGTTGTGCTGTGAAGTTTGCGAAAGGCATGAACACGCCTCCTTTTAGAAGACATCAATGCTGTTCTCGTCGACAGAGGTTTCTTCTGATGCATTGTCTGGAACAGAGCTCAAAAGTAAAGACCTCTACTTAAAAGATATAGCTCAAATCAGAAATTCCAGCTCCGGCTTCTCGTAACAGCAGTATGCAAATTAGGTGAAGAAGTTGGTTGAGGGTTTTGAGAATTGTGCCAAATGCGGACCAGATCTTTATGTGTCAAACTTGTGGTGTTTATAGACGTCAGACTAGCAGTAGCTACCCTTAAAGGTTTGTAGGTCAATCTAAGTGATTAAAGGTCCTTACAAAAAACTTTAAGTAACATTGAAGACTTAATGCTTAGAGTGTTAGTCGCCTTTCCTTGGACTTGCTTAGCTCAAAACTGTTTCTTGCAACGAACCCTTTCTAATTTCAACTTCAATTCCATCTAACTTCAGTTCATTACTTACAAAAATCCATTTCAGATCCTTTATGTCTTCCGGAATCCAAAAGACGCAGCGATCTCATACTACCATCACTGGCGCGGTATGGTCGGCTATAAGGGAACCAAAGAGGACTTTATGCACACCTACATGGACGGCTATGTAAACTTTAACCCATTCTGGCCACACGTTCTGGACTTTTGGAATTTACGCGATCAACCAAACATTTACTTCACCAGCTATGAACGCATGAAATTTGACCTTCGTGCTGTTGTATCCGATGTCTGTCAGTTCCTTAATAAGAAAATATCCTTCGACCGAATGGAAGAACTTGTCGATCATTTGTCCTTTGACAAAATGAAAGGCAATCCGGCTTGCAATCACGAAAAAGAGTTTCAGAGTATAAAACAAGCTGCTGGCGTTGAAGTCGAAGAATTCAGGTAAACATGAATTGTATCTTTTATAAGAGAACACACAACATAACGGAATATTTTGCTTAGTAGATTCGTTCGAAGGGGAGTGGTTGGCAGTCACAAGGACGAGCTGGCACAGGAAATCATCGAGGAATTCGACGAATGGACCGAGGACAATTTGAAAAATTTGAATTTGACTGTCGAAGATATAGTGGCCCATTGCAAATATGGAAATTAGATTTTCAAATTCTCTTTTACTATTTAGTCGTTAAATGGCAATGAATTTATATTAATAAATTAAGTTTTTGTAGTAGGAATTTCTAAAAAAATAAATTTAGGCACCACATATTGGTATACGAATGTCTACATTGGCAACACTTTACACATACTAAGCATTATTTTGATTGAATGCCATTTTACAAGGCGTCATTAGATGTTGGAGGGTACTCAGCTGGAAATATTGTGTCCCCAAAACTTGGGCATTGACACATTGCTCTAGAGCATTTCCTCTAGTAAAAGACTTTCCAATAAGGATTGCTAAAGTTTGACAGGTGATTGCGTCCATACTGTTGAAGCTACATCTGTCAAATTGGCTGTCATTTATTTAGTCAGTATTGCCAAATCAACATAGAGAGTTACAGTACTCAAAACATGTGAAAATTATTTTAAGAAAGTCGATCTTCTGTTCGAACAAGATTTCGCCATTTAAAGGTCACCAAAATCGTCCTTCGTGATGAAATCAGTGATTGTTCAGTGAGCAATCCCTCAACTGCCGTACGCCAACGATACGCAAGATCTGCCAAAAATATCGCGGCTCTCCGTGACCGTGTGCAGAAGAATCCGAGGCAGGCAATTCCGCGCAGACCACAACTGTGTCATGACTTAGGCCTTCATCCGTAGATGAAGATGATTCTAACTGCGTTCTCAAGAAGTTGACCCCAATTTCGATCGAAAAATCATATTCTGCGACAAGGCCCATTTCGGGATGAATCCACACAAGATCCACCAATAGCACTGCATCAACAGAAAGTCACTCTTCGATCTCGATTATGGACTGGCGGCATCATCGATCAATACTCCTTTGAGATCGATACGATGGCCGGATCATCACCGTTCCAATTACCATCAACCAATTTCATTTGGCTCCAATGGGAAGATATGGACACCAACGGCATATAGTTGCAATAGGACTGCGCTCCTTGCCACACAGGCCGTAGCCCAATGGACATTTTGCACGATTGGCCACCAAAAGCGTGCGATTTGACCCGGTTACACTTGTTCTTGTGTAGTTTCCTTATCGCACCAATAAACCACAAGCCAGCACTGTCCTGAAAGCCAACATAATCAATGGCATTGGTCTTATTCATGCCACAGGGTTATGGAAACTTGGATGTTTCGGATACGCCTCACCCAGCAAAGCCCCACTGGACATTTGAATGATGTTATATCTCATATAAAATGGCATACCCGGGACTCCCAAATAAATATAAAATTTTAATAATATCTCACTTACAGCTTGTTTTATTTAAATTTAAATGTTAGCAATACTTAATGGAAAACCATTTACAACTGTTTAATGGCCGCAATGCGTGATCACCCAACGAAGCTTTTTGTATTTGGTTCTCTTTTATAACACTGTCTCTACCTGAAGGATACTCAGATCACATACACGTATCAGTAATATTTCGAGTATCCTTGTCGCGGACTGTAATACTCTTCAATCCCAAGCAGGCGTATGCAGCTGACGCCTACTCTATCTACTTTTGACGATTGCCAGAGATAATGCAGACAATTCATGGTCACAATGCACAGCTTAGAGCTTTAGCTTCAACTTGGCATGTGCGTACAGTCTTCCATAGACATTTTGTTTAGAAAGAACGATTGTCGTTAAGCTCGGTTGACAAGTATAGAGGGAGAGGCACCGGCACTTCTTCTTGTATTCCCTTTGCACGCAGTTTTGTAAGCCTTCTCCGCGTGTGGGTTCATTGTCTTTCCAAAATGAAGCCAATTTCTCTTATTAATCACAAATAGGTGGCCTACTCTCAAACTTGCTACATTCCTCTCCGTAAAACTCCCATCACTTAACCTAACTATCTGTTCGGTATCTTTCGATTAATGAAATTGAAAAACCTACTTTATTTACTCATCCGAGCACACATATGTTATCATCAATCAAAACAAAATATTTCTTTGTTTCAAATCTCAAAACTGATGCTGATAGTCTGTGTGTGAAATCAGAAAGTAAACGTCATACTTATTGCTAATCGAGATAACATTTGACACTTGCTTGGTCTTGACGAAAATTTTGATTTCATATTTAGTTCACTTCGGAGGCGCGTAAGCAACAGGTTTGCTAAAACGTTAGTCGGTCTTCATTTAAATTCGGCTCCCACATTAAAGCAATTTCATATCAAGTGACAAGTTTTTTGAATTTTCAAAATGTCTTCTCCCGACCCCGATGTTATTAATTTATACAATGGAAGCTTTGACCTTAAGACTGAAATTACAAAATACCAATTGAAGAACGTGGACGAAGCGCTCAACATTTGCGATCTAACAAGCGTGATTGACAAGTTCTACACATGGGTGAAGCACATGCCAAATGTCATGCCTTACTACGGTAAATCAGTGTCAAGTGTTTTTTGATTGCATGAAGCAAAATGTCTTCCCTTTCTTAGCTGTCAAGTGCAATGACCATCCGTTTATTTTGAAAACTCTGGCCAATTTGGGCACGGGATTTGATTGTGCTTCGAAGAATGAAATCAATCAGGTCGTTGACCTTGGAGTTAGTCCGGATCGCATTATCTTTGCGAACCCTATGAAGCCTACGTCGCACATTCAGTATGCACGATCGGAGAATGTGATGGACAGCACAGTGGACAATGAGTTTGAAATTTATAAAATCTTCAAACACTATCCAGAGTCCAAGTAAGTCAACAGAAAATTTGTATTCTTTGTATAAAAAAGTGCTTCTTATTTAGTATGGTGATACGGTTTCGATCTGAGGCCAAAAAAGCCCAGTGTCCTCTGGGAGACAAATTTGGATGTGACGCCTTTGACGATGCAGCTGCTTTGATGCTTCTAGCCAAGAGTCTCAAAATGAATGTAAGTGAGCTTAGAAAAAAACTATTCTCCTACAGATTGTGTGATGAATTCTTAAAGAAGTATTTACATTGAAATTGGTGGGCATGAAAAGGCCTTTCTAGTATCTAGAGAATGATTGTGATCGGAAAGAGATTTTCAAGAAAACTGATGACACATTTTATATAAGAAAAGGGACACAACTCTAGGTTAAGTTATTGGGTTCATGAGCAAGCATACTTCATGTCATACTCAGTTCAATACCAACCCACTGTGATGGCAAAGAGAGCAAAGGTAATCCCTTGCCCCTTGAAACTCAATAATTTACTGAGTTGGGGTCTAAATTTTTGGATCATTTGTGACAACGTAAGCTTCTATGAGTTGTGCTTCAAGTATGTGATATTTTTGCCATCTTAGAATAAGCGTTAGAGAAGATGTGAAATCTAGACACAGTCTAATCCAAGCCTATGTTCATTTTTAAAATAATTTTATAGAGTAAGCACTTCATTTACTTTTCAAGCCTTTTCTGCTAACAGCATGAGACCCACTGATTTCTTATAGACGTCAAAGTGTATCTGTAAGCCTCCAACATCCTGGAAAATCATGTCGCAAACAATTACATTATATGGTAAATTCCTCCTCTGATCCTTGTGTAGGTAGTTGATCAAAACTATGATCCAACAATCACAAAATTTATCTACTCGCAGCGAAGGAGTTCAGGGAGTTTTTGCACCTACTGCACTCGAAATGGTTCAAGTGTTAAGTCGAGCCTTCAAATTCTTCAATCCTTGCACCTTTCCCCTACAGGCAACAACTCCATGTTAGCTGACGAATATTGTTGTCTCTTCACAAGAAGACTTCAGCATCAGGTGGTGTCTAAAAGTGGCTGTAAGAACAGTTCATCTTAACAGAGCCGGTCTATGTCCTGGTGTCATTAAGTCAGACGGATCCATTGTATCAGCGTACCTAATATAAAATAGAAGTTACCTTCCCTTAGGCTAAAGGTTCTCTTAGTAGGAGCAAGTGAGATTAGCAAAGCACTGAGAGCAGAGTAAGGCATACCCGGATAAGCTGCCATGTAGCCGAACAAAGCGGTTCTTAAAAAGCATTTATAATACTTGTCTCTCACACAATCGATATGTACACCAAGAAGTGTTGCATCATCATTGTATGGATAAGTATGGTGATCAGAACTTCTAGTCGGAATAGGAATGACCATGACTGGATTATGGTGTTCGTAAGTACCACCAGCTGAGACTGTCATACCTTAGGTTTGACGTAACAACTAGGCGACATTTGGTTGCAAAACTCTAAACAAATGTTGGATTTAAGTCGGTACATGGGACAGAAGTTACCCCAGAATCACCACAGATGGGACAAACATTAAAGCACTTCCTTACCTACTTACTTGTTTACTACTTCCAATTGGAAGATGTGGTCAGCACAAAGCATTCGTGAGCGCAGTATGGCATCATGCTTCCTTTTCTACTACCCCACCGCATGAGCTCCTCGGGCCATCCGACAGCTGTGTATCGTGATATCTTGAGTTAAAGGATTCCACTGCATCACTTGGAATAATGGTTTGCAACTTCTCGTTTCTTGTTCATTTCGCATTCCACATGGGACAGTACATTGCTTCGCCAAATTTAAGACAGCATCCTAAACGCAGTCTTGCATTCACCAATTTCCATGGCTATACCCAGCTGTTGGCTTGTTGCTAGTCCCTAATTCAATTTAACCACAAACGAAATAATATTTTGTTTTCCCACAGGTTACTGGTGTAAGCTTCCACGTTGGATCCGGTTGCAGTGATCTGCCAGCCTACGAAAGAGCCATTCGTACTGGCAGTGATCTATTTAAATTTGGTAGACTTATTGGCCATAACATGGAATTGCTAGACATCGGTGGAGGATTCCCTGGAGATGATGACGTCATGTTTGCCAAAGTGATAATACAAAACCAAAGTTAGCTTACGATTTCAAAACAATATTCATTCTAGATTGCGGACATTGTGAACGATTCAATTCGAAAATATTTCGGCGACATCCCAGTTAAGGTCATTGCGGAGCCTGGTAGATTCTTCGTAGCATCGGCTTACACTCTAATATGCAAGGTGTACTCGAAGCGAGAACTCCGAGGACATGATGGTCAACTGGAAAAGGTCATGTACTATCTGAATGACGGGGTGTATGGCACATTCAATTGTATCTTGTACGATCACAATGAAATAAAAGCAATTCCACTCACTCGTATGGTATGGCTTTAGTTTGGTTTTAGTCCTTGAAAGGATATAAAATATTTCGGTCTTTTTTTAGAGTGGAGACAATGAGACATTCAGCAGCTTGATTTGGGGTCCAACTTGTGATGCACTTGATAAGGTTTGTCAATATAAAAATTTACTCACAGCAATTTAATTCTTTTCTTGTTTCTTAGATATGCGACAACATTCTGCTGCCGAATTTGAAAGAGGGCGATCTGATAGCATTCCCAAATATGGGCGCGTACACTGTGCCAATTGCGAGCGCTTTTAACGGATTCAGTGTCCCGAAAACTCGTTTCTTTCTGAGAAATGATTACGGATAACCTTTGGTTTGATTTATTGATAACCTCTGTTATGACTCGTGTTACATGAATGAAATTGAATCGAATTGAAATATTAATCTGAAGCAAAACAGCGATTTTGCTTATTATTACAGTGGCACTGATGTTTTGTAACAATTTTGGAAAATACAATTTAAAAGTCACAAGAGGAAATGTTTTTTTTTCTGTTGAAAGAGAGTCCCATATATGGGGAATGTATAAATTGAGATCAATTTTAAGGTGCTTATCCACTTGAGAGTAAAATTTAGGCGAGTAACTCTCAAGCCACTATCGAGAGAAATTTCATAAGTGGACACGGACTTGAGGGCAACTTGCAGAGAGCTGGTTTACTACTCTCAGCAAGTGGACAGAATCGTTCGTTTTCTGATAGTAGCTTCTCGCGATAGTAATGCTACTCAAGAGTTACTCTCGAAAGTTTACTAGCGAAAGTGCTCCCAAGTGGACACGCACCTTCTGATTTGACGAAAAAGCTAAGTCATTATGTAAGTACGTACTTGTATAATATTGGTTTAAGACTTGGACTGGACGTTGGACTACTGTGCATAGAGTTCCAAGTTTGAATCCCAGAAAATTCCAATGGAACAAGGAATTTACCTTCTTTTAATATTTTTCCACTACTATATGTCAAACTCAAACTTTCAATCTGCGTTTACATTGAAAAACTTAACTCGATCCTAGAAAATTTTGAGATTGGAACGAGTCAATCCTTCAAACAAGGCACTCAACCCGAATGGAACTCCGATTCAATCCGCCATATGAACGTGGTTTCTCAAGTTGCTTTTTGTTCGATAAAACAAAATTATGTCGAGGCCGACTCCAAGGTACAAAATATATGAGATCTCGTAATCGAGTCTCGAAGAATTATTCACGCTTGAATCCGACTGCGAAACTTAGTGGTAGTGATGGGCAGAAGGATATTGTACTACATAGGAGGATGGCTGTAGCTGGTGATGTAAACGTGGAGATTGACTTACTCACTGTCGTAAATAGGATTCTCAATGGCTGCCTTGATCATCCAATATTGAGCATTAGCCTGGATAATGAGGTAATAACCCGGTTCTCCTTTGCTCTGATGAGATTTAGGTGTAGGTACTCTAGCTACTTCAAGAAAGAGGTTCTCTCGATGATGAGCTCGCCTATCTGTGTACCTATGGCAAGGTGTTTGACTTTCTACTTATAAGGAAAGACTACTTTGTGTTCTGGCAATTCCAGGGAAGATAAGCCCAGTCATATTCTTACTTCTCTTATGATATTGTTGTATTTTGCGTGTCACTTCCTCTGGGATTTTAGCCACTACCACTTGCACTCCTCTTGATGTCCGCCTGTGTAGTACTCTATGTACATTATGATGCACAACGCTGGCCTTAAAAACCTGGGACACCACCTGTAAGTTGGTTTATTTCTGGCCCTTCTTCCGTGCCGTAGAGGAGGGTCCCATCTTCAAAATATTTTCTAATTATTCGCAACATGTTGTTTGGCATTCGTATGTTACTCAGGGCATGTTACAAGAGTTGTAGGTATTATCCACGTTAAGGGTTACTACAGACTAGCACAGCTTTCTTTCCTCCTTTTCATCTGACTACCGATATGGCTTTGTGTTCACTTACTACCCATCCTGTGTGCTGGTCCTCATCAAAAATTGGAAGGTTACTATCAAAACTCTTCACTGGAAGTTGCTTTTAGTTCCGACCACCAAAGACTTTGTTTGTGATGTTATAGGCAAACGTCCTATTGCCACACTTGCTTGATGTTTCCTCTGCTTTTAAGCTAAATAAGTGAAGATCCTATAACCTGTCACGTCTCACACTACGGTGTACGTCCTTTCTTTTGACGTGGTACTACGCATCTGACACGCTGCAATCCAACCTTGATTGATGTGCACTCATCGATCCATCTCTAGGTGTATGCTGATAGGCTTTTCTTTCTTCTACTAACGTCGGTGTGTGCCCCAGATGTAAAGACATTTTTCACTGCACTCCTGTGGCCATCCATGCTCTCTTACATTGGTTCATGAATTTTTTTTGTTGGTTCATGTCTGTATTAATCTGTTTTGTTGCTCCCTGCCTGTCAGTTCCTGCCTGCCTTGGAATGGAGATCCCCAACCCAAGTGGGATAGCTCTATTAGATATTTAGTTCCAGCTATATATAATTGTCCCTCTCATCTTTTGTCAAGCCTGTATGATGACAAACTTTCTTGGAATCTAGCTGCCAATATAAAAATGTATGTAGTGCCTTTCTGCTGCACTTTACATCTGTCCAGCTGTGGACATTTCCAGCTCACTATCAACTTTCCAGATAAGATTATACATTGTTTTTCGTTCCCGATAAAGTAGGTCTTTCAATTCTGTCTGTCGGTCTATGGTTGTATGTAAAACTGCAGCTTAAACAGTTCAACCAACTTGCAATCTGTAGGGTCATTCGAGGATCGTCCTTATCCAAGACATTATGTGCTAGTTGGAGATCATTTCTCGATTATAATTCACAGTATTTTGTTTGCATTGACGTTGAAAGAAAATGTAAACTTATAAACTAATAGTAAAAACAAATCATGACTGTGACTTAAGTTGTCCTTTATTAAACTTTTTCTCTTTCACGCAAAATACATTTTTCTCTTAAATCACTTAAAATAAATATTTTGTTTTGTTTTGTTTTAAGAATTTTAATGATGCAACGATGAATAGCTCAATAAATTCATTTAAGGAAAAAAGAAAAAAGTTGTTAATTTTTTTTTTGTTTTTGCAAAATGTGATCGATTAACGTCCGCACTCTAACGCGTATTATGAAATCGTATTAGGACTCAGAGCACTTGAGTTCTTTGAAGTGTGCTTCATTAAGTGTATCATAAGTCCCTACTCAGCACACCCATCATAATGTTTCGATCGAGAATGGATGCTGTAAAGCATCGAGTAGGGTTTGTAGTAGATTTTTATGCTGCATTGCAAAAATGACTCACGGAGTAGGATTCACTCGTAAAAGCACATTTTAGTAATGGAGCGTAAATACAGTGGGCGATGCTGAGTCATAGTAGGACTTCATAATACTCCATAATGGATGTCAAAAGCTCACATTTTGTTGCCTTGATTTTATGTATAAAAAAAAGATACTCTAAACTTTAAAAATAAAAGGGAAAAGGAACAAGAAAAACAATAATCGCTGCACATGTACTCTGACCCAAAATATTATTTCCAAGTGCAAGCGAGTTCCGTTTTTCTGCACGACAAGTATTAGTAAATCTACTACGTTTTTCTGTTTGTTTATGAAAAATCTTACTAGCTAGGTACATTCAATTTGATAAAATATGTAAATATCTCTAAAAAAAACTTTAATATTTGATTAATAATAATAATTATAACTTGATCAATGATATGTAATAGTTGATATGTATTTACTGTCGTATTTTGCTTAGCTTCCAAGGAACACAGCGAGCGAGAGAAATAGAGTTTATCTCGACCCCTTCTTGATATGTATTCGAGCGCCCCTCTGAGGGGTCTAAATTGTTTTTTTATTCATTGATGTAAATGAATATTAAAATAATTAAATTTCGTTATAATAATAATAATTAGGGCAAACTACTTATTGTATAGTCAGTTCTTGCGATTTTATGTACATTTCCCGTGTTGTTTGTAATTGATTGATATGTATCATATTTTAAATATATTAGTAAATGACATTTTTTTTTTCTTCTTCTTTTGCTTTTAATTTAATTTGTATTGAGACAATGAACATTGTAAAAATCACCTCGTCTGAACATATTTATTCGATAAAGTTATGATTGTATTTCACACCAATACGAGTACAAAATGGTTTTTTAGTTTCTTCTTTTTTATGTAAAAAATCTCACATTTAAAAACTTTTCTAACATTTAATTTAAAATTACAAAATATATATAATATATAAATATATTATTTTAGCAAAAAGCAAACGATCAACTAAGTGATATTTGAACCACCCATAGTGTGGCTTTTTTTTTTAGTTAGTAACGAGTTATGTTGTACCTTGAATATTGATTGCAAAAAATACAATAACATTTTGTTTTTCAATGCGTAACGTATAAGGATATGTAAATATTTTGTTTGTAACGTTTATTTCCGCATGGCATTCAGTATTGCAAGCGTTTGTTTTGTTTTTTTGTTTATTTCAAGAAATCATCAACATTTTTTGGTAGTTTTCTTAGGATTTGATTGCTTTTAAAGCAGTTGATTCTTTAGACGAATCTAAAAAGCCAAATTTCGAAAAGACATACATTAGCTATGATGTTGTTGGTGTTCAAGACGTTGCTGACACCCATTGATGTAGACGAACTGACCTTTTGACCGGCACAGTGCATTTTTTCCAGCGGCATTGTTTGGACATAGTACTCGCGACTCTCGACTGGCATATGACACAGGGGTTTCTTCTTTTGTGCCATTTCATCGTCACGATTTTTCAAATCTTGCAATAGGTTGGGAAACCATATAAGATCACATGAACATGTCAGGGGATTATCTGGAAAGAAATCAAATAAAAGTTTGTTAAAAATTTGTTAATTTATATTTTTTATTGTTTAGTGTTGTGGGCTTAAGGGTCCATTCACAGCTCAGCGACTGGCTAATACGCAAACTCCGAATAAACCATTTTATGTATAACTAAAGGCACGCAGTTGACGGTTTTACTATGCCCAAAGTTGGGTTCTATTTTACTTCTTTAAAGAAATTAACAATTCGCTGATTATTGGCGAATAGGCGAATGTTTCTTACGAACTGTCACATTCCAGCTTATAAAATTTTGACATTTCATTCACAGCAACTCTTCTGTCAATTATGTCGATTGTGAGATTAAACTCACGCGAATGTGCGAATCCTCATACACATTCCCACATTCGCGTGAGTTTAATCTCACAATCGACATAATTGACAGAAGAGTTGCTGTGAATGAAATGTCAAAGCTTTATAAGCTGTGAATGGACCTTTATAGAAAAAGCAAACAAGCACAGCAAAAGCAACTTTTACTGATCTGCTGATGCTTGCCGGAGATCCACATTTGCTGCTGTTGCTTTGCTAATGTTTTTAAAACCAATGGGAGTCCCAGAAGGAGCAGATCTTCGACCTCACTTATGGAACGTCATGTATGATGTGCAGCGACTAGCGTGGTAGTTAAAATATTTGGTTTTGTTGATGAAATCCGGCTTTGTTACGGTGCTCACAGTTCACGAGTTATACCACGAAGCACTGAATAAACTAGTGGGCCATAGAATGGAAAGGATTCTGTTATCCAGAGTAGTCACATCAGTCCTATTATACACGGAAGGCAACGTGAAAGTTTACAGACTCTGTACACTAAGAACTTTGAGTGAACGAAACTGATTTCGTCATGATAGGTCCGTTCGCATACCCTCCCAAAACAGCGAATTTTTACGAAAATTTAAGAAATTTTTACAATAAGCTGTTCGCGTACGAAGAATTTTCGTAGTTTTTCGCAGAAGAGAGCGCTCACGAGACAGTAAGAAATTTCCCCATTCTACGAATTTTAGTGCAAGAAATTTCTGTGTGCTGGTTTAAGAAAACTGTCAAAACTGTCAAAACTGTCAAAACTGTCAAACCAGTGTATTTTCAACTTTTTCTTGTTCAACCCGTTCGTTTACTTTTTCCTAATTTTAGCTCTCTTTGAGAGAATCTTACCCCCACTCTTCGAAATTTGATAACCTACGAATTTTAGTGCGAAAAGTACGCGAACTGACCTGATATCCTCGACGAGAGGATGAGAATCTACAACAGGAAAGCGTCGAGGCGGCGACTGGAGCCAATTGGCTTACTTTTTCATTAAGCAGTTTACTAGATACTTTAAAATGATCTCATCACTTTCAAGGACAGATGCAAGATGAAGCCCATCACACACTGAAGCAATTTTGCCCTGGGGTAACTCCTAAATTGGCACCTCACAAAAAAAAAGAGAAAATGTATAAGTTTTAGCCCGTCTTTCAACTGCTTCAACACTGGATGAAGATTTTACCATGTTTCTTACTTTACACCTCATCTTCCTCTTCTAAAAGGTCAGTCTTACCCCGGGGTAATTACACCTGTTTATAATGGCCCATTCAATGAAATAAAAGTGACAATATACTAAACACAATAAGAGTTATATTCTAATACTATTTTGTGGAAAAAATCGAAATGTTTTAAAGGGAGTAAAATCAGGACGAGGGGAGTGCGGGAGTACAGTCTTTAAGAAGGGAGTACCAATACTCGCTTAGTAGTACATTTTACAACCCTGCTCCGTAGATATTGGACCGACCGCTTCAAGCACTGCCAGTGAATTTAAAGCAGCCATTGGAATGATGTTCTATTTCATACATAATGGCATAAATTTAACTTCAAAATAAAGCCACAATCAATTTTATATCTCACACCAGTGTTGCTTTATTTTAATTGCTTTTCCTATCATTCTAATCTGGCCATCGTATATATTAGTGTATTAGAACGGCGCCCTTGCCCAACAACTGCCACCTACCTACCAAGTCGTCCTAGAAAGTGCCTAGCATCATCAGAAGGTACAAGGAAGACTACTCATACTTAATACTTAAGTCCTTACCTGTTATATCAATGACACGCAAAGTATCCATAACTGGTTCCATAATATCTTCAGGGATTCGTGCCAATTTATTATTCTGTATGTTCAGAGTCTCCAATGAATTTAGATTTTCAAAGATCATAGCTGGCAGAACCTTGATGCTTATTTCGTGAACAAATTTCAATGATTAATACAAAAAAGAATCCAATAAATTCTAGTAATACATCACTTACTCGTTTTTCTGAAGATTAAGGAAGGTCAAGGAGTCGCCATACCCCGTGAATGAGTCCTCACTCACATAGCTTATGTTATTATTTCTCAAATCCAAATGACGCAGACGATGTAGTGGACGCAAAGCCTCGCTTGGAATGGTATGGATATTGTTGTCACCCAGTCGCAGATATTGAAGATTTTCTAAAGGTTTTCTCTAAGAGTAAACTTGGATTCAAAGCTTTATGTGAACCTTACCTTCAAGTCCTCGGAATGCGTCCTTGTCGATGACGAAAATCTTATTGCCTTCCAATTCCAAGGAGTTGAGTACCGTCAAATGGGAGAATACATTCGCCGGGACAGCGGTTATCATGTTGTGAGCCAGAATCAGTGAATCCAAATTTTCCATTCCTTAAAATTTTTTGAATTTGAAAAAAAACTAAAAGAGTAAATATAGCGTTCTCACCCTCGAAATCCCCCTCTCGAATGGTCTTAATCTTGTTCTCCTGAATCTCCAGCTTCTTCAATGTATCGAGAATTGAAAGTGCCTTCTGAGGAACTAGCGACAGGTCGTTTCCACCCAAATTCAATCGTTTTAGTTTCCTATTCAGAAAGTCAATAATAAATTTCTTTTTATAAAATCCAATTCTTACTTTTCCAATCCCCTGAAAGCCTCCGGTTCTATTGAACTTATTTGATTCTCGTAGAGGGTGAGGATCTCCAAGGTGTCCAAGCCTTCGAAAGCCTTGTCGTGAATGTTGGTAATTTTATTGTGATTTAAGTTCAAAATCAAAAGATGATGAAGGTTCTTCAGGGCCTGTGATGGGACATTTCGAAGTTGATTTAACGATACATCAAGTTGCGTAAGACCTTTTCCTGAAACAATAAAGGTTTAGACGTTAATTCATGTCTCCAGAGAGTTACACATAAAAAAGCTCCTAGGGATATGTTAAATTATGCGAAAAACTTACTTAATTTCACCTATGAGACAGAGCATAAAATTAAAAACATTCAGCTTAAGCCCTACTCTCATGACAGTTGGTTAATTACCTAGTTTCATATTTTTGTACATAAATATGACCTGGTTCTTCAGAACTCATGCAATATTTTTACAACTCTTTCACTTAAAAACTAATAAAATTTAACTAAAGTACCCTATAAAATAAAAACTAAAGCACAAATCGTTAAAAACGTGACGTGAAGAAATGTCATTACACTCAGACCAAAGCTGTGACTGCAAGGAATGGTAGCCGTCAACATGGTTCAGCAGTCAGTCTTTCTCGTAAATAAATTCGCTAAAGGGATAATCTCTTCTCTAAATCTCTAAAACAAAACAATTTTCTGACATTTCCGCAAAAAGAGCTATCAGGAGATAATCTCTGGGATTTGAAGAAAAAAAGTGAAAAATAAGTGGAAATGTCAACCTGGATATCTTTAGCATTAAAAAATGTTACAAAGCATATATCAACCGCTGGAATGATTATACTTGAAATCACTTTAAAGTTTAACCGAAATATAAGGTCCGTTCGTGAACTTTTTGCACTAAAATTCGTAGATTATCAAATTTCGAAGAGTAGGGGTGAAATTCTCTTAAAGAGAGCTAAAATTACGAAAAAGTAAACGAACGGGTTGAACAAGAAAAAGTTGAAAGTACACTGTGTTGACAGTTTTGACAGTTTTCTTAAACCAGCCCACAGAAATTTGTTGCACTAAAATTCGTAGAATGGGGAAATTTCTTACTCTCTCGAGAGCGCTCTCTTCTGGGAAAAACTGCGAAAATTTTCCGTACAAAAACAGCTTTTCGTAAAAATTCGTAAATTTTCGTAAAAATTGTAAGTCAGACATAAATATTTAATTGAAAATTCAAAGATTCAGCTAATAAAAATCACAGAAAGGTTAGGTTAATTAGAGTTATGAGAATATCATAAAAAAATAGGCACCAAAATGGGCCCATTGTGATTCCTAGTGTGACCCTAAACGACAGGAAGAAACATAAACCACGTGGCGCTAGCACTTAACTGAATCAATACTTCAATTGGTTCCTTTAAACTTCCTCTTCTAGATTACTAATGAAGTTCCTGCTCCGGTACACTGATCTATTTCTACAAGTGCCCCCACATTCGCAGAGCACTCCTCTGATTCGTGTAGGTCCTCGCGATATCCTCAAAAAATATTGCCCAGAGAGGATTCTAATCATAGCACAGATTTGTGGTCTATCTAGCTTATTTATTTCTCTGCAGTCTCTTACCGTTCTGAACACCCTATATCCCTCCAGATTATCCCATCTGCGGGTAGCCATGTTATGAATACTATTTTCCTGGCAACACACAGCGGTACCCTGATGCTGTCGATAATGTTTCCTGATGGGAGGTCCGCAGCTTATTTGGCCAGTCTAACGGCGCATTCATTGCTCTCATTACCACAATGTCCAGGTGCCCAGAACGCAATTCTGCTCAAAGAGCGAGAGCCTTTTTTATCAGACCTCAGTTAACCAGGGATATAATGTCTTGACCACTACACAGCAATCCTTGCGCATTGAGCGCCGTCTGAGTGTCTAAGAAGATGGCAATATCCTCACTGGATACTGATCCCATTTCAAGTAGTTCCGCAGCATTGAGCCGGACCAGAACCTCAGCCTGGAAAGACTGCATAGGCACTGCCTCCTCATTGGTTTTATATCATCTGTAAAAATAGCAATCGCATTTTGAGGGTAGACTTCATCACTAAGCCAATTCTTCCTGCTGGAATACTCCACTTCGTACGGTGTGTCGAAATCGAGAAGACCCAATGTATCATCGCATTCCTTCTGAGTCTCAGGGAAAGTGTTCCTAAGAATGGAGCTGTGCCCTATACTGTTTCCTTTAATGAACCCTATATTAGTGAACACTTTCCACTTTTACGCTTCGACCTGCCACTTTTTAAGCTTCGACCTGTCACTTATCACCATGAACCAGGTTATCCCGGGTTTGGACTTTCTAAGCGATAAGACGGCTACTCCCAAGAAAGCCATCTATAAAGCCACTCCAGTCAAGGCAAACTAAAGTGGTTGCACCAAAGTCAGGCTCAAATGAAAATACCCTAAATGCCCGTAGCCGCTAAAGTATGTCCAGTGAATAAGCATCCAGATATATCAAGCGAACATCTGATCATCTTCGTAGGATGGCTGAGATAAGGATGGAAGATTTTGGGTCAAAGAGGTGGAGATCCTCGGAAGACAGAAGAAAACCCCTCAAAAGATTGAAGGCTGCTTTTCAGCGATGCGTAGTTCGTTGCGTGGCCACTGTTTCCTACAACAGCTTTGGTTCTAATCCAAAACCATGGAGCCTTAACAATCGATCAAGAGTCAAGAAACTAGAATGTATATTAAAGAAGGGACGCTGGCAAGTTTTGGACTAGCATCGTGGCTAAAAAGAGTCTTCACATGTGTACATCGGCAGAAGCCTTATATCAACGTCAAGGGTGATCACGGTCGGTGTGCTGGTATTGTTCATTGAATGAACTGAATCACTGCAGTAGTTGCAGCCAGAATGGCCAGTTGTCATACCGATCGGATCGAATGCCCTCACCACCCATTAAGACCAGCAGGAGCTCATTATGAAGTGATGGAGGCGATTGACGTCTATACCATCAAGATCGCTTAAATTGTCGCAAAAGTATTCACCTAAATGGAGTTTCCTTCGAGTTGAGAGAGAGCATAGATAAGGTGTAGTCTTCTACAGAAATCGCTTGAAGGGAGGCCCAATCTATTTGCATGCCTCCCAATGATGCAGTGTTCTGTGATGAAACCAACTATGATACATATATGGGATCTGTTTGGCGTTTGAGATCCAGCTTAGGCCAAACCTGCTTTGTAAACGAGGAAGTGCTGCAGTTCGTCGTCGACCACGTTTCATTTAATTAGGAGCGCACATGTAGCAAGAGGCATGTTGAGGTTATGCCATGCATGCCGGAACCCTTATTAGATGGAAACATAGGAACCTAATGAGTCCTATTATTCGTAACTGTCCAAGGCCCTAAACAGAGAAATAAGAAAGGCCTAATCTGCACATAGATTAGCGTCAGCTGAGGAATAACCAGACTTTGAATCCTTTAAAGAGCTAAAAAAAGTAATCCTATAAGCAAACAGCACACAGGATGTTTTGTTGATGCACCGTATACTAACGTCAAAATGATTTCAGAATCACATGTACCTAAACTTAACGTTCTACACACCCTGGACCACAGACTTAAGAATTAGTAGAGCTTGCAACTTACCCAACGAACTCAAGGCATTCTCTTCAATGGCAGCCAAACTGCTGTTATGTATGGTAAGATGGCGAATATCCAATGCCAGAAAGACGAATCCCTGCAACTTTGGCAGATTGTTATGGCGAAGCTTCAGATAGAATATAATCGGGCTTTTGCCCTTCAAAACGCCCATTGCAATGTTGATGTGCTGCAGATCCGTTGTCTCGCATAAGATGTCCAGTCCGTTCTTCTTCACAGTACAAATACACGGTGAAATATCACTCTGCTCGGGGCATACCTGTTGCTGAGGTGTGTTTTGACCACTAACCCCTGCTGCCGTCAGCCCTATTAACAGAACAACGCTCACGAGCCCGCCACCGAAACACACACTAACAGCGTTTTTCATATTTGAAATCATCTCTCTCTAATTTGAAGTACAATTGTGTATCTGCAAAACGAAAACACAACAGAAAAAAAAGACCAACAAGATTGCATTAAAATAGATTAACTTAATCCGCTGAAGTATATTCGCCTTAAAAGAGCGCTTAGCCATCAATCAGGGCGAATGTTTATATTGTGTACCCAGCGTGTGTGTCATACTCTATATCCGCCTGTGTACATAAGGTCATCGATTTATATAGAGCATTTGGTGGTGTTGCGCAATCCCTTGGATATTTTTTTCTTTTTTTTTTTTTTCTGATTGATGGCTTGAGAACAAAAAAAATGCCAAACTTACCACAAATTTATAAGCCTCTTGCTAAAAAATGCAATTTTGCTGGTTCGTATGGTCGTCTGGTCTGGTCGATTCCTCATAGAAGTACCACAGTTCCAGCAATCATAATCAGCTTCTATTTGTAAGGAATCCTGCAGCAGCAGATACTATCACAGGCACACACGCGCTGGCTAGACTTTACGCCAAAAAAAAGATGATTTCAAACAGAAAAATGTATCCACATTTAGAAGAGATGAATCTATTGCTATTCACTCACTGATTCACACATAATTATTCACTTTAGATACGACGACGAATTCGTTGGCGGAAGTGTTAAAACAAAAAACAATAAAAAACCATAACGATGCATGGACTATGGGGTCAACAGTGTGATGTAAACTCAAAGGATACTACAAGTTACTTTATTTAATAGCAAACATGCCATTTAGTGTTACCAACTTCGCTCCCTTTAAGTGGTATACCCTCCGAGCGAATATGTGTGTGTATAACAATGGAATCGGCGAAAAATCGATATATCCTTTTTGCATGGACTTTTAAATGACGATTGTTGCGCTTCAACGATGACACAAAAATAACAAAAAACCACTTCCTTTTGTCGTATCGCTTGCACTTCTAACACTTAATGTTGCATAATGCTGGCCAAATAACTATTGACATTGCTTTGATGTAATCCACTTTAACCTAGGACCGTAAATTTTGTACAAATTTTCTTTTATACTTTTTTTTTTGACAATTTACCCAAACAGCGAACAGCAAAGCGAACAAACGTGCTATCGGCCGAACCAACCTTCCTAGTATGAGAATTCGTTTTGGGGGTGGAAGTTAAATGTTCTGTTGCTAGAGCGTTTTGTGTCTTGTGTGTCGTCTCTCTGCGTCTACACGATTATATCGACATCGAAATCATCGCATGTGTATGTGTGTGAAATTTTGTGTTAAGCTAGCTGTTGATACTCATCGTCCTTGTTGTCCTTATGAGGATGAGTCTTAGGAGATTTATTGTATATTTGAAAGTTCTTTGGGAAATTTGTTGCTTCAACTTATTAATTAATGTTTATTCGCGGTATGTTTGCGTGTTGGAAACACAACACTCATCGAGTTATACATTCAATTGAATAATGCTTCGTTAGTAGTACAACCGTGTACGAGTGCATTACACTTAAATTATGATAATACGCAGTATAGAGCCAAACAAAGTGGTCCACAGTGGATCGAGTGCTATGAATTTTTGGCTCAAAACGGTTTTGATGATAAAAGCTAAGAAAAAACGTCTGAGAAAAATTAGGGAAGCCAAGTCGACAACGGATTAAAGGCACACGTTTCACACTTCAAACAAATTCCACGCAGGACTGCGGTTTTACTTCGCAAGACTGATAAGTTGCTCTGCTCTGTAGATGAGTAGATCTCCGTCCATTCGCCTTCTGATCTCGTCATGAGACTTACGAAATTTTCTGGACTTTGCAGGTTACCTCTATCTTCTCCAAAGCGTTTGCTCCGAGTCCTCCTCTTCATGTAGATATTTCCGATACCCATCGTGGCAAGCAGGATCTTTGTTACAATTCCCCTGCGCTCTATTAATGAATCTATGGTGGGAATGAGCTTGTCTTTTGAAAAGTTGTTCCAGCTGGTTTTCCATAGCGCTTGCCTCTTGCTGATTCAAGGGTCCTAAGCTACACCCTTTGCATCTTGACGCAGGCTGCTTCGTCAGAGACAGTTCGGAAGCCTGTAAGCTGATTATAGCTTCCTCAGAACTTATTGTCTCCTACCCAGGAGTTCGAATACTCTACCGTCTTACAACTGGTTATTAGAGCAGCCTTAGTCTTCCTTTACTATAGTAATTACCTCATCTGTGGTGGACTACACCTTGTGAACGTGCTTGGCTACTGTAACCACGGCGATGTCGTTTGCAAAAGCCAATTACTTTGACTCCCTCGGGCAACGATTATTGCAGACTCCGTCGAGACTTCTGTGGAAACGTTGAATGATATCTATATGTAGTAGAGTGCGATTTTCTAAAGCCGCCCTGATGATCTTTCAGGAAACCATTTTCACCCGCCACGGCAAGAAGTCTATCATTGAACTCCTTTCTGCATACAATTGACACTGACGACCTGATTAAGTTCACCATACGCCGGAGAACTGTTTAAGATTATGGAAAAGTGGTTACAAAGAATTTGTTTCTGAAACCTTGCAGTCCAGGACAATGGCAAAGGAAGTTGCTTGTGTCTCCTAGAGCTCCCTCCTCTGCAAAGATCTTCTGTTCGGGGTTATGCTAAAGAAGAGTATTCTGTTCTATAAGTATCTCGGTCATGGGTCTGTCAAAAGTCGGCCATAGTTCCTTTATGGTGGTACAAGTTTTCATGGAGGTCTACCTTTAGTTCACCTCTCTTGTGGGTAACTTTCCTGATTAGCTTGTTCTAGTAGATATGTTTATGGAAACCTTCGAGCTCAGGAAGCCAGCAGAGCTATACCTTCTGCTATGTTCTTAGAGCCCTTAGCTCTTCTTGACAACACGTCACATGCATCGACTTAATTTCTGCGGCGGTAATTACCTTCCTGCCTGTCAATAAAGAATGTAATAGCTTCTGGTGGTGTTGCCACTGCCAAGACCATCGTTTAAAAGACACTGCTGTAGTCTGAAATTTGTATCTCGATATACCTTGCGGTTCGCAGTAAATGACGGCCGATCTTTGATTCGTTGGTGGATATTGCTGTCGATCGGTCTTCTCCATTCCTCTCAGTTGGGGAAAAGCGGTAGAAAAATCAAAAAGCCAAAGGCATGCAATAAGACCAGAAACCAAGAATGGGCGAATGTCTCGTTGCATTTGCCTTCCAGTTGGTTGACTGGCTAATTATCAGGGCACTAATGGCTGTCGATGATCTTCCAAATATGTCTTCCGATTACAGCCTCAAGGCCCGCAATTTAAGTTATTCTCATCGCACTGGTGAGATTTAATGTAGGTGGGTCATCCTATTACTCTAACAACCTTCTTCTTCTTTGAGTGGAGCAATCTTAGCCGTGCAGCCGTTGCTGAGATCATTTGGATCGTGTAAGAGGTATTTTGGTCTGGCCTTTCTAAGATTGCGTCGTTAGCTATCGCCTTTTAAGGACTAACTCTGTGGTTGCATCTGTTGCCCCATTGATTCCTTGTCTGTTCTCCTGTTCATTTGAAGCAGACGCCTACATATAAACAAAATACTTGCAGCTTTCTCCTGAGAGTGACGATGAATCCCGAACTGGACGTTGGAACAGCTTGAGCAGTTTCCAATTTTTGACAACATCCAAAGGACAGACATTGCTTTGCCGAAAAGAGCGAAAGTGTCGAAGATTGTATGTTGTTTCCTCTTGCTATACACATGTGTATCCACATGAGCATTAAATTTCTAAAAATAATTTTCAGTTCAAATTACTCTAGACCCAAAAATTAATTCCCCATTTCGACGAATTTAGTCCAAAAGTTATTGCATGCCTTTGATAGTAAGTAAACCTCTAGTTAGTCTATCGATTAAACTATACCCACATTAAATTTATTCCTTATTAACCAAAGCTCATTAGTCCTTTCCAATTACCGTGCCCAAATTATATTCAAATGTCTAATTACTTTAATTGCCTTGTCGGGCGAAATGTGAATGGCCCAACAATTTTGTGCCGCTGTATCCGTGCAGTTGATATGCCGATCCACTGTGATAGACGTAGACTTCCAATTCTTGAATGGGGGTGCATAATGTCAAATAAAAATTCAAAGAATGAGTAAATTGCCAATTTACAGTGCGATAGCAGTGAGCAATTTCAATTATGTGCCTTTGTACGGGCTAAACTAAGAGTGGTGTCATGATATTTTGTATTTTATTAGAAATAGCTTCGCATGAGAGGGGATTTTTACAGACACAATTTGCATGAGAGGCGAAATGTCAGCGAGACCAGTGTCGTGATACACAGCCAGGAATTGGAAACATCGCATGTCACCCCTTCCAAAAAATATTACCTCAGCAGTTGGGTGCTCTAATGGCGAATAGGTGTACTTGCATTTATGTTGGTTTGAGTCTTGGGAAATAAACTGTGGTTCCGGTGGCGCTTAATAGATGTCCAATTTGAATGTGTTTTGTATTTATTGGATTTAAATCTTTAGAAATAACGGCAGAGCATTACTTAAATAATTAACCTAGTGCTGCGGCGAGGGTGGTTCTTGAACAGACATGTAGCTCTTTGATTTTTTCCTAATGGATTGAGGTTAATAGCCTTACATGTGTGTTGTCCATCATACTTATTCAAGAGTATAGGTCCAACAATAGTCATTAGAGCCGTAGTATGACTCGCATTTTTCGCCAACAGCCTTATGGCAGAAATATAGGGAATCTCTAGCCTTTTTGTCGTGCTTGAATATTTGAAACGAGCCTGCATTGGCCAGCTACGCAGTAGTACACTAATGAAAAGTGGATGCAAATACGTCTACTCATGTGTAGCTGAGCACTCGGAACTGCACGAGCACAGCTGAGAGAAATTCTGAACTCATCTGACCGGATGAGCCATTTCTTGCTGACCTGAACATCTAATGCATCTCAAATGGATGAATTTTCTAGACAAAATCAGCGTCGAAATCCGTGGACGGTTTTTGGCAGATATCTTGCATGAGCTACTTTGACATATTCGAAGCTCAGGACATCCTTAACTTTATTAAGATTATAGTATAGAGATGGTGGTGGATGAGCTCTAAATGGGTCAACGGCAGCGCTAGTAACTCCGAAGTGAAATACTGATGTCAGTCTTTTAGACCAGTGCTACTTCATAAAGACAAGAACCCATGGAACTAGTCCTCCAAGTTGGGGGTTGTGCCATCGGAGTAATTATCTTACACCGTAACAGCCATCTGGTTATGAAAGAGACACGAGCCTCCGATGATTAAAATTACCCCAAAACGTCTACGGCCCACGACTTACGAGCAAGCCTGGAATGTACAAACTCTGCATACTCCAGGCGCAGCTCAAAAACTTGAATCTGTACTCACACAGTATAAGGAAGATATTACCGCGATTCATATGTACATTTATATAGAACTTAGTATACAGAAAATGCTTACCTGCGACTATGTTTCCTAGACTAATAACCCACACCGGAACCTGGCTTTTCCTTGACGGTCCAACATTCAACCAAATTGACCAACTTCTAATCTCGCAATAGTGCATTACACTTATCCAGTGCGTACCCAAGATGCAAACGTCGACTCTGACCATTAGTCTTGTTACAGCTAATTACAGAGCTCGACTGTTCAACGAAAAGAAGCTACGAGCTGCTCAAAAGAATAAGTTTAACATCTGAAGCTTTAGTGCATCAGAAAGAGACAGAGCCCTTGGCTACCAAACCCCACCAAAAAGGAGCCTTTGGTGCATTCAGTGGAAAAAGGTAACAGGATATGCACACAAGAAAGCGCTGCAGCGTAAAACAGGAGCATCGAGAGACGAGTATCGAAACAAAAGAAGTGAATAGATGAGAATCCTGCGCAAAAAGAAAAGGGACCACGCAGCTTTCCAGCTGAAAGAAATGGAGGAGTTTCAAGTGCAACCAGCAGCTGGCTTCAAATTCGGAGCGCAGGCTCTTCGAAATAGAAAAGGCAACCTAGTCGCCCATGTACAGGGAATTGTTAGTGTGTTTAAGCAACACTTCCAGCATTTGCTTAACGGAAAAATAGAGGGAGTGATAGGGCAAGAAAAGATGAAGAACCAACGCCTCCACCCACAAGTTAATGTAGCCATCAGAAAACTGAAAGACAACAAAGCCACCAGCTCTGATGGGCTTCCAGCTGATCTGTTTAAATATGGAGGTGATGGCTTGGTAGGGCACGTACCAGGGTGACTTCCAGACAATAGATCAAATTTACACATCTTGGAAAAGACCAATGAATTTGAAGTCGAAACTCACCACATTTTCATTGACTTTAAAGCTGGTTATGATTGCTTTTATCATTAGGAGCTCTTCCAGGCGATAGCCCAATTCGGGACACCGTCAAAACTTACTCATGATCACTCTGTGAACTTGAAAATATCTCTTCTAAGTTCTACCAAATGTGCACCGGATTTGTTGAGACCCGACGAAGAACAATCCAAGAAATCTGTTTCTAGTTTAATTTAGCAAAACAATGGGGCTAAAAACTTCTAGACTCCTAACTCGACGGACCAAATGATTGCTCTATAGAACTCTAATCTAAGCAGTTCTTTTATATGACACCGAGTGCTGAACGATAAGTAAGAAACCTGAGCAAATATTGGCCACCTTCGAGCGAAAAGTACTTCGTCCCTTAATCAAGGAAGGCTAATGGAAGAGAAGATACAACCGCGAAGACCAAAACCCAAGATAAGCCGACTACATTGGCTCGACCACATCGAACGAATGGAAAACAATGCTCCAACCATGAGGATCTCAAATCAAAATCGGGAGAGATGACATTGTACTGAAACTCCGGTACAAAGACCAAGTTGTCGTGAATGCCAGAAAACTTGGTCCTCACAACTGAAAGCCAAATGTCTTGGACTGCAGAAGATGGAAGGCAGCTGTGTCTCAGCCAGATACCCTACCAATGTGGGTAGTCCTTTAAATAATTCAGAGATTAATTCTCAAATTCTTCAAAGATCATTTGGGCTATTTTCTTCCGTAGAACTTGTATGTTTAAGGGGGATCAAATGTTCCTCTGGCTTAACTAGAAGTTTGAAGCCGCACTGCAAAGCGAGGTTTTCCTAACTTTGAATCCATTTTCCTCTTGTGAATCCTGCCTTGTTTCCTCTCCATAACTCTTATAACATAGTCGAGATGGAGTTGAAAGGTATCAAGAAATAGAGGCCCTACTTCAGTCTCCAGATCGCTCATCAGCTAGTACAGAGGCTCACGATTTCCAACAAGAAAATTTCTATCGATGACGATTGTGCCTATTCACCGATTCTATATCTTCGTTGAGAAAGAAAAAGATTGTTTGAGTCTAAGCTCGTTGTTTTGAATAATTTCTCTCATTCGATTGTTATTCGATTGTTTCTTTAAGAAATCGATAATCGAATTACAATTCCAGCAATTGTCAATTTATTCGATTTGAAGTTTCGTTTGCAAGCTCAAATGAGGAAAGAACAAATCTACCTGTACAGTAGAAACCACCCCCAAACCATATCCTTAGGAAAAACACAACTCATTAGCTAAGTTTAGTGTAAAGAGTAATCCCAACACGAGACTATAATCACCGAATGAAAGGTTACGATGTCAAAAGAGAATCTCAAATCCCCGAGAACAGAATACCTTTCCACCCAGGGACGATGCTGACGACTATGACGACTATGACGACGGCGACCATCTGTTAAGCAGCGTCACATGGCATTTAACAAGTGAATCACGTATACAACAAGCATCAGGCATCAGGTAACTCTTTCTCAAGGAAGCCGATATGCCCCCCAACACTATCCTCGTGAAAGTCCAAAATGTTGCAGCGCTCCCTAATTTGCTTCATAAATTCAAAATCAATTGCGTCTTCTTCCAGCAGATACTCTTCCCGTGTTGGTGTGTGTGTGTGTGTGTGTTGAGTTTAGTCCGTGCTTAGTATTTCGAGAAAGTGTCAGTTTCTCTTTGATGATCAGGTTACACGCACGTGAGAGTAATTTCCCTGCAATTACAATATTATGTTAAAGGGTAATTGTAGAATGGGTTATCCTGTGAGCACGTGTCCTTTTGAGCATACCGCATTCGCATATCGACTTTAGCTTTTCGCAGGACGAAAGTGTTGTAAAGGATTGTGCGTGTGGCATAAGGTCTGTGTTGTTTCTTAGATTTCAATACCTAAACCCCGTCATGGGGTTTGTTCAGCATGTTCTTAAGGGATCCCGCCCGCTGATAGAAAAGACTTTCGATTAGGAACAACGAACGTCTCGAAATCCTTGTGATTATCGTTTCTTAAAAGACCTGGTGCAATGCAATTACGGTGTATTATTCACAGGAGATGACTGCCGGTATGTGTGGTGTGTTGTGCGCTGTAATTTGACGGTGCGTGCCAAGATGTCAAAAGTTAATTTGTAAGGCAAAATGTGGGGTAGCGCAATGCAATGAGGGTGGGAGTGATTTTCTACAACAAAATTTACGTTCAATATTTAACTTGTTACACATGAATAGACAGAATGGTGTAGGTATTGTTGCCAGTTTGAAAGTGTGGATGGAGTGTAAGACGATGAATGGAAGGACTTCATTTGTTTGCGTGTCTAAGGAACCAAGGCCGTACACTTCAGTGGATTCTTCATACACTTCATTGGGCAAGGGCATCGAATTATGTATTTTTTTTTTTTTGGAAACGTACCATCGATTTGAATGTATAATCGATAAATTAGAGAAAGTTAAGTGACTTTTAGATTCAAAAATAAATATTCAAGAGAAGAGGGTGGCTTTCCAAAATCAAGTGTAGGCCTGTACCTGCTTACGGTTATAGAGAAATCAGGGGAAATCATTGACATGGCACTTACCTACTTAAATTCGTAAACTACTCCAAGCTCCGATCATCGACCGAGCCTGCGCGACAGAGTAATAGCTTAGAACGGGTACGGTTTGAGCAAGAACATCTTAATGGTTGAACAGTTCTATGTTCAGATCAATTCGAATGTAGTATCAAGGGTTTAAAGGGAACAGCACACGTTAGGGGGCGTCTTTCTCCAAAGTGCAGCGTAGTGTTAGAAGGGACAAACACCAGTACATGGACACAATATCTTCGAGGGCTGAAGAAGCAGCGAGCAGGTCGGACAGTAGGACTATTTATAGCATCAACAACGTGCACATTGGTGGTCGGAACTCCCTCTCCTTTTGAATTTAAACTGATGATCAGCTGGTTAGATGCTAAGAACATTTGTATGTACATATGTTGTAGGTAT
Source organism: Chalcosyrphus nemorum (assembly GCA_949716465.1). Taxonomy (NCBI): domain Eukaryota; kingdom Metazoa; phylum Arthropoda; class Insecta; order Diptera; family Syrphidae; genus Chalcosyrphus; species Chalcosyrphus nemorum. The sequence goes on along the minus strand of OX454332.1, from coordinate 77,358,514 downwards.
GTTCTCAAATTCAATTTCGCGCCTACCAGAAAAACGAAGTCATAACTGCAATCAGGTACCTTAAACTACTGAAAAAGGGAAACCTAATGGATTGTGGATATGCGTTCCCCAGCCGTATCCAAAATAGAGGCAAGTATAATTCGAAGGAAAACGAATCAAGGAGCATTTGGATTCAACTGTCAACGTCGAACAAATAAGCTTTCGTGCTAAATCCTCCTGCATCGGCCATATAAAGACCTTACGGATCATAATCGAGCAATGCGTTGAGTAAAGAAGGCTCTACATCATGCTCCTTATGGACTTCAAGAAGGCTTTCGACAGACACTATAAGTGTAGTGTCATGTCTTCCATAATTCCATAATAGTAAGGTGTCAGAAAAATTTGAAATCCAAAGGTGAGTACGTAAAGGAGGCATACTGTCACTACTGTTGTCCTCGGTGGTTATCAGTGATGTACTCTCTGCAGCATTGATGGAAGGAAACTATAGAATTCTTTGGACTATGACATCTTACCTTAAACATAACAGCAAGGTTTTTAGCAGTTGGTTTGGATGCAATCTGATACCCACCTACTGCGTGCATGGGGGCTTCCTGTTGCTTTCTATTGGTAATTTCTCTTCCGTTTTGTGGCCAGCTATAGGTGAGGCCGATTGATGTTATGCACCGTAGTTTTGTAGACATGAGATTCCATAGTATTGGTCCCAGGACCGACCACTGGAGGACTCCTCCAATGACTGCGTATTTCTTCCAACCATCCTTAGTTTCATACAGACTCATTGCACAAAATCGTTTTTCAAATTTTCCTGATGTAGGTTAGTAGGTATAGTACGCTCATTCTTCGAAGTGCTTGAAGGCAGTTTCCAACTAGCGGTGTTGAACTCGTTCTTAACGACCAGAGATATGATACAACAGTACTGGCTTGCGTCCTCTTCGCTGTGTTAACCACTTTCTTAATGGCTCAGCACTGCATTTCATGTATCTCAAACCTCTTACCGAAGTATGGATAGTCCACTTACTTCCTGTTACCGATGATGGGCTTTAGAACTTTTCTCGACATGTCAAGCATGCGGGCTGATGGATACCCTGTGGGCTTACATCCTTTGAGTAGAAGCACGTGTTGTTCCTTCCACTAATCAGGAATGTCTCCCTCACTCAGGTACGCATTAAACCTAGATGTCCACAAATAGGTCCACTGCTCCACAGGTTTGAATTGCCGCATTCAGAGATGCATTTGGAATCCCATCGGGTCCAGAGGCTTTTTGATTCCCAAGTCTGTTGTATGCCTTAAGAATGTCATGTGAAGCTATCCTAGGAAGTGCTATATGTAGATGACTCGTTATCTAATGGAATTTGCAGTTGGCTTGGAAATTGACTTTCGACACTTTCCTCCAATAAATCTGTGCATGTCTGACCACTTGGAACGCTCTCCCCCCGAAAGTCTTCATCCGCTGCATTGCATAGTTCGGCAAAGCCCGACGTTAGCTGACAATTGTGGGCAATCAGTTGTACAGGCTGGGAGAACCAAAGCGAAAGCCTGTGCATCGAATGTCCACCCTAATCTATTAACCCTTCTCCTTAACATAGTTTGGTGCAACCTTTCATCGTCCATTGTTTTTATTTCGCATAATTTAGCTTGTTAGACACTGTGCGCATAGTGGAGCTCATAGACGAAATATGATGGAGATCGACCTTCCATATTGTTCTCCAGCAAGGCAAGACAAGTTGGTTGTAGATTTATTTTGGAAATTTTGCTGTCTTGAACGTCAGTCTGCAGAAAATATAGGTAATGTTCAAAAGGAGAAAAAAGAAACAGCACGACGCACAATTTGTATTATTATGCAATTCATTTAGAGGTACTTTTTTGTCTTCGGATTTTTTGACAAATGAAACGTGAGTTGTGTTAATCTATCATAACGATTTTATTCAGTATTATTTGACATTTATTTATAAAAAAAAAACACAGTCAGCAGAGTGTCTACAAATTATTCAGCTGTTTTACGAAAATCATCGTTTCATGAGTAACGTGTTTCGTGTACTTGAAGCGACTTGTGGTCCACATAATCGGCCTTTGCACGATCATAGACGATTCCCTATAGCATAGAATAGTTTGAAATCTAATTTTTCTTATTAGACAAGAGCAAATAGACCAAATTCAGCACGTAGTGAAGCAAATATTCGAACGGAAGCTACCTAAAAGTGACCGCGATGAATCGAATCAGCGCCGTTCTTAAAACTTAGCTTGGCTTATTGAGCAACTTGGCGTATTTTACGTAAGGATGTTGGTTATAAAGCATAAGAAATTAAAGTCCGTGATCTCCAGTTCATGAGGTATCACCAAGATGGCGTTACTTGCCACACAACCTGTGAAACAATGCCTTTATTGCGAGAACAATTCCGGTGAATAGAAAATTGGAACTTGAGAATGGACCATGTAAAACCCAGTTTTGACCAATATTAAAAAAATATACTTTTTATAAGAATAAATGTCAAGAGTTGTTCTTTTGGCTAGTAATAAATAGAATGAAATAAAATTAATTTTTTCATATTTCTTTTACTTTTGAAAAAAGTACCTCTAAATGGATCTTAGAATCTCTAACATAAAAATGCCTCAGTTGGCAACAATACAATATTTTCAGTTAACTTTTTGCTCATATTTTGATATGTAGGGATCTATCCGGTTATTTAAAGTAGGAAGACAACTAAAATAGGTACTTAAACATTCTTATGTTTTGCCTCGAGTGTAACTCTGACACTAAATCGAATTCTTTTATCTCGATATCTATCTACCACTTACATATGTGGGAACGACGTCAGAATCTGAAGACAAGTTATCCTATACATCTTAAACTTTAACGTACAGTAGCTAGGTGCCTACCTACCTAAAATAAATCAATTAGCACTCGGTTCTGAATGCCTACCTATCTAGTTATCAAATCAAAGTTATTTACTCAAGAACGTATTTATTTTCCAAACAATAATACCTACGTCCCGTGTAAATAATCTCAAAAAAAAATAGATACACAACTGCGTACATAGCCATCTAGATACATATACAACCCACGTACAGAAAAAAGGGCGAGCTATCAAGAGCCCCAACTATAGGAATAATAGGTCGCAAGGGTACGCTCTCAACAACCATTCAGTTTGATGTGGCGTTAATTAACATAAGCCACATGTTAGCTTTCAAGAAACAATGTTCGTGGCGCAAACTAATATCCGAAGCCGAACATCAAATTAAATCAGGATTTACCATGAAAATTCTTACTCTCAAAATTCCGCTTAAATAAAACAAAAAACAAACGACCTCTTTGAGTGCTTCACAAACTGAGTGGGTATATAGCGAAACATTTGACAGAAATGTCACTCAAATGGGTGTGTTCACTAATAAGCCCCGCCCTCAGTTGGCATCTACATAAATTATTTATTTTATTTCTTTTCTCCTTTTCTCCCCACTCCAACAAAAAAAAAAAAGTCACACTCCATATCAGTGCAATATGGTGTAATGAACACAATCCCTGTATGCGACTACCTACCCACAAACAATGTATCTAAGTATCTGAAATCATAACTCCTGGTATCATATACTCTTTTGTGTTGTGTAGAGCACACACAGCGGCTGGCTGACAACCGGAGAGTGGCTAGGTAGTTAGGTAGCGCGTTTCGTTTCGTTTCGGGGGTATTAAAATGTGACACATTATGTGCTGGCGCGCACAGTAGGTGTCTGCCATATAGCGCTACCCGGCGCGGCGCTTCAATGTGTAACCACACCCCCATTTCTGCAGCAGCACTGGCACATATAACCCCCGGGGGCTATGATTCCGATTCCCAGATACTACAACGTGTACAGGCGCACACATTTTCGAACAAAGAAAATCTGTTACAGTTAAAGTACACGCTGTTCAATAGAATTTTTATTATTAAAATCGAAATGAAAATGCCCGACTGACTGAGACGAAGGGCTGTATACTGTTTGTACACTGTTACGTCGCGCGGCCATTGTTCATTCGGTGGAAACACCCACCATTAGCAAAAAAAAGAAAAGGAAAAAAGGCAAATTATAATCCAATTTGGGGTCAGAAAAAGAAGTTCCTTGTTCTGTGGCTTCGTCGGAGACGTGACGGTTTCGGTTAGCGGTGTAGGTAGCTCTAGGATGCTTAGATAGGTGTCAGATTTATTTTCAAAAAGGAAAACTTTGAATTCCGGATTTTGCCTTAGAGAGTGTTGTCTCTTGGAAAATATTTTGGTAGGTAGGTAGGTAGGTCTCCCTATATCATATTTCTGAGGACAGTTTCGGATTTCTCTGGCTCTCTGTTAACCACTAATTCATTATTACTTTTTTTTTGTGCTAAGGGTGCGCCGCACCCACCAGCCGATTTGTGGGATCAGATAGATACGATTGAGATACATTTTCAATGAATGAAATTCGAAATAAAAGAATGTTTTCAATAAATGATTACCGAGAAGTAGATGGTGTCAAACACCACAAATTGTTTAGCTATTGTCTAGATAACTAGAAAATAATTCGTCTGCAATGTCCCTTCGGAGTAATCTGTGAGATTACAGTAACATTATCTGAGCTACGGAATTTTAGGAATACTTAAGTAAATGATTAATAAACACGATAGACAAATACTTAGCAGTTCAAAGCTGATATAACCTCACTTGTGTTTTAGCTGGAAATGAACAGAACTAGCAATTGTGATTCGAGTGACGTAATTCGTTCTGTTGGTAGTAAATTTGACACCTGTCAGTAAGTTTACATGGACGCTTTTTTTAAGATTAATGGTGGATTTGAACGAGTGACATATTCGTCAGAACTTACGTCTGAAAATGTCAGGAAACGGTAGTAAATGTCAATATCTATAAACGGGGTATGATCAGAAATAATGCTTCGATTTTCTAACAAGCGGCGGAAAAAAGAACGTGTTTTCTGACAGATTGTTGGAATTTAGTCGGTTTAGTAAAAAAAAAAACTTGCACAGCTCTCTCTGAAACTATTTGCATTAATGAAATAAACTAAAGTGGGAAACGTTATCAATATTTGCTTGAACGTGCCAGCCTACGAATACACAGAATCTTTTTATCCAAAACATAAGGTCCAACCATAATAAACTTAGATGAACCTACGCGAGCGTGATGCAATGTCCTATTATCCAGAAAAAGTAGTGCATGGTGTGGTGACGGTGAGCATGGAATGGAGCTATGCTCAGTTTCGTCGAGTTTCGTTAACTTTTGTGAGCTTACGGAAGATGTAAATAAAATGGGGTGTTCAAAACAAATAGATAAGAAAATAGATACGGCAATAGAATTTAGTTGTGAATACGAATTTTAGTGAACATTAGATCTTTAATACCCACCTAAAGAGTATTTCATTTAGATGTACTTTTTTGTCTTTGGATTTTTTGACAGATGATACCTTAGTCATGATAACCTGTCATAACAATTTTGTTTAACATTATTTGACATTTTATTACAGAAAGACTTGGCCCGACAGAGTGTCTAAAAATTATTATGAAAATCAGCGTTCTACTAGGAATTTGTAGCAACTTATGGTCTACATAATCGGTCTAGCGAATGCTCGATTCCCTTTACTATCTAAAAGTTTGAAATTACCATTATTAGACAAAACGTGACCAAATAGACCACATTTAGCACTTAGTGACTTAGCTAAGAGTGTATCTAATGACTGCGATGAATCAATGCGACGTTCAAAATATGTAGCTTGGCTGCTTGTCGAATTCAACAATTTGGCATATTTTACTTAAGAATGTAAGAATACATAGATCTTATAACATCACACCTCCAGACATTTCCTATGGGGATATATAAAGTCCGAACCGCAGTTACGGCCTTCATTTGAAAGAATTATTTGTTTAAATGCCAAGAATTGTTCTTCTGTACAATAATAAGATAACTCAACAAAATTCAATTTCTTATTCTTTTTCTTACTTTCTAAAAACATACCTCTAAATGAATCACCCATTTCAGAGGCAAAAATGTGTCTATCAATTTAGTGCGAGCCATAGCTTATGTTAACTATAAGAACTAACAATTGATTGAGTCAAGGTCTTTAATACTATGGCCTAGTCGGAATCCACTTCCAATTGTCTGACAGTTGTTTTCCCACTCCTATTCTAAACTCAATGACTCTAGGATTAGATGGCGTATCCTTTTCCGCTCTTTCGACAAGGTATTGGCATAATTCTTTGGTCATCATTCTTCTTTTACTTCCCGCGGACAATTTAGTCAATTATATTCTCTTCTCTCAAATTAGCTATCTTTTCGGGGCATATTTTTTATTTTTTTATTTAGTAGATGGTGTTGGGAGAGGATGGTAAAATTCACCCCGTCCGACAAGCCTCTTTTGCCTCTGTGGTCCTATCTTGACTCATAACAAAAGCATTTTCTTCAGTTTTGTCCAAAGTCTGCAGATGCTCTTTCAATCTGCATTAACTGAAGACGTCTGTTCAATCCAGAGACTAATAGCCAGAGGATTTCCTGAGGTACATAGTTAGGTATATGTCTATGTAGGGACGAAAATGGAGATAAGGTGAATAGGCTCAAAGCTAACTGCTGCCATGAGATCATGGCTATGAGTGTGCTTACTTGAGAGGCGTGGAAAGAAGGTTTTGAAACTGTGTATCCTTATTGGGAGTTTTTCATTTTATTCCCGGTCAACTTGATGGCAAGCAGTGGCAGTGACAGAAGGGACTAACACTGACACTCGTGAAATATCGCAGGTATAAGTCACAACCCGACACTTTTTCAGCAATAAAGCAATCGGCGATTGAGTGACCTGTCAACAGAGTAAAGGACCTTAAAGCAATCAATAACACATTTTAAATAAAAGTAGAAGCACACTTCTCTGCTCAGTCAGGTGTACTCTTTTAAACGCGTCCACTTTGCATCTTACTGTATTCCAAGATACGAAACAATTTCATTGAAATAAATCAAATTGCTGTAGTACGAGCAATATTGCTTTCTTCTAATGTCAGCCTAATACTAAAGCACTTTTAAGACTTTATTTAGCTTTAACTATATTTATTTAAATTCAGTGAACACATGTCCATAATGCTGCAGGCACTAGAAAAACGCATTAATTAAGAAAACTTCTTTAGAAAAATATCGATTTTCATACTTTTGGTGTTATCACAGCCCGGCACACTTTCAATTCATCTAAATTGACTTGACAGACGCCATGAAAGCACAAATGTATCGCTGTGTATGGCTAAATGGTTTTGAATATGAATAGAGTGAGCTGTTAACATGTTGCTAGCTTTGACATTCCAATTATATTTATTATTTTATTTTATGGAATCGGCGACTGATTGCTGGCATTATTATGTCTCGAATGGTGACTATACAGAGTATATGTTTAATTGATAATTGTATCTGAGAGTGAAATTCATACACGCGCTATAAATATGTCCTCGCCCCTCAACCATTGAACAAAAGACGTCAGATATTAGATATTCCATTTATGGTGGTTAGGTTGATGGACTATTTAGTTTTTTTCATTAAATTGTTTTTGAAATTCAATTATTCGGTGAAATAAGTGAAAAATTAAATTTCCGCTGAGAATATGTACAATATCAATTGTTTCGTGACAAGGAAGTGTAGAATTGATTCTTTCCCGCTACCAACATTGCAGCTGCGACAATGTGTATTCGGGCCGCATGAAGCCTGAAAGGTCAGTGGCCAGTACTAGTTGTCAGAATTCTTGCAATTCTGTTTCATTATTTTTGTGTTCTATTCCAGTTAAATTTGGGCCACATCTGCCTAGATATAATACAGTTCCAGGCCCCTGCCATCTACTATTGGCATTTAGCAGATAGTGTGCAGGGATGCCAACCTTAAGGGCGTGACATTCAGTGCCTCCACAAGGGAGCTATCAAGCGCAATTCCCCGCTAGCTCATCAACTCACTCGTTTCCTTCAATATTAACTTGAACTCAGTGGCGATTGGCGCTGAACCGATGACTCAGCGAGACTCTTTGCACTGTGGTACCTACTTCGAGGATGTAGTGGCCTTGAAAGCCGCCTCGATGCCAATGAGGATGGCTATCCTGCTTAAGGATGTGGAGATTTACTTGAGTAGGCTGCAAGCCTCACGAACAGCTAGAACTTTCGCTTGGAAGACGCTGTATGAGTCAGAAAGCTGGTAAGGCATGGGAATATCGTGAGGGTGAAAATGATTGTGATATCTAAAGTCCACCTTGCAATTCGATCAGATTACTTAACTAACAGAACTCGTGGAAACAAATGCAGGATATTGTTGTAACCATAAGTTTTAGTCCACCAACTTCCTGCTTCTCTTAGTCTGTGCCTATTCCTCAGACAACCTAGTGGTAGGTGCTGCAAAATAAAGGGGGAACTCAACAAACTTGGCGTGCCCAATTGAAAGGGTCTGGTTCTTAACCGGGCTGTCTGGAGAGGTTTGTTGGCTGAGGCCCAGATCCACCCTGGACTGTTGCGTCAGCTAAGTAAGTAAGTAAGTTCCCTATTTAGTGTGGAAGGAGTCAAGTATGTGAATCTACTTATGGAAAAAATCTCAACAGATTTGTACAAATTCAAAAGGAATTAGTTCTAGATAGCACATCTTATCCACAAAGAAATATCACCCGAACTATCAAAGAGCAAAGTGTCGATCCATGGTGGTTTGATGACTAACTTCATTGGCTTGGCTTAAGCTTTTCCGCTCATCTAGCGAAAGAGATCTTCATATTGTGGAAAATAGGCCATATAAGGAACAGGTGGAAGTAGAGGACAAAGGTTTTATTGCGCAATTCAGGGATCTGTTGAGTCCAGAGCTCAGAAGATACATTTTTCATTATGCTGCTCCTGGTTTAAAGAATAAGGTCTTTGTGATGACTTCTAAAAGACTTAATAAGAGTAAGGCATCGGAATCTGGTGGAGTACCATCAACTCGTAGTTCAACAATCTGTTGGAATATGGTGTAATTCTTCAAGTTTTTAAAGAGAAATTCATTTGGAGGTATTTTTTTAAAAGAAAATAAGATTAACAAATTAAATTATATCGAGTTATTTTTCCTATAAAACTAAGGAAAAATTCCTGGCATTTTAAAATACTTATTTATTTTTTAATATGACTTCCCGGGCGATGTGTCAAGTAGCACCGTATACTTGGTACCAAATGTCCTGGAGATCACTTGAGGCAGTTACATTCTGGCCGAAGAAATATGAATCGAAGATTCCGTCAGCCCATAAACCAAACTGTAGTATGTCTAGGTGCAATGGAGTCTTTAATGTCTTCGAGTTGTTTTTTAGGCAAATACGACAATTTTGTTTACTAACGTACCTACCCTTTAAATATTTGTCTCATGTGTAGTGTAGACCATAAGTTGCTGATCTTCGTAATACAGCTGAACAATTTAAAGATGCTATGCCAGGCTAAGTCTTTTTATGAAAAAATGTCAAACAATTCTAAACAAAAATACCATGACACATTCACCACACGTCTAGCCTCATCTGTCAAAAAATTCATAGACAAAAAAGTACCACTAAATGAATCACATTATGATTTAAATGGAATGCAACGGTTTTTAAAATTAGGGATATGAGAGCCTTGCAAATTATTTTTGAATAAGTAGGTATTTACCTTTAAAAACAGTTGGTATATGTGGATTAATAATAATTCATCAATCTACTCAAAATTAGTACGCACTGCAGTACTTTTAGCCCCTTTAGTATCTATCAATTGGAAACAAAAAATCTTCACTTAATAAGATGACACAGCTGTCACACACGCTGACTAACAATTTCACATTGATTTCTGTCATTGTTTTGACGGGAGAAAAAAAAACGCCCTCGGCACTAAAGTACATTGTGACAACCAATTCTAAATGTGACACATTGTAGCTTAATATACTTATTTTTAAAATATTCATACGTGCATATGTACATATGTACGAATGAATTTATGAAAAACGTTTTCAAAACTTTATTTACTTTTTGCAAAAATATTTAAATTGGCATAGTTAAGCACAAATGAAAAATATTCAAGCAAATAATGAGAATAATAACCTCATGAGCAAAAAGAAATAATAAAAGTTTGGCAGATTTCCATTTATTCGATATACATATGTACATATGAACATGTATCATGTGTGGATTGGGTATATGGTGTCTAAAAAAGCTTCTAGGTGCACATTTATGTACATATCATTTTAGTGCGTTCGTTTGTGAACAGCTATCCAACTTAATATCCGTAGTTTAAGCTAGATTGAGAGGCGTTTTGAGGCACCATATTGGGCCCTTAGCGATACGACATTTCAACACTGGCAATCATATGTCAAACAAAACATGACAGTTGTCTTTGTGATGGGCTTTGTGATCGAAAACTTATTACAAATTATTTTAGTAAAAATCTCACGCAGACATTCCACAAAAATTAGAAAACTACATCGATCTGTCAATTAGACGCGTCAGGAGCGCATAGTCATAAGCTGAGCGAAATCAGTTTCAGGGATGAAGTGTATTTCCAGCTTGATGGTTACGTCAATAGTCAACAGAACTACTGTATCTAGAGAATGACAAATCCACGTGTAAACTAAGAAAAGTCTATGCACTCACAACGTGTAGCAGTTAGGTGCACATTTCGGGCATTGGACAGTATAATGCTTGACAGTGAACAAGGCCATCGAATGAAACATTCGATTTTATACGGGCAACGTTCGGAACCGGGACTATGCTTCGTGTCTTGGCAATGACAAGATGTGGTGGAATATTGGATTTTGCAGCCGTAACAGTGTTTGACCTAAGTGACAAGTTCAGAAGCAACCATAATAGATTTCAGTGGGATTAACCTTATGTCAAAAACCTCACTCAATTCCAACTGTCCCAGTTTTTTTTACGATCAAAGTTTTGCGAGTGTCTGACAAACATCTTGGGTCTGTCATGAGAAAGCTTCTCAAAAAACCCTCTCCCATTCAGATACGGCATAAAACTGTAGGTCCCTTCTGTGCGTGCAGAAACGTATACCAAGCACAGCACGTATAGTTGTGAGAAGCTAGGCCTTCGCCTAATATTTATTATTTTTAGTTGCTCATAATGAACTTTAGCAAACTTCATAACTTGTCAAAAAAAGGTAAAAAAGAAAATGGAAAATGAGCTAAATAAACTAAGAAGTTAACGAAACTTGACGAAACTGAGCAAAACCCTCTTATGGCCATCGCCATAAATTACTATTTCTGTGTTATGACTGAGACATTCCATCACGCTCGGGTGAGCTCAGCTAAGTTCATTGTGGTTGGGCCTTTAGGGAGATTCCATAACGAAGTGCTTAAATATGTTATGGGAAGGCATTGATTAGACAACTGCAACGACAACAGCGAAAGATTTGTTGACTTTTGCAACGCAAGTCGCTTTGATGGATCCATGTTTAAGCACAAAAGTTGTCAGTCAGCTAGATGTCAACTGAGAGGCAATCTCCCACCAAATCGAAATTTTTGTTTGCGTTATAAGTAATGAGCGAAAAGTTTGCTTGCCTAACTGATACTATTTGAGGAAGTTGAACAGAACATGCTTCAATTTTTGTTAAAAGTTCTTCAATTTTAGATTCAGCTACTTAACTTTCACTGAGTAAAACCAGTTTCTCAAGCTCAGAATACAAATTTCCAGGACTGGATAGAACGTAATAATAGACTCTACAACTAAATTCCCATTCCCATCGTTTTGGCCACGACAGCTCACCATATCCCAACTCGTCTTCAACTTCGAGTGAGTAAAATAGGTCCTTAATAGCTAGTTGTTAGAGGGAATATCTTAGGTTATGTTTGTGGGTTGGCAGAGGAAACGAAATACATCCGCCGCACTCAGGTCAGCACTAACCCATTGTGTCACCCATAGGGGGGCTTAGAAAAAGTACCCCTTGCCCATTTAACCCATAAATATATGTAACAACTTCCCATGGTTGTACATCATGATGTTCTGATGAAGTTCAATAACATGTCGGTATTGGCGTTGGAGAGCTCTCCGAGATCCTGAAAGAAGTGTTTGCCGAGGAATTTGTACCTGGAATGTTGGAGTTCAGGGCACTGGTACAGGAAGTGGGTAGTGTCCTCTATAACATCCTCATCGCCGCATCCTCTGCAGAGTTCTTCTTCCGTCCGATGTAGTTTCTTTAGGTGCTACCACAGAGTGTTGTGAACCGTAGAGAACGCAGGGCGGGGTGCTTATGGAGGGGTCGGTCAGTTCAAGTGGGCCTTTTCATTTCCCGGAACGCCCTCGTGCCCAGGGACCCAGCAGAGCAGAACCTTGTTTTGTGTTCCAAGAACCTTAAGCTCTTCGCGACAGCACTTCACAAGCTTGGATTTTATTTTTATGGCGTTAATTGCTTTGATAGCTGCCTGGCTATCGATAAAGAAAGTGATACCTTCTGGCGGTATTGTTCTTAGGGCAGACTCACGGGCAACTGTTATCACTGCCAGGACCTCCGCTTGGAAAACACTGCTGTGGTCTGGAAGTCGTATAGATCTGGATATAGCCAGTGATTCGGAGAAGATTCTGGATCCTACACCGGCTGTCTTTCCACTCTTCTCTGCTAGGATAAGGGGAGGTAAATCATATTTTGAAGTCAGGGTAAGGCGTAGTATAGTCTGTTTTGAGTGCATGGCTGAAAAATCTGCCAAGAATGGTCACGTGCCCTATCGTACTTAACTTCCAGCAGGTAGTCTGACTTATTCTTAAGACACTGATGGCTGCCGTTGATCTCGTTGAAAGGAGTAACAGGTCATGAAAATTTTGGGTATCACCTTAAGAAGATGGGTCCTGTGAACTTTAGACAAAATCGTCCATAGGCACATGTCAAAGTCCAGCATTAGTTCGCAAAAGAGATCTTTGGGGAGACACTAGGTAGGAGCCTAGAAGATAGCCCAGATTTCTGTTCAACAGATGCTGGCGTTGAAATGAGGAATTTAAGTCAGAGAAGACCTGTGGACAAAGCCTGAGAGTCTGTCGAGCTAAGGATCGTGGATAAGAGGCTAAAGATACCTACCACAGTGTCAGCTTCATTCAAATAATTATTTATCCTTTTCCTGTCCTACTGGTAAAAATTCCCTCCTCTAGTACCAACAATTCAAACAGTACAAACTCACCATGCAACTTGCAACTGCTTAAGCGTCACGCTTGCTCCAATCAAAATCAATTAGCACTAACTGCCGCACAGATACGATGATGAGGGATTGATAAAGTAATTCATTAAAGTGAACAACTGAGCATAAGTGCATTAAGCATACGATCAAATGTGATTCTTCTTCAGATAGAAAGATCAACGAGCACAAGCTATTAATCGCTGACAACATACACATACTCGTATTGCATTTCCGTGCTGAACTTGTACGAGTACAAGTATCTCCTGCTGAACTATGTACACCCGTCAGCTTTGAAAATTCACAGATAGATAGAACCTTTGAGAAAAAGGGGTGGCTTTTTGCCTGACAATCTCGTTTGAGGGCAAATTTAATGGGAAAAACACACAATAGCGATTTAACTTAATTTGCGTTGTCTCTTGAATGACAAAAAGACGGCCACAAAAGGTACCTAATCCCGCTCTCAATTCTAATTTATTTCTGAAAAGGCCAATTCACTTTAATTCACTTAAATTGCGGACGTTTTTTAGTAACTTCCATCCTGTTGAATGCGCAAATAGGAAGTTCATGTTCTTTGATGAACTTCTCTCTCTCTCTCTCTTCTCGAGACTAGGAGCAATTTCATTTGTATCTTAATGACATTTTCCAGGATAAGTATCAGAGAGAAACTGTGTTTGCCTTCAGGCTCATTTCGTGGTTATTTGAAATTCTCTGGTTAATCACTTAATAATTAAGCCTTGAGAAGGAAATTGATTTTTCCCCAAAAAAACTTGTAGCTGTCAACCGGTATCCACCTGTGTCAAAGGACAAGGATATTAATAGAAACCAACAATGTCTCCATCAAATTCATTTACGCTCAATAAAATGTTTTATTCATATTTCATTTTTTTTTATGAATATCCACCCCCAACGGCAAGGCAACGGGAAAATGTATAAAAAAGAAAAAAAATAATAATAACCGATTACACACCCTCGGAGACACGCACGACGAGACTCTGTGTCTATGTCCTGTCCATATGAGAGTTACAGCAGAAAACTTATAAAATAATTCCATCCCTTTCCTGATGATGCTTTTTTGTAACAGGGTGTATATGTACCGCTGCCGCAGGACATCGAGAGGAGGAAGAAGTCTGTTCCCATTTCCGTGATGGAATAAAATTTGAATCCTCAATTTTGACAACAAATTACGGTTAAACTTGAACTGAGTTACAAAGGGATCGGAATTAGATTTTATCGTTAAGAGTATTTGAGATAACCTCATAATAGAATTGAATATATGTATCTACTACCTATGCGTATGCTATTGTATACATACATTACACACGCACACACATTGTGACAGAAGAATCAATATCCACTCTAGTCGGCGTGGAAAGTGGGTCTGGCCGGCATTCGTAGAAAAAACGCTGCAGGCGACCAATTTAAATCAAAAATTGGGTATCCTGTAAGTCAGATCCATTGTTGGGTCCTCCTGCTTGATATAACAGGGACTTTATTTTTTAATTTGGGATACATTTAAGCTTTTATGGCAGTGATATCCTTAACACTTGTTGGCCAGGGCTAGATTTAAGAAAAATAAATTCGCACTTTTGTCGTGCTTCTTTTGGGGGGGACTAATGCGGGGAACCATGAGGTCATGGACAATCTCTCCCGTGGTGTGGAAACAATCATAAGTCTACTGCCCGCTTCCATGCTGTGGAAACCTATTTCACGTCAGAGTTATCGATTGATCATAGGAAAGGCATTGCTCTTCGAGGAGACCCAGGCATGGACCTGCGAACGAACACACAATTGGATCGTCTCCAGCAACAACCTAAGGCATGACAAGCGCAATTTTTCAATAATAACAGAAACAAAAGCAGAAGAGCAGCTAATATGTAGGTGATCGTAGCTCTAATTACCCTTAGACAGTTCCTCGATGACATGGGATGAGGATGAGCTCAAGATAGAAGTAGCATTTTCCAGAGCTTTTTACCGAGTCAAACAGAAGTCTCCTTGGATTCACACTACACCACAATTTCTAGTAAAGATCAGATCATTAAAGAGAGATACTCCCCCCCCCCCCAAAAAACTCGGGTCAGCGTTGACCCACTGCGAGGTAATCTCTTGCCGATTCAAACCCAGTCGTCGAAGAAACAATTGTGTGTACAAACCAGACGATTTGATGAAGTTCAGCATATTTTTATTGGTGGGCCTGAAATCTCCTTGAGATCGTAGAAGAAGTAGCTTCTCAGAAACTTATTCCTAGAGTGTTGACCAAGACAAGTGGCATAGACAACACGCAGTGCCCTCAAGAGCTTCATTATCATCACAGTTCTTCCTCCCATAGGCTTAGTTTCTTCATGTGGTAGATGTGGAATGATGTTTCCCTTGATCTTACCTACAAGGATGAAAAGGGATTTCCTATCTTTCCGAATGATTCCCTAGATCTTTGCTTTGTCCGAGGACGATCATAGCTTCCTTTTGGTGGTGCAAGTGTCCATGGAGGTCCATGTGCTGTTCGCCTCTCTAATGGCTTTATTTCCTCCATCAAGCTTGAGTTGACTATATTCTTGATAGCTCCTCGGCATAAAATACACTCTTGCCTAGGAGAGCAATACCTTTTACCACAGCACTAAGCAAGTTTCGATTTAATTTCTATGGCAGTATTTGCTTTTATAGCTTCCTGGCTGTCGACAAAGGAAGTTAATACCTTCTGCCAGTACTGCCCTTATCGCAGACTCACGAGCGGTTGTTGTCACTGCTAAGACTTCTTCTTGGGAAATCCCTTCGATAAGTCTTGGCAGTCACGGTACTAGATTGCTGTAGGTCAATACTAATATAGTAAGTCTTACTGTAGCCTTATAAATCATCTGTATGATTCTGAGTGAGGGCCCCAGGTTCTCCCAGAAATTCAACAGCAGGAGTTAAAGGCATTTTTTTATTATATTTTTCTTCAACTGAGCTCTTTATCCAGTATGAGGCAAAATCGATACGAAGAACAGAAGATGTTCCAAACTCCGCTTTTATCCTCTGATTCGTGAATAGTAACAGTTTGGTTTTTGGGAAGCTAGACCGCAGTTGATGTCCTATTTGGCAAGAGTATTGTGCGCTCCGTCAAATTGTTCTCTGAGAGTAGGCATCACATATTGCCAGCAACACGAAGTCAACCACATTGATCGTAGTTCTGACGCTACTCTCTATGAGCTGCTGCCTAGAGGCTGCCCTAGAGGCATATGCTTCTAGTTTTGAAACCCTTAGTTGTAGGAGTATATGCCTTTCTTCAAACGTACTTACAATCCAGCTGATTCTCAATGACTAGAATGCTTAGAGTTCTCTTAACCAATTCTCTGTTTACAGGGTGAATTCTTTATGTTCCTATAGTCGCCATACCTAGTGCTAAATGCGGTTTCGTCAGCGGTTTTACAACGGAGATAGAACTAGACATGGCTAGCGGAATCGGAAAAGCAAAATCTACATTTGGAATGCTATCCAAAAGTTGACCAATCTTTTAAACTGCGATTGTATTATACTAACTGGCATATTCATGTGGTACTTGAAGAGTGACCAGTACTATCACGAGAAATTTTAAGCATTTTCTGGTACCGTATTTTTTACAAAAGGCTTTATCACAAAGCTGGTCTTTAACCAATATAGCGCATCTACACAACGACCATATTGACAGTGGATTGGTCATACTAGATCTATTGGTAAGTACATGCTGCAATGGAAGCCGCCTGTTTATGATGGCAGGATACCCGGCGGTCCTTTAAGCACATGAAGCAGAACAGTCAGCGGCTTAGACGAGCTGGTAGAGAGACCCTGGAGGACAAACACTTTCAGTTCACACGCCGAAAATGATCCAACAAAGTACATATTTTGTTCCGGGATACCGCAATGCTTCACTGAGAAGAGCCTTGAAACATCAACCAAGAGACTATTTAAAACAAATTAGATAGTGTAACACATTGAATGATGACTAAAAATTGATGAAAGTCTGGCAGAAAGTCACAGACAAATATGTAGACAGAAATTGTATTATAATTATGTTTTCTAGAACCTGTCCGGGATTATTTGCCACACTGTGTATTACGAATTTGTTTTTCTCTTTAAAAAACACTCTACACTGGCGTTTCTCTACGCAAAAATTCGCTAGCTGCTATACCTCCTGCCAAAACCCGGTAGAAGGTGAAGGTTGCGCAGAATATAAGAACTACTTATCCGTAAAAGTCGAACAATTTTACGAGCCATTTAGAAAAACCTAGAAGATAGTGGAGCACTGCATACATTCTCTGTGTCCTTTTAATTTGAACTAATTTGTTACCACTTGCTTATTTGATTTACTAGATCTCATGGAAGTATTAATTCGTTTTATTACATTATAGCAAAGGTCTTTCTCGCTAGAATCCGCTAGAATCTAGTCTCTTTTTGACAAGTGACAAATTAGTCATCCGATGCAAAAGCATTCTATCAGCTAAATAAGAGAAGTGTTGGGAATACGCCTATTGACACGAGTACTAAAAGAATCTAGTACGTTCTAGCTTATCCATTTGACAACCCGCGGGTAAAAAAAGGAAGTTTTGCTTGAGGATTGTTGAATGTAAATGACAAGTAAAAATATTTAGCTCGGCAAATTTTCGTACTACAATAGGCACTCTTAATAAAGCCGTATATGCACATCCAGAGTATGATTCTGGGTAAGGGTCGCCAGCCCCCAGGTTCTCGCAGAAATTCTATTGCTTTCTTCATCATTCAATCTCCAATTGAGGTCTTTCTCCAGTATGAGGCACAATAGATAACACCAAAAGGAGGTATTCCAAACTCCGCTTTTATCCTCCTTTTCGTAAAAAGTACCAGCTCGGTTTTTGGGGGTTAGACCGCAGTTGTTGGCCCCTTTGTCAAAAGAATTTAGGGCTCCCTCAAATTATTTGGTGAGAGTAGACAGTAGACATGTTGCCAGCAATATGAAGTCATTCTGACGTCTTGTCTCCGCGCTGCTAAGTAATTCAGTAAGGACAATGACCCAAAGGAGTGGGGAGATTTACCCGTTCTGAGAAGTACTTGCTTCTAGCTTTCAACCAGTAAGTTTGTTAGAATTCTTTAAGCGCTTCTATGTTAACATTATTTAAAGCTCCTTCAATATGCAAGAATGGGTTTGAATACTTTGCCCTTAAGTAATTGTTAAAGAAATGCGCCTTCGTCGAGACAAGTTTATATGTAGATAGTGTCAACCGAACTAAACAGAGCCAGTCGAAGCTGAAAAGCAATGTCTGCCTTCGGGCGAAATATTTCAATTAGCTTGGACACAAAACTACAACAGTTTCGTTTCAAAGATTTATCCATTTGTTGTGGTACGTAAGACACTGAATTGTGAGAAAAGCATAGGAGGGCCAATTTCAGTTTGGACGCCTGAAATTATTTAAAAATTACGTGATTTTGTTGCACAAACTTAGACATTCACAAAGAGACTATTCGAACCACTGTTTACAAAGATTTGGGCAAAAGAAAAGTCTGTGCAAAATTTGTTCCACACACATTGAATGATGATCAAAAATTGACAAGAGCTTGACATTTGAGAGATGTCATTGCGGCTTCAAAAAATGATTGACATAAGCGTTAGGGGGATGCTGGTGACATACATATCTTTGTTTCTCAAATTGAAATTGAAGTTAAAAGAATGCTTTTGCACCGAAAAATAAATACAAATCTTGTCTTTATTATGTTTTCTAAAGCCAGTCCGGGCCCCTTTTCTGCCACAGACCCTCTACACTGAGCGAGTTCCCTACAAATCTAGCTCCTAGAATACTTTTCCACCGGGATGACAGATTTGTCGCTAACGAACTATCGGCCTCTAGGACAAAATCTGTCATGAGAGTAGCGAAATGTTGCTAGGGCGCTCACTGACACGAGTAGGTACTAGAAGAATCTGGTACTTTTTAGCTCCTCTGTTTGACAACTCGCGGGTGTAAAAAAGAGTTTTGTTTGCGGATTTTGAAATGGAAATGAAATGTTCAAAAACCTTGACTCCAAGTAGGATGGAAACCTATAGGTACTGACGACGCATGTTTCCAAAGTATTCCACCTGTTAAGAGGCTTCGCAGCTTTGTAAACTGTTACAATAACTTTTTATTGACTTCTAGTGTATTCACAGAATTTACATGCCACCGTTTATCAGTCATAAACCTTACCGGCAAACTATAAGCAAACGTTTGCAACTTTTTGCAATTTAAAGTGAAGTCCACATTCTGCCAAAGGCTGTTACATCTTTTTTGTTTTGTGTCTTCATACCGACAGACAGACAGACGGACAGCGCACTCTTGTATATTGTTAGCAGCAAATGCCCAGAGAATTCCGTAAAATATTATTTAATATATTGAAATCCTCAACAATTTTAAATTGCATTCCGCATTTCATTTATTATTGATGCACATACTTGGCGGCGAGTCCGGCTGTGTATAGAAGAGTGCCGGCCGTGTCGGACGAATCCATCGGTTGTAGCGGCCGGCCGCGGCGTCGTGTCCATCACAGTAAAACAGAGAGATACTCACAATTTGGATCCATTTGAACTGGCAAATGTCTTCATAAAAGTTTTCTTTTGACTGTCCTGCCTGATGGATCGTCGAATACACAAATACTTTTCCTTTTACGCTTGGCATACCTACTACAACGAAGTAACTGCCCTTCGTCCCTCCGCGCGCGCGCGCACACAAGGAGTGTTGCATAGCATATCGCAACGCGCAACGCACAACGCACAGAACAACTGCGCCATGTCATCAACGCCACGCAGAATCGACGAGCACGACGAAAATATTCTTAATTTTTTGCCAGTCAATTATTCAAACAATGCGTCATATCGATATACATTTAATAAAATTTTTATTTTGTTGTTTTTGGTGCGGTCCACACAATCAATTCGGATTGGCGTCATATCTATTTATTTGCTCAGATGGGAAACCAAGCAGTCAGTGTCCTCAACTCCTCATCACGTAATGGCCTCTCGATCTTATTGTTGGCTGAAGATGGAGATGGAGACGGAGGAAGAGATGTCTCATTATGCCCATCGTTGTATGTGCGTATCTTCGTTTGATGTATAGATACGGTCGGGCTTTGGCACATTGCAATCAGTGGAATACTTGGCCAAATGAGGCACACAAACTGACAGAATTTAAACTGATTTCATACTATCGAGTTAGTTGGGCACTTTGGCATGCGAGGAATTAAGCAACGCCAGGCACATTAATTAAGTTATTCACACTCGCAGTCGCATAGGCTGCACCGTTGTACTGTTGACCTAAGGATATCACAAGGATGCTTAATTTATGCTAAAAGAAAACGCCTTTCATTTCTTCTGAAGTTCTGAAGTTGCACAACGCACGATGACTTTTATTGGTTTCCATGAATTCCTTTTTCAGCTGTCAGTTGGTCTGAAGCTGAGTTGAATGACTTTTTATGTTTGAAGCAAAGGACGGTCATTCAGGATTGAATTCTATAATTGCCAAGAATCGGATGACTACAGACTGTCTGCAGGGATATTGTTAAGTTTGAACCATCAGTTGGTAGACACCAAAAGTCGATATTTAGCCATTAGTCCTGTCAATCTTTTGTGACATTTTCGGCTCAACAGTTCTGTTATTAGATGCATTCCATGCAATAGGCCTTGTCTCGCTTCAGGCATCTGAATTAACGCATCAACGCCAAGTCGTCCACTTCTACAGCTCGCATGCAGAGTTTGAGGAAGCTACTAAGAAGGGCTAAGAAAGCTAGGAAAAGAGCAATCCGACAACGGATATAGGCTCGTCGGCTGCGCTGGAAACATTTTGATACATTGTACAGGACTCCTAATTCTTAATATCCACAAGCAGGCATATTGTCCTCAATCATCTAATCCCAAAATCCTAGAAAATAGATGGATTCTCCGATGATATGATATTGTAGTGGCTAAACGATTAGCACAAGAAAAGAGGTAGTATCATACTTATTATCTGCAAAGAGAAGGCGGAGAGAACAACGGCTTTTTTGGCATGATGTCTAATATTGGAGGACCTTAACAAAAGAAGAAACTAATATCCAATGATGCTCTACTGCTCCCAAATACGGACTGATACAAACGATGAATTCATGCAGTAGACAGACGGAGGCAGTTGCCAGAATCAAGGAGTTGAGAATATACAGCATCTTCCAAACAACCTAATACGACACGGCATGCATAGTTGCTGGAATGGTGCCAATTGACCTTCTCGTTAAAGCAGTCGTCCGCAAACGTCGTACCAGCAAAATGATGATACCAAAAGCAACGAGTCAAAGTGAGAGTAGAACACCACCAAAAGCACAAATCTCGAAGAATGGCAAGATAGATGGAACTCTTTTGAGAAAAGATGGACTCAGGCAGGTGCTGAGCACGCAGGAAACTCAGTCAGTGAAATCGTGGCTACCATCATGAAGGAGCATCGAAGACAGGAGCAACAATGATGCCAGAAAGACGATGGTGCCAACAGCAACTAGTCGGACTGATGGTGAAGTACCACTAAGAACAAACCTCGAAGAATGGAAAGTTAGATGGAACTCTTCTGACAAAAGACAAAGATAGACCCAGAAATTGAATCTTAATATAGATCTTTGGATCAATAGTGCGCATGGAGAGCTCAATTTTTATCCGGCGCAGATGTGTACTAGATGTAAGGATGTTTTAGAGCCTACCTCCACATATTTAGACATCAATATCATCAAGACCTACCAGCGAACAGACTAAATCAGAACTTAGCTCCAGAGACAGATGCAGAACAGGTATGTAAATCAATACCAGTCAGTGAAACTGTAGCTACCATCATAAAGGAACAATGAAATGTAGCGCAGCTGGCTGCCAATGCGAAAGAAGCAAGTGTGTAAAGCGCTAGCGTCTCTTGCGATAAAATGCTTGATGACAGTGCGGCACAGATCAGGGACAGAACGGGCATGGGTAGAAATCCTACACTGTTACTGAGAACGGGTTCAGTTCCTTACTCGAAAGATTCACAACCACTCACTTTATAATCTATAGTTTGAACCTCTAATTTTGTCTTAACTTAAGTCGCTAGCCTTTGCTAACAACTGCTAAAGCTATACTGGAGCTGGTTGTAGCCTGCAGACCCCTGAGCCCAACAGATCATGCTCGGATTGTCGCTACCGCAAGAACCTACGACGTAGATTACTACCATCCTTCTGCTTGTCCTTCATTCATTTCTTTACCTTTATTTATCTTCTTAGGAGAAGACATCTTCAGTCTTTGGGTCGACGTCTCCTCTAGAATCTATGCAGGAATTTACCAACGACATCTTCAGTCGTTTGGCCCCGATAAGGCTCCTGAAGAATGGGGCCGAGCTTTGGACTACTGTAGGACCAATATATTCAAGAGAATTACAAGCATCTAGGCTTCACTATGTCTTAAAGCTTCTCAAGACGGACAAGCTCCCAAAATGCCAGTCTACGTCCTATCCTCCTGCAGTTAATTGAAGTAATTGCGTTGTGATTTCAATAAATCAACTGAGCTGCCACTGTCTTTATTTTACACACGAGTAACTAAGTGTACGTCGCAGGTACTAAAATAATTAAAATTCACTCATTAAGTGTTTTTTTTCTTCTTCTAATTTGCCATACAGCACGTTACTATGCAAAGTACTCGTTCTCGTATGAATGCCTACGACTATGAGTCCAACCAAAAGCATGGCATTCGGCTTGAAGTTTTTTGTTTTTCTCCTCCAACTGCTCTGTGTCTAAGGCTTTAAAATGGTCTTCAGATCATTAATGTCTTTTTGTTTTGTTTTTCGCTACGAAGCATTGCTTTGAACCTAATTACGCGAAAACCATTACTAGTAGATAATTTTTCAAGATGGTTATCGCGCGCGTTAATAGCGGCGGCGGTGTACCACTGGTGTGTGGTGGTGGACCTTCTGAAATCATGCGACCAGGACCAGAGGAGTGCGCATGCACCTACCCCCTGTCGTCGTACAATCTATGTGAGAATGGCCAACTATAATAAATAATAAAAATGTGTTACGAAAACGATAAATTGCCCGTCACATTTTCAGGTGAGAAAATTACAGCTAGATTGAATGATGTCGACAAGAAGTTCCGACAAAAGAAATGACGCAAATGCGCCAAGGAAAGTCGCGCCAATGTGTGTGTGTAACTGATTGCTATGAGTAACTCGTGACATTTCATCAGGATATTTGTACAAATGTCTCTAAGCGCTGACATTCATTAGGAGCTATAGGGACTGGCCGTTTAAATATTAGCACCATTAAAACCAACAACATATTTTGACTTGACTTTCTTAATTATACGACCGAAATTGATGAACGGCGATGAACTCCAATTTAAGTTGTGTGTGAGAAGAATGACCGCCGCCGCGCTGTCATTAGAGGCGGGAGTGATAGATGATGTAATGTGTAATGCAAACAGTGGAATCGTTTGAAAAGTGGATGCATGTAAGGGAAATGGTATTTAAAATTAAAAGTGTGTAGCAATAAGATTTCGGGGCGATAATTATGATGTAATTTATATTTTTCGTTTCTGGGGATGCAACTCAGACTTGTGCTTCAGTGCTGGGAGATACATACTTTTGTAGGGACACAGTTAAGGATTCATGTGGGAAACAGATCATCAGAAGCAGATTCATTTCGGATATGCCCGGCCGACTCTATTAAACTGTCAAACACTCGTTCGCCCGTTCGTGTACTTTTTGGACTAAAACTTCATAGATTGTCAAATTTGGAAGACCGGAGGTAAAATAGGCTAATTGGAGGTTGAAATCCTGTCAAATTTTACAGTTTTTTAAAATCAGATCAAAGACATTTCTTGGACTAAAATTCGTAACATGGGGAAATTTCTTACTCTCTCTTGTGAGCACTGTCTTCTGTGGTTTGCCCTGGCAAGAGAAATCTGTCCTATGTCACTTTCCCTCCAAGGAATCTAACATTGACCTTGAGATGGAAGGAGCTTCTATGAATCATAAGTTTTAATAATGTGAGAGTTGAGTCTATAAGATGCGCACTAGACAAACTGGGTAGAGGATAGGCTTAGGTCTATCTTAACATATGGATATCTGGTTTGATGACCAGCAGTGGACGAAGTCACACAACTAACTAAGATGCCATCCGTACCAACTGTATCCCCTCCAGAGACTCCAGTAAGCCTTTTTTTCCAAGGAGTCAGCACTGACTGTGCCCTTCGTTTGAGAAAATCCAACATCTGGATAAAGGGGCTAATAGGCAATATACATAACGAAATAGAAGTCAACACTGACTACGCCTTGCCGTGCCGCGACTTACGCCTACATGATAGACACAGCCATTTTGCGGCACATCGAATAAGAATGCGGTTAAGTACAGACGCAGGGGCTGTTCTGACACAGACGTAGAGGCAGATTTAGAACACTTCCTTTGCAAATGCTCAAACCTTTGCTTCCAAAGTATGGCGGCCCTAGGAAACTCAAAAAAGCCACTGAACCAAATCCCGATTGTCTGGATGGTTTCAGGGAGATCGATCCGTCCTGTTTCTATACTTTTGCCTTCTGAATGAATTCATCCTTTTGGAGCAGTAGAGCATCATCGAACTGTTAGAGTAGTCCCTTCTTCTGTTTAAGTCCTTCAATATTTGAGATGATGCTTGCTGAAGAAGCTGTTGTCCTTTCTGCCTTCTCGGTTGTATATTGCAGATGTTGCTCAAAAGTTAATTTTGCATCTATAGTATCGCCAAGGTACTTCAGCTCTTGTTTAGAAACTACAACGTGATCCCTACCATCGTCTATCCTTCTGCTAGTCGTAGGTCCATACCTACTCTCCAGTCCTGTACTATCCCGATGACTTAAATGCAGGCATGCCTTAGTTCTTCCAGATGTTTAGCCACTACAACGATCACTAAATCATCTAAGCCTAAGCCAATAATTTTCGGCGATCTCTGAATTTAAAGTTTGAAGATGTTGTCGTGCATAAGATTTCATGGAAGCAGGGATCCTGCCGTGGTTTATCACATTTTGGCAAGAGAAGTTGTAAAGAATTATATCCTCCTCCGCAAGCAACTGACTGAGCATTCATCTTTATCCTGAGCATTTCTTATGCTAGGAGAAGCTATTTTGAAGATGGTTCCGTCCTTCATGCTGTCGTTTCACATGAAAAAGCCTGGAATCGGATCACTGTGCTTGGCTAGGCCTCCATTGGGCCCGATGTGTTTCCCCAGTTTATTTAGCTTTTAAGGTTAGTTTTCGTGATGTGGACATTGTATTTCGATGGGATGAAAATAGGTATTGGGAACCCGTGTTCCATGGTCTTGTTCTCTTGGTCAATTCTACTATTCTTAAGTATATTTCTAAGGAGTGTTACTTGCTTTGCTAGGATCGAGACCACACAATTTGACTGCGGCTTCAAAGTTAGTGCATACTTTGCTCTTGTCTAACAATCTGTCACAAAATTACTTTCAATCGGCAGTTTATGTTCGCCCTCTATCGGCAAAAGGTTCTCTGTTTTTACTGTCAATTAGATCCTGTTACCATTCTCTATCACCGAAATCTGTTTATCCTTTGCCTTTGACGTCGTTTTTCGTTACGTTTTTCATTTGAAATTTTTACCAATTTCATCAGAACAAAACTTTCAATTTAATGCAATTTGAATCTTAAAAAATTCTTTTTTTAATTTCCCTCAGCTGATTGTCAAAGTTTTGTACGAAAGATTGAATGGATTCACAGTGAATTGAGTAAGCAATCTGACATTTGCAATTTAGGTCGCAGTATGAGTTAATTATTTTTCTCAGAATCCAATTCAAAAGTTCGCAGTGTACAAAAAAAACAATTTTTGAAAAGTCACACTTTATAAATTTTTCACAAATACTATGAGGATAATTTCCCAGAATTCATGTTAAACGATTTGAAATGTCATTTAATATCTGCGGAGAGAGGGTTCGCAAAAGAGGTGCTTGATTCTCCTTTAGGAGCAGGGATCAAAACAAAATAATCGATGTTCTTTCCATATCTTTATGTCACCAGAGAACGAGTTTGTTCCATTAGACAGTCTTTAAACAAAGTTTTAAATAAATATGTTGTACCAACGGACGTCATTTTCAACATAAATCCTTAAACACTTTGTATTTTGTTAATTTGAAGGTTCCTGTAGTTTTTTTAATGATGTGTAATCTGTTTGAAATGCGGTGGACAAGAGGGTGTTCAGGATGTTGGTATGCACTCGCCAATGCGTTTCAATAATCATCGACATGGAACTGTGTGGACAGTGGAAACACTTTTATTGCAGAAACAATGTTCGAGTAATAATGATGAGTGACGAAGCTCATTTTTATGTAGCCACAAATGGGAACAAACCAAAGGACTTATGTTGGTATATGAATATGAATAACCCTCGAGAGCTGCATAAAAGGCCTCCCATTAGGAGAGAGTGACTATGATGTGTTGGCAGTGTGATGCGTCTGGATTAGGTACAAATGTTTCTATCGGAACCAGCTTAAGACCTAGCCGTGCAACTTATAGACTTACTGTTCTCCGCCTGTGATGCTTCTATATGCCAAGAAGAAAACCCAGTACATGTAGATCACCCTTATGAGTACTAGTAAAGGGTGACCAGATAGCAATGATACTTTTTGAAATTGTCATAATTCAGAAGCTGTCAAAGTTACTAACAACTCTAGGCTCAGCTGTAAATATACGCAACGTGAATTTCGTCGTGAGCTTAGTAGTCATTATGTCTTCAGTGTGCAGGCAGTTCATCGCACCATGGAGAAGTTTGAGTATGAATACAATTTCTTGGCCCTTAAGCGGCCAAGCAGACAGAGATTGGTGTGAAATGATGAAGACATTGGACAAGTTTCGGTGACTTCTGCCTTCTACGGCCAGTATATTTGGAAATTGTCAGCAGAAATGGGTTTTGCCAGAGAGTTAACCAGGCTTATCTTCCGGCTGAATTTAGAACTACATCTGTATAACATTGTTCTGTCGCAAGAACTGAAGCCGTACGACAATAGACGAAGCTGTGAGTTCCCTAATTGGGCGCTGGAAATATTGGCCGGAGATCCGGATCTTCAATTTTGTATTAGCGGCACCATCGGACCTTATTTCTTTCGAAAGACACCGTTACTGTCAATGGTCTTCAGTGTTGAGAGTTGTTAACCGACTTTTTGTTGTCAGAGCTTCACAACATCGATATATCCGAGCTGTGGTTCCAACAAGATGGCGCCAGATGTCGTGCAAGGGAAGCAACACTTGGAGTTGTGAAGGAGAAGTTTGGCGACTGGGTCATCACCGCGATCATATGACTTGACACCACTCAATTGTTTTTTTCTGGAGCTACGTCAAGTCCTTAGTCTACGTTAATGTGCCCAACCACTTTGGTCAAGTTCGAGGCGAAAATTCGAAAAGTTGTTGCCGTACATATTTTGCTGAGTCATCAAAACTTGGACCCACAGCTCTAACCACTACCAGCAAAGCCGAGAAAGCCATTCGAAAAATGTGCCAATACATGTATAATGGCATGAATGTAGCTTCAAAATAGTGCCCGAATCAATTCCATATTTTAAACTTTTATAGTTCTATTTAAATAGTTTTGTCCTATCGTTCTTATCTGGTCAGTCTATATCACCAATTATCATTTTTGTCTTGTAAATAACACAGGGTGCTTCAAAAATATATATCAACCTTTGAATTATTTGTATAAAGTTCGTCGCCAGTAGTTTATCCACAAGTTGTATCCAATTATTGACTTAGAATCATGAAAATTGATAACGTAGCTGTTCGCTATGACTTTACATTAAAATAAATGTAATATCTAACCTAATAAAGTCAACAAGACGTAACGTAAGTACGTGACATGACTTCAACTCGTAGAAATTCTTGAAAGCAGTTGAACAATGCTTTTGACAGTTCTTTGTCGATAGAAATGTTCGATTTGATAAGAGTTCTGAGGATGTAAAAATATGGGGACATTTACATGCATGCAAACATGACTAAGATATTCTACTTGGACGGATTCGACTGTACCTACCTACCGTTGTGTCCAGTCAGTGATCTTGGTCTTGGTAGATATCTTTATAAATACCTACCTACCGACATTATTTGTTTAGCTCAAACTGATCTACCAAAGATAAGCGCAGCTATGATACAAAACGCCATTTGATGACAGGAAACCACAATTGTAGGTACAATCTCCCTACTATGGACAGATATGCATCTCGTCTCGGGCATTTATTAATTTCAACTATTATTATGGTTATACCTACCTTCGTTTTAGGGTAGATTGCTTCACATAATCCAAGATTAACGATGTCGCAACTGTCAAGATGTCACATCAACTAGATACCCATCACGCAGAACAGAAAAAAAAAAAAAAAAACAATAGATTCAGCTACACACTCGTCCACTAATGAAGTTTGAGTATAAATTCAACATAACGCGTCACGTAACACTCAAATGACAGAATGTACATTTCCAAAATCAATAACATCAATAAATCTAATACATTTGCAAATAGTAGGTACCTATCCTTCAATAAACCCAATAAACCATGTTGAATGGACCCTCTGCCCTTAAAGTAAACAGATTAAGACATAGATATGACGCTGAGCGCGCCCATCTTGACGCAGTACACTCATTACCTAGCCAAATTCTAAATACCCTACCTATTTACCCTAAACTTCCTTCTCACTTCTAAAACAGGGCTTAGGGTGGATTTCATTTCATTTTATATACTGTACATAATGTACTTCCTTTCCTACCTACTACTTGTCTACCTAACAACAATTGTATCGAAGGGAAAACTCGTTCCAACCCCAGTAAAATTTTACATACCTAGGTAGTTATTACAAAGGCAACTCCCTGCTTATAACAACACACAATGATCCTTTTCCTGTTACTTTGTACAACAAAAAAAAAAAAAAAAATAATAATAATAATAATGGGAAGAGAGAAAAAGTAACAAATTGAACGAACGTCACACAAAACAGGCACTGCGACGTGAATCCGTGACACAACACAAGAGGGAGCCCTTCCGTCAGTCGTGCTAGAAACGAGAAACGACGCAACCCTGGCGCATTGTTGTCAATTCATAGTCGCATTCATTGCCACCGCCGCGCCGCCGACTGTTTTACACACTCACTCGTCGATTCATATAATCACATTACTCCCATTGTGTGCGCATATAACCAAAACGACAAGCCAAGCCAAGATGGATACATTAAAACATTTTCCTCCTCGTAGGTAGATATACGATAACCATAAGGTTGCGCTGCGGTACCAGCTTCCAGAGATACGCTTTCATTCATTCGACGAACTCATTTACTTTGGCATGTAAACAACTAATCTGTTAACACCCTAATATCGTTTTCTCGAGTACGAGAGTCGTTGTGTGGTTCGTCGCCCGCCCGCTTGCTTTACACCCCGCACACAATGTGTTCTTCTCTCTGGCGCATATGAGTTTGAGAGCAGGAGAGTAGTGTATCTTTTCTTTGATTTGTTACCCTTCATTGCTTGTGTGGATCATTTAGATCCATCCAATTCACGGCGACACAATAATCACCAGCACCACACACAAAAAGAAAGGAAAACAAAAAAGAAAGAAAAAATGTTGCATGCTGTCTCTGTTATACAACGGCTCGATTTGTCATCAGTTTGACAGAGAGAGCAATATTTAGATGGGCGGAGATTTCTACAGACAGGTGACGCCCTCTACAATCTGGTTGGGCTTTGTGCATGCACATAGCTCACATCTCGGTTACCATCAGATGGCCAGAGTCGCTTGCCTTGGTTGTTTGGTTGTTGTTTAGTGAAGTATATGTTGCTCGGCGTCCGGTAATTTTTACGTTTGAACTCCCACTTTTGAGTACCTACATTGGGATAATAGATAGAAGAAGAAGAAGTCAGTGCGCGGTGCGACAAAATACTGTTGATATCGCTACCAGTTTAACCAACAACGGGCAAATGTCTAGATTACACGAGTCGTATTCGTCGTCTATCGAACGGATATCTGTTTATGTCTCATTGGCTTAAGTGGATACGTGTGTGTATCTTTTGTCGTGTTTGTGGTGGAGGCGACTGACGGACAGACGACAACGACGACGACAACGACGAGAAGAAGAAGGCGGTGGCGACGGAATTGGCCTCTAATGAGCTGGTTATCTCTACCGGTGAAGGCGATACACTCTCTGCTCTAACTGACAGACGTCTGTGAGTGCATATAGTGCGGTTTCGAAATAATTATTTTCCTCCTTGTTCCGTCGGTAAAAAAAAAAATTAAAATTATCCAAACCGTGTTCGAAATACAATTTCATTTCAAAAATCGAAACAGTGAATGCGCAAAGAAAAAATTCAAGTGTCAACTTAAAAAAGAAAATTTTCTAATTTCAGTGTAATTCAATAAAAAAAAAAAAAGCAAATAAAAAATAATAATGCTTTTGAAAGTGCATGCGTCCATACAGTGTATCGATGTGTTTCATAACAACTAATAAATGAGATCAGAAATTAATGATTGAATAACAAATTGCCTCAGTATAGTATGCAAATTTGTTCACAGTGGATTCAATTAATAAGATGGCCGTTGGACCGACGGAGGGTAAAAATCCTCCATCAGAGACATTCTCACCAAATCACCAGATTATAGCACCAAGCCCTATTTTGGCGGTTCCTACTCTGGCTTTTTCGGCCACTCAAGTCGAAATCGTTTGTAAGACACTTGAAGACTCGGGGGATATTGAACGTTTAGCTAGATTCCTTTGGAGCCTGCCCGTGGCTTTACCCAATATGCATGAAATATTGAACTCAGAGGCAGTACTCCGGGCGAGAGCTGTTGTAGCTTATCACGTCGGAAATTTCAGGTTAGTACGTACACCCATACATATGTATAAAATAATTGACGCCATCATCACACATATTTGACATTTGAAGCTTTCTTTCAAAAAATATAAAAAACGTTCTTAACGACCAGTATTTTTTCCTCATTTTTTTACCATGAATGCTCTCAATAAGACATATCATTCCAACCAAGATTAGGAGACCTAAACAGAGGACCAGAATTTAGTGTTTACTGTGCAAGGGAGTGCAAAACATGCCTTTCTCATCACAGTCAAAATTACCTAAATATTATCCACAAAAAGGAAGAAATATTTAATATCTACTTTTTAAAAAAAAATTTCAAGCTAAATGTATGATTTAATAGTTGACAGTAGACACTACTGTATCTCCGTTGACAGGTGTGTTTCCTTTTGATAGAAAGACGCTTTGGAGTAAACCCTCCAGTGCACTGTCATATCGACGAGATTGAATAATCGAAATGACTTCAGAGCCGCACACAGACGTAGCCTTTTACATCACGTGTATCACAAGCTTAAAGGTACCTACTTAAAAGCATCTGATTTTCATGAACGTGGCTTTGCCCATTTCCATGTGTTGAATTATCTTAAGGTGGTTCAAACCGAAGTAAACTAAATTCGCAACTTCTTTGCGACTAAGAAGAGATGTCACAACCTGGAAACAAGGTTGCAAGAAAAGCAATGTTTCCTGTGCGGTTTGAAAAATGACAATTACGTTCATATTAGGTCCGTTCGCGTACCCTCCTAAAACAGCGAATTTTTTCGTAGTTTTTCGCAGAAGAGAGCGCTCACGAGAGAGTAAGAAATTTCCCCATGCTACGAATTTTAGTGCAAGAAATTTCTGTGGGCTGGTTTATGAAAACTGTCTGAGCTGTCAAACCAATGTACTTTCAACTTTTTCTTGTTAAGCCCGTTCGTTTACTTTTTCGTTAATTTTAGCTCCTTACTCTTCGAAATTTGATAATCTACGAATTTTAGTGAAAAAAGTACGCGAACGGACCTATTATTTAAAAAAAAATGGCCAACATCCTACGATAGAGATAGATTTTGAACGCCGGATCATCGCGGTTTTCGTGAAAATAATCGCTCAAATTTCCACATAAATGCAAATTGTAGTGAGCCTCCACAATAAACGTTCTTTCCAAATGTCACTTCGCATGTGTTCAACAAACATATGTGACTGACTAAACATTTCGCAGATGAAAATGCCATACTATTCCAAATGCAGTTTCTTGTTTAAACACCCTTTGACGAAAGAGTTCGTGACGAGTTGATACCAAAGTAGTACCTCGTAGATTGGCGAAAGTAGTGCACCATTGGCTTTGTACATATGAGTTGACATTGAAGTGGATAGCTGCAGCCATCGTTTGGGGACAAGCTCACATGGTGACGTGGAAATAGTTTAGATTCATACATATGTATATGGGTTACCCTTGTAACCTAAGAAATTTACATATTTTTTCGCCAAAAAAGTGTGCTTATGAGTCAGTATTTCAGTGGTCACAAGCCATTACCGCTTCAGTCGACTTAAAAAGAAATTGAGTTACGTACACCACATTGTTTCCCAAAATTTGAAGCATATCAATCAATTTATCATTCCAAAACTCACAAGAACAACACTTGTATGGAAAAAAAGGTAAAACCGAAATCTCAATATTCCATATAAAACTTCAAACGCATTTTTCTCAAAACTTGACAAGTCGACTTAAACGGTTATAGCTTATGGTCGCAGATTTATTGATACATCACATGTTAGGACGGAAACAATGACCGTTATAGAATAACGTCGGCCAAATGTCTGGCAGAACTTAACCTTAATACCTACTTTGGCTTTTTTGAACAAATTTTCAAAAAAATTTCAAGTCAGTTGGCTCAATTGCCACAATAACAACTTGAATATTCTCTTAATGACATGTGGACAGAAATGTTTTTGACTTACGGTACAGGATGAGGACTCATAGCTTTAATTTGTTCTTAGCTGAACTAGTTTTTAACTAATCTTTGATTTGTGGACTCATTACGTATGTACATATGTAGATAAGTGAGAGGTGTGTAGGTACCTACCACGAACTTTTTGAAACATCTTCCAAGACTTCTGTCAAATTTGTTTAAACAATAACAAAATGTTCCTTTTTATTGGGATTTTTTTTTTAATAACCATAATGATTGTAGATGACAAATGTCAAACAGAGGGGTTGCCAGATTAAGTACAAAAAAAGTGGGAACATTTACCAGTATTTTATGTCTGATTTCTTTAAGTCAAGTTCACATAACACTTAATACAGTGAAAATGCACATAGCTTATAGGAATGACATAATGTAAGATATTTCTCAATGGAACTTGTCTTGAAAATTTAATCATCAATTTTATGTAGACATGTAAACCTAGTGAAATACCAATCGATGCGTTGAGCGGAAGGAGACAAGTTTGTTTGCATGTAGGCAAAAAATGTCAAAAGTGTAAAACAGATTTGCCACTATTGCTACAAGCGTAGTACCACTTAAAACTTATTTCAAAAGCTAATCGTAATTTTACATGCATTTATCATTTTAAGAATAAAACCGTCACAATATTTAAATAAAATGACAAATTGTATGCTGCATCTACAAAATGGCCGCACCCTACCTAGCCGCTGAAATATAAACTTGTGTGTGTAAGCTCCCATTTGATTTTGCTGGAACGTCAGAATACAATTATGAAAATCGGGAGTTTTTAGCTGGGGGAAGCAAATCTGTCAAATGACCCGAAGATGATTGTCCAGTTTAGTTCGTTTATGACAGCATTTTGACTTGTTATAAGACTCTGTTTTGTGTTCTGCTACTTCGCAAACGGGTGGCCATACTGAGCTCTTAATTTTTACGATTCCTTTGTTTGCTGTTGATTCAATTTCGAGAATGTGTTCAACCACTGTAACTACAGAGATGCCATCAGTGTAGCCCATTATCTTAGCCCTTTGTGGCAATTATAATTGCAGAACTTCATGGCACATAATTAATATACTGCTGCACAGGCAAAACATTGTCCAGAAAAGTCTAAAAACTGTCAACCTCTCGAAAGTACCAAAACAGGCCAGCAATATTGACAGACAGAACTCCAAACGACGAAATGGAAGCACATATTCGATAAGAAACTTTGACAGCTAGTCTTAGAGAATAGACTAAGCTGAGCTCAAGAAAACTCATTTTCAACACGTTCAGCCAATTTGCATGGCCCGCCGTCTGTAAGGAGTTCGAAGGTCTTTGCACATCAGAAACAACAGAAACGATATTCTAGTCATATTTGCTACTGTCACATTCACATGTTGAACCAGTCTCCATGAGAGGTGCAGCTAAGCGTCAGCCATAACTTTAGTCCCGCCAATGCCCTACGACCAAACTCACTCAACCAAAAACCAACATTAAGACAATTATTCCGCGTTTCTAAAAGTATACATCAGCGCATGGTAAGTTTAAGTTTATTCTGATCGCTATGACATAAGCCGCCATTTGCAAAAATAAGAGCATCTTTCGATAGAGTAATGACATTTGTGGCACTTGGTGTTATCTAAACTTGGGACGACTTTGATTTGAATCTTATAAACTTACATGCATAGACCTAAATATTATAGGACCAAAGCTTGTTACGAATTTTCTCTTAAGCAAAATCCATATTTCCATCATTCCCACACGTACTTCAATCGTGTGGGCGTTCCTTTGACGTCCCCAATTAAAACACATCTTTATTAATCCTATAATCGACTGAGCAAATTGCATAAGTCAATTGAAGTGTATGACTTGTTGTGTTTGCACACTTTTTCGGGCTGTCGCTTTGTGCAAATCAGTCTTAGAAACTAAGAAAAACCAAGTGTATATCTACTTGCATTCGACACTGTGACGGCTTCTTCATTAATTTACTATTTACACATTCATAGCATAATACGTATTTCTTGGCTGCCATTTTATTATTATTGTTTGACATTTATATGTGGCTTCTTACACCTTTTCGAGGAGAGATTGGTAAACTGATAATCCCTTTCGTAAGTGTTGATGTGTATTTTAAAATTGTAACAATACCAGAACTCGTCCCCATAAAATTTCCTGTCACTGCCTCGTGATGTCAAGTAAAAAAAACGCAGATGCTAGGTAGGTAGTTGAATGAAAATTATTCATTCATACAGTAGCTGCATATAACTCAGACAATATGTTTCCTAAAATTTTTAGGGGTTGAATACAATTAGTAGTTGCCAAACAGAATTCTCTTCTTCTATTCTAAATATGGATTTGAGTTTTTCAACAATGTTTGGTACACTTGAATTGAGATGATGTACATACATGAGTACCATCAAAAGTTTTTTCATGGCCCCACCTCTTGCGAGCGTCTGACAAACATCCAAGAGTATTTACTGTCATGAGAAAGCTTCTCAAAAACCCCTCTGCCCTCCGGATACGGCGTAAAACTGTAGGTCCCTTCTGTATGTGCCGAAATGTATACCACGCACAACATGTACAGTTGTGAGAAGCTAGCCCTTGGCCCTCTATGGGCTGCTTACGGGCTAATATTTATTTATTTATTTTACATACATGAGTGCATTATTGCAAGACTCCTTTTAGTTTCAATTGTCAAATTTGACAGGTGTCAGAACGTTCAGTTCAGACTATCCGTTTTCAAATATAGAGTTTAAAATTTCATGTGCGTACAGACCTAATATGAACTTCGATTCAATAGGAGTCACGCAGGCTGCTGACAATTGAGTTTCACTTTCAAATTTGCAAATCGCTCAGAAAACTCCATAAATATGACATCTGTCAACGCGAAGGTACGCCATTTAAATAAATGACAGTTTTATGATCAAACGACCCAAATTTTCATTCTGCCAAAAAAGGAGAAAATCTTACGATTACTTTTCGTAAAATTCGTGAACAATTCGATGGCCATGGTCGATGAAATCGGTTCTTAATTGACGTTAAATTCAAGTCACTTGATCCCATTTGGTTACTCTGAATGTCACTTTGGCCCGGCACCCATTTTAGGTGGACTTTTTTCCAGCCATCTTGTCAAGAGATAGGCGACAATTAAGGGCATTTCTACAGTTTAAGGTCACAAAATCCAGGATTTGATCGCAGCTTGATTATCAATAAAAATGGTGATATCCTTAGCAGGTTTCACATTAAACTTAAGCCACAATAGACGTCCTTTATCACCATGATTTCCGTTTGGATCCAAGATCTTACAACTTAGATCGTGGAAGAAAACAATCCAGTCTCTGTTTTGCATGCATACTTTCAAAAATAGGTAGATAGATGCGAAGTCGCTCATTACCCAATGTGGGTTTCGAAGTGTTTAGAAGCTAGGGGAGGATGTAGTCGCTATCTCGCGGGATGCAGTTGATTGAGATAAATGGATAAATGACCTTTTGGAAGTGGCTCCGCAGAAGATATCTAGCTGTAACAAATGAAACAGAATGTCCATGGCCGCTGTGGGAGTGATTCTCAGAGCTTCACGTTCTTTGCATCCGATTAAGTTGGTTGTGGTAGGTGATTTTGTCCAGCGCCTTCCTCCAGACGATCACGCCATTTGTGTCGCCTTTTTAAATTTCTCAAGGATTTTGGGTCTCCTTAGTTTCTTGCTTCAGAAAACATGGCAGCGTAGCCGCCAGTATCGAAGGAGATTCAGAAAAGTCGATTTGTCGCCGATCAGCTGCACTGGAGCTGAAGCACCATAGACAACGGCGTGAATTCACTAATTGGACGCTGGTAATGTTGGCCGGAGATCCGCATTTTAGCCAAAATGTTATCTTCTCGGACGAGGCCCATTTTTGATTCAGTGGCTATGCCAGCAAACAAATTTCGACCAGCATCTATGCATCCACAAAGACTGACTGTTTGGTGCACCTTATGGCATGGCGACATCATCAAATCCTATTTCTTTCGAAATGAGGAAAAAGATAATCGTATCGGGTAAGCGAATTTCTGTAACCAGTGGTGGACAAAAAAGACATATCCGAGCTGTGGTTCCAACAAGACGGCGTTACATGCCATACATTGTGAAGGAGAAATTTGGCGACTATGTAGGTCATCTCATGGCAAGCGCTCATCAATAGACCGCCGCGATTATGCGGCTTTGATAACGCTCGATTATTTTCTCTGGGGCTACATCAAGTCCTTGGTCTGCGCTAACAAGCCACCCACTTTGGATGACCTCTAGGTCAAAATTAGAGAAGATATTTCCGTAGATATTGGACCGAGTCATCAAAAATTGGACCATCCGCTTGAAGCACTGTTAGCAAAGCCGAGGCTGCCATTTGTATGACATGCTATTTCACAGATATTGGCATGAATGTAGCTTCAAAATAAAGCAAAAATCTAGTTTATATCTCATACCGTTGTTAATTTTTACCATATTTTCTTGCTATCGTTTGTATCTGGTCACCCTATACATTAGAAAATCGTTTCAGAACTCTTCCCACTTGACTGGCAAATTATCGTACGAAAGAGGGAATGGAACCTTAAGCAATCGAGGGATAATTAGTTACTTTGACGTTCATTCCCTGTTTGTATGTATATCGGGCCTCTGCCCTAGAGGTCTTCCAAATTTCCTATCAAAAAACCATAAGACCTCTGAGAACTTTTTCCACTTGTGATTCTTATTTTTAACCTTCTTTTTGTATCTAATTTTGGTGGCAACCAGTGGCAACCATTTGCAAATTGAAAGCTGATATCAAATCATCAGAATCAAATTGATTAATTGATAGTCAGCGCCCATTATGCCACAGATACAAACATGCGTCACTGATTAGTGTGCAATCGACTGCTATAAAGAGAAATAGATTTGCATTCTATCTGAAGGCACTGAAACTAATCAGTTAATGGATTCTTCTTCAATTTATCTATAAAATAAGTCTATCATCTGTACTCGTATGAAACTAATATCTCATTACGAAACTGAACTGCAGCCACATTCTTTTATTTCATCCGGACCATCATCATCATCACTTCGAAACTGAATGAGTGAATCTGAATATAATTCAATACGTTTCCGCTTTGCTAACTAGAGATGCTGTTTTTATTTTTTGTGCAAATTCCAAGTGTTGAATCGCGAATTTGGCTGGGAACGGCAGGACTTTTGTTTCACAGTCTACTCTATAGCAATAGTTCTAAATTACTCTTGTTTTGGGGTCTTTAATTAGTAAATTAATCCCATTGTTTATTAATTGAACTCGTTTTGTTTTTGTTTTTTTTTTTTGTATTCAGCGGTGTGTGTTGGCTTTGTGTGGTTGCTTAATGAAAGCAGCAACCTAGTGGCGGTTGCTATCAAATATCCGCTCTGGGTAAATAGCCATGTGCAATATGCCGTGCCGTGCCGTGCCGTGATCTTGAATAGGAATTGTGATCATTCATTAAAAAGGAACGAATGGGGTCTTTATTTTTTAAAGGAAATTCCATTGGAATGAATGGACCTACATGAGTATTGGAATTTAGACGTTTTTTTTTTTCGTCTTAAATTGGATTTCAATGGGATTGCCAACAGCTTAGGTACTTACATATGCGTGCTTTGGTTAATAAAGTAAATTAGTTGTGTTTTGATATCTTATTTAGTGAAATGAATACCAAGTAAGGATTGTACGGGAATTATAATTAAAAAATCCCTCCATTTCAAGGTTATTATGTACTACTTGTCTTACGAATGTTAATTCGATTAATTGCTAGACTAATTGGTAAATTGAAGGGAGACAAAGGACGCTTTATGGTTTTGAATGTGTCGATTGGAGGTAGATAATAAGTAGCTTCACCTACCATCTTCAGTTCTGAAATAAAAACTAAGAAAACCAATTTATTTACACTCCTTTGGTCTTACGTATGAATCCTGTACTCCACTGTTACACTATTTATAGTTATTGTCTGATTCTGCTCCTATTTTGCAGACCCAGTTTGCTTTCTTAATGATTTTTCAATATGTAGTTGCCCCTACCAACAGGCAGACGAGGTGACCACCCAAAGATCCGCCTTAGAGTCCATTCACAGCTCAGCGAATCGCGTATACGAACGAATTAATATTTTGACATTTCATTGACAGCAACTTTTTAGTCGAGTGACAGCCATATGCAAATTTTACTTGTCATTAACCAAAGAAAAAAGGAAAATTGTGAAGTTAAACTATCGCGAATGTGGATTGCGTTCCACTCCCCATCTGTGGATTGTGAATAAATGTTTGACAGTTCACAAGAAGCATTAGCTTATTCGTGGAAAAATTGTCGTATCATTAGATTCCTTGCAGAAACGAATAAAATTCTTTCTCTTTATAGATAACATTAGCTCTTTTCTTTGGGAATAGTAAACTTATCAATTGCTTGCCTTTAAATGTGTTAAAAACAGTTTCGATTCGCCGGTTGCTGAATTGTGAATGGACCTTTAAGGCCAATGTCAATGGATCTTCAAAATGGTCGCGACCAATTAGGTTGAAACCGAATTACTGTCACAAGAGCGGTTTTTTACCGGTTCTATGAAATATGAAGAAGAAAAGAAAGTTACGAAAATTTATGTAAAATCCACTAAACAGCAAAACATAAAGGGAAGACGTTAAAAAATAGTTCGCCCGACCACACCGACTTTTTTTTTGGATTTAGGTTTAGGGTTTTGTTTTAGCAGAAAGTCTATATTCCGCTAGGGGTCGCTAGGTTAGTAGCAATTATTGCTCTTGACGGTTAGCCAAGATCAAGAAAAATACTTAACGGGTGCCTACAACAAATAAAAACTAAGCAGGTCAGGAGCAGAATCATATCTATTACTTCGGAAAGGCCAAGGTTTAGCGCGAGCAGTGTCTGGCAAATATTTTTCCAAGAGCATGTTGGTTATGACTTCATGAGGAATATTCTGCTCTTCCGCCTTCGAATGTTATAAGGTGCCTTTTAATTTTGAAAAAAAACCCACGCAACTCATTTGTTTGTCAAAATCTGCTAACGATTAGTCTCTAATTGAGCTCAATTCCAAATGACCAATTGTTCCTACCAAGAATAAAATAAGGCAACTTCTCAACTATATTGAGAGAAAGGATTGCGCTATAACTATAGTGAATAGCAGCAAAGGATCGGCATTAGGCACCAGCTTTCAAGTCTCACTAAAAACTAGAGTGCCGCATGTATCTGAGTCATGGGATCAATAGAAGAATACCAACGGCTTAAACCATGCTTAGTTTTATTTTGAAGTCAAGTGGTCAAAAACCCCCTAAAGAGTAGGCCGACTATAGCTGTCGATTTAATACAGCCATGCCTCTATACTATTCCTTTTGAAGCCTGCCAACGTCTCTATGTAGGTACTCTAATTGCATGAACGCGATGAAGAAAGATTCGCTGTCAGAATTCCTAACAGGAATTTCATAGAATCATCAAAAATAAGGAACTGGCTATCTACATATATTGGCGGCCATAGACGAAGTAAATTAGATAGTCAATTTGAGAAATATCAAGCCAGGCGCGAATCTGTCAAACAGCCCGAAGTCTAGTTTAGTTCGTCTGTGCTTTTAGAATAAACGACGACTGCGGTGTCTCTGGCACTGTTGGCACTATTTTTTCGCAGTAGATTCTCTGAAAAAAAGAACAGTGGAATGCATTCTTTCGCGAAAGTTTTTTAATTTCAAACACAAACAAGCACGCTAAGGAAAAATTCAAATGGCACTGGGACAACACTTGGACTTTGACACTTTTAAAATGTTAATGGACTCGTTTATGAACAGTGAGTAGTGGCAGATAAGGAATACAACTTTTCAAAAAGTTTTGTTTTGAGATAAATTTTAGCGATCTTAAAAGATCTTAAGATCTTTACAAGCATACTTGAAAGTTGCCATAGATTTATATTTCAATTCACTGCAAATGGAGCAAAGTGGTAACACTGTCTCTGATGTCACAACCTCTTATAACAGAACAGGACTAGACCGATGTTATATAGGCCTGTTGTTTTGCTTTTGAAACAATATCTGTTGTCCTGAAGGACTAGATAACTTCTGAGTTTCCCATGGGACGAAAAAATTCACTAAGCCAATGGAATACTATTTTTGCCTTTTCTATTTATAAACTGGGTATTTTGGCAATGGAAATGCAGTAATAAAACACCAAGGTAGTGTACTTTAGTGTTTTTACCCAATCTCTGGTTGACCACAGGAAGTACCGACAGGCTTTTTGGCTTTGGATTTTCATCGCCACTGAGGTCAATCAAATGCTGGTGTTTGAGTGATCCAGTTGTTTTTTCATCTGCCATTTTTTCGCGAGTGTATAGGAACGTGATTGACATTTTGCGTGTGATGGAGCTTCTTTATTCTATCAAGCTCTGTTGGTCATGCCATCACGTAAAGTATTTTCATCTCCGCTGCCGTAAATTTGCCCTCAATTTTTTATGTTCATCGTCCAGTATTGTAAACTGTATACTTGATCCGGACGTACAACTACAGTGTAGAGCATTCCTTTCAGCTTAGGGGACACTTTTCAGTTACAAAAACCACTTCACCGAACGTACCTTTACGCGATGATTGATGTTATCATCACAATTTGCTTGGCTTTTGATCATAAATCCCAGATATTCGAACTTTTCGCGATTTGAAAGCGCTTTTCAATTCAAAAGTAAATGTCTGGAATATGGCGATGTGGATCAGAGAACGGGCAGCATAGATACTATGTGTTTCTATAACTAATTCGGTACCCATTTCCCTCCAACAAAATCCACCCCTACATTAAGTACTCGTTACTGTGGCGTCACCTTTCCTTCAAGAAGATAAATAGCAAACGATTGAGGACACTTTTTTATTGTACACTGACTTTGATAGAGAACTCTTTGCTAACTCCTATGGGGCATATTACGTACGTAGGTTTCTGGGAATTCTGATTGCCTTAGCGCTACCCATATCAGATCTCTTGGTTGTACAGTAAAAACTTTTTCAAAATCAACCAGTACCATATGCCTTAACGATAGCCGGTGTTTTTCTATTATGATCCTTATACGTTAAGTCTGTTGTTGATTTGCATGAGATAAGGTCGCTCTAGTCATTAGATAGACGTAATATTTTCGCAATTCACCATCTTATATTCGCTCAACGATCGTCATGGTGTGTGAAATCAACTTGACAGAACGGTGATATACGCAGTTTTGAGTATCGCTCTTTTTTTTTGTACAATGGAAGAAGAGAACTTTGTTTCCATTCGATTACCACTCATAAGCTTAGAGATCAGAATCAGGGGTCATAAAGATGTCTCGATGTCTCCCATCTATTTCCAGGATTCATAGGGTATCTCGTCTAGTCCAACAGCTTTTC
Organism: Chalcosyrphus nemorum; assembly: GCA_949716465.1. Taxonomy (NCBI): domain Eukaryota; kingdom Metazoa; phylum Arthropoda; class Insecta; order Diptera; family Syrphidae; genus Chalcosyrphus; species Chalcosyrphus nemorum. The sequence continues at coordinate 77,316,316 of OX454332.1, read as the reverse complement.
GTTGCTTTGACAGCACTTCTAACTTCTTCGAAAGTAAGGTCAGATACTTCGTTATGGTTATAGGTAAATAACCTAGGCAAATACACCCGGAGAAAATGTTTGTTCCAAAGTCATTTACAATACTGTGTCCATCTGTGAAGAATTTCGTCGTTATCCACAAAAAGCTGCCCTTGGGGATTGTTAATGAAATTTGGTGAACACATTTCCTGAACATTTTTTCTTGTCTGGGCGGCTATTTTAAAGACAGCTGCTCCATTATTCAAGTTGTTTTGTCGAAGCTTCTGGATAGCATGCTTCCTGTCATCTTCCAACTCCCGATGGACTTGCGTAAAATTAGAAACACTTCTTCTTCGCAAGACATTTGTAAGACCAAGCCTTGAAAGCTGTTTTCTTTTTCCTTATTACTACTTTAGCCTCATCTGTCCACCATTATGCATGTTGCCTGTGATCTTTTGATGCACCAACCAGTGATTTGGCTCTCTTCAAGCAAGATCGCCAAGTGCCGGCTTAGTTTGTCGAACACAGTATTTAGCACGAGTTAGCATGACTTGGACTTGCTTAGGATGCCTTCATCTAGAGAAGTCCTAGAAGACTGAGGTACAGTCTTTATATGTGTTCTTAGTTTGCCTTTCCGTTCAAATCCTCTCCAAAAAACTCTTCCTTTGGAATGTTCTTATTAATGTTATGAAAATCTATCCAGAATACTCTCTATTCGCATACAATTTAGGGGGCATATGAGGTGGCAGTGATATTCTTAACCTATCCGACTCGTAAAAAGAAGTCTTCTTGGAGTAATAAGTGATTTATTTAAAGGTACTTTTGCCTGTCAAGTTTTTGATAGATAATGCATGAGTTGAGTACATTTGCAATAATAGTATTATTCAGAATTATTTGATATTTTATTGTAAGAAGACTTAGTCCGCCATAGTGTCTACATTCACCAAACACCACTCGAAATGCTCGGAGACATCATCGAAAATTTGTACTTTAGATTGGACCATGTAAGGCATAGTTAGAATCAACATTTGAAGAAAACATTTAAAAAGAATAAATGTCAAGAATTTTTCTTTTATTTGATAATAAATAGAATACAATAAAATAAATTTTCTTTTTATGTTTTTCAAGTGAAAAAAAATACCTCTAAATGAATCACCCAACTTCTCTTAGCTTCTGGGTACACTCTGTCGGGAAAACCGACTTACCCACTTAATGAACCCAATAGAAACACAGCAAATTACCTAAGCTATCTTTGAGGCTTAACAGCATTTTTCATAATTGGAATAAGACGTTGTAGGTTACAGCAATTTCAATATCCTTTTCCCACCCCAAATTTAAAAGAACTAAGAAACATAAGAATCCTTATTTAAAAGTATTCCATCAAACTTGCCATCATGTAATTGAGTTGCAATCAATAGCAAAAAAGGTGTCAAAATCAGTCGGGGATTTAATTTTCATTTATTTCTTATTGGCAAACACATGTATCAAAAATCTGCTACAAACACTTACCAGACACTTGGAAAAGTTAATTATAGCTCTGTTTGGATTCCACCCTCGCCGAGGTATCCCTTCGTTTCTTATTACATTCTCATTCATCAAAGTGCAAAGCTCTACAGAGATATACACGTGCCGACTTTTATAACCCCACAAACCGAACAATGTCAAGACTTGAGCAAAGAATTAACCATGCTTACCGCAAATGTTTGTTTATTTTTTTTTAATAATTTTTTCTTCTTTTTTTTTTTTTGCAGGGAACTTTATGCAATAATAGAAAATCATAAATTTACAAAAGCATCTTATGGCAAGTTACAAGCAATGTGGTTGGAAGCACACTATATAGAAGCTGAGAAACTACGTGGACGTTCGTTAGGTAAGTTTCTTTAAAAAAAAAAAAACTAGGTATACATTGTTAATTGTTTATTTTATGTTTGTTTGATTTGAATAGGACCCGTGGATAAGTACCGAGTGCGAAAAAAATTCCCATTACCTCCGACAATATGGGATGGTGAGCAGAAGACCCACTGTTTTAAGGAGAGAACGAGGAGTCTTCTTAGGGAGTGGTATTTACAGGATCCATATCCGAATCCAACAAAGAAAAGAGAGCTTGCCAAAGCAACCGGACTTAATCCCACACAAGTTGGTAATTGGTTTAAGAACCGACGGCAAAGAGATCGAGCGGCTGCTGCCAAAAACAGGTGTGTACCTACTCTTTAAAATATATTTATTCTAGATACATTCAGTGATTTTAGATGATTGAAATGTTAATGTGGTTCATAAGATGTGATGGAACTAAATGGGGGGAGTTTTTAGGCATCTTTTTCGAAGGTTTAGTAAGAATGGTGGCGCGAATGTTTTTTAAATGTTTTTCGAGATATCACATGCAGAAAGTAGGTGTTGAGTATAAAATCTTTGAAACTATGAAATCAGGACAAAAAAGGAATTGAATTGTAATAGTAATTATATATCTGTCTCTCTGAGTATGGAGGATCCAGGGGTGCCTTAGCATATTACTTAGAAAGAGCTATTGGAACTTAAGATCTAGCAGCTCTATTAATTTGGAATTTCAATATAAATGGAGTCACATTTTGTGTATTCCTGATTTACAGTCAAGTTATAAGTTCTTTTACTTGCTTACTCCGATTCTGAATAACATTCTGAACGCAGCTTTAGTCTTCCCGAGTGTGCAGTTCAGTCTCATCACGGTTGGACGAAACCAACTGATCTTGTAGCCGATGTTATACTTAAACAACGTTCCTCTAATGAGCAGGCAATTGATGTTGCAAGAGTCCACAAACTGCTCGCTTTTTGTCTCCAAGGTTATGAACTCCCATCACGGAGTGAATTAAGATCGTCCTATTTGGTTGTAGTCGGAGCCTAAATGGCTGCAGAAAATGTCCTCAGCATAGCCAATGTATCGTGGTAACCTTCCATACTCTACTCTGGGAGAACGACGTCAATATCCGGTCCAAGATAAAAGACTTCTGGCACGTTAGCACAAGTTCTACTTTGGACCATCGCGTGGTTACCCTTTCGGAAAATGTGACCACTCCACTGCCACTAAGCTTAGCCCTAAAGTATTTATTTTCTACCGAACAAATCTGGGCTCCATTTGGAGGAATCTGACATTAAGAGATCGAGTGAATACAAAAAGGTACTAATGTCCAAGAACCCCATCGTTGCCCGTGCTGGATGGTCTTCCTCGAATTATCTGTCCGTATCCGAGTCTGTTTCGGAGCAATAAGGTTGAGACTCACTGGGCTCCAGACCAGCTGACAATAGTCCTATCCGCCCGTGAGGATGTGGAAGCAGAGCTTACTAACAGGGCTGCTAAATTTTCGGCTGCAGTGGCTCTGTTTCAGTTGTGTCGCCACACTCACTCAGTGGATTGTGTGCGGGAGAAAAAAGGAACTTAATCCTTTTTCAGTGTTCGTACATTCCAGGATTTCTTTTTTTCAATTTTGTTTGACTAAAAATAGGGGTAGATTGGGGGAGTTTTGTTCAGAAATTCTTCTGCGTCTGTTTAGTTAAAAATTATAACTATTTCATTGACCTAGTCTGTGGGAACAAAAAGAGAGCATTAACAGAACAATATCTCCTTCCCAAGGAGGTATACTCACAGCTTCGTGAATAAAGTACGTTGTACTTTAACATTGGCTCTATGACGTGCATACTTTACTTGGTTCCCTTTAAAAAAAAAAATATTGTCACGCTGCTTTTCCGTGACATCCTTGTTTAATTTTTATTTTCAAAAAAAAAATCCCCACTGAAAAAGTCTTATTTAAAATTGTACCTTTGTTTGGAATGTCACGCAACCCGATTAGTAAAGCGAGCTTCTAATTTAATAGCTGGCCTTAGTTTCTAGGTGGCAAAAATAAACATGTAAGCGTTTTCATATTCAAACAAAATCCAAATGGAGCTTTCCGAAATCTGAGAGGAATAATGTCCTACTGACTGGAATTGCATAAAGTTTTAAATAGTAAAAGCCCCTTTAGACCCTCAGGCTCTGAGAAGTCTAAGCCAAAATTCTTACACAAGTCCTTTTGCGTTCCCGATCCAGGGTCTATCAGTGTTACAACCTTCAAAATTTTGTACCGTATCCTACTGCACTGAAGCTTTCTATAATACGTGGGAGCTCACACACGATGGCGGCACCGAATTTCATTTCCTGGACACTTTTTGGAGGTCCTGCATGAAGGGCAACATTTTGGTTTTGTTTCCCATTATGTGATCTCTAGCATGTTTACGTGCTAAGCCACCGCCCCCCAAAACTGTCCTGTTGGCTCTTTGTCTTTGGTTTTCAAGCCGTAGCTCCTGCATTATGCTTGCGATAATGTTGTCGGCGATTTCCCAAGCTTCTCTTCTTGACAACATGAAACCTATTAGGCTCCTTGGGGTTACCGCATTTCCAATCTCCTTTTCTAGAGTGTTACTCGCAAGCTTATACTTTTTGCACTCTACAATGACGTGTTCCGCGTTTTGGACTTTCCCTTAACAGTGCCGGCAGAAATGATCATCTGCGATATTGTATTTGTGAAGGTATTCCCGAAAACTTCCATGTCCTGTTAGGAATTGAGTGAAGTAGAAGTTTACCTCCCCGTGTTTTCTTGTGGTGGTCCATTCTTCGATATTTGGCAGCAGTTTGTAGGTCCACCGGCCATTTTCTGAAATGCTCCATCGTCGTTGCCATTCTACTTTTGCAGTCGCTCTGATGGTGCTTCTTTCCTCGTTGTCGCTATTCTGACCTTCAAAAGGTCGATAGGTATTTGCGCTGATATTACATTAATTGCATCCCCCGATAGTGTCCTAGAGATGCTCTTCAGTGTACCAAATTTATCTCCCTCATGTATGAGTTTACAGCTGTAGCCGGTTCCCATATGGGGACTTCATACATGAGGATTGACTTGCTAAACGGCTTCTTATAGGCTGCCTTGGTCCTCCAATGTTGGGAATTAGCCTGGATATTGCTGCAACCTCCCGATTAGCTTTCACCATTGTATGGGCTAGATGTTCTCTAAAGTTTAGCCTATGGTCAAGCAGTACTCCCAGGTACTTTGTGTAAGGCTTCGACTCGATAGTGTGTTCGCCTACCTCTACAGCCTTCGTTTTGTGTTCTACCAGTTCCAGGCCTGATGAACGAAGCCAGGTTTTCACGTCCTTATTTGTGTAATGTGAGTTCTCTGGGGTCCTCGCCCAGTATGTGTCTAGCAGATTATGGCCTTCACGATATCGTTGACATGATAATGAACTCCGCGTTTTCCACAGCTTCTGTGAACATTGGACAATAAGGGTTGTCTTCATGCACAAATCTATGAAGGTATGCTCGGAAACATTCATGGCCAGTAAGCATCTGCGTCAGCTCTCTATGTTTCCTATTGATCCAAAGGTCGATATTGGGGAAAAGTTTCATCTATCTTGCCATTCTTCCAGGCTTGTACTTCGTGGTAATTCATCATCACTTTGACTCGTTGGAATCGTCGTTCTTTTGGCACAATATCCCCATTCTAGCTTCATTAAAGAGGATGTCTATTGGCACCATTCGAATCGGAAGACGCTGCTTACTTTGAAAGCATTGATTCTGTATACTGCTTCTATCTTTATAATGTATAATTTGATGCTCATTCCCTCGGCGCATATTTAGGAGCCGTAGAGTATCATTCCTCTGTTTAGTTCCTCCTATATTTGAGGTGATCCTTGCTAAGGAAGCCGTTGTTCTTGTTGCCTTTTCGGCTGCAAGTTGTAGGTGTGGCTCTGGTCTCTGGTTCTGGTCAGCTCTGGTTTAGCAACTACACTCTTTTCTAACAAAAATATGTGATTGTCAGTGCGAGGTCCTTGTACAAAGTTGCATTTTAAGGCATTGTTGACCAGTTCAATATGTTGCCCAGTAAGAGAGAGCCATGTTCCCTTACTGCGTTAGACTTTCACCAATTTAGCCATCCCTGCGATTGATTCTTCCATTACAACGGGTCTGGTACCATTGTTCGAGCCCTCTGAAGGTCTCCAATTTGTTATTGCTTTAAGAGGGTTATATATCCTGATTTCCTCATCTTTCTTTCTGGTGTAGGAGCGGACTAGTTTAGGTCCTTTTTTTCTTTTAAGCACAATATTCTGACGAGGTTAGGCTTTCTGGAAGGAATTGGCATGGCTTCGTTTAGAGCCGTCGTAGTTATCCGTCAGTTATTTTGTATAAATTAACCATAATCAATAAGACATTCTGTGAGGGAAATATTTTGGTCTCCAAGCTTTCACTTTGTCCATTATGTGATCTTTCTAATCAGTCGTGCTAGTTCCCTTGTCACTGGTTTATTGTAATCTCATTGGCTTTCACTGTGGCTGCTTCCTGTCCAATGTATGCTTTTCTCTTGTAAATATACTTCCTTTCAGTTGCTTAAATGTCGGTTGAGCATTACTCCTAGAACTACGAGTAGGTCTGGCTCTGAAGTTCTTTGATCTAAAAGTATAAAAGTAAAGTATCTTTCTTCGTATTACCACTGCCTTTTTCGTCTATATTTTGCCCTTAAACCTTAAAGGATAGAGGGTGGAACACTCCGTCATAGGAAACATTCCAGAAGCCGGAACCTAAAGGCCGCTATACACTGCGTGTTATAGGTTATAAGCCCCGAAGATAAGTGCTGTGATTATGTGCTCTGCGACAGTTTCGATGGAACTTATTCTAAATATAATACATCGTTCGATTCCCCTTTTCCAAATCAAACGTGGCAGTTCAAATGTTCTCCTTAATCCCTTACGTCACACCACTGAAATTGGCAGCGCGTGCTCAATTATTCTTTGAAGTACCTACGAACATACGTACATACGTACAAGAAGAGAAAAAGAACCCCAGCAATGGAACAAAGTGTCTTTTACTCAAACGAGTACTTGCCCCCTGGCAAGAACACCGTATGCAAATCCAATGGGGGAGAAATTTGAACCCATCTCGTGTAAGCAATTCGATATTCTTGGATTCCGATCAATTGCATCTTTTTTTCTTGTACTTTGCCAACTCGACTCACTTGGCTAACATGTACGCAAGCGCAACTATAAATCCTATATGTATTGATTTACGCACTTCTAGCGGAAATTTTAGAGTTCTCGGTTTTCTCTGCGGTCAAACACACATCTAAGAGAGTCATAGAGAAGCCGCCTCAGCTTTAACTGCGATAAAATAATTAAGTATCTTGTCTATTCATTTCGGTATCAGTCCACCGGGCAAATAGATCAAAGCCAACGCAGTTTTCCTCTGTTTAACAAAGATCGCAATTCTCTCAACAATGATACTCTGGCTTTCTATAGATGTAAAGTGCAAAAAAAAAAAAACTACATACTATCGACAGGTATAAAGGCAAGGTATCTGTATACAATTTTTGTAGATAGAAATCAACGTATGGGTTCCCTTGTGTGTTTCCTACTAAAGCAGACAAAGTCCTTGAAAGCACTACAAAATAATAATTATCACATAATGAACTGGAAGCTACACATTGAACCTTCTATAGTGTTTTGACTCTATTGCGAGAGGAGAGAATCACTTAAGATACTTCAACCAGACTTGATATGCGTCGACAAATTGTTCATATAAGGACTGGCTTCCCGTTCGCCCATTCACCCGATTACATACATACATACAGACATATGTATCTTTGGAGTTTTTTGAATCTGCTGACGATGATGTGGTACTGGTGCTGGTGCTGGTGCTGGTGCCCAAGTTGTAGCAGAAGTCATCATTGATTGTTGGCTGGCTGCTTCTTTCAACAGGAACACACAAAAATAATACATTTTTGGTAGATGGTTGTAAGCATCTGTATCTCTTCTACCTGCTTTCATCCGTGGGCTGAGGCTGACTACCTATGTGAGACAGGATGAGGTTACATAAATGATATGACGTGAAAATGAGAAGATCACCATCACTACACCCAACCTATGTGAATGGACGATAAAAGCAGAAGCGCCTAAAAACATGCATACTTAAGTATAACCATTACATCTTACTTACCGTGTTGAAGTATTTTCTGAAAGTCATCGAGTTATTAAATGAAGAGGCAGAGAGAGGCACCACCACCAGAATTCCGAATATTGTGCAATCAAGAGTTATTAAAGTAAAGACTGGTGGAACAGTCAGAATGCCATGATGATGATGATGATGATGATGGTTGAAGAAACGATGACGCAGCATCAGTTAACTGGCATTATGTGCGCAAAATATCTCACAAAAGTTTTGAAGTAGACGCGTAAGAATAACGAGGAGTTGTCAATTTCATTGTGTTCTTTTGGGTTTTTTTTTTTTTATTGTCTTTTCTGTTTTTTTTTTTTTATTGAAATATGACGAACAAGAAATGATCATACAAGGAGTATGTTTTTATTTTATCTCTTTTTTTTTGTTGGAGCTTCACTGAGCCTGAGGACCATAACCAGTAGTCGAAGATACTTTTTGTGTATTTAATTCGAGATTTAGCGACGGCAAATGCAAACATACTCTCTCTTTGGAGTAGCAAGATCTTTTCCTGTATTTTGTACACTTGAGGTGCAAATTTGTGTCTGACTTTATTTGTAAAACGGTCTTCAGGTCGTACTAATCCACAGCTACTAGTCTCCTCGTGGGACTGGAATTAGGAGCTGTATATGCCGCTCCGTTTTCGTATTCGTAGATGCTTGCTCTTTGGGGCAATTGTTTTGAGATTCCAGACTTTCTTCAAGACTACGGCAGCAGGATTTTTCACCGTCGCCCATATTGTGCTCGAATCCAATCAATAAGGTCCCCCTCTGAAGTTGGTATTGTTCCAATTGTTTCATTCCGATGCGTTCTACTTGGATATTAGGACAGCAAAAAGATTATTGAGGTAAGAATCGACTGAACCGTGACGCCCGTTGGTACATTTTTGTATATCCGGTTGGACAATATTCCTTTGGAAGACTATTTCTATCTCTCCAGCCATCCTCTCATACTACACTGTATTCCGGCTTTATATATTTGGGCAAGACCCGTGATTACAGAATTTTGTCTTCGTATGTCCTCTGAGGTGTACCGTGACTGCCTTAAGGTCGATCCCGGAAGAACCCAAAAACATAGGTTTTCACGGCTTCTCCACTTACAAGTGTCTGACAAATCTCGAAGAGTTTTACTTTCTGTCATGAAGATACTTCTCAAAACCTTGGGCTTCGACAGAAAGCGTCAGCAGCTAGGCCCTGTGTAACACTGATCCCAGATATCTCTTGGTTGCTTGCCCGCAAGAGCATACACGTAAAGCACAGCATACCCTGAAGGCATAAGCTCTGCTAATAGAATCAGTCCTCCTAGCATAAGATTTAAGTTTCGTTGCCTAGGTCCAAATTAGTTGCTTGTGTCTTCAAACATGATCTCTTAAAATTATATTTGTAATCAAGTTCATCGTCTATCACCACACCCAAGTAGGTATCTGATATTTTACTCCCTGATCGGTGCCATAGAGTACAAACTTTTTTTCTCAAAATAGTTTAGCAGGAAAGCAGCAGCCATCAACCCTGACGCCTTCAAACGCATTTGCCTAATCTTTAACCAGCAGAATTGCATTTTCTTCTTCTTTTTCTTTCGGTTTTGGACTATGTCTGTTCAGGACATTTGGAAGTGTAACCTGGAAGTGGAACTTGTAGACATCACAAGTCAAACGGTCAGGGACATCTCTCTGCCACTTTCTCCTTCAATCCAACTAATTCTACCGAGAGCCTCGGATAGATATGTAGCTGCAAGAGTTCTCAAATAGTGAGGATTTTGAGTGCTGGCTAAGGCGTCTGAAACCCTCGCTTCGACCTAGATCAAAAGGATCAAGGATGTATTTTCCCCTTGCGAGTTCCACCTGAAATAGTTAAATCTCATATTTTTTTCATCTATGTCCTACAACAGCCTTTCCCGTTCCATCTTCTGGTGACATGTCATCTAGATTCTATATAGAGACAAGCCAGACTTCTGAACTTGGAAAACATGAAGGAATTACGAATTAGAGGAATGCTATTAAGTTGGACATGTCAGTGTCCTTATATCCAGTCGTATGCATTCCAAAGGGTCATCTGATATAGTGACTGTACAACAGTTCTACATAACCAAAATCCGAACTTTAGGCTTTGTCAGGCTTAAAATAAAATTGATAGTAGATTATAAGCACCCCCTAGAGGGTCCAAGGCCAAGCCCTTCATAGCTATTCGTGTTGGTTAAGGACGTACAGCTTTATGCTTCACCCGAGGGAGGAATCTTTCTTATGACCAATAAAACTCTTGGATGTTTATCAGATTCTCAGAAGAAGTCATGAAAAACATTTTTAGCACATATGTACATATTTCTAGAACTCGAACCTTGAACTATATTCCAATGCAATAGCACTAGCCACGGTCCTGAGTTGGTGTTGGATACTGCTATCAAATTGATTGCTCTCTACTTACGTATCCTTTTGCAATAAATAATTAGCTGATGGAAGCTAACTACACTTCTTCACTCCGAGGCTGGCTGACAATCACTACCAACTGACGTTAGCTAAACTGCTGGAACATCAGAATGGGGGGTTTTTAGTTTCAAAGAGCGAATCTGTCAAACTGACTGTCTACTTTAGTTCATCTACCAATACCAACGACTATAAAAGAAACCATAATTTACTTTCAACCTTACGTCTAAACCGAACTAAAGTCCCACTCAATTCGTTTGCATCTCTTTATTTGTCGTGGGGGTAAAATTCTCTCAGAGAAAATGCTAAAAATGTTCGCGAACGTCCATTTTGTAGACGTCACACTTCTTTGTATTGTTTTATGTCAAACTATTTTGACAACCAGCAACAAAGCAAACATTTGACAGAATTCATCGATTTGCCCAACGACTAAAATTCCCAGCATGGGTAATTGTCTTGCTCTCTCGTGAGCTCTCTCTTCTGTGAAAAACTTCGAAATTTTGACGTGGACGAACAAGAATTCACTATTTTTCGTAAAATTTCGTAGATTTTTGTAGTTTTAGTCAGTGCGGCAACAAATCTAATTTAAATATAAAGTAACTAGGAGTATTCACTTCATTCGTCCATTCGTAGAGAGCGATTTCAATAGGTAATTCCATATGCAGCGTTGAGGATGAAGAAATTGTGTGAGAACCGGACAAGAACGATGTGACAGACGTTCACGTTTCCTTAATGCAATTAGATTTTGACAGTGTGCTTTCGTAGAATTTTCGTTCAGTTATGACATTTGCTATCACGCGATTTAAACAATTATATATGCACGGCACACATATGTAAACAAGTATGAATCTTATTATCCAACACACGATTCGTTAAATGTTCGTTCACTTTTCCAAACATGAGTAAACATAAGGAAGAGTGAACAGTCGCTCATTGCATGTATATATTTGACAGATGACATGTTTTTTTTGCAAAAAACAAATCAGACTATGAAGTTTTCATTTGACAGATAAGAGAATGTCACCGGATAGAACTTCCAGAACAATGAGAAATGTTTCGCACAGTTGTGACGTTAGCTTATGATTCCCAACGTTGAATACGGTTGGGCCTTTACATTTAACGTAAACCCACATAAGTTAATAAAACTTGACGAAACTGAGAATGATTCCACTGCGGCTTAGTAATACTATCTTCAATTGATATAGCTTAGACCCATCTTTATAAGTCAATTACCCTTAACGTAACGGTCTTCTGAGGCGTTCACACATTCTTTCCAATTTCATTCAGAGGCTAAAGCCTTTAGTTTCCCAGCAATAATTCTGAAGAAGTTGCTCTCGTTTGTCATTTCTGCCAAACGAATTGATGCGACTTCATTCAACCGACTATAGTAGTCGCTTCGTCTATTTCTTCCACTTCTCAATTGTGTAGTAGGTAGTTCCATCGAGTAAAAAATACCAATTTGATCGAAAGAAAACAAACTTCAACTTCATTCAATAGAACCAGAATGGACCTCCATCATTTTGGGGGGCTTAGCTGACCCCCACCTACCTGCCGTCATCGTCATCGAATCCCATTCAAACATTTTTATAAACTTGAAGCCTGATCTTTTGTTTTTGTTTCTCAGGCATATTAACGATGTTTGTAAATAAATTGAAAATCTATTCAAGTGCTCACAAGTTGGCTTCCACTGTTCCCAGAGTAATCGACTTTAACAAAGTAAAGAAGCATCAAACAACACACAACACACAAAAAAAAAAAAGCAACCGAAACCAGAAGAGAAGAGGGAAAAATCAATAACTTTTCAATTCAATTGCACGACATCGCGGTACATTTCAATCTTGACGAAACGTAGAAAAGAAAAGAAAAGAAGAAAAACGCTTTCAAATTATCATCCATTTTAATGTTGCATGTTGCATGTGTAGAGTATCAAAGAACATCTCAAAAACATGCCCGTGTGTACACAGTAATCGTGTTGCTTCCGTTTCAAAGATGGTGGAACGATGGTGGTGGTGGCGGCGGCGGTGGCGGCGGCGGCCTCTAACAGAAACAGTGTGTTCAACATAAAGGTACAAGTAATCCAGCAACACTTCAACACCAACCGATTACTTTTTCATCGTCGTAAATGTCAATGATCAATCAAAATATCTAACACAACCAATTTCCTTCTTTGTGCATTCGGATTCGAGTATTTGCTCTTGTTCAGAAGCTTCTTCTTCTTCTTCTCTTCTACTGCCATGTAACAAAAGTTCCTATATGTTTACTTAACTGACGTTTACTACTATACAACACACACACGCATGCGGCAGGAGTGAGAAAAGTGAAAATTAAGGTTAGAAAAACATTCAGCACCCTATTGTTCTCGACCATCATCGTCGTCGTCGTCATCGTCCTCGTCGTTTGTCGTGTCAATGGGAGATAAATTCTCCTTGGGGTATTATAAGGGTTTTGTGAACTCCTGTGACGATGATGGTTAATACCAAATCAAGGAGAAAGAACAATCAGGAGCAGGAGGGTTGAATTTCAATTTGCATTCGTTTGAATGTCAACACGGTCGTTAACGCAAAAGCAACAGAAAAAAAAAAAAGGTACACGGTAGGATAAGTTGATTTGCCTGCGCGTTCGTTTAAATTCATTAGGATTTACATCCAAATATTTGTCCTGCGATTATTTAACTGGAAAACATCATTTCAATTGAGTTTACGAAGGAACCGGTAGGGGTTGGAACTTAATGATGCCGCATATAGACTGTGCGAAAAGATACTTTGCGAGGCATGCGAGTAGAAAAGATACAAGTTTCTCAAAAGTAGCCATTATTGTCTAATTGCATTGAAAATTTAGTGTCAAAAATTTGATCAAATGGAGTCGTGTTGGACGAAATATTGTCAATCATTTACTGAAAAAAATGAAAGCCTAGGGCAAAATTCAAAAGGTTTTGGCCAATAGACAAAGCATCCAAATGTAGGGCAAAAATGACAGTTTCATATCTGCTACTGTCAGAATCTTGTCTGGTGGAAGCTATGACCAAGCCTTGTTTACGGGACATGTTGACAGCCGGAAAAAATTCAGAGAGTATCGCTATTTCGGAAGCCTTGTTGTGCTCCACGCCATGGGTAGCACTAGAAATGCTGCTATACCTCTTATGGCACTGGACTTACATACACCGTCACTAGCTGGAGTAATTGCGCTTCAGTTCAGGAATGTAACACTTTTCAAATCCAGTAGCTAAGAGCATATGTAGATCTATCCCTGGGAGCCCCTTTCCCGACCTGCAAAACTATATGAAATAGTGTACCCCAATAGGGATGATTGACAAAGCTGGATTGGATTGGATGGATTAATCTGAAACTAACAAGGCAACAGAGTCCGGTGTAAGTATAATAAAGAGATATGAACCTAGAGTTGGTTCTGAGACTTCTGGACAGCGTTTTCCAGGCGGAGGTTGAATTACTTGAAGTGGATATCGCCTTCTTTATTTGACAGTCAAGTAGTCTGGCACCATATTTGTACTAGTCAGGGATTGCCGCACAATGCTCAAGAATTGTCAGATTATATTGGGTTCCTGGCCTAATATCGGCCAAATTCTGGACACTTATTACACCTTTTGTTGAGCTTAAGGAAAGAGGTAATTCATTTCAGTAAAATCATCTTATTTCGCACAAAAAGAGGACGGATTCTTTCTCTGAAAGGCCTCCTCCATAGTTCTTAGTAAAGCATTGCGATCACGTACTCTTTGGATCATTTTAGGCGTCTTAACGAAAATTGGCCCTTCGCTGTGTTTGTCATTTTCCAGTATCTCTTTGTCACCTAATCTCAATGATTTCTGACCCAATAGACGTTTATGCCACTGGATAACAACGTTTACTCAAACAATCATCACGGTTGCTTCAATCAGAATGTTTCAGATTCATTTTTACCAAGTTTTGCGTGGAATTTAATGACCGATCTTTGATCTACGTTAAAACTTCAAGATCAAATGGTTTTCTGTCAACCTACTGTCATAAAATTTTGACAGATAGTAAAGAAACATTTAAGCTTTAAAATGCCTAGATGGCGATCTTGGCTGTTGAGATATGGTTCGTGCCTTGGAGATTATTTCTAAATAACGACGAAATATTCTCGGCAGACAGTCACAGTAGTTTTCTAGGTGTTCGTATTCTACATATTTGTCCAAAAACTTGGGCTGCTGATAATTACAATTTTGAGGTAGTTAAGGAGAAATCTCCAAATGCAAATCCGACGAAAATTAATCTAGAAAACCATAGCCATTCGGTTGGGGAAAACAATTGGGTTCAAAACTCCTAACTCTAAGAACTAAAGAACGCTCATCTTCCAGTTCTGTTTTATGGCGCGGAGTTCTGAACGATAAGTACCTTCGATTGGAAAATACTCCGTCGGATAATACGTCCCATATGCGAAGAGGGCGAATGGAGGAGAAGATACAACCGCGAGCTCTATGACCTTTACCAAAATGTGGATGTAGTCTAAAAAGCCAAGATCAGTTCTTAACAAGTCACAAAGGTCTTCGAATCACAGCCCTCAGGTTCGAGATGGTAAAGAAGACCGAGCTTCCGGTTGAGTATGCCAGAAAACTTGGTCTTCACAAACTGCTCTCCTGTAATGATCTGCTGATTACCTCTGCTTGTAAGGCAAGGTAGTCCCAGAACTGTTGGCGCACTTGAGGAACCTTGAGCCTGTCAGTATTAAACCTATGTATATAAACTACCATAAGATCGCATTCCTGTCCGATGTCAGCTCCAAGTCTGTTTCGTACGCCTAGGAGATAATTTCTAAAGCGGCGGCTGATCGCAATGTGGTCGATCTGGTTGGATGATCGCTGCCTATCAGTCGAGACCAAATTGATCTTGTGGCAGGTGTTATGCTCAAACAGCGTACCTCCAATGACTATGCGGTTGGTATTGCAGAAGTCCACAAACCGCTCACCGTTGTCGTTTCGGTCTCCAAGGCCGTGAACTCTCATCACGTGTTTGAGCATAATGTTGTCGCTACCTACCTTGGCATTGAGATCCCCCATCACCATTACGATGTCTCCCTTTGGTGTCTGGTTGAAGACGGCGCCTAAATAACTGTAAAGATTGTCCTTTTTATCCTTAGCCGCGTCATCGGTCAGAGCGTAGCACTGTATTATGGTGACCTTCCTTACTCTATATCCGGTCACTGTGGGGCTTCCAGGATATGAGGCTTTTTCGAGCTGCTGGTGGAAGTAGGGCTTACTAACAGAGCTGCTAGGTGTTCGGCTGCAGTGGCTCTTTCTCATAACTCTGCTCCTACGAGGCCTTTGTTAGTCGTTCGCCATCCAATCCAGCATTAGTGAGACAAAACACAAAACAGTTATATTCCCTTCCTAACGATCAGAGATCACGATGGGTGTTAAAATAATCTGGCAGATTCCTACATCTTTAAGTGACGTGTGAAGAATGGTGGGCTTAGAAGTGACAGAAGAACTTCGAGCCTCGAATTGTCAAACAAAATGGATGCATACAAACTGTTGCTAATTTCAGAGACGAAAAACCAGTTAAAGTCAAATAAAAACCTCCTATTCTAATGTCTACTCGATTCAATAGCAAAGGGAAATATGTATCAACCCTTAAAAGACCACAATGGCCTCCATCCATTCGTATATAAGCAAACAGCAACATCCAGTTATAGTTTTAATCCTTTATCATAATATGAGTAGGTACAATTTCTTTATATAAAATCCTCAACTGTAAATAGATAAGGTCTACTCCATGCAGGCAAAAATAATAAAGAAAAAAAAACAAGCCCTCGTTAATCTAAAGTAACCGTATTCAATGTTATAGGGTTAAATGCAAACACCACCGAAACCACAGAAGACATTCCATTCCATTCAGCAACACGTACGTATAATAATTTTTTTTTTTTTTTATGGACTTTAAACCGAAAACAAAGAGCCAAAAGCTTCACTTCACATTCCCCCTTCCCAAAACAAAATACCAACCAACAGCCAGTAAAATGAAGAATGAAGAGATTTCGGTATCATATTACCTTACAGCAATATCAAAACGTATTAACTCATGACATGAGCCGATTAAGAATTTTCCAAGTTTTGAATTACACTTTTTTAGGTATCTTAAGGTATCGTAATTACATACATTTAGGTAGGTGCCAGCATATCGGATTTCGGTAGTTTTAAGCTCCTTGATGATATGTTTAGTCAATTGTGTGGAAAAGTATAGCTATTGGTCCTTGGTCGTTCCCGATCGGTAGTTTTTTCATTACATTAGCCTTGAACAGAATCAAAATCGTCGCTATCGATTTCGCAAACAGTATACGTTTGCCAAGCTTCCAAAAAATTGAATAATGTGCCAAACCGTAAACATCCGTTGAGTATATGTCCGCACAAGCTGACGACGGTTGGGATTTTTTTTTTAAATGAATCTCCTACCAAATAGAACCCCGAATCAAATTACCTGTTATCCTACTCCCACTATCGATAATCCGCAGAAAAATTCATTAATAACACGGATAAAAACATTCAACAGTCATGTGAGGGTTTTTTTTTTTTTTACTTTGGTGTTCCTCATCTCGAAAGAGAGGACTAAAAGTCATCAAGACACCTCTTACAAAACTTAAACCCATACCACAAGTGCACATGAAGAACGGAAGAAGAAGACGAGACGTATTCCTGTCGTGTGATGCGATGATGACATCGGCATAAGGTTACCCACCGAGTAGGTGGTTTCTGTATACGTGTGCTCGAACGTACCGAGGGGGTTATATTAACTGATGAAGACAACATACTGTACGAGACGTGTGGGACATTTATATTGATACATTGACCATTGCATGTAAACGATCACACAATCCAATTTCTTTTCGGTATTTCCTGCCTTGACGATGGATTACTTTTGCGTTACGTCTTCACGAACAGAGTTACCACTTGTAAAAAAAAATAAAGCAAATGAATATCGTACCGGAAGATAGGAATTTTAAAATCATTCAGAAGCAACAATTTTTTATAGACAATTGTCTAACTTGTATGCACATCTATTTTTAATACAAATGCAAATGGACAAGGGCTTCTCTAACTGAGAGGCACTTTAAGATTGCTTAAAACAATTTACAAATGAGACCTACTAGTGACAAGAGCTGTCACACTTTTGATACAAATGATGTGCAAATGTTATCGATAACTTACATCGCTGAGGGCCATGAGTGTGCCAATCTGCTCTGAGTAATTACGGACTATTTTGAAGATAGGACCCTACTGTACGGTACGGAAAAACAAAATAAATAAATAAATATTATGCCATAAGCGGCCCATAGAGGGCCAAGGCCTACGCACTTTTGCACGCACAGAAGGGACAATTTTATGAGACAGTAATATTCTTGGATGATTGTCAGATCGTCTAAGAGGTGGAGCCGTGAAAAAAACGTTGAAGGTATTTTCTGGGATTCGGACTTGGAACCTCATGCACGCGTTACTTATTGAGTTTCGGTTCTCTACCGTCCGAAATATGTAAAATCACAGAAAGAGTACCACAGGAAACAGTGCTTGACCCAGTCTTTTGAAACATTATGTACGATGGAGTGAATACTACGGATTTGTGCTAGAGGTGACGCCACACTGCAACAAGACTATTAAAGGTGTGAAAACATGAAAACTATCCTCATGAACAGCCACAAGGAAGTTGATCATCTATCGAATCACAACATTTCATAAAATTCCAAGGGCATTGCTTGACTATATGCTCATGGATAGCACCTAGCCGACACAAGAGCCAAAGTAAAACGAGGTGTTGCGGCAATATCCGGGCCAATGCCCAATAATGGAGAACCAAGACAAACAGCAAGAAGGCTACTTGCGACGGGGAGCAAGTCAGTCCTAATGTAGCCATATGGAAATCGGCTGCAGCCACAAACTAAGTAGGTAATCCCTTAAAGTATGCTGTGCATACAGAATGGTATGGAGGGATGCAATAAATGTGAGAGCAGCGGGTATTCATATTGACCTAAACCTCGGAGTTCCAGCATGCACACGTAATGATGACAAGGGTAATAGTGTCACTGCAAGATGCAGGAGCTGCGGCGGAAACACCAAAGACAGCCAGCCGAAGCAGAAGTGAGCTCTACAAGCTCTGGAACACAGGATGTTAACACCTATCCCTACGAAAGAATTCATTGACCGGTGGTATTGTAGGGGGACAAAAGGACAGGATTTGGGAACGCGGGCTTAGCAATTGTAGGAGCACGGAAGCGGGCTTCGTAGCACGGGCTGCGAGTATCCATCGCCGCCAGTGTACACTGGCCGATTTGACGTCTGTAGCTGGACTTAAATCAAAAATAAAAGACATTCAACTTTTCGGATTATCCAATTGCTGCAGCGCCTCAAAAACTCAAAGATTTTGGACTAGATTTAGGTAGTGTCCGTTAATGCATATGCCTTCGCTTAGCTTGATGCAAATAGAGAGAGTGATAGTGCAAAAAGAGTCAGTGATGGACCGTCTGCCACACTTTGTTTTGAAGAAGTTAGGGCAGCTATAAAAGGTGAGAAAAAAGACAAACAACAAAGCCTCTTTTTTTGATGATCTCCCAGCTCAATTTTTTTTAAAAAAGGAAGGTGATGCGTCCTAAAATCTTTCTGAACAATGACAATTAAGACCGAACACTGGGTAACATGACACTAGATTTATTTGTCCGGAATTCGATGGGATGGAAGGAAACAAGAAAGCGACTTGTGACACTCAGTCTACTGATGCTATTGCAGGTCAAATTCTCTCGTCTTAGAAACCAAAATTGCCCATTTAGACGGCGTCATCTAACCTGTTTGTATATTTGAGACCAATCGAACCAATCGACTGACATTAAAGTTGCATCAAATTGGCAACACTGCTGGCGCTGGTCACCTTAAATAAATAAATAGTAAAAAATATTATTTGATTTTGTACCATAAAATGTCCGACAAGTGGCAACTCTTTTCAGTGCGCCCTGATTACTGCTAGCACTGGTCACTCCAAAGAGGTGTAAGAGCACAGCAACACCTTACCCCGAGCAAAGGAATGGTACACAAGTACACAGGCAACATCTATCCATCATTTCTGTTGAAGCAAAACGATTTCATACTTCACACATAATCTTTGTTGATGGTTCGTTTCAAAGTAAAGTCCGCAAGCGTCCCCTTTTGGTTTTGCTTTGAAAAGTGCGCCTTGGCCCTAGGGCGGCCAGCAGCAGGTTGGTTGGTTGGTCGCTTAATTCATGTGCCTTCTGCAGTTGATGATCATCATTAATCACTCAACATGAGAGACGTCAAATCAAAAGGAGGCGCGCGAGAAAAAAAACAAAAAAAAAGAATAACTCTACTCACACACACGAGAGAATAAAATTATTAATGACACCATCCATCGGATGGATGGATGGATGGTTGGTGGAGCATAAACGGAAGAACCACCGTATAACCAATAATTACTATTAGAGTAATATTTCGCCTGCTTACTACTGATATTAGGCACACAAATCACTTTCTCACCTTAAGTGGGATGCTAATATACCAATTTCTAGACAAGCTCATCAGTTTAGGATGTGCGCTGCTGGAGCTTTGACGTCTCAATCTAATTTGTCAGCAGCAATGGAGGAGATTATTCATTTTGTGTTGATGTAGATATAGGTATGCCTATACAGAATCCAATTCCACTGAACAAAGGGGGAATGAGATATCAAATCGTCATTAGGATCATTACGGGATACTGAACGATTTCTCACACAGTCTGGAGTCTTGGAACCGATCGCTTTCACAAAAAAACGAACGAAAAAAAAAAAACTTTTGACGAGCTCATTTGTTAAGCTGACACTGAGACATTGCATGTGTTTCAAGACATGCTGATCGCGCTCCCGCGTATACGGACGATGGGGTCTCCAGCTGGGCCTAATGAAATGTCTGTGAGAGGGGTTTTGGTTGGCCTTTGTTTTGGAAGACAGTATCATTGTTGAATTTGAGTCGAAATTAAACTGAATTTAATTGATTTTTTAAAAAGGAGTGGGAAGTTGTTTCTTAATGATAAAGGGTGATTCTTTAAGAGGTATTTTTTTTAAAAGGCATTTTTACAATAGAAAATTAATTTTATTGCGTTATCCTTATTATCCAACAAAGCATAGTTCTTGACATTTATTTTGTAATCAATATTTTTTTCAAATGTTAGTCGAAATTGCGGTTAACATGGTCCATTCCGCAGTTCCAATTTCCTTTCACGCCTGCAAGTATTTCGAGTGCTGTTTGGCAAATAACGCTAGTAATGGTGGCTTTCAAAGTATCTGCGAAATGGTAGCCAATCTGCGTTTCATTTCCACAGTCAAATGATCAGATGCTTCAACTTCCTTGCATCACCAGCCTAAGAGAGTTAATTTGTTGTTAGACCTCGGAATGGTCATGAGATTCTGCTACAGGTTATATTAGGTTAGGTTACTCAGACCTCACATTTCACGTCCATGCCTAATGATTTTCTAAAAGAAAAGTTTGCTGTGAGAACTAGTCAGATGGTGAGGTTCTTCAGCTCAACTTTGCCTAAGTTCTCCAGCTCCAAGAAGAAGTAACTACCAAGTGTCCTTATTCTTCTGACGGACGACAGGGCATCCTTCTTCTTTATTTCTGCAACTTCTGCAATAGTCTTTATACAATCAAGAGAAGACATATGCGTTATAACGACTAAGTCTTATGAAAAAGGATGATCTCTTCTCTTACTAAAGAACGACCATAACGCCCAGGCTGTTACGCAAGTCTCCAGATGAACCCAGCATCTGTTTGATCGACTTGTGACTTCATCCTGGGGCCACTACAAAAGGTATTGCTCGCGATAAGTTCAGCATACGCCCTCATAGCAAGCTAAGGATCACCGCATTGACTCTGGATCTCACAAACCTCGCCCTAACTACAGCAAAGTTCAGACCCTTAATGGCTGTCTGTGTGCTCTCCAATACGTTGTATTCGTTGTTTATTCCAAAAGAGCGATTTATTCCTAAGGCTTCACAAGTTCTATTTCCTTTTTCTTCTTTGCTCTCCAGTTCTCCTAGAACTTCTTGTGCTGACTCTCCTTTCCAATGGCAACATCGGACTTCCATATGTGATCAGTTGCCTATTCAATTCGAGACAGAACTTTTAATTGTCGAGGCATGAGTAGGATAAAATGTTTAGGAAGTTACTTGGAAAGTGTTTTAGAGCGTGGATCAAATGGATTCAGCCATTAAGGTTCTCTGTGCTTTTATGACGACCTCATAACCTTATTTATAACCACTAATTTGTTCTCCATCAAACTATACTATTTAAATATTACAAAAAATATGTTAATATCATACCTTTTTGTTTTGTCTTTTTACAGAATGCAACACAATCAAAATAACCCAGGTATGTCTTTCCAATGCCGGCGTGCAGAGGGCGCCTCATCACCGGCACCATCCGATACATCCGATTCAGACATATCGCTGGGAACACATTCGCCTGTACCTAGTAGTTTACCCCTGCAACATAGCCCAGGATCAACATCGAATGGCGGTAACGATCGTGACGATCGTGACCTCTGCATAGATGATGACAAGCCAAGGGATCTGACAAGTTCCTTAAATCCCAACACAGGATATCCGGCCGTCATGTCCTGCATGCAGCCATTCAAATTAGACACAACAGCTGCTAGTTTCTTCAATGCAGGCTGTTACCTGCAAAACTTTTCCAATCTAAAGGAAATTTCACAATTTCCCATTCAACCAACGGTAATAAGACCACACCCACAGCTTCCGCAAACCATAACACTAAATGGTAATCAAATTCATACCTACACGACGCCAAATTATGCCGCTGAAAGTACGCCACCGCCGCCTAAAATCCGTGTTAACTCACCGGAGAAACTCAACTCTTCGGCGAATAGTATTAATGCGAATTCGATTTCTTCGCTTCAAGAAATGTCCTACCATCATTCGGCGGCGGCGCAATTTTTACACCGACCTTTCTCGACTTCGCCGCAGCCTCCACACACGGCGTCCGAAGTAACATGAGACTAGCGCTTATGCTTTACTTTTAAAATTTTTTATTTTATTTTATTATTATTATTATTAATCATTTTTATTTAGCTACATGAGTTATAAGTTTTAAGTAAAAAAAAAAAGAATAAAATACACCTAAGGAGATTAAGTGTAAGAGTTTGTAGGCATATCGTTATTTTTTTTTGTTTTGTAATTTCATTAAAATTTTGCTTTTATTTCATAGATACCATCTATCTATCTATGTAACTATCTACTCAGCAGTAAATTGAGATTGTAAAACTTGTAAAAAAAAAAAGAATCAATATAACTATCCACGTTTCGTTTATCTGTATTCTAAGCCCTTTGACACGGTTAAAAGCACAAATGTTCAATATTTAAGGGGACCTTATGCTTCGCCTAGTGATATATGACTACAATATACCTATATAATATTTTATTTTATTTTTCTTTCGTAACAATGTGTTTTTGTTTTTTCTTTTAAATTAGTTTTAAAAAGAAAATTGATTTAAAATAAAAACAAAACAAAATACAATTACAACAAATGCCGTTGGGGTATTTGTTATATTTAGAAGCATTTGGTCAGATATGCTAAACTCCTAATTATTAGAATTAATTAAAATCGTAGTCATAATCTAAAGAAGTGTATAACATAATAAACTAATAAAAATAATTAAAAGTAAATTAAAAGTTATTTTCTTGGTTTTTTACATTTTTAGTAAGCAAAGTAAGCATAACACTTCTGAAGCACAATGGAGCTTCTTGTGGTCCAATATGTCAAGTAGAGCTGTGTCAATCGTTCAATCGTTCAAATTTGAAAACTGAATCGTTCAAGAATTGGTCTTTCAAATCAATCATTCATTCAATCGAAATTATTGGTTCAATATACCTATCATCAACCCCAACCCCACTGTTTTAATATTGATTGGTTTGCTGTAATACATTGTTATTGAATAGAGTGAGAGGGCTGTACTCGTGTTGGAACAAATTGAACGAGTAGCTATATAATTTATTTAATTGCAAGCGATGAAAAGAAATATAAGAGAATTTGAATGTCATTTTCCTTCAATTTTTATACTTTTATTTTCATTCTTTCATCCTTATTTTGACAATTGAATTTACTCGAAAGTGTAAAGCACCCCTTAAACGGTCAATCAATTGATATCAATCATCGTGTGCGTGTGGATTGACGCTAGCCCTTACACAGTTCAATGAGTTGAAGTCAAATTTATTTAAATTGAGTTTTCCTTTGCTTCTCTCGCACTATATTCCTTGGATTTTACGTCCCATAAACTTCGTAGTGATCTCAATGACGTCCAAAACAAATGTTTTGTCCTCATAATCCTTTTTTCCTTTTTTTATTTCTTCCTTCAGGATAAAATGAAGTAAGCAGGTCAATCGAACCCTTACACACATCAGCATAAAACTCGTCATTAAAAATCAAAATTGCTTTGATTTTCGTCAATCAAGCTCAATCAAATGTGTGTGACACAAACACATTCCACGAATATATGTAAATGATTGAATTCAATCGATTGACCGTGTAAGGGGCGCTTAAGTGTTCATCAAATCGTTCAAAAGTTCATTTGTTAAGTATATTTTGAGACTTCTATTCATTCGAAACAAATGTCATTTATTTTATTCAAATACATTTTCCTTGTGAATAGAGGCACAAAAATTTAAGTATAGTACCTAACATATTTTCAATATTCTCGTATTCTGTGAGAAATAAAGTTCACGACTGGATCGTACAAACTTGCACCTATATCTATGTTTTTTGTGCAGTTGAGTTAGATAAAGCCAACTATGTATATACTTATTATGTACATTTTTTGAGTAGGATTCTGTTAAGTTAGCTGTAAGTAAGGCTCCATTATTAACAATTTTAGCCAAAAACATGGTACGCCACGCCACTCCTAAGATATTGAAAACCCACTACAAGCTAGTGAAGTGGCGATTAATACTCAACACATTGCTTGAAACCTTCCACAGGATATAAGTGTGGGATGTAATGCATTGGCTTTCCGACATCACAAACATTACTGATAAAACATTTTTGGAATTGACGTTTTTAGTTTCAAAGTACTTTACCTAGACTAGGTGGACTCCGGAATCTTAACTGCTTCTGGCATGAGGGAATTATTACTCCTAACTCAAACGATAAAGGTAACAATAATCTGGTAAGGATCATATAAAAATCGGATGAAAGTATCTTTGAGCTACAATGATTAAAATGACATCGACGGTATTCACAATAGAAGAAGAGTTCACGGAAGGTTCCTCCAGCAAGTGGAAAGGAATATCAACCAAATTTGACATGCGAAATTCAAAGCGGTTTAAGCTAGTCGACTTGACATATACAATCTTTCTTAATTAATGAAAAAGATACTTAAGCGTCTAGAATCATCCACAAGGAGATGAAGATAGATATTCCCTCAACAACTGCAATTATAGAGGCATCAGTCTCTTCAACATTGCGTACAAGATCTTTTCAGCGATACTGTGTGAACGCCTGAGACCCCTATTAGTGCGGTCTCAATCCAGGGAACTCCACCACCCACAAATCTTCACAGATCCTGTAGAAAATCCAAGAATTCCACATTGATACTCCTCCTATGACAGCATCTATAGAGATGAACTATGTTTATCTCGCCCAACTTTTTCTGTCAATGCAGGGTGATAATGGAGAACGTTCGCTGCTCCATTAGGTTTTGTAATGACCTTACTGAGTTGACAAAAAGGTTTTAGACAAGGTGACGCCCTTTACGATATTGACAACGATAATGACAAGAACTCAACTGGCTGTCACCGGTGCGTTTGCAAATACTGAATCAGAAGCGGCCAAAATGGACTATGCGACAAGAGAGGGCAAAACCGAGTACATGGACATGCTGTCAATAAGAAGGAACAATTTACGCTCACGAATTGTACAAGCCGTCACAGGGGACAGCTACAACTTCAAAGAATGTAAGGGTATGTAAGGGACCTCCTTTGACTTTGCTTTTAATTTTGACAATGATGCCAGCGCTGAAATTAAGTGCTATTTTTTTCGGGAACAGGAAAGTCCCATCTCGAAAAACTAAGGCGAGTCTGTAGAAGACCCTGATCATCCCAGCTCTGCTCTACGGCGCTTAAACATGGGCTTTATAAACAGCGAATAAATATATCTTTAGTCGCTAGAAAATGTCCAATTTGGAGTGGCCAACTTGAGTAAGAGCCTAAGTTGAGAGTCTTGGTTGGTTAAGACCATGGTTCACTTCGAACTGCTAAGTAAGTAAATATTTAAGTCTAGAATCAATTACTGCTACAGAAATTAAATCAAAGCTTGTAAAGGTCTTTCACGAAAAGCTAAAGCATCTTGGAGCACAGCACAAGGTTGTGCTCTGCTGGGTTCTTAAACACAATGGTATCTCTGGCAATGAAAAGACTGATGAACTAGCAAGGAAAGGTTCATCAGGCATACTAGAAGAAACTGATGTCTCTGTAAACATCCGGCATTGCAGAGAAATTAGCCACAAGAGAGGCGAACTTAAGGTGTAACTGCAACATTACAAGACTTCAACAAGCCAAGGACCAAGAGACTTATACGCAATGACAGAAGATCTCTTTTCATTCTCTTGGGAGCTCGGCTCGGGCACTCGGCGGACCATATGCAGAAATTACGCCAGATAGAAGGAGAACTCTGCAGAGTATACGTGGATGAGGAAGCTGTAGAGGGCGCCACACAGTTTCTTTGCCAATGCCTCCACTGGACTCCAATGGACTCCAGCACTTCAGAAACAAATTCGGCAAATACTTCTCTAGCAATCTAGAAGAGCTCTCTGGCTTAAATATTGACAATTGAACTTCGCCAGATCACCAAGCTGGTTTCTATAAATAAGTAAGTAACTTATTAGAGAAGTTTTTAAGCATTGTAAAGGTTAAACGGGCAAAACCTTCTTCCTCTTATGGGTTACACAATGAGATAGTTCTTTTCCTTCTGCCAACAAGCATACCTTATCTAGCCCAAGTCTAGAATCAATTCTTTTTGTAATATCAAATGGGGTCTTTTGCGTCGCCTTGTATGTTAAGTATTTTTATTATTTTTTTTACCACACAAATGGAGGAACTATAACTTATGTACTTAATCACTGCACCCCGCCTGAGTAACTCCATGACCAGCTATTGAAATAAACATGATCACATCCTGTCTAGTAGGCAAAACCACCAAAAATTGCTTCGAATCCACTCGTAGATAGTCTCCAAATGGGAATTTATAATTTCATGTTTGCTCTTTTGTGATGTGCCCTATCATATCCACATCATGTACCGCCCACTGACGATCCAAATGAACAAGTTATTTAACCAAAATATGTGCTCAACAGCATTAAGATCCAAATGTAAATGGTTAAGTACTATAGGTAGCTCTTCGCAATGAAAGTTAATAACCTGGAAAGTTTTCGTTTTTTTAAAGATTTTATTGTAAAACCTTGTTCTCGGATGTAAAGAGTCTTGAAAACAAGACTCATTAGCATGAACAATATTTAGAAGCCAAGAAAAAACCCGTGTGGGCGTTTAATTTGTCATGAATTGGAACTCCTAGGTAGGTAAGGTACTCTCCAATCGCTTTTATGTTAATGACATCTATTTGCCATTGGTACAGCAGGTGATACCTACAGCAGTCCATTAAATTTACCAATAAAATATGTATTCGACGATATTTTCTCCATCAAAAAAGGAGATTTCCTCTTATTCATACAAAAACCACAATCAGAGATGCCAGACAGAAGGAAATACATACTTAGTGCCTATACAAACTCTTGTCTGCAGCTGGATAAACAAAATGAAAAAAAAATTGTCAAAAACTCAAACAATAGCTTAAAGAGATTCAGCACATTCCACAGGACGAATGTATGTACGTTCCAACACCTTTTTTTTTTCTACTCAGTTGCTGTGGTGAATAGATCCTATCTCGATTCGATTTGTATTTCTGCCTTAAGTTGGTATAAGTTCTTAATCGGGGAAGAAAAATCTCCTTAATCCCTAAATCCCCACAACCAAATAGCAAATGCTCTTCTGAGATTTAAAACACATTCTTCTAATCCGCAGAAAAACCAAAACAACAATTCCTAAAAGGGTGTTGTTAAAGTGAAATCCCTTAATAGAAAAACTGAAACCTCGAGTGAGAATTGTTGCTGCTGGCTCTTGGCTGCATATTTCAAAAATTTGTGTGTAGACAGTATGAAAACGCCCCCGTGTCGGTTGATGGTCTGTGCTGCATGGAGTAATGGCACAATGTAGGACTAATTTGAGTAAATGAGTTTATAGGACAATTGAAAGCAAAACCAACGTTAACACCTCCGCTTTGACGTAGGGGAGGATG
The DNA here is from genome assembly GCA_949716465.1 of Chalcosyrphus nemorum. NCBI lineage: Eukaryota > Metazoa > Arthropoda > Insecta > Diptera > Syrphidae > Chalcosyrphus > Chalcosyrphus nemorum. The sequence continues at coordinate 77,288,551 of OX454332.1, read as the reverse complement.
ATATTTGTGCACTCAAAGTCGATGGCGTTTCATTAAATTTTCAGAAATCTACGTCTGGCTTTGTAGCAAGAAATTACCTGCAATTAATTCGCAGAAAACAATCAATTTTATTTCACTAATTGAGGAGCGAAATTTAAGGGTTTTGCACAAGTGTTTTCCAGTAGCTCCAATAGATGGTGTATGAAGGACGCTATCAAGAGAGTCACGCCCGAATAATGTTGAGATTGAATCTTAATTATAGTCGAGTATCTAGTCTTATTTTTGGCTCCTCAGGAGGGAGTCAAATGATGTAGAAAAGGGGAATTGGAAATTCTTTACCAAGAGCAGAAAGATTGAGGGCTACAACTGGAAAGAGTGTGGAACTGTGTGTTTTGAGATAGTTCATAAGCTTAAATTTCCGACAATCAACAGCTGGAATATGGGCAAAACAAAAGTAAATTAAACGCATTAAACGGCAATAAAATGGATAGCTACACACTAATTCAGCAACAGGAGGAGACTAAGGTATCATACTGGCATTGAATGCTACAGTGTTTCTGCAGGAGTCCCCCAAAGGATCTGTTTCTGGAGCTCTCCTATTTAGCAACGGAGCTCTGTGACTATTGCTGCCCGAGGGAGTCAAAGTGATTGTCTTTGCTTATGGCATCGCCGTGGTTACATTAGCCAAGCACATTCATGAATTGGTGTAGATCTAGCTGGCCACAAGACTGACGCTATCCAAATAACCAGTTGCAAGACGGTGTTGAACCTCCGGGTAGAAAATCAGACTATTCGATCCAAAGAATTGCTGGAGTGCCTTGGGGTTATTCTCCATAATAGGTTACTCTTTAAAACCCACGTTGAGTACATTAACAGGTGACGCTTTCCCGAAAGTACCCAAACATCAGCGGACCGCGACACGCAAGTAGGCTCCTGCTATCCAGAACGATCACTTCTTACAGGCTCTGCCAAATCAGAGTTTTCAGTGGCTTCTGAACTATATCAACTGAAGCAGGCTGCGTATTATCCGAAATGATCCCAATCGACATCCTCGCAGATACAAAGGGTGCACCGTAGGCGACTCTTGAAACAGCAAGGAAAAGCATCAAGGAGAAGGAAAGGGCAGTCTCGGTAACGCTGTGGCAAACCAGGTGGACCCTGAAGCTAGGTCACACCATCGAATCGTGCGAGAGAAACTGTAACTACCACCTTGCAAGACTCCTGTCCAGGCACTGCAGCTATCGTAAATGCCTCCATAGATTTTGACACGAAAGTATAGCCTCTGTATCTACAATGTCCAAATGAGGAGGAGGAAAGTTTTCTACGTCTTTTTCATTCTCTTCATCAGTTGGAACAGATTGTTGTTGATTGTAGCGAGTCTTCAACCTTACGTTTAGGAGTCCAGGGAAAAGGTATACGAAGTGAGTTGTGTACTCAATAGCACTCTCATTACTACATCCTTTGCAGAGATCCTCTGTCAGACATAGAGTGTTGTCCTTGTGCCCTGTGATACACACTTGCGATCTTTCCGAACAAGTGTCTCGGATCTTGCTTTCCGAAACGTGGGCCAGAGTTTCCTTGATTAGACGCAGGTTTCTATCGAGTTTTACCTATTTTCTGCCTCTCTCGTGGCCTTTTCTCTGCTTCAAGATTAAGAGTACAGAGCGGGATATTGACGGATGGGTATGTTGGTTCTAATATGTATGCTGAGCCATCTCTTGCCAGCTCGTCAGCCCACTCATTTTCTACTATTCCTTCAAGTCGGGGATCCAAGAAGAGTTCATATAAATGGACTGTATTGATATGATCCAAAGTTTTAAGTACATATTAGGTCTTAGTCATTCAACCTGGCTTAGATATCAAATACTTACAGGTGTTACAAGAAAGCTGTATAGGCCTACTATCACAGCAAAGGGATGGTTCAACCAAATCTTCTTAAGAAGACTCTCTATGTTATTGGAAAGAGAATGCTTAAATGGTTTAGATGAGTCATGTTGTGACCTAAAGCAAGCAATAATGTTCTCAAGACCGCACATCCTGGAGGCTTCGTATTACCCGACCCGATCCAAGATATACCGCCATGAGGGAATGTTTCAGTTCCAGTTTCCACTTACTCGGTCCAAGGTGTCAAACTCAGATGTAATGGCCCAAATCACGACCTCTACTGCTGTGAATAACAAGCTGAAGCTCTCCCCATGTCAATATGCTATAAATTTTTAAGATGTTCCCAATTTGTCTTTTGTGAGTTTCTGACTGGATACGCTTCTTATTCATTTAAAATACCATGATCCTGTGATCAGAATAAATGGCTTACTATATAGCATAGTTGCTACTCTCTAGTTCATTACGAATCTACTCAAACGATCCTTACTTTGCATAAGGTCTAAGGCCTAAATGTTCACCAATTTTTCGAGCGCTCTAACCGCCTTCTAAAAGAGTGAGCCAAAAGTCCTTGTCACTATTTGAGACTATCCTAGTTCCATTCTTTGTGGTAAATACCTTCGACTAACAAAAATCAATTTATTCCATTCGAATAGAGGACAAGGGTTTAGTGGATTAAGTCAAAAAAAAAAGTTTCAGAAAAAAAGAAAAACTCTTATTAATGAAGCACTATAGCGCGATCCTTGTTAAATAAAATAAACTTCTCTTCCTGGGTTAAGGGATGCTCTTTTTTTTTTTTTTTTTGTTGAAATACACGCGACACATATTTAAGAAGGCTTTCAGCAAAAGTTACCATTTGGCTTTGTTGGTATTTGCATAACTCTGGGGATTGTAAACATGTGCCTTAAAGGGTAGAAGTCGAAGCTGAAAAAGGATGGTAAATGGTAAAAGGGTTCCCTTAGAGCACAGCAGCCAAAGGGAATTTTATGTATATTTTGATAGGATATGTATTCAAACAAGTGCCATGTCCCCACTGGGAAACAAAAATGAATCAACACGAAGGAAAGGAGGGTGGAAGGCAAATGTTGAGCGAGCGCGTCTAAACGACTAATGCGCTTTGTTGACATTTAACATAAGCGACCAAGTAGTAGGTATATTCCCTGGTCGACACTTTTAATTTCCATTCAAATCGCGTTTGTCTATTTACACTCCATTTGCTCATTTGATGATAACTTTGTCGTCGTTTTTATTCACCCAAATGAACCAGGCTGCTTCTGCTGCTGTGATCCATCCATCCATCGAGTCAGGACTCTCTAGCATAACGAGAGAGGGTGAATAAATTTAATTTGGGTAAACCTCTTCGCTTATTTTTGTGGTTTATCTAATTGAGTCGTCTTTTAAATATGTCACCCTCAAATTGTAAGTCGTCATGTAAATTACATTTTCGAAAATGCTAACCAGGTTGATTTGGGCCATTGTTCAAATACTGACGGTCGGTATACGGTATGTTGACATGCTAACGCGCGGTGGCGCGAGGTGTGAGAGTCATTGCATGCTCAAGGCGGCGTAATCAATTATTAAACATTACAGACAGTATATTTGTCGAACTGCATCGAGGCTAATTGCAAGACAAAATTGGACATCCATTACGACTTGGCGTCAGACGACGACGATGGCGGTGGCGGTGGCGGTGGCGGTGAAGGTGACGGGCGAAAACTGTCATTCCATCATTCTAAATGTAAATTTTTTTTTTATTTACTTGTGGAACATTTCGACGAAACGTCAGAAACAGCGACAAGAGGTACAGAAATCCATCGAAGATAATTACATGGAACTCACCTTGTAATTTGAACCGAAAAAAAAAAAACCAAAAAATTCGGTAGAGGGGAGAAGAAGGAAGCACTTTACAGAGGACTTGATTATCTTCACTATAAAAATAAACTGTGTGTAGACCGTAGACCCACAAAAGTAGAGAGAGGAAGAATGAAAGACGACGTACTACATAGAACAGAGGGCCAAAACAACAACATTATTAGATACAACATATTGACAGTGACGCGTCACTTTTGGTGCAGCATTTCTGCTGCTGCCTGTAGATATGTGTGTATTAACAAGGTAGACAGCAACGGCCAAGTCTATTTTCATAATTTTTTCAAACCACTCGAAATGTACAGGCTTTTAGAGTTTTTGGTATTTGTGGCGCCAGGTTCGCGGATGGGAATATTTTGCTTCTTCTCTTCGACTGTGGGATGGTGACTTAAAGCATGTGTTGTTTACACAGAAACTGATATTTTATTTCAAAACATAGATAGGTAGGTGCCTGCTACTTCAGCCATGCACATTGAATGGGACAAAGGAACAAAACGATGACGATGACGACGACGACGACGACGACGGAACGGAGACGATGTTTTTTTGGTCATAGATTTACATCTACATACTTGTATGATAGTAGGAGAAGGAGAGTCTCCTGTCAAGAGGATCTCTATTTAAAATGGAGTTTGTTAATTGTCTATCTAGATAGATGTGTGTGCATGGAACCAATCGGCAACAACTGTCATTGAATTACTGTGCTGTAACAACATGTCAAATGGTCAGCGAACTAGAAATGTCTGAGCGAAATGTCAATCAATAAGAAGAAAGGGCGCCAAACGAACTAAAATTAGGTATACATGCCTAGGTAGTTATATAATATCTATAAAAGAGGTGGGTAGATACCGAGTTCCTTTTTTTATCCACTGTACCTGTTATATTATTAACTTTGACAAATAGATTGCAGGTAAGAGAAATTAATAAGATGGACGCCATAGCTTACACACACTGTCATCCCTAGGGAGCTAACAATGACTGCGAAGTCCTTATTTTGTGAAATTTATTTCCCATTCACACAAAAAAGAAGTGATCCAGGGACATAACCTAGAAAAAATAGCTGTCACTCCTGACAGTTGTATAGCTTACAATCGGCGATATGAAAAATAAGACAACCATGTTTATCAAATTCATTCATCATTCACACGTCTACACAAAAGAGCTGAACGAGGAACATAACCCCGAAAAAAGATAGAAGAATTAGCTGTCATTCCTGACAGATGCATTCGGTGACAAAATTAAGCAGACATGGAAAGTAAAACAAAAATTTACACAGTTTCGATTGAAAAATATTTTATTCAAAAGTAGTAGATGAAATACGTACATATGTATATCATTTTGAAGATCGAAATTAATGAAGTGAAACATAATTAAACGTCCATATTTTCTTTACACTTCCGATTGCAATAGCAAGGCTTACCAACATTTGCTTTAATGATTGCAGTGAATCTTTTAAAGATGGTAAAATTGTCATTCTATCAGAAAAGGCTCAAGTTTTTTTTAAATGTCAGCTTTTAAAGGGTTTTCCAATAAGGACTTGACAAACAAAAATTTTTTTAATAAAACGCAAGCCATTTGAGGTATTTCAAAAACTTTATTATCGGCTTAAAGTACAATCAAAACATTTATGACTGGAACTCGACTTCGTTCATATTCGTTCACACATTTCGGCCGAAACGTCAGCGTTCAATGTTGGCTCTGAGCTCTTCCTACGTCGTCAGCTTGTTAGCATTAACTAATGTAGCCCCACAGAAAATAGTCAAGCGATGTTAAATCGCACGAACGAGGCGGCCAATCGACTGGCCCATTTCTTGAGATAACACGCTCACCAAACTCACTCTTCAATCAATCGATTGTAACGTGTACTGTGTGGCTTGTGGCACCATCCTCTTGAAACCAAGTCCATACTTGGGCCAAAAATAAACGGTAATTATGGCGCGATAACGCGTTTTCCTACGGACGCCTGAACGGCAGCGATATTTTCGACTCTTCGACCAACTGACTCAGCTCTCACTGACACAGCAACATCACACAATGAATATGTAGACTCAAATTTTTGCACTAAACTTGTTATTGCCTGTCTCCCAGGGCGAGAGTTACGACCGAAAATTGGAGTTAACGCTCTTAAAGTTGCGATCACCGACTCCGAATTTCGGTAGAAAATGTTTATAATTTGTAGACGTTGCTCGTTCGTGTACTTTACCATGTTAAAAATGTTGATTTTACTGAATAAATTGACAGTGACAGTGAAAGTTGTCAAGTCCCTATTGGAAAACTCTTTATTTCAACGCGACTATGACATAGTTGAGAAGTAAACAAAAAGATCATAACTAAGGTATAATTTGCTATACCCTTTAAGAACGTGGAGTAATAAAAGGGGCTAGTGAAAGAAGGGCCTATGTGACTTTATCAGAATTAATAATCGAAGCTTAAAGCCTTCTTGATGAGTGGTTCTATTTATTGCACATAGCGCCCTCTGCGTCTCTGTAACTTTCAATCCATCCGCCAAATAGGTCTGGAAGTAATTCCATATTTCAGAGTACCTATCCTTAATACCGTCCATGTATTGAAGTGGAAAAAAACATAGTCCCTCTTTCCGCTAGCCACTTCAATTGTACATGGTCAAATATTATGGTCGATCGTGTGGCAAACACTGCCACGTCTAGCAACTCTGTCTCGGGAAGATTAGCTACACATGACCCTTCAAACACTAATTCAAACACTTGTTACGGGTGGTTTGAAATTGACGTTGAAAATATAATTCTTTGACGATATTCCGACCATTCAAGCAGCTTGCAGCCAATTCCGCAAAAGGAGCAAAAGCAGACATTGGAAACACTGTAACAATTGTATTCAATCGAAAGGAGAATATCCTATGTACATGTGTATAAATAATCAAATTTATACTCATTCATATGTATGTATACCCAGTATATGTATGTACATACATGTATCTATAAGTCATCAACCGTTTATTCCCACTGCTTTTTTGTAATCGAATTTCACTTACGCTCATTATGTAATTACACATCCTGTCAAAAATTTCAAATGAAACAAAGTTTTATATTTCGCCCTCTTCTGATGCCAATGGCCCAACATCAACGGCCCATCAGCTTAACTTAATTTCCAGCACACAAAAGTGTAACACGTCATAAAATTTTCTATTGAAACATTTGTAAACGCAATCAATATACAAGGAGTCTGTCTCTTTGCGAGATGTGGTGGTGCGAACGCTCTCTATGGGTGAACCCTATGAAATTTTTTCCGCATGTCTTATTCCTACCCAATTATTGGCCCATAAAAAGGAGATACATCCTCAAATTACATAAAATTCAACATACAAAGCAATTGCTATGGGTTGGTTGGTTGGCCCCTGCTTTGGTTTAGGAACGTGGGCTCTTCCAGTAGAGCACAAACTCTAGGGGATGAATGTACTTTTTGAAACCCAAATCTTGCCTGCGGGCAAACATTTTTATTAATTCATAATTCAATGTGTACTATGACTTTGATTCGGCTCAAGTAATTTAATACTCGTTGCGGAGATGTTTCCGAAAATCTGTTTTCCAGTCCAGATCCCGATCTGTGCGAGCATATTAAAATGCATTCAGATTTTGGTAATGTGATTTGAATGAAGGCAAATTGTTATGCAAGCAGTCAGCTGTAATTGATCTGATGGCTGGATATATTAATGGAAGAGTACATAAGATAAATTTGAGAATCAATTATACAATAAAAATTTTGTATTTTAGCTTATATTTGTGGATGGAATTGTCTTACTCGAGTTCAAGAGCCGTTGCGTGGCTTAATGTCTCAGCTATTTGCAATCTGGCGCCAATTCTTATAAACGGCCATAAGTCTAGTTTAACGTAACTACACGTGTTGTGCGCATGATATAATTTTGCACGAGTAGAAGGAACTTCAGACTAATGCCTCGAGAAGTTTGCCTGATGACATTAATAGTCTTGACATCAGTGCGACATCTAGAACTTGTTGCTAAGGAGTAGTCATTCGAATTCGAGATCATACCGCCTCATGTCGGTACTGCCTTAAGACTGTAGCACAATATTTTGTTCATCTAGTGGGTAGTTCGTCGTCCGAAATTGGTAGATTCTATCTAAAGTCTTTACATGATGTTGTTTGGAGTTCTGACTAAAGATGATTTCCTTGGTGATGTTATAGACAGTTCAGCTGCTACAGCTCTCTGCTTCATCACCTCCTGAAGTGAATCCATGTACTGATTTCTATTCCGAATCTCCGCGCACTTCCAGCAAGTCTACTAGAGTAGAGCATGACAAGGAAAGCCGAAGATCATTAGTTCGCGTTTCAGAGTATTTTCCTTCTTACTTCGTCAGGTCCTTCCAAACACCACTTATCCTGATACTTATGTACCTACTTCTGGCCTAGAAGGTCGGTAGGCGCTGCTGGTACAAATCTTTTGTTAGTCATTTGCCACCCATCATTCTAGATTCTGTTATAATTATTATTCTATGGCATTAAAGAGATAATTTTAAATAGATACATTTGATCAGACTTAAATGAATCGCTATTTATTCGCTGGCATCTCATACTCTTTTTCATTAAGTTCTTAAGACTTCTTCAATTATTGGTTGCATTTTTTCAATGACTGCCGATTCCTAGCCTTTTCCTAGGAGATCCACAACGCCTTTTTGTATATAAGACAACTGATTAAAAGATCCTTCCTGAGAGGAAATACATTCTCCGACGGAACTCATACAAAACATCACATCCGTGCTACTCTTGTTGAAAAAGTCCATATGATGGGAGCTCTATATGAGATTGGCACAAGCTATCTATGTACCGATTAGTTAACAAATCTAAAAGATTATCTAGTAGAAATCAATCCAAGGATTTAAAAACATTGTAGATTTTAATTTCTTGTGCAACGTCTGGGTTGTGAAGTTAATTTCGAACTGACCACACGAATCCTTCCACTTCATTACTTTCGATTTGTATGAATCTAAATATTTTATGCGGGATGTTGAATGTTGAGGTTATGTGATCTATGTACATATGTACTATAAAGGTTGAAGGAATACATATATGTAAAAGAGGGAACAATCTGGTTTCTAAGTACATCTTGCAATTGAGTGATTTTGTTGTGAAAATGGAAAATCTTGAATGGGTAATTCCAATGAAGTCAGGGAGGGATTTAAGATTTTGTTTTCTAAAAAATTTAAAGACACTGGCCGCTCTCTAATTTGGATATGGATTTTTGCTATTTTTTCAAAGGAAATAGAAGCAAGGCTAAATTGCGCTTAAGACTAGGAAGCACTGCGTCCTGAGTAAATTCTTTTTGCTACACCCTTTTGATTGTCATGAGAAAGATCTTATTAGTTGAAATCTAGTTCATTATTGGTCCTTAAGATAGTTCCAGCGGAGGAGAAATTGCCTTCAGTGGGTAATGTAAACTCTTTCTTATAGGACATTATTCTTAAACGAGCTATCGCAGACATTAACACAGAATGTGGTGGGCTTTTTCAGTGTTTCCAAGACAAAAGCGGCAAGTAACTGCTTATTTTCTTCAGATTTCATTAGGAAGTCTCTTCTGTACCAAACTTAACCTATAAAATATTTCAAAAACGATTGGGCTCCTACCAAAGATGTTCTTGTGTCCAAAGAATTTGGAGGCAATTCTAAATCAGTTTCAACTCCAATTTAAAGGTTATCAGATATTTATTTGTAATCAGATGTCGCTCCTGATACATATATTCTCTGGCACTTAATTGTCCTAGAGAAGAAGAGAACATCTAGCTTGGACCAGAAATCCCTGATTAAATCCTTTTTGACATCCTCGAGCCGTCGGTATACCAATTGGATGCAGTAGTTGGTTTAAACGTCATAAAGACATTGAAAGGCGATTAAGATGGATTTTGTTTGGCATGAAGTCTGAGAAGTATACATTTTCTAGGATATTTATGTTCCCAAATTAGTTATCGAAAAATAATCAACATAATTTGCTAAATAGAAAGTTTAAGGTAAGATAATTATCTAAAAATTTGACTTCTCGCCGGTATTTTGTCACTACATACTCTCCTACATTTTAAATCTTATTTCAAAGAAAGAACGCATCCTCCTTAGATAGAAAACCCTACGTACAGTAATTTTTTTAATTTTACTATTTAAAAAACTTAATTTAAATACATTTACTTTAACTTAATTCAAAAACTGATTTGCTTATCTTTTTAGAAATATTCAGTATTGAAGGGATGCACTTTACCTCAAAATCAATGCACCATTACTGATTAAATAAAACGCCGTCGGGCAGATTAGATTGCATCCCGTCGGAACTTAATAAATTCTGATTTTTGTCTTCTTACAAAATACCGACTGCCAGGACTTTCAGCATTTTCAGAGGATTTACTCGTTCAATCGCATGACTGTGAAAAAAAGTCTTTTGGTTTTTGGAAAAAGCTTTTTTACATATTGAAGAAGATTCAATTGAGACGACTGACACTGTTGTTACAGAAATTTCTTATTACTCGGCACCACTTAGAATGATGTCCTTTGAATTGATAAAATCTAGTGATGGAAGCGAATAGGTCAAACTTTGAAATAGGACAATTTTGTAGGTGTCCATTTGATCAGTATACCTGAACACCACGGTTGCCAGATTGAGCGATTTTTCATATTTTAGGCTATCTTTTTTTCAAAAATTAGATACAAAATAAAAAACTACGGACATAAATTTTGCATATACGATTTTGGCAAATTTTAATTGATAAACGGTGACAATAAAGAGCCGTTTGAAAGTCATTGTGACAGATTGTTAGACAAGAGCGAAGTTGACACTATGGTCCCGATCTGACCCAATCAACACAACACATTTTAGAAAGATAGGAATCGATAACGTACTAGAATTTGCCAGATGAAGAAGGCGCTTTTCTATTGACTACACGACATAGTGTAACTCATGGTCCCTACGTTCCAGATGCACTGCGACCTGGATAGATCTTTTATGCTAGGGCAAGATTGTATGTAATTAGTTGATGTGCTATCTAGACATTTTGAGCTGAAGCAGAGGAGGCATCAGAGGGTGATGTGAAGCTTTGCTAAAGTGCTTAAGTCTCAGCCGAACTATGGCTGGGCATTCACAAAGTATATGGTGGGCTGTTTCTGTGTCTTCAAGACATAATCGACACGTGTCCGATTGGACACGGCCAATTTTCTTGAGATGATAATTGAGAAATGGTCAGTTAGGTAGTCAGTGATTTACTTGACTTTGTGCTCATGGAAAGTATGTCCTTAGTTCTCTTTTTTAAGAAGTTGATGTATTGTTTGACATGTTTTAAGCCAGTTTGAGAGTTCCAGTGAGTGATCATTTCTTGACGTTCCCATCTATTGAGCTCTATCCTTATTTGGTTAATTAGTAAGCCACGAAAATGTTCAGAACCAATAAATGGAGCCTGAGCACCTTGTCTGGCAAGCTTATCAGCGGCTTCGTTGCCACGGATGCCCCTGTGTCCAGGGACCCAAATTAGTGTGACTTTATTGTATGCAGCAAGCTACAAAAGAGGCTGGAGACAGTTCCAGACTAGCTTTCACTCTAAGTCAAAAGATATGAGAGCCGGAGGTTTCTTCTAATGCATTCTCTGACACAGAGCTCCATAGCGAAGACCTCTGATTTGTAGTTTGGACCAGAGATTCTAGCTCCAGACCCACACTACATCTTCGATCCGTCAGTATACCAGTCCAATGAAGAGCATGTTTGTTGATTTTTGCGAATTAGGGCTGTCTGAAAAGATTGAAGATTCGCGCGACGCAAATACGCTTCGCCATGAACACAGACCGAGAAAAGGCTTGCAAAACTGATGACTGTAAAGTTAATGAGTACTTATACCAACAATGAAAGAAACATTGATTTTTGTAATATTTTTGCTACTTATTGTACTATATTTGGGGTACTATATTGGGCAACGATTTTAGCTCTTGGCTCTTAAAGTTCTGACCAAAAGTAAAAGTGTTATGCTCGTCGAATGGAACTTACAGAAGCATTTGGTGTTCTGTTTTTGGGTGAGCCTTTAAAGCTAACCATAATTCCATGCAGTTAGCGCTGTTGTTGGAAAAAACAAGCGCGCATGTTGTCAGGTCCTACCGCATTTGTGCATTTCAGTGCTTTGATAGGGATAATGATCTCATAGTTAAACTCCATTCACATCTCAGCAACCTGCAAATAAGCATACTGCGAACATCAAGTTTACTACTCCAAAAAAAAAGAGGTTTGTATATCTATCGCAGGACCAAACTCTCGCGAAAGTATACCAAAATCTTTCTTTTTTAAATGACAACAAGTTAATAAATTGATAAAAAGGTTCGCTCGTTCACAACCACAGGTCGCTAAACTGTGAATGGATATTTACATCGAGTTGCGTGGCAAATTTATGATGACTTCTAGTACATTTCAGCTATCAACTCTTTGCTGATTCTATTACCGGTTTAGCTGTCACACTTACATTACTGTAGTCAGCGCTTTGATGTAGTTGCGTTCAGGCATTAATAAGTGACATCTACAAAATCACATTTAACACTGAAAAAATGTCTGCAGTCTGACTGTCAAAAGAAATTTATTTTAGACATGCATTATACAACTCTAAAGCTATTTTAGAGCTTGTTAAGTTTTTTTAATACTTCCTGACAATAGGTAGGTATATTTCAACGAAACTGGACTTTGTAAATAATCTTTTGATTTATGGTGCGAACCCACTTTTCATCTAGGATCTTCATATGATTTCCCCAAACGTACATAGGTTTTTAATAGACAGTTTTTCATCTGGATTAGACTATCTTAAGCTGACTTTCCCTTCGCCAAAATATCATAAATCTCTTGTGTCAATATTTTCTTTAAAAGACAATTGGAGTAAAAGCAAAAAAGAATAAAAATATAAAGCAAGGATCTACTATAAGCCATTTAACAGGATAACCCTATATTATCGTTTGAAAAATCATTAAGCTGACTACTGCATCGCACTATTCTCGTTTGGTGTGGAAAAACCCGTCATTTGGAAACTACCGCATTCTTCTAATGAAACATTCATACCCATATTACCTAATCTCAGTGTATTTATACCGAACTCGCCATGCAATCAATGCTCAAGGATTAAAACCAATATATAGATATTATAGCGCATTATCCCTTAAGCCACAATAGAAAGCAAAACAAATTTTGCAAACAACTTACCACGCACCATTAGTAGCGCATAATCCCCTACTGAAACCTTTCGCCAGGACGAGGTATAAAAAAAAAAAAAAAAAACATATGCCATTCACCAAACTATTGTTATATTCTTAATAAGTATCTCTCGCTCTCTCTCTCTCTCTCTCTCTAGCTCGGAAAAATTAAATAGGTCCAACCGAAACCGGATAGAATAATAATAAGAGAAAGATACCATACCTATGAACACATTTGCATCCATAGAATAAGCTGCCATTTGTACTGATACCCCTGAGCACATAAATAAGTAGATCCTTAATCTCCTTCCATGCCGCATCGTTTCGGAATTAGGTGTTAAATGATTTTCCAGCTTTTGTCACCGAGGGATACATGGACAAACAATAGAACTAACGACATCATTGGGAATTTGATGGCTTCTTCCTTCTTCGTCGTAGATACATAGATACATGTAACTTCTACTGCATAAGCTGACTGACAAATTGTTTGGTCACTTAAAAATGTGCGGAAACATATTTGCTTTTTTATGTAATTTATAGATTTAAATGAAAAAAAAGAGATACTTATACCAAAATAAGATTCATTTCCTTGAAAAAGTATATGCATGAAACGAGTGCGCATGGATGGGATTTCAAGGATCCGAGAGGGAGGCGCTTCTTTCGGTTTTATCTCAAAGTATCCTTTTTCGAATGTAGAAATGTAGAAATGACTCATGCGCACAATTTGAGTGAGTTTTTCCGCCTTTTTTTGTAGGTATCGATTTGGGTTAGATTTATGTATAGGTAGAAGGTACCTATCTATGGTTGAGTGTATCTATGATGTTTCCTCTTGCAAAATGCAGTTAATTGTAACAGAGAAACTTCAAATTAAATCTAGGGCGCGTCATTTTATATATAACTCGAAATGGAATCAATAATTTTGAATCAATTTGCTTTGTGGTGATATAATAATTCTTGCAGAGTTTTTGATGGAAGCATAGGATTTGGCTTCTCGAAAAAATCCTTGACACGTACAGGCATACATAGCTTTTCAACATTTTATTATAAAATTGTTGTTTAAGTCTGAAAAAAAATCCATCATCTAAAATGAATCATGACTTTGTAGGTAGTTCTGATGTAATTTTTCTGACATTTATTTATAGGTGCCTACACATTAGGTCCGTTCGCGTACTTTCTGCACTGAAATTCGTAGATTATAAAATTTCGAAGAGTGGGGGTAAAATTCTCTCAGAGAGAGCTAAAATTGCGAAAAAGTAAACGCAAAGGTTGAACAAGAAAATGCTGAACATACACTGATTTGACAGCTTTGACAGTTTTCATAAATCAGCCCACAGAAATTTCTTGCACTAAAATTCGTAGCATGGGGAAATTTCTTACTCTCTCGTGAGCGATCTCTTTTGCGAAAAAACTACGAAAATTCTCCGTACGCGAACAGCTTTTCGCTGTTTTTGGAGGGTACGCGAACGGACCTATTTTTTATGTGTTTGTGAACAAAAGGTGTAATTTTAAATCAAACAATGAAGCAGCTTTATGAAAAGTGGGGGCATTTCTTAACACACTGAGGTTTGTAATGAAATACAATATTTGTCTCCTTGAATCTACCTAGGAATGGTCATTCATTTGTTGGAATTTTTATAACGTTTTCGCTTTTTTTTTATTGCGAATAACAGCCCTGATATTTTCCTTCAAAGCTTCAGTTGTTGGTGGAGTATTTATCTTTACATTGTTTCTAAATTCTAATACGACTGCAAAAGTCTTGCATCGCATAATCTCTGCTACACTGGTGGACAATTCTCAAGTCTCTATTTCAAGATATGAGGTCCAGGAAATTCATTGTTTCACCAGCTTTGCATTTGGCGTCCAGAGCATCGATTTCAGGCCAAAAAGAAGTCAGTCTAAATCGGTCGGTAACTAAATCCATGGTCAATGCCTCAGTAGTTAGTGCGTTGGACTACTTAAAATAGAGCTCTGAGTTTGAATCCCGTAAAATAGCATCTTATTCAGAGCCCTGCAACACGTTGCCACTCATACCAAAAGAACTCGAGAAGGAACTTTCGATGTAGCCAAAATGGTTCGCATTGATATTATCGCGAGATGCTAAGCATCCAGAGAAAAGTCTGCGGCTGAACACCCCAAGTCGGAGTTCTTTCTCCTCTAATATGGCTCCTTTTAGTGGATAAAATGTTGGTATTATTAAAGTATAGCGGCTTCAACGGGAAGGCCTATGTTGACGATGTGGTTATTCTGGTTTCAGGGAAATTTACTTCAGTCCTAAGTGAACAACATCGCACTACAGCTAGAAGATAATTGTCCCTCAAAGACGGAGGTTGTTCTTTTAACAAAGAGACCAATTTCTACCTGCAGACCCTTAATATCGGCGGCGTTGAGCTAAATATTTCAAGTTCAGATTGATAGTTAGGTGTAGTTTTAGATCCCAACCTGAACAGGAAGGAAAATATTGCCAAACGCTTGATGATGCCAGCGTGGCTGTCTATTCTTGCAAAAAGGCTTTCAGTAATAGTACCAGCTTTAGTATAGTGGATAACTAGATACATGTTGGTTGTAAGACGCATTCCCACATTTGGTGAACTAGTATGGTGAATTGAACCTGAGAAGCAATACCAGCTTTGACAAATCATCAAATTCCAGAGCGAGGAGCATCGAAATGATGGTACAAGACCAACAGCGGCAATGGAAACCAGGCTTAGTTTCATTCCTCTCGAAATTTACTGTAGCACTTTGACAAAACCTCTGTAAGACTAAAAGCAGGCCGATTGTGGCCATCGAACACAATTTGTAACGAATGAGGGCTACCAGTAAATCCACGAAAACTGATCCCTTTAGCCCATCAGCTAGCATTCGAAAGGAGATTTACTATAAGAATTCCATTACAGAATTGAATAGAAAAAGGAAAAGGATGGTTCTACAATGGACATTGGCACAAAGCCCTAGGAATAAGTTTCGCTTCAACGACTGCAACGTCCTTCAAGCCAAGGTCGCAGTAATCATACAAGCTGCTGGAATTATACTCTAGAGTAATATATTCGGAAAGAGAGTCTATATAGACAGCCAGGCATCCTTTATAGCTCTAGACTATGCTGCAATTAGATCGAAAATTGCGGAAATCTGCAAATCAGTCTTGAACGAGATAAACAGAGCCAATGCGGTGCTGGGTACCAGGACATATCAAATATATATCAAAGAAAACGAAAAGGCCGACGAGCTTGCTAGGAAATGATCGACGCTGCACTTGTCGTGAGCATTCCTTCCTTACCGACGAAAAATGAAGCCACCGATTGAGCAAGCATCTATTATTATTACTATCTGGAGTCTTGCGTAACAACAAGGGTGCTATGGCAGGCCTTTAGCAAGAAGACATCATCCTTTCTGGTAAAGCTTAGACGTTATAACACACAGGTTGTCTTTAACTTAATTATTGGCCACTGTGCTATTGACGTTCACGCGAAGCGACTTGGGGTGCTGCATAACAATAGACAAGTGCAAAGAAGAAATTGAATCTGTTGCGTGATTGTCCTGTCAGAAGAATGAGGATTCTTCTTGGGGCTGAAGGACATAGGCAATGTTAAGCTGGTGAACCGCCTGAGATTCATATCACTTTCTATGTAGTTCTAATATTGAACTTTCTACTCTTCCTGGGTTTAATGATTGGACCAGAACTGTAAGTCTAAAGCAGGCGATAGACACTCGAACATGGTGCCAGTAAACTTGGTAAGCAAACCATGTTCCAGTTGATTTTTCGTGTCTGCGGGCTTGTTCGAATACCAACTTTATGGTTCGAGTAAACCAAAAATTTTGTCTCACCAATATCAAAAGTACTTTAATATTTTTTTCATTGTTCGAGGGTGGAGCTACGTGTACGTCGGACCAAGTTCGAGTATCTGCGGAGTAGTTTACTTGTTAATTTAATCGACCAAATCATTTTAGTTTGGATTTGGACCCTCTGGTAGTGTGATGTGCGGCAGATGTAGATGTTTCCCTTTGCTTCAACCATTCCTTTATCAAAATTCTTTTCTTTTTACCTTGTGCCCGAAGTTCCTTCGCTTCATCAACTCTGGTGAGTTATCACGACGAGTGCATAACATGAAGACACAAGGAAAAATGAAGTTCTATCAAATTGATCTCACTGTCTGCGGGGTTTACTCAAACCGAGTTTACTAGCACTACGCCCGCTTAAGTGAGCGGTGATTCTTTTGTCACAAGGCAAGGCACCCATCTACCTAATACATCTACAATAGAAGAACTAGAACCAATAAAGTAAAGAAGAAAAGTGCTATGTGGCACTTTTTCGAGCATCTCGGGCCTAATTCGATGATTTCAGTAAAAATGTTTGCCTTAAGCTCATCAATGGTCTGAAGCTTATTGGTGTACACACACAAAAATAAGTCAGAAGGGGTCAAATCTGGAGATCTTTGTGGCCAGTCAATGTCGCCATTTTATAACAGCTCGGGTTCAGAGAATTTTTCTTTCAAAGACTACATTCTTTAGTTCGCAAACATCAAGTTTAGTGTCAACCATTCGATCGACTGTTTGGCCGGATTCCAAGCGACGTGGACGGTCTGTCAACAATATTCTTTGAGTCAATCATACTTCATTCAGAAACTAATGCAAAATATCCTCCAAAATACGCCGCAGAGTGGTGCTACTGACGTCAAATGAAATGATGACGATACCGACGACACTTGGAAGGCCTTGGACGTCAACGATCTCCCACTGTCCCTTGCTCCACAGAATTCAACACCAAATAACTATTAGTTTTGTCGATTTGCATGTTGAGTGAACACGACTGAAGGACTATTTTAATGTGCAAAGTCACTATGTCGGAACGTTGCTTCGATGTAAAGAAGTCAATTTTACCGAATTGACGTTTCGAAAACTCAAATCAATCTGTTGATAGATGTCAAAGTTATTCAATGTTTATATACCGACATTAAAGACATTATTAAACCTACCCTGTACAATATTGGTAGGTCCGTTCGAGTACCCTCCTTAAACAGCGAATTTTTACGAAATTTGACGAATATTTACGAAAAGCTGTTTGCGTACATAGAATTTTTGTAGTTTTTCGCAAAAGAGATCGCTCACGAGAGAGTAAAAAATTTCCCCATGCTACGAATTTTAGTGCAAGAAATTTCTGTGGGCTGATTTATGAAAACTGTCAAAGCTGTCAAAACAGTGTATTTTCAACTTTTTCTTGTTTAACCCGTTCGTTTACTTTTTCGTAGTTTTAGCTTTCTCTGAGAGAATTTAACCTCCACTCTTCGAAATTGAATAATCTACGAATTTTAGTGCAAAAAGTACACGAACGGACCTCATGAAAAGAACTCCTTGGTTAAAATTGTCCTGAATTGACGTTTCGCAAACTCAAATCAATCGGTTGCTTAATGTCAAAGTTATTCAATGTTTACATACCGGCATTAAAGATGGCGCACCCTGTTGGTATTTTACAGCAAACTTACTCGAGCTTTAGTAACCTGCTGACAAGGTATTATATCTTCTTTGATTCTCATTAAAATAGAATATATATGTTTGTGTGTATATTTTTTAAGAATCATTGTGAAACACATACTTTATCTAAAAGTTAAAAGGTTTTTTTTCTTTTTTTTTTGTTCAAAAATTATACTTAACTACTGCATAAGCGTAATCACTGAGCTACTTACTTTATATTTCACATGAGTACGAGGGAAAAAATCGAGTATAAAAAAATAACTAAAGGTTAAAAGGTAAAATATCAGCTGCCTGCCTGCCTGCTTGCCTAATCCGCCACCGAGTTAATGGAATTCGGATTACAGATGTGGGTTTGTTGGTTTTATATTACTGCCAACCGGAATTAAGAACATTCGAAATAAAAAGAAAAGTCATGCTGGGTGTTACTTTGGGTAAGTGGCTTTGGCTTTTGCCAGATTTTGTTAAATTAAAATTATCATAAGACCATTCGAGCAAGCAAATTGCGAATCAGTTAAAACTCGGTCCGATTAATGCTCACTATAAAATGTATACAGGGTATTTATTTCATTCGGGGTTACAAAGTAAATACGGATGTAATTTGTCTTCTGTAGATGGATTTTAATGAAATGGTATTGTATTATTCAATTTTCGATTTGTAGTTACGCGATTGCAGCCTTTGGTTCGCATGGGCTAAGTAGTCCTCTTCACATTACCTTGAATAAGAATGCTATTAATGATTTCAAATTGGGTCCAAATGAAGTCGAAATCTATAAAGTTTTGTTGCGTACCCATGACTTTCAACGAAGCTCTCATACACTCGTAGAACAAGGTATAGAACCATTAAGAATCCGTCACTGTGATCAAAGTGCTACTAACAAGTGTTGTGAGCCTACCTTTGTTAGTAGTAACAGATAAGAGGTGCTTGATATGACCTTATTCTCTAACATACCTACTATTCCAAAGGACTGGAAAGTATCTTCCGAGGACTCTCTCTTAGACCACCGCTAACTAACATTCTTTTAAGATATGTATCTCTATCTCAGAAACCGCTCTCTGACTGTGTTTTGCATGCGCAAAAAAGTAAAGAGGAGGAAATTATTCCTCACCTTCCTTGCACCTGCCCTGGCTACAAAGAGAACCAACTCGAATCTCCATTCTTTGACAACCTCTGCAAATATGTACATGACAGTGTTCATAAAAAACTCTGATGGTTCACCAAATTTCATGTGATATCCATTTCTAAAAAACTACAACAACACAGTTTATTGGACATGATGCCTTGATGCCCACAATACCAGGATTGGTGATGAAATCAACAATGTCTTTGAGTCAGTCTTCTGCTTCGTAAAATTTATCTGAATAACGATGGCTTGTTCAGCCCAAACAGTCACAGTGACATAGTATATGTTCTGTTGATTCTTCGCCTCCGTTGTACAAATAAATAAAATAAATATCAGGCCGTAAGCAGCCCATAGAGGGCCTAGACCTAGCTTCTCACAACTGTACACGTTGTGCGTGGTATACATTTCTGCATGTACAGAAGGGACCTACAGTTTTATGCCGTATCCGAAGGGCAGAGGGGTTTTTGAGAAACTTTCTCATGACAGTTATACTCTTGAATGCTTGTCAGACACTCGGAAGAGGTGGGGCCGTGAAAAAAACTTTTGATGGTATTTTTCTGGATTCGAACTTGGAACCCCTTGCGTAGTAGTCCAACGCACTAACCACTGCGCCACACTAACCACTGCGCCTCCGTTGTACATTCTGCATAAATTGTCTTATACTATTCCCAAAACCATGAGATGTTTTTTTTTAACTCGACAGTGTCCTGTGAGGAAATCTGTGGCCATAGTAGCTGACTCCTATTGACTTGAAGGAGTTGTTTTGTTTCCTTAGAAAAGGAGTTTGGCGTAGAGAGTTTAGTTTGTCTGTTACCATCTCCAACCAGTAATGGTGCGCTTTTCCTTTCAGCCGATAGAGCTTTAAGCTGCGCGAAAAGAATGGTATAGCCTCATCATAAAGGTAGATGCCGATTCTGTTCTGGCTATTTGATCACCTACTTCGTGACCAGGTAATCAAATGAGATGGACTCTGTACTGGCTAATAATGTTAGTAGCTGAAGGCAATCCCAGACTATTTTGGATCACATTTTGCAGACCTTAATCCCAAATAGATTCCCTTTACAGTGTGATGGAATATAAATGTTCTTGTTTTTTATCAATTTGTTTATACGGGGTGCATAGTTCTATAGCGAAAGTTTCGGCTTGGAATACGAAATTACATTTGTCCATAAGCACGTGTATGAAAGTTTTAGTAGTAGAACCGTATACTGCAGCCCCATTAGTTTTGAATCCATTTATGTAACAGACATGTTAATCAATGTTGGTTTTTCCTGTTTGCAGATATTACGATCTGGAAAGTTTGTTGAAGTGTTTACGGCTTTTGTTTGAGTTCTTGACTTTCTAGACTATGGGGCCTCATATAAAAGTTCGTTATCCAATGTGAAAGTAGACAAAATTCGTTCGTATACTCAGTCGGTGTTAACGTAAGACGATAATAGTCTATCGGATTCCGTGCTTCGAAATCCGCGAACTCCTTGCCGTTGCTTAAAACGAGACGCTTACCAACCTTTTGTTTGGATTTATTAGTACATAGCTATACGTTTACTAGAGACGTTAAGAATTGGTAGCCACGATATAGTGGTTGTGTATTCGGTCATTGAATGAAAGATTCGCCGCCAAGTCCCAACCATAAAATAGTTCGTTCGGGAAGAACTTAGTGTATTTTAACACGACTGTGAACTACAACTTACTTAAAGGACCCCCAACTCTTGGAGAGTCTTTGCCTGAGATACGGCTGCCTTCCAATCTCTGTAGTCCCGGGCACCGCTCTTCCAGTAGTGTATAGCACATTTCCTGTCATCCGCTATAACTTGGTCTTTCTACTGCAGGTGCAGTCTTCTTAGCCGTCTCGAAGAGCCGTGTTTTAAAGATCCTCTTTGCCAATCTTTTGGACCACTGTTGTCTATTCACTTGATGTGGCCGAGTCGGCGTATCTTGGCTTTTTCGACGACTATATCCACATCCTGGCTTTCGATGAGGTCAAGACCGTCTGTGTATGCTAGTTATTGATAAATTTGTGAAAGATAGTATCATTCTATACATATTTCTGATGTACGTTTGGAAGAGCTCTGAAGTTATATAGAAATTATATCGCTTGTTTTCAAAATTACACGACACATCTATACGTTTTGACGGTATCCCGAATTGGACCATTCCCTGTTAGAGCTCGAGACGATGAATGCTGTCATAGACGGCTTTAAAGTCGGTGAAAGGATGGTGGGTTTTAACATAAAATTTCTTTGGCTTTTCCCAGGATTTGAATAAGTTTGAATATTTGGTCTTTTGATCTCCCGACCTTGTACTCTTTCTTAAGAAACTGCTGAAAATGTTGCTCAAGCACATCAACAATTCGCTGTGCTTCGGAACCTACATAAGTCGCTTTTTCGAAGAGCCCTTTCCTATAACTCGATATCCTTGAACTGGTCATCTGAGTGGTCTCTTTTTTTCCTTTTTTGCAATGAATAACAAACGAATGCAAAAATTGCATACATTTCTCACTAGTCTAATTGGACTCCTCCCATGAAGTTTTTTTAAAAAACAACTACACCAACTCTATCCAGGCCCTACCCTTGGCACATAAATGTATATACAAAAGAGGCTTACAAACGACTTCTTGCTTTATTATAATCAGTAGGGTACGGCTGATATGGAAATATCCATGATATCGAACAGGAAAACTTGCCAGTTAAAGAGTTTGCGGTCCAAGTGTTTCCACATCTAATTGTACCTAAGGAGATCCACGTAAATCTCCACAATCCATCCCTTATGTGTCGTAATGAATTCATTTTAAAAGTCATCCAACCCAAACCCAGAAATTACACTGACCTACACAACTCGACGAGTACAAACAAACTTCTTTTGTAACTAACGGCTCTTATTTATTCTAAGAATTTAACATTTTATTCTCTGCTTTCAATGGCAAACAGAAGAATAAGTTTTTTTTTTGTTTTTGTTTTTAAATATATGCACTTGTACAATGTCATTTCTAATAATAAAAAAAAAAATATTTATATATTTATACTTTCTTCTAAACCAAGTTTATTTAAAACAATTCAACGAAATCATAACAATAAAAATAATTTAATCTTCAATTAAAAATTTATCTAGGTTTAAAAAAAAAAAAAATAAACAACAAAATACAATTTAAATAGACCTTAATACATACAACTAAAAAAAAAAACAATCAACAATATTTATTTATTTAAAAAAAAAAAAAGAAATCTCAATTTTTCTCTTCTTGTTGCACACAAAAAATTGTGAACTTTTGGACGGATTTTTTAAAATTTACCTTTTCTCATTTTGGAAATTCATTACTATATCATTATCATTATATATATATATATGTATATATTTTTTAATTGTTTGTTAAACTCTGAAAACATAACAGTTTTATGCCTTTAAGGCCATTTAACGGTACTTATATTACAATTCATAACATGATAAATATTCTATTAAATAACATTGTTTTTGTTTTACTATTAAAATCTACCAGATATACATATACGTGTCTATATCTGAGTGTATATATCATTATTGCCAGTTTAAATAACAATGCAAGGAAGGTAGGTATCTACGTAGCTCCAAATATAAAAATATTATTATATTGTATCTTTTTTTTTGTTCTCGTTCGTTTTTGTAGATAATAATATCCTTCTTTAAAGGTTTTTCTTATTTATTTTTTTTTTGTTTTAACAATTTGTAAGGTACTTTTCTACAGTATCAAGATTTTGTTTTGACAAAAATAAATAAAATTGTTTGCAACAATATAAATATTTCTTTTTTCTTGTTTTTATCTTTATATAGAGCTAAACGAATATATCGCAGGGTGTTCCTTACATAACTAAATATTTTATAACCTTCACCATGGGGTTCTATCTTAGTATTCAGCCTAAAACTTACTAAGTAATAAAATGTATATATATATATATATATATTGTAGATATATATATATTCTCTAATAACTTTAACAATTTTATTTTGAAAATTTTGATTTCCTACTCCTATATTTCGCTATCAAAATAATATTATATACATATATATATGCTCGTATATAATTATATACTTTTATTTTAAGACTTCTAGTGCGATTGAAATATATATTTTTTTTGTTTTTTTGTACCCGAGCTCCCTGGAACAGTGGGCGTTTTGTTTTGGTAATGGTACTTCACAATGGGGCTTTATGGTGATAATTTGTTGTATCCACTAGCAGTGTGTGTACTTAAGGACAAAGAGGACGAACCTAGAATTTTTGTTTTGTGTGTGTGTAAAGGAAAGCTTAACTATCACATGTGATTTGCATTTTCCTAAAAAACAGATATAATAACCATCAAGTCCATTCACTAGGCCACGATTAGAAGTCTGTACTACTATTGATGGCTTTTACTCAATAAATGTGAATTAAACTCGTAGACGTTATTGCATTGCTCGCCGCAAATATTGCACTTCCAGGGATTGCTTTCGCTGTGACATCCCTTGTGTAAGAAATATAAAGTTTCATCTGGGAATTCGATTCCACAGAAAAGGCATGGTAGAATTTGTTTTCGATTATTTAGGGAGGAATCTGTGTCCTGGCCACTGGATGTTATGGTGCCATTGCAAATACTCGACGAATTGCATGTTGCATTTTGTGTTGAACCATTTGGTATTACATTGTTATTATCGAGAAGTGCACTTCGTGTTATCCTATTGTTGGCTCTTGCACAAATGCGACGCTTGAGATCCTCACGCAGCAAAGATTTAAGTGGCGAAACCTGTAAAAAAAATACATATTTATTATTTGGAATAAAAAATTTTATAAACAAACATCTATGTGCTGAGAGATATTTAAAGTAAACTTTCTTTTCTTAGAAGAAGTCGATCTTAACGGTGAGAATTGCCTCGGATAAGTTTCAACAAACAAATTTAAAAACAAATTTCACTCGAATGATCTTTATTGCATGAAGTGTGCGATGGCTAATGTCCCTTACTTTTGGCACTAAAATTCGCAGCTTGTCAAATTTCTAAGAGTGGCAGTAAAATCCTCTCGGAGAAAGACAAACTTCCAAAATTATACGGAAACGGGTTAGACAAAAAAGCTGACAACTTTGTAAACGTCATTTTTTTTTTGGTATTGATTCACTTCAAGTTATTTTGCCACCCAACAACAGCACAACCATTTGATAGAAATCATATTTCTTCCCAGAGAAATATTAGGTCTGTTCCCGCACGGACTAAGACTACGAAAAGCTACGAATTTTAACGAAATATAACGAATTTCTGTTCCCGCACGTCAAAGTTTCGTAGTTTTTCACAGAAGAGAGAGCTCACGAGAGAGTAAGAAATTTCCCCATTTCTGTGAGCAAAAATATGAGTTCTGTCAAATAGTAGTGTTGTTGCTAGTTGCAATTTGAAGTAAATCCATACAAAAAAAGTGACGTCTAAGAAGTAGGCAGCTTTTTTGTTCAACTGCATTTATCTTTCTCTGAGAGAATTTTACCCCCACTCATAAAAATTTACCAAGCTGCGAATTTTAGTACACAAAGTGCGGGAACAGACCTATTTTTACTCTCTCGTGCGTGAGCTCTCTCTTCTGTGAAACACTACGAAACGTTAACGTGCGGGAACAGAAATTCGTAATTTTTCGTTAAAATTCGTAGTTTTAGTCAGTACGTGAACAGACCTACAATATAGTCACCGTACAGGAGGTGCGAATGACATCTCTTTCTACGTATGGAGCCAAAATTGAACGAAAACTCGACGAAACTTACCGGAAAGTCATTATTTGCCCAATATAAAAATTTTGTGATTGTTGTATCGGAAATGTAGGGGCTGCAAACATGTATTGGGCGTGACTGTTTCAATTAAATTGTATAAGAGTGGGCCAATTACAAGTTTCTTTTTAAAAATGCAATAAAATGAACAGAATTGAATTTATTAGCAAGAGCAAAGAGCTGCCTCTGCTGGCTTCGCAGTAGTGCATTTTGTCAATTTCGGGCTGTAGCTCACGGATTGCTTGGATAATATTGGCCTTAAGTGCTTGAATCATTTCCAAATTGTTGAAATAACATCGGTCTTTCACGATGAAAATGCGCCTCGTCAGAAAAGATGATTTTTCGCTAAAATCGTTGTCCAATTCAAGCTACTTTAAGGCCCAAACTGCGAGGCGATAACGAAGGGGATGGTCATGCGCCTTCAATTGCTGCGCGAATTGGACCTTGTAAGCGAATAATCTGAGATCTTTGTGCAGAATTGTCCTCAGGCTAGAGCATGAAATGTTGAGCTGTTGAAGTCGATGGCGAGTTGATGTTAGTGAATTGAGTCTCACACTCTCGGCTACAGCAGCCACATTCTCGTCTGTACCGTTACGACGATGGGGCTCATGAGCGTTCTCCACTAGCATGCCAGTCTTGCAAACTTTTTGCCCAAACGGTTTTTAAAAAAAAACGCGGGCTATACACTTTGGAAATAAGTTTTCAATATTTCCCAACGTTGTTTAAGCGTAAAGCGACTCATTTAATTCCGCGGAAGTATGATACTGACTTTCTGTCAAGAATTCGAGCGGGAAACAGCTGTCAGACTCAAAATAACCTATAATTTAAAATGAAACCACTAGATGGCCCACACTCTATGTAGATTTAAAATGTCTATGAGGAACAGATCACTAATGAGGTCAGATCACTAAGGAGGTCAGATCACTTGGAAGCATTTACCAGTCTCTTTTTCAGAGTGGCTAGCGCTGGGCCGTGAAGGTGGAGGTTCTTTTCTTCCTTCGTTTATACAGTTTTTGCTGACATCGTTTGACTGTACTACCATTCGAATAGCGTACCTTCCTATCAAGCAGTGTAATTACCTGTAATTGCTCCTACTTTCAGGCTTATGTTTCTTCTGTTTAAAGATAGGAGCCTTTTGGTTTTCTTTACGTCAAGTAGGGGCCGGATGTGTCAGGTCAATACTCATTGACTTCATTTCTTGTTTATGATTGCTTGTGCCCACGTAAACATGTGAAGTTTTATAGTCATCTGTCTCCCGGGATCCAGTACTGTATTTGATATATAGGATTTACATTTCAACGGCCGCTTCATTCCAATATCCGACGACATTAATTGGTTACCAATATTGCTCGATTTGACATTCGGTTTTCTACGCTCTTGATGCTACAACATTTGACAATGGTCTAGATACAGTCCAAATATTGAATGGACCGAATCATGAGCTGTAAGCGAGCACTTGGTCGACATGTGAATTATGTTATATTACACGGCTATAACCAGCATTCCAACAACAACTGCACTGTAAACAGGTTATATACCAAATGAAAAGGAAAGTTGATAAAACGCACTTAACGCCATTTATTCGCAAAGGTCTTCTGGCCAAGTTATCATTTTCTCCGACGAGGCCGATTTATGGCTCTGCTGCTATATCAACAAGCAAAATTGTCGTCATTAGAGCGAACACAATCCACAAGTGATTGACCAAGCATCAATGCATCCACAAAGATTGACTCTGTGGTGTGGTTTATGGCAAGATGGAGACGGAGACATCGTTACCGTCATTAATATCAGGTATAGAGCGATGTTAACAAACTTTCGGTGCTTATAACTCCACATCGGTATACCGGAGCTGTGCTTCTAAAAAGACGGTTAGCAACGCTAACCTCAAGCAACGCTACGCTCGAAATCGTGAAGCAAAAATTTGTCAACTGGGTCATCTCACGCCAAGCCTTTATCAATTGGCCGTCGTAATCATGCTACTTGACGCCACTCGATTATTTTCTCTAGGTCTACGTCAAGTTCTTCAAATACGCTAATAATCTGAGGGCTTTGGGAGAGCTTGAGGCCAAAGTTACTTCGATTGCAGTGAGACTATTTTCTGCCTTATCCAAGACCATCGCTCTGTTATCCACGATTAAGGAACTTGGAAAAGTGCTCCCTCCAGCATCTGCGCCAGATATTGTCTTTAGTGGAAAGAAATATACTGCTCTTGGCTTGGATTTGACTCCTTCAACATTGTTTAGCTTACAACTTTTCTGTTTCTTTTGAAAAGAATTTAATATTATGACAGGATTGGAAACAAAAGTGTTATCTATTGGCACGTACACTTCTTCCAAGCAAGGTTTGTCATTAGAAGCTTACATTGTTGACTGCAACACTGTCGTCGGCACCGGCAAGTTCTCATTACACAAAGCACAACAAATGCCTAAAAATCTGCGCAAATAGAAATCGCATATATGTACGTAAGATGGTTACTATTGCGCTGGAATTTAATGTATCGCTGTCGAATGTTTCTATTACTCTCGCTATCACTGTAACTTGATTCCACAAGTGGAAATTAATAAAAGAATTATGTGATTTTCACCAGAATGTAATCAAATACAAGAAATATACACTCGATTGGATAGAATATTCAATTTCCTGATGAACATAGTGAGAGCTTATCACCATAAGCCATAAGTTTGTGGATCGTTTGATGTTTAGAAACAAAAAAAAATGTAATTTTCCATACCTTTATCAGCGAGGAGAGTCTACTATTTGGTGATGTCATTTCAGATTCATTCTCTCCGTTTATGGAATCCGACGGACTATTCTTTTGGGTTATTAAATTTTTTATGTCAGCTGTATCATCGCTTGAAGGCTCCTACAAAATCCAAACACAAAAAAAAAGCTTGTAGTACACTGCGTTTATGTTTATTGAATGGACCTACTTGTTTGATGGGTATTAGGCTAATTGAAGGCGTGATGTGGTTGTCGTGATGATTATTACTCTTAGGCGAAGCCACCATTATAGTGGAATTGCTTGTGCTAGACGGAGTTTTTGCAATGCATTCGGCATTTAAGATGTGTTCTCCCTGTGGCGCTGGCGACGTTGCATTTGATGTTGTCTCATTAATGTTCTTTCCTTTGTTAAGCGGTTCAATGCCAGGCTCAGATTGATTATTCTAAATATTAATAAAGCAAACCATTAATAAAATAGGATATTTAAGACAAAAAGGAACAACGCATACGTTGAATATTTCCCCATTTTCTGTCATTGAAATTTCCACATGCGGCGTTAGAAAGTGCATTGGTGGTGTAGCATTGTCTGTTGATCGTAATGATTCGCCGCTATCACTATGCGTTGGCGCTGGATTTTGTGATGAACTCAGATTCTGAACAAAGGCCGCTGAACTTTGAGTCTCCAATGCTAGCAACAAGGAGGATGGACCCCCGGGACCTGGATTATCCAAGTCTATACCGTGCCTTAGTAGAAAAAGAAAAGAAAGTATTATAGTATGTAGGCTGTTCGTTGTAATAAGCTTATTATGGCTGAAAGAATAATAATTATCGAGAACTAATAATCTCCAATAAGTGGGCGAGAGTTTAAAAACTGCCAGCATATGGCAATGGGTATTTGCTTGTTCGCAACATAACCATTTCAGTGCTTCTTATACTTTGATTAATACGTTGATGAGTTAGGAAATGTAAGCTTTGTCCACTCACATACGAGTATAGGGAAGAAACTTCTTCTTCATTTTTGCATAGACGATTCCCCGCTTCTCTTCAAATCACTGGATAGCCTCCTCACAAGTTGCAAGCTTCTTCATTTATAAAACTCTGGAGGAATTTGGGTTTTTCTTACAAAGGGAAGCGGGAAGTTATTATTGAATATTGCAGAACCAAATGGAATCTTCTTCTTTAGACAAGGTTATGATGCAGAGTAGAAGCACTGCAACACTCTTACTTTACTGCATTCCTACTGGTTCGTCTGTGAGGTTTTGACCTCTGGAAGTATCGGCAGGCTTCCCAACTTTGGATCACTTCCTCACTGAGGTCAGTTGATTTTTGGTTTGCCTTTTTTCGCGATTCTGTAGAATGAATGCTATCGGCTTTGACGAGGTTAAAAAGATCTGTTCTTTGAACATGACAATACCAACTGACCAGATAGTACTTTATCTTGTTTGTGGCGAGTTCTTTTGCATGGAAGCTTCCTTGAATCAAAGGCAAATGGAATCACTGATTCCAAATCAAGACAGAGCAGTTAAGTTAAGCTCCTTTGCTCTACGAACGTAAAAATAAATGAGGTTTTCATATGCTTCGGGGATTATAAGAAAGCTTTTCGTGAATGCTGTGGTTAGTGCGTATGGTGCAAGGATTTGCAAGGTTCCAGAAAATACCATCAACGTTTTTCTCACGGCCCTAACTCTTGAGAACGTCTGACAAACATGCAAGAGTATAACTGCCACGAGAAAGCTTCTCAAAAATCCTCTGTCCTTCGGATACGGCGGTAGGTCCCTTCTGTATGTATACCACGTACAAGACGAACAGTTGTGAGAAGCTACACCTTGGCCCTCTACTGGCTGTTTATAGTTTTTTCGCTTCTCAAGCAGATATAACCTATAACTTACTCACTAGTTAAAATTTTAATTCAAATTACCTATTAAAGAAATGAATTCGTAACGATTTCATAGACCCTGCTCGATAGCTGCACAACGGACATGTCTTAACCAAATCATGTTGGCCAACATGTTCATTTTGAAAATGCGCTCTCATTGCAATTTGTCGCTGGAACCCTCTATTGCAAATCGGACAATGATAAGGCAACGTTTTAGTGTGTGTCGTAAAATGTTCAGCTAAATGATCTTTTCGAAAGAATCTGCAAAAAAAAAAAAACAACAAATTATACTCTTTTTCCTAGACCAACAGTAAAAAAACAAACAAACCTCTTTTGACACACTCGACATTCATAAGGTTTAACGCCCGTATGCCTCATTTTGTGCCGTCGCATATTAGCTCCATTTGAAAATTTCATATTACACACATCGCATTCGAATACTTTACGCGATGACGATGATGAGCTTTGCTGTTGTTTCGCAACGCCCGGTTGGCTAGCATCTGTAATTCCATTTGAACTATCTTGATCTTGTTCCTCAGGTGCAACGGCGGCTAGCCGCGATGGACTTGACAAACATTGCACCACATGCAATAGCAATGAGGGACGTGAATTTGTTTCAAAATTATCACATCGATCACATCGAAAACTTGTCGTCGAGGCACTTGTTCCTTCAGCTGCATTTGTTGATGATGATAGTACTTTTTCATGACCATCTATAACAAGGTTTTCGTCCTTTTTCACTGCTGCAACAATGGGCCGGTCCACAGTTCCCGAGTCAGCCATTCGACTGGAATTATAAGATGTAGAAAAAAATTGTTAAATAATTGTTTAACACAAATTTAAATAGAGGGAAAGTTTCTTCATATTTTTAGGTTTGTTTGAGATAGTCAAATGGGAGGGAAATTTTGAAGAATGCCAGAGAGTAAAAAGATGATCATGCTACGGATAAACTCCACCATGTCGTGCTCTCAAAACAAGGAACAAGATTATACAATTAAACACATACTAAACTCTATAAAGCAGAAGCTAATATCAATTTAAGAATAAACAACATAAATTCTAAGGCATTCCACTCATGATTAACGACCAGGTTGCGTCCAGAGAAGATGATCAACAGTGGAAGGTTGTAGGTAGGCTCAAATGGCCATTAAAATGCCGACCGGCAACACTCAAAGAAAAGTTCTAAGCCTGAAGCGAGGAACACTGAAATGTAAGCTATCTACAGGTCACAGAAATTTGGTATATCACCATAAGAAGATGCGTCTTGAAGAGGATGGCACCTGTAAACTATGTCTGAAGGAAATCGAGACGCCGGGACGTACACATACTGTGCCAATGTTCAGCAATAGCTAGCAGAAGAATGGAGGTCTTGGGAGTCACTAGCTAGAAAGAAGAAGATAAATCAGATTACTTTTAAACAGATGCTAAAGTTGACATGAGGAACCAAACTCAAAGAAGAACTGTGGCGAAATCTAGAGAGCCTCTCGGGCTGAGATAGATCGAAACTCGCTTAAGAAAACCTTGAGAAACATTTTCCAAAGAAGGTGGCGCACAAATGAAAACAAAAACTGCCTCCAAATGAAATAGACTATGAAATGCACTCCAGAACAGAGACTACAGTATTCTTGTGCCCATATAGCGGAGCCAAAATGCATGTATGAAAGACAGAATAGAATCAGAGCAAAAGATGCAAAGTTTTACGAGCACAACACCGCCGTTTCACATCATTCTTTTTTTGAGATATTGCATGAGAAGTTTTCCTTTATCGATAAGACTGGAAGTTAGGCTTCGTGTCGATATCTTGATCGTTTTGATAAACTTTATAACAATGTAGTGTATGCTTCAATAATCGGCAATTTTGTAATATAATTCTCGATTCAGCAAACGTCACAAGCGGACCAGGAGGAATCCAGCAAAGTGGGAAGGTTGGGATCATCTACTTGTCGATTAAGGTGTCTTTGCTTCTTGTCACAGATGACCAATACATCCTCAAAGAAGTTTCAGATAATAAGGAGGCTGCACACATTGTAAACTGAACTGAAATTCAGCAAATAATGAGCACGAGATTCGCAGTATCATAGTTGGAAGCCTTCGAAATGTGGTTGGCTTATATTGCAAATCAAAAGACGGAAAATAGAGTACTTAGGCCATGTATTACGGAACAACAAATCCCACCTACAGCATGTGATCTTTCAAAGAACTTTAGAGCAGCAGGCAATCAAAGAGTTTCATGGCAGAAATGGCTTAACAATACCAGACCTAGTAAGACGTCAAAGAAGAGGTTAAAACGATTAAAACAAAGATTAACAACCTCCGAAGCGAACAGGGACCTTAAGAAAAAGAAGACAGAATGTCTGGTAGATAATTACGATCATAAATTCTAAAACCAAAACGTCATAAAGGAAAATATGTAACGAGAAGCTTTCCAATAAACTTGTGAAGTCTATTCTACGTTGCAGTCTAGTCTGGAGCTAGGGCGATGATAGAAACTCAGTATGGGCATATCGGTACAGGAAAAGTGCTGGATACAAGTTTGTTTGTTCTCGCTCATTTTATACGATCTATAGTTGGTTATATAAACTGTTGATATGATATGGTGGCCTTCTTTGAACCATAACGCCTGCACTATAACGACTACCACTGATTTCCAAAGCCATAACAGTCACTTCAAGTAAATATGCTACTGTTTCCCTCGCCTGAATTGGTGCATGCAAACCAAGTCGAATGTTATTCAAATGAACATTGAAAAACCCAAGTTCAGTCGATCAAATGCTAAAATCTCCTCTGCATCTTGTGATAAGTTCCCGCCTGCTATCGAGGTAAACTGGGACTACAGCCCCAAATTATCTGCAAACCAAGGAGAACAAATTAGAATTTATTCAAAAAGGAGAAAGCCTTACTTTAGCGCCACCCCCCCTTAGTGGGTCTCATCCATCAGAATCGAACCTAATTCCTTGACTTAAGATACAGGCCAGACATAGTAGTAAGCCCCGTCTAAAACGTGTTGTAACTTAATAAATAAATTTTGGGAATACCAGAGCAAATCGGTCTTTCTCTTTTTTATTTTTTAACGAAACTAGGTATAATCTTATCCATCGGTTTAAAGTAACAACACACACAAACATAACACACTTCTTTTTTTTTTTTTGTATAAAAACTAGCGCAGCATATCCAAACAAAATAAATATACTTTTACTGCTGCAAATCCAATCCAATACAACAACACACAAGATGGAGAGCAGCAGTAGAAGTAGCAGTAGCATTGGAGGCAGTAGCATAATTAAGTCATTGGGTCAAGTTTTTCGCCCCAAACTGGGTCACGTCTACTCTATACACGAAAAAAAAAAAAAAAAACATTGCAATCGCAGTGAAGCAACACCAAAGCAAGGCAAGTCGAAAGTCAAAATAGGCCGACAACAACGACGACGACGACGACGGCGATGAGAAGTAAAAGAAGACGAAGAAGTAGCAAAAAATAAAATCGGAAGAACCATCAGAAATATTTATAATAAATTCCGTTCTTATTAACACACTTTCCCGTGTCTTTCTCTCTCGCTCGTGCTCTGGCTTCGTCGACGAAGAAGACAACGACGACTCTGGTGCTCTCTGACCGTCCGTCGTGTGTCCCCGTTGCCTGGCGTTCGTCACATTCTCCCAATATATTGTACAATACCCACATACAACAACTTTTTTGTCTAATTTAAATCGATTGTGAGTCTTTTTTACCTCATGCTTGTACGACGACGACAACGACGATGATGATGGTGATGATTTTTCTTCACGACAAATACGGCGGTGGTGGTGACAGTCGCGGTGGCGGTGGCGGCAGCGGAGGCAGTAGGGATTGGGAATTAATGTCATCTATTAAAATATGTAGTTTAGAAATCACACATGGATTTTTTTTGGAACTGGCAACAGTGAGTAGCAGTAGAAGAAAGTTGGACAACACCACCACACAAAACAATCGATTCGTTTCTTATTACCCACGGGAATTGTCCCTTAACCCAGAATGGAAGAGTTGCCTCCTGCCTCTCCGCCTGCTCCTCGCCTGACAGGTGAAAACTCTTGCTGCTCTACTGTATGGCCGCAATGCTGCTGTGCTGCTACTGATGTTGGTGGTGGTGGTGGTGGTGGGTGCGAGCAAGCTCTATAGTAGATAAATATCGTGACCCAATTTCAAGTTTTCTGAGCAAGCGTTCGCATTCGTATTCGCACTTTCCGTTTGTCGATTTTCCAACCCGAATTACACTTGTCACTCTCGGCACACTTTAGGGACACTTGGCCAATTAATTCAGGACGAGGGCACAATAATTTTTTTCGAGCTACAAAATGAGAATCCAAATCAAAAATTTTTATTCAATGCAAGTGGGCAGCAGAGCAGTTCGGACTTATGTTGCCATTTGCCAATACACTACCTGCGAATGGCTGTAACGAATGTATATGTGTGTGTATGTGTTTGTGTGCATATGTATAGGCTTGCATCAGTGTGTGATGTACGTGTGTGTGCACATAAAACAATCATACATCACTTTCGACTGTTGGCTGCGTGTGAAATTAGGTCAACAGGTTTGGAGCAGCAGCAGCGCAAGCAGCACAGCGAGCGCGAGCCAAAGCCAACAACAGCAGACGACGTTCGCGGCCTAGTGTATGGTGTTTTTTTTTTTTTTTATTTTTTTTTTTTTTGCTTTGAAAAACGTCAAACTTGAAAATATTGCTGCTAGTGCTTAGAGAGGCATATATTTCGACATCCTCCTCCGATTGCAGAGTGCAAATGTGGCTGGCTTTGATGTGTATTATAGTAGCAGCGATTTGTCGGAGAGCGGGAGGCCACTCAACCGTTTTGATTGGGATTGCGAGTGAGGAGGGGGACGAGGAATTGGTTTCACAATCAGTGCGCCTTGCTATTTGGAGTGATAACTTAGATTTCTAGTAGTAAATAAGAGTAGTACACATGTCACCTTCGAATTGGAACAGTTGAGGAGTTATGTTGGTCGATTTGTGGTGGTTCTGGTGGCGGACGGCGACCGCGACGATTGACGCGAGGGCGGAAGGTTGTGTCACTGGCGCGATTCATAGACGACAAGGACGTTGGACATTATTGGGGGGAAGAGTTACGTTTTTTTTTTCTTTCAACTTATTTTCTTTTTTTTTCTTTGGAAAGGGAGAATGATCGTGTCCCAGAATCAACACGACGACGACGTAGACCAAGAACGAGAACACGACGGGGGGAGAAATCAAAACACTCAAGGCCTACTGAACTGACGACAAACAGATTTAAGCCTTGTATGAGCCAACCGTGTTCCACTCGCGCTGATGGTGTTTGTTTGACATATGCGTTCAGGTGCGATAAATCCATCCGTCCGTGTAGCTGTGAGGTTGTTTCATCGATAAAATGGGAAAGTTATCGAAATTTACTCGGCTGTCAGTTGTCAGTTGGAAGACATGGCAGCGTTGCCAGTATTATGTATCAGCGCGAATTATTTTATTCCGAGTGTTATTTATGTGTTTTTTTATTTTCATTGAACACAATAAATTTTGCTTTAAATATTCAGATTTCTTATGCCCAATGGATCATTTATTTATATGGTTTTTCATTTTGTAATATGTTTGTTCAATGTTTGGCTGTACAATAATTTTCCTTTCCATCTTAAACAAATTATAGAAGAGTTATGGCTGTGCCGAACCAAGTCATAAAAAAATCAAAAAATAATGCCTAAATTCTGCGCAAAGTTAAACTATTTTATTCAGGGTTGTGATGAATATGAGCAAAGTTAAAAAAGTTTTTCGTTTCCTTCAAAAGTTTATGGAATTCAGAGCATTCAAATTATAGAGGAGTTTAATGTTTGAGTAATGTCATTCCATAATTTTATCAAAGTACAAGCTTTTCCCATTTATATTGCTATAATCTTATTTTACTCAGGGTTGATTTTATTGAAACTCGACCAGAAATGCATTTAAATCGTTAAAGAAGAAAACTCGAAAGCAATAATTAATAAATATATTCTTACATTATCTCTCTCAAATATGCGTTAGCTTGTCAACAGAAACCCATTGATGACAGAATGTTCAATTTTTCATCAGCTACTTGTTGCCTGATAATTGATGGGGTAATTTGAGTCCTGATTTTAATGTAATGGAAATTATTTATACAAGTCACCTACCACACATGGACTTGTTGGGCTTGACTCTTTTTCAACTTTTATACCGTGAGGCGAGCGCTATCACTCTCGTTGGCAAATTTGACAGTAAAAAAACATCCAAATTACTCAATAAGAGAAAAGAAAAGTGTCAAAAAGAGTCGTCGCCAGAAAATTTGACCGCGACTCACCGCTGTATCTGTTTTCCTTTGTGTGAGTCGCGAATTACGAGGCTGATCGTGATAGTCGACAAAGGATTCTGATTGGCATTGTTATTTATTTTCTTCGGATGACAAAAACAAGATTTTTTTTTGCCCAATGGAAAAATTACATTAATCTCACCCAGGTGTTGAATTGCATACATAAGGGTCAATCATAACCCAGCAACTTGCGACGAACAAAGCAATATTCTTTTTGTCAATTTATTTACAGCAACTTTTTCATCTAATCGCAGCAATATTTATCTTGTAATTTACCCAAGAATAAAAGACGTCAAACTCTAGCGCGATTGTGGATTGGGTTGCACATCTGTGGAATGCGAATAAAATTTGACAGTTCGCAAGAAGTATTCGCTTAATCGCAGAAAAATCAGCAAAATGTTCATTTCTTCGCAGAAACTAATTGCAATTTGATTTTTTTCCAGCCATATATATATAAATTCATGCGCTAAAATGAGCTCTTCACTTTGAGAACAGTAAAATTGCCAATTGTTTTCTTCTAAATGTTCAAAAACTGGTTAGTGCGCGGTTTTCCTATTCGCTGGTCACTGAGTTATGGATGTACCTACCTTAAACGCAATCAATGAATGCTGAATGTGCATTTTAAAATATCAGAGCCTCTCACAATCTCTATAGATTTTTCTATTTCAAAAGTCACAATTTGGCACATATTTGCAACCCTGACTGCGATTATAACCTTTGTTCTAGTCTTAAGCAAAAGTTCGAAGAAAGGGCACAAGCTAGACGTCTGATACAATCCTGTGCTTAGTTTTGGCTTGTTTGAACATTTTCTACATAAATTTAAGCCCGAATAGCATAGTAGGTTTACGTGTACAAATCTAATCATATAATAAAAGTTGTTTTGTATTTCTCCTTCGTTCGCACAGATTACAAACAGAAAATTCCAAAGTTTTGTACTTGCATGAGTGAATCTGTCAAATGTCTGCTTTACATAAAATCGACCATGACTCTGACGCTCACTGTTAAATTTCAGCACGCCATCTACTCCCCAAATGTCGCAACTGTAAAACAATGTCGCCTCACACAATCAAGTATCATCTCTGTGTCTAACGTTTTGTTAAAATATGTTTGCGCTTGGATATTTTACTAGTATTCGTGCCCCGTCGCGTTGTATTCGTTTAGTTGCTTCCTTTTCGTCGTCGTTTCAAGTGGGTAAGAGGGAAATGACAGATTAGATTCGTCGTTTTCTTTTTCATTCTTTTTTTTTTTTTTTACTCCGTTCATACGTAAAAAGGCCTTTTCTTTGTGTTGACTCTCCTCCACCATCCATGATGATGTCGATGGGATAGGAATTAAAAATGGCGTCAGTGTTGGAACATAGTATTTTTTCAATGTGTAACTTTCCGCTCGAAAATCTTTAATTGTAGTTAAACGCGCTGATCTCTACAAAAAAAACAAAAAAATTCCTGTATTGTTTCATATCACAAATAAATAAAATTACAAGTGTTTAAAATATTCCCCCCACAATCGCGAATTAAAAATAAAAAATAAACGCGTATCAAAACAAAATCGCAGATTGCATCGACTTAGTGGTGAAAAAAAATAAAAACACGCAACCAAATTCGTTCGAAATGCTGGCAAATTACAGGAAATTTCAATTTCAATAAAAAAAAAGAGCGAGACAGGGCTAAAAACTCAACTACTCTACTCAATCAGTAAAAAAAAAAAAGGAAAAAGTCCATTCATTTCATTTTAAAATCGATATGTGGCCTGTGAATTGATAGCTCAAGCTCAAACGCTGGTGATTACTCAATTTTATTAAAAAAAAAAAAAAAAAAGAAACTTTTTTTCAAAAAGAAGGAAAAAAACGCGCGTGTGATCACATTGGAATTTCATCGGAAGCCGCCTTCGTTGTACCAGTCGAGATGTGTGCAGCACAGAGCAATCCTCAGTCAAGCTATGGCTACACTTGGAACTTCGCAGACAGTTCTCGGGCTGAATCTGTTGTCGAAATATCGCCCAACATAAACTACACAGTCAGCAGCGAGTCGGTAAGATAACACAGCAGCAACACCACACCAGAAAAAATAAAATAATCAAAAAAAAAAAAAAAAACCAAGAAATATTAAAATAGCGCACGTATGTACGTACATAGCGTGTGTACGACGACGGCGACGACGTATGCATATACGTGTACATAGCATGTATACACATACACTCGGCGGATATACATATACACGCCATCTTGTGTGAGATGACGGTGGGAAAAAAAAAAGTAGTGTCGGTCGTCGTCATGTGTCATGCGACGAGAGCGAGAAATCGCAGCCATATTCTTGTGTCTTGTCTTGTTGTCGTTGTTGTCGATCTTTTTGGCGCAATTCTAATTGAAGCTTCTTTCTAATTCTCCTCTTTCTTCTTGAATCGAGTCCTGTGGGTATAGAGCGAGCCCTTATTACCCCTACATGTTCCTGTAGTCTCTTGTAATCGTATAGAAACGGAATACACAGTGTATATTCGCACTAGTAATTCATGTGTTTCACATATTCACTTGAATTTGATTACAAAACACATGCTTGTGGCGGCGCTGTGCTGACATGCTTGATCCTTTTGAATGTATGCGAATGAAAAAATATGTTGTATTATTTTTCTTATTTGAAGTCTTGTTTTTTTTTTCTCTCTTGTTGCCACCCTCCGCACATGCTTCGCATTAAAAAGTAAACAATATGACATTTGTTGCGTTTTTATCATCGCTTCTCTAGTGGCTTGTAGTTATTTTTGCTAATAGAGTCGATTTGGTTATATGTTGGGGTGGTATACAGCTTTAAGGTTCAAACGTATTGAATATTTGGCGGGCAGTCGAATATGCAAAGTCCGCCAAAAACAAAACGATCAAAGCAAATGAAATGGCTATGCCTTTTGCTGTAAACTTTTGCTTAGGCTGGGTTTTATTAGGCATCAAACAGTCAATTTGTTATGTAATATCAAGGAAACTACAATGTACTTATGTTCCAGAGTGCAACAGAAATAATATAACCACTAAATCGAACACAGTAACACTTGAGACGCTAGATAATTAAGAAAAAGAAATAGTTCTTCAGCTATGGCAAGCAGTAGGAAACTTTTTTTTAACGATCTGAGTGATCCCGGCAATATTGCAGTCACACGAAAACCAATCGCTGGCTTTTATAGCACTCAATTTTTTATTGCTGGTTTGGAAAGGTTTTGTCGGACTATTGTATTAAGTAATCTCGTATCAACACCATAGACCTTTTACCGTGCTATTTGCGTCGGTATCTAGCTGCGGGAATAAGTATTTACCTGTTATTTACTGGGTACTGGGATTTCAGGCATTGCGTAACAATGCACAGGCAATAGAATCATAAACAACATACCGAGCGGATAGTTTGCAAGCTACAAAGCAAGCAAGCACTATTTGTCACAAGAAGGCTTTGGCTCATCCCGAAATATTAACAACTGGTGCTTCCATTTCCCTTTTTAATTGAAAAGGCTTGAAATTAAATAATCAAAAAATCACGGTCACTGAAAAATCCCTTTCATGCAGATCACAGTTCACAGCAACTGTAAGGGTGGCGAGTTTGCGAGGCGTGGTCTTCTGGCGGGCAGAGTCTTATCCCACTAGATGTTTTTCTAGTGATCGTGGGGAAAAAAATTATCTGCGTCTTAAGCGTTGATACACAAAAGCTGATGCGAAAGTCCTGTTCTCAACCTAACGTGGTCAATATGCTCTTCAATGCTCTGGTTTGAATGGAAAGCGAATAGAAATGCATTTGACATTTAATTGATATTCTGACTCGAATATGCAATCAATTTACCAATCCAATTAGTCTCTGCTATAATCATGCTCATCGTAGAACACTGCGGAATCGAATTACCTTTCACTTGTTCGATTAACTTTTGCTTTCTTTATCTGTATAGTGGAATCAAGCGAATCAACTTCTATACAAAGACTAAGCCTTATGGAAAGTACCTCTACAGGAACAACTGTCCTAATAATCTTGGTTTTCAGCAAAATGAATTATCTTTCCAATCTCCTCGGTTGGTTTAAAAGTGGCTGCTCATTGGTGAATTATATTAAATCTCATATTTCATCAGCTGACTTTTGAATAGATCAATAAAACAGCATACATTTTATGTGTCCAATTAAGGACGATTTCGTTGGAACAACCAACCACCTGTAGACTTTTATTTCTTCTTATTTGATGGCCTTAAAAGGTTACAAGTTACGGACTATTTGTTATTTAAAAGCACACACAGAGTCTTCGAATGAAACCCTGGAACGACGATGCAGTAGAGGGCCTCCTCGCCGCGGGTGGCGCGTACAAGTTCCAGGGGACCTTCACCAACTTTGGGTACGCAACTTGAAGCTAATGTCATAATTGCACCCATAATTGCATTAAGGAAACGCGTCCGTATGTCATATATTTTCACACGATGTAGCCATCATCAGCACTTCGTACGGAATGTGCGAATTAAACCGCTCTCTACGTATAGATATGGAAGTAGAATGAACGAAACTCAACGAAACTAAGCGAAAAGTCTTTATGCTTATGCTTTACAAGCTGTACTCTGCGTTTGCAGTTACGAGCATTACTGGCCCACGATTACTATGATTTTGTTTCTCTGATAAGCGGCAAAAAGTTAGGTTAGGTTACGTTGAAAGAGGTATCCGAGTTCAATAGATGCAGCTTGCAATCGGATGCACTCCGCTGACATGCTTCAGACACTAGAAAAAAGGAACAAAATGGTTAAGGTTCTCTGTGGCCTCCCCGATTACTACAATTTCCCACCGTCTGATCATTTTTTCGTATCATATTTATTTTAAAATCCAAATTATTTACTTATTTATTAAAATACATTCTTTTTTCTAATAGATGCCGTATCTCTTTACGGATGGTTCACTGACGCTTCAAAAGGATATCAAGGGAACACTGACCACAAACAAAGGAAGTGTTGTCCGTCGTATGTTTGTAGTGAACGAGCCTTTTACGGCTGGCACTCAAAGGTATGATTTATTGTCCTATCTTAAAGTGATGTTTATTTATTAATTTTGATTATACTCTTAGGGTCATAACAACCGGCGCAGCTTCTACAGTAGTAAAGAAGCAGGAACAACAACAAGTGCTGAGCATCAATTGTGATAAGAATTGTAAGTTATTCTCAGAAAAAAAAACGAATGTGTACATAGAAATAAACAGAACATAGGACTAAGTGTGGTAATGATCAGACAAATAGCAAGGAAATGGTTCAAATAGATTGAGGAATATATCGTTTGTGTAATATATAGCTTAACGGCTGGTGATTGAACTGCTACTGCCTTTTGCTCCTCCAAATCTCTGCCAATATCACAGAATTTTCAGCGGTAATTACGACGATTATTTTTCATCTCAGCTGCAACTTCCATGAAAAGCGACCTAGCACTTTTGTGGAACCTATCGGCACGTTCATCACTTACGTCAATACACCTACACTGTAGCCTAGATGCTGTATGTGCACCTTCCCCGGAAGCATTTTGCGTAATCCTTGTTCCTTAATTAATGTTTAAACACATTCATATTCTGCATTACTCATTTAATCTTCTTTAAACATTAAACCTGTGCAAAATTGTTGCACAACCTACCTTCATACGCAAATAGTAAGGCTTTGTACCCAACCATAGACGCATTACCCTTGTTGTGGTTGGGAACATTCTATTATTGGATATTCGTTGGATCTGCTTATAATACCACAGGAGAACGTTAGGGAAATTCAATACAGATTTCCGATACCCACTATCCTTTCTGATGGATAAAATCAACGTAAATCATGTTTTGTAACAGGAAGAGCATCGTGCTTCCCTTTATATATTAAATTTCCTGGTAATCGATGGTAAACGTAAAGTCGAACTGTGAACTTAAAAATCGTACTTGCTGCGGAAACTATGAATAGAACTTGTAACAGATTGAGACTCTGTAATTCTTTGCGAAAAAATGAAATTGTACACACTTTAGGGATAAAAAAAGAACGTGTACCTCTGTGTTTTTGGTCTTGTGCTTTCGTTTAACACGGTTGTATGATGATGCAAGGTTGTTGGCGGGGCGATCAAATATGCGGCACGAGTAAAATTCGTTAGAAAACGTATGGCGATCATCATAAAGGCTTAGTCATGGACGCTGACGTCACGCGCTTCTGCTTTGGCTGCAGCTTTGTAAGATACAGCAGACTCCGGAGCCTACAACTCTAAGCCTGCATCTTGGTCGTACAATCATTCGTGCTATTGCGGCCAAAGATATGTAAATTTTGCAAAAGACGCTGAAATAATAGAAATTGCATTGAGTGATAGGTACACATGTCATTTTTATGTCACATAGCTAGGTTAGGTTAGGTTAGGTTGAAGTGGAATACCGAGTTTTAATTAATCAAAATGTTGTTCTTTTTACAGATCTCCTCGTAGACCAGTCCGATCAATCTCATTCTATTGGCAATGGAATCGTTGATACAAAAACTCAAACAATTCTGACAACTACAACAGCTGGTAAGACACACTACAGCCCAATAGGACCACTGCATCTAACTGCCGAAGAATGTAATGAAATTTTAATGAAGCGTGCTCTAGCAGCATCGCAAAATCATACAACTATAACCACATCCGATGGACAGACAGGTAAGGCTAAACTTTCTACACAAATAAGTTCAACATAAGTTACAAATTATATTTTTAGGTGATATTATACCTGGTATGTCCGTGCATGTGCAAAAGGTTATCCAAGGATTGGAAGACACCGAGGACTCACAAGATAACTCGCCCAATTGCAAATTGGAGCCTGCCATGGAGATATCACCGAAGGCAGAACTTCAAGATTCGGTAATGTACTTGCTGCACTACATCAACGATTATAAATACTAACTCTGGTTTAACTTTTAGAATGACCAGACTACCCAAGCTGTCAAAGAACGACCTTATAGCTGCGAAGAATGTGGGAAGTCGTTTTTATTAAAACACCACTTGACTACT
Organism: Chalcosyrphus nemorum; assembly: GCA_949716465.1. Classification (NCBI taxonomy): domain Eukaryota; kingdom Metazoa; phylum Arthropoda; class Insecta; order Diptera; family Syrphidae; genus Chalcosyrphus; species Chalcosyrphus nemorum. Next base: position 77,245,374 of record OX454332.1, on the reverse strand, counting down.
CACGCTAGAGTTCATACAGGTAAGAAAATTCATGCAACTAATTAAAGGTCAGTTGTAATAGTTTCTTTTTAATGTTTGTAGGAGAGCGCCCTCATGTATGTGTTCATTGTGGGAAGAGCTTCGCCCATAAGCACTGTTTAAATACGCACTTGCTTTTGCATTCGACCGAGCGTCCATATCAGTGTTGCGAATGTAAGAAAAGTTTCACATTGAAACATCATCTTCTTACGCATTCGAGGGTGCATAGTAGAGATCGGCCGTTTGTTTGCCAAGAATGCGGTAGAGCCTTTCCTCTCAAGCGACATTTAGTTACCCATAGTAAATTCCATGCTGGCGAGCGGCCGTACGTCTGTGAAGAATGCGGCGAAAGTTTTGCCCAAGAAAATCATCTTATTATGCATTCACGGTAATTATAAAATATCAATTCTAATACTCTTTTTGTACTCATATGATTCTCTTATTTATATAGCTTTCATGGATCCGTAAATCCCTTCGTTTGTCCTGATTGCGGGGTAACTTTTCCCAGGAAATTTCAGCTCGTGAATCATGGCAGAATTCACGGCAAAGTACCGCATGCTTGTACTGTCTGCGGCAAGGAATTTCTTCAAAAACGCACATTAGTTTCACATATGAGGTACATTCTTTGGCATCTTCTTTCGAGCTGAAATTAACTTAGTTTTCTTTTGTAGAATACACACCGGTGATCAACCATATCCGTGTACCGGTTGCGGCGACGGATTCCAATCGAAGGCGGAACTTAATCAACACATACGTGTAGCTCACGGAGGAGTGAATCCAAACTCTTCTCATACGACAATTGTTCCAACTAATACTATAGTTACGACAACAACACATAACCCGAATCAAATTCAGGTATCTTATGTAATAATAATTTCTTTTTTCTTACATAAAAAATAGAATAGCTCTGCATGACTCTAGAATGTATCTTTACATTGAATGTAGAGCTATTTTGTGTGCTCTTTTAATCAGAGTTTGAATCGTAATACTAATTGAACTTAATTATCTAGATACACCAACCGCAGCAGCAACAGCATCATCACCAGCAACAGCAGCAGCAACAACAGCAACAACAACAGCAGCAGCAACAGCAGCAACAACAACAGCAACAACAGCAGCAGCAACAGCAACAACAACAAGCACAACCTCAAACGATAACAGTAGTTAGTAATCCAAACAATTCGGCACTCTTAACGGTTACATCGAATGACAATAATTCCGGCGCTAGACCACAATTTGCATGTCGGTGAGTAAAAAAACCGCTTACTTAGAAAAAGAGTCTTTTATAGTGGTCTTTGGAGTCAGAAACAGTTCGTCTTAATTGTTTCTGCAATAGAGCTATCACATTGTCCATGAAACTGAACCATGCATAGATGTCGTGTGGGCAACTCATTGTTTTGAAAGACAGGGGATGAATTTTTACAGTCGATAACGAGTGAGGGATTCGAGAGGCTCGTGTGCTCATAAATTTGTTGTTTCGCTCAAATAAAATGGCGCACTATAACTTGTGCTGCCATCTCAACTACGACAGTGAATGCTCGATTACGAAAGCGCATTTCGATCATGTGTTACTCGTTACCGATCGTGGTAAACTGGCCCAAGATTATTTAATCTACCAAGTGCTTCCTGATCACCAGGTACTAAGAGTAGATCCATTTCGACTGGGGGAAAAGGCTTATTTCTGTGTCTACTTCCTCCTTAAAATGAAGTTATTTCACATGAATTGCTGAAACCATTTAAATATTTGAAGACGTATTCGCCTAGTTTAGTCTTTTTGTGAAAGATCGGCACAAAGACGTTCCAAAAGAACCAATGGTTGCGGGTGTAAATGGCGAAGAAAGTAGTGAGCATGTTCAAAAGACCCGGAAACAAAGTTCCACTCTGTTACGCAGGAGTTTGTTCAGTGTTTGCCGTGTAGGAAACGCCATTTGTTGCTATATGAAGGAACACGATCGGCCCTGACGATGAGCTAAACAGACCCTTGTACTGGCACTGCTCGATTGTGATATTAATCGATTTAGCTTTCGAAATTTGTACTCGTCGTTACTTTTCTTGCGAACACTGTCTTCGTTATCTTAGTCGATACTTTTTGAGAAGATTCAGTTAGTTTAGTCAAGCAGTAGAGAGCATTAGCACGCATCTTAAGGTTCAAGAACTTTTTGTTGCCTTTTTAACAGACGAATATAAATGTGTGCCTGAGGCAAATATTCTATCAAACAGGAACTTCGCCTTGTTTGTCAACATTCAATTTATTATAATTCTTCCTTTTACAGAGAGTGCGGATGTGCCTTTAACAGTAAAGAAGCGTTAGCACTACATTTGCGATTGCATACAGGAGATAAGAACCTTATGACAGATTTGTGTGCGTTGACAGCAGCAATACCTAGTCATTACTTGAATACAACAAATCTTAACCAAGGTAAGTTCCTTATTTGTCTTATTTGCAGCAAATACTCATTTAAATTCTCACTTTATAGCAACGGTAGTTGCCGCGAATCCGAATATAGTTTCGCAAAACGCTGTACCAGTGCAAATAATATCTTCGACCGGTCAAGTTGTCAGCCAGACAACAATGGTACAAAGTGCGCCCCAGCCACAGACCATAGTGACAGCAGTGCAGGCGGCTGCTCCGCAACAACAGAATGCTACAAAGCCCAAAAGTCACTTTTGCAACAGTTGCGGGAAAGGATTTGCTGCCAAGCACGGCCTACTGCAGCATAATAGACGACATCCGAATGGTGGTTGCACCGTTCGTACGCATGTCTGTGAATGCGGTAAAGCCTTCTTCCAGAAGAATCATCTTATGCTTCATCAGCGTCAGCATTTAGAAACCAAGCCGAATATTTCCCAACAGCAGCAGCAACAACAACAGGTTTGTCAACTAAACTTTTAACAAAAAAAAAGAAACTAAAAGCTCAAATCAAAGTTTATGTTTTGATTGTGATTCTTTTATTTTTTATTTGTATTTTGAAATTTGCCAAATATCAGTTAAAATCAAATGAAAACTCAACTCAACAGGATGTCATTCAGCAACAACAGAATCAGGTGCAGCAACAGCAAATATCCCAACAACAGACGCAACAGCAGCAAAACCAACAACACCAAACGATGACGACAAGAGAAGTCCTGATCGGCAATCAGGCCCTACACGTGCAGGTCTTGCAGGGTTCAAACACTGCCCAAGTAATCAAATACGAGATAAACATACCGCAGGAGGGTCAAACAATCGAGTAATATTCAGATACAAACTAGCATTCTAAATGTATGTGGGCCATCGGGGTTATTAGGTATAAAAACTAAGTAAAGCAAACATAAATGCATATAAACAATCCAACAAAAATTACAAAATTATGCAAAACACATCAGAGACGAATAATGAAAAACAAAAAGAAGATTATAAATCTTCGCCAATTAGGTTAATACTTTTAGGTAGATAGTTGGTCGACTACTTATGATCCAATTTCTTCATGCCACCAACGAGGTCAAATGATTAATTGCGCGACAAAACGAAACATATTAAGCATAAGTAAGATGTATTATATAATTATATATTATTTTCAAAAAAAAAAAAAAACAAAAAAATATTGTACTGGACAGATGTAAATATATACGGTGAAGATTTTAGTACTAAAAAAAAAAAAAAAAACAAAAAGTTTAATATCACTTACAAATGAAGGAAAACAAAATAAATCTGAACAAGAAAATATATAATTAGGGACATAATTTGCGATGTGCCGTTGGTCGCATCTTAAACAAGACCTTCCAATTCAAAAAACAAAACAAAAGAATCTATTCGTTCTTTTGGGAGATGCATGTCGTCTGCGTGAGTATAACAGCCAACTTTTTTTTTTTTTTTTAATTATTATTATTTACCTGCCCTAATGGGCATAACTTTATATATATTTCTGTTTTTATTTGTTTCATTTTATTTTAACTTTTTTAATGGAAATATTGTTTAAATATTTTTTTAGACATACAAACAGAATTCATTTTTTGTTTGAGTAATTTTAAATAATTCTTTTGCAGGCAATTGCTAATCAAAGGCAAACAAAATAAAAGAAAACATAATGATTGTAATGAATAATATACATCCATACATATATACTTATTTAGTATGTAATTAAAGTTTTATTTTAGTAAATTGTAACGATTTTAGATCTTAAGAACCTGAGTTTTAAAACCTACACACACAAACACACAGAGAGAACAACAAAAGAAAAAAGAAAAGAAAGAAAATATTTGTATGTATATAGAAACATATTTATATATATGTATGTAAAAAGTACACATGTTCTACTATATACACACACTTATGCGTATATATATGTATACATATATATATCTATAAGGCAACATTTAAAAAGTTTGATATAATTTAGATGTAATCAGAAAAAAAAAACAAAAGAACAGCCGACCAAAACAAACGATAGCGGTGTTTTTGGTTGGTCACAGTTATATTTTTATTTACCAAATTTAAGTTGAAAAATAATTATCGAAAAGTCGATTTGGCGATTTTAGAATAAAGCTGTTGATTTTGCAAAAACAACTTGTGTTGGGTGTTATATTTTTTTCTCCAAAAATTAAACTGGCAAAGATATGAACTTAATTTTTCTTATTTTCGCCACACGATGTAGTTTAATGTGAACCGTGAATAGTTAAAATGCTTAATAGATAATCAAGTTGCAGAAATAACCGAAGTAGATCAGTCCTGAAATCACAATGACTACCATTCATGCCAATTATAGAATCCGGCGGATGCATTGCGGAGGGAATCTACCCCCATTTAGACACGTGAAAAAGTGAACGATTGTCGGTAAAATACTTCCATTATTGAAAACGCAGCCCATCCGCACTCCATAATAACTTTGACGGTTCAGAACCGTAATAAAATCGTCGCGGATTGCTATTGATTTGTGTTCGATCTTGGTGCTTATCGCCTTCTTTTGCATTAATTATCAGCAAAAAGTGTATTAAAAAATCATAAAAAATATTAAACCACCATTTACTCTATTTGACAGTAATCAGCTGATTTCGATAATGTAGACTGCGGATGGGTAATACAGTCATACATCGGATTCTATAATGCATTAAGTGAATCACTCATCCGCAGTGAATCCGCCGGATTTTATAATTGGCATGATTGGTAGACCTTTAAGGTGCATTCACACCCCAGCGATTGTCGAATGGGCGAAGTGCCAGCAAACCATTTTATATGGAAAGGCACGCAGTTGACAGTTTTCCTAATCGTAAAGAAGAGAGCTTAGTTTATCTATCGATGAATGTCAAAAGAAATTGAATTTTTATTTGTTTCTTCAAAGAAACTAACAACTTGGTGATTTTTCCGCGAATAAGCTAATGGCCTTTTGCGAACTGTCAAATTTTATTCACATTCCACAACCGAACGAGCAAAAGAGAGCTTAACCTCACAATTCTTTTTACTTTGGTAAATGCCAAGTGAAATTCGGAGGTTATGCGAAATGTCAAAATTTGCAAATATTCGCTCGTTCGTATTGGCAGTCCGCTGTACTGTAAATTTGCCTTTAAACGTCTATTCATAATCAGGGGTGTCCATTCAACGCAGGGGCGTTAAAAATTAATTTTGAGAAATTACATTCACCCCAATTACGTCTGTCGGGAGTCGCAAACGACTGTCGAGTCGATATAAAATCTAGATTAAATAGTTTATTCGATCGGCAATACGAGTACGAGATTTTTTTCCGACAGGGAAACTAACAGCCATCTCGTGAAACTCGTCGGGGGGAACGATCCACTAAAAGTGAAAAACGTTCATCGTGCAATCCGCAGACGTGAACTATCTAAATGTAGGTAACGTGAATGAGATACACTGGATCGTGGAAAACGCATGGATCCAATCTCCCTATGCATTTGAGATCCGCAACTACCTATATTTTATTGCGGATCTGGTTGTTAATTGATGATTTATGCTGTACGCCAGTCGTGAAAAACTTATGTATAAATAATTTTTATTTGTTTTCTAATTTTATGTTTGTTTCGTATATTTTAAGGAAAAAACTACAGGCATACGGGGGCAGTTTAAGGCACATGTAAGTCCAATGAAGGAGAATGGGTTCCATAATGTTTTCCAGTTTTTTATTAGCTGAAAAACTCTTTATCAGAAGATGCTCTTTCCTCATCAGAAAATAGAGCAACGCTATCCATTTTACTAATAATCTTGATATCATTCACCAAAAATGATAAATTCACTTCATAAATCAGCCTTATTGCCGTCGTCGTCTGTCGAAAACGACTGGCGACATCTGTCGAGTCGAGGCGCTTGATTTCACATTGCGTAACTATAACAACGCGACTCAACATTCCACATACATTTCCGACGAACTATGGCGATCACCACCTCGATAAAAGTCGTTAATTGTTCATCGCCAATGCCAAACAGACGTGTAGTGCGTTTTTAGACTCGTGGACGACGGCGACAGTAAGGATGAATATGAAAAAAAAAAATCACGAATACCTTTCAAATAAGCTGTCAAATGAGCACTTCCTTATCAAAAATATACGTCGGTAAAGAAGCGTATCCGACGGGTTCAACGATAGCTATGAGAGATTCACATGAATCGAATGGGTGAAGTGAATCTCAGATCCGTCGGGTTCCACGATAGGAGTGTATTTCTATCGAAATTGCAAAACAAATTATGTATACTTTTGAACACTTTAAATACTTTTACAGTATTCTTTCAATATTTTTCTGTACTTTTTCAGTAATTTTCACCCCTTTTAACGGTATTTTTACTTTGCTCATTAACTGGTCTTAGAAATATGCCTATTTCTTCGCTAATACTCAATGAATTTCTATCAAAACCGAAATGTGTCCTAAATTAAATGTTTGCTGTATGTATTTTTTTTTATTCATACATTTTAACTGACAGCTTAAATGTGCAAGTAGGAGAGTATATACTTGCGACACAGTGGTGCACTTTATTGACTCGGTTATTGCAATAACCTCAGTTAACGCAACAAAAATATTTTGTTTCTCTTTTGTACCTATATGACGATGAATCGAAATTTTTTGCCACAATCATATGCGAACTCTCACCATCTCGATAAATATGTGTTTTATCGAAAAGCATAAATAATAAGCTACTCGTACCAACGACACCTTACACTTATCACATGTTTTTCTTAAGATAAAACTTTTGTACAAAACCAATGATTAGTTCGTCTAAGTAACTTTCATACCATAAACTACGTACAATCATCAAAACATGAAAATGCTGCCATGTGTTCGGAGCGGATTGTATGATACCCTAACCCTTTCCTATATACATACATCGCTTTTCCACCTACAATTTGCTTAAGAACGTTTTTTTAAATATCTTATAAAATTCCTTCGACATGTGAATTTTCTCAAAAGTTTGATTTTGACAACTTTGACACTTGTTTCGTCCCGTTTTCCAATGTTTTCATATACAAAATTTTATTACGAAATAACTTAAAATTGAAGGACCAAAAATGGTGACAGACAGACAGACGGACACAGCTCAATCGAATTGGCTATTGATACTGATCATCTATATACTTTATGTAGTCTATCTTTAATATTTCTCGATGTTACAAACTATATACATACATGTGTCAAACACTTAAACTTAATTTACCCCTAGGATAGGGTATAAAAAGACGACGATTTTTGAGTTTTCAGGGCAATTTGACATTTTGTTGGTATTTACTGGGATTCGAACTAATAAGCCACGGCCCACTCATATCTTCAGACAGTCTACGTAAATATATTTGATCGTAACATAATAATAAAGCACACCAAATTGGTCAACGACCGGTCAGTGCCATTTGTGTTCGTCACCATCAATTCCTTATCCGAATCTTACGACACTCGATTTCCAATTTTATTGCTAATCTGTGTTCAATTTAACACCTCATGACATTTTATTGAGTATTTACGAACATTTTTTTTTATTTTTACACAATACAATCCCTTTTCATATAGATGACACAGAGCACACCATAACTGAGCAAAAAGTCTGTTGGGTGACAAATGAACGTCAACTCGGGCAGTTAACCTTCAATTTGATTGACCATTTTGAAATTAATTTCCCTATAATCAGGTAGTTCTTTAAATCGTGCCGGTTCAAACAGAGAGAACAAGGTACCTCCTGTGTCGATGAAATCAACACCCTGTGAATCGTCTACAAGAAAGGCGTTGAAAATTGATAGCCAGTTCACCTGCGTCCTGGCTATGTATTTGACGTGCCTTATATAGGAACGGACTTCTATTTGGATGATACTTGGGCCGCTACTAACCTTTCACAACGTATCAGAAAACGTGTCGGAAACTTATAGACATAAACATTATCAATGAAAATAGCAGTGGATTGGACATATTTTCCGAAGCTTACCTCCCAATAGCAGAATACGCGCATGTTTGAGAAACTTGGTGCAGAATTGTAGACAAGGAAGCACAAAATTTAGGTAGAAGCTCCAAGACTGACAGAAAAATACACGACATTATATACAAGGTTGCCACCCGATATTCTTTGGCTGTAACTTGTTTTTTTTTTTTAGTGAAAAACTTTGATTGTGTTTTTTATTACATTTTCCATTACTCTTGCCAGAACTTCCGGCGATAAGTCCTCGCATTATTGACGAATATTCTCTCCAGAGTCTGAGGTTTTTTGACTTAGACTCGTGATTTTCACTGCGTCTCCACGAGTCTGAAAAAAGGCAGACTTTTCAGTAAGACTTTTTGCCCGTCAAACTTTTATGTCATTAGATGGGCGAATTTTGTTATAACGTTTCATTCTTCAACATGTCACCAACAGCAAAACAAGTTCACTTGTTTTTGAAAAATCAACAAACGACTTATTGTTTCTGGTTTGTGAAAATCAAAAATCTGCAATCTTTGCTCGTCTGGAAAGCACTAATCGATCACAACACATGTCTTTTCTTATAAAAAACGACAGCCAAACTTCAAATGTCAAATTTCAGTCAGGGTTGATGTCCACAGAAAAGACAAGACAAAAAGGCTGTCTTAGTTGTCCGATTGCAAGTTAAGTCCGTAAAAGTGCGGGCTACACGAGACATATTAATGTCACGATTCGAGTCTTGATTGAAATTATGTCTCGTGGAGACTGGGTGTTAAAAAAAAGTCTGGAACGGTTTAATCAGGCGATATTGTCGGTGCAAATTTTCAAAACGAGGGTTTTGGCGACCCGTTCTTTAGAAGTAAAGAGATTCATGCCTTATTGTTGTTGTGTATTTTGCATCTATTTGCTTGACAAATGTCAAAGCAGAATTGACATTTGCTACCATTTGCAAAAAATATAGCATCTTGATGACGTTTGTATTAAGTGAAATAAGTAATCAATTACAAATAAACCTCTTTTAGTCAAAACCCATACATTATTCACAGGGTTCGGACTTCAATAATAAAATTTAGCAGTAGATTCTTACAAAAAGTGCAGTAGATCCGTATTTTCCGCAGCAGATTTGTTTTTGTTGCAAAAAATACAACAATACTGGGGTTTAGATTTATACACATATATTTTTTACGATAAAATAAGGTTAAAACAAACTTAAATTGCACAGTTTAAAGTAAATTTAATCACAAATCTTTGCACGAAATTATTTTTTTATAAAATTTTTAATAACTGATTAATTTTCAGTTAAATTCAGTTCTTTAAAGAAATTTTCCATCGATAAATTTACGTTTTTTCTAGATTGTGTTACGTTTTTCATCTAGAAAACATCAAATTTTCAACCGTTTTCACATTCAAAAATCGCAGTAGATTTCAAGTCAAGCGCAGTGGCGCAGCAGATTTTAAATATTTTTCAAAATCGCAGTAGATCTACTGCAATTGCAGTAAAGTCCGAACACTGATTATTCACAAAACCTTATTTAAATCCGTTCAATCTTTCCGGTACTCACAGTATCGCGAAATCTTTAATAGGAAGTATGTCTGTATTCTTTCCACATGGGTAGCGACGTCTAATGGGGAGATCTGTAGCTAATAATATGTGTGTATACCTACGTATTACGTAGAGAATTATTCAAATAAAATGAAAGGTGTACCTATAAAACGTTATAACCTGTCGGAAAAAAGACAGATCGTTAGTCAGCCACCCCCATACAAATGCAGTATCTGTATTCGGCGAAGTTGGTGAGAAATCTATAGCAAGTGGTGATTCGATAAACATTTTAATTCGCCATAAACGTTGTTTGTTATACAATCAAATTAAATGCATAAGCAATGTATATACCTAAGTACAATCGGAAATAAAATATAAACAAATCTAAATCAATTAGTAAAATGTTTCAATATTACTGCAGAAGGAAATAGAATTTACATTTGGTTGGCTCTGAGCAGAAGTTGGTAGATTAGAAATTCTGTCCAGTTCTACATCTAACTAGAAGCGACTAACAGGAAGAGCTGATCGGTCTATACACTCTTTTTCCGCGATGAATACTGCAAAGAATTAAGATTATTTTTCTTACAGAATAGACGGATAGACGCTGAGAGTGATGATGAAAGCATGCGAATATAACCATGGAACTAAATTCCAGTTTGTTTATAGCCTCGTCAGTTAGCGCCACAACAGGTTATGCTTGTCCTATTATTTTGGCCAAAAAAGAACAATGACCGCAAACAAGAAGAAATGTGGCAGAAGATAATTTTATTTGACCAAACTACGAAGAAGTGCTCTACGAATGCGAAGAATGGATTGTTACGCATTATGTACCTTCTTCTTCTATGAGTTCTATTTCGCATAATAATGCACCTTTTCTCAAACGTAAAGAACCAATCCTTTTTATTAAGATTTGACCAATGAGGCTTAAAGATTTTACCTAGAGACTAGGGAAACGGGTGATGGTGCACTGCGACTTATTTTAGATCTATTGAGCTCCCTGCTAAGGTCCTAGTCTATATAGTTCCTAGATATATTTTACTTCCCTTCTGGTTTGTATGGCTCAGCAGTGGATGCCGCGGTTCATCGGTTAGTGGGTTGGACTACTGTACGAATCCCAGAATAATACCATCAACGTTTTTCACGACCCCACCTCTTGCGAACATCAGATAAACATAAAAAGAGTGTTACCGTCATGAGAAAGTTTTTAAAAAATGTCTGTGTCTTCAGATATGGCATAAAACTGTAGGTCCCTTTTGTATGTGCAGAGATGTATAGCACACACAATACATACAGTAGTGAAAAGCTGGGTCTTGGTCAATATGCATGTTTCATTTATTTAGTTTTTGGCTTGCCTCACATGGGTAGTGTCATCAAAGAGTTTGCCCCATAAAAATATTCCTTTTCTTAGCTTTCCTCCGTTCCTATTATAGATAAAGTTTTTGAACCTTTAAAAAGGGGTTTTTTTTCATTGTATCAGCAGCTTCATTGCCCTCAATTCGTTCAATTCCTGGTATCCAATAGAGGGTGAGTCAATTATTTATGTTTAGTTTGTTCATTTTGATAAGTCATTGCCGAAAGTCTCGATATTATCTCATTGTGGTCTAACTCTCTGACAGAATTGTGATTTATTTCTCGAGATATTCACCCCAATTCTTGAACTCGAATACGACAGTCGAATCCACTATAATCGTATTTAGTTATTACAAAGTCGCATATTTGTACGCAAGATACGACTTTGGTCGGATAAAATACGAATATAGTCGGATTCGACTGTCGTATTCGAGTTCAAGAATTGGGATTATTGTTATTGACATCGTCGTAAATTTTTCAATAACATACATTTCGGCTTGTAAGATGCTGGGGGATGTGCCCAATAATATGAAGTAACTGTGCCCGGTGCCATGAACACTTGCCTGGGTTCTTGTTTGTATTTTGAATCATCCCATATACCACTTGATAGTTTGTTTGTTTTACGCAGTAATTGTCAGATTCGTTACAACACTCTTTTTTGTTGATAACCTTTGGTTTGAATCTTCTTTCGAAGCAGTATTTCTTCACTACATCTTCCCTGATCCACTCTAAAACCGGGACCTAGTGGTCTTGGTAGTGTTTAGTCCTACCATTGAATACAAGTTTTGAATCAGTCTCAACTGTGTTCTGCTTGAACCGTCTTCTTTTTCGCTGCTCTTTATACAGATTTCGCCAATTTGCCGCTTAAATTTAGTTTCATATCCACAGTTTAAACAGTAAAAAAGAACTTAGATTTCGCCTCAATATGTATATCTCTGTTATTCTCATGTCCGTAGTTCCTCCCACTAAATCAATTTTTTTACTTGCACCTATAATATAGGGCAAGTATTGGATTCGTGCAAAAATTCGAACTCGAGATAACAATGAATTCTGACATTACGATGATAGAGAAGCTCGAAAAAGTAGGTCTGCCGATTCTGTCTGTCTGTCTGTCTGTCTGTCTGTCTGTCTGTCTGTCCGTCACTCTGTATGTATGTACGCTCGACTACAGCCCAAACGGGTGGACCGATTTCCTTCAAACTTCATATCTGGGGTCTGTTGTGTATTCTCCAGAGGGGAAATTGGAATTTTCGTTCCAGCCCTATTATTAACGGTACTTTACTTAAGGCCAATTTTACAAAAACATGATTTTCTCGAAAACGGCTCTAACGATTTTGATTAAATTTCATATTCGAGTTAGTCTGGGCAAATGCTATAAGATGGCGTACCACGTTTTTGGCTAAAAATACGTATAACGGTACTTTTCTTATTAACGGGTTTTAGAAATATGGTTATTTCTCGGCTAAAACTCAATGGATTTCCATCAAAATTGAAATGTGGGCAAGATTAAATGTTTAATAATATATGCCATTTAAACTTATACAAAATTAAAAAAAAAAATTTTTCAAAAATCTATTGCAAATTTTTACTTGTTTTTTTTTTTTAAATTCATTTCCAACTACCAGCATATATGTAGGTGCAAGTATGTACGACCCAGTCGTGCACATTTTTTTTAAATGAAATCAACTCAATCGAAAAGAGGCAAAATCTAATCTAGCGATTAGTGAAACAGCTCGACGGTCAATTATTGTTGACTAATTTCTGGTCAAAGGCAATCAATTGATAAGCAAAAAAGCGGAAATAATGCTTTGCTAAAAATAATCTGAGCTTTGTTAATGCAATTTTGCAGAAAACTATTCTAGCATATCAGTGTCCATTAAATTTTATAATAAATGGAGGTGTATACTTATTGAGGAATATAGGTCAAGTCGTAACACAGAGGCAATCAATTTTGAACTACATATTAAATAGACTTACATATTACTTTATACTTTAATTTTTACAGGACTCTTAAAAATCTTATGTTTTGAATATTGTTATGAAATATTAAATACTTAGTTGTTTTGTCACGTAATTACTTAAATCGCTTAACTTCTCACGGGACATAGGGCATCAAAATCGCATGAACGCCATCTCGTTCGTACTACTGGAACGCGTTTGAGCTTTCTTCAATTCATTCCGAAAGAGCTCGATTCCTCCTCAATGGTTCTGCACCACGTTTGCTAAGGGCGTACAGCTATTCTGCCTGCTTGGCAAAGTGTTCCGCAATGGAGTTGTCATTTCACCGTAGGGTGTGTTCAATCAGTGCTGCCGTTTAAATCTTTTGACAAAACAGGAGATCTATTGCTTAACTGTCAAGAATAACAAGTGATTCCAAATTTTGATAAAAAAAGGAATCCCTTCGTTTTGAAATAAGCTAAACTTTTAAACAGAACTAAAATAAATAAATAAATATTAGGCCGTAAGCAGCCCATAGAGGGCCAAGGCCTAGCTTCTCACAACTGTACGTATTGTGCGTGGTATACATTTCTGTACGTACAGAAGGGACCTACAGTTTTATGCCGTATCCGAAGGGCAGGGGGGTTTTTGAGAAGCTTTCTCATGACAGTAAATACTCTTGGATGTTTGTCAGACGCTCGCAAGAAGTGGGGCCGTGAAAAAAAACTTTGGTGGTATTTTCCTGGATTCGAACTCGGAACCCCTTGCGCAGTAGTCCAACGCACTAACCACTGAGCCACGGCACCACATTAAAAACAGAACTACCAGTCACAAATAAGATTGAGCCGGGGCTTATTAAAATACAGGGTAAGACATTCTGAAATTGTATCCAATCTTCCAACTTTTATTCCAAAAATGAGCCTTCGTGCTTGTCTCTTTACGAGATGGTCTACTTTATTAAAGTGCCGGGCCTTGGGAATACACCAAGCAATTGAATGGCTGGATAGTTGCGATGCATGCCAAAACTGTTTCTGCAAATCTCTCTTGTTGTAGGTAAATCTTAACCAAACTATGCAAGTGTGATAAGCATCATTTAAGCAGGATGACAAATGACCCAACTCTTTAAGAACAGAATAATATGTGGGTGACTCTGCATTATTGATATCCTCACAAATAGTAATTGCTGTAGAAGATGCAGATATGTATATTGCTTATAAACTTTTAAAGTGTAAAGTTGAAAAGCGAAACGAATATCTAAAGCAAACACAGACGAATTTGGTGAAATACGTTTTGGAAACAGAAGACAGCAGATTGGCCGTTTTTCGATAAAAAAAAAAAATCATAGGCTTGATTCTACTTGCTCTCATCCTTCATTTATTACTTGATCTTTGTCCCCTATTTAGAGTGATTAGACGAGTCTACTTGGGTAAAAAAAAAACGCTAGCTGAAACTGAAGTCAGCGTGCATTTAAATGGCCAAACAGTGACTTACGGGCTTAAGCGGATTGTTCACTGAACCGTTCGACTCCAATTTTACGAATAGTCCTCTCGGAAGGACACTTATGGCAACCGCTAAATCTGCGCGACCCACTTTCATAATTAATCATTTGCACATGTTGTTGGACAAAGTTACTTGTGCAAAACGGACTAAATAGGATTTGACAGTTGCAGCTTCAACAATATGGCCGCAATCATCTGTCAAAGTTTCGAAATCCCTAAACACTTATCTGTTTGTCATTTTTATATGAATTAAAATTCCCTCTTTTTTTCAGTTGACGGCAATCGCCAATGTCCTTTATTTTAAATTATTGTTAGAGACAGAATTTTTATTAAATAAAAAACACAATTTTTACTACTAGAATGACTCGCGCGTTCAATGGATGTAGGGCTTCATGAAATCCAGTCGTTTTCTTCAGATGATGAGGTTGATGTTGCTCTTTTAGAGTGACGTGTTGCATATACATATTTGTAATGGTGTGCAATGCTATATCCGCGTCATGTGCTTATCGAACAGAAAGCTGTCCTACAATAATTTTTAGTTATCCCTTTGATATGGGAGCATAGTCCACTGAATGTCTAGGTCAAAACAGAAGTAAAGAAAACAACATGACGTACTTGTTAATTTGATTAATTAAAGCGCATAATTGTGTTAGTCACCAAAGAATACATGTAATCAGATTACTTACAATTTATTGAAAGTTTCCCAGCTTGGCTTTTTTGCAAACGATAAGGATAAGGATAAGGATAAGGATAAAGATAAGGATAAGGGTAAGACGCATCTTTAGACGAGCACGAGCCTCTAATAGTTTTCTCCTAATCTCTTCTTTAAATATTCGTTTTTCTTCTTTGATCGATTTCTGAATCAACACTTTTTGATCGGGAATAAAATATGGAAATGCCATTTTGAAACATGTTTTTTTTGTCAAGATTTAAAATAAATTCACTTTTAAACGATTTGTTCAAATAGATTCTGTGTTTTGTTGCTATTACCTCTTAGCTTTCAAACCAATAATAGAAGACTGAATTACCTAGAACAGCACAACACAGTATTTATATGATAAGAAGTCCAATTCATTTGATATGCGGTAGTGCTGATAACAAATTTTATTCCATTGCCTGGAATTTTATTCCAGTTGCCTCAAATTTTTTGGATTCTTGCGGGGTTTCTATGTCCACTTGGGCACCTTCGTGCCCGCTAGTAGTCGGTACTAGCATCATTTGTAAGACTGCTAAGGTAAGTTTTTAAAGACTCATTCTTGAATTATTTTATAGAATTTCTGAGCTTATTATTTAAGTTGTTTAGTATGGTTTTTGTCGCTTGGCCGCTTGGCGCCCTTGTCTGTTGCCAACGCTTTCTAGCTTTCCTTTTCCGTGTAATGATTTCACATATGCAAGTGTGATAAGCATCATTTAAGCTTTAATAACAAATGACCCAACTCTTTAAGAACAGAATAATATGTGGGTGACTCTGCATTATTGCTATCCTCACAAATAGTAATTGCTGTAGAAGATGCAGATATGTATATTGCATATAAACTTTTAAAGTGTAAAGTTGAAAAGCGAAACGAATATCTAACGCAAAAACAGACGAATTTGGTGAAATGCGTTTCGATAAAAAAAAAACGGTAGTCTCCTGTCAGGAGAGTAGAAACAGCAGCACTGTGTTCAATCCACTGAAACTTCTTTCGTATAGTTAAAGTTATTGGTGCCTTTTAAAATTTCAAATGCTTATATCGTTAAGAAAGGAATCTATTGGAAAAGGCATCAAACCTAATTATGTACAAAAATCTAACTGAAGAGACGCCTTGTGAATGACGCCCAAAAGCCAAAGGGCGGCTTAATGCCACATCCCAAAAAGAGTGCAGAAAAGCACTCTTCGGACAAAAGAATGGATAGAGACTAAAAGCTAATTTAAAATTCGTCTTCAATAGGAAATGATTCAGAACGATCAAAAAGCCCCAAACACACTATGTACTCTTTCTCCTTACAGGCATTCCCTCTGGGTAACACTACAGATCTGATGTTATCCGATTGAAACTACACAACACACTGTATAGCCACCCCTTTAATATTACCCAATCTAACCAGACCTTAATTGCTCTCGGTTATGTACCTGTAATTCCATATTTAACTACACTTGTATGTAACCAGCAGCAGATCACGTTTCTTTCCAAAAGAAAAAGTATCTGTTTGCAGCACAATAAAGATAAATTTATTGAAAAAGAAATCAACTAACTCGTTATAATTAAAATCATTAAACCCCGTATATGATCAGACGACAACGGGTACTACTTAATTGCACCCGTTCCATAATGCATCACAAAGCACACTACACAGCAACAGATAAATTCTATCAGACGTCTGTAGGTGAAGTCATCACCTACTATTTTCTCGTTTGAATACAAAATCCATCAGATTCTGTATGCATGTGTGACTTTAAACACTTCCGGTCAGACTTTGATTGTGAGTTAAGCTTAGGAGCGCCATCTCACGTATCCAACACATTCCAATGGAAAAATTGCAAAGATTCCTGTCACCACAGCTGACAACCCGTACATCGAATCATAAATACACATATGTAGATCCTAATTTACATAAATCATTAGGCATTCACCTCTCTCGACAGGTTTTTTACGTAACAAACCTATCAAACAGAGTACATAGTATAATCGATAAAAAACAAAAAAATAAACACCATATACCGGTCAATAATCCAAAAGTTATGACCAAGTAGCAGCTGTGAGTAATACAAGGGAGGGATCATAAACTCTATGGATTCACCCGAAAAGCTTAAGCTTGTAGCTCACGTCATCACATTAGTTTCGAAGATTTCCGAAAACGAAAGTGCATTCTTAACCCATTTATGTATCTATATATGTTTGTATATTTGAATTTGACCCGTCTGGAGGAATAGCCTGCAAGCTTTAATGTTCATAAGTAAGCCCCAGCTCACGCCAAGTGGCTATGCGTGGGGTTATTATTTGTGAAAAAGAAATGAGTAGTACTCGTCGTCTTTCAGATACGTTGCCGGCACACCAGATGATTAACAAGAAAACCGGAGCGATTCATAAGATATATTGCAAAAAGAATTTGAAAATCCGAAAAAGAACAAAACTTCAATCTAACGAGTCATCAAAGAGTTTTTATTGTAAGCCATTTGACGGGTTAACACACATCTACATGGCTTTTAAAGGAAATGATCTTATTTCAGACAGTGTGTGTGTGCATTTTGATCGAAGGCCCACTCAAAAATACAGCTTATGCTTATCCTTCAATGTATACAGTGTGTAATACTGGCGTAGGATGATTTTGTATCTTTTTGTTTTTGGATGCAAAAAGGCCAGACACAGCCTACTGCAAGTTTTTTTTTTTTTTAAATGCAACTGAGTGGAGTGTATACAAGAATTCTGACATCATACTTAATTTCATTATACTCGCTCACCAAATTACTATTCATATATGTGTACACTGCTCCAAAACAACGTTCTTGCACTCTAAATACATGCAAGGTCGTATTACTTAAGACTCAGTCTAACTTTGATTAAATTCAGCTTATTCTCGACTGTATAGTATTCAATTGAGAGAGAACTCAAGGTATTTCTTAACGTTATCTCATTGAAGAGCGTCTAACGTTGAATACAGTCTCGAAATTGATTTGATTCTTATCAACTGTATACATGTACACGACATCTCTAAGCCGCTATAAGACAGAACAACCAGTTCAGCTAACTTAAAAGAGTGAATCCGTAGCTATATGTTGGCATATGATTCAAACTGCAAAAACACACAAAAAAAAAAAGATTAATAAATAAAAAAGATGTTAGACAGGTTTTGTTTCTTTTCACCCTAAATTCACAAAGTTTTACATGTATCTCATCTAGGAAAAAATACAATATATAAAACATTTGACCGAAAAGTCATCTGAATATTATGTATTGTTTAGTAATTATTGCTGCTGGGGTTGTGCTTTTTCTTTTTAAAGCTTTCTATCTAGATACTTTATAGCCGAATACGAATACCACAATAAAAACCTACAAAAAGCAAAAAAGTAGTGCCGATCGTGCCTGTGTAGGAAGGCAGGTAGGTGCACTTGGCCTACGCAGGTCTCCTCCAGCTACGCTTGTGCTGTATGAATGTAGCGACTTGATTCAGATACTCCAGCACCACAGACGATCAGTACGTTTTCACTTGCGTTAAGAGTTGGTCGTATAGTTAGTTCGCAGTCGCATTTTTAGATTTTATTCCACTATATACAAGATACAATTTTTTTTCTCTTCTTTCCAATTAAAGCTAATTGTTGAATTGTGCTTTGAATAAAACACGGCCGTGGTTTGTTAGGTGACGTTGTGCAACTTGATTCAGTGGATAATAAATACTTAGCTGTGGTTTTTTTTTCTTTTTCTAAACGAATACATGTGAAGAAAAGTGTTTAACAAAAAAAAATTTTGTATATCTAATCAAAAGTATTAAAATTCTATTAAAATGGTGTCTAAAAACAGCAAGAAAAAACCCAGTGTTAAGGCTGGTGAATCAGCCGGTCAAATATCAAAGACTGCAGGTGAATCCTTAAAATCCGCCACCACAATCGACAAACCGACAAAACATTCCGATATAAACGTTTCAACAGTAGCCAAAAGCAGCAGCAGCAATACGAGTAAATCGAAGGAGCAACGAAAAACATCGACCGAAATGTCCTTACAGGAATCGCAACAAATCTCTTCGGATTTTTCAGAGAAAAAAATCATTTCAGGAGACAATCTATACGGTATTGAGAATGTGGATAAAAAAAGCTCAGCCCTTGAGTCAGCTTCAGCTTCGAGTAAAATCGAAAAGAAAGGACAAACAACTATTGCCACAAAATCTGAGGAACAAAAATCCCAAAGTTCTGATATGATAAAAAGTGAGACAATTATAGTCAGTGGTGACCCGTCAAATGATCATTCCAGCAGTGTCCTTTCGAGTTCGAAAAAGCTCGAAAGTTCAAAATTTATTAGCACTGAACAGTCTTCTACTTCTTCTACTTCTCACATTCAAAGCAGTAGCGAACTAACTGATCATCTTGCTTCTGTAACTATGGGCACCAGTTCGTCCTCGAATTTGATGGCCACCAATGCATCATCATCTTCAATTGTGGAACAATCTACATCATCATCATCATTGACTAAATCGAATCAAATAACTTCTTCAAATTCGAGTACAACTATTTCAAAAACATTAACATCAGATATACAACAACAGCAAGAAGAAAAACAAATTGGTGGTATTTTACCACCACCGCGCAAGTCTAAGAAAGATTCTACCACCAATCAATCCCAATCCCAATCCCTCGAATACTCTGATAATCTTGTTAGTAAGCAGCAAAAAGTCAAGTCTGTCGAATCAACTTCAAAGGAACAAGTGTTCGATGTTAAGACAAAAACTTGGACCGAATTTAATGAGAAGACTGTTGTGAAAAATCAACCATCGTTATTGCGTTACGTCAGCAAGGAGTCGGATGGCTCCTATAAGGTAACCTATAAGAAAAAAATCTTCGACCGTCGCAACAACAAATGGAAGGTGGTCGAAGAGAAGGTTGTGGACAGTGCACATGATGTAGGCTACCCCGAAATAGTCGATGATGTCATCAACAGCACTACGACAACATACACGACAAAAGTTTATGACACAAAACTTGGCAAGTGGAAAATTGTCGACGAAAAATCATTTGTCGATGCGAAAGCTTTTGTGCCAACTGACATTGCTCGCGAGATAGAGAAAGATAACACCGACGTAGCTAACATAACAACTACAACTGAAGTCACTAAGGTAAGCTTATTCTCTCTCTCTCTCTCTCTCTCTCTGTATCTGTCATTTCTCTCTCTCTTACTCTCTCTGCAAATAAACATTGAATGATGTTGATTGATGATGACACTGAATTATATTTCTTATATTTACCTTCATAATGGAGAGATATGTTTGTTAAGTGACGTCATGTTTAAAGAGAAATTAAAACAGACAGGAATGTGGTGGTGGTGTTGTATTCGATGGCATTTCTACAGCTGATTGTGAGAATTTTTTGTTTAAAATTCCTTGATAAGATAACATTTTCCACCTGAGGGTCATAGTACTTAGAACACAAAAAAAAAAAAAAATATTTAACCAAAGTTGGGGATACAAAATTTTACAAATTGTTCTGCGGAAGCGGAAGTTTTTTTTTTCTTTCATAAAACACTGACGTGTTTGAAGTTTATTTTTTTTTAATTGCATATTGTTAGAAATATGTAATTTCCAGATCTCAAAATAGAATACATAAGACCTCGTTTTTTTTTTCTTTTAGTTTTGCCCCACGCCAGCTCTTAATCATAAAATATAAAAAAAAAATAAAAGAAATTCTAATAAAATTAATGGGCACAGAAAAAAAAATTGTTTTGAGAGAATATGTGTGTGTGTTAGATTTGAATCTGAATCTGGTAAATTAAAAAAGTCGTCAGAAAATAATAAAAAAAATCTGCGAAGTATACAAGTCGGTCTTGAACGGACGCATACATGTATCGTTAAACTAGCTAAAGGAAGCTTACTTATAAGGCGAATTATTTTTTAAATAAATGACAAACTTATTTATCTTTTTTAGTTTTTGTTTATTCATTAATTAAATTAGCTTTTAATTTATGTATCTACTCATCTATTTGTTTATTGATTTATTGATTTCTTCAGCTAATGCAGTCTTACTTATTCGCGTGTTAAATGTCAGAGGAAAAATCGAATATTCTCATTTTTTTGTACTTGTTATGAATTATTCAACGCACATTTCGCACATTTTATACCGGCTGAAAAAATATATCGCAAATAATTTAACGAATACCGGCGAATTTCAAAGTAAACTGTCAAATGTTAGTGTTTGGATTATTAATGTGTTTTGTGATAATTAGCTGTCTTTGTTTTTATTTATTAATTAATTTATTGAATGCTCTAGTTTTTATGTGATGGGTGTGCTGAAGTATTCATTTGATGAACCATAGTTGTGGATTGTCCTTCAGACTCCACTGACAAAGTGAAATGAACATGAATATTTGTAAAGAAATCAGCGCTTTAACTTTGTTTACAGACTCAAAAATACTTCCTTTCTTATCAATAATATGATTAAGAGCAATAGCACCGAACAGCTATTAGCTCTACATAAATTAAATGCTTTTCCAATATTCAAGAAGATTTGCTAAATAAAGAGTGACTAGAATTTGAAATTAAAAGCAAAGCTATTATGTCTTGCTCGAATTTAGTTAGTCCAATTCTGGACCGCTCTTGTAAACAATTTAGGCTAATTTATCAATATAGCATGTACATATGTTTCTAAAGCATCAATTGTTGTTGTTTTATCCCATAGAATATAATCCAATGAAGTAAAATCACGCAACCTTAGGGGCCAATTAACTGGACCAGTTCTTGATATACATACATACATATGGATAGGCCGTGGTTAAGAAATTTGTGTTTGAATTATTTAATTGTTTGGAGCATGGAACGTAGCACAACTTTGCTGAGATCAAAACTCGATCTCAAGCATATTTGGAACTGATGACTGTTGGTAGTAATATTCGGACTATACAAAATAAGTCGTATTAAGGGCCAACCATAATTGAATTGAGGCTCTGGACGCTGCCGTACGTAGTCATGCGAATATACACAGTTTGTGTTGTGCACCCATAATGACTTTTCACTCAGTTTCGTTCCCTTTTGCGTCCATACGTACAGTTCGGTTTTGAGCCTTAGTCTCCCTATCTTAAAGTGCTCATTCGCACATCCCCTACCGAGCGCTAAGGATGGGTACACCTTGTGAAAAAATTTGACAAATGGTCATGTTTTCTTAATGAAATTATGGGTGTGCTCGGATTTTGACGCCACGTGACCAGAATTTTCTTTCGGCTTTGACATTAGCTATCGCACACGTAATGCAATTATGGTTGCGGCTTAACTGTCAAACGTAAGAGTGAATGGATTCACATTTTCGGAAGTGAGCAAAGGTGACTGAAAACTTAACGAATCGAAGCCGAAATCTATTATGGTGCTCAAAACTAATCCTTCTTATTCGCGGTGCTTCAGAAGTGATCGTACGAAACCATTCTTCTACTACAGTGTAGCCTAAAGTCAAACAATTCAAAAGTTTTTGACATACTCACGTAATATTTGTTAATCTGAAACCAAAGTACACATCGATACACTGAATGTGTAGACTTAAGAACCACAAATTAGCTGTATATGTATTGGACTGTTTATAGAATTAAGTACAGCAGTAATAAACTGCAGTAAACAAGTACGCCTGGGTGTCAGCTTCAATTTATTAATCAGAAAATTAATATACCTTTTAAGTTATATAACCCTTTTTATGATGGTATATTTGTAGACAATTTGGGTGTGGTGTGATTTAAAGTCATTCAAAGGAGGTGGCTGCACTTAGGAGAAGCACTAAATATTATCTTTTGTAGGTAGCACTATCTAATTTACTGCGAATAATTTAATAATATTTATGTATGTCAAAGATAAATAGAAATAATAGGTCGGTTCCTACGAAAATTTACAAAATTTTACAAAAAATACTGAATTTCTGTTCTCGATCCTGCACGTCAAATTTTTCGTGTGAATTTCGGTTCAGAAAGACCTTTCATAGAAGTATGAAATTGCATGAATTTTTGCTCTCTAGAGTCTTTGCATATACTAGACAGAGAGTGGATTGCATGAGTGCAAAAGCATCATAACAAAAGTCCTACATAAGGCTTGTACGATCTGTCCAAGTGAGGCTTACATTCATTAATTCAATCGGATGCACACTTCTAGGTAGTAGAAGTTGGTCTATTAATGAGATACGCTGATGTGCAAGCTTTGCCATTTCATTGTGACTCCTGATGAAGGGATGAGAAGTGACTACTACTTATAACAGCAGTCAATACTGTGATTTGTTTCGACCTTATAATATATTGGAGTCTGGGGCAGTGGTATAGGAAGTGTGTTGTGTCCGGTAATAAAACCCATTAGGATGGAAGTGGGTTTTCGAACAAGTCTTTTGGTTTTTGTCACACTATAGTTTCTTTCATGTCTGGGAACCCAGCAAAGGAGATCTTCAGCTTTCATTGCACATCTTTGGGTGGCATTAGAATTTCAACAACCCTCAAGTTAAACGCATTTCTTTGTGTTGAACCATTTTGCATTTTTCAGTACCGAATTCCAAATCGACGTCATTATTGAAAGCAATGAGTATTAGATATTGAGGATTCAGGCAGAATATCTTGTCTTCATGATTTATTCCATCAACTTGCGCTTACCAACTTGCAGTGTTGTGCTGCTTCCTTTTTTCCATTTGACCAAAATATTTCCTGTATTTTATTATTCCCTTAACAACAACAAATTACACACACAGCATCTACAAAATGGATGCAGCCTTGTGCTGTCAAGCGAGTGACCCAAAATTGCACTTGTATGTGTGAGATCTCATTTGATTTTTCTCAAACGTCAAAATACAAAGTGGGTGCCGTGGTTCATTGGTAAGTGCGTTGGACTAGGTACTCTGCATGAGGTTCCAAGTTCGGTTCCCGAAAAATACCATCAAAGTTTATTCATGGCACCACCTCTCGCGAGTGTCTGACAAACATTCAAGAGTATAATTGTCAAGAAACTGTAGGTCCCTTCTGTACGTGCAGAAATGTAGGTACGCACACCATTTACAGTTGTGAGAAGCTAGGCCTTGGCCCTCTATGGAGTGCTTACAGCCAAATATTTTTTTTTATTTTACTTTTTGTCGAAGTACAAATACTTTTTTGGGTGGTTTTTAGCTTGGGGGAGCGTAACTGTCAAACGACCAGAAGTTGACTCTCTCATTTGATTTGTCTATGATCTATATATAATTTTATGGCGTCGATTCATGGTAGCTGGCTAATGATTACAGGGCCTATTTGCTCTTAAATTTGGGAACTTAACTTAAGAGTATTAATCAGAGGATTCATAAGGAACAGTAATTGTCGAAATTTTCCTGAAAAATGTAGATTTGATGTAAGCAATCCACATCCACAGGTTTAAATCCACTGCATGATTCCATAACCCTATGACCCCAAGACTCTCCTCTACCTTTCCTAGTTTCCAGCCAATTGACAGTTCTTCTTAAATAGGAATTCAAACTTGTTCGAATGTCAGTTTTATAATTCATGAGCGTTAGCATATTGTAAACTTTTCAAAACACCAAGTTTGGAATTCTAAAGAATTGTATTTCGTAATTTATTAGCACTGAATCATTTGGAGTCACCAACATGACTAAAATAAGACCTCCAACGGGATGAATACAGTACTATGAGTCAGCGGTTTTTCTCTAAGAATTTGAAATAGTGTACATCTTGAGTGGGATGATAAGAAACTCTCAGTAATTTCTGGCTGACGTAACGTTTCTCCTCATAGTTTTATTGCAAATTTATACACAACTTTTTTTAGGAGAAAATATGTGTGATTTGAATATAAATATATTTGCCGGCAAATCAGCATTGAAGCGCCAGTTAAACCTTTTTTTTATATAGGTACTTACAAGTTCACACTGAGCCTACACTTGAAGTTATACTTATAAGTAGTAGGTAGACATTTTTATTGCTGATGCTTATATGGTTTTGCTTCGCGATAAATGAATAAACATTTTGTTGGCAGTGACGTGTACTAAAATTGATCAATAAATTTTGTTTCATTTGAGTTAGCTTAGTGTAAGTAAGTGTTGGTATACTGTACCTAATCTAGATGTTGACAATGAGAATATAGGCAAATAGATTATGAAGTAGTCTTTTAAGACACCCTGTATGGTATCAATTCACTAACACAGGGTACCACAGTTATACTATTAAAGTTACATTCACAACTCAGAGACCAGTGAACAAATCGTTTTTTTTTTTGCACATTTAAAGGCAAACAATTGACAATTTTACTATTTTCAAAGAAGTTATCTATCGATTTTTATAAAAGAAGTGAAATTGTAAATAGTTTCCTTGAAGAAATCGATAATTCGCTGATTTTTCCGCGAAAAAGCGGAATGCTTCTTGCGAACTGTCAAATTTTATTCACATTCCACAGATGCTGAACGCAATCCACATTCGCGCGTATCTTTGGTAAATGAAACTCGCAGATTGCAGCGACTAGATAAATAAAAAGCTGCTTGCAATGAAATGTCAAAATTAGCGAATACTTGCGCATTCTTGTTCGCAGGCCGCTGAGTTGTTGAATTGAGCTTCAGGGCGTTTTGTGCAAAATTTGGTATTACCCTTTAATGTGACCCATCATCTGTTTAAAGTTGAGCTCTATCCCTTCTAAAACTTAAGTATTTTTTACTTAAAAATATATTAATTTCTGTTTTTTTTTTTGCAGATTTTCGATGCTAGCATTAACGATTGGCGTGTTGTTGATGAACGTACTCATACGGATGTCATTGAAAAAATTGTCGATCCGCCCAAGAAAATAGTTTTTGTTGATGAGTTTACGAACATTGAAAAGGATACTCAATATCTTGAAAATATAAAAAATGTCACTGACATATCTAACAAATACGCAGAGCATAAACATATTACGAAAAATATTTACGATGAAGTGGATCATGTTGCCCGCGACAATAGAAATACTACTATTCTCGATTCACGAAACGTAAGTGTTACAAGTTTGAACAATATTACATTTGAGATTCAAAATATTTTACTTACTCATTTAATATCTACTTTTTTATCATTTCAGCTTGGAGTCGTCAATAGTAAAAAGAAAATAACACATCAAAAAGATGAGCAATGCATCTGTGAAATTTGCACTTGTGGGTAAGTGTATTGAAAAATAAAATGAATATGATTCGCCCCATAGAGGGAGCTCTAAACAAAGTTAAGAATA
Organism: Chalcosyrphus nemorum; assembly: GCA_949716465.1. NCBI lineage: Eukaryota > Metazoa > Arthropoda > Insecta > Diptera > Syrphidae > Chalcosyrphus > Chalcosyrphus nemorum. The sequence continues at coordinate 77,218,798 of OX454332.1, read as the reverse complement.
CAGGTTAATGACTGCATTCTTCGGTGTTAGAACTGTCAAAAGACATGTACACTGAGGAAACGTCAAAAAATATTTAAAATTATTGGTAGTAAATTCCAATACACCGACACTTTCCTATTCTTTATTCTCTTTTGCAATTTACATATGTTTCTATCGCCTGTTTCACTAAAATAATTATTGTTTTCTTTCAGTCGTCACCACTGTGTCAACAGCCAGACTAGTTCTAAAACTTTGGATAAAAATACTAATATTTCCAGTGGAGAAACAAATATAACTCACAGCGAACAGCATGGTAAGTGAATATATTTATAAATATACCATATTGAAGCAAAAATTCATAAATAAATAAAAAAGGTCAGAAGTTTAATAAAACCAAGGGCCACGCCTACTTTTTTTTGATAATTCGCTTCAATAAACCTCACGCGATAATAATATCCATTAAATAATAAAATTGTTAAAATTTTCAGATACAACTGACGAACAGATAACGATTCGAAGGAATACATGGACAAAGTCTGACCTCGAAAAGGCTAGACTTGAGGCACGTGATGCTGTAAATAAAACCAAATATTTACAATCAGACAAACAAGACTTTTATGACAGTGAGGAGACAAGCACATATATAGAATCTCAAAATGAAACGAACAATTTCACAAAAGTAATAAATTCCATTGACTTACCCACTGTTATTAAGCCAACGGATAATCTGAAATTAGAAGGTGCATTTATCGTTCCGGAACAAGAACCATACCGTCCAGCGGAAAGAGCAGTTCAAATAATCCGAACTGACAATTTGCGATCAGAAGGAGAGATGACATTTGAGCAAAAGGATGAGTATACATTTGTAAGACGACCTGAACAGTTTCGACCAAAAAATAACTTGTTCGTGGAGGGAGAATTTTACATTCCCAGTGAGACTGCCTACCAAGTTACAGAGCCTCTTGATAGTCCAGTTATAAAAAGACCATCTGATAATCTGCGTCCTGAAGGTGAATTCTACACGCCGGAAAAAGAGAAGTACAGACCAGCAGAAAGGATAGTTCGAATCATTCGGGAGGATAATTTGAAGACAGAAGGTGAGATGACATTTGAAGAAAGACGGGACTACCAATATGTAACAAGACCTGAGCAAGTCAAACCTCAGGATAATCTAAGGCCAGAAGGTGAATTCTATACTCCGGATAAGATGAAATTTCAACCTGCAGAGAGGCCTAAACAGAAAAAGCCAGAAGATAATTTACACCCAGAGGGTGAATTCTATACACCTGATAAGCCTGGCTTTAGGCCTGCGGAGAGACCAGTTCAAAAGCGGCCTGAAGATAATCTGTACCCAGAGGGTGAATTCTATACACCTGATAAGCCTGGCTTTAGACCTGCGGAGAGACCAGTTCAAAAACGTCCTGAGGATAATTTACACCCAGAGGGTGAATTCTATACACCTGATAAGCCTGGCTTCAGACCAGCAGAGAGGCCCGTGCAAAAACGTCCAGAGGACAACTTACGTCCGGAAGGTGATTTCTATTCTCCAGAGAAGGAGAAATATAGGCCAGCGGAAAGACCAACCCAAAAGCGTCCCGAAGATAATCTTCGTCCAGAAGGAGAGTTTTATACCCCGGATAAGCAAGGATACAAACCAGCTGAGAGGCCTGTGCAAAAAAGACCAGAAGATAACCTCAGACCAGAAGGCGAATTCACTGTTCCCCAGAAGGACCAATTCCGACCAGCCGAAAAGACAGTAAGAATTATTCGGGAAGACAACCTTAAAACTGAAGGTGAAATGATATTTGAGGATAAACGGGAATACCAATTCGTTACCAGGCCTGACCAAGTGAAGCCACTAGATAACCTGAGACCAGAAGGCCAGTTCTATACTCCGGATAAAGTAAAGTTCCAGCCAGCTGAGAGGCCGAAACAGAAGAAGCCTGAGGACAACTTGCACCCTGAGGGAGAATTCTACACCCCTGATAAGGAAGGCTTTAGACCAGCTGAAAGGCCAGTTCAAAAGCGGCCTGAAGACAATCTCCGTCCAGAGGGCGATTTCTATACTCCGGATAAGGCCAAGTTCCAACCTGCTGAGAGACCAAAGCAGAAGAAGCCACAGGACAACTTGCATCCGGAGGGAGAATTCTACGCTCCCGACAAAGAAGCCTTTAGACCAGCTGAAAGGCCAGTTCAAAAGAAACCGGAAGATAATCTTCGTCCAGAAGGTGATTTCTATACTCCGGATAAGGCCAAGTTCCAACCTGCTGAGAGGCCAAAGCAGAAGAAGCCACAGGACAACTTGCATCCCGAGGGAGAATTCTACGCTCCTGACAAAGAAGCCTTTAGACCAGCTGAAAGGCCAGTTCAAAAGCGGCCTGAAGATAATCTTCGTCCAGAAGGCGAATTCTATACTCCAGAGAAGGAGGGATTCAGACCTGCTGAAAGGCCTGTGCAAAAACGGCCAGAAGACAACCTCAGGCCAGAAGGCGACTTCACTGTCCCTAAAAAGGAACAGTTCCGGCCAGCTGAAAAGACAGTTCGCATCATCCGAGAAGATAATCTGAAGACGGAAGGCGAAATGATATTTGAAGAAAAGCGTGAATACCAATTCGTTACCAGGCCTGACCAAGTGAAGCCACTAGATAACCTGAGACCAGAAGGCCAGTTCTATACTCCGGATAAAGTAAAGTTCCAGCCGGCTGAGAGGCCGAAACAGAAGAAGCCTGAGGACAACTTGCACCCCGAGGGAGAATTCTACGCTCCCGACAAAGAAGCCTTTAGACCAGCGGAAAGGCCAGTTCAAAAGCGACCTGAAGACAATCTTCGTCCAGAGGGTGATTTCTATACTCCGGATAAAGTAAAGTTCCAGCCGGCTGAGAGGCCGAAACAGAAGAAGCCTGAGGACAACTTGCACCCTGAGGGAGAATTCTACACCCCTGATAAGGAAGCCTTTAGGCCAGCTGAAAGGCCAGTTCAAAAGAGACCTGAGGATAATCTTCGTCCAGAGGGCGATTTCTATACTCCGGATAAGGCCAAGTTCCAACCTGCTGAGAGGCCAAAGCAGAAGAAGCCACAGGACAACTTGCATCCTGAGGGAGAATTCTACGCTCCCGACAAGGAAGCCTTTAGACCAGCTGAAAGGCCAGTTCAAAAGCGGCCTGAAGACAATCTTCGTCCAGAGGGCGATTTCTATACTCCGGATAAGGCCAAGTTCCAACCTGCTGAGAGGCCAAAGCAGAAGAAGCCACAAGACAACTTGCATCCCGAGGGAGAATTCTACGCTCCGGATAGGCCTGACTTTACTCCAGCAGAAAGACCAGTCCAAAAGCGTCCTGAAGATAATCTTCGTCCAGAAGGCGAATTCTACACTCCAGAGAAGGAGGGATTCAGACCTGCTGAAAGGCCTGTGCAAAAACGGCCAGAAGACAACCTCAGGCCAGAAGGCGACTTCACTGTCCCTAAAAAGGAACAGTTCCGGCCAGCTGAAAAGACAGTTCGCATCATCCGAGAAGATAATCTGAAGACGGAAGGCGAAATGATATTTGAAGAAAAGCGTGAATACCAATTCGTTACCAGGCCTGACCAAGTGAAGCCACTAGATAACCTGAGACCAGAAGGCCAGTTCTATACTCCGGATAAAGTAAAGTTCCAGCCGGCTGAGAGGCCGAAACAGAAGAAGCCTGAGGACAACTTGCACCCTGAGGGAGAATTCTACACCCCTGATAAGGAAGCCTTTAGGCCAGCTGAAAGGCCAGTTCAAAAGAGACCTGAGGATAATCTTCGTCCAGAGGGCGATTTCTATACTCCGGATAAGGCCAAGTTCCAACCTGCTGAGAGACCAAAGCAGAAGAAGCCACAGGACAACTTGCATCCTGAGGGAGAATTCTACGCTCCCGACAAGGAAGCCTTTAGACCAGCTGAAAGGCCAGTTCAAAAGCGGCCTGAAGACAATCTTCGTCCAGAGGGCGATTTCTATACTCCGGATAAGGCCAAGTTCCAACCTGCTGAGAGGCCAAAGCAGAAGAAGCCACAAGACAACTTGCATCCCGAGGGAGAATTCTACGCTCCGGATAGGCCTGACTTTACTCCAGCAGAAAGACCAGTCCAAAAGCGTCCTGAAGATAATCTTCGTCCAGAAGGCGAATTCTACACTCCAGAGAAGGAGGGATTCAGACCTGCTGAAAGGCCTGTGCAAAAACGGCCAGAAGACAACCTCAGGCCAGAAGGCGACTTCACTGTCCCTAAAAAGGAACAGTTCCGGCCAGCTGAAAAGACAGTTCGCATCATCCGAGAAGATAATCTGAAGACGGAAGGCGAAATGATATTTGAAGAAAAGCGTGAATACCAATTCGTTACCAGGCCTGACCAAGTGAAGCCACTAGATAACCTGAGACCAGAAGGCCAGTTCTATACTCCGGATAAAGTAAAGTTCCAGCCGGCTGAGAGGCCGAAACAGAAGAAGCCTGAGGACAACTTGCACCCTGAGGGAGAATTCTACACCCCTGATAAGGAAGCCTTTAGGCCAGCTGAAAGGCCAGTTCAAAAGAGACCTGAGGACAATCTTCGTCCAGAAGGCGATTTCTATACTCCGGATAAGGCCAAGTTCCAACCTGCTGAGAGACCAAAGCAGAAGAAGCCACAGGACAACTTGCATCCGGAGGGAGAATTCTACGCTCCCGACAAAGAAGCCTTTAGACCAGCGGAAAGGCGAGTTCAAAAGCGACCTGAAGACAATCTTCGTCCAGAGGGTGATTTCTATACTCCGGATAAGGCCAAGTTCCAACCTGCTGAGAGGCCGAAACAGAAGAAGCCTGAGGACAACTTGCACCCTGAGGGAGAATTCTACACCCCTGATAAGGAAGCCTTTAGGCCAGCTGAAAGGCCAGTTCAAAAGCGGCCTGAAGACAATCTTCGTCCAGAGGGCGATTTCTATACTCCGGATAAGGCCAAGTTCCAACCTGCTGAGAGGCCAAAGCAGAAGAAGCCACAAGACAACTTGCATCCCGAGGGAGAATTCTACGCTCCGGATAGGCCTGACTTTACTCCAGCAGAAAGACCAGTCCAAAAGCGTCCTGAAGATAATCTTCGTCCAGAAGGCGAATTCTACACTCCAGAGAAGGAGGGATTCAGACCTGCTGAAAGGCCTGTGCAAAAACGGCCAGAAGACAACCTCAGGCCAGAAGGCGACTTCACTGTCCCTAAAAAGGAACAGTTCCGGCCAGCTGAAAAGACAGTTCGCATCATCCGAGAAGATAATCTGAAGACGGAAGGCGAAATGATATTTGAAGAAAAGCGTGAATACCAATTCGTTACCAGGCCTGACCAAGTGAAGCCACTAGATAACCTGAGACCAGAAGGCCAGTTCTATACTCCGGATAAAGTAAAGTTCCAGCCGGCTGAGAGGCCGAAACAGAAGAAGCCTGAGGACAACTTGCACCCTGAGGGAGAATTCTACACCCCTGATAAGGAAGCCTTTAGGCCAGCTGAAAGGCCAGTTCAAAAGAGACCTGAGGATAATCTTCGTCCAGAGGGCGATTTCTATACTCCGGATAAGGCCAAGTTCCAACCTGCTGAGAGACCAAAGCAGAAGAAGCCACAGGACAACTTGCATCCTGAGGGAGAATTCTACGCTCCCGACAAGGAAGCCTTTAGACCAGCTGAAAGGCCAGTTCAAAAGCGGCCTGAAGACAATCTTCGTCCAGAGGGCGATTTCTATACTCCGGATAAGGCCAAGTTCCAACCTGCTGAGAGGCCAAAGCAGAAGAAGCCACAAGACAACTTGCATCCCGAGGGAGAATTCTACGCTCCGGATAGGCCTGACTTTACTCCAGCAGAAAGACCAGTCCAAAAGCGTCCTGAAGATAATCTTCGTCCAGAAGGCGAATTCTACACTCCAGAGAAGGAGGGATTCAGACCTGCTGAAAGGCCTGTGCAAAAACGGCCAGAAGACAACCTCAGGCCAGAAGGCGACTTCACTGTCCCTAAAAAGGAACAGTTCCGGCCAGCTGAAAAGACAGTTCGCATCATCCGAGAAGATAATCTGAAGACGGAAGGCGAAATGATATTTGAAGAAAAGCGTGAATACCAATTCGTTACCAGGCCTGACCAAGTGAAGCCACTAGATAACCTGAGACCAGAAGGCCAGTTCTATACACCGGATAAAGTAAAGTTCCAGCCGGCTGAGAGGCCGAAACAGAAGAAGCCTGAGGACAACTTGCATCCGGAAGGAGAATTCTACGCTCCCGACAAAGAAGCCTTTAGACCAGCTGAAAGGCCAGTCCAAAAGAAACCGGAAGATAATCTTCGTCCAGAAGGTGATTTCTATACTCCGGATAAGGCCAAGTTCCAACCTGCTGAGAGACCAAAGCAGAAGAAGCCACAGGACAACTTGCATCCTGAGGGAGAATTCTACGCTCCCGACAAAGAAGCCTTTAGACCAGCTGAAAGGCCAGTCCAAAAGAAACCAGAAGATAATCTTCGTCCAGAAGGTGATTTCTATACTCCGGATAAGGCCAAGTTCCAACCTGCTGAGAGACCAAAGCAGAAGAAGCCACAGGACAACTTGCATCCCGAGGGAGAATTCTACGCTCCCGACAAAGAAGCCTTTAGACCAGCTGAAAGGCCAGTCCAAAAGAAACCGGAAGATAATCTTCGTCCAGAAGGTGATTTCTATACTCCGGATAAGGCCAAGTTCCAACCTGCTGAAAGACCAAAGCAGAAGAAGCCACAAGACAACTTGCATCCGGAAGGAGAATTCTACGCTCCGGATAGGCCTGACTTTACTCCAGCAGAAAGACCAGTCCAAAAGCGTCCTGAAGATAATCTTCGTCCAGAAGGCGAATTCTACACTCCAGAGAAGGAGGGATTCAGACCTGCTGAAAGGCCTGTGCAAAAACGGCCAGAAGACAACCTCAGGCCAGAAGGCGACTTCACTGTCCCTAAAAAGGAACAGTTCCGGCCAGCTGAAAAGACAGTTCGCATCATCCGAGAAGATAATCTGAAGACGGAAGGCGAAATGATATTTGAAGAAAAGCGTGAATACCAATTCGTTACCAGGCCTGACCAAGTGAAGCCACTAGATAACCTGAGACCAGAAGGCCAGTTCTATACTCCGGATAAAGTAAAGTTCCAGCCGGCTGAGAGGCCGAAACAGAAGAAGCCTGAGGACAACTTGCATCCGGAAGGAGAATTCTACGCTCCCGACAAAGAAGCCTTTAGACCAGCTGAAAGGCCAGTCCAAAAGCGGCCTGAAGACAATCTTCGTCCAGAGGGCGATTTCTATACTCCGGATAAGGCCAAGTTCCAACCTGCTGAGAGGCCAAAGCAGAAGAAGCCACAAGACAACTTGCATCCCGAGGGAGAATTCTACGCTCCGGATAGGCCTGACTTTACTCCAGCAGAAAGACCAGTCCAAAAGCGTCCTGAAGATAATCTTCGTCCAGAAGGCGAATTCTACACTCCAGAGAAGGAGGGATTCAGACCTGCTGAAAGGCCTGTGCAAAAACGGCCAGAAGACAACCTCAGGCCAGAAGGCGACTTCACTGTCCCTAAAAAGGAACAGTTCCGGCCAGCTGAAAAGACAGTTCGCATCATCCGAGAAGATAATCTGAAGACGGAAGGCGAAATGATATTTGAAGAAAAGCGTGAATACCAATTCGTTACCAGGCCTGACCAAGTGAAGCCACTAGATAACCTGAGACCAGAAGGCCAGTTCTATACACCGGATAAAGTAAAGTTCCAGCCGGCTGAGAGGCCGAAACAGAAGAAGCCTGAGGACAACTTGCATCCGGAAGGAGAATTCTACGCTCCCGACAAAGAAGCCTTTAGACCAGCTGAAAGGCCAGTCCAAAAGAAACCGGAAGATAATCTTCGTCCAGAAGGTGATTTCTATACTCCGGATAAGGCCAAGTTCCAACCTGCTGAGAGACCAAAGCAGAAGAAGCCACAGGACAACTTGCATCCTGAGGGAGAATTCTACGCTCCCGACAAAGAAGCCTTTAGACCAGCTGAAAGGCCAGTCCAAAAGAAACCAGAAGATAATCTTCGTCCAGAAGGTGATTTCTATACTCCGGATAAGGCCAAGTTCCAACCTGCTGAGAGACCAAAGCAGAAGAAGCCACAGGACAACTTGCATCCCGAGGGAGAATTCTACGCTCCCGACAAAGAAGCCTTTAGACCAGCTGAAAGGCCAGTCCAAAAGAAACCGGAAGATAATCTTCGTCCAGAAGGTGATTTCTATACTCCGGATAAGGCCAAGTTCCAACCTGCTGAAAGACCAAAGCAGAAGAAGCCACAAGACAACTTGCATCCGGAAGGAGAATTCTACGCTCCGGATAGGCCTGACTTTACTCCAGCAGAAAGACCAGTCCAAAAGCGTCCTGAAGATAATCTTCGTCCAGAAGGCGAATTCTACACTCCAGAGAAGGAGGGATTCAGACCTGCTGAAAGGCCTGTGCAAAAACGGCCAGAAGACAACCTCAGGCCAGAAGGCGACTTCACTGTCCCTAAAAAGGAACAGTTCCGGCCAGCTGAAAAGACAGTTCGCATCATCCGAGAAGATAATCTGAAGACGGAAGGCGAAATGATATTTGAAGAAAAGCGTGAATACCAATTCGTTACCAGGCCTGACCAAGTGAAGCCACTAGATAACCTGAGACCAGAAGGCCAGTTCTATACTCCGGATAAAGTAAAGTTCCAGCCGGCTGAGAGGCCGAAACTGAAGAAGCCTGAGGACAACTTGCACCCCGAGGGAGAATTCTACACCCCTGATAAGGAAGGCTTTAGACCAGCTGAAAGGCCAGTTCAAAAGCGGCCTGAAGACAATCTTCGTCCAGAGGGCGATTTCTATACTCCGGATAAGGCCAAGTTCCAACCTGCTGAGAGGCCGAAACAGAAGAAGCCTGAGGACAACTTGCACCCCGAGGGAGAATTCTACGCTCCCGACAAAGAAGCCTTTAGACCAGCTGAAAGGCCAGTCCAAAAGAAACCAGAAGATAATCTTCGTCCAGAAGGTGATTTCTATACTCCGGATAAGGCCAAGTTCCAACCTGCTGAGAGACCAAAGCAGAAGAAGCCACAAGACAACTTGCATCCGGAGGGAGAATTCTACGCTCCGGATAGGCCTGACTTTACTCCAGCAGAAAGACCAGTCCAAAAGCGTCCTGAAGATAATCTTCGTCCAGAAGGCGAATTCTACACTCCAGAGAAGGAGGGATTCAGACCTGCTGAAAGGCCTGTGCAAAAACGGCCAGAAGACAACCTCAGGCCAGAAGGCGACTTCACTGTCCCTAAAAAGGAACAGTTCCGGCCAGCTGAAAAGACAGTTCGCATCATCCGAGAAGATAATCTGAAGACGGAAGGCGAAATGATATTTGAAGAAAAGCGTGAATACCAATTCGTTACCAGGCCTGACCAAGTGAAGCCACTAGATAACCTGAGACCAGAAGGCCAGTTCTATACTCCGGATAAAGTAAAGTTCCAGCCGGCTGAGAGGCCGAAACAGAAGAAGCCTGAGGACAACTTGCACCCTGAGGGAGAATTCTACACCCCTGATAAGGAAGCCTTTAGGCCAGCTGAAAGGCCAGTTCAAAAGAGACCTGAGGATAATCTTCGTCCAGAGGGCGATTTTTATACTCCGGATAAGGCCAAGTTCCAACCTGCTGAGAGACCAAAGCAAAAGAAGCCACAAGACAATTTGCATCCGGAAGGAGAATTCTACGCTCCCGATAGGCCTGACTTTACTCCAGCAGAAAGACCAGTCCAAAAGCGTCCTGAAGATAATCTTCGTCCAGAAGGCGAATTCTATACTCCAGAGAAGGAGGGATTCAGACCAGCTGAAAGACCAGTGCAGAAGCGTCCTGAAGACAACCTTAAGCCTGAAGGTGACTTCTCCGTGCCTAAGAAAGACCAATTCCGACCGGCTGAGAAGGCGGTGCGAATCATACGAGAGGACAATCTTAGGATGGAAGGCGAAATGACTTTCGAGGAAAGACGTGATTATAAGTTTGTAACCAGACCCGAACAAGTGAAACCTCTAGATAATCTTAAGCCGGAGGGTGAGTTTTATACTCCCGATAAGGCCAAGTTTCAGCCTGCTGAAAGGCCGAAACAGAAAAGACCAGAAGATAACTTACATCCTGAAGGAGAGTTTTATGCCCCTGATAAGCCTGGTTTCAAGCCAGCAGAAAGACCAGTTCAGAAGCGCCCTGAAGATAACCTTCGCCCCGAGGGAGAATTCTATTCTCCAGAAAAGGATAAATTTGAGCCTGCTGAGAGACCAAAGCAGAAGATCCCTGAGGATAATCTTCGCCCAGAAGGTGAATTTTACACTCCAGAGAAGCAGGGCTTTAAACCTGCTGAGAGGCCTGTTCAAAAGCGACCAGTAGATAATTTAAGACCCGAAGGCGACTTCACTGTCCCTAAAAAGGATCAATTCCGGCCAGCTGAGAAGACTGTTCGAATTATCCGAGAAGACAATCTGAGAACTGAAGGGGAAATGATCTTCGAAGATAAGCGGGAATATCAGTATGTAGTTAGACCTGACCAAGTGAAACCTGTTGACAATTTGAGACCAGAAGGCGATTTTTACACGCCTGAAAAAGGAAAATATCAACCAGCTGAGATTCCTAAGCAGAAAAAACCAAGTGATAATCTTCGATCTGAGGGTGAGTTTTATGTTCCACAAAAAGACGGCTTCAAACCGGCGGAGAGACCTGTACAGAAGCGACCAGAGGATAATCTTCGGCCCGAGGGTGAATTTACAGTCCCGACAAAGGAGCAATTCCGTCCTGCGGAGAAGACAACTCGTATTATCCGAGAAGACAATCTGAAAACAGAAGGCAAAATGACGTTCGAAGAGAAACGTGACTATCAATTCGTTACAAGACCAGAACAAGTTAGGCATTCTGATAATCTTAAGCCCGAAGGAGAGTTCTTTACCCCAGAAAAGACAAAGTTCCAGCCAGCAGAGAGACCGACGCCTAAAAAGCCAGAAGATAATCTTCGCCCAGAAGGCAAGTTTACTGGCCGTGAAACCAAGCCATTTACTCCTGCTGAAAGGACCAAGCAAGTTATCCATCAGGATAACTTGAAAACCGAGGGTGATATTGTTTTCAAAGAGACCACCGAATATCACTACGTCACGAGGCCCGAGCAAGTAAAACCGAAAGACAATCTTAAGCCCGAGGGAGAGTTCTACACTCCAAAGAAGGGCGTATACAAATCTACAGATAAGCGCTCTCTCATTCGGCAGGTTGATAACTTAAAACTGGAACGCAATGTGGACACAGTTGATACAACAATTTCTGAGAGACAAACATCGCCTACAGTAAAGAGTCCTGGTCGTGTTGGACCTGTAAAACCGAAAGATAACCTCAAACTCGAAGGTGAAATGTCTGTTTATAAAAGAGATCAAGTGGAACATACTACCAGCAAGTTTGAAAAGGTCGAGAAAGTTATTCACAGCGACAATTTGCACTGTGAGGGTTCAATGACATTCCATCGTAGGGACGAATACAAACACGCAACCAGACCGCAACAAATTAAGCCCGTGGATAACCTACGCCCAGAGGGAGATCTCCTTACACCTGAAAAACCTGGCTATCGTCCAGCTGAGAAGCCAGTTGTCAAAAAGCCTGTGGATAATCTAAAACTCGAGGGTGAGCTGCCTATTCCCCAAAAAGGCTACACCAAAACGGATCTGAGCACTAAAAGGTTCGAGGAAAAACAACAAACAATATCCAGAACAGTTGCCACTCGACCCACAGATAACCTTCGTCCAGAGGGTAAGCATGAGTTCCCCAATAAGACAGAAACAATCTCAAACACAAAAGTGACAAAGTCCGACTCAGCTTCCTACAACAAATCCGTAGTTACAAAGACTAAACATTCCCACAATAAGTCCTCAATATCACTGGGTACTGATGAATCCATCTTGAAGACAACAAATCAAATCAGTTTTGTCAACGCTAAATCGGCAGTCAGTGCCAATGACATGAACACTCAAAAGCCCACTGATGGCCTGGTTGTTGTCTCAACAAAGAAGGTAACAACTGTCGTGAACAACAAGAATCGAAAGGCTCCCGAAACTGAGTACGTTAAGCGGCAAGAAAAGGTCAATGTTATCGAGAAAACTTCTAAAGCCAAACATGAAACAAATGTCCTTAACTCCAGTGATACCAAGGAGGCCTCTGAAACACTGACTATAAACAGATTAACCCAGCCAACTCAATCTACTTTACATTCCCAAGTGCAGAAAGTCGAAAATGGAAACCTTGGTGTTTCGTCTTCCTCACTATCGACAAACCAATCCACGTGTTCATTGAGCAAATCAACTTCAAGTTCCCAAGTTATAAATCAGTCTACATCCTCCAGATCTCAGGTCAAGAGCCAATCAATCAATCAGGAAACATCAAGTCGTTCAGTTGATTCTAAGCAGTTCCATCATAAGAAGAGCGCTCTCACATCCGAAGAAAATGTTGCAAATTCGATATTCCACAGAAAAGGCAACTCAACCGAGAGTAATCAATTTGGAGGATTAAGCTCCAGCGGTAAGATTCAAAGGAGAAGTATTAACAACATCCACGAACAGTCTTCGGTGTTCAGCAGCTTGGGCAATGAAAGACAAAGCTACAGCACTATTCATAGGCAAAACAGAGAACACGATACTAAGTCATCGGCATCGCATAGCCATCAAAAGATTGTCGAATACAATGGCATCTCGTTCCCATCGTACAGTCAGGACCGCCAGACAGTAACCCGTCGAACGGGCAATCAGTCCTCCTTTACATTGGGAAGCGAAAATTTAGTTTCAACCAGCCAGTATAAATCCGAATATGCAATTGTACCGAATTCAACGTGTGCTGTTCATCAAATAAAAAAAGGTGCTTTCCGGCACACGAGAGATACAAAAGACCACAAGTTCTTTAAAGTCGAACATTGAACTGATGTATGGCGGCAACACTGCTTCTAAAACGTGAAACATAACAGATTATCAATATATACATATTTTTTTAAACTATTATCATTATTATTTTTCACTGTATTTTATACAATATATTTTACAAATAAAGTGCATGTATACCTAAGTCGGGGTTATTGTTACTTATAAAACGGGGATGATTTTCAGTTGCACACAGGGTGGAGATTTTTTTTTAACAAAATTGACTAAAGTCGTAAGTATGAAATGGAAACGCTGGCAAAAATAGCCTTGACTCAATGAGACACGAACAAATTTATTCCTCTTTTAGAGCAATTGAGTGTTGACACCACCCTATCAGATGTTTTTTCTTTATGACATTTGACATTTGTGAAGTCTCAACCACTTTACCTTGGGGTAACGCCGGAGTATATTTTACTTCAATTGGATAATCTGGGGTAAAACTTTGTATACATGAACAGAATTTCATTTTACATGGTGATATTTCTTTCAATTTGACACTTCGCGTAAGAAAATAAGCTGATTGATTATAGTTCTTACAAAAATTAACTAAAACTATAGTTTAAAAAGTGACAGAATTGAAAAATACTTACTTCTAAAACGAATTTCCATCCATTCCATTTATTTTTTAATGTTTATTCATCGGCTGTCAAACTTTAAATGAAAAGCGCATGTCACACACATTTTTTTTTCACCACGAAAAATAAACAGATTAAATGCATTCACCATACACACTTCAATCAACAGTCATTTGATCGATTTGACGGTTAAGAAGTTAGTCGAAGAAAAATTTAAAAAATTTTTGATTTTCCGAAGTTGACAAAGCCTTTCAACAGAATTGAAGCGTGGCTGAATTGGTTCATTTGCTGTCAGATTAAGCTTCAGTCATGTTGGATCTGTGGTAGCGCCCATTATTTTGCTTCTCTTATGTTCCAAAATAAACATAACCGGCAATATTTTTCTTTTTCCACTCATTTTGACTTTATTTTACAGAAAACAAATTATACTTTTGATAGATAGATAAGGCATAGTATTCCAAGCATGATCTCAATCGATAATTCAGATTACAGCTCAATTGAACTGTGTTTTGGACAGGTTATGTGTCAGTGTGGCTTAGTTTTAGCCGGGTGTTGAACCACCTAACCGCTGGTCCAACATTTCACTGCGTTTTTCACTTCTCATTCCACACTTCACTTTCCACTTTTAGGGGGTGGAACAAAAAGAACAAATATAACAAAATACAAACATGATAGCAAAGAGGTAAGTTTATTTCTAGATTTTCAAATTAAGTTAAAAAAAAATACGTCACTCCATTATCGATACACGAAAGTTTTCGATTACAGGGCTAGCCGAATCAGGCGGAATGCTGGCGCCTTCCTGTGTTATTGCATTTTTTAGAGTTTCCATAGTTAGCAGACGATTTTTTATACACCTCTGGGCTTTTGTAGGGATGCATGTTCAGCTCAAAATGAAGAATTTTGCGAACACATTGCTTTGAAAAGCTCAATGCGCCGTTTGCGTGCAGAATTGGATATTTCTGAATCGAAGCCCTGATAGGCTTGCTGCACCTCTTGGTGAAATACGAAGGTATCCAAGAGACTTCTTTTTTCTCAGCCTGCTGCTCTAAAGTTTGACACCCAAGTACGTATTACTTTATTTGTTGGAACGAAATCACATCGACCGAATGCGAAGTGTATGTGAAAGCACGCAGTCCTACCCGCCATCTAAACCATTATGATGACTGGAAACCACACGATTGGCGTCACCTATTATCACCTTTGATCTGCTACCCCTACACTAACCTTGTTTTTGATTTATGTCTTGCGCACCCTGTATAAAGTAAATTTTTCCACGGGATCATTGCTCCAGAGTGTAAAGGCACAAAGAGAATGCTCATACGTTTAACAACATAGAATAATTGTGTCAATAGCGGTGGTCGTGGACAAACACTATGGCATTTAGTGGTCTTCTTGAGCTGACCTCTGGTTTGAACGAAGTGCATCGGTTTTTATCTTGCCTAAAATGTGATGAAATTTGAATGATGAATAGTTTGAAAAGCCTCAAAAATTTACGGTTCATTAGCATTCACTAAAGACTTTACATACTCCACTAGAAGTACTCCAGTGGCGTCAGATGGCACGAGTGATTTCATTGGCCGAGTGCTCAGTTAGTCATTGGTTTTATGGGCAGTAGTACTACCTTCTCGTCTCAATTAATAAAGGTATTTTGTTGAGAAGTTTATCCTTAGTCAAACGAACTTTAACACACAAAAAAATTGAGTCAAAAACGATTCTTACACTACAATTCGTAGCATGGCGAAATTCCTTACTCTCTCGTGAGCGCTCTCTTCTGTGAAAAACTACGAAAATTCTCCGTACGCGAACAGCTATTCGTATTTTAGGAGGGTACGCGAACGGAGCTTCTATTCATCACACAATACGGAATATAAGTGTCAAGGGACTGTCAAAAATGACAGAATGATTTGATCTTAATCGGAAAATAATAGACTCGAAACACAAGGGAGAAGACGAGAAGACTGAAATAAAGTTTAAAATTTTTATTTTCAAATAAAACATGTTTACATATTAATTCTATCTATTTAAGTTGTATATCTTACTTTAATTAAATTACTTTTAAATACTGTTTGGAAGACATTTTATTTATTTTGTGTCAGTATAGCATTACACATATATTTTTGTATATATAATATTTACGCAGTAAAACATTGGAAGACTCGTTTTTCTTTTTTTGGAAGACATGTATCACTTACATTACACTATAATATAATTATGTATATATATTTTAACATCGATAATTGTATTCACTTATTAGTTATATTTATTTTAGGCTTTAGGCCTTAATGTCGTTAATAAATCTAAAAACTATATATATAATTTGGAAAACATTTTGATTTTTTAGTCTACATTTGTATTGTTGCAGTATCTCTTTCTACAAAAGAATTCACAAAATAATTATTTAAATGTTGACTAGCAAAAGGCGAACATAAATATCAATATAAATATAAATATAAATATAAATATATTCTATGTATAATAATTTGAACTTGTAGTAAGTATATATGTATGTTATTTATATGTTGAACAATAATTACGAAACAATTTCAATTTCAACATTTAATTCAGTTTAGCGATACTGAAAAAATTAAAATGATTTTTCTTCAGTATTTACAATATTTTCAACGCAAAACACGTAAGCTATACAATTTAATAATTATTTTGTTAAACATTTTCAACTTAAACAGATGTGATGTGGTAAAGTTTACATTTTTGGCAAGGTTTATCTGATTAAAACGGTAAGCCGATTTCGAAAGCTTCAATAAGAGCATTTCCGGAATCATAAACACCAATTACGCCGAATAGCACTCCCAAAAATATAATGAGGTAGTCATATGCTACGGCCTTCTGATCCAATAGATGACCCTTAATTTTGAGATGGAAATAGCATGGCCAAATAAAACTTAGCATAGTTCCGGTGAAACTGCCAATAAAGCCCATCAAGATGGAGAAATGTGGAATGAATATTGCCATCATAATAGTTGAGACTATCACACCGACTCGGAAGCCGAGACCCCATACTTTGAGCTCACCGTCCAAATGCCAAATAGTAGGGAATTTCGTTTTCGGAGGTCCTCGGAAGAAAGATCGTTCCAGTAGCTCACAAGCCGCATAATACGGCAGCGGATAGCTCAGTAGAGCTTTGATAACTAAAAAGAAATTCACCATACCCTTGAAGCCCTGCGAGTGCAAGTTATTCGTTATCACCTGTTGAGTATCATTTTGGAAGGTTAAGAAACATATATAGCCAAAAGATGCTTTGAATATTGCTGCTGCGATGTGGGACCAATCCAACATCCAGTTGAATTTCGATCGGTCAACCATATTGCCCTCTAACGTTGGCAGAAATATCTGCGATGTATACGAGAATACAATAACCCCTAAGGATATAGGAAAGTTTTCCATATCGATGCTCCACCTAACCTTGGACCAGCCCCAGTCTCCAATTTGCAGTAAGCAATATCCAAGAATGACTGCATTGATTACCAAATGCGACATTGTACACCAGAATGACAGAAGTGATACCATTTTAAGTGATTTGAGAAAACCAAGTGGCAGTAGGAATATACCAGTCAACATCATCCACGATCGGGAATCAAGCGATCCTTGTGGATAAGTACCAGCCAATAGATCACCACATACGACGACATACAAGATACATGTCATTAGGAGCTCAATGATTTGAGCAACACTTACCGCCTTGGCACCGTATTTCGGGCCAAAACATACTTTTGCGATGGAAACGTAGCTGTCGCGAACTCGAACGGGTTGACCAGTGTTCGGATCCGGTTCGTATAAGCACTGTACAAGAACTTTTCCCGTGTAGCAGCATATGTGAGCGATGCCAACCATTGCAATAATTGCCCAGTATCCTCCATGCAAGACCGCAAATGGTAGCGAAACGATGAACATTCCTTGGATGGCATTTGTTACATTCCACGCAGCTTGAAATTCGTTTATTTTGGCACTAGATCCTCCCTCGCCTTCGCAGACAAATGAACTATCTCCGGAAGCAATGCTGCCTTGTCTATAAAAAGGGAAATATTTCTATGAGTATGATTTTGTAAAGGTGGCATAGAGCGGTTCTAGTCATAGGGATGTGTTGATATGGAGTCGCGTGTAGAAATCCTATCTTATCGACTAAAGGTTTTGATCGCAGAGAAGTTCTATTAAGACAAGGATACAAAGGCCTAAGAGTCTTTGTGTTTCGTCATACTAGTGCCCAACAAGTTTGCAAGTCCAATCATCGAACTGGTACAACTGGGCGAAAAAAAGTGAACTGAACGTAAGGCTGAACGAAACAGAAGAAGGTGTTGTTCTTCATGAACGAAAACAGAGCGGCAAGACTGTTCTTAGTTCTACGACTTGATTATACTCTACCATTATTTTCAGACCTTTCAAGAGCCAAACGTCGAATCTGACCACTATCTTGTTGTAGCTAAATTCAGAGGCCAAAGAGAAAAGCTGCGAGCCGCTCAGAGGAGAAGCTCAATGTTGGACGCCTTAGCACGTGAGAAGGAGGCAGAGCCACCACAAAGAGCACCAGACTAAGAATCTCTTTGCAGCGCGATCACCCACCACAAACTCTAACAACTATGTAGTCCAAAAAGCCAAGATACACTGACTACATTGGCTCGGCCACATCGAGCGAATGGACGACAGTGCTTCAGCCAAGAGGATCTTCCAATCACAGCCCCCAGATTCGAGGCGGCGAAGGAGACCTCCAGTACAAAGACTAAGTTGCCGCTGATGACAAAAAACTCGGTCTTTGCTACAGGAAGCAGCGTGCAGAGGATGACAGCGGTGACTTTGACAGGCAGAGACTTTAGAAGGACCCGGAGCCCTACGTACAAGTAAGTAAGTATTATCTAAAGAGCTAGCAATTACAATCCTGAAAAGATGCCGTTTTGTTACCACAGCTCATTTGGAGGGAATATTAAAGTGTGTTGGTTAGAAGTTCCTAAGTCCAAGCTGTGTAAAGTTTAAGAAAGTTACTTGCTTTTTAATATTTTTTATCAGACCTCAAGTGAAAAGAGATTTGCTTAATACCTACTCGCTGTTTGTCCATTTCAACAGATGTCGGTGTGCTCAGAATCAAAATCAGGCCTGTGAAGAAACATCGCACAATTTTATATGTTTTTTTTTTTTCAATGAGTTTCCGGTTTAACATTAAAACCTGTTCGAGTACGAAGAGAGTACAGAAGAGACAGTAAGAAATTTACCCTTGCTCCAGTTTCTAGTGCAAGAAATTACTTAAGGCTGGTTTGTGAGAACTGTCAAATCTATTAAGTTAATGGCCGCGTTCCTTACAGTTACTAGGCAGTCAAAGGTCGAGAGATTCAGTTTTGACAGCAAAGTAAGGCATTTTTTTTTTTTTGAGGTAGTCGACTGGATTTGCAGCTGCCGAACAGAATGTGCATCTGCGTCTGAGTTTTGCGGTGCTGTCAAAAGTTTGCCGCGCGGCTTGCAGCTGAAGCGAACAGAATGAAACAGACTATCGAATTTGCGTCTCTTGCTTTCACTTGTCAGATACATATTTCAATTCAATCGTATAACATGTTTTTTTTTGTTTTTTTTTTACTTTCCTCTTTTGTATTTTGGATTTGATAAATCCCACAAAATTTCATTGTTTCTCACAGCCTCTATAAATTTACCGTTGTTCATTTTATGGTAAACAAAAATTTGTGTGTACAAATTCATAGACGTCAAATTTGCAGCGCTACTCGAAGTTGAAGAGAACCCAACTTCACGATGCACGACTCAGACTCAGACTCACATTGTGTTTGATCTTATGGCCTTCCACACATTAAAAAATTTGACAGCTAGCGGCTGAGCGTCAGACGCAGATGTACATTCTGTTTGTTTAGGTTTGGACCCACAATAGGTCAATTCGCGTACTTTTTGCACTAAATCTCGCAGATTATCAAATTTCAAAGAGTGGGGGTAAAATGCTCTCAGAGAAAGCTAAGATTACGAAAAAGTAAACGAACGGGTTCAAAGTTCAAAGAAATTTCTTGCACTAAATTTCGTAGCATGTGGAAATTTATTACTCTCACGTGAGCGCTCTCTTTCAGTTTTCTGTAAAAACTCGCTGTCTTGGAAGGGAACGCGATTGGGCCTAAAGTGTTGCATCTAATGGCTTTCCACACATTTAATATTTTGACAGCTAGCGACTCATAATTCTATTCAGACTTCAATAAAATGTCCGACGGTAACAATTTATTTCTCTCTCTTCCCGTCACTAAAAATGTTGCTGATCACTCAGATTTGTAAGAAATTATGTATGTATAGGAATTTATTTGACGTAATTCGCAGAAACCATAACACAAAATGGTTAATTTATTTTTGTTTTTAAATAAAAAAAAAAGCTAAACAAAAGTAAGTCATATATGTAGGTGCAAATATGCCCTCTATTCAAAGTTTTGCAACGTGACATTTATAGACATCGATATAAATTAAACACTTGTTTTTAAACACGCATAAAATTTGATGATGCATGCAGGCCTATTAAAAATTTGTTGCTGACTTTCCTCTAATGTGAATCGTATCCCGATGGTCGCTACATGAAAAACCACGTGTGTATTCTATACCAAGGCCACGTGGCCTGCCTGTCAAACTTTCTATGGTTATGATTTAAAAAATCATACAAAACATGTTGTTCTTTCTGTCAAATAATCGTTTAAGACACATTTCTTAAAAATTGGGTTTATTTTATTTCATTTACCTTCGTATTCACGTTTTGTCATTTCCAAAGCTGCGATGCGTTCACCTGTTATTGAGTATTCAAAAGAATATACATATGTTGGTACATATCCTTATCAATTTATACGATTTTCAAAAATTCAGTGCGGATTTTGACCTAGATTTTTTTAAGTGATTCTATTTTTTAATAAACAAGACCACAAGTGCAAAAGTGCGAAATAGTTATCGGTGCAATGTGGGGGGGGTCCTTAGTGCATTTTTAAGGTGCGGCGAGTCAAACACACAAATAGATTAGTCAATCGATATATTTCCTAAGGAAACTGACTTTTTTTTTCAAGATTAAGGGACACAAAAAATATAATATATATGTAAGCTCATTACCTATCTACAGACAAGTGTAAGATTAAAATCAATAAAAGCAGTACCTTATCGGAAAAAAAATGCATGTGCATGTCATATAATATTTTCTTAGAAAAATTTATATAATATGTACCTGTATCCATCGGATTGTTGATATCTTCCATCGTATTCATTGTTAATAAATGAAGTCTGTTGAACTTCTTCACTTTTATAGTCGTTCTCTGCACTAAAGTATCCGTTCGGGTTCCGAAATGGATTAAGCGTATTCGTTTCAATATTATCTAAAAAAATATGATTTTCCATATTATTTAGTAAAATAAAAAAAAAAATAAAAAAATTTAAAAATTAATTACCATTGCAAGTTTCTTCCGGAAATGTGGTTGTTGCCTGTGCCTGCGAAAAATGTTGCGAATCGTGCTGTCCTGGTTGTTCATATTCACGTTTATCAGGCATTTGTTGCCTGGCTGTTTGCAGAGCTACATTGAGAACATTTTTTAAGGGTGGCAATGGTGTTGATTTTAATTTTGCAATAAAGGAAGACATGATGGCTGCACTAGGGAATATCGATTTTATGTATATCTACTAAAATTCCGAAACTATAATGGAAAACTGTTACTCAATTTTTATTCCTTTTGATTTCATATATTTTTTAATATTCAATTGGAATTTACTTAAAAAACAAAACACTTTAATTTTTTTTTTTTTACTTTAAAATTTGATTAATGATTGTAAAACAAAAAAAAAAAAACGAAAGGATACTGCACGTAAGCTGGAGGTACGTAATGAAAGATGTTCTTATTTTTTTTGTTCGTTACTACATTCTAACTAAAAACGTTCTTCGAATTGTACGAAATGTGTGCGATTTGAATTGATTGAAACTTATTTTTTGTCTTTTTACGCTATTACTGTGACATATTCTTACTTAAAATAAAAATTGAACAATGTTTCAATACACAGCCGAAAAAATGTAACAAATGTTAAAAATGTCGAACAGAAATGAAATGTGTAAAAGAATTTTCGCCGCGCATGGCAGTGTCCTCGTGTAAGGACATCAAATTCTATGTACACATACTTCAAATATTATGTACATGGAGAGGGATTTGTTCAGAAATATAAGTCTAATGGTGGAAATTAAGTAAAAATGGGTTAAATTTTTTTCCAAATTGTCAGAGGTATTAGAATATTTTAACGACTTAAGGTTTTGTATGTAGCGAATAGAGACCAATACTTTGTCTTCGAGAATTGAAATGGATACATCCATATTTACTTGCTTTCGGTGGGTTAGACCTTCAACAACTCACTTTTCCCTGTTTGAAGTTCTGCAATGCGTTTGAACTACCTCCAGCTTTCCTCCTCAAGATCTAGGTTCCTTCTCAACTGATCTTCTTCACATTTGTCCAGCGCATCCCGCTTGCCTAAATGACCGTGGAGTGTATTTCATAATGGAGTTGTCGTCCCACCGATACCGACCGGATCGAACATCCTTAGTCTGTCCATTTAAAACTAGCAGGAGCAAGAAGCGGTGGATATGATGATGTCCAATTCAGCGAGTTCGCCTAAATGGTCGAAGAAGTACTCACTTAAATGGAACTTCCGTCGGATTTAGAGTGCATGGCAGTTTAGTTTTCCTCCTCGTCCATGTAGCTCTTGAAAAAGCCGTTTAAAGGGAGACCCAATCTAGGCGCATGCCTCCAAATTATGCACCGTCCTGTATAACACTTACCATGGTACTAATATGGCACCCATTTAGCTTTGTTGGGTTATGGGACCGCTTGAGATCCAGCTAGGGACAGATCTGATTTGTTATGGAGCAAGTGGCACAGTTCGACCACCTGCGGATAGTCTCGGACCTCAAGAGGAAGTTTAAAGGCACATTTACTGATCAATTGTATTGTGGAACATTTTCTCAGTGATTGTCCTGCGTTTGCACCAATTAGGCCGCAGATTTTATGCTCTAAGGTGGTGAATGCAGCCGTTAATACAACAGAACTGTGAATAGTTGTATGATAAGATAAAGGCGTACGCCATAAATGTTATCCAGAAAACCAGTAGTGCAAGAAGGATGTTCAGAAATTCAACACTGACGCTGGCACGACGGATTTTAAATTCTGTAAGCCAGTGTTAAATGGTGTCATTATTACTTGTCAATGCTTCTTACTCCAAATAATATCGAATTGTATGAATATGATATTTGGAAACGTAAAAAAAAACTCCACGTTGTAAGCTATTATTTGAGAGCACTTTTTGTAAAGGGTGTTTCATTAAGAACTACTTTTTTCAAAAGAAAAATAAGTATAAAAAAATTAATTTCATTGGATTACCTTTACTTTTAAACATAAGATACATTGTTGACATTTACTTTTTTAGGATTATTTTTTTCAAAATTTGTAAGTACTGTTAACAAGTTCCAATTTTCGATAAGACTGCCGAGCATTTCGAGTGTTAACGTCTTATCCATATAGTCATTGGCCTTTAAATAGCTCCAAAGTAAAAAGACTAGAAGTGTAATATCACACGATTTAGGTGGCCAATTCAGCGGTCGAAAGCGCAAAGTTGTTCTCACAATGAAGCCATATGGTTCCTCGGGTTGCGTGGCAATTAGTCCATCTTCTTTGTATCAAATGTCCTGGAGACCGCGGACCTTAATTTGAGGTGGTAAATAGTCCATTATCGCGGTGCGTTCTGGACTTCCGGCATCTTATGTCTAATAATAAATTTGATCGATGGTATAGCGAATCGTGCGTTCAGTACGCCAATTATGTAGACCATAAGTATCTCTAACTGCTCGAAACACATTCCTCGTAGAACGCCGATTTTCACAATACAGCTGAATAATTTGTAGACACTGTGCTGGGATAAGTCTTTCCGTAATAATATGCCAAACAATACTGAACAAAAATTTTATAACACCATAACACGACTCTTACGTCATCTGTCAAAAAATCCATTGAAAAAAAAGTACCTCGAAAAAAATCACACTTAACATCCACTATTAGCAACCACTGTTGATTGGCTTCGTTTATTACCAAACTGCGTTTTCTATAATCAGTACACCGACTATAAATAAATATTAGAAATAAAATTTGTAATTACCTCCAATCCAGTCTAAAACCCAGATGCAGATTTCTGTAAGAAGAATCAACTAAAACTATCCTCCTTCTATTCCAATTGAAATTTTTCAGAAATCAATCAACTCAAAGCGTTGCTTTCTTTTATTAATTCTGTACAATTTATATTTTACATTGTCTACAAAATAAAAATAAAAAAAAATACATTTTCTTAATTACTGAAGCAGGTTTTTCTAACACCCGCTAAGATATTGCTTATTTCGTCGTCCTTTCGCACTTCAAATGTTTCGCCCGCGGGCACCACTCCACTGGGATAGACCAGTGACCCCACTGGTTGCGGAGTGATGTTCACTTGGGGCGGTTCCCCGCCACTTCCCATAAAATAGTTGGATGGCATCCCACTAAGGCAGATCTGATCTGCCTGATGATACGGCAAGTAGCTGCACTCTACGTTGTGATTTTGGTAGGATGGCGGCGTTTGATGCAGCGGTGAGCCGCTATTGCTGGACGGAATATATGCGACTTGGGGGTAATAGTTGCTACTTGTGGAGTACACTTCGTAGTTATCATAATTATGATTTGTATCGGGATATTTTGAGAATTTATTTTCGGTAATATGATCTGTGGCGGCGCCATCATCGGATCTGCACTGACCCTGAGAACTTGCGTACCGAGAATAGTCCTTTTGTTGCTGGGTAAGCGGCACATGGAACCCAGAGGACACATCGAGCATGGGACTTGTATTTACAGAGAATGGACTTGATAACATTTCATTAATATTATTTTTGGTTTGTGTCGGAGTATTTGGCGAACTGTAATGCGGGGACGGTGCTGCTTGCGTGGAGCAGTGTACACTGGCATTGATGTTGCACGTTTGGGAGAGGTCCGTTGGATCTGTTCTTTGGCTTTCCTCCAAAGTGGACATCGGTGGGAAGTAGGTGCCCTTGACCGTGTGTCCTTGGTCTAAAATTCCACGATTGCTGCATGTAACGTACATTCCTTTGCCGGCAATTAAAGCCGACGAGGTTAGTGCTAGTGCATGTGACTGAAAGGGTGACTTTTTGCCACCGTTCACACTGTTATCATCGTCGAGATTATTGCCCCCCATTCGAGATCTGGTCCTGGATTTGTATAGGAGTTGCTTTGTTGGTTTCGGTTTTTCGCAATGATTATTGTTATTTACATTAGATCGTATTTGTTGCTCGAATGTTGTATGTTTTTTGTCGTAATTTTGTACTCCGCCGTCGGTCGCGGTGTTGTGAAAATTTCCATCATCCGAACTGCGAGTTGTATTCGAATTTGGAGAGAAGCAAATTTTCGGCGATCGATAGAAATTTTGGGTTTTCGATTGACACTGACTCGACATATCAACTTGTGGCATATAGCTTGAGACTTGTGGCGATTTTGCTTTGGACAGTGACTTACCACCAACCTGGATGGAGGAGGTTTGATCCTTGGCACTGGTTTGAATTGCTCTCGGCTTGGAGTGCTTTCGACGTCTTGGACGGTATTTATAATTCGGGTGCTCTGTCATATGAATGACCCTCAGACGTTCTGCTTCTTCGACAAAGGGTCTTCTATCGAGTGGCGTTAAAGACCTCCATTTCTTGCCTGTAAAGGAAGACGTATAATACATTTAATGTTGTCATTGCAAATTTGTGTGGAATTATATTGAAATGTTGGAAAGACTTGTAGTACCAGTAATAGCATTCCGTAGCTTTAGTCGGCGATAGGGCCATGTCAAGATGGAGCTAGCTAGCATCTTATCAGCTTCTCAATACCTAAAATCTTTACTTATGCCTTTTGACTATCGGATGGAGGTACCTACCTGATTTCAGCGGTGGTGTGAGCGCTTTAATGTCCAAGAATGCAAGGCGGAGGTTTTTAACCAAGTTCTAGCTAGCTCCTTTAGATACAGGCCCAGTGACTGTCGTATTTTCATCTTATCTCGATATTGGGGCCCTGCTGAGACCGATGCTAGCTTCCTATTACTCGTGGGACCAAAATACACCCAAAGCAGCGCTGAGTCCATAAGAGCACATCAGCCAATACCCAGAATTCAGTTGGACACCGCAAATAAGCGCATGTGGCATTTTGATGAATTACAAAAAAAGTGGGTTCTGAGGAAGATTTGAGACTACATCAATTCCGCAGTACCACGGCTAGAAAAAACCGAGGCGGCAAAGCTCAACTGCTCCCTTGAGGAAACCAAGTGAGGTTCTTAAATGAGAAAAGTCGTTAAGCTATCGACGCTTAAACCGAACGACCTTTTGTGCTCTTCCGCGAGATAGTCAAAGTCGACCTTTAAGTAGACGACAACTGGTAGCCGAGCTCTTTACCGACGGCAAGCCTACCCGATATGGCCACGGACAATCTATTCAAAAAGAACCAAGGACTCAGCCGAGTCATAAGGGAGTATGGGATTATCACCTTCACCTTCTTTAAGGAAACGGTTGCGTTTACAAGATCCGTGACGCATGGAACTGCTAAAGACTCAAGGGTCAGTGAGATTCCGAGAATCCGCATTTGGCTTCCAAACATGGCCATTGAAAACAACCGACTTCTCGATTGCCTCAAACTATGTACATAACCCCACGGTTCCCATGGATGACTGGAAAGACAGCAAAGTTAAAGAACCACACAACAATACCCTTTCCTTCCTTCTTCTCAATTCTCATAAATAAGGATAGTACTGTCTCCATTGAGGAGAATGGTTGTAAGCTTCGCTGCGGCAAAAAACAAGAAGTCAAATGGGACATTTACAGCCTTCCAGAGCCTTTATTTCGCTTTTAATTGTTCTGCGAAAACTGAAGTATTGTGACTGAAAAGGTGCATTCAAAGCTCATCGACCAGCGAATGGGCGACCCGCAAACAGACAATTTTTTGCATATTTGACACAAAAACAAACAATTATCAATGTTTACTACTCCCAAAGAAGAAATTTATACAAAAAAAAAGTTAAATTCTAATTAATTCTGCGAAGAAACCAACAATTCACTGATTTTGCCACGAATAAGCGAATCCTTCTTGTGAACTGTCAAATTTTATTCACATTGTGGATCGCAATCCACATTCGCCCGACTAAAATTCGCTTTTTTGTATTCGAACATCGCTGAGCTGTAAATGGACAAATGGAAATTTACATTTATAATTAATTATTAATTAATTAATTATTTATAATTAATCCGCTCCAAGGTGGTTCATTTTTCGCTGATTCAGATGGAAGCGCTGATGTAACTACTAGATGGCGCAAAAATCATAACCCTATCGGAAGATGCTATAATTCTTGCAAATGGTGGCAAATGTCAATTCTATGATACTTTGACATACAACATACACTCAACAAGACATGAATCGCTATAACTACTCCTTAAATACGCAGATTAACTGTTACGATTTGCAAAGAAAAAGAGAATATACGTAAGACTGCGAGATCTTATCACCAGAAGTTCTGACAAGGGTGATGAAAAAGTATTAAAGGATTCGGCATTATTACTCAATTGATAGGACATTAAAACAAATCTAACTCACATATCAAAGGTTACATTTAAAAACAATTACATTTGCAAATACCGTTAGGAACAAAATAGAAACAGTAAAATACTTACCGAGCATTTTGCTTAGATCCGCATTATGAAGATCTGGATTTTCATCGGCTAGCTTCTTTCTTTCGATCTTAGCCCAAACCATAAACGCATTCATTGGTCGGCGAATTCTTGTTTCTTTGGCACATTTGGCAGAGTTTGTCAGCGGACGGAACTTAACGTCATTGCCAATGACGTGCCGCTCCAAGAACGCACAATTAGCAGCACAAACATCATTCTGATATTCGTATCCCCAAAGAGAAGCGTCCATATGTGATGACTCCTCCACGTCGGGAGACATTGACATAGGCAGCATGTTGCTGTGTGATAAAAACTTACTTGCCAATAGTGGCAAATTGGAATTGAGGAGGGTAGAGTGTGACGTTAAAAAAGGATTCCCCAACATTGAATTGTGCGAAAGGATCTGTCCTCCACCGCACCGCATTGACTCACTGTCGTAGCATGTGGAGTGCACTATTGGTGAATGTAATCTAGACGTTAAAATATCATTCTCTTGTCGCATGTGTGATATTGTACTATTTGTTTGGTGTACATCGTTGTTCATGGACGAAACCGCATACGATTGAATGTCTATGGAACTGTAGTCATCTGGATTTAATTGCTGGCTTTGATGGATATGCTGCTTCTGCGAACTTAAAAGAAAATTAGGAAATGTTAATGGCTGTTTATCTGTAGTTATATGTTTGAGTAAAAAGGAGAAGGATTCTAAAAAAAATGATTGAATGAAGCTTCTAGTGAAATTCAAGAAACGATAGTACGTGAACCAATCTAGTTAGTTTAGGATGAGGACAGAATGCTTTCTCTAAATAAACCTGTCTGAAGAAATGAAGAAGTTTCTTCTGCCTCACTGGCCAACACAAAAGGCAACTTTCTTTGATTAGGTGTTTAAAGACTGATTCATTTAAAGGCAGTTTTATATCTATGGACTTTTGGACAGATGGCTCATGAGTCGTGTTCACCTGTCATGGTGTTTTTGTTCAACATAGGTTGAGATCTCATCACAGAAAAAATTAGACTGGAACAGTGTCTAAAAATATTCTGTTGTGTTAGAATTTATTTCTTGTACTTAGACTAACTCATGGTTCAGCGATGAGCCATATTTCTGGTTTATTCGGTGCGCGAATGAGCAAGATCGTCGTCTTTCGGGAAAAAGGAACCCCAAGAGATTGAAGAGTTGCCATCACAACCAGAGAAAACAAAGGTTTTGTGTGGTTTATGGGCTGGTGGTGTCATCGGTCCATATTTCCTCAAGAACGAAGCCGGTCGCCCAAAAGGTGCCTCCTTATAGCACCATCATAATGGACTATTGTCACCTCAAATTGAGACTCGTGATTTTCAGGACATTTGATACCAACAAATGGCTCTACTTGACACACAGCCCGCGAAACGAGAAGAATTCGGTGAATTTAAGCGCTTCGGACTGGTGAAGCCTAGACCGTGTGATATTACAATTCCAGAGTTTTACTTTGGGGCTACATAAATTCCAAGGTTTACATAAAATAGTCGGCTACCATTGAGGAATCGGAAGCCAGCATTACTCGCGTTATTTGCCAAATACCACTCGAAATGCTCCGACACGTCATCGAAAATTGGAACCATGTTAACCACAGTTACGGCCAGCATTTGAAAGAAATAATATTCAAAAATAAATGCCAAAAATGTTTCTTTTGTTTGATAACAAAAATGCTCATAATCAGATAAACTTTCTATTTTTTACTTCTACTTTTAAAAAGTACATCTAAATGAATCACCCATAATTATATAAATATTTAAGTAGAACCGAATGGCTGTCATTACTTGTTCATTCATTTCTCTGTATTAGTTACTTTTGCTCTAAAGCCTTTTCTTGTATCAAATTTGAATCCGCTTGATATTTTTGCAGGGCTTTTATACATATGTACTAAATTTTACACACAAAGATTGAGTTATCTACTAGTTTCTTTTAAGAAATTGCTTAGAAAAATCTACTGAACATTCAATCTGTGGGAAGTAGGCAATATCACTAAAACATGGTTGTGGAACTTAGATCGATTGTAAGACGTCTTGTATGAGTATCACCTAGTGTCGTATCGCTGGAGATTAGTCAAGTTTATTTCCTCAGTTTAAGCACTTTAAGTCAGTGGTGTCCTGCGGGATTTAATTGTGAGGGCGATCCTCTCACTGAGACAAGAAGTGTCTTTTTTGTTCTTGTAGATTGACTTATTGCTGCAGCTTCTGCATATTGTCATATAAAAACTCACACGAGGGTGAAAAAAGATTTTCTGTTTCTCCTTACAGGCGCTAATGCGATAGACTTTTTCGAAATTGGGCCATAGCTTGCGTGTCATAGCACAAGTCTGGAATTCGCCTGCCGTAGGACTTTTCTTCCTCGTTATAATTCATGAGTCTTCAGCTTCACAATTATTTGGAGATAGCAGATTGGAGGAGATAATACATACATACATACATATGAAATGTAGTTCTAAGCCTTATGCCTTGAATAACTCCGATATTTTTCTCCTCTAGATCGGAGAGCATACTGTTCTGTCAGATATCAAAGTATCGTTGTATTAGATAGAGTTCGATAATTTGAAAATAGTCCCACATTTCTAACAAATTTATTGTTTCAAATTGAACTTATAATTTTGCCTGACAAAATTTGCATTGGAGTGAATCAAGGATCATTTAAATACGAATCTAGACGTCAAATAAGTGGGTGCCGTGGCTCAGTGGTTAGTGCGTTGGACTACTGCGCAATGGGTTCCAAGTTCGAATCCAGAAAAATACCATCAAAAGTTTTTTTCACGGCCCCACCTCTTCCGAGTGTCTGACAAACATTCAAGAGTATAAATGTCATGAGAAAGCTTCTCAAAACCCCCCTGCCCTTCGGATACGGCATAAAACTGTAGGTCCCTACTGTACGTACAGAAAGGTATACATAATACGTACAGTTGTGAGAAGCATGAATGGGCCTTCATACAATGTGTATACTTTTGAATATGGATATCATAACGAAGTAGACTTCTATCTTCATGATAGAAGATGAGTATGACCACTCATAGCATATTGGTATAAAGTATATTCTGATACCTGTTGCCGCATAAATAGTATGTTGGATTAGAAAGGTGAATCTCCTCCGATTCCGAGCGTTGACTTTCCACAAAAATATATTATGCTGTGCTACAGATTTAAAAAAGACGACTATTCCACGAAACACTCTTTCGGTTTAAAAGGACAATCTGTGGATATTTATTTTTTTCGTATACACATACTATAGGTAGATATTTCCCTCCGTGAAACTGGTGCGCGCGGTGCATAGCGATAGCACAATATAGGTTCGGACGCTCTTTTTAGTTGTTAAACAACAGTTTTGATACAGTGACTACCGCCATTGGTTTCGCGACCGACCGACCGAACATTTATCGATTTATAAGTCTGCACATTTTATTCAGAACGGACATATTGACAGTTTCTACTTATTCCCTTTGAAATTTTTCAGGCAAACGGCTATTCACATAAAGTAGCATATGTGAAGTAAGGAGTTTGCGAATATCGGTAGACATAAATGTAAATTGGGCGCGTGCAGCTATTGCGATATCAAAGCACACCGCATTCAAGGATACGGCATGCACAAGTTTATGCTTATGCCACCACATTTCAAAGCAATGTGCTACCTCGTATGCGCGAACAAAAAAGGCCAAAAGAGATCCGCACCAAGGAGGACGCCAACCAACCCAACTGCCACCGCGCCGGCCGTGCCGTGCCCATCGTCAATGGATGGAATGTGAAATAGTTCGAAATATTCAAATTCTTTCAAGTTTAGATGAAAGGCCGGCACAATAATAAAAATACAAAAAAAAATAGTAATACACCAGGACACGGTTTTAATAAGTTTTAAACTATTTACTATAGCAAGGATTTTGCTAGTTATATGTATATATAGACTCTCACACCTGAGCCTTATGGTAATAACGACTTAAATGTGTTCTCACATCCCTGCTGCGGATCTGAAAGTGTGTCTTTTTTTTTGTTTTGCTTTTGTATTTTATTTTGAAGTTTGTCGCAACCGGCAAACGGTGGACCTTACCTTGTTCTTGAATCGGAGGAGCTGCATTGAAGAAGAGCCGAGAACTTGATAATTTATTGGGGGACCTATATGACATTTTGTTTTCCCTTTACTACGTTAAATGGCCCTTTTGCAGATAAAAATTCTTCTTCTGGACTTGGACTTGGGCTACACAAACGCTTTACTTTTGATTATAAAATAGGTACCTAGCGCTCTTGTTGTCGCTGTTCCTGTTGTTGTTGTTGTTGTTGTTGGTTCTTTTCGTTACACATAACGTCTCAAATCGTTATAGAACTGACGGCTCTGTGTCGCTACCTTTTTAAAATAAATCGAATATTTAAATAACATGCCGATACTGGGATAGGTGCCACTGCATTTTATTAAAATCAATTGATGTGACTACAGTATTGGTTACCAGCTAGGTATGAAGAACATCTACTTATCCACTCATTATCGAGTTCTTTCTGATATTACTTTAACGACTGTTAAATAATGAAGCTATTTTGTATAAATGATCAATTCAAGTCAATTATAGGTGGAATAGCCAATGACCGCCGATTAGAGCATCTGCTTTAAATGCCACATCGTCAAAGGCAATCCTATGTCTTTAAGACCTATCGAGGCATATACCTTTTTAATGTAGCATATAAGATCCTATTCAATGTCGAAAACCCTTCTGCAAAACAATAATTCAACCAGTATACCAGTGTAACTTCCGGCCCGGCAGATCGACTCTAAACCAAATTTTCAGCCAAATCCTGGAAAAGCCAACCAATTTTAAGTCGAAATTCACCAATTCCATCAGTTATTCATCGACTTTAAAGACAGTATTCATCTTATCAAAATCTACTAGTGGATGGTTCAATTTGAGATATCAAAAAACTCATTCAGATGAAGGAACAATTTTTCACAAATCTGTCCAATTTTTGGGATACCGGCCGTGTCCTAGAGGCGCTTATGGCAATTGATAGCAGGCGAAACGAGATGGTTAAGTGAATGAAGACAAAACGAAGTATGTATATGCTTTCAACAAACAATATATGATCCTTCCAAAAGACTGGGCAGAACTTGACTGTTGGTGCATAACTACAATATAGAGGCAGTTATGGCATTCACCTAAATCCTACAAATGACACCTTTGTAGAGATCCGACGAAGAATAACCCTAGCAAACCGCTGCTACTTCTGTGTGACAAAAGAATTGGGTTGAAAACTCCTAACTCGACGGACCAAATTAATGCTCTATAGAACGCTCATTTTACCAATCTTGCTGTATGGAGCTGAGCGAAAAACTTTGTCGGATATTAGGTCCCTTATGCGCGGAGAGCGAATGGAAGAAATGTTACAACCGCGAACTCTATGAGCTGTAGCACGATGTGGATGCAGTCCAAAAAGAGA
Organism: Chalcosyrphus nemorum; assembly: GCA_949716465.1. Taxonomy (NCBI): domain Eukaryota; kingdom Metazoa; phylum Arthropoda; class Insecta; order Diptera; family Syrphidae; genus Chalcosyrphus; species Chalcosyrphus nemorum. Next base: position 77,186,127 of record OX454332.1, on the reverse strand, counting down.
ATCTACGATGACTACATTAGCTCAGTCATATCGAGCGAATGGACAACAATGCTCCAGCCAAGAGAATCTTCGAATCACAGCCTCCTAATTTGTGACAGCCAAGAGGACCTTCACCTCCGGTACAAAGACCAAGTTGTCTCTGACGCCAGAAAAATTGTGTTCTCATAACTGGAAACTATACAGGACCGCAGAAGATGGAAGGCAGCCGTGTCTCAGCCTGAGAACTTACAAAGGTCGGGAGCCCTTTTAGTGAGTACGAGTACGAAATTGAATATTGGGGCACGTACAGAGGGGCACTACAGTCTTACACTATATCCGAAAGACAGAGGGTTTTTTAGAAGCTTTCTCATGACAGTAAATACTCTTAGATATTTCTGTGGTCACAAGGAATAACCATCTAAGTCGACTTAGGAAGACTGTCAATTTTTTTCTTAAACTGACAAGACCAACCAATGTATGGACAAAGACGCAAAACCGAAATTTCGACTCGAACTTGGAACAGTAGTAAGTATAGGTTAAATTAATTTTTATTTATATTAATATGCTCAGTGGTTAGTGCGTTGGACTACTGCGCAAGGGGTTCCGAGTTCGAATCCAGGAAAATACCACCAAAGTTTTTTTCACGGCCCCACCTCTTGCGAGCGTCTGACAAACATCCAAGAGTATTTACTGTCATGAGAAAGCTTTTCAAAAACCCCCCTGCCCTTCGGATACGGCATAAAACTGTAGGTCCCTTCTGTACGTACAGAAATGTATAACACGCACAATACGTACAGTTGTGAGAAGCTAGGCCTTGGCCCTCTATGGGCTGCTTACGGCCTACTATTTATTTATTTATTTATTTATTTATTTATTAATATGCTTACAAAGATAGCACCATTCCTAACCTAATAAAATTTCACAGAGTTTCGAGACAGTTGGTGTTTTCGTTTTTTTTTTTCGAAATTTACCTAAAACAATAGCAATAGTATGTAGCACTGGAATGGGAATCCACCTCCGCACCTGCGAACACTTACAAATATGTTATGTCCATATCAAATTCTGATCTTCTGATAAGCTCCCCTTAAACGGGAAAACTTATATTTTTCGGTACTGAAAACCCGTCTGTCGAAAATGTAGCACCTTTTGCGAGAATTAAAATTTATAGCAGTTCAAATAAAGTACTCGTAGTATCGTTCCAAGCGTGACAAATCCCAGTATCCCTTAAGAACTGCACATTGAGCGTGTTCAGCAAAAGTGAAGTGGCGTCGAAAAGAATTGATTTTCAAAGAGGGTTCTTGCAGTGGCTGAACAGCGATGATCGTACCCATGTATGGAAGAGAAACTTCTGATTTGTATTTACTTTTTCAATAAATTTCAGTTCAGTTCAGTTTATTTCAGTTTCATCTTAGGGAGGCGTGACACACACAATATACACATTTTTGGGAGTTTCAGGTTTACATTTACTCAATAGACAAATCAATCATTGCATCCATCTTCTCTAAAAGAATCTTAAATTAACAAATAGAGGAATAAATCAATTTCATAAATAAACTTCAAGAATTTTAATATAAAGTTAATGTGCAAAAGCAAGCCGTTTTACAATATATACCGTCGGATATACTTATTAGTGCGGACAATCAAATCATTGTTAAATTTGGCGTTCGAAGATGTGATATTATCATTTTCTTTTTCTTTTCCTAGTTTGATAGCATTGTCTGAAGGACAATGAATTTATTTCCCATCATTTGTTCAAATTTGAAAACCGAATTGTTCATGTATTTGATTCAAAAATGATTCGGTCATTCCATTCAATGATTCAATTGTTCAATGATAGAGACACATATATTGTATTGGCTCAAAACAACGATCATAAATGCGCACGTTCCGAACTCTAGGCCCACGAATAACACAGCTCTAAAAGGAAGTCGACTCACGCGTATAGTTCAAATCGTGAACTATAATAGGATTCTGCAAGTCCAAATGTTTTTAGATCCAACTCTCGTTGTCTCTTTTCAGAACGAACTTCTTTATTATAATAAACTCTGAATTAAATGTTATCCCGAGTTGGATAACATATATTATAGGTCCACATAAAAAAATTCAACGTGATCTAGTAGCGTTCTCCTCCCTTGCAAGATTAGTTGGCTGGCTCAATACTGGGTAAATCTTTCCCATTGGGTTATTGTGGAGTACATACCACTGGATACCATTCTGAAATAAGGTTCAGGATTTGTTCTGGAGTCCTGGAAGTCAGTATGGTATTATGGTAAGGTATAATGTTTTAACTGCTGCAGTGATATGTCTATCTATATTTTTTATACCAAACGGGTTCAGGTGAAGTGCATACCAGGAGGTGGTTTTTGATAGTAATTTACAAAATAATTATCCGACGGCTTAGTACACGATCCATTTACAATACATAAATGTATCCCTCTTAATTATATACTAAATCTATAAAATAAATAGTTCGCCTTTACAAGAAACGTTCCCATATCATTGTGTATAGAAGGTCTGTAGGTGGTTAGGTTATACGAGTATATCTACAGTGTTGGCCAAAACTAAAGCAACTTAAACACAGACAACAAACACATGAGTAAAATTGCTTAAATGAAAATATATTCCTTAAAATTTTTATGTAGAAAAGTAGCGGTTACATTCCAAAATTAGATTATAAAAAAAAAAATCCATTTATTTATAACAAAAACAAAGAAAAAACAAATAATACTAAAATATGCCGATTTTCAGCTGGACAAAACTAAAGCAACTCCATACCAAAATTGTATTTATATTCAAATTCGTTGTGTTAAACTCAATATTTTAATGCAAAAACATTATTTCAGATCACCGCTGCACACCTCCTAGGCATACCCTCCAAAATATTTTAAATTATGGAACTGGGGATATTATTCCATGCCTCCTTGACTTGAGTGAAAACCCCTCCTTATTTCGATATGTATCCCCAACAATTCTCCGATCTACGATCTCCAAGAGGTTTTCTATAGCATAAAGTTCCGGAGACCATTCCATAATCCCAAATTTTCTATCCTGAAACCAATTTTTTACAAGTTTTGAGGTATGTTTAGGTGCGGTATCCTGTGGAAGTACCCATTTCAAAGGCAACTCCTCTTCGACATGTGGCAGCATAACGCCTTACAGGATAGTTTTGTACACAAATCGGTTCATAATTCCATCTATTTTATGGATTTGGCCAATTCCATATCCATGGAAGCATCTCCGGACCATGACATAGCCTCCTCCATGTTTGACCATACCCATCGAATATCGAGAAGTAGGTGCTTCATTGCTGAGCCGTCAAAGACGTCGAAATCCATCCGACCTCTTAATATTGAATTTGTATTCATCAGAGAATAGAGCTGTCTTCCTTTTAGACACTGTCCAGTTGATGTGGCCAGTTGTAAATTTGAATTAAGCCGTTTTGTTTTTGACCGAAGTAAAAGGTTTCTTCACGACACTGAAAAATGAAAGACCACCATTCACTGCCCTTCGACGAATCGTTCTGGTGCGGATATTCATGTTCAATTCGTATCTCAACTCTCAGATGACATGAATAGATTGCTCCTAATCTTTCTTATCACATATTTATCTTCCCGATGCGTCCTAACTCCTGGCCTGCCACCTCGATGAATCATTTTGACGGATTTGCTGGCCTTACAATATTTAATTAAACGACGTTTCACTGATTTATGAGTAGAATATAGCATAGATTTCCTTGTGTAATTCCATATTCAAAATCAGAATTTTTTTTTTTGTCCGTTCAGAATATTATTCCTTGCCATTTTTACAAAATAAGTTAGAGCAGCTTTTTATGACTTCTGCAGCAAAATTATACCCGAAAATCGTCCAATTTTTTCTTGTTTGTTCATTAGCAGTATTTCTATAGCAGTAAATACTCAAAACAACGGTTACTTTTTGTTTTCCGTAACAGAAAATCGTTTTTGAAGAAAGAAACAAAAAGTTTGAAAAAGTTTTGGCCAGCCGAAAATGGACCTTAATTCAGTTTTGTATTTATTGTTTTTCTAATTTACTCATAAGAGTGTTTACTGATTCTATATACCAATCTATAATATTCAGAGATATCGGGAAAAATAAATATAAAAATATTCTGGCTCATACGCACTTGTTAGATCTTAAAACAATTGTGTGGTGTATTAGTTGCTTTAGTTTTGGCCAACACGGTATATACATGTATGTAATGTGAGATGCCAATATTTAAACTTTAAACTACTTTAAATGGACTAAGCATGTATTAGAAATCAAACAGCTTGAATAAATTTAAACAACCAAAATCTACTCTACAGGTACAAACTCTACCAAACTTGACTCTAGTCAAAAATTTACAACATGAGCTCAAGTTAGCTCAGGGAATTCAAATAATTTCCAAATTGCAGTAATTACAATAAATATGTATAGCATAGTCAATTTATCATCATGTATAAATATATAAAAAAAAGTATTACAGACCTTAAAAAGAAAAGGTGGAACACTATGGTATCTACATATCTGTCAGTCTGTCACAGCTTTATAACTTCTGAATCGGTCGACGTAAACGGCTGTATATTATATGAAAGCCGACAAATATGGCAGCATCGAATTTGATTTCCTTATTATTTTTTTGACTTCTGGACGTTAAAGCAAGGAAAGGTTTCTTGACGACACTTATCTCTATAGGTTTGGTAAATTCTTATTTTCTATTTAACGGACATGCTCTTGTAAACGAACCCTAGACAGAAATTGGTATACTTTGACTATACTCAATGTATCATGGCCAAAACATGTTTGACTTATAAGCTTATAAAAGTTAGATTTTCAATTCTTGAATGTGTCAAAAAACCCAACGTGGCGCTATGAAAACGCTATGTACAGATAGTAGTACACTGTGACTATAATCTGGTCTATTCTCTATGACTGTGATATGATTAGCACTAATTAAAGATATCCACCTTAATCTTCTGGACATAGCCACTTGTATATGCATTAGTAGTGCTCTTAGAATTACCACCCTTACAGCATTGAATATGATAATGCATCGAAGGGTCGACCGGGCTCATCAAAATAACAGATTATAAATTCAACCCCCCCTCGATTATGGACTTTAATTTCATAAATGAATCCACTGATTGCTCACTACCATCACTTGCGTACGTCCTTTCCTTCCCCAGACCTTTGGAAAAACTATGAACGGGTCGATATTAGTTCAATCTATTTACACACTGATGGTTCGAAAATGAACAACGGCATTGGGGATGGAGTTAATCTACAGCAAGTTTAACGTAAGCATCTCCTTTCATCTCTTTTCTTGGCGAAAATTGTAGCAATTTAGAAGGCTCTGTCGTGACATATGTTCTTGTATATAATGCGAAGGATATCAGAAATTTCACCGATAGTCCATCGGAAATTAATTTTCTGAAATCTCAGTCGCTATTTGCAATGTTTGCCTTTAATTCATCAAGTAATGATGCGTATCCGTATCCTTAATGGTTTTACCCTTTAAGGCGATAAGCGCAATTCCGGCCGACAGTCTTACACTTTTTTAAAGCTTCACCATTTGTAGTCCAGCGTTTTAACTGTTCTTTCGTCTCAAGACTCATGAGTATAGTGGGTGATCCAACGTGCATATGGAGTTAGGAATTAATGAATAAAATCGGACTTGTCTCGCTTAAACTTCTCCAACAGTGTCATGGAAATGATTATTCGAATAGATTTTTGATCCAAAGTGAACACGACTAACTTATACATGTCAAGTTCTTCAGTTAGTATGCCCATAGCGTCTCTTACTTTAATTTGGCGGTCGTCAAGTAGGTAACCTTTGTACGATGCTATCAGTGGTAATCGCAGTATTTGATTGTCCTGAATACTCATCATCAGCCAAGCTGACATGACCACGTTGAAATTCAGTCGGTCTTCTTTTGCAAATAATGGGGAGAGTAAACTGAGTCCACCTTGGTTTCAATTTACGCAGGCGTATTGCCTTTCAAATATAATAATTTAATTACGGCACGATAGTAAATTTACCGGCTCTACTATAACATATGTCATAAACGCGATCTCGGAAACTTACATTGAGAATTGTCGCTTCAGAGCATTCTGGCGTTGAGAGGTTATTAATATGCCAGGGTACAAATAATATTTGTTCAAATTTTCAATACACAAATTGGTCGCAAAAAGAAAAGTTAAGAGCTGTTATCTACTTAATAATATAATAGAAAACTAATAAAGAAAAAAACCCAAAACATTTCCTTATATTAGAGGTTATTTGGAGTGAATAAACGACATAAGCTTGAAAACACTTTCGATCAGACTCAAATCTCACATTCTATAGCTTTAGTTCGGCCTAGTATACAAAAAGAAAATAAAACGCCTCTCAGGGACTGAGCAATGTCTCAAAACAATGTAGTTAAATCGAACAGGTCAAAAAAAACTGTAATGATAAGAGTTCTTTTAGCTGACAAACGTGTGAGGTAGTAGAAAGTAGCTCTCATATGGCGCTGAGGTCGACTTTACGATATCTACGATCTAAAGCATATAAGAAACGTAAGTCTATTATATCTACTTAATATGTCAAAGCATGACAGTACCGATATGGTGAATTGAATTTTTGAACTACCCTCAAAAGTAAAGACAACATTTTAAGAATTAATATAAATAATAGCATTGTGTACATAGAACAATATACTTCATCTCAAAAGAGCTCATTGTAGGAAACTTGATGTTCATAAACCAACTGCAGTTTAAATAGCTATTCAGTACTCATACACCCTGTACGACTAGGTCTTGTATCTGTTTTTTCTGAACGCATCTCATTTACTATTTTTTTTGGTTTAAATGTACATATGTACCACAACGGCTCACAATGTTTTGATTTGCTTCATTTGCAAATAAACTTGTCTACGAGTAGCATGAATATTTAAACCTAGTTCACAATGTAGCATTCACGCTATTATACATTGAGAAAAAAGACTGAACTCTTATGTGATAATACGAAGTAAAACAACAGGCGTTCCCGTCGCTTCAGATCGTGTATATCTTAAACGTCACTACAACGCATAGAATAGAATAGAATAGAACCTATTTTAATTCTTCACAAGTTTGACAGCTGTCAGCATCTTACACATTACACTCTTCTTTGAACTGTTAGATTTTGAATATGAAGTTATAAGTTCTTGTGCTATCTAGTGTACTATCTATTATACTGTTTTGTTTTTCCTCATGATATAAATAGGTATATACAGACGTTGCTAAATTCAACGAAGATAAGGACGCAGAAGATCCACGACATAGCGAAAACGAAACTCCAAAAAAGTTAGCACTCTTCATATGAGCTATTATACCGCACACAATTTAATGAGCTGCACATCTGACAGCTGAACTTTGCAGTGGTTATGCCATTATACAGACACAGTACTTCATATACCCAGGCCCCTGCATTACAAGAAAGATGGACTCTATTGTCCGCTGTGCAATCATTTTCGCAGCCTACCGGTGTCTTAGTATTCAGTGCCGTTGGACTACATTAATATTATAGCAAACAAATTTTCTTTTTATAAGCCGCCATTTCGCGATGAACTGAAAAAGACCTTTCAAGGAGTCAATTCGACTTGTGTGTCTGCCAATACCATCCTGCTTAAAATAACGATGTTGGCCTCGAGGTAGTCTAAAGTGGTTGGCTTGTCAGGATAGACTAGGGACTTGAGGCAGTCCGTAGTTTCATGGGCATTTTGGCAAATAGCACCTTTTTGTTGGTATGAAATATTCTCCATATCACGGGCTTCAATTTAAAGGAGCAAATATTTCGTTCTCATGTCGCGATAACAGGCGCCATTGACAGTTACATTCTCGACGTCTTTGAAGAAATATGAACCGATGATTCCACCAGCCCATAAGCCACAACGAACCGTCTGGATGTAATCCTTATCTTATGCATGGTATGCGGTTTCTGAAAATCTACCTCAGCTCTACCCAACTTTTTCCCCTTCTCGACTATCCTGCGCCACGTACTGTGTATCCTGCCATCCTGAGCAAGCGGATTCCATTACATCGCGTGGTTAGCTATGAACATGCTATCAAACTTTCGGAGAGTACGACCAATCCAGAGCCACTTTCATCGTCGTATGGTTGTGCCTATAGGTATGCTCATCACCCGTTCTCTGATAAACTTGTTCTTTAGAGATACGGTTTGGCCAGAAAATCCTTATAATATTGCGTAGGTGCCTTATAACGAACCTTTGCAGGTTCTTCGTGATAGTGGCGGTTAGTCACCGTCCAGGTACCGCATCCATACACCAGCAAGGATTCAACGTTAGAACGGAACATTAGTAGCTTGAAGTTTAAGCTAAATACTTCGCCAAACTGTGGATAGCATTCCAAATGTAGCTTTTGTTTTGCCTACTCTGCTGGCTATATCCAGTTCGGTTCCCCCATAGATTGAGGCAATACTCCTAAGGTATTGGAAACACTCTACTCTTTTAGGCGTTTGTCCAGGAATGCATATATGAGTTGATGACTGCGGTCCTTGGTTGATCATTTTTGTTTTGGCCGATTTAGTTTTCATTCGTCTTTTCAATCTCTTTGGGTTGCTCTTCAGCTCGGATACGGCAGGAAATACATTTCTCTTAGGACGCTGATTTTCTTAATACAGTTAAATAATTTTTAGATACTTTGCCGGGCTAAGTTATTTGTAATAAAATTAGCTCTAGTTGTTATTTCTCGAAACTGAAAGACTTAAGTTGTATTGAGCTTAGTTTAGGGGGTCTCTCACATTCTTAAAACTATCTGGAGGGCTCTAACAAAGCAGTAGTATGCAATGGGCACAAGGGACCTAAATTGTTCTTTACTTATGTCACTTAAAGTTTTGAAATTTTTATTTCCATCATAGTTAGATGCATTCAAAGTATGAATATGTACGGAGGACATGCTGCCACTTTCAAAAGCATCATTATGCCAAGTTTTTGAATTTGACGCTGGGAACAATCTCGCGGTACCCTTTCGTTCGCCAGTCTTCAGAGAATGACTTTCCTTGGATGCATTGTAATTTGGTAAATCTCGTAACAAAGTCGACAATTTTGTTTATTAACAAACCGATTCATCCTTAAATAGGCCTTGTCACTGAATAAGATTTTTTGACCGAAATTGGGTTACACTTCCAACTCCTAGAGAGCCCATTCAGCGAACAATTAGTTTTGTGTATGACCATTAGCTTTGAGCCTCTGGGTGAGCTGAATTTTGTATAGGTGTAGGCCCAAGTCATGACTCAAAATTCTCCACATTGTGGTCTATGCAAGGCAGAGTTTTTTTGCGCGGTGCGGAATCGACTGGCTCGGATTTTCCTGCAGCCTTTCAAGGATAACGACTGCATTTTCGGCAGACTGTACGTTTTGTTTAGGTACGAATATTGGGGGATTGTTTACTGAACCAGTCAACTCGAATTTATCCACTATGTTCCAAATAGTCCTCTCGGAAGGACAATTATGGCCGAAGCGCGCGAAATGTTCCTCGAACAGAAGACCCACTTTCATAAAACGATTTGTAAATGTTGTTGAGCATTATAACTTTCCACGTTGATTTGACAAGACAGATTTAAAGTGACAGCCAATTTGACAGATGCAGCTTCAACAATATTGCCGCAACAAGTGACTGTCAAACTTGGAAATCCCTATTAGAAAACCCTATACAACTCTTGTCGACAAATTTAGATGCAAAATAATTTGCTCATGACTAAATATCTTCTTCCTCAAATTGAGATCTTAAAAGTCAAAAGCAAGTAATAGACAATTGGAATCTTCAAAATAGAAAACAGAGCTACTGCTGAGGGTAGTTTTGTGTTACCGAAACTACCTAATCCTTTAAAAATGTGCCCATTGTAGAAAGTCTTCTTGGTTTGATCATCAGCGATTCAAGTAAGCCTATCCGTAAGAGAAAGTATTCTAATTAATTCATTCACATCCGGATTTTTTAAAGAACTCCTAGGAACAATCTCTTTGTCGGTCTTGAATTCAAAATTTGTATACACTTTGTAATCAATTGGAAACTCTGGTCACAGAACATAGAACCTCTCGAGAGCCAGTTTAAAATGGCACTCATTCCGATTGGATTAGAAGAATAAAAAAAAATAGCTAAATTCTACAAAAGATCAACATAACACTTTCTCTTAGTTAATTTTATGCAAATATAATGATCTCACTCAATAAGAAATGGTGTTAGTGTACCCACTTAACTACCTGCGATCAGTGGGTGTGTCTAAAATGTGTCAGCTTTGCGTTTGGTAACATCCCTTGGGATATGTACCATATTGCTGTTGCATTTGACCAATAAGAAGCTGGTAAACCACCAAAATTAAATCTTTGACATCTCTAGTGAAACAGCAAGTTTTTTTTTTTTATTTTTGAAGTAAATTTTCCTATTCAAACGTAGAAAATGGTAACAAACACAGCCACACACACAGTCATAGGACAGTTTTCAGTTTGATTTTTCGCCATTCTGTTGACCTAAAATGCCTCTTGAAAGCACTTTAGACCTAATTCACATAGCTAATGATTGTATATAGTAAGGTAGGTAGTAATACAGTTAGGAATTAATTACATGCATCTACTAACTTTATATAGTAGAAACACACGCACACACTAGCTTAAGTTTTAACACACATATTCTCTTACTAGCAGTAGGTACAATCTAAAAACAAATACAAGAGTATCTTTTTATCTTGGCAGATATATCTCGACTTGGAGGGAATATAATTAAAATGTGGTGAGAAAAATATTACTTGTAATTTGTCAGAAGATTTTCGTGATCATATGAGGGTTCCATCTTTGGTTACGATTAAAATAGACCATTTTTCCTTATCCACTTTAATTTATACCAAATGTTGTTGCTGTTTGGGTTTTTTTGTTTTCTAGTAACTCGACATTCTCATTTGAGCCTTGAGAATCAAAAAACCTTAATTGTACAGTAGGTAACACTAGTAGATATCCAAAAGATCGATTTGCACTACACTCAACTCTGATTCGTTGTTAATAGATATTCACGCATAATTTCTTTGTTTTCAAAACGCACTACATCCGCACTGATTTTTTTTTTATTTTTTGCCGCAAAGCGTATATTTATTCAAAAATAAAAAAAAAACTACACACAAAGGAAGGTTATAGATACATGCAATCCCAAGAATAAGAATAAAAACAAATATTTTTCTTCTTATATTTTTTTCTAATTAGACCACCGCGCTTTGAATATACGCGTGAACGATCGCGGAACGTCTTCCCAAGACTGAAAAAATTTTTTTCTGATGGACGAAATCAAGGGCTATTAGAATTTACATACCACATCTATCTATCTACCTGGAAAAGTAACACAAATACCTGCATACTAAGAAAGAACAACACAGCGCAGCGCAGCGCCTTTGGTCAACGTAGGTGGAAGGGAAAGCAACACAAGGCAGACACTTGCTTTTGGGAACGACTACGGGTATAAGATCAGTTCACATGGCCGAACACAGATGCAAACTGTATGTACCCGACAAATCGCTACTGAGCCGCATAGGAGGTGCATCAAGAAAAAGACAGATACATTGAACAGTATCTTTCCAGATTTTCCATTCCATCTGACTGAGAGAGTTAATACGAAACACTGGTACACAGTCAGAGTGAACAGATAAAAGTTTTATACCCTGGTAGGGGAAAATATATTCAGACTCCCAATTGGTTGTATTGTATAAAGATACGGATTTGAGGTAAAAACATAAAATAAAAAAAGAGGCAACAAACGTGCGATCAACTTCAGACAGTGTTGGTACGATCGTTTCTCAAACTAATTAAAGCTGTATAGGGTGCAACAGAAACTCTTTGAGCGGTACTTTTAGTGAAAATATAATCATTTTCTAGTTATGCAAAGAGTTTTTAGTCAATCCATGCTTGATCTAACCGTATCTAGTGGCTCGAAACCTGAGTGATCAGTCAGATTGATCAATATCGTTACCTCCCTAATTCTTTTCCAGTTCCCGTGCTTCCTTCTCCACTATTCTGCTCCATGTACTCCTATGACCACCGCATATCCTGGTATCATGAGTAATCGAGCTCCATTGCATTGCGTAAAAACTTGTAAAAACAGTACTGGTGAAAGTATGCAGCCTTGATGAACCCCACTTTAAAATTAGAATTTTTCGGACTGCCTTCGAATCGATGTATGTCCAACACTCAACCTTAAACGATTCTGTACTCAGAACTGAATGTAGAATCCACCCTTTAAAGACCGTTAGTTGAACAGATGTAGTGCTTCAAAATTTTTGGCCAAGAAAACGCTTAAAGCAACCGTTTGTCGTAGTTTAAGACCTGTTTGATCAGTCAGCAAAGTCTCACAAGCGATTAATCTAACAAACATCTTTAAACCTCAACCAGAAGGACAACATTTTATAGTTTTTAAAGTAAAATCTTATAACTATTTATTCTCTTCACCCAGTAGTTGTTTATACCCCCAAAGTGTTTTCCCTGCTCACCAGGGCGTGAAAAGTGTCGGAATAAGTTTCGCTGGCACTGGCACCTAGTGCTCGGCTGCCGCATCGACATTGAGATACTTGAGGTGACGAGTTAGCACGCAAAGATCTACTAAACAACACAATATATGCTAGTGCAAAAAAAAAGAAACAAAAAACAGAACTACTACAGTTGAAATACACTCCAAATTAATTGAGGCACCAAATTCATCTAATCGATTTGTAAGAATTTGCATCTGAACTAACCATAAAAAAAAACTATACAACTAAGAGTACAAGAGGGGTCCGAATAGTGACATAATACAAAGAATTGTTCAAGCGTAAATTGGAGAAGGGTTCAACAAAATCGTGCAGGTCTCACATAGGTAGTATAAAACTTCCCACAGAGAGAAAACCACGTTGGGTGCTTTGGAAAATAAATGGGGGAAAATGACCTAAAAACACATTTAAAAATATGAAGCGTCTACGACTATACATGAGGCAAGGCGAACAAAAAAAAAAAAAAAACATTGGTACTAAAATTGTGATATTTTGGTTCAGTGAACTGAACACACAGCTTAAGGCACCAAGTTCAGAAATGACTTTCTGTTTCAGTTTGTTTTGTTTAGTTGGGCCTCATTGAATGAATCTACTCGTAAAAGAACTGAAATTTGTTACACAATGAGTCTAGGATTTTGAGTGCAAAAAGTTTGAGTTTGAGATTTGTAATTTCTACTTGTTTTTCCACCAAAATTTGGTCGAGGAATTATACGGAGTAAAACATAAATGGATGTACAAGATACTTAGCTAAGTTCTCGCTGTTTGTCAATCGATGCCTCCAGCAGTAAGTGCTGGTCGATTTTGACAGACCCAAAACTTCATGAACCAAACTAAGACAAACCATGTTGACACATTACTGACTTGGACTTGGCGTCATATACTTTTGGTTCAGTGGAAATGTCTGATTTGTGCCAAATGTTCGTCATTTGCAGAAAGTGAGAACATTGAGAGCATTGAGAACCGTCCGCGTAAGAAGAACTTCCTTCAGCATTAGGAGTTACCCACCAAACCATTTCCAAACGATTGAGCCGAGCACTGCATGAAAAACGACCACAATACGAGCAGAAGCACGGAAAAGTGATTCTACAGCATGATAACGCTCGGCTTTGCGTTGCCAAGCCCATTAACCTCGAAACGCTCAAATGGGAGGTCCTAGCCCAGCCACCATATTCCCCAGAAATTGGGCTTCGCGAATTTTGTTTGTTCTGTTCAATGGCAAATAGTCCGGTTGATCAGTAGTTCCGCTCATATGAAGACATGGAAAAATGACCTGAATCGTGCATAGCCTTAAAAGGTGAACACTTCTACCGTAACGGTATTCGAGTTCTGCCAGGAGGATGGATAAGTTATACTTTAAATGATTCATTTGTAACCATTTTTTTTCGATAGCTTAGTTGCCCTCCTAGCATGTGAAGTTATATGGTATATTTGGGAGTGGGACTAACAAAAGGTTGAGTTATAAAATACAAAAAATAATTTTAGCTTTAATTTTCATCTTCTCCCATTTATTTCAATACATTTTTTCTACCGATAGATCCATCTTTCAGCTTTCACAATTCGAAGAATTTCATTGATGCCCGACAGCGTATTCAGAAAGCAAGTTGCGCATTCTCGTGGTGTAAATAAGTAGAGGCTCAGATCCTTTTTTGACGGTGTCCTAGTAAATTTTGGAAAGCTGACGGTGAGCAAGATTCAGTATACCAATTAGCAGTGACTGTCTACAAGTTTTAAGTGGGATAGCGGCGACCTTTTTAGCCCTCGTGAATCACATCGATATCATAACTTTTGTCCCAGACTTTTATCGTTTGGCCTTTACTGGAGGATGAATGATGCTACTGTTTGGTTTGATCCATCACCTTCAATGATCTTATTGAAGCTGCTTGATTCTCTATTTTCCAACTCGTCCAGGAAATATTGAGCAAAAGGATCACAAGCCTATTTTTGCTCTCCATTCATCATTTTTGGAAGACAACGAGCTGACTTCTGGGAATATTTCAGGTAATGATTTAAAATTTGTGAAACAGCCATGGCATTCAAGCACAGGTCATCCCCCTTCATCTCCATCTTTGTGAATTTAAGCCTTCACCATAGCTACATTTGTATTGTCGGTTGAGGATTTGGAACCGACCTTTACGAGATTTGACCTCCATACAAGAATGAGCTGTCTGGTATCTTCGAAACCAATTTGAAATAGTAACAAGAAACGTTGCGTTTACTCCGTATGTATTTTTGGGATTCGTGCAGAATTTTGACTGGCATAAGTTAACATCAAAATCCGTAGTGAATGGCAAAACGAATTCTTTCGTGCTTCAACCGAGCTTACGTCCCTAATTTTTCTTTTTCTCGTCTCAATTTTTACTTACCTTCATATTGCTCTGAAATTTAGAAATAAATATTTTAAGATTATAAGCTGCCAACTAAGCGACCTTTTGTTAGTCCCTATGTAGAATTTGAAACATGTGTTCCCTAGCTATTTGTTCCATTCTATTTCCGTATAATTGTGTCATCAGCTTTACTTCGGTCGCCTCTTTGTAGAAATTTGGAACAATCACTTAGCGAGTGTTTAATAGTTTCTGTTTTCTCTGCGTTAGTTCTGTAGTAGGTAATCAGAAGTTGCTTGGATAAGCTATATACCTACCGAAATGTTTGACCAATCCTCTGCCATTTCTGTTGTTGTATGCATCTCAGTCTCTAATAAACGTCTTCATTTGGCGTACAGTTAGATCAGAGAATCTTTCAAATATGATATAGCCACTTATAAGAGAACTTTTGCAGAGTTCCCATGGTAGTAGTGGTCATTTTCCAAGTACCACATGCATATAAAAGAAAGGACTCCGTCATTAACGACAACACACTAAACTAAACGTCCCTACTAGTGTGACTTTTGGTCCGGCAGATCGACAAGAAACAAAATGTTCATACTCAGTCAAATACTAGAAAAAATCAACGAATTTTAAGTGGAAGCATACCTTTTCAACCACCTATTCATCGACTGTAAAGCCTCTTAGGGCAGCATTCATCGTCTCAAAATCTACTAGGGGATAGCCCAATTCGAGATACCAAAAACTCATCCAAATGTGTCACTTAGGCACTATTTTTCACAAATCTGGCCAACGAGGTCGCGGGTAGCCGTATTTTAGAGGCGGACAAGACAAAGTATGTATATATTTTCAGAGAACAACAAATTAAAAGCTCATAACCTTGGACACAATGTCACTGTTGATCTCTGTTAAGGAGATCACCTACCTCGGAATAAATTTAAATCCCATAAATGACACTTTTGTGACTTTTGTGAAGCTACGACTTGTCTATTCCACCGTTGAGTCCGTTCTGTTTGGATGTGGTTCATGGAAAGTGAAGGCCATTATCACGAGGAGGTTACAAACATTCGTCAATAGATGCGTACGCTATATCTTAAGGATTTTCTGGCCAAACCGTATCTCTAAAAAACAGTTTTATCAAAGAACGGGCCAGAAGCTTATAGGCACAATTATATGACGACGAAAGTGG
Organism: Chalcosyrphus nemorum; assembly: GCA_949716465.1. NCBI lineage: Eukaryota > Metazoa > Arthropoda > Insecta > Diptera > Syrphidae > Chalcosyrphus > Chalcosyrphus nemorum. The sequence goes on along the minus strand of OX454332.1, from coordinate 77,170,097 downwards.
CAGTTGCAGCTAACCACGCGAAGCAATGGAACCCGCTTGCTCAGGATGGCAGAAAACACTGCAATATAAGGAGTACATGGCACAGAACAATCGAGAAGGAAACACGGCAACTGAAATGAGTTGGAGAGAGCTGAGGCACAATCAGGTATAATAGGTAAAAAATATTTCATTTTTCATCGATTTGTTGAGGAGAACGCTTAGATACCCCATATAATTATTTTGGTACACTCTCCCTTTCTCACAGGTCATCCAAGAAGGTAATTCAGTTGCACTTTAATTAAAAAATATCATGCTTTACACCTATTGATTGAACCCCAGGAGCAGGTTACATTCAACTGCAAAACTATTCTTAATTGCCGCTTATCTCTTAATGAGAACAATTCAATATCCACCTAATTTGGACACCAGACCCCTGTGACATCCAGGGCAAGTGAATGGCTGATTAACTCACCAGGCAAGGCACAATTCTTCCGATTCTACCCGAAAAGGAGAATCTCAACATAGCTCTTGCTACATGTGTACTTTGATCAACAAACAACCAAAATGCGATCGACACTCCTAATCGCTAGTGGTCTAACCGTGCCACTGGCTCCATAACAAAGCAGATCTAGCCCAAGCTGGATCTCAAGCGGTCCCAGAAGCTAACAACACCAAACAGTTTTTTTTTTTAGATGGCTAAGGATAATAGGTGGATAAACCTACACTACGACCTAGATAGATCTTTTGTGCTATTTCCTATTATTCAATGAAGATAAATAAATTGTGCTTCCTGAAATCTAGTTCATTTATGAAGCTAAAGATAGTTCGAGCTGAAACGGAGGGGACATCAAAGGGATTTCAGTTACTAGAATACTTATCCACCCAAAAGAACTACATATTTGCAAAATAGCCGCAATAATTATGACAGATACTTGATTTTCTTGAAGATATACCTATGTACAAGTATGTAGTATGTACGTATATATTTCTTCTGCCGTAAGTTTCGCATGCCATGTAATCTAAATCTATTACAATTGCGAAACACGTATGCCTTTGGAAGCAGCAGGCTTCTAAATATACTACTAGTATAAGGGCTTCCAACATTCATGAATAATTGATGCCTGGAATATGTCTACGTTCTAATCCACACAACTGTGAACAAACCATGTTTGACTCATATTAGTAGGTCGCTGAGTTGCGAATAGATCTTTTAAAGAACAAATTATACCTAACGATTTTTTTTGTAGAAAGTTACGCAACTTTTACAAATAGATAGTTGTAGTAACATACTACTTTGTTATCTGTAGTTGATAAACCATACCAATGAATGTATGTATTTTATAAAAAAAAAAAAAGAATTTAATAGTCGGTCTATTAACTGATAACCACCAAAAGAAAGAAATAAATCAATTCAACGTACATATCTACGGCAACTTATCCGAAAAAATATATTTATGTGGTTATCGTAGTTATTTATATCTGCCAGTCAATTTGGCGCCAGTGGCAGTAAATAGTATTTTTGCAAGCTTTTTGGTCCCAATGATTATTTGCTATCACACTAGAGGCTGGTGGTGTTCGTTGTGACAAACCTAGGCGCCTGGATTCTAAGCCTCTATTATCTTGATCCATGTCATAGAATTCGCTGTTATATCTCTGTCTTTATTGGACAAGTATTTCTTTTTCGGACAAGTCAAATGAACGTAGAACGTCAATTTCGTCCATTCGTAGTCTATTCACTGATTCACTGATCCAATTGGATTTTCTAAAGAAATTGCTTGTCATCGACTGATATCGCTCGCCGTTGACGGTGATGGCCTGACGTATGGAACGATTATGCTACCAGTCCAAAACTCACACCAAACAGTCACTTTCTCTGGATGTATTGCAATATGGTGGATTAATATCTTTCCAAATTCGACAATTTTGCTCTTGGCGAACCCATTTATTCATAAATGGGCGACCCTAAAGTAGGTGCAGCGCGAGAAATGTTAATCGAATAGAGGACCCACTTTCATAAATGAATTTAATCATCTGCACATGTTGTTGAACGTTATACCTCCCCAAGTTGATTTGGAAAAACAGACTAAATAAATGACAGCCAATTTGACAGAAGTAACTTTAACAGTATGGCCGCTATAATCCGTCAAAATCACTATTAGAAAACCCTTTATCTGTCCAGCCGCTTAAACATGACCCAGAAATGGACTACTAGTCCAGTTCTAATTGTCAAAATAGGCGTATTTTCTAATCTGCTCCCCAGATGGTGCCACATAGGAAAGATACAGAAGTATCTACGTCATTTCAGCATAATTCTTCACAAAATATTCTTAAAAGGAAAAGTGCACTCATGCACGATCAATCATAATTTGTCAATTTAACACAAAATCATTAAGTTGGCCACGTACCAGGATAATATCCAACATGACCTGGCCTGGCGCTTATTTCCATAACTAAGCCACACGTTGGCACCGCATATTATTGCCTTTTAGCGAGGCAAACGATCACGAATGCTACACATCGAGATATTATACTTTTATCCGATTATAAAAAAGTATCCACGTATAAGAAAAAAAAAAAACCTAACTAACTAAAGGTCAGATACGATGATCTTCTCTTATTATTACCAGTTCTTTTTTTTTTGTTGATCGTCTTTTTACGTAGACCCTCCACCTTCTTTGGCATACGCACAACGACGATGAATATTGCCTCGCTCTGCAGATCAACGTATACGTATAATACACACAACACAACCAAGAGGAAACCAGTGCTGCAGCATCTCCATGGAAGGGTTATGTGTTAGCTGCACCAATGTAGGATGGACCTGTTGTAATAATAAACTCGGTCATAAAAAACATGGGCGTGTAACATTAGCTGCTCCTATCATTTATTAATCTTTTACTTGATAAGAAACTTCCCTTAAGGTGCAGTAGAAATCTTATCAGAGATCAGCCCCAGGGAATTTCCAGTTGTGTGGATGTGTGCTTTGCAAATCGCGATAATTCAGCCTGTGGAAGTACTAAGTTGCTGGGGAAACGTGCAAATCTCCTCTGAGTCAGCTAATATTTGCTTTAATTTCAAGTTAATAAATACAAGAGCGTACATTTATTTAGGCGAGGCGATTTTTGCCCGGGCATCGCATCGGTATCCGTAGAATGCACGTGAAAGTTGATGGAAATAAAAGATCACTTTGCTATCAGAATCATTTGAATCTTTTTACATATTGCTTTTCGCCTTGGTGGGTATTTAAATTTACCAGTGAAAATCTTCTTAGCTGTTATCTTGGATAATTTGATCCAAGTGCTATTAAACAATTGTGAAGAGATCGTTGGAGTAATTTGCTTAAGCAAAGTTATTTGTTAAAGGAGGTTGATTTGTTAGAATTAGGCTTTGATGCTTTGATGGTTCTAAAGGTGCGATAGGAAAATGGCATCTTTCATATCGCCTTCATGCCCAAGTTAGGTTAATTGTTGGTTATCCGTTACTCTTAGAATCAACTTAACTTTTGGATGAATGTGTATATTTATGCGTTCTTCAAAGACAAAGTATTCGCCCGCCAAGGATTGATTCTCGTACAGAGATTTCTAGGATACAAAGAAGATGAAAGGGAGATTCCTTCTCATGCTTATCCATGCAGAACAGCAAGTCCTGCGACATGTCTTCCATCTATAGATTGACCTATTAGTATAATTACGATATAAGGTTAGGTTAGGTTCGACTTACGGGTTGGGAGAAAAAAAATACTTTCGCCGTACTCACACCAGAACTGACCCATTGTGTAGAGATGTGTTTCCTTGCATCCACCCTGATAATCTTGTGAAGTTCAGCAACTTGTCGATATTTGCATTGGAGAGTCCTCTTAGATCATGTTTACCGAGGAATTTGTTCCTGGAATGTTGAAGTCCAGGGCTCTGGCAGAGAAAGTGGATGGTGTCCTCTACATCCTCTTTATCGCCGCATCTTCTCCAGAGTTCTTCTTCCGTTCGACGCAGTTTCTTTAAATGGTACCGCAGAGTGTTATGACCTGTAAAGATCTCCACAACCATGAACAGGCATCGTCTGTTCTTATGCATAAGTCTCACGGTCCTTGCTTCTAAAGAATTATGGTGGCTAGTTTCTCTGCTTTAAGCCTGAGAACGCAGGGCGGAATAGTTATAAAGAGATCAGTTTGTTTAAGTGGATCTGATGACGCTTTCCTTGCCAATTCATCTGGTTTTTCCTTTCCCTGGAACCCAGCAGAGCAGAACCTTGTGATGTTTTCCAAGCTTTTCTTAAGCTCTTCGCCACAGCACTTCACAAGCTTAGATTTGATTTTAGTAGTAGAATTTGTTTGTTCAGCTGCCTTGCTGTCGATAAAAGAGGTAAAAAATTCTGTTGGTATTGCTCTTCCGGCAGACTTACGGACGGGTTTTGGTCACTGTCAAGACCTCCGCTTGAAAAACACTGCTGTAGTTTGGGAGTCCGAGTCGTATAGATCTGAATATCCCCAGTGATTCAGAGAAGATTCGCTGCTATCCATTTTTGATCCATCAGTAGGTATATATTGCTATGGATTCGGTATTTGACTGCTGTTCTATTATTCTTTGTTAGGGCAAGCTGAAGTAAATGGCATTTTAAGTATGGCGTGTTGTAGTCTGTAGTGGGTACATGGCAAAAAAAAAACTATTAAGGATGGTCGAATATTTCCAGTTCGCTGTTTGACTTGATCTCCTAACGATACTTAGCGGAGGCAGGTTGGGAATGCCTGCATGTGGTGTTGTTCATATCGCCCTGCTAAGACCAATGGACGTTAGTCTTTGCACTCTGGTGACGTTCATTAGGTGGTTGGTCTTCTCTAGCGCTGGTCACCATACGAGGCTGCCATAGGTCAGAATGGGTCTTATAATAGCCGTGTACACCCAAAGGTTCTCTAGAAAATTCTGCTGCATGTCGCTATGGTGGCTTTTTTTTACTCTCTTTACGCTGATATTCAATTTCCAGGAGAGGTTCCTGTCGAGCATGATTCCCAGGTTTTTTGCATTGTCAGAGAGTCTGAGGGGAGCGACCTCAATAGATGGTGTATCGAACTGATCAATCTGCCTCTTATTGGTTCGGTGATTATGTGCCTTTCGTCAAGTATTCTAACTATTCAGTTTACCAAGATGCTATCAATATTTAGAATACTCCAATGTTCGTCTTACCGCCTCAGTATTGACATTATTGAAGGCTCCTTCTAGGTGCAGAAATACTTCTAGTGTGTACCTATACTCTTTGTCTGGGTTGGGGAATGGTCAACTGTATATGTACATATATATGTATATGTCCATCAGTCTTTTAAACGATTTGAGGATAAAAGAGGTAAGACGTATTAGACGGAAGTTGTTTAGGAACAGGAACAGATCTTTGAGTACAGGAGTAATTTTTCTTACTGTCTTCTGCTCCATGTTCGGGATAATTCCAACTAAACGTTTCACATGTTTGTCGATTGGCTTTCTGCGTGCATTCTTAAATTTTCTCTGATTATAGTTCCCAGTCGTCATCTGATTTCGTTAGTTTGCCCAGATTAAGAAGTTTATTTGTTTTCTTCCTAATTTCGGCTAGTTCTTTATTCCGCAGTGTAGTCTCTTGCGATAAATAGCTTTGTGTAGAGCTATACACGCCATATATACCTAAATAAATAAATAAATATTAAGCTGTAAGCAGCCAATGGAGTAATCTGTTTAACCTGCCGTTCGAGAGTAACTTGTTAATCCAAGCTCTAATCGGAGGTTCGCCATAATAGCGGCTGGTTCAATGTTATACTTGTTATGACAACTGCCGAATAAAAGTTATAGAAATAACTGAGGTTATGGTCATAAATCAAAAACAAAAAACGTTTTCCATGTATTACAACAGCGCATTCCAATGACTATTTCCCAGACAAACGTCAGATTTTTGAATTGATAAATAAGTATGCAGGAAACTTGGATCCGTAACTATACTTCTATACCAGATTTGCGAATTACTCAAAAGTAATGGAGAGAAGTAAAAACGGTAGCCTCTGGTAAAATAAATTCGAGAGATTTTTGTCTTCTACTTTACCGCGTTTGAAAACTTTTAGATAGGGGGACGAAGACTCGAGACTTTTTGACATTCTCTTTTGGTGTTCCTGTGTTACTTTTATAGGTCGAGACACCACATAAGAGGTCTTTTATGTTTCTTTTTCTTCCTTCATTCGCAATTTTACTGTGTGCAGGTAAACGCACGCAACACACTCACTCAAAACTTCATGAAACGTTTGGCCATGGCCATACCGATAATGCGGCAAAAATACGGATCGAAGCTCAATTGCGTTTCGACCCGATGTTCCATTCCAGTCAAATAAATAGTGTCACAATCATACTGCCACTTGGTCAATACGATATTTTATTTAAAAAGAAAAATAACGCGTTACTTTGGTTCAACAAATATTTTTTAACCTCTTTTCAATTCGATAATAGACAGATTTTGTTATCGATTTTAATCTCATTTCGATCTTTATTTACATGGAAATCGAACTAATTGCACACAAATCTTGATCAACATATTATAACTGCAGGAATTGAATTAAAAATGGCGTTGGGTTAAAAAATCTATTCGCAGTAACAAACAAAGTATTTCAATTTTCTTTAAAATAAGATTTTCCAAGAAAAAACAAAATTCTCATCGATATATCAATGAATAAGTCAAATGTTTTCGATATCTCTTACTTTTCTGCGCATCTCTATGGGAAAAACTGAGCGTAGACAAAAAACCAACTGAGCGCGTTTACTACAATTTCTGATTTGGCTTCACTGTTTTAGTTTTTTTTTTTTTGGAGAAACCGCAAACGCGAGAAGTATATTTTCTGCACAAAAAAGTACGCCGAATTATTTGCTACATTAAATTCTTCTAATCCGCCGAAATAAAACTCCAAAAAAATGGATCTAATTGGTCCAGAATACCTATCGAAGATTCTTACGGCCGATGAATTGGAGAAGACACCAAAAGATGTCCAGCAAAAGATTAACAAGTACTTTGAGGAAATTTTCGATGAGTACCTCACAACAAAAGCAGTCGGCGAAACTTCAAAAAATGTTGTCGGTAAGTTTGCCGGTTGAATTTCTTGTCCGTCTGTCCTCTAAAGTCTCAGATTCTGCTGTAAGTCCTTCCGGCGTTCGCATTACCCCTCCCCTCAGCAGTACGCCTTTTGTGTGGAGCCGCCATAACGATTTGCAATGGAGTCTTCTTATTTTCTTTTGTTTTTTTATGCAAAAAAACGCATGTAATAAAATGATCCTTACAATAGAAGTTGCGAAAAAACAGCTGTTGTTGTATATCACAGGAAAAATGCAATGGCTCGTTGCTCCAATGTATATAGACGAAAATTTGTGGGTAACATTAACATCCACCACCACTCGACATTGGACACCAAAGCAAAAAACAAAAGAAAAGGGAGAAGGGGTATTCTGTGAGAATGGGAAAACGTGCAGTTGTTGGGGCGGTCAATTCAAAATTGTTTTTGTTGCACTTTTGTAGGTACACACACAAAGTATCGGAATTTCACCACACTGGCTTTCGAGCAGTGAAAATCAGGAAGAACGCATACATATGTTCTTGGGCAGAATTATCAGAGTCTGTACATCCTATTTTGAACAACTGCATGTAAACGATGCATGGCTGCAATCGAAAAGCCAGTTTATTATGCATTATAGTCTGTACATGCGTAAGAAACTCACCTTTTCATTCTTGTACATGATGTTGTGTGTTGTTTTTTTGTCGGAAATTAATGTTTCGCCTGCTTTGTGAGTTACAACTAAAGCTTGAAGCATAGACTCTGACTTAAAGAAGTCGTCTAGAATAATGTTAAGTAGATGAATCATGTTATCCACTCTTTTTAATTGCCGGAGGTCTACGTCGCCTTTCACTCAACAGGGGTCACATTATTGGCCACTGAATTACCGTATAGTCTTTGATGCAGGGTTTGTATTATGTACCCCAATCATTCATCCTTCCACATGGTTTAAAATTGATTAATATATTTGCTTTGCTTACCTTAAAACATTCTTTCTTCTCTTAGATGAAATTCGGAGCACATGCGAGAAGAAAGTGGAGGAACTGGCATCCCAGGTTCAGGACTACGAGCACAAGCTAGAAAATTCCGAACGAAATGTCGCTGAATTGCGCAAACAACTTGACACTCAATCTGCCGAAAGAACTCACCTAATGGAACTGACTAATAAATATGAAACGGAACTCTCAGCAATTCGTCGTGACAAAAACACCATTATTGATGAACGTGATTCTCTTTTGAAGGCAATCGAACGTCAGAACTCTGAACTGGAACGCCTACAGCACGAAGTTAAATCTTGCCAAGGACAACTGCGCGCTGCGATCAACAGCAAGTGTGAGGCTCTAGCTCGTGTCGATGAAATCGAAAGCAAGGAAACCGCTCTGGACTTTAAGGAAAAACGCATGGACCAAGAACGCTCAATTTTAACAAGCCAAGTGCAGACCCTCACCGAAGATCTAAATCGTAATATATCCGAATTGCAAAACATCCGCAGGGAAAACACCGTTAGACACCTACAATTGGAGACAAAATTGAATGAAAAAATTGAAGAACTAAAGATTGCCCACACTCAATGCGCCCACTATAAGGAAACTATTGAAACCCTAACCACTAGCTCCCAGGAATTATCCAGCAAAATGCTGGCCCAAAGTGAAGAAGCCAATAAGATGATGGACTTCTACAAGAAAGAACTCCAAGCCAAGACCAAATTGGCAGAACTCTATAAAACTAACTCTGAAGAACGAGCCATGGAAAGCAACGAAATGGGAGCCGCTATTACCGACCTAAAACGTATGTTGGCTGAGGCAAGTGACCAATACGGCGAATTGGAGACCAACACCAAATCGATGACCATGAAGCACGAAGAAGAAATCGAAGAGAAAAACAAAGAAATTGAAAATCTAAAAGCCGAGATCGCAAATGCCAATGACTTGCTTAAGGAGGTACAAAGCGAGAACATGGAAAACGCACTTGGAAAATTGGCACCTTCGGCAGCTGTTGCGAGTCGTCTAATAAAAGCAGATATGACTTTGACCGAACTGTACTCACTCTATGTAAAGGCCACGGAAGAATGCGAACAGCAGAAGAGAGAGAATAGTCGTTTGAATCTACAAATGAAGACTATTCTTCATGAGCTTGAAGAGCGTGCACCTATCATGAAGAAACAGGAGCTTGAGTACGAAAAACTTGTCGAAACCAATAACATTTTGGCCCAACAGCTGGAGGATATGATTGTTAAGAAAACCGACAATCAACAGGACTTTGATGAGGCCCAGACGAAGATAAGTCACCTGGAACGTGAAAACAAGAAACTCAAACATTCCCAGAGCGATTTGAGTCGCCAAGTTTGCTACTTGTTGAAGGAAATTGAACAGGTGAGTACATTTTTAATTTGTCCTTTCAAAGAACTTGTAGTTTTCCGAATAGAATAGATCCTAAAGTTTGTGTTGTGAGGATAAGAAACACCAAACAAACAAACATTCAAAGCCAACGTGCACCTTGTTCATCCTCTCCCTTTTCCCAAATGCCCGTGCCTCAGCATAAGGGTATTCATGTCCTCTTTTTTTAATAAAAGAAGTCCTAGGGCAGCTGGTCCTTAGAACGTCTAGCCTTCTTCTTTATTATTGTTATTTCTTATGTTGAATCGACTGCTAAACAATAAAAATTCAAACTTATTCTTCTCTTTTAGAATCGTTGCGGTTTCACTTCAGAAAATCATCCACAACTCAGCAACAACTTGTCTACGGATGAAGTTATATCAAAGAAGCTGGTTACCTTTGGAAACATAACCGAACTCCATGAAAACAATCAGAAATTGCTGCTCCTAGTCCGTGATCTAAGTGACAAGCTGGAAGAGATTGAGAATCTAAAACAACAGATCAATGAAGCCTCTTACCAAGAGAAAATTGCAACATACACAAAGAAAATCCGTACCATGGAGGACTCGCTGCAAAACCAATCGAAAATGCTCAACACCTATTTGGCAAAGTGTGAACGCTACAAGCGCATGTATTTCGAGGCATTTACCAAAAATGCTACCAACAACGCCTCGCGAAATAGATCTCAGGATGGAGACGATGAAAATATGGAAACAGACAATGAGAACACTTCCACGCTTAACGCAAGTAACAAGGAAACATCTGAGAAGGACAAGCGCATAGCTGACCTAGAGAAACAACTTGAAGAAGTCAAGGAGCAATCCAAGTCTTTCAAGGAACAGTACGAATACTACACAAAGGAGAAAAAGAATAACGAAAAGATCATGAACGAGCAATTTGACTCCATGCGCACAGAGGTACGAGAGCTAACAGCAACTAACTGCAAGCTTATGTCAACAGTTGAGTACAATAAGCAGCAGTTGAAGATCCAGCAGAAGAACATAAATACGTACAAGCAGCAAATTTCTGCACTAGAAGACCGCAACAAGAACTACGAAAACACAATAATAAAACATGAACAAACCACTCTCTATTTGAAGGATGAAATTTTGAAAGCTCAAAAGAATCTGTCCGCGGCCGAGTCGGAGCTCAACCACTTGCGCCAGGAGACACGCATTCTGAAGGACTCTGCAGCACGTTTGCAATCCGAAAAGGAAGGTTTCCACCGCGAGAGGCAGAATCAAAATCTGCTTTTGAATAATTTGGAAATGATCAAGGCGAGCTTTGAACGATCCGAAATGGAGGGACGCGCACGCTTGGAGACCAGGCTGGACGAAACATCAAGGGAATTGTCCGCTCAACGTCGTCGTTACCAGGAAGAACAAGATCACTTCAGAGAACTCGCAGCCGATCTAAAGCGACAGACCGAAAGCGCCAAGGAGAAAATGGAAGAAGAAAAACGCATAGCTGATCAATTAAGAGCTGAGATGATTTCCTTGCGCGACGAGCTGAATGCCAAGTCCAAACAAATAGACGAACTCAGCAAGAAACTACAAGAAAGTCTCACGCCAACCAAGAACGACAACCCAATAGCGATTGCAAACAAAAAAGTACGTGAATTGGAAATCAAGCACGAAGAAGATCAACTAGAGATCCAGTCGCTTAATAATGAATTGACCAAATCACGAGAACACGCAGAACAGTTCTTCAAAATGTCTCAAAGTGCTGAGAGTGAAATAAAGAACATCCATGAGTTGCATACCAATTATGTGGCAAAGGCAGAAAATGAAATAAAGGCTCTGAAACAAACCGAGACAACGCTGCGATCTCGCATTGAGGAGCTGGAAACCGAAATACAGCTGCAAGCTGTAACTGAAGCACAAATCACTGGAAGCAACAACCCGGTGCAGTTGCAGAAAACTCAAGAAGAACTCAAGGAAACTCTGCAAAAACTTAGCGAATGCAATCGCGAGCTGAGAAACGTGCGATCGGAGTACAATAGCCTTTCGGAATCACTCAATTCAGTTGAGCAGAAATACGCCAATGAAATGGTATTGCACTCAGCTGACATTCAGGAACTTACTAAAGTTAAAGCTGAACTGACCAGGGTAAGTACTTTTGTTTGTAATTTATTTTTCTTTGGGCACATACTTCACCGCAATTCTATCGCTTAATTTCCCATTAAATTTACAGATTCGTGAACAGATCTCCAATTTGCAAGAGGGCCGAGACAAAGCTGTAAATGAGCTGAATGAAAACAAAAAGTCCTTGGACGAGACCGAGCAACTGCTGCGTAAAGAAAAAGAGGAACTCGAAGGCAGGCTTGTCGACTTGGACCTTCAAAACGCCTCACTTCACAATCAAATTCAAGCTCTAACCTCAAAACTCTCCGTACTAAGCAATGCCACCGTGCACACCTCAGCCAACGAGTCACTGAACGAGTCATCAGCTTCTGATATTAACAAATCAATTGCCGAAGAAGACGCAAAGAACAATGACCAATTGCTGCAAATCATCAAATACTTGCGCAAGGAAAAGGACATTGCCGTGGCCAAGGTTGACATACTTAAGTCAGAGAACGTCCGCCTTCTCTCAGAGCACACAATTGCACAGAAGAAAATCGACGAATTGAATGGATTCCTCAACCAGGAGCGTACTAAATCCGAAACTGTAATTGTCACAGCCTCTCGTCACGAAGAAATATTGCGTAAAATCGAAACACTAAATGCAATCACCGATAGCAACAGGATTCTCCGTGAAGAACGTGACGCACTCTCCGCTCGTGTCAAAGAGTTAAATGATCGCACAAGCAAAATCGAGGACGAACTGTTCCCATTGCAGAAGCAAAATCGTGAATTGTCCTCAAAAATTGAAGAGCTATCCACTGAGAATAATTCCCTGCGAACTGAAGCCATCAAATGGAGGCAGAGAGCTAACTTGTTGATTGAAAAGAGCAACAAGAATCCAGAAGAATTCAAACGCTTACAGGCCGAACGAGAGAATCTAGCCAAGATGTTGACGTCCGAGAAGGAGCTCCTAAGACAAGCTAACGAAGAACTTAATGTAATTAAAACCGAGAAGAGTAAGATGGAACTTGAAATGAATAATTTTGGCCGCCAATTGCAAGGCTTGAACGAAGAGAAGAAGAAGCTGACAGATGACTTTAACGTGCTGAAACAGCAGAACACTCGACTAACCCAAGAAGTCATGGAATTAAAGAATCAGCTTTTGCAAAAGGAAGAGAACCTGCAAAAGATTACCGAAGAGCTCGAGTCGAAGGACGCCCAGCTGCTTGATTCTAAGAATAAGGAGATTCAAATTCGGAAAATTGCCAAGCGTTACAAGGACTCCTTCATTGAATTGGTCAACAAACAGAGCACCAACACCGACAGCAATATGAGTGGAGACAATTTGAATGCGGTATCAGGTGACGGACTACCGTCAACAGCAAACAAAGCTGACACTGAGAAGGAGCTAAAAGAAAACCTAGATCAACTGAACGCAGTCATAAAAACAACCCAAGAAGAGAACGAGAAGTTGCGCAAGGAAAACGAAGAGCTGCGTTCCACCGTCGACAAGGACGAGCGAAGTAAATTGCTTTTGAGAGAGGCCAAGTCAAGAATCATGAACCTGACCGAATCCAAGAATTTGGTAGCACAAGAGTTGGCACAAATGAAGACCAAGCTCCAGGCTCTGAAACAATCAACTGAAGATCATGATTCTATCATAACCGGCATCAAAACTCAATATGATGAGAAAATTGCTCGCCTGGAAAAGGATTTGCTGGAGCAAAGCGCAGGCAATAAGGAGGTAATTGCAAGATTAACTCGTGAAAATGAGTCCCTGCTAATGCGCACCAATCAACTCAACCGACAACTTGGGTTGCAACAATCGGCTAAGCCGTCTACAAGTTCGAGCGCAATTTCTGATAAAGGATGCATCTCTGAATCATCCCCACGCACAGCTAATGTAAAGCCCATGTCTGGATCCAGCAGCCAACAGTCAGCTACTGTCACCCCATGGAGGGGCAGTGACACCCCATTGGCCAGCATTCGCCCGATTTCTGTGCAGAACAGCCGAACAGCAGCGATTTTGCCCACAAGCCAGAACAGCAGTATTAGCGTGGGACAGGGATCAAGTTCCGGTAGCAACACAGCTCTGGTGCCGCCACAACAACAGGTACACACAACCGGAAGCAATGTCGAATCGATGTCATCTTCGCCAACCAGTTCGCACACCGATTACATGCCATCTACAAGCTCCGCCGCAGTAGCTGTCGCGGCTATTCCCCCCATGGGAGCATCTGCTGCTGAATGCTCGCAAGAAGCTGAAAGTGTTCCACTACAGAACAATGAGTCACAAGTAATTGTGAGTGGAGGCCAACAGCAAGTAGTTGCACTCGTTTCACCTCGTGTTGAAGGATCACAGAATGCACCGGCCACAGTCCAGAGCCAGCAAGAGCCAAACAATCAGCCGAGCACATCCGGAACAACAAGTTCGTCGCACGTTTCCATAAGTAGCCATCGTCATGCGTCATCGAGCAGCAATGTGACCACCACCCAGGCCAGCGGTCATAAGAGGCCACGAGATGTTGAAGGGGATAGCTCGACCAGCACCGCAGAAGAGAGTAGCGATAAATCGAAACCATTAAACAAAAGGACACGCACACACACCGGCGAGGCCATGGGCTCCCAAGTTGGCGTCTCAGAATCCGGAATCGATGTAGAGTACCAAGTACCTACATCATCCCAGCGAGACCAGGAAGACGATATCGTTATAGTCGACTCGGAGGAAGACGATGGAATGGTGGACGAGGGAAATGCTGAAGCAGACGATGGTCCCGCCGAAGACGGAGAAAACGAGGGCTATGAAGATTCCTATGAACAAGATCAAGACATGGATGAGAACGAATGCCCCGAGGTCGATGAGGGTAACATTCAGGGTGACAACAATGAAGTGGAAATTGACGAGTGCATGGATGCCCCCGTTCAATGTACATCTGAGAACCAAGTGGATCCCGATGCGAGTACAAGCGGCGCCCACCCCGACAATAACCAACAAAGTCAAGCTATAAGCAGTGGAAGTTGTGAGCCGGCCAATGTAGCTCAAACCTCGTCTTGGAAACAAACAACCACATTATCCCGCCAACAAAAAGCCACTCTTATGATGCTTCAACAGGGAATCGAAGGGGAAGCCGTAGAAGATGCGAACACACCCCAATTCAGTGGACACCGATCAGATAGGTATTTTACTTTTCAAGCCTTTCATCAAGATGTTTTTCCTAATTCATTTCGTTTAGTTGTAGCGAAAGCGTTAGCTCCCCGCACGGATCGAAATTTGCATTCTCGGAATCAGCCCACCTAGAAGAGGAAGGCGATGCAAAAATAGATCTTGCCGAAGACGGCGGGGTTGATGAATTTGAGGCGGATAACTACCCAGAGAAAAAAGAGGACGAAACTGCTGAACTCTCTGAGGAGGCCAAACAAACCGGAACCTCAAGTGCATGCGCAATAGATGAGCGAGCGCCCGAAACCGCACAAATAGCATCTGCTGCTCTACGAGATGCCAACGTCGATTCCGAAAGTAAGAATGGACTTGCTTCTGATTTCTGAAAAAAATTAACATTTATTCCACAAAACATAGGTCGAGGAGCAACGCAGTCAGGATCGGAGATACAACAAAACCAGATCGAGGGCACAGCCGCAGAAGACAGCGAGGGTGTAGACGCTGTATCGTCGGAAGGCGAAAAGGCCAATGTTGAAGAAGACTTAGAGGTAAGTTAGCCTATGATAGCTGTTTGTTATATTCCTTTTCAATCATCGCATTTAGGAAGAAGGACGGGAAGCAGAAGCTTCAACATCACCATCCATAAACACTCGGTCAAAAACCACCAGGGGAGGCAATGTTGCTGCAAGACGTCCCTCAAGGGGGGGCTACCAAAGGGGAGGCAGACCAACACCAATAGTTTGGCAAGGTTAATTCAAATATATCCATTTTACCAGTGACCTGAACAAAATTTGTATTTTCTTTTTCTACACTTCAGAACATGCAGGAAGTCCACGTAATGCATCACCGAATGTAAGAAGTCAGGAGCCAGGCAGTCCATCCCGCGGATTCCCAAATCAACGAGCTCAAAGGGCGCGTCGTATGCGACGTCCTGGCGGCGTAAACTATGGAAATATGCGATACTCTTAAACTATTGAAATAAGATAAAATATCTATGTTAACTTGATGCTATTTTCTTTCAAAAGAAATACTAATTCCATTACATCTCAAATACTATTTAAATATTTAAAAGAGAAAACAATATACTACTTGGTGACAACTTACCGCTGAACTAAAGTATCAACAAAAAAATATATATGTTTAATGACTGCCGTGAAATTTTGTGTGTATCTTTGTGGCACAACTTTGGTTCTCTTAATTGCTTGGGTTGTATTGATCTGGGCGCTCTTTCAAATGGACAAGATTGTTCGTCAGCAGAGATTTGGTTTGTCAACTTCTTCTTTGAAAAAAGAGAGTTAAGATGCACTTGAATTTAGTACCCGAACCCATCAGGGAATAAAGGGGCAGCGGTGAAAACACATCGCCTAGACTAGATGACTCATGATACCTACTAATTTCTGGTTTCCTAGTTTTTTAAGGTGTGCAGTCGGGTTAACTTTCCTTTCCACGTAAAAAAACAGGTATGAAGGCACTAATGGTCTTGGATACGAATGATTTTACTGTTGGCAACACAAGCAAGCAAGTACTTGGAATATTAGGTTCCTTTACAAGTCACTTGCAGAGACCCTAGATTGCTATAAAGCAGACATTGGCGAAATTCAAGTGCGATGGACCGGGCTCAAAGATGAAGAACTGCTACATTTACTACGGCGATTGCTACAGACAACAAGGACAGCGCCTATTCGGGTGCGGATTTGTCATTGGAGGCAGACTTAAGCAATATGTCTTAAGTTTCCGGCATGTGAATTAACGAGCGCCTCATGACTATCCGTATTAAGGCTATATTCGCCAACATTAGCCTAATATGCGCTTACGTCCCTCACCAGAAGATGGACGACGTGACGAAGGATGATAAAACGAGCAATGCCCTAGCTATGATGTCTGAATTGTCACAGATGAATTTAATGCACAGCTAGGAAAGAAGAACGTCTTTCGTCGGTCCGACAACGGATTAAGGCTAGTCGATAAATTCGCCGTATTTGTGTAGAGATGAAACGGTGTCTAGACGCGATTGCCACGTCTCGATATCCAGATCAAAAAAGTGTCAAACAAATCGATTACATTGCGATCGAGACAAAGCACTCCTCCAGTATTCTGGACGTTCAGACTTTTCGAGGAGCCAGCATGGGCTCGGATCACTGTCTATTTGTAGCCACGGTATGAAATTGTGTGGATGACGTGATGTCGCTGTCACCATTACGATACAGGTGAATGAAGCCCATTGAGATCTTCAACGTCCATTGTGATCATAACCCTTACTTACGGCAAGTATGGCAACTGCTAGGAACTGTGGCAACATGAAAGGTACAAGGGGGAACAACAAACATGGAAATATGAAAGAAACCAACAAGGGCTTTGGTCGGATCACTGAGATCGCTAAAGAAGTACCACTCTAGGTTAGGTTGAGGATGTGTGATGAATAACAAACCTCACCTCTTGTACTGGGAGAGACAAAAGATCGGGTGAATTCAAAAACATCAAAGAAATGCGCATGATTTGCGTAGCACTGCAAGCTATGCGCTGCTTTTGAACTGCGGCTGCTTAATTTTGACTTTCAGTTGCTTTACAACTGCCAAAATGAACTTCCTGACTTAAGCAGTGGGGACAATGTAATGCATTTTCGAATGTTGCTTTACTAATGCCGCATTTTTGAATTGGGCCACCCATTGTGCTTGGAGTAGAGAAGGATATACATATGTCACGAAGTGCTGGGAAGTGGAACCTACATATTTCAGTGTCCGTACGGTCTACCCTTAAACTAATAGTTGCTTTCAAAGAATCTCATTTGGTTTATTATCCTTGAATCTGCAATACCAGGAGAGAATCCGTAGCCTAGAGTGGGTGGGTAGGTGTTGTTTTGAAAGGCGGGGCCATGATTGTAAGTGTAATTTAGGACTAAGTATTTTAAGGTTACTTTCTTGTAATATGAATGAGCAACTCTGCAAACATTTTCCTCTTCATGAAGGGGTGCAATTGTCACTTCTCCTTAATTGCGATGTTGTAAGTTCTCAGATTTCAAATAAAACATTAAATTCTTAGGGCGATGCGCAAACATTCCAGGAAACACAGATGATGACGAAGTGCATTTTGTCGTACTTCATCTAAATATGCTGAGTAGAACAGTAGCGCGCGAAACAATCGCGAAGGCTTTAAGCAACGCTACAGGCTTCGATAGTACCTATAACAAATGTTAGCAGGACGTTATCAATGACAACCAACCTCCTAAGAGGAGAGTCACCATAAGGACGTTATCGTACTTTCATTCTTCATCGCGCTGTACATTCCTTAAGAGCTTTTCCTGAAACCAACCAATTCGCCTCCATTCAACTAAACGCCTTCCCTTTTTGAAATAAAAAAAAAAATATAAAATTCCGTTTAAAAAACTAATTTATTAGTTCCCGTGTTGGTGTCTTAAAAAAAAAAAGTAAACTAAGATCGTGGTCTTTCCTTCTTCTCTTTGTACAGCGCCAGCAAGGAAACGTTTGCAACCTTGACAACCTATAAGAAAACAAACAAGAAATAAATAAATTGCAAGGAAACCATTAGACAAATGCATTACCTTAAATCTGACACCGGGAATATCACCGACGGCGTGACCCTTACGACCGAAGCCTGCAACCAAAACCTCGTCGTTCTCTTCAATGTAGTTCAAGCTACCATCACGTGGCACGAAGGCAGTGATCTTCTTGCCGTTCTTGATCAGTTGTACCCTGACACACTTCCTAATGGCAGAGTTGGGCTGTTTAGCTTCAACTCCTCTAAAAGCAAATAGAAAAGAACATAGGTACAAAGGTTAGGGCGCATATTATGTTTGAATAAACCAAAATCTTCATCTTCATCTCCATGTTTTACATTATGTACAGTAGGTAGCCAATGATGTAAACAAAATTAACAACTCACAGTATACTCCTGTGATTTGACATTGCACACAACAAAAACACAAAAATATACTGCGAGTCGTACAATTTCTCTTTTGTTTTTTAGGTGGTGGGTCACTTGTTATGAATCGTAAAAACAAAATTCTTCCAAATAAGGTGTATTTTAGCATACGGCCGAGAAACGAAGGTACTTACACCTTTTCAAGGACAATGCCTTTGGCATGAGAGGCACCTCCGAAAGGATTGGCCTTCCATCTGGTTCCCAAATGAGCCTTCTTGTAGTCCTTGTCGGCCCAACGTTGTTCACGACGATGGTTCACATGCTTTCTAGCTGTTCGCAGACCTCGTGGTTTACCTGAAACAATTGAAAATAGACAATTTCAAATAAGGACTTGCTCAGAGAATTCACAAACACAATGTAGACGACCGAACGAAAGACCCACTCCCAAATTTTCTTTTTCATCCCCGTTGCGCTTGCAAGTGTGTACAATTAAAAGTGGAAAATTGTTCTATTTTCTCACCCAACACAATAAATGAAATCACTTTTAAGAACTTGAAATCCGTCGAAATGTAATCATTTGCGTGGATTACAAAAAGAAACACAGATTAACCGGATAATTAAAGATTAAAATTTTAACATTTTCGAGACCAACTGGTTAGACGGCCGGCACTATATCATAGAACTAATTTGAGTGACACTTTTGAATTAACATTTGATGGAAATCAATAACCGATCACTTATTAACAGTTTACAATTCGATTTTTTGATTAATTATAACTTTTAAGGGTAAAATTAAGGTTTTTCTCTAACTTACCCATATTTCGCAAACTTTCTCAGGCAATGGCGGAAATAAAAGAACGATGCGCTGCCAAAAACATATCGTTCTTCCAGACATGAGTTCAGTCAGACACTTCGTTAAGTTAGTCAAGTACATGTCCATTTTAATGGCTCCATTCAGTGATTGAGTTTACAAGTCAATGGTCGGATTACATGTAACAGCAGTTAGATTGTTTAATAAAACCCTTGCTCTGTGCATAGAAATATTATAATAGTCCGCATTCTAGCGGAACCTGGAGTGATTGAGCGTTCAAAAAGAATTAAAATGATTGTTGGTCTAGCGTGGAAAGAAGTAAAATTGAATAAATAATTGTCTACTAAAGATAATTCATCTACGTAAAAACTTTATTTCTGAATTTAAAATTGGATTCTTAACAATATGACAGCCAAATACTCAGTCGTGTGTTGTAATAAAATCAGAGCACGTTCGGTTAGCTATTCGACGTGCTTGAACTTTGTTGAGTGCTCTGAATGAAAATAAAACTAATACCTATAGTAGTTGAGCAGTTTGTTTGTTGCGCTTATGGTATGTAAGTGCCAACATTTATTGCGACAGTCAACAGGCAGCTGTTTGTTTGGTCTGTTCCCGTACTTTTTGTACTAAAATTCACAGCTTGCTAAATTTCTAAGAGTGGGGGTAAGATTCTTTTAGAGAAAGACATGTCTCCGAAAAAGTACGGGAACGGGTTGAACAAAAAAGCTGTTCACTTTTTAGACGTCACTTTTTTGTATTGATTTACATCGAATTACCTCGGCAGCCAACAACAACACAACCATTTGACAAAACTCATATTTCTGCCCAAAGAAATATCTTAAACTAAAATTCGCAGCATGGGGAACTTTTTTACTCTCTCGTTAGCTCTCTCTTCTGTGAAAAACTACGAAACTTTGACGTAAGGGAACAAGAATTCGCTTGTTTTCGTAAGATTTCGTAGATTTTCTCAGTACGGGAACAGACCTAATGATGGAACGGCTTACTGAGGTTTCGGCAAAAGTTCTTCCAAACTTCTAGACCTCGATTCGGTGGAAACATGCTAGAAGCCACTAGTAAGCGCAATGAAGGTGAATTGGTATATGAAATCTTACGTTGGTATGGTAGTATCATAATGTTACAAAAATAACAACTACCTTTCAAATAAACTGTCAAATGAGCACTTCCTTATCAAAAATATATGTCAGCAAGAAAGCGTATCGGACGGGTACGATAGCCATTCAGGTGAATCAAATAGGTGGAGTAAATCTCAGGTCCGTCGGGTTCCACGATTGGGGTGAGTGACTGTGTTGTTGTGTGGGTGCAGTATTAGTTTGATGGATAGGATACCAGGTTCATTCGATTAAGATAGACAAATTGAACTCTCTTTTCATATAGTAAATTTTGTGCCTTTAAATGTGGTAAAATCGCAATTGCCACTCGCGATCCTTATGACTCCGATACATCACACATTCATGCATGCACAATCCCAGTTCCTTCGACTCTGTTTAGATGGTTACTCATAACTCTACGTTTATACAACCGGATTGAAATAGAATTGAGCTTCAATTCATGTTTTCGCTGTAACCGGATTGAGATGATCGAGTAAAAATCGAATCGAAAGAGGATTGAGTTTGACACTTCTTTTTCATTTGACTTGCATGAGTTAAAATATTTCTATCCTGGCTTTGATGTTCGCCATGTAGGGCCATGTTCGCGAGCAAACCTCATTTTTGCTGTGCTTTTTGCTTCGCTTGCGCTTGCGCTTCTTTATCGCACATGGTTCACGGCATGAAGAATCAAGACGAAATGAATGCTCGCCAAATGTGTTCGTCGTATAGGGGATAACACGCACGAGCAAGTTTGGCGAGCATGTTCGTCGTTTAGAGCTACCTTAAGATTCTCGCTCACCAGTGTTAACATTTTAAGGTTAAGGAGAGGAGTCTCGAAGTGGACTATCTAATAAAGGTTATTTGTGCTTTTTTAGTTTACTCCGCTCAATTTCTGGTCACAACAAACAAAAAAACACGATAGAATAAGAATTTTCTTTTATCTCTATCTGTCAAACTCAATCTTTCAAACCGCGCTTATATGGAAAAACTTAACTCGATCGCAGATGAATTTGTAAACGGATCGAGTCAATCCTATTTCAATCCAATCTGAGTATTTATGGCACTCAACCCCAATTGAATCCAGTTTCAATCCAAAGTCGGTGAGGTTTTATGAGCCCAATTACTCAAGCAAGCTGCAGTAAATTTCTTTTCCTCCGACCTTTGCGATAAACATTGTTATCTTGGTTTTTTAAATCTGATAAGCGACTATAAAATAAATAAAACAAATTTTTCGAAATGCATTATTTCTTTATTACCCTCATGCACACTTTTAAAACCTGATTTACATTTAATAAAATAACATTAAAAGTTAATAACATATTTTTTTTTTTTTACATTATTACATATTTAACAATAGTGACAGTGCCTTCAAGTTTCATTGTCGCTTGTTCCGCTTTCCACTTTCATGTAATTTTGAATTGTATTTGTTTTACCTTTGGAACGTCTTTGCTTTTTATATAGTTTCTTTGAAATTTTTAATTCATGTTCTTTATATTTTGGATTACTTTCGGCGGCATTCATTTGCATTCCGACTTGTTGATGATGATTGAAAATGGCGTCTTCTCTTTGATTCATTGATTGGTCTTCATTGTTTTGCAAAACATTTTGGAATGATGATGATTTACTCTGAAATGTACTCATAACATCTGGTTCACTGGAATGTGGCTTTTTGCTAGAAAGCTCAAATTGTTCTCTTGAATCTTCACTACCTTCGTTAATGTTGTAAGTGCCTTGAAATTAAAAAAAAAGAGGATAAGGATTACACAGAGAATGTTTCGTATTTACATAAGGAGGAACATAAAGTTAGTAGTTCTCTTAAAACACTAAAAAAGGACACAAAATATAAACATAAGCTCACAAATCCTGTACCACTGTGAAAACCTTATAACAAAACCCAAATCCAGTTTGGATTAAGAAACTAGCAACAAAAGGGCCCGCGATGAGTGCAGTGTGTTATCTTCTATAACAACCTTAGAGTTAAGTCTTTCATCTATCAACCAAAGAACTCATATTGAATCCACATACTAATTGTTAACAACAAGCCAGAATTAAATTTTGTATAGCCCTTGGTTGATGATGTACTTCACCACTTATGTTAGTCACAGTTTATCAGGCTGTACATTTACCAATGCAGCCAAGGTCTTATTGTACTTAACACAAATCTTACGTATTGTTCTCGCCGACATGAATTGAAATGGGTTATATGGTGATATCAAATATGAATTATATGAAACAATACCTGCTATAAGAAACAAATTAACTTCAAAGCAAAAAAAACTGTTAATTCAAGTAAGTAGTTACCTTTGGGTCCAAAAAGTCCAGCGGATTTCAGTCCACTGCGACTTCTTTTCGTTTTTCGCTTAAGACTGTGATTTGGCGCGATTAGCTTTGGTTTTTTCTTACTTAATGATTGTCTGAAATGTTTATCAGTCACATCGACTGCTATTGCTCTGGAATAAAGTTTAGCATTTTCATCCTCATAGTCTTTATTCTCTGCTTCAAAAGAGACATTTTTTGTCTTTGTCGCCGCAAGATTTTCCTTTACTGCTGGCATTTCCGGTGGAATTTCTTCAATCGGGCTAACTATACTCAATTCATGTTCATCATTGGTGTTATCATCCTCTGAAGCCTGCATACAAATACAATTACAATACAATCGATTTTAGGTCATTTTGTTTCTTACCTCTTCTTTAAGTGATCCACGTAAAATAATTTCTGGTCCGCCACCGTAAATGTTGTAAAAAAATTTCCATAAGTGTGTATTAAGTTGAGCATAGTCCGAACCTGGTAGAACATTATTCACAGACGATTGGTCTGTGTTCGCTGTGATTGTTGAATTGTTGATGGGGCCGGGGTCTTTGTTTGTTATGCCGCGGGCGAAGAGTTGCCATTTCCTGAACCAAGCCATTGATATGGCATAGATTGTCGTAGAATCGTCTTCATTTTGGAAGTCGTCATGGTATTTAGTGAATATAGCAAGTTCTTGCTTTTGTCTACGTAAAAGATTTTCAGCTGTTCTCTTGCAGACTTCGCATTCAAACAATCGATTGACAACCGGACCGCCACCGAATTTTTTATAAAGAAAATCCCACAGAGGTTGTGACAGGGGTACAGCGATCTTATTTATAAGAGGCGCTTTGTGTGGCGGTACACCACCGTGGGGGCATAAAATTGCCCAATTATTTATGGGACCCGGCTCGGCAAATGTATTGAAACGGTTAATCCATTCCCTGGAGACAAAGAAACGAATGTCGGAAAATTGTGGTGGATTTAGTGTGGAAAACTCTCTGGCTTGTGTCCTTATTAGGTCCATATGCGGATGGCTCTTGCGATAGAACAAGACATACGCCTGGCAATTTTGTACAACATCTGCTGATACTTCAGTTACATGCTGGTCGTCGAATTCATACCAATTGCCGGTTAAGTCGTTTTTAGCGAAGCATGTATAATGACCCCCACCCACGGTGCCGTGGTGACAAATAACCGACACCAGATTATAGAGCGATATATTTGATTTGCAATCTTTATGCAGATACGGTCGCATATCGAATCCAACCAAGGGAAAGTGAATATAAGAAGAAATCTTTGAACTATACGATAGATCATGGCGGAACCTCTTTAAGTGTATACACAGCGCCTCGGGCAAATCGAGAATACGCGAATATTTTACACCAGTCCGCAGTTTATTGCATTTCGAACAACTGTAAGCGAACATATGATTATTATTTTGTGGGTTTAGTTGTTTATTTAATGCATACCTGTACATATTGTCACCTTTAAGTTCATCGGCGCTAAAGAACGATGCCATGCAATCGTGAAGGGTAACAGATGGACCCCAGAGCCAAGTGCGCACCAAATTCCAGACCCAGCAGAGCCAACCCTCCGATTTCATGGGCTCATTGCACATAGCTCCCGAATGTGACCGGATAGCACTATGATTATTAATATTTTGAGCATGATGCAAAACATTTAGATAATCCCGATGGGGAATCGGCAGAGAAAGATCCTGGAAAGTTTCCTCTCTTGTTGATATTCTATCACAGGTCAAGCACTGAACAGACGATAGTAGTTTTCCATCAAAAACATCACTTATGATCGATCGTTGTGTTACATTCACGACAATATCATTGCTAGTGTTATAATTGTTTGAACACATATTTGTACGATGTCCACATGGAGGTGGTGCAGAGAATCGCGAACTTAACGATGAATTGGAAACATAGGATAAACTTGAGTAATGCTTATTCTGGGTAAAGGAGTCTTCGAAGAGACTCGATTGTTCAGAAACTCCACTGTCGCATGTCTCATATTCACCTTCGGATTGAGAAGCTGAGCTTGACGAATAATTGGAAATTTCATCGTCTTTCTGATACATATCCTGATTCTTTGCAATAGTTTTCGATGGAATTGGATCGGTTTCTTTTAGTTCTTCGTGTAATTGATCCATAAAGCATCGCAAGAATTCTTGGGTATCGTGCTGTTGAAAGCCTCTAAACATTGAATGGACACTTCGAATTCCATACAATATTCCGCGTGGTGCTATGTAATCTAAAGAAAAGAGAAGATAGTAAACAAGTTAAAGGTGTGAAAGGTAAGATTTGAGTATGAATAGGCGAGTTTTAATATCCTAGATCAGGGCCTACACTCCGGGTTCTGCCACAGAAATTTGGTTGACAAAGAAGACTTTTAGAGAGTGGAGTACTGGAGAGCTCGACAATTTACACCGCAAAGTCAAGCAGTTGACAGCTTGAACGCAGGCTCTTTAAAACACAGAAGACAACCTACCAGCAGTTGCTTAAGGATCAGCAACAAAGGAGAGGGAAAGGGCAAGAAAAGAATCCATGGATAAATGGCTTATAACTACATCAAGTCAAGTATCAGGTCAGACCCAACATGTTTCTTTGCTTACCTTTACTTCTGCTGCTGCGGCACCAAATGTCCTTTATCAGCCGATAATAGCTCTTAGCTAGGCCCGCCTTGCTTTTGTTGGCCGCAATCTCCACATAGTGCTCGATGATGTCGCCACAGTCCAAGAAGTAATAGGTAAGTGGCTGAATATTACTCAGCGCCTGTAACGCCGAGTTCATATAGCACGTATTCGCTATATTCTGCAAGCCCACCAGACCTTGAATTTTATCATTCTCGTAATCCTCGTTGTCGCTCAAACCAATCGCGCCGCCACTGTTGTTATCTAAGAATTCATATTCACCACCAATATCCAGCGGATTGTTCAGCAGCGCAGTCTTTTCGTTGTTGCCACCAATGAAGACTTCCTTCTCGCACAGATAGCACCAAATTCGTTGCGACGACAAGTTCATGTGAACGCAATGCGAATTGTTCATCTACAAAGAGAGACAGACAATCATACAGTGTTATAGACAGTCATTCTGACGACACGGGTGAGGGAACTCACTTTAAAATGCTCTGTACTATGGTCCTCGACCTGTTCGGAGCATCCCGCCTGCAAGCAGTTTTTCTGTAGACATATCCACAAATTGGGACCAGTGTTCTTGCAACGAACGCATGATGCTACCTGTAAATAGTACAAAAAACATGCTTTCTTCTCAAACCATCTATTGTGATGTGTTACATGAATTCGCGCTACCTTTTCGAGTTTCTTTATCTCCGCCAAGGAAGTATTGAATTTCTGAATATGTTGACATTTGTAATTCATTTTTCGAGTTGTCGGTCGTCGTTGTCGTCGACGGTCCAAGGGGGTGAGGAGGGTTTTATTTTGAGTTCAATTTTTGTGTTAAAAGCAAAAAAAAAAAAAAAAAATTGATGGGCGATTTGCAGCAGGCTCGACGAGTGTCTTGTTTTTCAACATTACACTTGACACTGACGGACTGCGCTGAGGGCACACTTTCGAACACGATAATTAATGCGTTTCAGTTACTTTCTTCGACTGCATAGATTTTTAAATTGTAATTCATAATGATCAGTCCTAATCGATGAAGTGAAATTTTTGACAAAAAGTAAATACTCCATAAGTAAGCACAAATGTCAGCTCGTTTTCTCACCAATACTACTAACGCCACTGACGATGGGACTGGAATTATGCATTGGAAATTCGACATTTGCATGGGCTTGCGAGCAGTGTTCATAAAATAGTTCAGTAATTCTGTATTAATGGGTTTAGTACATTTTAGACTTTTAAATCTACATTTTTCGGATTTCTTGTTTTGTTTTCTTTTTTGTTTGAGAACATGCGTATAAAAAGAAGAGGGATTTGTAAATTTTTTGTATTTTAAAGGGAAAGAACTCGCTTGTTCGTTTGAAGATCAAATGGACAGCTAAAAGCATGTCGGTAAAGCCCCAACCATAAATGCATTACGATTGTGATAGCTAATGTCGAACGAAACTTTTGCTTGCTCGCTGTCAAAATGTGGGCGTACTCATAATTGCATAACGAAAACGTGTTTGTATGTCATTTTGCTTTTGACTAGTTCTCAGACGATAAAGTCACCATCAACTTTCTGTACGGAATGTTACGTATGAAGGGAAAAGAAGTGAACGGAAACTTAACAAAACTGAGCTGGTTATTAGGGGTGCAATATACAAATGATGTGTATTTGTACGAATACGCACGCCAACGTGAAGAGCCATAATTCAATTATGGTTGAACCTTAAAAGTCGAACAATTTGACGGACTACCCACAAACTTTAGAACTCACTGCGTTCCTTATATCCTGCTAATCTAGCTACTAGAATAAATTTGCAACGGGATGACAGATGGCCACTACGCAAGGATCAGTAACCGCCAGACTGCTGAAACGGTTTGCTAGAACTAACAAGTACTTGCCCAAAAAAGTTGTCAAATTCGGCGAGCCCCATAGAATATTTAGGAAAATGGAGTTCTCTATACAATCCTAGTTTTATTTTTATTTACTACGTTTTCTGGGTATTAAATTTAATCTATTACATTCTAGCGAAAGTCTCTGTCGTTTTGCTAAAATCTAGTATATTTTCTTTTTCAGCGACTGCTGGTATCGTTAGCGACAAAGCTGTCAACGTTTATATTCGGAGATGAAGCCAACTTCAACCCGGCTTGAAGTTCATATAAACGCACAACGAGTTTAAATGGGGTTGATTCAACTCGACTCAGCTTAGACAGATGGGTTGAAGAGTTGAAATGACATGTTGTATTTGTGTTCTGTTTTTTTTTTGGTTTTTCTTTCTCTGGGGTGGAAAATCAGTTTGGTTTCGTTGCAAATAGGTTTTCTTTGTTTGAAATTGGGAATTATTTTGCTTTTGTCAGCTGTGTGTTCTTTTTGATTATTAACGACAAAAAGAAAGGAATAATTTCAATGAATGATGATTGAACTCAATCTTTCAACTCGGTGTGCAGAAATACCTATATCAAAATTTCAACTCGATCCCCCGACTCTGCATATAATCGTAGTAACAATCACCATACCAGAGTTATAAGTAATCATCTAAACACCCCCATTCATCTACTACAATATACATAGTTAATCTAGTACTTATATACGTCTATCCGCTTTCTTCCATATCCAACTAGTACACTGAAAGTCGGTCCAATCCGATCCGACAACCCAAATATCTCCACAGCAGTACAGTATAGTATTTTTTTTTTATCAATCAATCAAATCAATAAATTATTTCGTTTGGTCACTGGCATAATATTTTCTCTTCTCTTCGGTGTGTGTGTTGTCGGTTGCGGTCTTCTGTGGTGTCCTAATTGCACAATTTTTTTTTGTATTTCATAAAAAAGGACAGTGAAAATCCCCTTAAAAAGAAAAAAAAAATCCCCAGTGAACATTTCTCCACCACCAACAAAAGTTATACATAAGTTTTGCAGTCCACAAAAAAAAAAAAATCAAATTTTTTTCCTTCTGTAGGTATCTCCTAAAAAATATTTTTTGCGTCCAGTTTTGAGAAAAACTTGTAGAAAAGTCTCAACCTTTCCAGTGAAAATTTTAAGAACACACTCTAGGTCAAACATTAATGCAGTCAAACTTAATTTTAAATGAGGTTCGTAGAGATTTTCACTTTTTTCTTTTCTTTTTCTCATTCCACTTGAAAGGATCTATATCGTGTGAACGAAGGATGAGATGCACTTGACGAACAGAAAAAAAAAGAAGAAAATTCTAATTCTAGTTCCTTTTATTTAGTTTAAAAATGCACACGCCCGAGGGTGGACAGTATCAGCAGCATCAGGCTGTCGCCTATGATGGTAAAATCGCTGGCCTTTATGACTTGGAGAAAACGCTTGGGTCGGGCCATTTCGCTGTCGTTAAGCTGGCTCGTCATGTATTCACCGGAGAGAAGGTAGCCGTTAAGGTTGTCGACAAAACAAAGCTGGACGAAGTGTCCAAAGCGCACCTATTTCAGGAAGTTCGGTAAGTCCTTATTTTATTAATAGATTTCATATTAATATGTATGTATATATTATATATTGGGTATTTTTATAGTTGCATGAAACTTGTACAGCATCCGAACGTGGTGAGGCTATATGAGGTAATTGACACGCAAACAAAGCTCTATTTAATTTTGGAACTGGGCGATGGTGGTGATCTTTATGATTACATAATGAAACACGAGGGTGGTTTGTCTGAGGATTTGGCTAGAAAGTATTTTCGCCAGATTGTCAGGGCTATATCCTATTGTCATCAGTTGCATGTGGTGCACAGGTTTGCTTTATATTCTTTGGAGTTCTCCCCAAGCAGAGAAAATTAAACAGTGTTTTTGTGTGTGTTTTTAGGGATCTTAAACCAGCGAATGTGGTGTTCTTCGAGAAGCTAGGCATTGTTAAACTTACTGACTTTGGATTCAGTAATAAATTTTCACCGGGACAGAAGTTGGAAACTTCATGCGGAAGTCTGGCATATTCTGCACCAGAAATACTCTTGGGCGATTCTTATGATGCACCAGCTGTTGGTAAGTTGTCACTTTGTATATTAAAACTCAGTATAAAATGGTTACATGGACATAAGTAGAGCAAGTTTGAATGAAGCCTTGATGCTTCACGGTAAAGTTGCATTAAACGTCAAATTAGAGTATTGCGGCACAAAAATAAACATAATACTAATTCGCGCAATAAGGCTGTATGTTTAAGAGCAATTTTCACAAATGGAGAGTCGATTGTAATGTAGTTAAAGCAAGTCACAGCTCATTTGCTGGTTTAGTACATGAGTGCAGAGCTCACAGTATTTGAGGATGCCGTTTGGTGCTATCGGGTGGGTATGATGACAATTTATTACAGATGCAATGCAGACAAAAGCGACAAAACTCTGCTGGATAGTATTAAGTTGTAATCGAAACTAAAACCTACAACCTGTCGTCGTCAAAGCGCAAAAGATCAAAGCAACTTCTTTAACCGACCATATATCCGATTGCAACAGTTGTAGAATTTCCCACAGGTCAATGTGGGTTTACTGAAGTCTGCAGGCAGTCCTTCCCGGTGTTTCGTTCGTGGTACGTACGTTTCATGCGAAAGTTGCTAAACAGTGTAAACGGGTATTAAAGAGCTCTGGACTCAAAATATGTTTCCATTGCGAAATATACGTTGAAGCAGTCTTCTCCGAGTGAGTAGAAAGCGGCTCGTTACGACAAGTCCCGATCAACTCAAACGCCACTACTAAAAAAAGTGATTGCTTTCGACATTGGTTTTGTAAAAAAAAAAAAAGATTATTGTTTATTGTAATCACAAATGAACTCAAAACTGTACGATAAAACATAAGCAACTCTGCCATCACTTAAAGATTGCTCATCGACTAGACACAAAAGATACATGGAGCAACCTTGACCTTCACATTAGAAATGAAATCTGTCGTGTGTTACATAACTTGAACTTCGTTTCGGTCCCAATGACTATTTCTTATCGTCATTCTGTGTGTTTTTTTGTTGTTGTGAGCTCTATCTGCCTTTTCACCTAAGAAGATCTCGAAGTACATACATAAGTAAGAGTTCATTTGCTTCGTGGTCAACGAAACAATGATAAGCAATAGCTTCTGTCTTTTTGATGAAAATCAAGTTTTTTTTCTGCGTTCCACTGAATGCCTTTTACAGATTTGCAAATGATTTGAATACTTTGGATGTGAAACTCGAATGCTTCGATCGTATAATGAGAAACAATTCTACAAGGACTGCTTGCAGGAAGACGGAGCGTCGAAGGAGAATGCCTCAATCTTTATTTCGGATGTACAGATGTACTATTGAAAAATGTTATGACAATTGAATTGAAATTGGTTTATAAATGACAGCAAATTTGACAGATGTAGTTTTTATAATATGGCTGCAATCACTTGTCAAAGTTTGGAAATCCGTATTGGAAAACTATGTTCAGGTTATACGTGTCCGTTAATAGGTCCATCTACCTCATCTTTTTGGAGTGACTATGCAGTAGCCAGCACTTGACACCTCTTGAAAAAGGTGCAGAGGCTTGCGTGTGAATGTAACACACAATAAAAGATCATTTCGGTACGTGCAGGCACTTCAACGTAACCTAACCTTAACCTTCAATAAATTTTACTGCTTCTGGAGATGCGTCCACAAAACGTTTCAATAACTATAGCCACCCACCCCTATTATGGGTGCCGTGGCTCAGTGGTTATTATGGTGTATGGAGTTCCAAGTTCGTAGCAAGAAAAATGCCATCAAAGTTTTTTACGGTCCAACCTCTTGCGAGTGTCTCAGAAACATTCAAGAGGATTACTGTCATGCGAAATCTTCATAAAAAATCCCTTTGCCCTTTGGAATTGAACTGAATTGGATTCTTAAGATTCGTATACAACAACAGCCATCTTATACACTCAAAACGGTCACATTTTGTGTAGGCGACAAATTAATTCAACTTAACCTAAACAAGGCGGTTAACTACTTAATAAACTCAAATATTAATAAAACTTTCTACCTTACGACAAGTCAATAATTATATTTTACTTGATTTCATTCTTACAATAGATATTTGGTCATTGGGTGTTATATTATACATGTTGGTCTGTGGTCAGCCACCATTTGAAAAAGCAAACGATTCGGAGACCTTGACAATGATTATGGACTGCAAATATTCAATGCCATCTCATGTAACAGTTACATGTAGGCGACTTATAGCGTCCATGTTAGTTCGAGATCCGGAGAAACGAGCTACATTAGAACAAATCGAACAAGATGTTTGGTTAAGGCAAAATTCCCCGGCAGAACCATCAACGGATCATTTGCCATTAGTTAGTCGTGAACAAGTAAGCGAGGACGATCATGCTTTTATTGTACAAAAGATGATAAATGGAAGTATAGCAACTAAAGAAGAAATTATGCAGTACGTATACATTTAACTTGTTGTAATTGAAATATGTAATTTTTAATTTCTATTTACAGGTCACTTGATAGGAACAAATATAATCACATTACGGCGACATACTTTTTACTTGCAGAGAGAAGACTCAGAATGCGAATGGAGCAAGCTCAGATTAACCGTCCCCAACTTTTTTTACGCTCTAATAACCCTACAAATAGGTATGTTGTCTTTCTTTTACTTTGTTTCTCTTGTTTTTCCAATATAAAGGGCATGCAGATGGACTTCCCCCATTTGTTGATTTAAGTGCATTCTGCTGTAGACGGCATTTTACTCTGTTAAGATGATGATCATTTGGCAAAGGGGCATTCAGAGCGTCATATACCCATATATCTTAGTCTGTAAGTTGGTGCCGTTGCTCAGTGCGTTGGGTTCCAAGTTCGAATCCAGAAAAATACCATCAAAGTTTTCTCACGGCCCTGACCTCTTTCGAGCGCCTAACAAACGTTCTAGACTATTTACTGCCATGAGAAAGTTTCTCTAAAAACCCTCTGTCCTTCGGATACGGCATAAAACTGTCAGATACTTGTACAAATATATATCACACACAAGACGTACAGTTCTGAGAAGCAGGCCTTGGTCCTTTATGACCTGCTTATGGCCTAATATTTATCTTTATTTAGTCTGGCAGTGCAAGCCTTTGTTGGGCACTGGCGCACTTAATATAGAATACACTTTCACAAGAGTCGCCCCTCACATGAACTTCTAACGAAGAACTATTCCTATAACGAAAAACTAGAAAAACACTTTCGGATGCACCCTGGAAGTATCCCGTCGTAGCCACCCAGTTTCTAGTCATAGAACTGGCATTTTATCTTCTATAACAAACTTCCAAAGGAGTGGTTCATACAAGCTTGAAAATGAATAAAGACATATACTTCATAGATTGCGAAAAATCCTTGGATGATGTATAGCACAAAAAAGGATGGAGATCCTTGAAAGTGAAGGAATAGATATGTATAACCGATAGCCTTATTAAGCGAGGAAAGATGGAGGGAAGGAGAACTGTGGGAGGATGCAAGAGTATGTCAAATCTGTGGGAGTGGCTCAATCTTGCCACCACGGCAATGAGGTATCACAAGAGAATAAACAATACAAACGATGGTTTATAACCTCTACAGCGGAGAGGAACTTTAGGAAGATGAATAGCAGCAGCGGCCCCGGCTGATGATTTTATTTTAAAGTTATTCATGGCGAAATAGGCACCCTCAAATGTCGTCGTCGGAACACACGCACATAATTGTGCATGAATATGTCTCCTTGCACACCTAATTACACACTACTCTCTGTTCTAATTCGATACATTTTTTATTGGCACATTCCTCTTAAAATGCTCACTACTTTGCGGTAAAGGATCAAAAGAAAAACGAAGTTAATCACATTTAATGTTCCTAAGTGGCTATGCAGAGGCTCTTTGGTCGTTTTTAATACCATATTACCGCGCTTGTTGTTGCAAGCCATAGCTTAGTTGTGTTGTAAGGCTTTTAAGGGGTTTCTTTATGCGAGGATAATTCAATCACAACTGAGGGGAGGTCGAATATCGGGCCTCATGGCAGAGGACTTACAATTTTTATTTGACTTTATTTTCAGTATTTGATTGGAGTTTAAAAATATATATAAATTTGTTATTTTGCAGAATCGTGCCAGGGAATCATAGTGTTCCGGTTGATAACAAGTTAAGCGATCAAAGCAATAATTTGATGGTCCCAGTTAGCATTGAAGTGTGCAACTCAATCGAATTTACACCAGAGGCAACAACGGTAGGTTTTTACTCTTGATCAGTACATAATATGCGATAAAATATTTCTTTATATTAATAGGAGAAGAGAAATAGAAAATGCAGTATTGTCAAGGAGGAAGATGAAGAGGAGAGCTGTGAGTGTACGGATAAAAATGAATTGAAAGTGGCCGGCATTCGTCGAAGTTCAATTTCTGATGGAAGAATTAACAAAGCTGTGCAGGATCGCAGCTTAGACACCCAATATGTGTCAAAATTAGTAATTAAGCCAAAGGCTTCTGACGGAAGTTCCAAGTATACTCATACAATAGGAAAACTAGATAATCTGCATTTAGGCCAACCTAGTTCTAATGATGCATATAAAAATTTACAAAACCCAGTTAAGGTATCTGCAGGAAAGGTTGACTTCACCAAATGTCTGCCAACACACCATAGAGGAGGAGTTCATCAGAAAATTCCTCCCATTAACGAGCATCTAGAGGCCGGCGGCGGTGGCGGCGGCGTCGGAGGAAACACTGAGCCATCAGATTTGTCTGAATTGCAGCAAGATCTTTCCGGTATTAAAGATTTAGAATTTAGTAAAATACGAAATAAAAATCCAGTACTTATGCATAGGCGGACAAAATTAAACAAAATGCGAACACCGTCATGCAGTAGCTCGGAGGCATCAGACGACGACACTAAATCTAGGAAAAAGAAAATACACAAGATTGGCGGGGACACGCCCAATCGTTTCAGAGTTCACCGTCGTGACTCTCATGACGATTCAAGTGACTCGCAGGATCAAGCCCCCTTCGGCGCGGCTCAGAGTAACACAAACAATGTGCTTGGCGATACGAAGGATGGCAAAACAACTTCTAACAAAAAGGAGGAACAATCCAAATCGGAGGACTCGCAGAATTCTCATTCGAAGCAAAAGAAAGGCTGTTCCCTCATGGAGAATTGTTTGCCAAAGGTTGGCGGACGAAGGCGTCTACGTGAAAGTCAATCACTTGACAGGATCACCGAATCTCAAGAGTATGAACAACGTCAACGCCAGCACACTTGTAATGAGAGCTCACCCATAATTACACAAATTCAAAACATGTCACTCGATTCAAATCAAGTCCATAGCAATGACAAGACATGGACTATGAACAAAATTCTATGCCCCAGTGAGGATAAAATCATCAAAGAACCAAAATCTCGCACGCTTAAGAATATGTGTGATATGAATTCCATTGAAGAAATAGACTTATATATTGGCATGAATGTGACAAAAGCAATTCAAACTGGCTCAAAGTGTTCCGTTACCATGAAGAAGATAAGGAGGCTTGGAAAGTATTTTCCAGTAGTAAATTTATCTTAATTAGGACTAAATTATTAATAATAAGTTAACTTATTTTGTAACTGTTTATGTAGTAGAACCCCCCCTGCTCTTATGTAAGACATTTACTCTCATTTGTAGTGTAATTACTTTGCCAAAGGCCTATTTTAGTAATAATAAGCATATATTTCAGTTTAAAATGAAAAAAAAAAATTGTTTTATTTTCTAACAAAGAAAGAGCAGTCGTCTCCTTCTCCATTAACTACACACAACTACTAAAGGACCACCTTCAGGGAGTAAAAGTCTTTTGGAGCACATCTTCAAATGTATACGTTGGTATAAGAAATTAAAGGCTTTAGGCCACACAAAAGCAGAATGAGAAATTCTATATCGTTTTTCCAAAAGCAGCCAGACGCTGGTGTGTTACCCCAAAGGACAGGCATAATTGGGAAATCTCCGAACTAAATTCTGTGCAGTCATTATTGAAATTCAGGGAGTTCGTAACCATGTCATCGTATAGGCTTTATCGAACGGATTTGTGGGATTAGAAGTCATTGCCTTAGCGTACTAAACAACCACCTACTTAATAGTAGAATTATTAGCACAACGCGACCACGCAATTTGTCACTGCTAAGATAAACATACTAAGGATGACTACTTCCGTGGTCCTTAAGGGTTATCTGCCATTGCTTGGCCTTGACTTCACCTTTTCTTGTCATTACCATTTCCTAAGAAGCTTCCATTTTCCAAGAAAGTTTCTGGATCCAAACCAGAAAAAAACCTGATGTTATAATTTAGATCTTCTAATGCCTCTATCCCCTTTATGACTAAAAATATTTCGCGTCCCACAAGCCAGTCACTTAGGTCCTTTAAGTGTCATCTGTTATAGGGAGGTTAATTTCACAACATTTTAAATAGAGACAATTCTGCACTTGGCTTTGTTAAATGTTGGTCTAAGGAATTTTCTACTATGTATACGTTATCAAATATAGAGTGTATCACCTTCGTCAGAGCCGACCTCAAATACGCTAGCCAAGCTATGCTGTCCACGTCTGACCTAATGAAACCCTCCAACGCAGGTTTTAACGTTTCGCCCTACGCGGTCGTCCTTGGGTTGACAATTTCAATTTACGTCCCTAATCTGACCGCCTTCGCCTTCACTCCCTTGAAAATCTTTGCGAAAATACCGATCTCCTCTTTATTTAATAACTGGTAACATACATCACCGGTCTCATTTAATATTAATCCACGTAGCCTTAGGTCGACTTCCCTCTTCTGCATTTGTGGTCATCGCACCACTTATGGTTATAACACACCTTTATGTAGAATGCTTCGTTTGACTAACAATAGGGAAAACTTGTTTGAATTTCACTGAGCAGCAGAGCCACCCTTCGGAATATTCTTCAACATCGCTTAAAAAAATGTTAGCTAGGTGAAGGTTCAGCTCTAAAATTTGTACCGGGTAGGTCTCAGGACGGTATCTTTAGAATCCCCAAAGCTAATCAAATGTATACCACTCCTGATATCATCTATCTTTACTGCGACCTCAAATCCCCGAAAACCAACCTTTTCAGGCTTTCCTAAAAAATCACTCCTATCAAAAAAATCACAATCGTGAATTAAATTTCCCCCGGAATTTTTCGAATTTTAAAAAAAAAATTTGCTTCTCAACAAAAACGGAATAAATTATCAAAGGATTTGAAAGCTACAGAAACCGACACAATGCCTTGGATAAGTACTGATAAGAAGTTGAGAACTTTGGCTGTCGTACCCAGACTAAGATTGGTTTCTGGAACGTGAAGACGCTCTTTGTGCGCCCCTCCCAGAGTGAAAGACCTCAGAACGCCAGATTTCTTCAATTGGAGGATATAGGTTGGACAAATTGGAGTAAGATGGTTAGATGCGGGTGAGTACCAATCCCCAAAGCGTAACACTGTATTACTCACTCCGGAAGCCACCGTGGAAATAGAGTTGGACTGCTGTTGTTGAAATTAGAGGTCTTATTTCCTGATATAGGATTTTAACGACACAACACCCAACGGCGACATTGTCATACTGATGGGGGACCTGAATGCCAAGGTCAGCAGCGACAACGCAGGGTTCAAACATGTTTTGGGACGCCACGGACAAGACAACGGCGAAAGATTTGTTGACTATGCGAACGTCTTGTCCTAGGTGGCATCATACTTGAGCACAAAGCTTGCCATAAAATTAGTTGGGTGCCAACTGACAGGCAAGCAACCTCCAACTAGATTGACCACTTTGCCATCAGTCACCGTTTTAGAAGTAGTCTTCTAGACGTCCGACACAAACGAGGTGCCGACATTGGGTTGGTTCGAGATCATCATCTTATGATAGATACTTTCCGATTACGCACTACTGCCGTTCGAAGATCTAACGGCACAAGAATACGTAGGTTCAACGTAGACCGACTGAGTGATCCCACAGTGCGCCAAAAACTTAGAGACAGTCTCCCACGTAGAGTGGGACTGCCTGTCATCATCTAATCACGTCTAAGCACTAAAAACCAATAGCGCGGTAGGACTTGCCGGCATACCCGCAGAGCTTTTTCGAGCTGAGCCAACAGCATCTGCTGAGCTAATGTTCCCACTTGTAGGGAGAATCTGGGAAACCGAGAGTTTTCCGGATCAGTGGAAAAAGTTAGTGATCGAAAACTCGAGAGATATATTCGTGCTGCATGCTGTGGCCAGGATAATAGCTAGAATCACGAAATCAGAAAAATCCTCGAACACACTCGACGCCGAGCAAGGAGATTTCCGCTCTGGATCCTCCTGTGTCGACCACATCAACCTTTGAAATCATACCGAAATATCGATCGCCACTTCACCCGTTGTTCATCGATTTTAAAAATGCGTTTGGTAGTGTCAATCGGGAATTTATTTTGCGTGCCTTGCGCCGGATAAGTTATTTAGCAATCATCAAAAGTACATGTGATGGGTCCACATGTCACGTTTTGCACGTAGGAAGGCTGTCTGAGGAATTCGAAGTCCAAGTGAGGTTCGTCAAGGCTGCATATTTTCGCCAATACTGTTGGTGAAAAGTGATATGCTAATGCGGCCTTATCAAAATGAAATGCAGCAGTTCGATGGACTTTTACATCTGAACTCAAACACCTCCACTACGCTCGACGATGTGTGACTACTGTCTCACAGAATAAGGGATCTTCACGAAATGACAGCGAAGTGGAGCAAAAACAAAAATGATCAGCCTAAGAGCGAACTCATCAACTCATATATGTATTGCTGGACAAACGGTTGAGAGAGTAGAGAGTTCCCAATACCTTGGGAGTATTGTTCGGTGTTGAATTGAACTGGATATAGCCAGCTGAATAGGTACAACAAAATCATTGTTTGGCGAAGTAAGTTGAAGCAATTAGCTTCAACACAACGTTCCAACGTTAAATCTCTGCTGCTATGTGGATGTGGTTCCTAGTGAGTGACCGCCATTAACACCAGGAAGCTGCAAACCTTCATTAATAGGTGCTCAGCCAATATCTTACTGCCCAAACAGTATCTCTGACGAACGGCTTTATTAGAGAACGGGCTATGAACCTAAAGGCACAACCTTTGAAAAAGTGACAGGTCCGTCCATAGCTAACCACGCGATGGACATGGAATTGATTCCTCCTAAGAGTACGTGGCGCAGAACGCAGAACTAAGAACGAGTTGGGGAGAACTGATGCACATTTGCAGGAACCGCATACGATGCACAGGCCGTAATACCCACAAAAGGATACAGGACATTAGCAAGTTAGTTTCTACAGTCCAGTTCATGCACTATTTGCCGATGCCTTTTAAAGATTTAAAAACAAAAATATAGAATAAGTAAATATTAGTACATACTACAACATTTTTTTCTAATGAATGAATTTATTTTAAATCGCCTCTGTGCTTTTAAATCTGTACCAAATTGACCCTGTCACTGTTTCTAATATGTTGACTTGTGTGTATATTTGTTTATGTTTTAGAAATTCCGAAAATATTATGTCTTTAAAACAATGTGAAGAGCTGATAAGAAAAAAATCACTAAAACATCTAAACAAAAATAGTGTCCCACTGAAAATTATACATACATATGTATGTATAGTAAATCAGGTGATTATGCTAGAACGCGATAGTTGTTTACTAACTACCTACATATGTATAAGTGCGTTGTAAAATAATTTCAGCAATGAATACCTCTTGTCGTTTTACATCCGGTGCAAGCAAGAATTCGTGTGCCTAGTAGGCCAAGCGTTTATGAAGAATGATGCCAATTAACAAATTATGGTTCAGTTTTTTTGATCACTCATAGCCAGTGAAATATGTGTACAAGTTATACCTTCCACATTTCAGGTCAAAAAGTAAAAAATTTGGTACTTGAGTACAATATAAGCCTCTACTAGTTTGCATAGTTTAAAAAGTGATACTGATTAGTAAATAGCAACTTTTGAACTTTTTCTATCCGGATATCAAAAACTTAATTACTTACCACTTAGATCCAATGGAAGAGTTCATGTAAAATTCTTAGACATAGCACTTTTTGTTATTATAAGTCAATACACGCTAAATTTTCTTCAAGAAAAACTATTTTTAAATTAAAGGGGTGTGTATTTTAATTATAGTAAACAGTGCTTCTCGTTCTATACCCCCTGGCAAGTGTACAAAAAATGCGATAAAGAAGGCAAATCTTACGCATAAATCGTCAGCAAGCGAAAAACAAGAGAATAAACAATTTAAACGAAAAAGATTATCACGCGACAAAATAGCGCAAAATATCAAATTATACTCGTACATAGCGGTACATACGAGTATACAGACACTACAATACTTCAAAAGCAAGATGTTATGACACCCTATCTATCTTCGTGTGTCGTATGTTTCATAGACATAATATTGACAATAATTTGTTTAAGCTACGATGGTTTACGAGTATTTAAATGAGATTATCTAAAGACTTTATAAATAAGGAATATTTTCGAAGAAAATTGGACTAAAAAACATTAAAAGCCCAATTAAGACAGAAGATATATAATAAACACTTCTTTATCTATTGTTTAGGGTTTTAACAATCACTTTTGGGCGCGCTTAAGAAGTATTACAAGTAAGTAAATTCGACTAAACATTTAGTTATGAATAACAAATAGAATGATAAAAGTAATCTGTTTTATAGAGTACTTAGTGCATACGAGAATTTAGAACACTCACTAGTATAAACAATTACTTGTTGCTAGTGAAATAAATCCGAGCCTGCAGACTTGTGCGTTGTTTGTGACCAAACAAACATAATTCTGTTTCCTTGCAATAGGAGAACAAACCACATATTGTGACAATCATCCACCAGTCCAGTAACGTGTAACATCACCTGATTTAGCTATAGAGATTTGGAGTGATGCCAATAAAACTGAATTAGTACATGGATACTTTCCAATTCTAAAAGAAATTGTAATACAAAAAGACTTTCGTTAATACTTAATCGACTTGGATTGTCTGCCTTTCAAAATTCCGTCTGTTCGCGTAGTTTTTGCACAAAATTCGCAGTTTGCTAAATTTTAAAGAGTCCATTGTTCTCTCAGAGAAACTTTAAACTAGGACAAAGTAAACGAACGCGTTGAGTAGCAACACTTTTAGAATATACCGATATGACAGATTAATGCAAGTTGCAGCTTGAAGAATTTCTTACTCTTTCGCATAGAGTCAACTTTGGGATCTTTTGACAGATTCGCTCCGCTGAGACATATTCACAATTGTATCTTGACGTTCAAACAAAATGAAATGGAAGCTCGCACATACCAGTTTAGATTTCAGCGGCTGGCTTTGACAGTGAGGGAGCAAATGGTTTTTGAGAAGCTTTCCATGGCATGGAATACTCTTGGCTTCTGGATTCGAACTTGAAACCCCTTACACAGTAGTCCAACGCGGCACCCATTTGCAGAAAGCCTTTGATGAATAACCAAGAGATCTGATATACATATGTAAGTGATGCTAAGAGGAGTCCCACAAACCTACGTGATTTTTGTTATATATATGAGAAAGTAAAAACAAGAGTAAGATGACCCACAGGAGTCACCAAAGAGTTCCCAGTTGAAGTCGATATACACCAGGGAAACGGACATGAATGAGAAAGTAAAAACAAGAGTAAGATGCCCCACAGAAGTCACCAAAGAGTTCCCAGTTAAAGCCGATATACACCGGGGAAGCGCCCTCAGTTCTTTGCTATTTATTGCAGTCCTAGATTATCTGCTTAAAGGAAAAGTGACGGACACCAAAGTGCATCAGTTATTTCTCACTTTTGCTGACGATTGATCTATTACAAGTGAAGAAGTTTTTATGTGTGTCTGTGCTGTCTGTTTTCTTATTAACACCGGTCTAATTCAGACATTTAAACTTCACTTCAACCAAAGAGAGTTGGTAGCGCTTCGTCCAGATAAAAATTAGTACCAACGGTTATAGGTACCTGTCGTCAACAAAAAGTGCAGGCCGCAAACAACTCTTTCATCAGAAGGAACAGAATCGAAAGATGAAATAAATTGCCGAATTTTCCGAACTTTAAGGGTTGAAAAGAATTGTGAGTTTGAGTAGAAGTTCCAAGCAGATAATAAAGATCTTTTCTATAGCTTTTTAGGCTCCGTCTATAAGTAAAGGCCTACTGGGGATTTGAAATTTGAATACCAAGGTAGGAAGAGGCAAGAATATGCTGATGTGCGTTCACGGCGTTGAAGACCGGAGTTACAACAATGAGTGCTTTTTGGACTTCACACCTTAACTTTTACTGTACTTGATCCAAAATCCGTTTGATCTCAACGCATAATCACAATACGATCAACCTTGACTTTGGATAAGAACTCGATCACATTGGAATTCGCTCAGTACAAGGTTCAAAGTCGACAGACTGAAGAGTTCTTAAACTTTATTTTGCTTGAATTTTACACATGAGATTTATTATTTGAACATTTTGACGCATGGCCTTGACGTCTGTCGTACCAATGCCGACATTTCGATACCTAACCTACTCTATCTATTCTAATTCTCACTAATCTATCAATTTGATTCTTAATATCACCGACAAATTAAATATGCGCTAAATTAAATTGAGTCACGTGTCGGTTTTGGCTGACGAAATCCACAATTGGTGTGAAGAAGCAATTTGGCGCCACTTTGTTTGGTACGCAGCACATTGTGTGGCACTAATTTCTACGTAAACCCTTACCTGAATCCCAATAAGACATTTTACAATCAGCATTCCTCTCCCAGCTCTATCCCGAATCCATTCAGGTTTTCTAAGTCAGGAATTCACTTGTTTACACACAAGACGAGTTGGAAAAAGTAGGTAGTACTTATCTAAAGATTTCGAAATTGTAAAAAAAAAAAAAACAATCGGCTTACCGGCAAACTTATCAAACACTTTCCCACCGAAATGTAGGTATGCAGCTACTCAACAGGTCAAGAGTACTAGTCAAGTGTGTAGCAATACAAAAATACAAACACACGCGCATAAACACA
The DNA here is from genome assembly GCA_949716465.1 of Chalcosyrphus nemorum. Taxonomy (NCBI): domain Eukaryota; kingdom Metazoa; phylum Arthropoda; class Insecta; order Diptera; family Syrphidae; genus Chalcosyrphus; species Chalcosyrphus nemorum. The sequence goes on along the minus strand of OX454332.1, from coordinate 77,127,807 downwards.
AAGCTGAGAGTGTTGGAACTCATTCATGCGTAGACCTCTCGGTAATATCAAAATCTGAATGGTTTAGCCTTCAAAGCAAAACTAAGAGTCGAAACTCTCGAAAAGAGAAAGAATGGAGTTTGATCACCTGCGTACATATTTGATTAGTCATTTTGAACGAAAAAAAAAATTCGATTACGCATTTACTTTCCAAGAATTTTGTTTTGAGTGGCGTCCCAATTGGAATGTTACGTCTTTGTAACTCTCATTAGCACGTTTATCACTCTGTCATAGCCAAAAAAGAAAATTATAGCTAAAAATAAACTGGGTATACTTGGACCTATTGCAGAATTATACGCTGGGAAAAACGCACTTTGGGTATGGGGAAAAATCGTGTGAGGCATTTTTTTAAATTGTCTGCAAATTGGATTGGTTTAGTTCGCTGAATTAAACTAAGTTTTAAGATAGAGACTTATTTTGTTGAATGCTTTGGCAACTGTTTGTATGTAATGGTAGCCCTTTATTCTTCTCAGCCCAAAAATTTTGCTTACTGAATTACCAATTAACCCTAAATGGGCCTCATCCCTGAACAAAATGTTTGAACAAATTTGTACCGCAGAACGCTGATTTTTGTAATACAGTTGCATAACTATAAGACACTTTTTCGAGCTCAGTATTTCTTACGATGAAATGTCAAATAATACTGGAGAAAAATGTAATAACAGGTTAATAAGACTCACGGATCATCTGTCAAAAAATTCATAGATAAAAAAGTACCTCTAAATGGATTATATTACTTGGTACATGTAAACCAGTGAGCATTGTGATATCACAACTCTAGACTTTTTCTTTGGGGCTATGTAAAGTCTAGAGTCCTGATTGAGGAATCGGAAGTTAACATAACTTACTTGACTTATTCGCCAAATACCACTTGAAATGCCTGAAAGCATCATCGTAGATTGGAATCTTAAAATGGACCGTGTTAACCACAGATACGGCCTACATTTGAAAAAAATTATCTTAAAAATATAAATGTCAAGAATGGTTCTTTTGTTTGATAGTAAAAAAAATTTATAAAAGTTGAGTTTCTTTTAAATTTTTCTTACTTTTGAAAAAAGTACCTTTGAATGAATCACCTTCTACATACAAACATACATAACTGCTTCTATAGCGACCTTTACGTACGCAGCCTTTCACCAACCGTTAATTTTTAATGTTCAGAATTTCGAACTAAAAATATTTAATACCAATTTGTATAAAACGAATCGAATAAGCAAATGATTGGAAGGATGACTTATATTATTGATATGTAACATTACACTTGTAAAGGAGAATTAATATTTTATTTTCTTCCTTTCCTTATGTTATTCACGTTCTCATATCTTTAATTTATTTTCGTTTCCTTCACTGTACATCACAGTCAGAAAAAAAAAACCCCCTCTGTGGGGAATACCAGTGAATAATGGTAAAAATTATGTGTCGCAATTCCAATTTTTTACCATCTTAAGAGTGCAATGAATCTTAACTAAATTAGTGATGGAAGGTTTGGTAAGGATTTTTTTTTGAGATAATGGGCCTTAATGTTAAAAGCAACGTTTTCTTCGAAACGTATACGCATTCAGGTTATAATAAAGATATAAGTTCTGTTCTAGAGGGCGTGGCTCTATAGGCGTGGTGAGTTACCTACTGGTGGTAGGAAAAACAATGCATGATAGATAGTTAGAAAAAAGTAAATCAATGGCCTCGCCCTATAAAATCTCGGCAGAATCTTACAGAGACACCAAAAACTTGGAATTCAGTGGAGTTGCATTAGATGATAACTTTTTATTTTTTTATTCTTACTTTTTCTGGTTGTGAACGATGTTTTCTTCTAACGGAAGCACAAACAGGACTAATTGAAAATTTAAATTTGATGCATTTAATGCTGACTGTCAAATTTTCGGCACTTACTTACTTAGGTGGTTTTAAATTCCGGGGTGGACCTGGGCCTCAATCAACAAACCTTTCCAGCCAACGCAATCCCTCCAGTTGCACATACCACGATGTCGTCCTCTACTGCGCTGTCCATCCGGGGTGGTTTCGAAGACATTCTTCGCTGGAACGTTAGGCTCCATCCACTCTAAAAAATCCAACCATCTTCATCATATCATGGGAACTTTTCTGACCAAGTCGATGTTCTTGTATAGGTCGTATAGCTCGGCGTTGTATCTTCTTCGCTACTCACCGTCTTTGCAGACGGGACCAAAAATCACTCGGAGAACTTTTCTCTCAAAATGTCAAAACCTTAAACCTTAACGAATCGAAGTCAAAACTAATTATGGTCACCAATATAAATTCTTTGTATTCATAGGCAATGTTGTCGAATGTACTACTAAGACTATACTCCCGTACTCCCTCTAAAATATTTTGATTTTTTTTCCACAAAATAGTACTAGAAGGTAACTCTAATTATGTTTAGTATATTATCAACTTTATTTCATTAATCTGGTGCAATTACCCCGGGGTAAGACTGGCTTATTAGAAGAGGAAGATCAGGTGTAAAGTAGGAAACCAGGTAAAATCTTCATCCAGTGTTGAAGCAGTTGAAAGGCGTAGTAAAACTTATACATTTTCTCTTTTCTTTGCGAGCTGTCAATTTAGGACGGCAAAATTGGTCCAGCGTGTGATGGGCTTCATCTTGTATCTAAGTGATGAGATAATCTTAAACCGTCTTGTAAGCTGTGAAATAGAAAAGTAAGCAGAAAAAAGAGTTTAAACACAAATTATACTCCTGTACTCCCCTAAGGTACAAAATACTCCTCTGTAAACTTCTAAAATACTTCCCTTCGAATTTGGAAAACAGCATCCCTGTTCATACATAATAAGTGATGTCCAAAATGTAGGTTATCTTTTGTATGATATAAGAGATATCATAATACAACTGTTTTGTATGTAGTAGGTAGTTTTTATTATAAGTGCAATGTCTTCATAAGTTTCAGAAACAACGAGAATCGTAAATTGTGTTCCAACTTTTGGGCTAACGATGATAGTTTTTTTAGTTGCCAAAATTGCACTGTTCCTACCTTCACCTATAGGATAAGCATTGGATTCTTAAAAAATATCGAACTCAAGGAAGATAACAATCAATTCTGACATTACGTTGTCTGTCTGTCTGTGGGATGCTAGCAAGACTCTAAATGGCTGGACCGATTTACTTCAAACTTCATATTTGAGCTCTGTAGGGCCACAATTCGAGACGAAATCGTAAATTTTATTTTAGCCCTATTATTGTCGATACTTTACTTATGGCCAATTGCACAAAAATATTATACGATTTTCTCAAAATCAACTTTAAAGGTGCGTCCAGACCGAGTGAAACATTCCTGAAACACTGTTTCGTGAAACATTTATGAAACATTTCAGAAACAAATAAATGTTTCAGAACGGTTTTGATTAAATTTCATATTCGAAAAATATAAAGTCCAAATACTATAAAGTTACTTACCGCTTTTTCCTCTAAAAATGCATATAACATTATGTACTTTGCTTATTAACTGATTTTAGTAATATGGCTATTTGTCACTTAATGCTTAATTGATTCCGAACAAAATTGAAATATAAGACACATATAACAAGTGCAAAAAAATGTATTAATTTTCGACTAACTAAAGGTGCAATTACGTACGACCCAGCCGTGCACTTTATTTCTAAACGATTGCGAACCGGAAGGTGACATTTTCTACGACAATCTGATTCGCCTTTCGCAGATCAATAAATATAGTGCATTTCAATGATAAATATCTTGATGAGACACAAATAATATGTATATAATCCAAAATATCTTAATGGATTTTCGAGTTTTCAAGAACACTCAAGCGGCAATTAAATCCTTGGAAACTCGCTCACTTACTTCCAAGGTCGCTCTATAGACTGCAATTCATTGTATGTACATGCAATTAGAGGTAAAACGCACCTTTTAATTGCCTTGAAAGTATGTCTACAAAAAGTAAATACTACAGAAGTTATTTTACGTCAAATTTTAAACATTGAACTCTTAAATTTGAAAGCGACTTCACAGCCATGTGCACACACAATGACAGTGCGAGTAATTTTTTGTCTTAAAATAACTACACAAATAGATCAAAGATTTAAAGTCGGAAACCACGTGATGTAACTTTCTCCTCTGCAACTCAATACAACGAGGAGTCAAATCAAATCACGTGCTTACAAAGAAATAAACTTTTTGCAACTAATTAATTTGCTTGCAGCATAATAAATTTTCACCCATTTCGATGGGATTTCCAAGTGTCTGTGAGTACCCTACTGCCCGCTTAAAATATTCGCCAATCGCATGAGGCTTAATATCAAGTAGGTAATTGCGACTTAGCAAATGATATCAATCTTATATTGACCAAAAAATTAAAAAAAAAAAGAACAAAACTCTTATCTCTTCCATTCATTCAGAAGAAATTAAATTAAAACTCACTATGACTTTGTGACATTTTTGTTATTGCAATTCTCTAGGATTGGGTATTTTTATTCAATCTCTTTGTACATAAATAAAATGTATTTAAAATTTGGTTTTCAAAAACGACGAAGAGATCACGAAGAATGCATGAGCTAAAAATAGAACAAAGTGGTTCAAACACTTGAGTCTAGCTTAACATTCTTCTCAAAGCAGTCCAACAGGCTTATTTCGGCATAATAATGATGTAAAATTCGTCAAAATTTTAACATTCATTGCTAATTTGCAAAAAAAAAACCAAAAAAACGCCGAACTGGATTAATGCGTTTTTCATATACACTATATATCGGATATACTATGACTAAGCCATGATGTGACACTCTCTTTCTTAATTAGTCTAACATCAGAGCTATTTATTGTCGTCAAACCTTAACCGTGGAATAGCCGAAAAGAACAGAAAACACACTCAGAGAAACAGTAGAAACAGACAAATCCAGAACCAAAAGTAAAAGAAAAAAAAAAAAACCAACTGAATGTGAAAGAAGAGAAACCATGTGGAAATTTTGGTTTTTGGTATTTTTGGAATTAACTTTTCAAGATAACCAAAACCAAGGAAATGAAACTCTTCGTCGTGCTATGTGCGCGCCCATGTCGTTGTCGGTCTCCTCGGTACTCGGCAGCGTTCTCCGGCCTCTGTATAGTTTCTTTTCGAAGCGATACTTTTTTAGTTAGTTATCTTTAGACTGCCATTTGAATCGGTTGACTGTGTAAAGGCAGGTCGGTTTTGCTTCCAATTTGGATTCGAATTTTTTCGTTTTTTATTTTTTTTTTTACTCTTTAATTAGTAGTAAATATTGGAGTTAGATTTATTTCTCTTGTTGGAAAGAGATTTTTTTTTTTTTTTTGTATTTTATCTGTGCGCTTAAATACTTTTCCTCTCCGCTGTTGCTTTTTAGTAGCTCGATCCGATCATACACGTACGCACACACGTTGTATCTACGAATATAAGTATAAAATAAAGTATCTATATCTACAAGAATAACACCAATACACATTTAAAGTGGTGTGTATACAAACGTTTATTTGAGTGATAACCATTCGGATCTGAAATGTGTTTAGTTCATATAAGAATCAAGAGATAAAGTATCCAGTTTAGGTTTTAATATTTTCAATCGAAACAACATCGGGCAGAGCGCGCATCGTCGGCATCGCGCATCATCAACATCGTCGTCAATATACGAATACCTGAATAACACCACACGAATGTTCATTGATCTTTATCGGGAAAGAACGTAACGTCTTGCGCATATAACATCACAATCTGCAGGTAAGACGCCGGGGTTTCTTGAAGTTTTTTTTTTTTTTTATTTTTGGCTTTTTGTTAAGATTCGTCTCGTCATCGATCGCGATCGCGATCGCACTCGCGGTTAATCTGTAGTTTATACACGCGAACTTGGTGTCGTCGTCGCAAAAAAATACATAAGTAGGTACCTACCTACCACAGGAGGAGTTTCCTTTAAGTACAAGTACAAGTGCCACATAGTAAGAGTAACGAGTCGGTCAGAAAGAAGAAAAAAAAACCCACTTGAGTTTGGTTGAGTTTGGACTATAAACTTGATTTTTTTTTTTTGCATTTTACTTTGAGTTAGCCTTGAAAGCACTTAATTTTTCAATGCAAGTCACTTTTTAAATATATAGATCACAAAATTTTTAAGTATTTATAGTTTGAAAAACAAGTTTAATAAAGCCGCCAACCCAATATACCTATAACTAGTTAATTATCGCGATCTTTTAGTGAACCTTTTACTGGTTATCCATTTGGGAGCTCAATTAATTTATTCTAGACTAGATCTAGGTATGCGAAATATAGTTCACCGGTTTAATTAGTTAACAAAATTAGAATTATGTACGTAAGTACACTGGTGCAGATAACTTATCAGCACTGGTCGGTGTAAAGGCCGCAAATGTTAAAATCTGTGTTTTCTATTTGCAACTAGTAGCTAGATCGAGTTTCCAACAAGTTGGTAGTTTGAATTTGTTATTCCATCAAAGTGCATCAAAACAATATTATTTTTAATCAGTGCATTTAAAAACGGATAAAGTTTGTATCTTAGGTATGTAGTAGCTATTCCTGTAACAGGGTTATTTGCCTTTCACTGGTCTGTTGTGTTCTTGATACGTGCGCACGAATGTTTTTTGTTTTATTTGTTTTTATGCTACTCGCGCCTACAAAACATACACGAAGAAAATATTTATGCTAAGTCCACAAATACATCCAAGTTAGACAGTGCGATATAAATAAAATAATGCTCGTCATAATTACTTACATATTTTGTATCGAATTTTATTCTGTACCCATACTCCTACAGCCAAAGGAAAACAAAGATACAATCGGTATTCTGAAAGCCGGCGGCGTTTAAAATTCTAATTGTTGTTGGTTTTTTTCTCTCTTGGATCTTAATTGAGATATTTGTCCAAATGAAGTTAATCAACCAATATCGGCGAAATCAATCAATTAAAACTTACCAAAGGTACGACTGTAAGCCAGTCGGCCGTATTGAATAATTAAAAAGAAAAAAGATCAACTGCGTATTCGAACGTACTTACTCGTGTGTTACAATGAAGGTCTTGTTCAATTGTCTAGTCTAGCGGTAAATTCTTCAAACAACAAGTGTATTATTTTTCCATTGTCAGGACACAAATTGGTTGATTTGCAAAAACAAAGCAGCAAGGACAAAGAATAAAGATTAAGAGACTAAGGTTAATAAGTGTTGCAAAGCGGGATGATGTCGTTAACCCTTTCGAGATAAGAAATTCAAAATGTGGCACAGAAGTTCAATCTATCATTATTTAACATGTTGTGTGTTAACAAACAGGCAGGCGTTTAAAGCATGACATCTGTTTGATCTGAGATTATAACTATAAACAGCTTTACGTAATAATCCTTTATTTTTTTTGCAAGCAGAATACAGTCAGTAAAGAAGGAATAAAGTTGAGTTAAAGTATTTGTTTTTTTTTTTGTAATTCACGGACACACATAAAAACGCATGTCAATGGCCAGAGAAAATGAATTTGCATGGTGTATTTATTCGCAGTTGCATTCGATCGTATTGATACGGGGGTAATTCGTATTGATGTGGTTTAATCATTAGGAAAATGTGTGTGCGTATCTTTAGAACTATGTGTTTATGAGACAATAAAGTACGGCGGCTATTTATAGGTTTATAACATAATTGTTCATTTTGTCATGTACTTTGAGTTAAAGGGGTACTTTGTACTTTGTTTTCATGAAAAGAATGGATGCGTGATTATAATCATTATTATAACAAAAAGACAAAGATTCGAGCAAATTCCAAAACATTTCACTTTATAAGATTGTTTTGTACCCTTCTCTTCATCTTTTAATCTTTGATTGACATAAGAGGCCAGATTTCAGAGGTCATTTCCTCATAGGAGATTGCGTCACACAATTTGTAGCGAATCACTTTTTTTGCATAATAAGGGGCATGACTTCTAAAAGTTTTTTTTTTTTTTCGACTAAGGGTTCTAAATTTGATAAGGCCAAGCCCCCTAAAATAGAGCGATTCTTTCGCAGATACAAAAGTTATAGTAGGCAGGCAAATTAAAATGTGTTTTTGTGAAACACGCGAATTTACTCGTCACCTTTTATGGCACTCTAAGAACTTTATCTCTTGTTCTCAGTCATTGCTTAGTCCCTGCGATCTGTATATTATGCATACGAAGCCGATCGAACCCTTTAAAATGTGAGACTTGAGTCCGAACGAAAGCAGTTTGCATTCGACACTCGTTTTTTGGGCATAAAGTGTTGCACTGGGTCTTTTAGCATTCTTTTTGTACAAAAATCTAAAGCTTTTTAAAATTTTAAGAATTGGGATGAGAAAGATCACATTACAAAGATCAAACTTTGAATAGCGAAAAGATTTTTTAAGATTTCGTTGTTATTTTGTGAAGAAATACGACATTTCTCCGTACGCGAACAAAATATTGTAAACAGAAGCTATTTTGTGAAGTTATGCGAACAGGCATACATATTTTGAATTGCTTTCCTGATGACAGCTGTCATGTTGATATTATACATACGATTGACAGTTTGGAAACACAATGAAATAAAATGGTTATTCCTCATACACTTTTCCATTACTCCCTCTGTGCATACACGAACTAAATTAGCTGTCAATTTCGGGTCGTTTGACTGATTCGCTCACGAAAGCTAAAATTTTTAGTTGTACTCTGACGTTTAAGAAAAATCAAATGGAAGCTCGCAAAGGTCACATATCCAAGTAAAGATTTCGGTGGTTGGTTTGACAGCTATTGGCGCCGCCATTTTGTACTTAAAATATGTTGTTTTTAATGGAATAACAACCTGCAAAATTTGTTTTATTGAAAAGGATTGCAGGAGATTACTTGACAAATTTATAGTTAAGTTTTGGTCACACGCTACCTCAGATTTATTCACAAACAGGGCAATTTGAGATCCGCCTGTTTATGATATCATTCTGGGTAGGCTAATAATCTTTATTAATATCCCAAGGTTAGTAATAGGACTATCCTTTACTGTCTCTAGGTCCTCTCCAATATCAACAGTAGTGCAAACATTTGGTAAACTTTCTTGTTCACCCAACTGTTAGCCGACAAAAAGTTGTATCAGTGCGACGATAGAAACTCGTTCAGGATATCAACCTACTCTTTTAAGTTTAGAGAACAATTACTTATTTCTAAAGGAACAACGTTCTTAAATTAGGGCAAGGTGATTCACTGACTCCGAAAACATCATGTCGGCCATAATTCCATTTGTCAACAGTTGCTAAACCTGCAGTCGTATGCGAATTTATTTATCTTGTCGAATTTTCGTGCAGTTAAGTTGATTGCCAACTAATTTTTCCACTCTTGGGGAAGAAAAAAACTTATGAATTCCAAAACAATTACTTTGTTTACTTGTAGCGTTAAACCTGACTTGACTTAGGGCTCAACTCCTTAATAAATGCAAATCAAATTCAAAGTGGGTTGGTTCAACGTAACTACGTTTTGTCAGTGAATCCAAATAGAGTTAAACACCTGGATTTATTAATTTACATGTACATGACACTTGGCCTCTGCACATAAAATGGTCTTTTGAGGGGAGTTCACAATATATTATTGATCTTTGTGATCTTTCGGTTCAATCTAACCTCAATATTTACACTGGGCAGAAACAAATACTCAGGATTGAATATAACCTATTTCTTTGAAGAAAAAATCTTTCTAAAAGCCTAAACAAATATAGAAAAGATAAAACCTTAACTTTAAGGTTAGTAATGAAATTTGTGAAAAGCGATGTCATTAGCGTTTTGAATCCATCTAAATGGGAGGTAATTTCCTTATTGGTTTTTTCACCAGTATTTCAATAAAATTGGTTTGATGATTCATTTGAATCCAAATTGGTCCATTTACTTTGGTATTTTCTGGTTTATTAGCTATCTACATATAAATCGCTGATTTTTACTTAAAATACTTAACTTTGCAAAGCTATTGATTGGATTCTATCTTCGGCACATCGTTTGAGTCATGAGTTTATAGTTAATGTCCATAATACATATGCAAGTGACGTCGTTCGTTATTAGTTAAAAATGGTGACATCCGAGTCTGAAAAATTCCTAACTTTGGAAAACAGGTTCTATATCTTCTTATTCTTCTACTTATAATAATGGATCCTCATTGAGAATGTGGGGAATATGATTTGGTTTTTAGATATCCTCGTTTCATGTTGATACCATTATTTGCTCTGATGTAAGTAAACTTCCTAAGGTTCATTCACAGCTTAACGACCTGCGAATACGAACAAACGAATGTTCGCAAATTTTAACATTTCATTTCAAGCAGCTTTTTGACTACTTTTTTCCTGTGACGATAGAAGCAAACTATTTGGATTTCCTATCTTTCCTTACAAGTCTCCCAGTTCTTGATTTATCAAGCGCAGGTCATAGTTTCCTTGTAACGACACAGGTCTCTATGGATTTCCACCTGTGGCTATATTGGCTGCTGCAAGTTTAAGAGCACAAGGCAGGATGTACACGAATGGGTGATTCGGTTCTGTGGTCGCTGTTGAGCCTGATTGACCGAGTTGTTCCCAGTCAGCGGTTCGGAGAAAATAATTCCAGAAACTACGCCCTTTTGTCCCTCCCTGTACGTGGAGAAGTCTGTACCACTCACAATGTATACAGTTGTAAGAAGCTGTACCTTCGCCCTCTATGGACTCGATGGTCTAATATTTATTTTTATTTTCGGGCAGAGAGACCATGGCTGAATTCCACTTTGTAGCTGCTGATCAGTTTTGACTTGATTATAGTGTAATATTTCGTGTCAGCTTGACTATTACTCGCTCGTAGATGTGTTTCTGCTTTTTGCATGTTAGGGATAAGAGGTAAGGCAGGCTTTGGTGGGGTCACATCCATACGTACATATATACCTCCGCTTAGATCCGGGCAACAGCATTTCCGTCGTCCTTTTTGATCCATCCGTGCAGTTATACAACTGAGGTTGTTTTGTTCAACACTCTTTGAAGGAGAATTTAGTTAGTATAGAAGTTAAAGCTGAAATCAATGTAGGTCTCGACGGTAATGCCTCAGTTATCCACAGTTTATACTGTCAGAGATTCAAGGTGCTTTAGCCACCAACTCTTAGGGGAAGAGGTCATGTGTTTGAAGCACTGCTTTGTTTCTTATAAATTATCGCGCACCAAAGAAAATAATATTGATAATCAGGACATTACAAGAGAATGCACAGAAGCAACAGTCCAGACGTCTGTTTTTGAGGATGGGTCTTAAAATGGTTGTCTGCACCCAGTGTATGGTCTCATCCTCACCCTACCACCAATCTGGGCTTCTTTATAAAATGCAAAAAGAAGATGGCTTTATATTGTTAAGTATAATTGCAGTTGCAAATAAACTAAATTTGTTTTTAGGTCATCTTCATTAAGCCAATAAGATTCTGTAATTTTTTATATTTGCATACGAGCTCAAAATAGCATATCTATCATACAATCTTACATAGATACATGCTTATTATAAAGTTCTTATCTAGAGCAATCATCAGGGCAATACTTTTACAATCATATCACATGGTCCCTTACATAACCAATCTGTGGTATTTTCTCTCACACGACGCCTGGAGAATTTTTTTTTATTTTGTTTTTGGGATGTTAACAAGATAAATATGGAAACCACGTGAAATTAAGCAAATATCTGCATGATTTCTTTTCATTAATTTCTTTTAGCACCTACATATACAAGCCCTAAAAATTTAGGTAGCAGCAAAGTTATAATAATTTTTTTTTTTTTAATTCAAAACACTCAAATGCAATAAATACAGGTTTTATGAGATAGAATAAATCTAGGTGAGGCTTTGTTTATTTAGTGATAAGTGAGCTTATAAGACAACACAAAAACCCACTAATAATAGAATGAGTTGAATTTGATACACAAGTCAGTGGGTAGCTTAACCCTGTCATCGTTCATTTTAATATTATTGAGTGATTTGTCAGCCAGACAACTTAGCTTCAATTAATATTTAAGTTCTAATTTACTAATGCAATATACAACTTGGTATCTCTCTAACAAACATTAGCTTCGCTCTTACTCTTAGAGCCGTGTAACTGCTTTAAATTCAGAGGTTCTTTCATTCATATTTTATAATATATTCATTCATAATGAATGATTTAACTTTGTTTGTTACAAAAAGTGCTTAATTAAATGCCTTTTATGCTAATTAAAAATCTTAGCAAATTAAAAATATAAAGTCAATACAACGTATTGAATATATGGCGCTGAGATTTTAGTTTATAGATTGATTGTATTTGCAAGGTTTGACACATTATATATTTTACTATCTTGATGCTAATAAAGCAAATAAGTTGACATGTTTGTTTGTAAACCAACCTAATGTGTTTTTATTTATTATTTTGAATACTATCTTACTCAACGACCTTAAATGCAATGTATGTCTTTTGAATTGCACTACCCAATGGAGGAAAAGATAATCAAGACTAGATGCGGCTTCCAAGTTTATGGGTTTTGTCTCCACTAAGTCAAGGAGCATTTTTAATACAATATTTATTTGCATTGTCTTATAATTCACAGTTTTTGTTTGTTTGTTTGGAAGTATGTTATTGCTAAGTACACTCCTGATGGCTTAGTGCCTTATATTTTTATTTTATTACTAAGCCAAAGTCATTGTTCTGTCTCTGGTATAATAGCCATTCAAGTCGAACTTCCCCTAAAATGTCCCACCTGTCAATACAGATACAGACCTGGCGTCTGACCAGGACCTAATCATAAATATATCGTTATGTTTCTTTCCTTCCTTTTGAACGAAATATTTTCTGTGATTCCATCAACAAAATGGCCGCATCCTTCTGCTGTCAACCGAGTCACCGGAAACTTCACTTATGCACTTTACTCATTACGTCAATATAAATACGTTTTTGAGTGATTTTTGGCTCGGGGAATGAGTGTATCAAATGACGGGTTTAGTTCGACTTTGAGCTTGGATCAACATTGCCACTACACCCTACATCACGCCATCGGTCGTTGCCGATCAAGAGCTTGAAAATTCAGAGAAATTTATAAAAATATTTATTGCAAAATCCTATTTAGCACTTCTTTTAAATTTAAATATGACAGAACTTGAGCGCCAATTATATGTGATAAACTATAAGCAGCGTGAGTTGGGACAAGCGTACTTAATTTTGACAACACTCTAGTTGATTAAACCTAAGAAGCTGCTCGTAGATACGGCAGTTAAGCCATTTATACAATCGCCAGATGGGTCAGCAGGCGGTTAAAAGGTTAAACTTCTTATTGTTGTTTTCGGTTGAGGATGGCTTAGGAAGAATAACATTTTCATATCGTTCTAGAACACAACAAAGTATACATAAAATATTGTGCTTTGAATTTACAGATCGTGGCCCACCCCGTGATCATTTTGCGTACGAGTGTGATGCTAGAATTATTTTTGGTTTATTTAATATTAGTGAGATAACTTAGACAGATTTCTCGCAGTATATTGTAAAAGAAAAAGCAGTATGCGGAGTTTGCGCACCTGTAGCCTTTTTTATAAAGAATTTTGAAGTTTGTTTAATATTCTATAAAGATATTGCCATCTTCATTGACCGTCACGCTGAACTGAAAGCATAAAAACTGAGCTATTCAAGGACAAAACTATGATTTTATGGGCAAACGAATGCGTCGATACACTGACCAAAATAGCTGCGGAACTCCCATCAAAGAAAATCATCGACAGCGTTAGGGAACCGCTGCTGTCCTCAGATGGGCTAATATGGAAGGACATAGGATGTCCAAAGCCTTAACCATTTGGCTATGATTGGAATCCTCTTCTGAGGAAGAACTCCAGTAGACTGGGATTATCAAATTCGGAGATTTGTAGATATTTCGAGGACCTACACGCCTCGGGTCATATTACGCGAATTCTGTTCGAGTCTCAGGCTACTTCTAGAAACAGATCTATGTACACATCTAATCAGATACTTTTTAGTAACGTAATCCAACCTTTGCATGGGCGTGCGACATCTGTGTATTCATTGTCTGCGGTAATATTCTTGGTTGTTTTCAAAAGCTCGAAAAGAGAAAGGACCGTGTAAAAATGTTTCTGATGTTTCTTGGGACTTAAACCTTAAACCTTAAACCCCATGTACAGTAGTTCATATATAGGGTGGGCCAAATATAAGTTTCTTTTTAAAAATGCAATAAAATGAACAAAATTAAATTTTTCCCATTGATTATGGCTTTATTTCCAAGACCTTATTGATGGTTTTGGGCTGTAGCTCACGGATTGCTTGGATGATATTTTCCTTGTGTGCTTGAATCATTTCTGTATTGTTGGCATAACATCGGTCCTTCACGGTTTCCCAAAAAAAAATAGTCCAAAGGGTCAAATCGCAGGCCAGTTGACATCGCCAAGACGACTGATAACAAGATTTGGGAATTTAGTGCACAAAAGATCGATTGTGGCATGGGCTGTGTGGCATTCGCGCCATCCTGCATGAAACAGATCCAGGTCATCCAAATCCATGTCTTCAATTTCGGTAAAAAAAAAATTGGTTTATTGGCTCTGTAACGCCCACCGTTGACCGAAACATTGTTCCCAACCTCAAGAAAAATTAAAAATTCTCGTCTGTGCGCACTGTACGACGACGGGGACCGTAAGTGTTTTCCAGTAGCATACTAGTCCCATGAACTTTTTGCACAAACTTGCGTACAGCAGTCGCGGTGGGTGCTTCATTTCGGTCAAAACTTCTTTTCGCTCGTTCGAGCTACACAGCACTTACTTTCCAACGTTATTCAAGCGTAAGGCGACTTATTTCGTTCCGCAGAGTTTTGATACTGACTTTCTGTCAAGATTTCGAGCGGGAAACAGCTGCCAGTGTCAAAATAACATATGATTTAAACAGAAAACACTAGACGGCCCACCCTGTATATACATATATAGGCGTAAGAATTTCCAATGTTACCAGCAGAAAAAAAAACTCTTAGCTTCAAGTCATATGACTTATGGTATGAACGATTTTGCATGTCATCCTTGCTGGTGCCTGTAAGAATAATCTTCTTCATTTAGAAGAAGAAAGATAATTTCCACTTAGCTACAATCACTTTGAAAGGGGTATCTTGTAACATCTGTTCTATTTGTTCGTCAAAAAATAGTTTTATTAGTAGTCGTCGAAAGCCTGTATAATTCGTGCGAAAACAAGTAATTTGTTTTATTAGTCAATAAAGTCAAAGTAAATGGTTAAAGCCTACGTAATTTGGTGGTTCTTATAGAACTCGCTTAATTTTCGCAAAAGGTGAATGAACTCGCATAATTTCTGAAAGATCAGCTGGTCTTACTTAAAATTAAGACGATGTTAAAGGATAGGGGGCCCAGATGACTTTTAGACCCATGAATGGTCTTTGAATAGGTTTTGCTTATACATATGTATTTGAACTATTTTCCATGGCCTTAAACTTGATTTCTCTATTATTTAAGTGCATCATTACTTGGCATAATTGTACACTCTTACACCACATCAATTAAATTTACATTAATTAAAAAACAAAAGAAAATAAGCAGCTACTAGTTCAGTGTAATATTTCTCATACCTGTATCTTATCAAGCTGGCAATAATTTGTGAGTTTTATTACACAATACGATTCTATATCTCAGGGCCGTAAACAAGAAAATTTTGTATACCTCCTGTTACCATCGAGTTAATCGACTTGTAGTAAATTGTTTTAAATTATTTTTATAGATAAAGATCAAATTTGATAAAGACCAGAGATTAGAAAACATGCGCTTCCAGTCTGATTCTTTTATAACTCTCTACTTGATTATCAACGATTAGCAACTGATGAAACAAAAAAAAAAAAAAACAAACAGCTTATCTTAAGTACCAAAGTACCGTCAAAAATGAGACCTGATTTTTTTATATCTTTAAGTTGTAAACTTTATCTGTCTTGATCTAAGATTTTACTGAAAATATCTTTTTTTGTTTTTTTTTTTTTTTAGAAAAAATGCCCTCGCAACGGAATAGTTTGGAGCGTATTGATCCTCCGAAAAATAACGGTAAATTGCCAGTAGAACACTTACCCAAAGAAGATGAAGAGATTGAAGACTCGGCTGAAGTGGTTGTACCCCCAGATGGAGGATGGGCTTGGGTAGTAATGATAGCATCATTCCTCTGTAACACCGTCGTCGATGGTATTGTATTCAGTTCTGGATTGATCCAAAAGTCGATTATCCTCGAATTTAATGTATCCGAAGGATATGTAGCACTTGTAAGCTCACTGCTGAGTGGTTTTTACCTAATGGCTGGACCATTTGTAAGCGCCCTAGCAAACCGATATGGATTTCGTCCGGTAACAATCGCAGGTGCTTTTGTAGCATCCATCGCGTTTGCTGTATCTTATTATGCAACCAGTGTGGAATACCTATTCATTTCGTACGGAGTTATAGGTGGAATCGGTTTCTGTATGATTTATATTCCATCGGTGATAACAATTGGATATTACTTTGAAAAATGGCGTGCTCTAGCAACTGGTATTGCATTGTGCGGCTCAGGAGTTGGTACTTTCGTATTTGCACCACTAACTAGTTATTTAGTCAACGAATATGGATGGAAGAATACGATGCTTATACAAGCAGTTATTATCCTCTCATGTGCAATTTATGGCGCTGCATACAGGCCCATTCAGCCAATCAAACTAGCCATAGCTGATGCTCCAGAAAAAGTTCATGAAAATGGCAATCATTTAGAGAAGCCTAGACTTGGAGCTAGTTTCCAGAAACCACTACCAGAAGGAAGATTCGCATACTCAGTGCCAAATAGTGCGCATAATACTTACATGGGTGCGTCACCAAAGCATCATTATCCTACAGCGGCGGAAGTTTTCCGTGGAGCTAACTTGGAACGTCGACTATCGAATACTTCAGGAAAAGGAACCGAGTTGAAGAACCTTCGCAAGTCACAACCTACAACGCCGAATGGTGAAGCACATCCTCCAAACTATAATCTCAATAAAGAACTAACAACTGTCGGTGAAAACGAAGAAGATGCCGAGGGTCAGAATTTGTTAGAAGCCGAAATTAAGCCAATCACAATCCAGGCCAGGCGACACACAGTCTCCGGACGCAGGCCCATAGATTTACAAAAGAAAGCAAATGCACAAAACCAGGAGCAACACCATAATACTCGCCCCATGTACCGTGATGATATTTTCTTTACAGGATCACTCGTACGCATCCCACAATACACGTCACAATCGTCGTTAGGCTATCACATGTCTGTTACAAGGCTTCCAACAAAAAGAGATCTCCTCGAAGAAAGGCAAAGTGGTTGTAAACTATGTCCGGAGGCTGTCCGAAGGACTCTGTCAACAATGTTGGATACTAGTCTTCTGAAATCACCTTCATTCATGCTGTTGGCGGTCAGTGGTTTTCTCACGATGATGGGATTCTTCGTGCCGTTTATCTTCGTTGTGCGACGCGCACTAATAGCAGGAATGGACGAAGGCACAGCACTGTTTATTGTATCGGCTATTGGTATTACAAATACGGTTGCTAGGATTGTATGCGGCTTACTCAGTTCGTTTGATGGAATTTCTCCCCTGCATTTGAATAACGTTGCAATCACTGCGGGTGGTCTGGCAACAATGTTTAGTGGATATTTGATCAACGATACGACTCAGTTCATTTTCGCAGCTATTTTTGGAATATGTATTGCATGCTTCTCTGCTTTGCGATCTGTGATCGCTGTGGAGCTAATGGGTCTGGAGAAGCTGACAAATGCCTTTGGGTTCTTGATGTTATTCCAGGGACTTGCTGCTGCCATTGGTGCTCCAATTGCAGGTAAGATTTTTTTTCCCCATTCATGTTTTCAAATTAGAAATTATGCACTATAAAGATGGGCTAACTGTATCATTAGGTTCCTAAGTTCGTGTGAAAGTTGTATCTTCATTCATTTGCACAGCATAGTGTCCGGTTTGCATGATGATAAGTGTAGAGGGAGTTCATCTCCTATATTCTTAAAGTCTGATGGACTCTTTTGAATCAGTTGCTGGTTGAAGCACCTGGTTTTGCCACATTGTATGCTAAAGACTTGGTCAGGAAATTCTTAAGATATTTCCAAATTGGGCCTTCTATTTATTTATTCGTATTCATACCTTAGCTACAGCAGGCTTCTTCCATTCGGAATTCTTTCGAGTCCCCAGGGTCTCCTTCTTCTTCTTGTATGGCGCTACAGTTTCGGGTGAACCTGGACCTCAACCAATAAATCTCTCCACTTAGTTCGGTCTTTAGCTAATTGCCTCTAGGTGCGCCCTCCAAGTTAGTCGAGGACCCCTTCAACTTGTTCGCACCACCTGCGGTGAGGAGGCCCTTGGACTTGGTTTTGCCTTTTTTTTTTATTACTAAACCCATTTTGTCCGCTTCTGATTCAGGGTCTCCGAAAAAAGTAAAGCAGTAACTATACCCATGCAATTGGAGCTTCCGTCATGTCCTAGCGTTTTTATTACTTAAATCGTGGTAATGTTCGGGCATTTCTTTCCTTTGACACCTCAGTTCGAATTTTCCTTCCTATTCTAGAATTTTAGTCCCCATTCGAAATATGGCATGTCATATACAAACATATACGTGAACATGGGGTAGCTGTTATAGAAGACAAAAGTAATTTTGTTTTGACTTTTTGAATACAAATTAAGAGGTCCGTTCGCGTACCCTCCTAAAACAGAGAATATTTACGAAAATTTACGAATTTCTACGAAAAGCTGTTCTCGTACGGAGAATTTTCGTAGTTTTTCGCAAAAGAGAGCGCTCACGAGAGAGTAAAAAATTTCCCTGTGCTACTAATTTTAGTGCAAAATCTGTGTATTTTCAACTTTTGTTTGTTCAACCCGTTCGTTTACTTTTTCGTAATTTTAGCTCTCTCTGAGAGAATTTTACCCTCACTCTTTGAAATTAGATAATCTACGAATTTTAGCGCAAAAAAGACGCGAACGGAACTAATATCTAACAAACTTTTATTTTTCATTACAGGAGCACTATACGACATGACTGGCAGCTATGATGTATCATTCTATTTTGCCGGAGCATTAATAACCCTATCGGCATTCCTATGTTACCCGCTTAACTATGTTAGTAAATGGGAGAAAGAAAGAGAGAAAAATCGAGAGGTGCAACAAGCCTAATCAAAGACTAAGCAACTACCAATAACATGGTGTGCCTTACTAAGTGACTTTAAGACAATTTAAAATTGTCCTACTTAAAAAATTCTTTAAGAATAAAATAAAGTTACCTGCTAATTTATTTTAATTTTTTTTTTTAATTATTTTAAATGACTGCCAATGAAAAAGAGTGTAGTACAAATTTTATGTACTATTATTAACTTTTTTTATTGATTGAAAAAAATAAGAAGAAAAAAAATACTTATTATACATACTTGTTTATTATCTGATTTTAATATTATAAGATAAAATAATATACCGAAAACTAAAGACACTTCCGATTAATATTTTGTTTGTTAAGCTTCATACTATTATGCTACTATATGTATATGAATAGGTAGGCATATAAATTTGTTATAGATAGTTATGTAAGATATTAATACAACTGTGTATACTGAATGAAATTAAAATTTTGATTGAGATCTGACAGTAATATAAAATTGAGTTTTACTTTGAGTGTGATTTTTATTTTATTTGTATTTAAACAAATTTTGAGGAAAAACAATTAAAAATAAAATTAGTACTTCTAGATTAAAATCAACAAAATTTTAATATATTTGCTAGTTTCAAAAACAAAAAACAAATATGTATTTTTTTTCACAAAAGTTTGGATACATTTGTCCCAAGTTCCTATTAATTCTACACTATAATTTTCTAATGTTCTTTGGTTTCCTGCGCTTAAAAATTTCCTTTTCAATAATTTGTCGCTTCTTCTAGATATTTTTTCTTAAAAACAAAGCAATTAGTTTGTAAATACATAAATTAAAATGCGTTTTGATTTGAAGATTAAAATTGTACTTTCTCCTTTCCGATGTTTTTCATACTTTATTGGCAGAGATAATCGAACAGAAATCGATCAGAAATTTATATTAAATAGAAAAATATTGATAGCAATAGAAACTAGCAATACTGATAATAGAAAGTCTTTCATTATAGTCCACCTTAATTCTATTGCGAATCAACTGTCAAGATAAGACCCTTGGCAGCTTTTGGCAATAAGCCGGCGATATAATCAGCCTTATTTTGACATTCGAATTCAATCGAAAGTGAGTCGAATTCGCATAGACTGTATTTTGACTTTCGAATGAATAGAAAGAATAGAAAATTTATCCAAACTTTCGAAAGTTCATTGGTTGTGCGTATTTTGAGATTCTATTCATTCGAAAAAATACAGTGGATTCCGCTTATTTGGGACACATCGGGCTAGATGGTTTAGTCCCGATTAAGCGGCTGTCCCAAAAAAGCAAAGCGATGATCAAGTAAAGAAAATGCAAAACGATTCAAATAGCTACGTATTTTTTCTTGCAATTTCCTCAATAATGCCATCCTCAACATCCTCGTATTCGCAGTGGCATTGCAGGTCGTTATCAATGGATAAGAACTCTTGATGGTTTGTAACGCGCTCCAGTAGATAGTTGCTTTCAATATTAGTTGGACCTGGTATGATGTCTCCAACTATCCGCAACAAATTGTATAGCCTGTGTGGCTTTTGCTGCTGTAATTTTTTCGAGACATAGCAGACAAACAGTGTGGCGATATATTTGTCAAAATGTGTGTAAGATGTGCAATGAATATGTCCCGAATAAACGGCTGCTGTCCACAATAAACGAACTAAATCATCTCTTTTTTGTTTCCGTTCTTGTTCATTTGTCGCAATTAAGCGGCTGTCCCGATAAAGCGATGTCCCAAATAAGCGGATTCCACTGTATCATTTTTCATTCGAAAACATTTTCCTGGCGCATTGATTCACAAACATGTAAATATAGTAAGATATTTTGAATATTCTGTAGAAAATTGAATGAAGTCATTTTAATTGACAGTTTCTGATCCTGTCGGTATAGTGCTTAGTGCATTGGACTACTAATCCATGCAACTGGTTAAACAAAAAACACGAATAGCTATGAGAATCTAGGCCCTCTATCTGATGTTTCATTTTAAAGTGATTACTTTGGTCCGTTCGCGTACTTTTTGCACTTAAATTCGTAGATTGTCAAATTTCAGAGACTGAGGGCAAAATTGTCGCAGAGAAAATTAAAATTACGAAAAAGTAAACGAGCAGGTTGAGCAACAAAAAATTGGAAATATACTGATTTGAAAGTTTTCACAAACTTGCACTAAGATTCGTAGCGTGGGGAAATTTCTTACACTCTCGTGAGAGCTCGCTTTTGTGAAAAACTTATGAAACTTTGAGGTATGGGGACAGGAATTCGCTATTTTTCGTAAAATTTCGTAGATTTTCGTAGTTTTAGTCAGTACGGAAACATATCTAATAGTACGAGTATAATGACTGAAATTCTGAACGGGGCTATTAAATCTGTTCAAGGGGATTGGTTCACTTGTCGGCATTGTGAATGATTTTTCACGCTTAGTACCAGAATACTTTACTGTTAAGTAAGGTTCAGATTAATCCGGCTTAAGTATCAAATAAACACAGATCGAGTTTAAATGGGGTTGACTTTACTCGACTCAACTAATTCTGACCGGTAAAACAGGGCATCTGTCGCATTTAGTAAGCCCTGTCATTCAATCCGCGGGGGGTAAGTATCCACTGAAATTTCACCTTCGGTATTATTATATTTACATATATATAAAAAGGGTGGACGGTTCTGTCCGGGTCAAAATCACTGCGGATTTGTTTTTTTTTGTCTAATTTGAGAATATTATTCACCCCAACGACTATAGTCGTATTTTATACCACCATACTCGTATTTTGCAAACAAATATACGACTTTTTAATAACTAAATACGACTATGGTCGGATTCGACTGTCGTATTCGAGTTCAAGAATTGGGGTGATTATCTTTTCACGTCTCTATGACAGAAGTGAAGTGAAGAAGTCACTCAAAAGCTGACATTTGAAGGCGAAAATTGTGATTGGTAATACAGTTCATCCGACGAATTGAATGATACCTACCAAAGATCCATTCATAGTTCAGCGAATTGGGAATACGAACAAAAAAATATTCGCACATTTTGACGTTTCATTCACAACGACTATCCTAGTCGCTGCAGTCTCCTGTCTGCACTCATTTGTCATTTACCAAATGAAAAAAGAATGTTGAGGTTAAACTCTAGCGAATTTTTTGGTTGTGAGAGTCAGCCCTATTGTGAGCTTCACCCGGAAAATGTTGTTCGGGTGAAACTCACAATAAGGATGAATGTGGAATATGAATAAAATTTGACAGCTTAAGGTCCATTTACAGCTCAGCGAACTGTGAACACGAACGAGCAAATATTCACCAGTTTTGACGTTTCATTCACAACAATTTTTTCATCTAGTCGCTACAATAGGCGAATTGCATTTGTCATTTACGAAAGAAAAATAAATTTGTGAGGTTAAACTCTAGTGAATGTTTTGGTCGTGTGAATGTGGATTGCATTTCACATGTGTAGAATGTGAATAAAATATGACAGTTCGCAAAAAGTATTCATCTATTCGCGGAAAAATCACCGAATTGCTGATTTCTTCGCAAAAATTAATCACAATTTAACTTTTTTTTCTATAAAACGATAGATAAATTAAACTCACTTCGTTGCGAATAGTAAAATTGTGAATTTTATGCCTGTAAATGTGCTAATAAGCGGTTCGCCTATTTGCTGGTCGCTCACCTGTGAATATACCTTTAAAAGTATTCGCTTATTCGCGGAAAAATCAGCGAATTGTTGAATACTTCGTAGAAACAAATTAAAATTCTATTTCTTTTGCAAAGATTGATAGGTAAATAGCTCTCTTCTTTAGGCAAATAGCACTGCGTACCTTTAAATATGCAAAAAATGGTTTATTCACAGGTTGCCCATTCACCAATCGCTGAATTGTGAATGCTGTTATATAGAGGTGAAAGTAAAAGCGAAAAGAAAGGATGAGCCGATTTTTATGACTCCTGTTGATACATCAGTTCAGTTTCTATTTCATTTTTATTTATTTGTGTTGTTAATTAAGTAAATAAATACGAATTTCATTTCTACAAAATATCCGACTTAGAAAACAATTTTAAAGCAAAAAAATAAAAACAAAAATAAAATAAAATAAAAATAAAGGTGACGATAGACTAGTAGAATTGAAAGGCAATTTTACATGTCTCTCTATTTCTCTTGATTTAATGAATTAATGAACTCTTCCAGTTTCTCCTGAATATGACGCACTTTAACTGCAAAATTCAAAGAAAAAATATGATTATTTGTTTTTAAATGGTTCTGTAAGACATACTTAGTTCTTCAGCTAAGGTAACTCTCTTTCCAGTTAAAAGCTGTAATTTCCTTTCATTGTCTTCGCTGAATTCATCAAGGACCTCTTTTATTTCCTTGTCCAAACGTCGAGCTTCTCTGTTTACTACTTGTTGTCTTAACGCATTTGCCGTTACTTTTATAACTTGCTGTATTCTCCAGAAAAGCACAACATCACTGCAACTTATCTGGTAACAAAAAATAAATTTAAATATTCAAAGCATAAGATAATAAAATTTTTGTTATACCTCACAATCAGAACCCTGCTGACTGTATAAATAAAATGCCTTTCGGCAGTCACTCGCCCTATGAAGGGACTGTTTCAGGAAATGTCTAAAATCAAGGAACAATAAAGTTAGTCATTTGTGTGGATAAGGAGAGTAAGTCTTACTTTCTATAAATAGGGAACCATGTTTGCCTTATATAATCAGTATCCACTTCGACACCATTTCTTTGAAGATTTTTTCGAACAGTCGTCAATTCATCATACGTGAGAGTGGGAACATGTTTCTAAAATCAATCCATCTACAATCGTTTGCATTAACATTACTTTATGGCAGACAAACCTCATCACTTTGTAGTATTTTGTCCAGTTCGGTTTTGACGCTGCGCCGCCTACTTTGGTCTTCTGTTAGATATTTCCATCGTGTGATTCGTGTGAATTGGTCAGGTCCCAACATTTCATTGAGTGTTTCTTCTGTATTTTGTAATTTATTTTTTACCGAAGTTTCTAGGAATTTAACAGCCTGATCCCATTCACTTTTGTCGTGAACGCAACGATCTTCCAAAGTGTTAAGTTGTATGACCCGAAGCATATCGATTGCTTTGTCCTCCCACGAATGACGTCGAATAGATTCGTCGACAACAGCCGCTTTGAGGTTGTCAAAGATGTCGTCATGGTCTGTGGATTTCTTTGCCTTTTCTATGAGATCTGTAAACTCCTTCTGAAGTGCTTCCCAACCTGTTTTAAAAATGTTAGCTGATTATTGTTACACCATTTGCATTAATTATAGACTTACCGGCTTCAACAGATTTGGCGGGGAGGGCTTGTTCCGCCCACTGCCTTAACTTAATGTCCACCATTGTATTGAACGAATCTGCAAAAGAAAAAAATAAACAAAACAAATTAGTAAATTCTTTCTCGTGTTACCGCATTAAACAATGAAGAAAATTTCACGAGGAATTATGACACGGTGACGTGGTGAATGACACACATACATTATTCAATCGAAACGGTTTTAAATTCGATTGACTTAAGTGAGAGTTGTGATGATCCACAAGGACTACTTATTAAAACTGAAACTTTCTTATTCTACTAAAATATTACTTTGAGAACCTGACTGAGCGGCGGGAAGATATATATTCTCAAATACATAGTTCGATAGCTTATCCCAAAGTTTGTTGGTGAGGGCTTCCTCCCACTTCTTAGCAGAGATTTGTGATAGGCTGACAACTTCGTCTAATATTTCACCTTTGGCCTTGTCAAATAGTTCATCTCTTCCAGATTCTCTTAATCTAGTGGAAGAATGCGTTTTAATTTTGTAAGGAAGATTTCAACTAGAATACAAACCTTGGAAAGTTGTTCTTCCATTCAGTTTCTAGATTGAATCTTGTTGCCTTGAAGGCGTCCGCCTGCTGCTCAATTGTTTCGCGAACCATTTTCCAAAATCTGTCCGATATTGCCAGGCTGAGATTTCTGCTTGTCACTTGATGTGGCATTATAACACCACGCCGACTACAAAGCGAATATCATATAAACTATCCTGTAACAGATTTGCGAAGGCTAAACTTACTGGAAGAGTTTGGAATTTTTGAAAAAGTCTTCTTCATATTGACGAATGGCTTCGATGCTGTCATCCTTTCTTCCTCTGCCGGTGACAACAGCATAATATCCCAATGCCTTCATTGGAAACAGCTTTCCAGAGAGTATCTTTCTTATCTAAGAACACCAAGTAGATAGTAATAAGGAATAGAGTCAATAAATGGCATTCAATTACCCGATCAGGATCAGCTAGTTCTTCAGCTAAATCGACTTTTGTGAGAACGAAGATTGTGCGTCTTCCCAGCGGATCACATTGCATTACCAAATCAGTTACATTACTTCGTTCAGCGTCAACCGAACCGTCTTGAATGCATAGAATGATTGCATTTGGATTGCTCATGTAATGCTTTGTCATCTGGTGAATGGAATCTTTGGTATCGGCTGCCATGTCGACTGTCATTGTCTATACTCAAACAAAAGATATTTTTCATTCTGAAACCCTGTAGTATAACAAGAAATTTACCGATATAATGCCGGGTAAGTCAACGAGAACCATTCGCTGAAGACCAGGTCCTTTAACTGTCATTGAAATGACTTCCGTACTAACAGTTTTACCACCACGAACCGAGGCACGCATTCGCAGCTCAATTTCCCTGCGTAGATCGCTCAAATCGTTCTCTTTACTCAGATCATACTCCCGATCTGAGTCACGAAATTGTGCAATGTGGTAGGGACCCTCCGACAAAGTCACCTTCACCGGAGCCCTTGTCATCATCTCGCCACTGCCGCGAGGGAAAATCCTCGCCTTAGCAATAGACTCAAGTACCGATGTCTTACCACTGCTCTGATCACCGACTACAACCACTCTGGGCAAATGATCGGCCGTAGAATAAGTGGTATCATACCCAGATAGCTCGTCCAATACTTCGGAGTACATGTCAATGAGAGATTTTTTAATTTTTTTCATCGATGTCTTCCTGTTGGTCTTTAGTATTAGATACTGCTGCCGCAAGTCTCGATTTTCCTTCTCCATCTTTTCGAGCTCCTTCTGATACTTAATCTGAACATTCATTATCTCAGTCTGCAGTGTCTCGACTTGCGTCTGAAGTTTTTCTACTCAAAAAAATGTAAGTAAGTGAGGTTTAGTAAGTGTGGGCGCGATTACACTTACCATACTTCTTGCGGCTTTCATCGTTGGACAAACCGACGGCGTTGACGATTGCCTTTGATTTTAAATCGTCTCTTGCTGAAATTAAATACTCATTAATACCTTTCATAAATGCTTGATGCAAATCAACAACAAAATATGGTAGTCCAATTCAAAAAAGCAAGAATTTAAGAATTTCTAAATGGTAGTATTCAGAAAATTATATTTGCTATGTTAAAAGTGCTTATTACTTTATAATGTATGAATTTTGAAATGGTAAAAATTTTGTTTAAAATGTATAACATACATTCTTCAATGATAGTGGTTCCTTGAATATCGGCGGCCTCAATAGCATCGTCCAAACGGGTATCAAACCACATTCTCCACTCGGCTAATTTTTCTTCCCCGAGTTGCTTTAGTTTTGGATCTAGATATTGCAAAACAAACAACGACAGGGAGAGTCTTTTAGTACAAAGCAGCTAAACATAAACTATTTCTACAAATATAATTATCTGAATACAACCAGTGCTAAGTAAATAGCAAACGGTTTTCTTATAAAATATAAAATAGGATATGTAATAGACATTTAAAAATATAAATTGATAAGAACAAATGTTTAGTATGATACGTAAATGGAAACAGAATCGTTTAAAAGAATATGTGTGTGGTGAAGCTTGTGATGTGCTGCCGCAAAGTACTCAATGGTCTTGGTACGTAGCACAATATGGAACTCTGCTGGGTCCTTTGAAATGAAAGGGAAATGAACTGGCCTTATGAAGCCTTATGAACTGGCAAGAGGTGGATCAGCATAGACCATAGAATCAACTCACTCATTCGTGTATATCAAGCCTTGCATTGAATAAAGTCACGAGAGGCGCAGATAAAAGGAGGAACTCTATAGAAAACTGCGACGGTAGCAGAAAACCATGGTCTAGGCTAGACAAATCTAAGGACCAAGAAACAATTTCGGAAACTGGGCACAAAACTACGATGGATATACTGTTCTCCAATACGCGTTCGTTGTCGATGAGACTCCATAACATGGGGACCTTATCGTGGAGCCTTTTGTGCAGTGACTCAAGTCTAAAATGTTGTCCTCCGCATGTGAATGGATTGGATTGCAAGGGAAAGGGGTTATTAAAAAATATCATTGAAGAAAAGACTGAGCCCCATGGTATAATCTGTCTGATATTTTAAATCTTCAGCACAAACTTCACCCACCTATTCCAATTAGAACTTTCTATGGATCACCAGCCTAACATAGAAGCATACAATTAAAATCTAAGAAAATCAGACAGACCAGCCTATATGCTTACCTATTTCAATAGCCTCTTTCACCAGTCCGCCCACCTCAATGAGTCTTTTTGAAAAACTGCTCCATTTCTCACTCTGCGGTAGGGCATCCTCCAGCCACTTCAAATCTGGCAGCCCATCCTTCCACTGGTCGTACTTCTGCAAATAACACAATAGAAAAAAAGCCAGTGTTCAATGGTAAAGTTATATAATGACGAGTGAGAAATAGTAAACGCACCTTACCAAGTGTCACGCCGCCACTGATCGCCCCACCGAGCACTAGGTAACGCAATTTTAGCGCACCTCGAAGTATTCGCACAACAATCATGCCATAGCCTCGAGAATGCGGCGGCGGTGGAAATGGATTCGGTCCGAATCGCGATCCGTATCCATTGAGTAATGGCTTCCTGTAACCCGACTTCCTGTCGTACAGAGTCGAGTAGTTAAGTGAAACTACTTTTGTAGACAGAGCGACCACACGTTTCCTGTTCTCCCTAATTCGAGTTTTATTTTATAAAAAAAGGTCGAAATATGTATTCGAAGTGGTTTTTCAGCTCCAGAACCGGCAGAAGGGCGAGTCAGACTGAGAGAGCAAATGCACACTTACCTGTTAGCTGTTCCGTATGCTACACGCAACATGATTGAAGATTGATTTTTGGTTGTTTTAAATAGCTTTATATGTTTTTTTTTTTTGCTTAAAATCTTAGTTTGAATGCAATTTTGCGAAAAATTGAGGAAGAAAACCGACTGACATCATGCAATTCTGATGACAGTAAGGAAAATCAAATTTTTCCATGGAAAAAATTTGACATTTGTGTGCTCGTTTTGCTCAGTTGAGCTATTTTTGCAGTGATGCCAGTCACTTCATTTTTTAATATAGGAATGTGTAAACTAATTGGAATTTATTACTCGCTTGTTTAGGCATTTCAACCGCTCGAAATTGTGAAATTTTATTCCCAATATTCGTCTTATTATAAAACGTTTCGGATCTTACTGGTATTCGTTTTAGATTTTCACGCTTGGTTAAGAGCTTAAGGTATAACGAAAGTAACAAATTGCTTAGCTTATTTTGAATCTACCGTTCATTTTAGGTGGTGATTTTAGGTGTCGGCCTTCAATCTCTTCTGTGACAGAACTCCCACAGTTTCTCATTCTATCCGTTTTGGTGTTTCCTACGAATCTTCGAATATACATACTACAGTTCCGTGGCTTGAAATTTAGTCAGATGTTTGTCTAATAGAGGTACGCTCTCTGTACTCTCTTATACACTTTATATCTAATAATTTATATGTAAATATACGGAAAATTTAAAAGTTATACAACCTTTGTCGATGGGCACTAAAACCTCACGTCACCCTATGGCTATATACGTCTGTCGTCAGACCTATACTTCTTTACGGCGTGCCCGTCTGGTGGACAGCTCTTCAAAAGACTGTTAACCGCTCTCTCCTGGGAAAAGGTCAAAGAGCTGCATGTATTGGCATATGTGGAGCCCTAAGAACTGCTCCTTCCGCAGCTCTTGGTACCATTCTTCACCTACTGTCCCTAGACATCGTCAGCAAACAAATAGCGGCCTCAACTGCAACCCGTTTGTGGGCCTCTTCCCAGTGGCTGTCTCTCAACTACGACCACTCCTCTGTTCTTAATGAATTTAACCTCATTGATGTAATCACCGACTACACCCCCGCTGGTCGTAACTTCCGCACATCAATCCCAGCTCGTGAAACATGGTCTGATGTGGAGCAGGTGGATGCTGGAACGATTCACATCTACACTGATGGATCCAAAACCTCAGACGGAGTTGGTGGTGGTGTATAATCCTCTATGCTTAACTTAAGCATCTCCTTCCGCCTCCCTGATCATTGTAGCGTTTTTCAGGCGGAAATTATGGCAATCAAAGAAGCCCTGTCATGGCTGAAGTGTAATGTACTATCTGCCTTGGATATTAGCATTTCACAGTCAGGCAGCCATTAAATCCCTGGAATCACCCACAACCACATCATCGGTCGTAAAAGATTGGCGTTCATCTCTGATGGAGATCTCGGAACAATTTAACATTCAACTATGTTGGGTCAGGCCATAGGGATATTCCAGGGAACTGTAAGGCTGAAGAAATTGCCAAACTTGGCACTACCCTACTAACTGAATCCGTAAGGATGGGAATTGGAATGCCAATTGCTGTATACCTGTAATCACCTCAAACTTGATGCTATAAGGAAAGCCAATGCTCGCTGGGCTCATTGCCCCTTCAGGATCTCGAGAGAGCTCTGGCCTAACCTTAACCAGAAACGTTCAAAAGAACTGTTGACTCTGAAGCGTCCAGACTTGAGCACCATTATTGGTGTCCTCACGGGACACTGCCTAATCGGTCTGCACGCTAGACGTCTGGGCTAAAGATTTCTGTCGGAGTTGTAGGGACGAGGAGGAAGAGGAAACGATTCCTCATCTTCTCTGCAACTGCCCTGCCTTTGCGTCAATAAGAAACCTCTACCTGGGGTCCTTCTTCTTTGACGACCTCTGTGACCTGACTGGTATACCCATCAAGCAACTTCTACGCTTCATCAAAAGCTCCGGTTGGTTCTCCTGATTCAGCGGAAGAACCTCTTCTAGTGTAATTGTGTCTGGTAGCCTTTTTGTACTGGTCCTCTGTCACTCACTGTAGCGTCGTGAATTTAGGCCTAAGTGAGCTGGTGCCCATCTGTATCTGGGCGCTGGCTGCCACGCCACCCTAACCTAACCTAACCTTGTCGATGTCTGCTCAATTCGTTAGCAACACTCTCTGTATCTCGTTCTATATCCCCGAGGGTTTAAACGCAAATATCGGCACTTAAGGAGGACTAATCCTGCCTAAAGTGTAATGTAATATCTCACCTTCGTCAAAAAAAAGTCGAAGTTAGAAAAGCATAAAACGGATGAACATTTTTTTTAAAACAGGTTCGGTCTTACCAACTCGCGGAAAGACGTCAGAAGAATGATAATTAATCTCCAGAGATGAGAGATACAAAAAGAAAACTTTCTGTATTCCATTGCGAGTCCTGTTTCTGGTTATATTTCTCAGCCTTCCCTGACTCTTTTTCAATAGCCGTGTTTTCTTCTGGAGTCTTCTCTGCAATATGTTTCTGCCACTTCCGTCATTGAACGGTTGTATCCCAGCTATTCGTTTGAGATACAATAGGAGGCCCAAACCTGTCTATATTGGGTTATGAGCTAACATTCTGCACTATTACTACTAGCAATAAAAGCTAACAAAAGGTATTTAATATTATCGGCTTCGAAACAAATTGAAATTTTAAGCAAAATTAAAATAAAAATAAACACTTTATTGAAAAATATAAAATTATCTAAAACGTCATAACCATTTTAAGTGCATCGCGATTAATCTTCGCTTGTTTACATATCAGTCCTTCCGCAAATATATTTGATTCATGTTGAAGATACTCGATAGCCTTTTCAACAAACTTTAATGACTCTTCCAATTGTACTTTGGTATTCATATTGGTTTTTAATGATAGCCGTCTTGTTTTCTCTGCAATTGCAGAATGAACTTCAAAGCACAAAATTCCTAAGATCCTTGCTTCACCTGAAAGAAAAGAGATGACATTGTTTCTTTTAAATAATAATCTTTGTGTTATGTTTTTTAAAAATTACTAACATGGAGCTAAAACTTCGTACAACTCGATCATCTCCTGTGCATAATCAAGCTTTTTATCGAGCAGATCATCTGTCACCTCCATTAGTTCTTTAGCGTTGGCACCAATCTTTTGCAGTACTTGAATTTTTATTTCGCAAATATAAAAATGTATTTTAGGCAGCCACTTCTGATAGTGGTCAATATATTTCAGGCAATTTGGAACATTTTTCTCCATAGAGGTTAGATCCTTTCCTGCTTTTTCTAAAATGTCATTTATATACAACTTGTCCACATCTGCTCCACAATCTAAACACCTTAATGAAAATCAATTGAGAATTAGAAATGTTTTTTAATGGTTATGGTTATGAACATACTTCCAATTTTCATGCCACTTATCTAGGCTGGTAGGAAGCACAAAGCCAGAACAACTTTGCTTCTTACACTTGAGTGCACTATAGTTGGTACCAAATTCTGTTACGTCTTTGCATCTGTCACATTCGCATTTAAATAGTTTTGTATGCAATAAATGCCTTTGGCGATCTCCAGTTCCCCATACGGCATCAGAATAGCAAATGCTTAGATTGGTGTTCCTTGGAATGGAATGGGGCGCCCACAATATGAGACCCCCATTCTTGGTGAAACTTTTAGCCAAATTGGGCTTACATGAATGTTCGACCAGTGAAGCTATGTCAAAAACAGCAACGTGTGGAGGATCTGAAGTTGGAACTTCGTGACCGTTAATTTGTAAAATTCCAGTAATATTCATTATCTCATCTTCAGTGTATTCGTCAGTTTGGAAAAACCTAGTTTAAGAAAATCATACGAGCGAGATTTATTTCTTAAGCTTAGAATACTATAAAGGATCCAAGTCGTGTTACTTTTTCATCATTGAATATTGAAGATCATTATGACTTAAAATAAATTAAACGTCCATAATAGGTCTGTTCCCGTACTGACTAAAGCTACGAAAATCTACGAAATTTTACGAAAAATACCGAATACCTGTTCCCGTACTTCAAAGTTTCATAGTTTTTCACAGAAGAGAAAGTTAGAAATTTCCCGATGCTGCGAATTTTAGTCTAAGAAATTTCTTTTGGGCTAAAATATGAGTTCTGTCAAATGGTTGTGTTGTTGTTGGCTGGCAAGATAATTTAAAGTATCAATACAAAAAAAAGAGACGTCTAAAAAGTGGCCAGCTTTTTAGTTCAACGTGTTGCCGAACGTTTTTCAAGATTTGTCTTTCTCTGAGTGAATTTTACGGGAACAGACCTATTAGGAGAAGTGTAGTACATATGTAACTATCATATTATTGCTCGAAAGTCAATGTCTTTTAATCTCTGTCATTAATATCAAAGCACTGCTGTAAAAGTTTCCAACAGCATTTAAATAATTAAAATTGTAGCCTGGTTTAAGGGTAAATTTATTTACTCAGCCACTGTGAAAGTAAAAGTATACAACCCTACTGTTTGGATCCAAATTTTGGTATACAAAAATTCTCATTATCAACTTTTTCTGGTGTAAATTCAAAAAAATTACCTTGGAATAAATTTTCCAATACTTTCTAAATCGCTTTTCCATTGCGGTGATCCCCTTCGTATATCTGCATGAGATTCAAGTTTACTTAGTTTGTCAAACCTTTGCGGGTCTAACTTTTTCAGCAAAAGTGCGCGTAATGCAGCTATACACTGATACATTGGATGTGGTGTCGTGAACTCATGTATAGTCACCTAAATTGAAATTTTGTTTAAAAAATCAAATATTCAAATTAAAAGTGCATTTGCTTACCTTTTTCTGACTTCTCTTTTGTGTAAGTTGGCATTCTTCTTTATGCTCAGCGTTATTTTCACATTCTTTCGAACAAAGTGGCCAGCCACACTGCTGACAGGGGACATAGTTTTTTTCGTCAATAGCATTAAGGCAACCTAAACAAACTGGTCCAGTAATTTGTGACGGGCCCCGGGTCAGAGGTGTCTCTTTCAATATAATTTCGTATGGCTTAATTTTTCGTGTTGTTACAAGATGTCTGCCTAACTTTTCATTTTGTTCAATCTGAAAATGTAATAGCATATCTTGAGTATAAAGTTACGTAATGAGGTGATTAATTAGTAGTAGTATCACTTTGACCACATCTTGATTGGTACACTGACAGTTCGAAAATTTCAAATGGGATACGGGGTACTGTCTTTGGTCCTAACTACAAACTTCACTTTGAACATTCACCACCATCTTCCAAGCAGTGTACAACGCAATCGAGCTATGTGCCAGAGAATGCATCAGAAAAAACCACGGTAGATCGAACATAAATGTAATGTCAGATAATAAATGTAAACCAGCTCTTAAAGCTCTCATGTCCTTTAACTTTGAGTCCAAACTATTATAGTTTGAAACCACCTAGCTCACTGGAAAAGTGCGTCCCACGTTTCGGCCGTTCCGAAACTGTCACGGGGTGACAATGACGTAGACATTACTTAATAAAGAACAAGACAAGGGCATGACATAGACACTAACTAACTTTCGTCTACGAGACACTGACCGCAACCGGTTGAAGGCATTAGTGGCTGTCTCCCAAATATAGTGGCCGTGGACTTGCCAACAACTTCTGGCGCGCCACTGAGACTTGGCGAACCGATATCTCAGAGAGACGTTGGGAAGAAAAGAGAAACACTTTATGGATTAAGTTTAGGGTAAGATAATGGACTTGGGCTAGGGCTTAGAATAGGGCGCAGTTTAATTCATAGGATAGCTTAGGTTTAGATTAGCTTAGAATAAGTTGGTTGGGGTTTGTTCTTTTCTTCTCGATCTTTCTCTGGGGTATTGGTATTGGTTCGTTGTGACAGTTTTCTTTTCCTTTTTCTATCTCTTTAAGTCATCTGTCCGTCCACTATTAGATTAAAGAAGCTTTCTCTTCTCTCTCTTTTTTCCTTTTTGTTGCTAAATTTTTTGAGTGCTGAGCAAATGGAGCGTGGTAGAGTGGTCAAGAACCTACCCGTCTGACGAGCGAAGCCGTGCAATAGCAAGCTGCCCCTGTGGCTTTTCCTAGCTCGCTACAAATAGCATTTTGCGAAAAGCTTAAACATCTGAGATCAATAGAGAAGCAACTTTAATAGTGACATCAATCGTCGCGTAAGCGTACCTATGGTGAATAAAATGGCGGGTAAACTCCGCTCTACCACTTAACTGGGTAACCCTACAGGCGGACCAGTAGGAAATTTGTGATCCTCCTATTCCGGATTATAACCTCGGACAAGAAGAAGAATCAGTCTTCATGTGGCGAGATCCTATGATTTATCAACCCAAAATACAGGGACATCAGTCACAGGCAGACATGTGATGGGTAGAGAGTTCTTAGGTAGCCTTTTCATGAGAGTAGTACTCTTTGATAATACTCTTTCTTTTGGCGTCGTGAAAAACCATGATGGTATTTTCTAGGATCGGAAACTTGAACATCATAAACAGCAGTCCAATGCACAAGCTACTCAGCCTTTACTTGTTTCAATTCTTAAAAATTCAACATTTTCCAAAGATTTCTGTTAAATATTTTATAAGCGTTCATATCTATAGTCGTGACAACTAATAACTAATCTAAGCATTTCAAACATTTACATTATCCTAAGGTAAACCACACCACAAGAAATGGAAATAAAATTCAATTTGGGAAATTCTCCCACAAGACTCCGTCACAAATGATGTACGTTCAAACGTATAACATAAATGAGTCTTGTGTTTCTTTTAATTCAATGGAAACCACTTTTGTCACGAAGGGTAAGTCAAAAAAAAATTATTTCAATTGATCATATTAATTAGCAAAAAATCTTAATCGATTTTGTCATACGCATACGCCTGTCATCCCAAAATAGCTCAATCAATTAAAGTGGTTCTTTTTTTCTTCCTACTATGGGAATTTCGTAATAAACGTAGGCAGTGTAACGAGAACAATTAATCGCTTGAAATTTGTTTACACTCAGCTCTATGTTAACCTGACTGTGTAAATTTAATTCAAAATTTACTTACAAAAGAAGTCACTTGAATATAAACAACAACTAGTTGAAGAAAAAGCAAAAAGAAAAGTGCATGACAAAAAATTCACTTAACCTAGAAATAGACGGCCGGTTCCTATTTTAATAACGTATATGGTCATATATGTTCATTTTGATGAATGACATTTATTTAAAAACTAATCACATGGAGAACAAGTCAATTTGAATACCTTAAATGGATAGCACAACTGCTTATGGGTTTTCCAATCAGTCTTCTGGTGCTCCGCTGAGCAATAAAACACTTGATTACAATTAGAACATTTTGATTTCGTTTCACTAGAACAAATTTTACACAGTCCGTTTTTCAAGTCCGACATTCTATATGTAGTTGTTGTCAGTAATTATTATTATATAAATTTTAATAGAAGGATCTCCCTTTTTCTACGAGTAATCGAAATAATATTCGGCACTTGAATTGTTAGCTATAAATAGCTATAGCAGGAAACACTAAACGAAAGTTCCAATGCGGACAAATTCACGATACATTCTGGTTTAATTGAGTGGGATGCAGCTTCTTTCTTTGAGTTCTGTGCTATTTTTATGTTAAAATCCGTTAGCATTTTTATCTCATTAGATATGAGTGAGTTTTTGTTGAGAATTTTATTTTTTAAATGTTTAATATAGAAAGTCCTAGCTCTAGTAATATAAGAAGTTTGAGCAAAGTAATATATGGCGTGTAAATCCTTCCAAGGATGAGCCGATAGCATATGAATGTATATTCGTTTCTTTTGAAAGAAAAGTAAACAAGCAGATGTTTTTGTTTTCTTATTAATAAGGTCAGTGGAGGTTTAAATTTAAAACAATCTTGGATAAATTTTATCAATCAATTAATTCCAATTAGACAGTGTCTAGCGACAATAAAGAATTGCCAGGAGGTTCAATTATAATAGATTTTATGATATAGTACAGAGAAGTGGCAGTTGTTACTAAAAGCAAAAATGACAAAACGCTCTAACTCAAAAACTATCCACTTTCTCCTCTGAACAGTGGTATCTACAG
Organism: Chalcosyrphus nemorum; assembly: GCA_949716465.1. NCBI lineage: Eukaryota > Metazoa > Arthropoda > Insecta > Diptera > Syrphidae > Chalcosyrphus > Chalcosyrphus nemorum. The sequence goes on along the minus strand of OX454332.1, from coordinate 77,091,523 downwards.
GTCCTTGACTAGTTACCTGATAAACTTGCTCGTTATACACACGATTCTGTCAAAACAAGGCTGAAAACATCTTAAAGTAACTGACTTACTTACTTAAAGGGCTCCCGACCCTTATATAGTCTCTGAGACACGACTGCCTTCCATACTCTGCGGCCTGGCATCCGCGACAACTTGGTTTTTGTACTGGAGGTTCGGTCTTCTTCGCCGTCTCGAACCTGGGCGATTGTCTTGGCTGGAGCATTGTTTTTTTTTATTTATAATCTGCACATGCCAAAGAAGATATGAATACCCTTTTACTGATTATCTGGGCACGAGCTTTGGTTAATTTGGAAGAGAGAAGAAGGGATAGGAAAAAGTGTACTGGCATTTGTTTTGTCTATTCTTAAGGTAAAGTCCCTTTTAAATAGTTTGCCAACTTTTACCAGTAGTTATGCAATTGTAATCTTCTATTTAGACCATACGAGGTTCTCCTTTTGTACTCACGAGCGAACGCGACCAAAAAGCTGTTGCGCGAACCAATTTATTCATCAGACGATTGAGCTAGAGTTTTATGCCGTATCCATCAAAAGTATTTGGAGAAACGTTCGGAAGACAGTGATACTCTTCGACGATCTTGCGAGACGAATGCTGTGAAAAAATAACTTTTTGATATTATCTGCAATTTGATTGTCAATCCTTTGCAGATTATTTTTATACAAAAATCAATCAGTCGCACCTCTCTCCATTAAAGAAATAACCCCCCATAAAGTATCATTCTGGTAACTCTTTCAGAAATCATACATAAACTTGCCGACAAAGATATTTCCATTTAGTTCATCGGCGAGTCTTCTTTTTACCTCATCTTCATTTTGATTGTGTTAAAACTATTTAAATTGGCTCAATATTCAGCGGAAGTTTTTTTTTTTGTTTAAATAAATGATGTTTTTCAGTGAAATAACAAAATATAAATTGGGTACATATGAAGAAATTCTAAAAAAGTGAGTGAAATTTAAGTAATCTAAAGAAAGAGGATTTTTAATAATCGCCTAACTTTATCTCAATAGTTTGTCACGAACTACATGGGGTCATAGCGCAAAAAAATAAAGCAAGTACCTATGGCAGAGACGTCTTTATCTCCTCCGTAAAAAGTAATAGGGAATTTCAGTGTACTCCCCTTTAAATTTCTTAACCGAATAACGGTATCACATATACCTTCAAAAAGTTAGTTATCACGGTAATATACTTTGAGAAAAATTCCAAAGTTTTTTTTCTCAAAATTTCGTATTTCCCAAATTTTTAGGGTATTTATATTATAAGTTTTAACACCCAAATCAAACATTTAACGCTCAAATTTTTTGAAACTTGTTGTTGTAAAAATTACGTCAATCTGGGCGTTATTTCATTAAATTTGGATATTGTGACTTTATTTTGACCTGTTACCGTGTCTTTGACCGTGCTTGTAAACAAAATGAACGTTGATTAAACGTACAAATTGGAAATGTTTCATGTTTGTGATCTTTGACCATTTATTGGACTACAATTCTTCGAAAAAGTATTCCCCCAGGAATGGCTTCCTTCTGGTGCATAAGGCCGAAAAACCCCAGAGGAAGTGAAAATGTTATTCCTCCTCCTCCTCATTCATGAAGTTATGGCAATCATTGGCTAGAATATTAATGTCGTCTTTGTTGAAGTCTAGGTATGGGGTTAGCTAGTCAGCGACTTCTATTCTAATAGTAGTATTCAGGATATTATCGTCCCCTTATATCCATGCGAAGGCTCTCTCAGTCGAAACACTGATTTTATACAGTGAGGCTATACATTATATATGCAAGAACGCTATGCATTTGGAAGTATCTAAAGGGTTGAGCAAGGCCTTAACACCTAATGTCATATGGACATACTCTGCGTTCACTATCAGTGTTCTTTTCATAAGCATGGCCTTTATCCACAGCGCCTTTCGCAGACCACAAATTGGTGAATTTTGCGGCTTAGCTTGGCCCTACACCCGTATAAGATTCAACTGACCTAGGAGCTCATAGTTAATGACCATAGACTACGCTTTTTCTTCGCTGACTGGACTCTCGAACAGTTAGAAGTTACCCCACTTTCGGTCAAAAAATCATGTTCAGCGACGAGGTCCATTTCTGAATTATATGGGTTGGAATGTCCCCAAACACTTTACTAATAAATGTTTAAGCCTTCAGGATTTGTACATTCTTTGGATCAAAAATTCGCAATTCAAATCGTGTTCCCGATAGAGTCCCAGTGCCCTCCTGGTGGGCGTGCCCCATCGGTTGGGAACCACTGTTGTAAGCAATCACTAACAATCATTAATGTTTAGAAACGTTTCATAAATGTTTCGCTCGGTCTGGGCTCACCTTTAAATTCATTAAAAAAGCAAATTAATAAAATGCTACATTTCTCATGTCAATAATGTTTAAAGGTCTAAAAGTTTAAGTTTTACATTTGTATATGTTGCCTTTGAAATTCTGAAAATATTTATGCAATTGCAATGATCTGCAAAATTCAGATATCTATATTAAACTGCTACTCATGATTTAAGAATTTATTTTATTAGTGCTGCTGTAATATCTACCCTAAGTAAACATTGTGTTAACAGCCATAATCGTGGTTATTACCAGTGCTCTCTTTTAGCAGACTGTGTTTAAATCCTTATCGTGTTTGCACTATATAACCACAACCTTGAAGACCTAGACTACTTCACTATGTACTCCCACCCAGCCCTACACAATCACTCTTGGTTATGTACGAGTATATTGCGAAAATGAATTGCAAAATTTCTTTTACACGATATTTCGCAAGGAGACTTGTTATTGGCTTATGTCAACCAGTGATAGATTTAAGTTCGAAGGTGTTTTTTTTTCGTTTCATTTCGATCTTGAATTGTGGTCACATGGCAATACAGCAATCGTTTAGGATAATATCTTTTTTCAAAATAGATTTGTATACCTACTTATATCGAAATTTGAACATATCGTAGGTTTTTTTCGTTTGTCATCAGAGTCATAAAAAAAAAACCAATACAATTGGATTGATGAATAAAACTTTATAAGTCTACAACGAAACCTTTAAGACAATACTACCCAATACAGGCAATGCGATTCAATTGTTTATGATTTCAATAGGTTTTGACGTTTTGTTTTCCGATATACGCAAACTCATTTTATGCGGAATTAATTGATAAGTTATCATTTAAAGATACGCGTATGCCGCTCTTAATCGTACAAAAATGTACACTACCTGTTCGAACTCACTCAGTCCAACTTTTTCCTGTAAGGCATTAACATCGTAACGTTAAACCTGCACTTGGCGCCATGGGTTCAATTGACGATAAGAAGGACGATTTGTCCTTTTACAAGACAAATATCATATTAGAAGATACAAACAACAAGGATGTAAACGGATTGTAAGTATTATTACAAAGTGGAGATGAAATTTTGTGTACCAGTGTAAGGATTAAAGTGATCAAAATATGAGGCTATACATATGTATAATTTTGGCATAAAAGAGAAGTACATACAGTGGGTGTCAAAAGTGCAAGTTTTTGTGTCTTGGTCGAAATTAACTTAAGCAGGGGGGAGATACAGAATTCGAATAGTACAGTGAGCCTGAAAGAGTTTTGGTATCATGGTTCAAAATTCCAATTAAGATGTACTTAATGTGGTACAGAATAGAGAGCAACTGATTTGGCTTTCACGTCATTAAAAATGAATTATTTTCCTGTGTTTATTTTCAATTTTTAGATACAATTTTGAAGATTTCAAACTGTTTGGAATGTATCCTTTTTTTGAATATTGTTCTTAAAAAAGAAGCAGCTGATTGAAGTTTTAATTTTAATAATTACGTAGGTCCTATCAAGACTCAAACATTTTTTTGTACACTCTCCTAGAAAGTGACTGTGCATATATGTATTATACGCGTACGACCAAAGCGATATTGTTCAGATATAATGGTTATAACAATAAATGGTTTATTGGCATTATCAGATATTTCAAGTTATGACTTGCAGAATCGCTATTCCAATAAATAATCTTTATCATCGATACAGGCATTACAAACATTATAACGGTAGATACACTTTTTCTGACCATTTAGCCCAAAAGGCTTGCAATTTCTGTACAATTTAAGTACAAGTCCCTTTTTTCTTCTAAATTCGGCGCAGAGTCAATTAGTTTTTTTCGGCTTATCACTGGATTTTCAAGTTCTTGTTTTATCAACTATACTTCCTATATCTTTGCTATTTATGACGGCTATTCATCGATTATGCGAGCACGTGCTGATTTGCAGACATCAGTATAGTGTGTGTAGCCCTGGATGATAACAATCATCTACGAAAATGTGACTTTTTGCTAAAAGTTTATAAATATTACCAAAAATTTCCTTGGATACGGTTTGATTGTGGTTTTTCTTATTCATTTATTTTGACCAATACCTGTAAGAAATGCGCCACAGTGTTTCGTTTTTTCTTTGTGATTATTTTCGGTGTTATGGCCATCAATCATGTATTTGTTTTTGAGGATTTATTTATGACTGAGTGAACCGCTCTGACATATCAGTTCAGATTCAGAGAAAAATATTAAAGTAAAATTGCGAAATCCCAAAATGTTGTTGAACTGACTCATAATTGTTGTTAGCCATGTTTAAGTAGTGGAATAATTCAGTGCTATTTTTAGTGAAAGTAACAACATCAATAATCAAAAATTGCAATGAGTAAATAAGTGTGCCGTTCTTAGCATTTATATCAATTGATGATTACCAATATTGGCAATAGAAATTAACTTAATTGCGGTAATTGCGAGTCATTTATTTACATGCATCTTGAGAATTTTAAGCCGTTTTAATGCATTGATATCTCAGAACATCAATTGTTTTTAAATTCGTTCACATTTATTTATAGCGTTTAATCTTTTTTTTTTATTTTTCTCTTTTAATGGTCAGTAATAAATAAAAGCAATTTTTGGTGGATTGATGATGCAATAATAAATGTGTTTACGAAAATTAATATCAAGATGATGTTAGCCAACCGCTTATTTTTTAGGTTAAAATTTGGTGATCACAAGGAGAGATATAAAGATCGATTAAGTGCAATGTAATTAATGGCTATATCTACATATATTTATGTTTTTTACATAACTTCTTGCGATTTGGTCCGTTTTTAGCTAGCATTTGACAAATATAAGCAGACATTTGCTTCACAGGCTATCTAAAGACGAGATCTAATGTTCATTATCTTCAGGGTTACATGAATTTCATTTGACAAAAAACAGCTTCCTTTTGTTCGAAAAAAATGTTGTCTTGTATTTACCACTCAGATTTTTCGATTTCAAAATTTTGGTACAACAAATGACACATTTGTTATTACAAATCGTTGCATATACCCAGACAGAACTCGATATTTATTCTTCATTTCTTGGCAATCATCAACCTGCCTACACGTTTTATTATTATTAGTAAATTCCTGATTTCTGGTCAAAAACTTTCTAAGAATTTTAAAGGACTAAACAGAATGTTCATCTGGAGTTCTGGACCTGAGTCTTGCAGTGCTGTCAAAACTTTACCGCGCGGCTTGCAGTAGAATGAAAGCGAACATCAAATTTGCATCTCTTGATTTCACTTTTTAAATATATCTGTTGTATAACAAACTTTTAATGTTTTGACAGAATTGTTGTAAGTTTCAAATGGATAAAGAAGTGGAAATTGCATCCATAATGTCCTGCACATGTGTTACATAGCAACCAATTTTGGTACTTACTTTATATTCCTAGTTTTTCTTATGTGTATATCCTTCCATTTTTCCATATTTTTCTTTCAATTTTCACAATTTGAATTCGAAAAATTCCACAAAATATCGTTGTCTCTTACACATTTAACAAATTCATTGGCATCCATTGTGGTACAGAAGAATTGTTGCGTACAAATTCATAGACGTCAAACTTGAAGCGTTGCTTGAAGTTGAACAAAACTCAATTTCTGTTGAGGCCTATGGATTTCCACAAATTTCAATATTTTGACAGTTTCCGAATCAGGCGTATATTCAAATTCTGGCTCTTAAGGCCTAGACAATTGAATTTTTGTTGAAAGGTATAAACAGATACTTCTCTCTGAAGGGCATGAATCTAAGTACATAGCTCCAACCTGAAACGAGTATGACTCCTTACTCTCTCATGTGCACTCTATTCTGTGAAAACTTAAGCAACTTTGACGTACGGGATTACACTAAGATAACACTATTTTTCGTCAAATTTCGTAGATTTTTGCAATTTTTAGTACGGTGCAGACCTAACAGGTTTAATAATATTATGAGTTACGAACGGGTTAAACAAGAAAGAGTTGACAAATTTGACAGTTTTTAAAAACCAGCTCAAAGAGATTTCTTGCACTAAAATTTGTAGAATGGGAATTATCTTACTCTATTCTTTTAAAAAACTGTCGGAACAGATTAGAACAACAAATTACAATCTTCTGTTCAAAGAGTCAGGACGTTTGCCAAAGCATTCCTCTTATTAGCAGTCAAAAGTATTAAGTTGTCAAACAACTTTCGCTTATGACAGTTCTCACGAATATTTTCTACCGAAAAAGCAAATACAGAAAATCATGCTGGACCTGTACAGACTCTTTAAACAAAAAGAAGAACACTTTTGGACGGTATTTGTGCTCATTGAACGCAAATACCTGTAACTTTCTGTACAGGACTGTGCAGTATAGTCACTGAACAAAGCTAATAAGCGCACTACTTTTATTTACTAAAAAAACAAAATGCAAATAAATATCTACAATAAACGTCTGACGCAACATGTCGCACTCCAGAGACTAGTTATATACTAATCATCAAATACTTAAGCTGATTAAACGCTATCTGCGTACCTGTTAACAACAATAAACTAATTTTATCATGAATTTAAACGTGGTCTATTAGAATTTGTAGATATCAATCGATAGAATTCCCAACTTATTATTGCCTAGTCATACCCTACGCTCATAAGATTCTGCCTAAAATCAGATGTGTATTTCATTCACTATTCACGTTTTGCTTTAGATTGTTTGATACGGGCTGCCAAAATATTTTTGATATTATATCAAATTAGTAGTTTGCACTGTTCCGGATTTTGAAAAAAAAAAAAACGAAAGACGGAGCAATTATCATTAACATGCTGTTTGTCAGTCAGTCAGAGCCTTATAACTTCTAAGCTATTTGACAAGTGCAGTTGGAACCTTCGTAATGTATTCATTAGTTGGGTGTTCGTATAAGATGGCGGCCTGTTCGCTCTTCACTTTGAATCGTGTTATGGTTTTGGAAATATTCTTAAGTTCACCGCAGCTAGCATACCAAAAGACGGTAATGATTCCTGTGCAAAACTAAAGAATGAAAAAGTTTCTCACAGAGGAAACAGGCCTTGAACCTGAAATAATGGTCAAGGAATAAGCCCGGAAAATAGCAGGTTACATATCCTTACAGACCACTGTATGCACTAAAGAACTCTCCGTTCTGTAAGTGGAATGTGTGCTGTGATCTTGGACAATTCCTAATCATCTACTGAGAAAATACCATCCTTACCAAGACTCCTCCTGACCCACACTCGTTGCGCATTTCTAGCCTTCTGACAGCACTAAATCCTCTCCCATTTTTGACTTTGATCTAATACCTGAATATTAGTAGGTTAAACCTTAGTACCTACTATATTCGAACTTCTTGGAAGTAATTCTTTAAGACACTGTTTATATGTCTACTCTTAACTCTACTATGTCGGCAGGATATTGGTGAGAAGAGTAGGGAATACCCCTGACAATCAATCTGAACAGGCTCTAACAGAATGACCGTTCTAGACTAGATGCTTCACTGGTTTTTCTTATACATATTTTAACAACTTCTATTTTATTTATTTTTAAAGATCTCTAAATGGAAAGAAGAAGAAAGGTGAAGACAAGAAATCAAAAGATTCAAAGGAGGACGACAAGAAAGAAGAGAAGAAAGATGACATACCTCCGGTGGCATTCTTTAGTATGGTAAGGATATTCGTTAATTTTAAAAGTAATTAAATAAACTTAACTTATTTTGTGTAACATTTCTTTTTAGTATAAATATTCAAATTGGAAGGACAAAACAATGTACATCCTTGGACTTTTGTGCGCTGTAGCAACTGGTTTGACAACACCCGCGAACAGTTTAATTTTCGGAAACTTGGCTGATGTAAGTTCATAAAAAATCCAGAAGAAGATATAAGATATTCTAATCAAAGTGCGAACCATTCTTTGTAGGTTCAAGGTTATGGTTTTCGAAGTTATAGGTTTTCAAAAAGTACATATTGCTAGAGCAGATGATAGCTATTTTGCAAGAGATACCTTCTAAACCTCTTTATTTCTAATCTCACAAGTTTCATTGAATATTGCAACGGATAAGTCCTCTGCAAAAAAAGCGAGCTCATGCCATTCTGGTGAATTTTTTAAGAGATAAGAAAAAAGCTGTCTTTGATCTCATGTGCTGAATTTTATGAAGTGACTGATAGCTCAGCTTTTGATATAGATAACAAAAATAGACGCGATAGTCTATCTTTGTGGCCAGATATGGTATAGACAGATAGCAGTATAGCCAACAGGTGACTGTAGCATGAAACACGAGAGCAGAGTGTTTTGTTTAATATGATGCAGCACTTCAAGTTCAAAATGTATGAGTATGATCATACTTAGTGGCGTCATTTAGTTATTTACTTACTTTTGCCTTGCATTGACTTAGGGTTGCTATTGCCTTAACAATGCCTACAAGCCATCATGTGTGGTATCATGGTCGATTCAATTGGTGCTCGTAGTCATTGTCGTTAAAGAGCGGCGAGGATATTTTTAAACTTTTGTAGTCATCAAGTTGACGCCTAAAGACTGAAATATAATAGTCGATAGTCAAAATTCTACGTCAAGCTTTGTTCATTGTAGTCATTTCCAAAAGTTGCTCATAATGACAGTCTGTGCTCGAAAGCAGCTGTCAAGTAGTTTCTGGAGAAATTTGTTATTTTGAGAAATTATTTTGAGAAAATTAATTCAAAGACTGTTTCAAAATCTAAATTTGATGCATTTTAGAATATTTCCTAGCTGACTGTCAAATTTTTGAAAGAAGGATCAATTGGATTCGCTCTTTAGGAACTGAGAAAGAGTTCAACAAAAACTTGACGAATCATAATAGCATAATACAAATCATTTGCATTCGCACAGCTTCGGATGTGGTTGTTATGTTACGTCCCTTTGCGACTATTGCAAACCTGCCATTCAGGATGGTATGGAAAATGAGACTCTGATGCTTGTAAAAGGTCATCCTGTCTTTCTCAGAGGCGTTTCATTAGATGTCCCTCTTTTGCAAGTCAACTAATACTATTTAAGCACATCGAAAACTTACTTAAAATTAGTAGTGTATAATGCAACGGCCTGCGTATCACTACTGCCATGAAATTTGGCCTATACACCAGAATCATGTTACACAGATTCCCACTCTATACCCACGTGGGCTTCTGGATGGTCTTTCGGAGTACAGCATAAAAGTTACAAGCAGGTGATTCGGTTACTACCGAGTTAAAAAAATTTGGCGTTGAGAGGTGCTTCACACTTTGGTCAAACGATGTCTCCACATTCCAAAAACTAATCTTTGGTGGGTAAGATAGCCCAGTATAGTTAACGTGTTATCATACCTTATCCGTGGCGTTGTGCCGGTTTTATTGGCATATAGATTTCAGGAACACAAATTGCCTAGATTAAAAATCAGACACCTGATAAGCCACGCATGCAATTGCGCATTGCAATTGCTTCTTTGTAGAGGCTTGTTGGTTGAACTCAAGGCTTACCCCGAACTGTAGCGCCATCTGTATAAGTAAATCAGTAATTGCTTCATAGAATAAGGACTTAAATACGTATTTTAGGGAACTACCTATATCAGTATTACTCTGTCAGCAGATTACATTACTAATTCGTTACAAGGCTATTGAATCTGAAGGATTCATTTGAAACATTTAAGTTTAAACAGAAAGAAAAGATGCAGGTCTACCTAACCGTTAAGCTAAATAGCATACGCTTGCCTTCCCTAATGTTTATATCCTTCAATTTGAAATATTTTTCAGGCTATGATCGCATATGGCGAGTATTTGGTATCGAATCAGAAAAGCGCCGAATCTGATGCTTTAATTGAAGCCGTACAGACATTTGCTAGTCAAAACGCAATCATTGGAGCAGTTATGTTAATTTGCAGTTACCTCTCTATAACATTATTCAATTACGCAGCTCAATCTCAGGTAAGTTCGAGCTTCATTATCTGATCAAAACCCACACATGAATCATTTAAAATTTTACAGATCTACACCATCCGGGGTAAGTACTTCAAAGCTGTTCTACATCAAGACATGGAATGGTATGACTTCAATCAGAGTGGCGAAGTAGCTAGCCGAATGAATGAGTAGGTTCTTCCTAAATCTGTCTTGTATACCATATTCTTATGCGTGTAATCCTTTTTAGGGATTTGACAAAAATGGAAGATGGCTTGGGAGAAAAAGTCGTGATGTTTGTTCACTTCTTTGTAGCCTTCATTTCGTGCTTGGTATTGGCCTTTGTAAAAGGCTGGCAGCTAGCTTTGGTGTGTTTGTCCAGTCTTCCAGTTACAATGATTGCCATGGGTCTAGTTTCGGTGGTTACCTCTAAACTGGCCAAACAAGAATTGAATGTCTATGCCAAGGGTGGAAATATTGCCGAAGAAGCCTTGAGTGGCATTCGCACAGTAAAAGCATTCGAAGGTGAAGCGAAGGAAGTTGCTGCCTACAAAGACAATATCGTTGATGCGAGAAAAATCAACATCAAACGAGGACTCTTCTCGGGCATTGGATTTGGACTGTTGTGGTTCTTTATTTATGCTTCATATGCCTTGGCCTTTTGGTATGGTGTTGGCTTAGTCATAAAAGCAAACGAAGGCAATGAGACCTATGCTAACTACACTCCAGGAACTATGATGACGGTAAGTACATACACATGGCTTTTTAAAATGTGTCAATTCAAATAGACATACTCACTTTAGGTATTCTTCTCCGTCATGATGGGATCTATGAACATAGGAATGGCTTCGCCTTACATTGAAGCCTTTGGTATTGCAAAAGGCGCTTGTTCAAAGATTTTCCACCTGATTGAACAGAAGCCCAAGATCAACCCCATTATTCGAAGGGGAATCACACCCAAGGGACACCTGGAGGAGATAGAATTCAAGAATGTCGAATTCCAGTATCCAACGCGACCAGATATAGAGGTATGTTATCTTTTCAGCTCAATTCGAGAAGAGTATCATTTAACAAAGTCTTTTGTAGATATTGCGAAAGTTAAACCTCAAAATCCACAAAGGCGAAACAGTAGCTTTAGTAGGATCATCTGGGTGTGGAAAGTCGACCTGCATTCAGTTACTGCAGCGTTTTTACGATCCAAATGGAGGACAAGTATTCTTCAATAATGTCGACGTTAAGGAATATGATGTTCAAAGCCTGCGTGAAAGAATTGGTGTAGTCGGACAGGAGCCCGTTCTATTCGGTACAACTATTTACGAAAACATTCGATACGGCAAGGAAGATGCTACCAGAGCTGAGATTGTTGAAGCGGCAAAGGCCTCAAATGCCCATATTTTCATCACAAAACTACCAAAGGTAAGGATATATTGTTTTTGTGAAACAAATGGTTTTCAATAAAACTTTGCTGTTTACTTATGAAAAGGGATACGAAACCTTGGTCGGAGAAAGAGGTGCTCAATTATCGGGAGGACAAAAACAACGTATTGCTATCGCAAGAGCTTTAATTAGAGATCCAGAAATTCTGTTATTGGACGAAGCCACATCTGCTCTTGACACAGCTAGCGAAGCTAAGGTGCAAGCTGCTTTAGAGAAGGTAAAGTCCTTTTTATAGATAAAATTATTTGTAGATAATATCGGATATGTTTTAGGCAAGTGAGGGAAGGACAACTGTTATTGTGGCGCATCGATTGTCTACAATCCGAAGAGCAGATAAGATTATTGTGATTGACAAAGGTCAGGTTGTAGAAAGTGGTACACACGCAGAGCTGATGGACTTGAAGGGTAGCTACTTTAATTTGGTCACAACGCAACTTGGAGATGAGAGCTTAGGTAAGTGTTGATCTTTTTAATGGAATCCTTCTCTAATTGGACCCAATTGCAGCCCTTAGTCCCTCTGCTGTTGTCAAATCTGATGCATTCTCCCAGGACGAAGATGAAGCCGACATTGCAATAATTAAGGAAGATGAGGTTAGGCTACATATTGATATATTGTTCATTCATTTTATACAAAAGATATACTTGACCCTTAGCCACTTAATGGACAAGTCGATAGTGATGAAAACGCCTCGCTGCTGTCTATCATGAAGCTGAACAAGACCGAATGGCCTCACATATTGGTCGGATCAATTTCATCTGTGATAATGGGTTGTGCTATGCCATTGTTTGCTGTTATCTTTGGTGAAATTGTACAAGTTCTTGCTGCTGAGGATCCAGAATACATTCGAGACAATACCAATCAATACAGTTTGTACTTCCTTATTTGCGGTATTGTTGTTGGCAGTGCAACGTTCTTACAGGTAATCAAAGGATCTCTTTGTAATTGTCAGGTTACTTATCGATACACACTTTAGATCTATACATTTGGAATTGCTGGAGAGCTCTTGACCGAGAGACTTCGTGGCTTATTGTTCGAAACAATGCTCAAACAGGAAATAGGTTGGTTCGACGATAGGTTAAATGGAACCGGAAGTTTGTGTGCAAGATTATCTGGTGATGCTTCTGCAGTTCAAGGAGTAGGTGTTTAAAATCTATTTTTGTTTTAAATACTAACTATAAGCATCCATTTAGGCAACTGGACAGAGAATTGGAACCATAGTACAGTCACTTGCGACTCTCTTCTTAGCTGTAGGACTTGCCATGTACTACGAATGGAGCTTGGGACTGATAGGTTTAGCATTTACGCCATTCATTTTAGTGGCAACATACCTCCAAAGGAAAATCATGGCTCAGGAAAATATGGGAACAGCCAAGACTATGGAAACCTGTACAAAGGTAAGGTTTTATCGAGCACAATTCCCAGTTACTGGTATGTAATTTGGATATTCTTAAAACAGCTTGCCGTCGAGGTGGTCTCAAGTGTAAGGACAGTAGTCTCATTAGGACGCGAGGACATGTTTCACTCGCAGTACATGGAAACTCTCCTTCCAGCATGTCAAGTGAGTTTTACACCTTCGATCTTAAGACTTTTGGTCATAAACATGGTTTTTATTGTATTTAGAAAGCAAAACAGAATACCCACTACCGTGGTCTTGTTTATGGCTTGGCCAGATCACTTATGTTCTTTGCATATGCCGCTACTATGTTCTATGGTGGCTACTGTATCGTAAATAATGGACTTCCTTTCGGAAACGTTTTCAAGTAATTACACTTTTTATATTCAACAAAAAATATTTTTTTAATGTAAAAAATAATTGAATTTAGGGTTTCTCAAGCCTTGATTATGGGTACATTCTCCATAGCTAATGCACTGGCATTTGCTCCCAACTTCCAAAAGGGAGTCACTGCTGCGGGACATATTTTCAAATTATTGAACAGAGTGCCAGCAATCGGAGACTCACCAACAGCCAGCAAACGTCCATGGGAATCAGAGGGCAATGTTCGCTATGAAGAAGTCAAATTTAGCTATCCATCAAGAATGGCAATACCTGTCCTTACAGGACTCAATTTGGAAGTAATGAGAGGACAGAAAGTCGCCCTGGTTGGACCATCGGGCTGTGGAAAATCAACATGCATACAATTGTTGCAACGCTTCTACGATGTCAGTGATGGAAGTGTATCTATTGACAAAAATGATATTCGTTCTGTCACAATCAACAATCTGCGCCGGCAACTAGGTATTGTATCTCAAGAGCCAATACTCTTTGACAGAACGATATCGGAGAACATCGCCTATGGAGATAACTCTAAAATGGTATCAGACACAGAGATAATCGCAGCTGCCCAGAAAGCAAATATCCATAATTTCATTTCGACTCTTCCATTGGTAAAACTATTCAAACTTTTTTATTTAATTCATTTAAATAACAAAATTTCTTGTTTAGGGCTATGAAACACGTTTAGGAGAAAAGGGAACACAACTCTCAGGTGGACAAAAGCAGCGTGTTGCCATTGCTCGTGCACTTGTTAGAAATCCAAGAATCTTGCTGCTGGATGAGGCTACTTCAGCTTTAGATGCAGAGAGTGAGAAGGTAAGTTCATCAAACTACAAGGCAAACACCTATTTATTCATAACTCTTTAATATAGGTCGTCCAAGACGCCTTGGATGCTGCGAGTGAAGGCCGTACAAGCATAAGCATAGCTCACAGACTGTCTACCATTGTGGACAGTGACAAAATATTTGTGATAGACGCTGGACAAGTTAAAGAAATGGGTACACATCATGAACTCATACAATTACGAGGAATCTACTTTAATTTGTACAGGCTGCAGTCTGCCGCTTAAGTTGTAATTTATTGTCCACATTTTAATATTATACGAGGCTCTGTTATCATAATTTATTTATCAAAAACTGTAAAATAAGATAAATTAGAAAAGGCATTTTTTTTGTTAAACACTGTTTAGCTTAAGGTAAAGATAGTACACATTCCGAATTTGTGAAAAGTTGTAAAATAAAGATGGAACATTATATACGAACAAAGAAATACAATATTTATGTGTTTGAGGTTTATTTGTAAAGGAAGTTTTAAATTATTCGATTCACGGCGAAGTGGAAGAATAGTAGAGTCTCTAAGTATGAAAAATCTTTTCTTTCGGCATCTGGGCCCTGTTTTACTAACCACTTTTTAACTTTGGAATTTATCTTTTCAAATTCTGTTTCACCAAAAAGGGGGTTCACATTCTCAAATATGCTTGACAAGCATGCTTTGTTTGACTCGAATTTGAAAATGTGAACCCTCCTTCAAACAGTTTGACAAGCATGTTGGATGGATATCAAAATATTCTGATATTTTGCTTGCTTGACACACATATTTGAGAATATGAACGCATTCTTGTCAAACCAGGAGGAAATTTCATTCTAAAAAAAAGTTGTCAACCTGTGCGCATCAAAGAAAAGAAAAATGGCTGTAAAAAAACTGATGTTTGACAGCCTGTTTGACAAATGTGAACGGAAAATGGCTTCAATCCATCAAACATCATCAAGCCATGCTTGTTAAGCATATTTGAGAATGTGAA
Organism: Chalcosyrphus nemorum; assembly: GCA_949716465.1. Classification (NCBI taxonomy): domain Eukaryota; kingdom Metazoa; phylum Arthropoda; class Insecta; order Diptera; family Syrphidae; genus Chalcosyrphus; species Chalcosyrphus nemorum. The sequence continues at coordinate 77,076,271 of OX454332.1, read as the reverse complement.
CCCCCCTTAACACAAATTTGCAAAGTGACAAACAGTTTTTTGCAAAATGCTAAGTATTGTCAGTTTGCTGGCCAGAAAATTCTTTGGAAATAGCTACCCAATTCTTCGCTCAAGGAGGATTCCCTTGTGTAGCTGGCTGCGGTGACGGGACTATGATGAACATTAATGCCCCAACGGAAAATGAAGAGCAGTTTATTATTAGATATGGAAAGCATGCATTGAATACAATGATGGTATGTGGGCCAGACCAATCTTTCTATGTCGTTAACGTAAGCTGGTCAGGTAGTGTGCACGATGCAAGGGCTTTAAGAAATTCGCTAATCGCTACGATATCTAACCTATGTCCCATGAATTCTCTCTCGAGTTGGAGGAATGTGACACTGTGTGGTGCTTCTATTCCCGAGTCATGGAGCGTCTTCACATTCCAGAATCGTATCTTTGTCCGGTTGCAATGGCAAAAATTCATCATTAAATCAATCCTTATCCGAGGCGTATTTTCGGTTTCGTTAGCTTTATTGCTGTCAGTACCGCGGGGTGCTAACCTACTGGACCAGAAAACGCTAGACCGTTCGCGCTTGGCTGTTTTTTGGACAAGTGTACATACAAAAAGGGGTCGTAGGACAAAATATCATCGAATTAGCAAAAAATTAAAGGCCCAACATCTTGTGCAGAAGGACGGATGGACGAATAGACGAATAATCGAATGAACAAATGAGCGAATAGGTGGATTGGTGAACGGGCGAATAGGTGCATTGATGGATGAATGGACGGATGGACACATGACGGATGGAGAGGAGACGAATGGAAAATGGAGGAATAGAGGAATGGACGAATGGACGAATGAACGAATATTTATTTATTACAGAAGTTAGCACTATATTTGGATTATTTTTTTATGAATTAGTTCGACTTTGGTAAGACCTATTGATTTTTACCGTAAGTAAGGAAAGGACAGAACCAGAAAACAATGAGTATGTTATGTTGCTCAATGATTTCTGGGCAGAACAACGTCTGCCGGGCCAGCTAGTCGTGAATAAAATTTCCCCCGCAATTTTTCGAATTTTCAAAAAAGAGCATAACCAAAAGATATGTAAAATTCCTGATAGCCAAGAATGTGTTGGCTTGCTGTGCATGGGGTTTGGTTTCGAGAAAACTTTAACCAAAGCCAAGTTTCATGACAAGACGTGCAGCAATCAAACATTATGAAATCAGCCAAGGGTCGCTAAAGGTTTTTGACATACATATGTCAATAAATGTCCAATCTCCAGTTGAGTTTCTTTCCCAGCAAAAGGAGGAGGTGCTGTCGTGTTCGAAATTAGGGGCCTTACTCCAGCAGGCCGTGTAACAAAGGGCGTTTTCCTAAATACAGTACTGCCGGCATTGTGTATCAGCAAAAATTCCTAAATGCAAACCAAAAATTACGACAGAACGCATTACGTTCCAAAATGCAGTGTGACTGATTATACTGCGCAAGCAAAATCAAACGGCGCATCGTGAACTAGCACGATGCTAATGACATTTTGTTGTAAATATTAGGTCTGTTCGCGTATCCTCCTAAAATAACGAATTTTTACGAAAAGCTGTTCGCGTACGCAGAATTTTCGTAGTTTTTCGCAGAAGAGAGCGCTCACGAAAGAGTAAGAAATTTTCCCATGCTACCAACTTTAGTGCAAGAATCCAGTGGATTTTCAACTTTTTCTTGTTCAACCCGTTCGTTTCCTTTTTCGTAAGTTTAGCTCTCTCTGAGAGAATTTTACCCCCCCTCTTCGAAATTTGATAATCTAAGAATTTTAGTGCAAAAAGTACGCGAACGGACTTGTTGATTTTCTACGTAAGTTTCGCTCCTGACCAAACCAAAATACATGTAAAATTCCATCGGAATCCGTAATAGCCCTGAATGTGTTGGGCACAAATAACCTATATATAGATAGTCCACTTCGGAGGTTAGGGTGAAGATTTACAAAATTTTACACTGGTGACGGTGAGCGAGAAAGTATTAGTGAAAATCACGAACAGGGAAAGTCACTAACACATTCTCGCACACCAGTGTAAAATTTGTAGATTAAGGAGAAGATCCCTCGAAGTGGACTGTGTAATAATAGGTTATTTGTGGTGTTGGGTTGCTGTGCAGTGCATGGGGTTTTATTTCCAGAAAAACTTTAACCAAAGCCAATCACCCTTATTGTCGACGTCGTCCACGGCACTAAAAACACACGACACGACTGTTTGGCATTGGCGATGAAGAATTAACGATTTTTGTCGAGGTGGTGATCGACAAAATTCATCTGAAATGAATGTGGAATGTTGAGTCGCGTCGTTTTAGTTACGCAATGTGAAATTTCAAGCGCCTCAACTCGACAGATGTCGCCAGACGTTTTCAATAGACGACACCGACAATAAGGGTGAATTTTAACGACACGACGTGCAGCAATCAAACAGAAATCCGCCGAAAGTCGCCAAATGCATGAGTAAACGGCCTTTGTTCTCATTCTTTCATCACTATTCAATCTTCAGTTCAGTTCCCTTGCAAGCAAAAGGCGCTGGTGCTGCCCTGTTCGGATCGAGGGTGTTGTAACAAACTTCCAAAAGATCTTGTTCCACTCAAAGAAAAGAAACTTAAAAAATTTATGTTGTTCAACTTATTGTAACACAGCTTTTATTTATTATCTGCATTAACATTCCAGTTCATTTTTCATATAATGAATAATCACTCTTACAAAATAAACATTAAAATTATTCAGTTTCAACTAAACGGTAATAGCACTAAATCTATGTTTTTTATATTTTATAAAAAAAAAAAATAGGTCGAAAGATGTGTGTTTGAAGAAAACCAAGAGAATTGAGAAATACAACAATGCTAGGTGTAAAAGTCACATCACATTTAATCGACGACAAAATTTCGACTAAAAATCAAATTAAATTGTCAGCACAAATAAATAGAAAACGTGATGTTCCAGTTCCAATCAAGTCAGAAGATCCGGTACCATGTTTGACGCTTCAATTGAACTCTTGACGCCGCATAAATTTGAATGACTTGTAAACCCAGCATATTTACATATATATATATAAAAGAAAACATAAGTATACTTCCACAATTCAACTGTGGTCGAAATAACGTGTAAAAAACTAATTCGATTAAGGGCTAACATAATGGAAACACGCCCTTGTCACAGACAAAATGAATTAGTTCTTGTCTTGCTTTTTCTGCTCTTCGGATGATTTATCTTCTGTACTGCTGGTGGTATTTGATGCACTTTCCCTTTCGGCTGACATCTAAATTGGATTTTTATTAATAAAAACAATTAAAACTAACAAAAGTTAGGACAAACCTTCTTATATGCCATTTCGAAGAGCTTCAACGATGACTGTTGTAATTGAGTTGTAGCCTTCCTGACTGCCTCTGGATCGGCAGAGTCCTTGTTGGCCAAAAGTGTTCTCAAATTGGCGATTTCTGTTCTCAATTTTTCACACTAAAAAGAAGGGTTATATAAATATCAAATGGATTAGTATAATTATAAAAGTGCCGTACCTCTTCGGCTGGCAACTGGCTCTTGAATTCTTCCATTTTCGCCTCGGTATCGTGCATAATACTTTCGCCTTGGTTGACCAATTCAATCATTTCCCTCTTTTGCTTGTCTGTGGCGGCGTATTCTTCTGCTTTCTTGATCATGTTTTCGATTTCGTCTTTGCTGAGACCACCGCTCGATTGAATGACAATCTGTTGTTCCTTGCCGGTGCCCTTGTCGCGCGCTGATACATGAACGATACCGTTGGCATCAATATCGAATACAACTTCAATTTGAGGAACTCCACGTGGTGCTGGTGGAATACCGACTAAAGTGAATGCTCCCAAGAGCTTATTGTCGGAAGCCATTTCACGTTCGCCTTGGTGTACCTTAATCTCCACTTGGGTTTGTCCATCAGCAGCAGTGGAGAAAACTTGGGATTTCTTGGTTGGGATGGTTGTGTTCCTGGTGATAAGTCTGGTAAATACACCACCCAAAGTTTCAATACCCAATGAGAGGGGAGTAACATCCAACAAGAGTACATCGGTAACATCTCCAGCCAAGACACCACCCTGAACGGCGGCACCAACAGCAACAGCTTCATCAGGATTGACGGCACGTGATGGCTGACGTCCAAAGATATCTTGGACTGTGGTTTGGACCTTTGGCATTCTAGTCATACCTCCTACTAGCAAAACTTCTCCAATGTCAGACTTAGCTACCTCGGCATCGGTGAGAGCCTTTTGGCAAGGCTGAATAGTCCTCTTGATTAAGTCACCAACAAGTGATTCAAGTTTGGAGCGGCTCATTTTCAAATTCATGTGTTGAGGACCAGCCTTGTCCATGGTGAGGTATGGTAGATTGATGTCGGTTTGCTGGGAAGAGGACAGTTCGATTTTAGCCTTCTCAGCGGCTTCCTTAAGACGTTGCATGGCAATGGAGTCCTTGGTGATATCAATGCCACTGTCTCTCTTGAATTCAGCTACCAAAAAGTTGACAAGAACATTGTCGAAATCTTCACCACCGAGGAGTGTGTCACCGTTGGTAGACTTTACTTCAAAGACGCCCTTTTGAATTTCCAAGATCGAAATATCGAAGGTACCACCACCAAGATCGTACACAGCAATGCTACAATAAAATAAAGAAATAAATTCTAGTTTCATTTAAAGATACAAGAGCTTGCTTAAGCTTACATTTTGTCTTCGGTTTTGTCCATGCCATAGGCTAGAGCGGCTGCTGTTGGCTCGTTGATTACTCGGAGAACATTCAAACCCGCAATTTGTCCAGCATCTTTGGTGGCCTGACGTTGGGAATCATTGAAGTAAGCTGGGACAGTGATTACAGCGTTCTTCACATTGGTATTCAAATAAGCTTCAGCAGTCTCTTTCATCTTCATTAAGACAAAAGCTCCAATCTGCGATGGCGAATAGACTTTTCCGTCTGAGCTTTGGACCCAGGCATCACCATTTGAGGCTTTGACCACTTTGTAGGATAAATTTTTCAAATCTTTCTTAATTTCGGGATCTTCAAAGCGGCGACCGATTAGACGCTTGGTGGCATAGAATGTATTTGCAGAGTTGGTAACGGCTTGACGTTTTGCTGGCATACCAACCAAACGTTCGCCATCCTTGGTGAAAGCAACATGAGAAGGTGTGGTTCTGGCTCCTTCCAAGTTCTCTATAACTTTTGCTTGTTTGCCCTCCATGACGGCAACACAGGAGTTGGTTGTGCCCAAATCAATACCAATAACTGCGCCTTTAACTTCCTCCGATCTAAAATTAAAATTATTTTTTGTTAGCTAAGTCTCAATCCGGGTTTAGATGGAAAATGTCAACTTCAACCCAGAAAATATTGTGATAAGATCGAATCAATGAGATTTTAGGTCTATCTGCATTTGTTTAGAAGTCGATGTGGATCCAACCTACATTCAGTGGACGATAAAAACAGGTTGCAGGAGAGAAAGACATGTAAGTCAAATGCTGATAGCAACGTACATAGCTCTTAAGGAGCAGAAGAACTGAGTGATTGTACAGGGTTCCACCGCACAAAAAAAAGGGTACCATAGAAGGCCTCACTAGTTCTTCCTTAAGGCTGAGTAAGAAAACAGATAAAATTCTGTGCACCCTTGAGTGAAAAGTACTTCGTCGGATATTGGGTATCGTATGCGAGAAGAGCAAATGCCAGAGACATACAACTATGAACTCTATTAGCTGTAGCAGGATGTGTATGCACCCCAAAAAGCCAAGATACGTTGACTTCATTGGCTCAGCCACAGTAATGTCCTCACCAAGAATATCTTTGCCGTAGGTTCGACAGCAAAGTAGACCGAACTGCTATAAAGACCAAGCCAGAGAACACAGCCTTTACAACTGGCAGCAACGTGCCAATTAGTACAGCAGAGGGTAGAAGGTAGTCTCATGCGGAAACAATTCAATTCACATCTTGCACAATGGCAAAGTGTCAGAAGAATTTAAAGTCCAAAGCGAAGTACCTCAAGTATGCATACTGTCACCGCTGTTATTTTTAGTGGTTATCAGTGGCGTTCTCCGTGCAGCATTGACGGAAGGAAACCATGGAATTCGCTGGACTATAACATCTTAAACACCTAGACTACGCTGACGATGTTTGCCTACTTTCACATCAGATAATGGACCTCCATGTTATGGTCCAGAAACTAGGAGCTGAGGCAAACAAAGTAGGGCTCAAAATTAACACAGCCAAAACAAAAGCCCTGAGCACTTCTAACACCAGCGCCCAACTTAACATTGCCGGACAGGAAGTCGAGAAAGTTGACAACTTTCTATACCTAGGAAGTGTGGTCTCGGCAAATCGTGGTGGCACCGAACTGGATGTGTGCAGCAGAATTGGGAAGACCAAAGCTGCGTTCGGCATGCTGTCCACCATCTGGAAAAGCAATGTTATCAGCTTAAGAACTAAGCGGCGAATCTTTCGCTCCAACGTAGAATCGGTACTGCTTTATAGGTGCAGTACTTGGAAAGTGGACACCATTAACACGCGCCTTTGTAAACAAATGTTTAAGAATCATCTTAAGGATCTTTTGGCCAAACCGTATCTCCAATGAACAGCTTTATACGAGAACGGGCCAGGAACCTATAAACATTACAATACGAAGAAGAAAGTGGCAGTGGATTGGACACACCCTACAGCGCGAAGACAATTCCATTGCGAAATACGCTATGCAGTGGAATCCGCTCACCCAAGCAGTCAGAACAGCGGGACACCCTTGGCAAACGTGGCGCAGAACAGTCGAGGAGGAATCGATCTCTTTGAGAATGAGTTGGAGAGAGCTCAAACGCGTTGCAGAACTACGAAAAAGATGGCGCGCAGGCGTTGTTGACGCCCTATGCCCCCCGAGGGGTTAAAGGACTCAAGTAAACAATTCAAAGGCCGATAGCTAAACCTTATAGATTTCTGCTTACATTCATTTCCATTCAGCAGGCTGTACGGTGTCTGCAGCATCGGCTTGAAATAAGCTGAAGTCGTCGTTTATTCTAAAAGAGTGGCTCATTCGTAGGGCTCCCGGCTCCCGTACCGACGTCCATCTTGGACGCTTCGATATAGAAGCCAACTCTTTTCTTACTGGTTTTCCATACCTTCCAGTAAATTCTATCAAACATTTTTATATTGAATCTCCCAAACTATATCGTTTAGTCGTTAATACTGTACATGCAGCAAAATGATCGTCAAACGATTGTCGCCAAACGCAATGAGAGCCCTGTACTTTCTTGGACATTCTTATCAATTAGATTTTTACCCCCGCTCATTGAAATGTGACAAAGTGCGAATATTTTTCCAGAAAGTACGGGAACAAACATTTTACATCTTGAACCTGTTTCTCGTTAAACAGAGTACCGACGGAGAAATTTCGTAATTTTTGGTAGAAGAGTGTAATCAGTGTCAAAATTTGTTGGATCAGTTTTTTGAAATTCAAATAATTTTGGTGCAAAAACTACGCCAAAGAACCAATCACATGATCTGCATGGGAAAATTCTGGATCAAGGGTTGCTACATGATCTGTATGGGGAAAATTCTGGATCAAGGGTTGCTACATAATAATGTGAAAGAAGTTAGAAGATATATGAAACTCAAAATATGCTTTCATTTAGTCAATATTTAAAGGAACAAAGTTAAGCCAAAATAAAGAGAAGATTGGCTATTAACCCCTTCAATCGATTTCACAAAAAAAAAAAAGCCAAAGTCGATGTAAAATCGTGATTTTTATACTTTCTCCCCTGCTATACGAATATTTGATAACTAAAAACAAATAAACGCACGTGGTGGCCGTATGCGGCCCATATGGTTGTGATTACGCTCACCATGAAGTCCGCACCAGAGTAGTAACTATTTTCAATGTTAAAAGAACGAGTTATTTTCCTACTATGACAGGCCTCTTTCAATTGCATTCAGTGATAGATCATTCGAAACGTATTTTCCCGTTGAAAATTCACTAGAACATGCCAAGCATATTAGTAATCTTACTACAAGAGATATTTCATACGATAAGCATACTACGTACGTCACTAACTACCCCCAAAGTACACATGACAACCAGCGGCAGATGATGCAATTCTTTTATCAGCAGTGCAAACAGGCACGTCAATATGGTGCACCTGAATTTTCTCAATTAAAAACTAAACTCGAATCTATTCTTAAAAACACTTTTCATTTGAAAAACTTCGCCCTAAATTTTTCAATCGGCAATATTCTATTTGAGGTTACATAATCTCTCACATGGCGGCGGCGGAATAGAAAAGCATGTATGGAAGGCAAAGTGCACCGAATCACCCAAACTATAAATCTTGTATCTAAAACAATGACCGGAGGATGATCTATTCTTAATGGAAAAAAAAAACTAGGACGCAAGTCCTTCAAAGGAATAGGTTATTTTTATTTGGTACTTACTTGTGCCGGACTTGGGACGAGAAAACTCCATTGCTCAAACCAGAAAGACGCTGAAAAATCAAATAAAATCATTAAAACCGATGTAAAATGTGAATTAAAACACAAATTTAAACACGACAAACAGATTTAAGTTGTGAAATAGACCGATGGATATACGTACGTTCTCGAAAATGCTAGAAAGTTGAGACTGTTTTCCAGCGGCGAGTCCGAATTGTCGCTGCGCAACGAATTGTGCCAAGAATTTAGGTGCTTTGAGCATTTTCGTCTAGTTTTTTATAGTATTATTTTGGATTTACGAAAAAAAAAACTTTAATTGCGAGCTGGTAAAATTAAGCACGTAATACTTCTAAAATTCTGAAATTTATTTCAGAGGAGCACTCGACATGCGAAGGGAATTAAATACGACTGACAGACAAAAAACGAGACCAACTTCACTGGAGACCCCGGAGAGTTGTTCTGATTCAATGGCGTTTCTATTACAGACCAAATGGTTGTATTCAGAAGTTTGTCTCGCAGTGCTTAGAAAAGAAAAATAGTTTGTTTCTTGTTGGTGCTTGCTTAAAATTTTTAACACACTGTTTGAAAAACAGCAATCGACTCAGGGTCTAAGAACAGGCACAACATATTTATACCCATTGGCAGTTGTGACTAGAATTTTCTTGGATTCTAGAACTAGTAGTTTTTTCTAGATACTTCTGCTGAGTGACAGCTTGTTTGGGTTTGTGACTATGATCAATCACTCTGCTAAATGGTTGTTGTCAAAGCTAATGATTTATTGATTGAGGGTAAAGGTTTGATTAGTTCAAGATGATATATTTCTATAAAAGACGTAAGCAGAGATTTTTACAAACATAATTTATGTAAAAAAAAGGACAAAAAAAAAACAAATAAATTGAATAGATATTTACACAGCTTATGTGCCTATAATTTAAATAAAATGACAGGGATAAGATATTTAAAATACAAGGCTCTGGAAATGGGTGTAAATTATAACCAAGGGTGCTACAGGGACCACAAAATGTGTATTATGAAGGGTCTTAGAATAGAGATTTCCAAGTATTGTCAAGTTCGCTGTCCTTTATTAAGTATGTCTTGTCAAATCAACATGAAGAGTTATAGCGTTCAACAACATGTGCAAATGATTAAATAGTTTAAGAAAACTGGGTCTTCTTTGCGCTCTTTGGACATTTTGCGGTCGCCTTAAACGTTCTTCCGATAGGACTATTCGCATCGTAGTAGATAATTTCCAGCCGTCCGGTTCAGTGAACAATCCGTCAACATCCGTACGTTAGCGAAACGCAAAATCTGCCGCATCACCTCAGTCTGTGATAGTGTACAACAAAATCTGAAGCAGTCAATTTCTTTTGGACCCAAATGGATGACATGGGCACCGAAAATATGTGGTTTCAAGGGGACGGTGCTACGTGCCACACAGCCCGTGCCACAATAGACATTCTGGACGAACGATTTCCGAACATGATTATCTCACACGAAGGCGATATGAATTGGCCAACGAGATTGCGGTACGTGCCAAGAAACCACAAGTCACCAATGCTCTGAGGCAACAACATAATGAATGCTATTAGTCAAATTCAGTCTGATTTATGCGCCATATGTCTTGGAGAACAGTGTTTGCAAATTATCAAAGATCTACCTATAAGGTTTTCGGATTTTAACTCAAAACCTATCTATCTCTAGGCGTGCTGATGTCGGAGTATTTCGTTACCAAAATCAATCAAATGTAGTTGTTTTTGCATTTATGTCATCCAGCAGAACCGCTGGTTGTCATTGCTTTTTTGAAAGGGTATGTAAATTCCCTCCCTTGAACATGCCAATAGCAAAAGTCTTGCCCCTATTTATTCGCGATGGTTTCTTTTACCTGAAAGCTTCCTCAGATTTTTGAACTTCTCCTCTCTGTTAGGGCCACTATATTTCATAAGCTACGCGACAGGTACGATTCTGATCCAATGTATTTAAAGTCTTTTGTGTTATCATTAATTTTGTTGCTGAACGTCTTTTAAATTCATAGAAGAACTTTAGTACCGCAAACTTATAAACTGTCAAAACATCAGCTGTGAATAAGTACTAAATCTAGGATTTTGAAGTCTTGTTACGAGGCATTTCGTCGAGGTTATAAACTTAAAGTTCGTTTTTGAAATTTGTTGAAAACTTCAAGAAAAATTTTAAATCTTTTTTTTAAAATCTATTAATTATAATTTACACAGCCGCAATGGACGATGAGATTGACACAAACCAGGAGCTCGAAGAGAACTATTATGCCTTCTTAAACCTTCCAAATGATGTACGTGAATTTACATTGAATTCGTTTCGCCTCTGATGAACCTTGTCTGCTCTTCTTTTGTAGGCCACAACGGAACAAATAAATACCTCTTATAGGAAGCTCAGCCGAATCTATCATCCGGACAAGCATGTGGATCCAGGTAGTAAACAAAAAGCAGAAATGCTTTTTAATCGCACAAAAAGGGCATACGAAGTGCTTTCGGATCCCCACAAGCGTGCTATTTACGACTGCGTTGGGGTTAAGGGTCTACAGACTGATGGCTGGGAGATTGTCCATCGGACCAAGACACCAGCAGAAATTCGCGAGGAATACGAGAGTTTAGCACGGGCAAAAGAGGAAAGGAAGTTACTGCAACGCACAAATCCTCGGGGAAATATTACCATCAATGTGAATGCCACCGAGATCTTTGCTCCTTATGACGATGATGAGTATGAAACACAAACTCTTCTCACCAACTTTTTCGATACTGATACATGTTCTCTCTAGAATTCCCAAGATTGAGGTGTCATCAATGAGCATTTCTCAGTCCATTGAGGCTCCAATAACACTAAAGGATACTGTGACGATGTCTGGGAATTTACATTCGGCCAACGGCACGGGAAATGGAAGTTTTCTTATTTCAGGGCGAAGATTGATTAACAAAGGATGGCTGGAGCTTGATGTTGGGGCTGGAAATGGGCCTCTAGTTGGTGTTAAAGGTAAGATTTCTCGGTTATCCTTTGTTATGAATCCTTTGAATACCTTTTCTGTCACCAAACAATAACTGATTTGCTGGGTAAATGATGAAATGATTCAGTAGACACGATAGGCTCTTAGTACATGGTTTCATATATTAAAGCAATGTTGCATCACCTTCACAACCAACATTAGTATGCTGTCTATGTAGGTATAGGTAAACATATGTACAGTCGGGTGCCTTTCATTCGAATTGGAAAGTAAGAGACAATTCTACATGTACAGCAGGATAATAGGGTAAATAAAAATGAATGAAGAATGCAGTAGGAGATGATGGTCGTATCAGAATGCCTTTTGATGTTACTGTATCGTTCTTTGAGGACTAAGGATTTTTTTTAGACTAAGCTATTTGCAACCCAGTTAGTTTAAAAGCTTTCTTCTCTGCCCCAAGCTATCGTGTCACATCCCTGTAAAACATTAGAAGTGCATTTATATTTTTGCCCAATTTTTAATGATCCATTTCAATTCAAACAAACAGGTTCACGCAATTTAACTGACAAAATTTTCTGCAACGGTGGCGTATCAGTTAACTTTCGAGAGAACGGCATAGTCCCGACTTTCGTATCAACGCTAGCTGTACAACTTGATAAGCATACTATTGGCTATCTAACGTACAACGCTAGCCTACAATCTGCAATGTCCACATCTGTACAAAGCCAAAACGAGAATCATGCCTGGAATACTTCTGTAACGATTGGAGTACCCCATTGCTTTGTTACCGCATCGTATACTAGAAAACTCAAACAATATGAGCTCAAAATAAAAGTAGCTTTAAAGTAAGTATGAAATTATTATTCAGCTTCATCAGCATTTCCTAGATTTTACTCTTCCCTCAGAGTTGGAACTTTTGGATTCGTAACTGAATGCGGAGCAGAAAAAAAAGTTTCAAAGTACAGTTCAGTTGTTGCCACCGTATCAATTGGCAAGCCGACAGGAGTTCTTCTAAGATTTAAGTACATCATTTAATGTTTCTATTATATATGTTCTATATCTATCTCTTTTGAAACAGGCTCATTCGTTCCAGTCAAACATACGTATTTCCGATTCACTTGAGTGATGAGATCGTTCCTGCAGCCGTTTTCTATGCCACACTTACACCCATTGTCGCTTGGCTGGTGGTAAAGAAGGTCATTATTGATCCCATGAATCAAGAAAAGAAAAGTATTGAAATTGAAAGAGCAAAAAAGAATAACGAACAGCGGATAGCAATAAAAAAAGAAGAAGCCAGGGCGGCCATTGAATTAATGATGCACACATACGAGCGAATTGTTTTAGAGGAGAACGAGAGGCAAGGTCTAATAATTCTTAAAGCTTCTTATGGTGCCTCAGAACATGATGACGCGAACGAGTTATTAATTGACGTAACTGTTCCAGTACAATGTCTAGTAAATACGAGCACATTGCTTTTATACAACACAACGAAGGTAAATGAAAGAAATGATTCTTATTGGCGATGAATAATTTTTTGTTTCTTTAGAGCGAACTACCTGGATTCTATGATCCCTGCATCGGCGAAGAAAAGTCCTTATATATTGAATATTCTTACCAGAATCAACAACATTCAATTTCAATCAAAGACACTGATGCTGTTCGATTACCCTTAAGAGAGTAATGCAATTTATAAAATAAATCAAAAACAGAAAAACAAAAACCAGAATATGAAGCCTGTCATTATCATGAAGTATGTTCTTGCCGCTACAAAGCTCTTGGCTTTTTAAGCTTTAATATAAATGCAGCGGCGTTATCAAAAGACGAACGAGGAAGTGCAAGAGATCGCACGATTTTCCCTGTCCTAAGTCACTTTTATACTAAATTTCATCGTCTATCAAAGAAGAAATTCCCAATCTTGGATCTGACACAGTGCTTGAAATAAAGCTCGATAATAGGACAACACCGACTTGAAAAGTGCTTAAAATAAACCTCGATAACAGGACAACACCAGCTTTAACCTAAATATTCCACTTTGATGTCTGTTACAAACAATATCGGATAAGACTTGTGACAGGCCTTATATTCTAGTTTCAAATTAAATTAAAAGAAAAGGAGAATCCAATCTGGTTAGATTTGTTATGCTTATTATGAAACGAATGTTTTTTTTCTTTGTTTTACTTGGCGTTATATGTAAATAACATGTTTATGTGTACTAGTGAGCGCTTAAAAGAGCGTAAAAATGTGATCGACTACTTAAATTAAAAGAAAAAGTACATGATTTCTCCTCAAACTGACTTAAGTCACTTTAATTAGCCTAATGAATTTTTAAATTAGTTTCATAGCCAAAAATATATACTTAAAGAAAATTTTTGGATTTTTTTTAAGCGATGCCGTGAAAAGTGTGTCAGCGGAACGAAGCTTGGTCAAGGTAACATTCAGACCTATTTTGGAACTCAAATACGGCAGTCGCATCTTATTTGACAACAGTCGTATCTTACGAACAAATAGGTATACAATTTTGTAATAACAAAGCGCGACAATGGTCGGATTAGACTGTCGTATTTGAGTTCAAGAATTGGAGTGATTCTATTGCGCATATCTTGACAGGAATTATTAAAATAAATTGAATTAAGAATGAGGCATTCTTCAATAAAGAGTTTATTTCTACTGACGGAGACAGTCACCCGACACTTAAAAGTTAGAGAAAGAGAGGTAAGAAGAGAAATGGGTAGCCTGGGTCTGGCGGAAAGAAGATTCTGAAAGACTTTTGTCTTCTCCTTTGCCTCATTCGTAGTTAGCCACGTTTTTGTAAACTTTTGCAGGCAGTAGAATAACGTACAACTCTTGATCCTATTCGTTGTTATGTTTACTATATATTTTTCCAAATCGGCACCTTAATTGGATCCTAAAAAAGATGCTGAGGTAAAAAATAAAAAGAAGAAGAGTCCTATATTTTGTTGGCAGCTAACACCGATAACACCGAAGTGAAACTCACCAGCTTGAGGATATAAAAATTCAACTGTCGATAACCTGCTGCTGATTGTCCAAATGAGCCAGAAATGACTTTGTATCGTGTTCGTGCAGTAGAATTTTAGTGTGGGCGTGTTCCGCGTGTGTTCACTGCACACAGTAAAACTACGAATGAAGAGAACAACGGAAATATAAAGAAATATTTTGTGTGGAATCTGTCATTTAAAAAATAAATCTTCCTTTTATCTATCGAAGAGAAAAAACTCTGCCGATCATGTTCCATTCGGTCTTCGGACGCATCTTCTGAGAGAGCTTTTTACTTCCCGATTTCATTTCGGAAAACACTCAGAATACACTAACACGCAACTCTTTCGCTAAACTACTTGTTAATGCCATATGGCCCAGCGATTTTTCATTGTAAAAATACACAGTTGAACGGAAGACAAACTGCATGTTCCTTTGGAAGCCAAAAGAGGAGAATCCTTAAGTGAACCCAATGGAAAATGACATAAGTTTTCAGTAGAAGAAAAGGAAAACAAAGAAAATCTTTAAACATTGATAAATCTCTCCACTCAGCGCTTTATACAAATCCGTGTCACCGCATACATCATGATTTTTCCTTCTCGATCGTGTTGATCCGCGTCTTCATTCTTTTACCCTATACCCCTTACAAAATAAGACGATACCGATGAACA
Organism: Chalcosyrphus nemorum; assembly: GCA_949716465.1. NCBI lineage: Eukaryota > Metazoa > Arthropoda > Insecta > Diptera > Syrphidae > Chalcosyrphus > Chalcosyrphus nemorum. The sequence continues at coordinate 77,061,209 of OX454332.1, read as the reverse complement.
AGCGGTAAAATATACATTCATCCATAAAATTGAGTCACCCTCTAGCTACACCACATCCACTTATAACTGGCAATACTGCTTGTGGACTTTACATAATTTAGTGGAATGCATTCTCGATTAAATGTCAATATTTTCTCTGTCTCCCTTTCAATTGCATTTATTTGTTGATAGAGGCGAACTTTTAAATTGAAACAATTAATGGTTTTTCTTAATTGTTTTAATGGGGATGGGAGTCTGCACCAAAACAAATGGATTCAAAGCAGTTACCACCGGAGTTGTTCTGTTCGTCCTCTTAAACGTATTATTTAATTATTTCAATGGAAAGGTTGATGATTCCTTTTCATTTTCTAAGTTAAGGTACAACAAAAGAAAAAAATTAAAAGTAAATTTATTTAACAGATTTTGTTATTAATAAACATCTCTTTATAGTACTAAACGAGTGACTCCTTCCAGTGGCCACGTAACTAATGGTTCAGCCGAGTCACTAGCCAATTTCCATTCGATTTCCGAACAGAAATCGAGCTCAATAGATTTAAACAATACCGAATTAAATAACAATGAATCTCCAGTCCTACTCAGTTCTGATGGAAAAACATCAAGCTTTCAAACTAACACTAATTCTCCCAAGAATCTCCCACTATGCGAGGAACCCAAACCAAGTGCAGGTATGACTTGTGAAACCATATAAATTCATCTCGTTGGCAATTTTCTCATTTTAAAATCTGTTTAGTTGTCTTGTTTCTTGTGATCCTAGAGCAACTGCAAGTAGATGACCTTGTTGTTTTCCGGTTATTTAAACACTTTCTTTGGCTTTAATTAAAATATTCATAGAGGAAATATCAAAATGGCAGAGCACGGTTTTTATTTTCAGTATTCAATCGTTTTTTGTGACGTAGGTAATAATTTATTCAAATAGTGATAAGCTGTTGTAAAGAGATTCTCTGATGTGCGAGCTTAGATCGCGTGTTGTAGTCTATATTTGGCTGCTCTTTAAATATTATTAGAAAGGAAAATTCTCGAAGTTTTTAGTCATTCAGTTCTCATTTATGTTATGTATGTTGGAATAGATAAAACACTGTGAATAATTTAATTTAGGCATAAGGACATTTTGCTTTTCTACTTGTATTTTATTCCACAATGAATCGTAGAAATTTGAACATTGATTCCATTCGTTTCACATTTCTACCCTCGTTAGTACTGCGTGTTTGAGCTAGAAATCAACTTAATGTCCACCATATGCAACATTCAATGCAAGTGTAGGTGTTTAAGATAACATTCACAGTCGGTCTAGATATCGTCACTCAAACGAGTTATAAAATAGAGTTACAAATGCAATAGTTACAACTTACAGATGATAGCTCCATCGCTAGCGAAGACTAACTGGTAAAACAGTTAGTCAAGGTCACACTTCCTAAATCCTCCAATGTTGACTTAAGTGTTGTGTGATAGGACATAGGTTTGCTTTAATTTAAGGTCCGATTTGTTTTCCTTAGATCTGAATCCAAAAGAAAGTTTATCACCTAAACTACCAATCGCTTAAAGGTATATCCCCTAAGCTAATACAAAAACTTTTTTCTTTCCATTTCAGGTGGCCCAATCAAACCGAATATAACATTGGAATCGCTGGATATTGTTCAGCAGAGACTGTCTTCAACTGTGATGATGGGCGGTTGGTATCGTCCAACAAATTGTTTAGCTAAATACCGTGTGGCAATTATTATCCCCTTTAGGGATCGCTATGCTCACTTATCGATATTTCTAAAGAATATTCATCCGTTTTTGATGAAACAAAATATCGAATACCGAATATTCGTGATAGAACAAACAAATGGAAAATTATTTAATAGAGCTGCATTAATGAATATTGGCTTCTTAGAAGCCCTAAAACTATCGGCGTGGGATTGTTTTGTATTTCACGATGCTGACTTACTTCCATTGGACGATAGAAATTTATACACTTGTCCCAATCAACCGCGACATATGTCTGTTGCTGTTGATGTATTTGGTTATAAGTAAATTTAATTAAAAAAAAAAATCTACATTTTCAGTTGCTAATAATTAAAAAATTTAGATTACCGTATCCAACTATCTTTGGCGGTGTGTCAGCAATGACGCGTCAACATTTCTCCAAAGTGAATGGATTTTCGAATTCCTTTTGGGGATGGGGCGGTGAAGATGATGACATGTCAAATAGGTAAAGGAAAGCTGGTTTCGTACATAGAAAGGGAAATAATAGTTTTGTTATTGCAGATTGAAACGAGCGAACTTGTACATATCTCGATATCCAATAAACATAGCACGCTATATGATGTTAACTCATCAGAAGGAAAGGGCGAATCCGAAAAGGTAAGAGATCTTCAAATAAATATGAACGATCAGATCAGAACTTTAAAGTCACAATTCGCATGAAAGCTCTTTCCAATATTTGATACTATTTGTCAACTGCAAAGAATTAAGAGACTGCAACTAAAGGGGCAATGGACCGAGGAGTTCAACATTTAAACAAACTTGTTTCTTATTGTTTGTTGCGTGCTGAGATTCTTAAATGAATTCTTTTGCTTTTGTCCATAAAGGGGAACCCAGATTTTTTTAAGAAAAGCCTTTTATAGGCCGATCAGATAGGTTTTGAGGGTGTGTGGCGGAAAGAGAACTTATCACGGACACACGGAGAGGCAAAATATCCATTGGTAGTGGAGTAGAAAGAAAAGAAATGAAATACTGTGGGATGGACATCAATCTTGGTGTCGGTCTTCCTGTAAACAGTTCCTATTAACGAAAATATGTAGGTTCACTATCTATAACTCGTTATCTCTGCAGTGCTATAGAAGAATATGAAGACTAGGATTTGAAGGTGTTCTTCTTGTAAGGCGAGGCAGTGGTACACGTACTGGATTGACTCTGTTTCCTCTTCGTCTCTGGAGCTTCTACATAAATCGTTTGACTCTGCATTCCATTTGCGGATAGAGTTCTTATGACACAGTTTCCACGTGTCATCGTAAATAGACGTTCGATCCATTGTCAGTAGGGTCTTTGTTTTCAATTTCTTTAATTGTGTCCATAATGCACGTGAAGTAGTGCAGTTCTCTGTGAATAACCCAAAGTTGGCCTCATCAATAATACTATACAGTTTTCCGATCGGCCGCAGTATGGATGTGTCAGCCTCACTTATGTTTATAGCAGACTCCAACTTTGTCAATTCATCTGCCCTTTCGATCCCTTCCACATTGCTGTTTCCTGGTACCAAGCAGAACTTGATCTTGGCTGTCTGATGGTGATCAGTGAGTGTCGTGACCAGATAACATTAATATGGAAAAAAATTGAATAAAACAACAATGGGGTGAGATATAAGATTGATTTTGGCTATATTTTGAGGCTATATTCCTGCCATTATGTGTAGAATAGCATACAATTCAAATGGCCGCTTTAGATTCGCGGGCAGTCGGATTTTTGATGACTCCTCACCTGCGATCCGTTTGACTGCCTCATCATGGTGTCTATGCCTCGACTGGCCACTCAACTAAATGAATTCAACTTCATCTACTGATTAGAACCTCCGCAAGGTTAATTTGGGACAAAAGTTTCGTTCATCAATCACAGCTCAAACATGAGCAGGTGGATGTGGGATCGATCCACATTTACAGTGATGGAGTGGGTGGTCACATTTACTTCTCTGGCTTTCCGTTTTACCTCTCCGACTATTGTAGCGCATTTTAGGGAGCCATGAAAGAAGCTTTGTCATAACTAATGTTGAATGCATTTTCTGAAAGAGGCATCCAAACAGCCATCAGATCATCGTCCACAACATCTCTTATGATCTCGGATCAATGCAACATTCACCTCGATCTGTGGAGGAATAGTAATTTGTTCAAAATATCAAGAGAACTATGTCCTTATCTGAAGTCGTCCAGATTTGAGCATCATTATCGGTGTTCTTGAGGATCACTGCTTGGTTGGACGAGGAAAAAGGGGAAACTATCCCCCATCTGTAACTGTTCCGACCTGTCTTCAAAGAGAAACATCTACTTAGGGTCTGGGTGTATTAATAAACGTCAAAAATCTGCTTAAGTACTATCGAATTTATTTTTTCTTGCGCATTTTTGAACGCTACCACTTGCAGCCAAGATTTTCCTGCAGTCGGATTTATTTTTCTAACCTAACTTTACGACATTGACGTTTATGAACAAGAGTATGGCAGTTCTTCTAGGTTAGTTCGACTGTAAATCACTCTCTCTTTGATGACCTTAGTGATTTGACAGGTATCAGATATTTGCTTCGCTTAAAGCTCCGCATGGTTCTCCTGATAACCTCATGGGTTGTTAGTTCAGTCATCCTTTTTATCTGTCCTTCTCTATCCGCTTGTATTGTATTTTCAGTATAATTTCGGCATTCTCCCCGTGTTGTGTTCATAGACGAACTTAACCACAAATAACTTATTATTAGATAGTCCACTTCGAGGACCTTCTCCTTAGCCTAAAAATTTGGTGAGCGAAAATTTGTTAGTGATTTTCCCTGTTCGTGATTTTCACTAACACATTCTCGCTCACCAGTGTAAAAGCTTGTAGATCTTCTTCCTAATCTCCGAAGTGAACTATGTAATATAGGTTATTTGTAAACTAAACTAGACAGTCAACTTGAACTTCCCCTACCTCCTGATTGCCGAAAACAGGTGGAGCCTAAATTGTCCTGTTTTTGAATAAATGTGAAGTAGCGTGTGACCAAGCCATTCATTCATTCATTTTTACAGGTTCTTATTCCATTAACAACAACAAATTGTATACACAGCATCTACAAAATGGCTGCCGCCAGAACTGTCAACCCAGTCGCTGAGATCTTTACTTGTGAGCTTTGTGAGCTGCCATTTGATTTTGATTGAACGTCAGAATGCAATTACCAAGCTCGGCGGATTTTGGAGGAGCGTATGTGTCAAACGACCCGAACATAGTAGGCCTGTCTCCGTACTTTCTGCACTAAAATTAAGCTTTTTTTTAAGAGTGGGGTCAAAAAAAAAAACTACCCACTTTTTAGACGTCACTTTTTTGCATTAATTGCCGAAAGAAATTTCTTGGACTAAAATTCGCAGAATGGGCAAATTTCGTACTCTCTCGTGAGCTCTCTCTTCTGTGAAAAACTGCGAAACTTTGGCGTACGGGAGCATGAATTCACTATTTTTCGTAATATGACGTAGTTTTAGTCAGTACGGGAGCAGACATAGTAAAGGTTAAGATCAAGTGATAGTACAATGGACCTTAAAGGTCTAAGTGTGACTGCGCTGGACTTGGACCCAAGCAGCCACTTCAACCTAACCTATATTATTGCTTTAGACTTTGTATGACGTTTAAAACTTGAAAATGAAGTCTGTTTGTTTTTCTGAATGAAGTGAAACATTTTCTAACATATTTATGTTTTATAAAGGGTGTGATCTCTAGAAAGAAAAAATATGAAACATATATGCCTCTGCCCTAAATTACTTAGTAACTCTGGGAACACATTCACTAGACGTCTGAACTTTAGAATCCATCCAATGACTTTCATTATAGTGTTCATCAAAAGTTTAACATTTACAGCATTAGATTAAGAAAACTATATTTGCACAGTAATAAGTAGAATCATTGTTTTCTCATCAATTAGTTTGCGATGTGTTTTTTTGTTTTTCTTCTTTCATTAGATATGAGAATCTCGTGAACGGTGTGAACAAGTTCGACATGGACGGTTTAAATTCGATTAAATATGATATTTATAGTTTTAGAGAATATCCCATTTTTACTTGGTATCTAGCGGAATTAAAAATGTCAGATCAAAGCTGATGTAGTTAACATTGTGATTAAGTTGAAAATCTCCTTTATTCGAATCTTAGCTTAAAAAGAAATTGTAAATAGGAAAACTGTTTATTTTTATTTTTTAATATTATTTCTCGAAGTATAAAGTAAATCGTTATCTATCGTAAAGTTATTCAAAATGTGTGTGTGTTTTTTTAATTCTATATACAAGCAAGGAATTCCTCACGATTACCAAGACATGATTTTAAGCTGATATATCAAATGGTAGTACAAAAAGTCGTCCCCAAGAATGGGCACGTTTGGAACTCTAGCGGTCTAGCGGACTTCAAAGGTGGGGAGAATTCAGTCGAATACCTCAAAAAGAAATTCCTTACTTTGCAGTCAAAATTGAATCTGTTGACCAGTCAGAAACATTTGACTCCCTGAACCCTAGAGTACGGAACGCGCCCAATATCAAACGTGAAATGTCAAATTGGGCACAAGATCTAATCATCTGTAGTCGATAACTTGTTGCTCAGTAGGTATTTCTTTCGAGTGCCAAATAGTAAGTAGATTTTGGGGAAAAGTAAAAAATGTACAGATGTTGTACTTTTACACAGGGAGACTCCGACTCGAGACTTTTTGACTTTCTCTTTTGTTGTCCCTCTGAGAGATCTTTTATATTTATATCGAAATTTTACTGTGTGCAGGCACACGCACGCACAAAAATTCTCCTCCACGAAGCGAACTCAACGCCGAGGAAAAAATCTTTAAAAATCCTTCTACCCGCAGGACACAGGCTACCCAGTTTACTTCTCATCTCTCTCTCCCTCACTTATGAGAGTCCCGAGTCTGAGTCTCCCTGTGTAAAAGTGTCGAACGTGAGAAAAATGAACAAAAACCAAGAATTTAAGAGAGAGCACAAAGTAAAAAATGGTAATGATTCTTCTTAGTGCAAAGTAGAAATAGATTTAACTGTAATTGAAAGTTAGATTTCTACTCATTTCGTTTAGTTATCTTAATTCGCGGTAAATAGCCTTTTCGTTTACTTATTCGCGACATAACCGCATTAGACTTTACATTACTGAGCCACCTTAGTGCGCATTTTCACCAAGCAGTGCCATTAGGTAAGCGTCTTCTAGTAGATCTCATCTGAAAATAGCTGCTGAAGAGTTAGAGTCAGTGGCGGAAGATCGAGAAAGATGTTAAGTTCATCTGAGTTTTATTATAAAATTTTAGTTTAGGCTTGGTTTTTGAAGAAGAATCGCGCTGGCTCTGATAGGCTTTCAGCTCAACTCTTTAAATACAGAGGTGATGCCTTGGTAGGGTGTATCATCAAGCAAATATGCATGGAGGAACGTATGCCCGACGACTTCAGTATCAGCTCCATATCTCCCATCTCTTTGGCGATCCTATGACTTGTAAAAATTTCCGAGGCATATCTCTGTTAAACGTCGCATATAAGACCGTATTGTGTGAACGTCTAAAACTTTTCTGCAACAGACTAATCGGCAGACCGGCAGCAGACTAAATGCTAACACTCAGACAAATCCTGGAAAAGATCAACGAATTTCACGTCGGAGCCCACCTCCTTCTCATCAACTTTGTAGCCGCCTATGACAGCGTTTATCGTCTCGAGCTCTACCAGGCGATGGCCCAATTCGGGATACCGTCAAAACTTATACAGATTGTCGTGTAAGGCTGAAACACGTAACTTGGAAACAGCTCTTCTAAGCTCTTGCTAACGTGCCCCGGATTCCGGCAAGCAGATGCGTTGTAATGTGACAGTGCGAAGGGCAGTCGGAAACACAGAAGGCACTGTCTTTTAAAAAACCGCCCAACTGCGCATCCATGCAGATGATATGAAGATTATCGGAAGATTCCGGCTAACCGTCGACGAAGCGTTAAAGGCAATTGGGAAGGTGGCGAAACGAGTTGGTTTAGAAGAAACTTCTAACGCTATAGAAAGCCAGTGTGCTGGACAATAATCTGAACAGATTGGGCCCTTTCGAGCGAAAAATATTTCGTCAGATATTAGGTCACTTATAGGAAGATTGCGAACGGAAGAGAAGATACAACCGCGAACTCTATATGTTCCTAGTTAATGTAGTCCAAAAAGGCAATAACGTCGACTACATTAGCTCGGCCGCATGTGGCGAATGGTCAACAATGCTCCAGCCAAGAGGATCTTCAAAAAAGACCAAACCTCCGGTATAAAGATCCATTTGTTGCGAATGCCAGAAAACTTCGCAACTGGAAGCAGCTTGCTTGAAATAGCAGACGATGGAATGCGGCCGAGTCTCAGGTATAGACTCTACATGGATCGGTACTCCTTTAAGTACTTACTTAAAACTGTGAACTGACAATGAACGTACACCAAATCCATCTATGCATGTATACCTGAATACTGGAAACAGCGCGTCAGCTTTCATCTAGGACCGGATGAGGCATCTCTTGAGCTTAACGTGTTGTGCGTCTCAGGTGTTTAACAAGAGCTCTTAGAAGGAGGATGGAAGGTGCATGAATTTTCTAAATGGAATTAACGGTGGAGTCCATAGATGGTTTTGGCACACACACCTTTAAGTAAGTAAGTAATATCTTGAAGATTTTCTAGTCAAACGAACTTCATTACTAGAAAACGATCCGCCAACCTAAAATATTGATCCGAGAAGCACGTGTGAAAGTGTTGGGCATAGCATTACATTTGTCAGAAACTACAAGATTTCCAAGGGCTCAAGAACCCACAATAGGAAACAGAAGCACGTGTGGAAGAGTTGGCTAGAGCATTACATTTGTCAGAAAACAAAAGCTTTGCAGAGGCTCAAGAACCCACAAGAGGAAATAGAAGCACGTGTGGAAGAGTTGTATAGAGCTAGCGCACATTGTTAGAAACCACTAGCAGAGGTTCTAGAATCTACAAGACGAAACAGGATATAAGTAAGCTGAAACACCAAAAGAAACATAAGTTTATATACGTACATAAAGTGCTGTATATTTGGTAGCTTTTTGCAAGCACGTTTTCTTTATTAGTCCAAAATAATCCTTGATACAGTTGTTGTGATAAAATTAAACTAGCAGTCTAATTTATTTGATTTTTCTTTTTTCTTTTACAAATATTTATGGCATTACGAGAAAGAATTTCCAAAATTTATAAAATTATTTACTAATATCGTCAATAAAAAAAAATATAAATCATTTTATTTATAAAAAAAAAAGAATACATTTACTTCTTTTAAATTTGACATACAAACATTTACCAAATTGTTAATGTAAGTTATATGTAATTATTTCTTGTTAATATCTAGTAATATAAAAACGATCAATATATATAAAAAAGAAAATGTTACAATTTTTGAGTATTAATACACTGTTAAAGGACATTTGATGCAGATCAAATATGTGTGCGTTTTTCGAAGTAGTAGCAATAAATAGACATAAGTAGTAGAAGATTGACAAAAGATAACAATAATTGGGTGTGTGTGTGAATTTTGAGGAAATCACATGATGCTGCATGGCATCGCACAGCAAAGGGGTAAGCAAACTGGGACTACAGCGGCTCCTGATTTACTTGAGCTCTTTGACTTGGAGGCGGATTCGTATTCGTAACTACCCGATGCTTTGGCATATTTTCCCTAGAATTTCAACAAAGGTAAGTTTGACAGTTGACAGACAGTTGAATTTTAACTTACAGATGCAGCATAACCGCCAGCACTACTTTCTTCCTTCTTGAGCCACTCATGACCGGGAGGGTAGTATACAGCAGGACCTGCCTTATTAACACTTGGTATGGTCTGTTGGTTGGTTGTGGCCAGAGCTGTCTCGATTTCTCTTTTTGGACGGTGAGTGGTATCGACTACTTTACTATCAACGCCATCCTACAAAAGAAAAGAAAAAAACCGTTTAAACGATTTGAAGGATATAGGGAGACTGACTGTCTTACGCTGCCAAAGGAATCCAAAAGTTCGTTCAATTGTGCTGGAGGATTGCCATTCCTGTTGTCGGGATAAATCACTCCATCGACTGGGAATGGAGGTGGTTGTGATGTTGGAGAATCGTAATTTGGACCGCGTCGAGAGTTCATCGTCGACGATGAGTACTTATAGGTGACTGTGTTGGGCGGTGAACTCTGGGGCCCATATGGATCTCTTGGGTATTCAATTGTGACATTTGGAGGTAGATTATCCCCCGGTGGTCCATGGACGGTGTTCACAGTGTTGGTAGACTCTCGGTAATAATAGTTATTTGTCGATGGCCCAGTTGGATGTCCACCATTTGGATAACCAGTTGGGTGATGTGGTGACTGTTGGGGACGTGATGGTAAGAGTGTGTGAGAAGGAGAATTCTGCGGCAACAAGGGAGTTCCCTGAATGGTACTAGTATTATGCTCGGTTTTGTTGATATTGTAAACAATTGTCTTGGTTGTTGGTTGAACTGGCTGTGGATGTGGAACAAGATGATCGTTTCTCAGAGTTCGATACTCTTGTGTATCATTGATTTCATAAATACGATTGGTAGTATTCGGACCCACTAGTCTGTCCAAAGGAGGATTATTCGGCCCATTTGGACCATTGGGACCATTCAGTGTATTATAACTTTCTGAACTGTATACCACTGTTTGGGGTAGATTTGGTTCAGAAATGAATTCATTCCTTGTTGAATTGTACGCGTTATTTTTGTACAACATGGTTCTATTGATGGTATTGTGATCTGCTGGGATCTCATAGGTGTACGTGCGGACAGTTGTTGTTACTTTTGTTCCGGGTATGGGCAAGATGTCATCGGAAAGTGCTAGGTTCTTAGAATCATTTTCTAACAGTGCCGGTACAAGCACATTGTTTTCGGAATGGGACACATTACTTGTTTCAAAAACATTATTTGATGTGTTGATGTTTTTCGAAATTGTTTTACCTAAAAGAAAGATATATCTAGTTATTGTGATATGTTACACCAAATGTTCATTTACTTGTATTATAAGTTGAGGAATCATTGCGTATGATATCCTTGATTGCGGCATTTGACCCATCCAATGTGTTGTAAGTGTTGTATTCTGTGATATTCTCTACCTCCACTGGCAGTTGATGGGATTTGATGATACGAGTTGTTTTTGTAACTGTTCCGGTGGGCTCTCTATATAAAACGAAAACGAAAACATTCAAGGTAAGCTTGTCGATAAAATATATCACAATTTGATGTACGACTTACATTGTCCTATAGCTCGAGCTAGTGTGTCCAATGGTTGAAGTGTGAAGGTCTGTAAAATAAATCGTAGGTTGATATTACAAATTTAGATCAAAGGATACATCAATCAGTCATCCAGAGATACATAAAACAACAAGGTAATATATTTCTAGATTTGTTTAGCCGTTGCCTACGTCAAGAGATGCTTGTCATTTTTATTTAAAAAAACAAATATCAAAATTCTGTTGAAAAGTAAAAATAAGAACTTACGTGACGTCACAATCTATGAGCAACATATTTTTTAGCATGTAGTTTTGTATATATTGGGCTTTCCCCATGCCAAGACTTGGAATCATATACTCCTACCTACTCTCATTTTTTTTAATTTAATTTCTTAAATATAATGGGGGAGTGTGTAAAAATATAAAGAAAAAAAGTTTAGACGACGATTCATGATGCGATAATATTTTTTTAATTTTCTAAAGAATTAACTATTTGTATTTTGGATTCTCAAGACTGAATTGGAAAGAACGGTCTGACACTTATGCATTCTACCGATTAGGATGATCTGTAGTTTCAGTAAGGTTATGTTCGTTTTTGGCATTACTCCGTGAACTTCTTTGAATCGAAGGATTCTTCAATTCGAAGCCGGCTTTAGTTCTCTAAGCTTTCATGTATTTATCTTTGTGACTCAAATTTCCACACAACAGTATTTCAACAAGAGAAAATGAGTCATGGCTCAAGTTGTTTGGAGAACAGGCATTGGCCTTCAATCTTTTCAACTCAGATTAGCAAACAAAGGCAAGATGCTGAAAAAAAATGCTGTTTAACCGAAGGGCATTTGGTTTTTATCATTAATTTAATTTGCACCGCAACTTTAGACTTTAGTTTTTAGAGCTCAACAGTGGTCAGTCCGTCGCACTAGTGAGTATGAGAATCACTACTTTATTTCCGAAAAACACTAACAAATTCATCGTCTGACAATCACTCTAGAGTATTACTGCAATGAAAAAGCTTCTTAAATCCTCTTTGTCTTCCGGTTATGGCATAAAACCATTGGTCCCTTGGTCGCACACCAAAACGTAGCTCTTCTGTTTGTATTTTAGCCCAAAAACGTCGTTCTTCAAGGTTTTCAAAGGACCAAAGACTGAAACGGTGACGATACGGTAGGTCAGCCTACGGTAAACGGTCTTGCAAGAGTTGAATCTTGTATGCTTTTAAACCAAGATCGTTACGAAAAATATGCCAAGTTGTTGAATACGACAAGCCAAAGTTAAAAACGGCGCTGAATCGATTCATTGTGTACATTCTCAGCTACCGCTCTAATATTTGCTTCATTACTTGCTGGATGTGTTCTCCCAAAGCATTCTTCTTATTAGCAGTCAAACGTATTAAATCGCGAATAATTTTCGTTGTGACACTTCTCACGAATATGTTATAACCCCAAAGTAGGTACAGAAAAGAGTGTGCTGGACTGTGCAGAACAGAGTCACTGAACAAAGCTGATAAAAATCGGGTTTCAAACTTTCGATCGGTAGGTCATTTATGTAGTTGATTACCCTTCTTGCGAGTGACGTTTAGGTTGATCGACTCTTGTCTTTGAGCCGTGGCGCTTAAGTATTGGTATTATTGGAGCGACATACTTTGTGTGTCAGTTTATTTACGTTCTAGATACGTCTCACAGGAAAAAAATACGTCAAAAGACTGGCGTAACGCCAGCTATAATGCCTTGTTTACACTGTCGATTTTTGCATAAGGATGCATAAGTTTGTTCTTTACCCCAATATTCGTAATACAGCAGAATAATTTTAGACACATTTGGCGAGGAAAGTTTTTCCATGATGAAATGTCAATGTTCCATGACAAGCAGCAAAAATATCAAGGCAGGTTAACACGATTCACGTGCCATCTGTCAAAAAATCCATAGACAAAGAAACATAGCTCTGAAACATTTAGATCCCCTCTTAAGCAAAAGCGACTATCGTGTCTTAAAAAAATAACGGTTTTTCACTTATGCCAAATATTATAGTTCGACATTGTGTTTACCTGACAAATTTTAAAGCAGGGTTTTTTTTGACAGCTTTACAAATAAGTTTGACACAGATAAAAAGAGTTAAACGTCTGAGAGAGGTAAACAGCTCAAAATTCATAAAGGGTGAGCTACCTTCTGGTTTATTTCGACACTGACAGCTCATTCGCACTCAAAAAATGATAAAGGCACAGAATATCAATTGATTTAAGTTTTAAAAACGTTAGGGAAATATTGCAAACTTAGTTCCAAAGTGCTGCCGAAACAGAACCAATTTCCAAATTAGTGTAGATACCGAATGATTCTGCTGTATGAAAGTTTATGAAGAAAGTTACAGGATAATATTTCTGTTCCCACCGAAAGTATGCGTCCTAACCCGAGAAACTCACAGCCTAGTAAAAAATTTCAGTAACTATATATCACAGTACTTTGTTCAATAATCGTTGCCGTTAAAGATTAATGTTAGCGATCAAAAACGATTCACTTTAGCCCAATATTGATCGAGTTAATCGTCAAATAGAGCTCCAAATCATCGAAAATATATTGCATATATAGTTGAGTTGACAGGATGAGCTACTGTCAATCCAGCATCGGCAACCATTTAATTTTTATTTTGACAGTTAAAGGCTACAAGTGCTTAAAGTATCTTGACAGCATTATTGTAATGCTTATATATATATTATACTTATTCGAATGCCAAAATAATAGAACGGAAGCTTTTAATAACAAAGACTTTCGTTGTACAGAAAATGGATTTGGAGCAAGGTGTTTACTTATAACAACAGATCCATTTCAAATCATTCAGTGGAATTGATTTGTTATTGAAAGTGGGCGAAGAGAAGAGAACCTCAAATTTATTTCAATTTCTTACCCTTTTCTCTGGTTTGTTCTCGTTCATTTTTCAAATCCTCTAGTAGAGCATCCAGTTGATTTACATTTTGTTCTGTGTTCAACAGAATATTTCCTGCATTTCCATCCGTATTCGAGTACTGATACGATGTTTTCTTATAGACGTACTTCTGATCCTAAAAATATAAAAACAATGAATAAGCATCAACATGATGGTAAATATTTATTAAAACAATAGATAACATACCCGTCCATATTTTGATGGAGAGTCTAGCATGGGCGCCATAACACTTCCGGAAGATGCGTGTTGTATGTCCATATCGGTTCTAAAATAGGATAACACCACAATGAGTAATTTGTTTTACTTCAGTATGTGACTTGATTTCCAAGAAAATTACTTGGAATGCAAATTACCGCTAACATTAGCATATGTCATTCATTAGTGTTAATTCATTCATACATTCAAACATATTTGCGCTAAGGTTTCCTCAGTAAATTGGCAAGCAACCCAAAAGAATCGTCTTATAATTATGCACACACATTCACAAAATGTAAATGAACTTTTGTCGGCCACTGTACAATTTGTTATACCTACAATCACAAATAAACACGACCGAGAGTATAGTAAATGTTTTCGTTCCCCAATTTATTTTTAATTTTATTATATTACCCATTGCTGTAGGTATGTCTATGTACACATTTATAATGCGAAACGCAATTTTTCGCGAAAAGAAACAAAACTTATATCTAAAAAGCTAAACATATGGCCAAAGTTAGAGCAAAAAATAAAAAAAAAAAACTTTATTGTGCATCCACGAATGATCTCATAAAAGCAAAGTTTCATCTAAACCTGCTGTTTAAGACGTAGCAGCGGGGCAATGAAAACGCTGCTGCTATGTCGTTAACGAGATGATGTGATTTAGTTATTTATTTTTTAGGTGAACCCACCCGAATTATGCACAAGAAAATTTGTATGCGGGGGCTGACCACTCTATCGTATTAAATGAAATAAAAACCAAAAAAAGAAAAAATAGGAAAAAAAAGTGTAAATGTAAAAATGATCTCATTGAGGTAAAATGAACCATAAAAAATGAAAAATCTCAATGTACATATGAAACACGCTTCTTCAACACATCTATAGGAAAATAACAAAAAAAAAATACACGTAGGCGGGAGTAAAGACAAATTAAAAAAACAACAAAAGTATCTAGATATTAAAAAAAAAAAAAGAAGAAAAACACTGAAAATTAAATTTTCTCAAGAACAAATCTATAATTAGTTCACTGCCAAGGCTTGGATTAATTAATAATTTAATACATATGCTAAACTCCAAACTAGGAGACTCATGCATATTAGATCGATCTACTAAAGTCCATATGAATTTAAGAAGAAGAAATTATCTCTCTCTCTGTCGTAAAATTTGCAAGTAGAAATTGCGTAAAACTTTCATCTAAGACACTAGAGAAAAAACACATCCGAATATTGTGAACATTTTGGCGTTGACACCCAAGGCCGTAGTGTATCTGTATACATACTTGGAGATTTAAGATGAAAACTACAAAATCTTCTTTGCGTACTTAATCGAACGTAGATATGTCGCGACGGTCGGTGCTATACTGCCTATGGAGTAGATCCAAAAATAAACCCGACCGATCGAACTTTGCGCACAAGATCGCAATGCTATGCAACACGTTCGAGAATACTTTTGTGTAAGAGCTTTTCACGTTGAAATTAGTGTGACCAAAAGCTTTTATAAAAAAAAATCTATGGGTATATATCTCGGAAAATGATTTGAAAGAGATATACATATGTAGATTCTTTGATAGGCTTTGTGGCATTTCTTGGGCCTGAAAATTAACCCACAAGTATCGCCACTCTAAGCAATGCGAGCTGTAATCCTAGTTTGCGGAGTGAATCTTTAAACCCAAGTGGTTGCAGGTTTCATCAAATATTTCCTTTTGCATTCGGTTGTAATTCACAGTATTTTTTTGGCAACCTTTATTTCATTTCAGCACTTATTGTGAGTGGTGTCCAAACTGAGGAGAGTTGTGTATGATTTGTTTGTATTCGTTCGTAATTCACAGTATTTTTTCGCTTTCATGTTGAAATACAGTGTTTTTCAAGCGATTTTTGTTACTGTTTAAATTGAATGAATATGGCTGAAACTTGAGTAGTGAATCTTTTCTTTAATGATTGAATACATCACACCGTGCCCATCACGTACTAATTTTTTCTTAAATCCTTTGATCCCTTGGGGGCATACGGGCTATGCTTGCTAGATTTTGTAGTAAATAAAGAACTGCGACTGATTCCTGACTCTCTGGCCTGTGTTAATTGATTCCTTGTATAAACAATTCGACTGCTTGCTGACCCTGGCCTGTACTGTACTCAATCTCAATATGAAGACGTTTAAATTACCCACAAATTATCAACAGGAGAGAAGTGAATATTTCTTCAGTTCTACATCCACTAAAGGTTTCTGCCTGAAGAAAAATGCATCAGTTGCGTCTGATTGTACGAGGGATTAAATTCCTTTCCAGGAAGTATTGAGTGGCCAGATCATATATAGTAACTCAAGGACAAGGAGTAGAAGCAAGGGATTGTCAAGACATAATGGCTGCTTAAATTATAGGATACTTTTTTTATCTAGTCGCAGCAATCTGCGTATCACAATCATTTGTCATTTTCCGCAGAAGTATAGACGTATAGGTTAGGTTAAACTCTCGCGAATGTGGATTGTGTTCCACATCTGTGGAATGTGAATAAAATTTGACAGTTCACAAGAAGCATTCGCTTATTTCTTTGCAAAACGAATTAAAATTTAAATGAATGATGAATCGAAATTATATGACCTTAAATCTGCTAAAGTTCACTCATTCGCTGGTCCCTGAGCTGTGAATAGACCTTTTATACTGCAACCTACCCTTGTTCTTCGAGTTTTCAGAGGAAAATGTTTGAATCTTGTCAGAATATTTTCATTCTATGGATTGACGTAAAAATTACGTGAGAGGTTAAGGCACATTTGGTGAGGCGAAGCTTTAGCAAATAGTCAAAAAATTTGTCCACATTTCATTGAAAATTGTATTGACAATTTACTTTTTAACGAGTTCTTTGCATTCCTTGGCCTTTAAACAATAAAGTAAGGTTTTTACTAAAGCAACAAAATTATTCTTTCTAAAAAGTTCCACTATGGTCACACTGGAAATAAGAAATGCTTAGAAATTAGTTGTATGTTGTGTCTGCTACCCACTTGCTTTTAGAAGATACAAAAAGCTTGTAATTATTTTTGTCTTTTTTTGGAAAAAGCACAACGGTGAGCTTGTTTTTTTTTCGTTTTTATTGTAAGAAAATAAAAAAACGTTTTATTCTACTATTAAGTCTAGTAGATCATTCTCTCATGTAGGAACATCAAAATCTCACACAATTATTTAGGGGCAGGTACTCGTATCACCGTGTTTCTTCAGTTTTGCCAATTGATTGCGTCGGTGTTGAGATATTTTTTGATTTGGGTGCGGCTAAGAACTGATTTTAGGTAGCAACTTAGAAAGCAACACCAGTCATCCGCATTTCAGATCGACGGCACAGGAAGCTGTGCAAGGAATTTCTAATAAAAAAAAAAACACGTTTTGAAGCGAATCATGCCCGCGAAACTCCAATGAAAACGATGACGGCATGTGCGCTGAAGTTGCTTACTTCATCGACGTATTTTTGTATGTATACAGTATACACCCACAGCTGAACTGAGAAACAAAAAAGCACGTAAATATCTGGCATTCAATCTGCAGTATATTGTGTACATTTCGTGGTAATTACCGAGCATCTTTTCTAAAAAGAGATTTATGACACATGCTCATGTACAGCTTGAGTTTTTTTGAAATAAAGAAATGTAGCGGCGATGATTGTGACGCTGATTTCACCTTGACCCATTATATGCGGCGTCGAATCGAAAGTACAAGTGTATATTCGGTTTGCAAAAATAATAAAAATAAAAAGAAAACTTGTAAAACAGGTAATTTTCGACACAACCTGATACATAATGTATTGGGTGTAGTTCTACATGTTGGCGCACAGGAAATACATCGTTATACTGAATGAAAATGGTATCTGGGGGCAAGTTTTTTTTACTTTTATTGAAAATTACTAATTAGGGTACCTGTTACCTCAGGTATTTTGCGTGCTACATATATCTTTTAACTTTTCTTTGCTTAAGTCATTTTGAATCAATTTATATTGAAGGTGTTAACCATGCACCATATGCCGCTACGAATCAAAACAATGAAAGTTGCTTTCGATGTTGTTGCATCCAATCTTAATTTTTTTTTGTTTAATGTTTCATTTGATTCAAAGTTTTTTTGGTCTATAAAATCTTGATAACCTTTTTCGGGGTTGAGTTCGTTGAATTATTAAATAAGTTCTGGGAACTAAAGAAGGAACGATGTGTTATCTCAAATGAACAAAATTTAGTTTAAGTAAAATTTCAAAAGTCTATTATCAAAATGACAAAAGCTTGAGAAATTGAAATCCAGATCTTAGAAATCGACGATGATTCAATTAAATTATTTGTTTCAACCTCTTAGTATAATTTTCTCAAGTTTATGTGTTAGCGGTTGGTACGTAGGTGTTGGTTCTATTGAAGAATAAAATTAGCACTAGGAATTGTTTTATACTACAACCCACAATGACCTGTGGCCTTTTTCAACTAACTAAAATTTACAAGCGCAGTTCCCTCGAGAAAAATCTCACTCGATTGAATCGTTTGTATTTTGAGTGAGTTTGATGAATGGATTTGGTGAGTTTGATTTTCGAAATCAGCTGTTCAAATCGTTAAAATGTTTTATCTTTCCCAAAAAGTAAATGAAAAATACATTTGTGCTTGAATTTTGAAAATTTGAAATTCACTAAATCTTAAGGATGACATTTCAGCATTTAGGCTTGCACATGTTCTACGACGAAAAATGCTTCTCAAGCATACAATTTGTAAGTAGTTTTTGCAAGACACATCCTACCCCGGCTCCATTCACTCCACAATCGACAACAAATTCGAAAGTCGAAAGAAGAATGACATTTAATTCGACTCGAGTGAAATTGTGAATCGAATGAATAAATGAACATAGAATGAACTTCGATCAATATCGCAACCTGAATCGAATAAAAGTCGATTCGAATCGCAATGCGGAATAGGCATTGTTATTTCAAGTTCTGCAAATAGCCATTCTTTGGACAATACTTTTCACTATGCTTACTCCTTATTACGACTTTATTTCGCGATGAACAGCTCTGATATTTTCGTTTAGTGCATGAATCGATGGTCGAAGATTGATTTAGACTTTGTCTTCTATGTTGGCTCAAAATGTCACGTCCTTCACAGAGGAAGGTTGTCAAAGGAATTCGAGATCTAGAGTGGGGTAAGACAAAGTTGGATTCTTTCACCAATTTTATTGTTTTAACGATGGGAAACGGAGCCATTCGATGGACTCTAACATTTCTACTGAAGCATATTGAATACGCTGACGATGTATGCTTCCTTTCTCATAGAATTATGGATTTCCACCAAATGACAGCTGATGTGGAGAGAGAGGCAGACGTCGCTGGACAACCGGTAAAAAGAGTACACGATTTCCTGTGTCTTGGGACTTTGGTCTTGGGAGTATTGTCTCGACTGATGGTGGAACTGAACTGCGTTCGGTACCAATCTGCCAAGGTATGTGTAAGCCATGCAATCAGCTTAAACACCAAGCTGAGACTGTTCCGCTCTAGACCTTATAGAGGCCCTAGTTCCAACAAGGGAATACAGGAGATAAGAATCAAGAAAAATCGGATGACCTCGGCGGCAAATTGAAGTCTCCTTTCCGAGAAATTACAAATGCATGGAACTTTTCGCGCAATGGAGTCACTGTTTCTCCAGCTGTGTTCTGCCGTTCTGCTGAAAATAAATGTGGTCTACGTCTGTACGTCTGTACGTCTGTGGCTTCAATTTCAGGAGCATTACTTACCTATTCAAATTTATCGCTTCAAATCAAAATTCTCAATAGCTATGTGAAAAGGCGCTTTAACCATAAGTAACCTAAGTAACCATAAGTAGTACGAATTCTACGAAACGTTTCTGCTATATTTTCAGTAAATTTTGTAGTGAATGTGCACAATTTTGACAAGTTGGGCGAATTTGTATCGATCCATTTTTAATAACTTTCTAGTTTTACTTACCAAAACCCACTCGAATTATAGTTGAATATAACAAGTGCAACAATGGCGTGGGATTTGACCACCTCTTGCCACTTTTTGTTGAATGGCCCCTTAATTAAGTGTCCGAGGAGAGGTGATGAGAGTCGATTTATGGGATTTTATATTTTTGTTTTGATTGTTGATTTTCATGGAGCCTTTATCTACCTTCACACAACTCTCCGTATTCCACACGCTGTTTCTGCACAAAGCAAAGGAAGCTACAGTCTCTTGTGCACTGTTATTGTTCACCACTCTCTGACAACAAGCTACTGTGAAATGGATTACTTCAGCACACTGGTCTTAATTTTAAGTTCTTGACCATCCTTTTTGTTTTTAATTTGGTCTGAGAGGTCCTTCTGTCGATGGAGAATCACTCACTTTAAGAATAAAAACTTAAATATGGAGTGTCGTCGTAGCTCCAAAACCGATCAAGGATCAGGGGTTGGTGTATTTTTGGAAGACGACAACACAAGAATGCAATACTCATTGGGCAAGCATACAACTGTCTTCCATACTTGCAATCCTAATGGTCATTAGCCACATCGTTAGGAATAGGTAAAGAGTCGTAGTGTCTGTGTCTGTAGTGATAGTCAAGCTGCGCTTAAGGCCTGGCTAAAACCCTTAACCACTTCCAAATTAGTTGGTGAATACAAAAGATCCTTGAACGGTATCGCAATATTCAATTCATTGATTCTGATCTGAGTGCCAGGTCCCACTTGTATCATGAGAATGCTAGACAAGGCTCAGAAGAGAATATTTCAAGTCCAGTTAGGTCTAATGTTGATGATTGGGTTTCTGATGAATACAATAGAACGTGGCATGGCTATCATGCATGCTCCCAGACGTCAGTGAGAAATCCGTGGCATTTTTGTTGTTTCTTAGCAGAAAAGAAAACAAATTGTTTATATATTTACAGGGGACTTCGCTTTTGCAAAGCATCTTTGTATGATTGACTTAAGCGACGCTTGTGGCGAGGGCGACGACACTGGGGAACACTTCCTTTGTGATTGTTTTGCCTTTGCTCGTATCAAGCTGAAGATTCTAGGTGCTGATGTAGTGAACGCTGTCAATGTAAGCTCCTCATCACTGAAGCGCCTACTCGAATTCATCAAAAAGACAAGAAAACTTATACAGTAACATGCGGCACAATGGGGTGCCTTCTGAAGATACAATGGACAAGTGCTCCAGTACAACTCTTTCTATTTCAACCAAAAGATCAAACAATTCTTTTCTGTTACATAAATACTTTTTTTTTCTTAAACATATTCAACAAGACAATTGTAAAAAGTAGTAACAAGTATAAAATTTTTTAATCTCATCAAATTAACATCCTCATAATGGGCAGTAAGGTCACAGTCACAAAAACAATCAATCTATTATTCGACCACAGACAGGATGAGGAACTACGAGCCCAAAAACTCTCTCTAAATGATTTCTTAGTAATATCCGGTGGTGGCATACATTGTGATTCGAACCAGCGACCAGTTGCTCCACTACTCTCCTTCGTTATGATACAAATTTCCGCAACGCCACCATTCTTTGTGGCTTTTTCAATACTTGTTACAGGAATACCGGCCGATCTGTCATTGTATTCGAATTCTTTTTGATAAAATATCTCATTTTCCTTGTTTCGTACGTAAACTGAAAATTCTGAAATATCCTTCGTTGCCGTCACGTACCATTTGACTATCACCTGGTCGCCTCGGCTAAAAAAGAAACCCATAGATTAGTGGTAAACTTTTTGAATATACTTCTAATTACTTACACGACTGAGTTTCTGAATCGGACATCGGGTAACACATCGTACATTTCCTCCTTATGACTCTCATTGTCTTCAGAATTGCACTGTAAATTCTCATCTGCGATCAAATGTAACGGTCTATTAGCTAAGTGAGCTGGCATTGCGCAAATTAAATTTGAATTTTCTTCCGATAGATTTGTTTTCGCTAGGAAATAGTGTTTCAAGGGTCGAACAGCACAATTGCAGTACAACGGATTCCCATCGAATAGTACATCAGATCCATTTTTCATTGCCCACAAAAGGCTAACAGGGAATTTTCCCAATTCATTGTTACGCAAGTCAAAAGTTTTTAGCTTTAGTTTCTTCAACATTTTGTCAAATGGAATTCGATAGATTTGATTGCTTTCCAGGTTGAGGACACTCAGATTTGCTGGTAAGTTTACAAAGTTGTCTTCCGATGAGAGATCGGTCAAATTGTTGTGGGATAAATCGAGGAATTGTAAGGATGTTAAGTTGCCAAGGACGTCTGTTAAGAAAATGTTTTAAGATAATTTTAATATTAGAAGTAAATTATATATAAAGAGTTGTAAGGGCGAAGTGGGATAGTAGTTTTTAGTTCTTAAATGAATGCAGTTTTTTGTCTTGCTGATGAGTTAGCTAGCGGTCATAGCGCGCACAGTATTCTTGTTGCGTTTCAGGAAAACTATGAGCTCAATACTGCAAAAAGAACACAAAGGAACTATTGACGCCTACTATCTTCCAATCTAAGCAGAATTAGGATCTATATGTACTACCACATCTAGTAAGGATGAGATTACTGCTGTGATCAAGGCATTCAAAAACCACAAGGCGATTAGACTTGACGGTGCGGAGCTCTTAATAGCAGCCCAACTCTTACTCTTCCCACTTGTGAAGAGAAGTAGGGAAGCTGATAGCTTACCTGATGAGTAGAAGAAGTAAATAACCATAAAGATTCCTAAAAATTAACCCGGAAAGTGGAGTACCATAGGGTTGTATTCTGTCGCTGATTCTTTTTCTATTGGCTATCAGTGGCGTTCTTCGTTTTGTCAATGGAAGGCGGAGCACTTCGTTGATTACTTATTCCTGCTCTCTGCTGTCATTTGGTGCTTGCTCTCCCACAGAAGTGCTGGGTATCATCGACTTCGACACGTACGAAGTAGTGTACCTCAATAGGAAAGATTTGTGGCAAGATTGAAGGCAAAGATCTTCAAATGAGATTGTCGTTTACACGGATGAGTCTAAAACTAATGAGGGAACAAGGTCAGGTATGTATTTAAGAGTTATGTACCGCGAGGCAACTCTAAGACTTCCGGTTTTAGCCTTCCAGGTCTTCAAATACATGAGATGGGATCAATATTTAACAAGGATATCGCCATCTTCATTCACGGTAAAGCTGCGTTCAAGCAGTAGATTCGCCTGTCACCAATTCTAGTAAGGGATTGACGCACAATGCTCTAGACATTATGCACGCAGAAGTGTTTTAGATTATCTTGAGTACCTGGGCATGGCGATACAAAGGGAAATGAGTGCGCCGACCGGACAGACTGGGAAAGAATGTCGCTGAACTTTTACGCGGAAATATACATGCATATGCGCGCTGCTATAAGAGACATTATTAGGGAAAGGACATCTGGAGAGACAGGGGACATCCAAGGGCCTATAACCGAAGCCATACCATGGGATATCTGGAGAAATTATTAAACTAGGTAGATCCAAAATTGGGATAGGCCAGAAGATTAGGACTATCAGACACAGATGGTTGCAGATACTGGAAATGCGAGGCCATTGTCGAGAATAGACTAAAGTACTTGGGCAGATATTTCTTTAATGACTTTGATGAGGATGGTTCATATTAAAGACATGATCAAGGATATGTATAACGTCTCAACTATTGTAAGAGGATCAGCAGGCATCAGCAGAGAGTTTGAAATTGGTATTGGTGCGGCCTACTCACTACTTCCTAAGACATTCATTCATGTTGTGTAGATAAGCAACAATGCAAAAGTCATTCAAAATAGGATCTAGAATCACGGGGCCTGTGACCTCTCAGACCATCCAAAGACAGCCAAACCATCACTATTGTTCAGAGCTTGGTTCTTTTCTTTTACACTTTGCTTGGAGCTTCTTTTACATACTTCAATGTCGAACATTTTGAGTATATAAACCCCAATCTTTGCATACTTAAGAGGTTTAAGGCTACAACTTCTATACCGCGTTCACTATTTAAGACCAGTAACTTATCTTCATTCCCTTCAGCCCTTAAAATGTTCTAACAAACTTTATGTTTCAATCAATATCACTTACTTTTTCTTATGTCGTTGATGTGGTTGTGAGACAAATTTAATTTGTACAACTTCTTAGTTCCAAAAGTTATATCGTACGTAACCACAGGCATTGAGTTGTAACTCAAATCCAATTCTCTCAAGTTGTACGGAATATACTGGTTAGATGGAAAGGTCTTCTTGGTTACAAAACTAATTTTATTGTAACTCAAGTTTAACTGAAATTTGATTAAAAAATTAGTAAATACATATAAAAACAGAAATCAATCCAAACCTTTTCCAAACTCAACAGATCATCCAAGACACCATTAGTTTTGTTATCCAATTTCGTAAGGAAATTTTGCGATAAATCTAAAGTTCGCAAAGATGGCAGCCCTCTAAACGTCTCAGTTGGAATATTAGTCAATGCATTTGAAGAAAGATTCAGTAGTAATAGTTGCAGAAGACCCTCAAACGAACTCTTGCTGTAATTCAAATACAAAATAAGTATTTGGCATCATTGAAATTAATCTCAAATTAACCTGACTTCGTTGACTCCGTTTTTGTACAGATTTAAGTGGAACAAAACTGGTAGTTTTCCAAAGGCACTCTTCTCTAACTTGGTTATGTAGTTTTCCTTAAAAATGTTGAGAAAATGGAGTGAATTTTTCGATATTAATTTACTTAAGCGGACATATGTATCGGGTTCTATCTACACCAAACAAAAACTTCAAAAACACAAGGTCCGTTCGGGTACTTTTTGTACTACTAGATTGTCAAATTTCAAAGAGTGAGTCTGAAATTCTCTCAGAGAGTTCTTAAATGACGAAAACGTAATCGAACAACAACAAATTTAAAGTACATTGATTTGACAGTTTTGGCAGTTTTCTAAAACTAGTTCGAAGAAATTTCTTGCAAAGCTCAACCATAATGCACTTAGGTGAGCATACGCCAGGGTAATGAATTATTGCATGGAAATAGTAGGACATGGCCATATTGGGATTATGCTCATTTTCGTCGAGTTTTCGTTCACTTTTGCTTCCATTCGTAGAGAGCGCACATTCCGTACGAAGCGCTGAATGAAAAAATATGACATACCTACGGCCACGTAATTATGGGTGCACTGAAATTTTGACAGCATGTGACAAATTTTTTGTTCAATTATGACATTAGCTATCGCACGCTTAATGCAATTATGGTTGGGCCTTTACTCTCTCGTGAGCATTGTGTTCAGCGAAAAACTACGAAAATCATCCGTACTGGAACAGGTTTTTATAAAATTTATAAAATTTCGTAAATTTTCGTTTTCTGAGGGTACACGAACGGACCTATTGTTTTGAAACAAAAAGAAAGTAAAAAACGTGATATTGAAAGCCTTTCAAACAGTTTTGAAATCTTTGCTTGTTGTGGACAATCCTTTATACAAGAAAGAACCGAGTGACATACCTCCAAATGCAGATACTGTAAAGTTGACATCCTAGCTAAACTTTGAGTTGGCGGATAAGTAATGTTGTTCCTATTGAGGTTCAAAGTCTGTAAAACCAATAAACCAGTAAAGCTATCCGCTTCTAGAGAATCACCAAGTTCATTTCCTGTTAAATCCAAATATAGCAGCGAATTCATAACAGGCCAGGTTCCAGCGGGCAGTGAATTTATTTTATTATAAGCTATATGCAGTTCATTCAAAGAAATTGGAATTTGGAAAAGTTTTTCCAATTGATTGTGTTCGAGGTTTAAGAATCGAAGGCTTGTCAATTTAGCTAAAGCTCCGCGCACAATTGACTTTAACTTATTGTGGCTTAAATTTAGCTCTAGAACCGTTGGCATTGTGCCAAATACAGAAGTTTTGATTTCTTCCAGGCTGTTATGACTTATATTTAGATTTCTTAAAGAGAATAGCATTTGGAATACTCCATTGGCGATGAAACTTATGTTATTGTGTGCCAAGTCGATTGTGTGTAGCTCGTAGAGTTTGGGGAAAGTATTCTTTGGAATCTTTTCAATATTGTTGAATGAGACATTGAGAGTTTTTAGTCCCGTCATATTTTGCAGAGGTATCTGTAAATAAAGAACGTAGTTTTTTTGGTGTGTACTAATTACAAATGAATGAAAGACTCACCTGAGCTAAATCAGTGAAAAAATTATGTGACAGTTGCAATTCAGTGGCGAAAGTTAGATCATCAAAAGTGTTCTTAACAAAATCTGACAATCGATTGTTTGACAAGTCTAGCACTGTTATATTGACACAGTTCTCAAATGCCATACTCTCGATTGTTTCAAGCGCATTGTGGGATATATTGATTTTCGACTGGTAAATGTCCTTGAAGGATTGTTTCTCTATTATGGTGATGTTGTTCTCAGCTATGTCAAGTATCTTTAAAGAGAATTTATTAATAACAATGTTAGTTTAGTTGAATGGAATTACCTCAACATAATTTAGTTGGGAGAACATTTGAAATTCGATTTTCTTGAGGAAATTTCTAGCCAAATCGATAGTTCCGATTCGAGTGATTGATCCAAAAGTTCCTCTTCCAACATCCGATAGTTGATTGTCATTTAGGTAGAGTCTCCTATTGGTTTCTTAGTTGAAGTTTGTTTTACAAAAAAAAAAACACCTAGACAGAATATATTGTTCGAAATACAGACCTTAAGAAACGCATTCCTCTGAAACTGTTTGCATCCAAACGCTGTAGCTTGTTAAAGGAAAGATTTAGGACCTTAAGGACTGAATTTCGTGCAAAGGTTCCACTAAAATAAAATATAAAATTTACTTTCTTAATACTTTTGGGTTCCAATTCATACCGTGGGAGGTCAGTGATGGCATTGTTCGAGACATTGCACCAACCAAGCTTTGTGAGATCGGCTATGTGTTGGGACTCCAATTTTTTTATCAGATTAAAACTGATATCTAGATTCTCGACATCTCTTAAGTTCTTGAACTGGCTTCGCTTCAGAACTTCTATACGATTTCCATGTAAGTCTAGAGTTTTTAACTTGCGTAGTGGCTGAATTTGGAATTTATTATATTTTGATTGACAAAACAAACAAAAGAGAGGTACACATACCTGAAAGGACTCAATGGGTATATCCTTCAATGAACCATTTGTAATACTGACGACTTCTAGGTGATTTGAAACCTCTTTACCGAAGAAAATATCTTTATTTAATGTTTCAATGTTATGTCCTTGTATGTTGAGACGTGTCAGTTTACTGAGAACCTATTTAATTGAAGACTTGAAGATTATTGTCAATTATACTTATTTATTAGCTTTTTTTACCCCGATGGCATCTGCAGGAAAAGAGTCAAGTTCGCTATTTATTATGTGGAGCTCTTCTAAGGTCTTATTGATCCCGTGGAAGGTGTATTCCTCAATTGTTTTCAATGGAATCTCATTTATAATTAACCTATGAGCATGGATTTTAGAAAATAATGGTCCATACAATCGTGCTGTAAATAATGGAAATTTTATGGATTAGTAATAGTTTGTTGATGGAGTTTTCCTTCCCACTAACTGACTTATTTGTAGTAGAAGGCTTCTAAATCAAAATATAGAATAGTAGAGAGCTGGACAAGTATGGTCATCATCGTCGTTTAATATCAAATTTAAAAATCAATCAAATACACGCCAAGCCTGGTTCTGTGGTTACTAGTAGCAAGTAGCAAGAACCCTATCACTTCGTCTATCTCAATCACCCCTTCAAAGTTGTCGGTCCCGATTTGATGCTTTAACAATATTTGATGGCTTAAAAATGACAACAACATCTGTGCTAGAAAATACATCAAAAGATAGCTCCGAAGATCAGAATGCCAGACAGCCAAGTAGTCCTCCTAACAGCTAAATCTTTTACATTTGAGTCTAAGCTGATTCGAAATGGACTGACATCCTTGCACCGAACTCGCGAGATTGTAAGTTTATCTACCAACTAGAAAAGTTTGGCTTAGGTCCTGAGGATGTGTAACGGAAAAGAACTCATCACGTGCATTTGGAGTAACTAAAGGACAGTTGTCTTTACCTTTTTTTATGGAGTGGGAACAATGAACTGCTATGGAGACTGGATGATTAGAATCTTTCAAAGACGTTTAGAAACTACAATGTAATCGCCCATGGTGATTCTACATATTTCGTATGCTACAAGCATCGTTATCGCCGGCGAAGCCAATTATTGTCGATGATCTCGCGATTCGAAGTTTGAGGACATCGTCGCCCATAAGATTCGGCAGTAGTAGACCTAGTACGGAGCCCTAGTGGATACCGCCTGTGATGTTATACTGCCTTATCTTGTGGTCGGTCTTTTGTAGGTAGTCCAGGACTCTTGTGGCGACAAGTGTTTGAAAATTGTGCTCGGTGTTAAGGGCGTTCTCAACATCCAGTGTGATGACGGCGTAGTACTGCTGAGTTCCTCACATAAAGCTTTGCAGACTGACACATAAATAGGTACTGACTTTATCAAAACAAGAGGATGCGAACAGGGGGAGTATATCTCTTTTGGGAGCATTGTTGCGACACTATTGTTCAGTGGTTAGTGCGTTGGATTCCTGTTTATGAGGTTCAAGGTTCAAAAACCAGAAAGTTTCGAAAAATTTGATTACGGTTTGACCTGCGAGGGGTTTGCAATGGAGCTAATTCCCAATGACCAAAACAAACTAAATTCAGTTATTTTAAGAAACAATTTCTAGACAAGTATGTTCCTTTTCTTATTGTTTCAACTACTTTAGGATTTAGTTCATTTAGAACTTAGCCATGGCTTTTTTCTATCCTCTCCAGGCTGGAGACTCTACTTTCATTTGTGCTGACCTTTCTTGGCATGCGCAACAGCTTGGTCTTTGAACAAGATTTTTTGTCTTATAAGTCGTTTTGACTCTAGGGGTTCAATTGAAATATGCTCTTGGCATTTGATGAGTATTGTGAAACCAAAGTAGCAGTGCTTTGCTATGGTTATTCTTAGAGGTATGTATCTTTAGTGGGTGCCGTGGTTCAGTGGTTAGTGCGCTGGACTACTGCACAAGGGATTCTAAGTTCGAATCCAGAAAAATACCATCAAAAGTTTTTTTCACTGCCCCACCTCTTCCGAGTGTCTGACAAACATTCAAGAGTATAACTGTCATGAGAAAGCTTCTCAAAACCCCTCTGCCCTTCGGATACGGCGTAAAACTGTAGGTCCCTTCTGTATGTGCCGAAATGTATACCACGCACAACATGTACAGTTGTGAGAAGCTAGCCCTTGGCTCTCTATGGGCTGCTTACGGGTTAATATTTATTTATTTTATGTATCTTCACAAAGATGTCATTTGTAGCATTTACATTTGCCTATAGGAAGGTAAACTCTCGAAGTTGTAATTGAGTCATCATCAGATCGTTTTGCCTACTGGTCAACTGCGTTAAACGCCTCTACAATAGTTTATCGATGTTTGTTCTTCGGTCCACATATCCCAGCAGTTGGATATATTCTTGAAAGAAAGTGCCTTCGGTGTTTTAAACAAAAACAAGCTCTTTAAAAAGGCAAGTATTTCATTAAGTTCATTCATGAAACTTGGTTTTAATGAGACTTTTTCAAATTCAATTTTATTTATCTCCACATTAAGAGTCTTTGTCTTTCCAGTCTTGAGCCTTTTTTTCGTATAAAAACTGAACAAACGAACTTATAAATTTCAAGGATTTCTGAGATCAGAAATGGACAAAACAATGTCAATAAAATCGATCCAAAAGTCTCAATAAAAAAACAACCTCCTACACTATGACATTTAGTAAAACAAGGTGAATTATATTTTGCCATATTTAAGTTGCTTAACGACCGAAAAGTTGCATTCCTCTTTTACAGAATGTGTGGTATGTTAGTTGTACTTGCACTCTAACGTCACCCGTCAAACAACACAATAACATGGTCTACAAAAATATTTGAATAACTTACCAATGTGTCCCTTATAAATTGTGAGATCAGCTATTAGAATGTCAAGAGCTCCTAAATTCTGTAAAGCCACAGATAGCGTTGCAAGATTTACATTCTCACATCGAATAAAAATCCCACTATCAGAACCTCTTTCACACACGCACGGATAAATAAGTTGTTCTCTGAAACAAGAACTTCCATTAGCAAAAGAAGTGCAAAAGAATACACCGTTTAGCTTACTTTTCTGGACATTTGTATTTGGGCTCTTCATGGTAAACGGAAATGCATATTTGAACTTGCACCAGCAACAGGATGGTGGTCACAACAACAAGTGCTTCACTATTGTTATTTAGTATTCTCCAAGAAGCCATTGATTTGGTTTTCTTAAAAAAAAAAAACAAAATTACTATGGTACCAAACAACAGTTAATAGGCAACAAGAAAAACAGGTTTCTATGAAAAGCAAGAGTGTGAATGCACATTCACTTTCACAAGTTCGCTATTCAACTCTTTTGTATTTATAACACGGATGTTGACTTATAGTTGTGTTTTCTTTTTTTTTTTTAAAGCAATAGTGATGATGGAATAAAATTTGAAATACATTTTAATGGTCTTAAGAACAAAAACACTAAGGAATACCAGTTTGTTGGCTTATGACTAATGCACTGAGTTTGATTGGAGTAAGTAGGAAAATACCTTCTTTTTTGTTGTTAAAAGATTTGACTATTTCTTTCAGTTTCTGAACATTTTGGTATATCACAGTAGATGGCACTTTAAATGATATAAATAGTAGTTAGATATAATATTATTTTCGTTTTCGCAAGTCTTTGGTTCGAATTCCCGATTTAAGCTTACATGTCCACGGTTGAAGAAGGTATGTTTGATTAGCTTCATATAACTCTGAGTGTTGCCACGCATAAAATTGAAAAAAGATATTTGGAGAATTTTCACACAACCGATGTGTGTAGAGAATCAGTGGAAGAAATGTGTAGATCTGTTTTAGCGAGTTAGTGTATGGAGAAAAGGCATCTACCCGCCTTTATTTATATTTTGTAAATTTTTTATAGTTTTTTATAGATGGAAATGCTAATTGGGTAGTACAAAATAGAAGGATTATTGCGGTCAATTGTCATTGATGATGACAGGAAACATCAATGCTTCTCTATTGTATTTGCATCATTACCAATGTTCAATAAAGGGTGGGCCATCTAGTGGTTTCTTTTTAAATCATAGGATTTTGACACTGACAGCTGTTTTAAGGAATCAAGAAGATCAGCTAAGTCTGAGAGGTAACACACGTCAGAATATCGACACATTGTCTTCAACAGATGAAAAAGAAGAAACAGGCAGCAATGAATTTATTGATGATCAGAGAACTTTACCACAAAACTACAACTGTGGAAGCAACACAGCATAATTGCATTGTTTAGCAACACTCAATTTCAAAAGTTGGAGCACTTGTAGTTTTGTTGTACATATAAGCCCCTGAACTCCAAACAACACCCAATGATCAAGTCTAGACGGTAATTTCGGAAAAGCATCAGCTCAGTAGATGGATACAAAAATTCGTTACAGTGCTGTATCATTTAGACGATGGCGATATGATTACAAATTCTAATAAGTAAACAACAAATTTCTGAACTAGAACCTTCACTTTGAGAAGGCTTACCACAGCTTGAATAGACATGTGTACTAACTCATTGGCATCATACAAGAGACGCAAGTGCCACGGTTTTCACAATGATAAGGTGTTGGAAGATTTTGAAGTCCAAAAGGTGCAGACTGTCCCCACTATTGTCTTAATAGTAACTATGAACATCTTAAGCATTTAAAACTGATAAAGTTTCACAAAAAAAAAGGATCTTCATGTGATAGGCCAGAGTCTGGAAGCTTAGGAAATTCAAAATCGGGTATTTTTGTTTGTTCACAATCACACCTTGCATCCAATCCAATAGTGTGACTGTCGTCAGAAAGCTTCTGAAAAATTCTATATTCTTATAATCTGCTTCTTGCTAATGTTCGATAAGCACCTACCACTCAACTGCAAACACCTGCACTCCAAACAGTTTCCAAAGCACGAGGAAACAACCAAGGAAGTGTCAGTAGTGTTGTGTTTTATGGACTGTGTACTTAGATTATAATGGATACTCAATACTCTCACTCAGGTCATAAATCTTTCGTAGTCAACTTATTGACACATTCGTATTTCCAATGTATACCTTGAAAAGAAAACGGGCCTAAATCCCTGAAGAATAAGTCATAAGCATCCCAAACTCGTTTGAGTAGTAAAATATTTAAGTAGTAAAGAGTAGGATACATCGAATAGATAAATATTCTATTCAAGACGAAAACTTGGCGAATACTTTTCTAATTTCTTTCAGCTTCTTCCATCAAAACAGCAGGAGTATAAACTGTGGAAAACGGTGTCATAAATGATGAATTCGGATTGAACTATATTTCATGGTACCGAAACATAGCCAATACTTATTTTATACGTATGTTATTAAAAGTACGCAAGTAAATTTTGAAATGTTCATAATTTTCTTTTACAAAAATGTTTTAAGTATATAATTCAATTACTGGGGTCATTTTAATAGCTTTCAAACTAAAGTGGTACATTTTCTACTAAAATGTTAATACACGACTGCATGGTTAAGCTTGAAAGTTGACAGGCGAATTCGATTTAACCTAAGCACTTTGTATGTCTTGCAAGCTGTTTTAAGGGTTTGTAGTGCATTTGCATCCAATCGAAATTATCGCATTATCGAATAATCCGGCAAGTGACAGCTTGTCGTTTTATTTTCTTAGCAGCAGTCGAATAAAATCAAGGAAAACGTAAAATGAATGATTACACATATATTCTTTAATACATTTCATATATTTTTAGGCAGAAAGATAAAATTACAATAACAATTATGTAACAGTTGTGATGAAATTAGGGTTTCCTACCTTTCGGTAATGAAAGTTCCTACATATGGGCAGTCAAAATTACTGCTTCAGAAGCGAAATGAAACGAAATTAAAATTAATTTCAACAATATTAATCAAAAACACAAAGAATCGAAAACATGATATTATATGGTTTTTATTCATGAGTCAAAGGTCTGTACAATGGCATTATAGACCACAGTGACGTCATGAAAGGGCATGCACTGTATGTGGAGCGCTACTTTATTTTTGTTCGACTGAACACAATCAGTACGAACATTTTTCTCAGGTCGCGTCCAGATTGAAAAATATTTTATTTTCTCTAGTGGATGAAAGAATTTTTTTTTCAAGGAGTAGTTTTTGCAATATTACTAAACATTTGAAAAAAGTTTTTCATGCATGGAGTTCTCTTTTATCATGTGTGGTATCAAACTCATGATAGTAAGTAAATTATTTTTTGTTTGCCCTTCGTCTGCGCATTTGACAATTGTTTGTTAAATTACTTGCGACTGGAACGTCATGAATGTAAGAAATTTTTTAGAGTCAAACGAAATACATACTCAAAATAAACTGTTCAGAGTATTACCTTGAATTGATATACTTGCCTACGCGGATTTTGAGACAGGTGATATGAGATTTTGATTGAGATGAGATTAGCGAAATGAGGTCAGAATAGGCAAATTATTTGGAATTAAAACATTAATTTAAACTAGCTTGGTAATCATTCGCCTTCATGAGTTGCCGATTGCAGTCTTATTTCAAACAAGTACATTTAGGTGTAATATTTAGCAATGGAATCGTTCTCATCTTAGTAAATTTATGTAAATGCTTGAATAAACTTTGAACTGTTTTAACAAAATCTTTTAAGTTGCGTATACGTTTTCGCTTAAAATTTTAGTAATACACACCTTCAAAATTATAATTATTGTATAGGAGAAAGCCATTTGTCATAATAATTGGATGCGCTTATTTTGAGAAAGTAATACTATTGAATTAAGAAAATAAATATAATTTTGGGATAAAAATAACAACTGCTAAATTATTTCAGTCACATTTCAATCCAATTTTTTTTATCTGTCCATCGACTTTGAATTAATGAAAAGTTGACATTTAAAAATGATGCTTTCATAATAGTACAAAAACAAGCCAAGTATATATTGCTCAATGGAAAATATTCAATTTATTTGCACTTGAAATATTTTTTTCACGATATCTAATCCAAGCAATCGTCTTAACATTTTGCTGAATACACGCATTTTACGCTAGACGCAGCCATTTTCATCTCAACACACCGGCTACACTGCAGGGAGAAATACTGACTTCGCCCGTTTTCATTTCAAATGGCCTAACTGGCCAATCACGTTTCCCGCTACCACTACTCTCACGCATCGTTTTTAAATTTTCGTCTACGTACACACCAGTCTTTGATAGTATAGAGTAATTTTTTAGTCGAGGGAGAACGCGATTTTCATTCTAGCATTTTTCTTGCTGATAAACTCGTTCGCCATATTTTGTTTTCCTTTCGAATCCAGTAAATTCAGTTGTCGCATTGAAATAATTCAAAACAAACACACAAAATCGAGGAAAGATGAGTGAATATCAGACTGTAACAGCAGACGCATTAAATGCTGCCCACCTGGAGCTGCACGGAAACCCCGCCGCCCTGCGGCGACCATTCGATCCGACGGCACACGACTTGGAGAGCACCTTCCGTTTGACCCGTTTCGCGGACTTGAAGGGCCGCGGTTGCAAGGTTCCACAAGAGGTGCTGGGCAAACTAGTGTCCTCCCTGCAGCAGGACTACTCGCTACAAGACAACGATTCGCAGTTCATGCACATGGCAATACCTCGGATTGGCATTGGGCTTGATTGTTCGGTGATACCTCTACGCCATGGCGGTCTTTGTTTGGTCCAGACGACGGATTTCTTCTACCCAATTGTCGACGATCCCTACATGATGGGTAAGATTGCTTGCGCCAACGTATTGAGTGACCTGTATGCCATGGGAGTTACGGAGTGTGATAATATGCTGATGCTGCTGGCGGTTAGTACAAAGATGACTGAGAAGGAACGGGACGTTGTCATTCCACTCATCATGAGGGGTTTCAAGGACTCGGCTCTGGAGGCGGGAACCACTGTGACGGGAGGTCAGAGTGTAGTCAACCC
Source organism: Chalcosyrphus nemorum (assembly GCA_949716465.1). Taxonomy (NCBI): domain Eukaryota; kingdom Metazoa; phylum Arthropoda; class Insecta; order Diptera; family Syrphidae; genus Chalcosyrphus; species Chalcosyrphus nemorum. The sequence goes on along the minus strand of OX454332.1, from coordinate 77,026,171 downwards.
GTGGTGCACTATCGGAGGAGTGGCGTCGACTATTTGCCAACCAAATGAATACATAGTTCCGGACAATGCGGTTGTGGGAGACGTTTTGGTTCTTACAAAGCCTCTGGGCACCCAAGTGGCTGTGAATGCTCACCAGTGGTTGGACCAGCCCGAGCGATGGAACCGGATTAAGTTAGTCGTGTCGGAGGAGGATGTTCGCAAGGCCTACCACCGGGCGATGAGTTCAATGTCGCGGTTGAATCGGACCGCAGCTCGTCTAATGCACAAATACAATGCCCATGGATCGACCGATATCACGGGCTTTGGCCTGCTGGGGCACGCTCAGACACTAGCATCACATCAAAAGAAGGACGTCTCCTTTGTGATTCACAATCTGCCAGTGATTGCGAAGATGGCAGCCGTAGCAAAGGCATGCGGAAATATGTTCCAACTGCTGCAAGGCCACTCTGCGGAGACATCAGGAGGATTGCTGATTTGCTTGCCACGTGAACAGGCTGCCGCCTATTGCAAGGACATCGAGAAGCAGGAGGGCTACCAGGCGTGGATCATCGGCATTGTCGAGAAGGGCAACAAAAGCGCCAGAATTATCGATAAACCTCGAGTTATTGAAGTTCCCGCCAAGGATTAGACTAAGTTTTGTTTTTATTTTTTTTCTTTTGTACCAATCTCTGTACTAATTAGTTTACGATTTTAGAAATAACAGGCGTTTTGTTTTTTTTTTTTTTTCTCTTATCTCTTGAAAACAATTACATATTGAAACGAATAAAATGATGCTTCGATAATTGACCGTTAAAGGATGTGTGTTTTGATTTGTTCTGTTGGGTTGCTGCGGCGACTAAGTACAAAAAAGTGTTGTGGTTAAAGTAGAACTGCGGTGTCTTTCAAGATTCGTAAATCTCGCATTTCTTGGGAGTTTGTTGGAATAAATTTAATCGGCGATGGATTAGCTTGTTGGTTGTCTTTGAGGATGGAGTTTGAAGTACTCTGAAAAAGTTGGGATTTATGAGTTTTCGCAGTGTTTTAACGATTGTTTCAGTTTATTGGTTGGTAGTGCATTAAAAATTGGCAAACAGCAAGCCAATGCTGTTCCGTTCCTACGATGAATCTCTGCAGATGTATAGATGTGGTGCTTGAGGGCTACTAGTAGCGCGGAAAAGCTGCAAACGTTCTTTAATAGATTCCAAGGCAACATCTTAAAGAGTCAGCAGTAAATTGTATGGTGGGCGATCGCCTTTCCCAGGTTTACTTTGCAATCTTTAACCTGAGGGTGTACGGAACTTGCTACCGGATGGTAGTCAATCTGGGTTTCATTTCGGCCACTGCTGTAAGTGATTAGGTGCCGGCGTTGATTGATAAGCACGGTATTTGGAACTTACGATAAGACCATATGTCTTGCTTAGGATGTCTTCACCTGAAGAATTCCTCGTGTCGTACCTTAGTCCTCTTTGTTTGACTTCGCGATATGTCCATTCGAATCCCCGCCAAGAAACGAAGCTCTTTGTCTTTTGGGATGAGGTCTAGCCAGAATGCATATTTCTCTCTCTGTTTGGAACATATGTACATACACAAAATATACCCCATCTCACTTTGTATTACCAGATGCACTTGGGATCATATGTACATAGGTAGATAGGTGGATAGTTAAAAAGAACTCTCGTAAAACAAGAACAATAAATAAAACAATTCGATGATACTTTATGATGAACGATTGAATTTATTGAATATTTTACATACATATACATTTATAAGACAAGATTTACAGTATATTTGATAATAAATACAAATGAATGCAACGATTTATTTATTGTACATACGTATAGACTCTATCTATTATTAAACGAACAAATTTAACTAGAACTAGTTAAAATTACATGTGGCATATGTATATTGTGGTTACTGTACTATATATGTATATTGCAGCGATATCCGAATTAGTTTATCTAAATAAAAATAAAATTGAAAAAAGGTTATTCTTCGAAATTTGATTAATTAATAACCATATCTGAAGTTAGCGAGCTTAGAGCATCTTCAACCGTAGGTTTATGTCTATCGAATTTAGGTCTGCTTATGGGTGAAAAGTTATCTAAAAGGTTGTGTTTTAAATTAATTAACATAAAAAATATTTACTTCATACCGAAGTCTCCGCTTGAACTTGAATCAGTAAAACTAGGTGTACCTTCGGTCCACGTTGGAGTAGAGCCTTCGCCCGATGCTGGAGGTGTCCATGCTAAGCCACCACGAGAAGAGTATTGACTACTTAGTGAGGTATCAACCGCCAGGTATGTCTCTAAATGAACTTCAGAAACACTAAAAAATTAATACACACGATTAATTAATGAAAACCTATTTTGGTCTATAATTTTAGTTTAAATAAAATAATTGAATTTCAGTCTTATATCAGTTCTGAATTTATGTGAAAGAATCTTGCTGAACTGAACCAACTTTTGTTGGTTATCAAATTATGCTAGGCATTGAGTAACATTTCAGTACCCTACCACTGTTTTTATTGAGCTATTTTGAACGACCTGCGTGTCTCTTAATAGTTGTGGTATTTCAAAACGAACGCGAAACAAATACTGTGAACTACAAACGAATGCAAAAAAATCACCTATAACTCTTCTCAGCCAATTTGGACACCACAAATTAAGAATAAATGTTGAAACCTAATAGCACCTGAGTTGCACGTTGGCCTTCTAACGTTGTTGGTTTGTTGGCATAAACTAACGACTTAACGTAACCTCAAATTAAGAAATCCAACGGCGCTAAATCGCATAAGCAGCTCGAGATTAAACGTTGATTTTTCGAAGAGCTTTATGATTTTGATCAAACTTTTGCAGAGCCTAATCGGAGAGATTTTAGCGCTTCGAATGATCAAGAGGCTTCAATTCTTGAATTTGTCTAATCTTGTGAGCGTGTAAGTCAAGGTTTTGAGGCACAATTTGAACAGACAGATTCTGAATTCATAGCTCCGTTCGCGTACCTTCCTAAAAGAGGGAATTTTTACGAAAATTTAGGAATTTTTACGAAAAGCTGTTCGCGTACCGATAATTTTTGTAGTTTTTCACAGAAGAGAGCGGTCACAAGAGAGTAAGAAATTTCCCCATGCTACGAATTTTAGTGCAAGAAATTTCTGTGAGCTGGTTTATGAAAACTGTCAAAGCTGTCAAACCAGTGTATTTTCTTGTTCAACCCGTTCGTTTACTTTTTCTTAATTTTAGCTCTCTCTGAGAGAATTTCACCCCTACTTCGAAATTTGATAGTCTGCGAATTTTAGTGCAAAAAGTACGCGTACGGACCTCATGTGAACGGCGCAAAATCGAGTGGTTTGGCTCATTTTGAACTGAAGCATTTATGCCTGCCATATTTTTGATACCTCGACCTTTTCGTTGTTACACTGCAACAGCATCATTCAATAGTAAATATGTTGAGTCAAACCTATCTACTATAGTACGCACAGCCTGTCTGTTGGGACGACCATTTCGACTGAAAATTGGACAGTTAATTCATTCATTTCGAATTCATTGATTGACCAATTGACTGTGTCAGGTATGCTGTATCCCTATTCCCCAAGGTATCAGCAAGATCAAGGACAGTTGAGGACTACGTTAAGAACTTGTGGAAGTATTATCACAACTAGAGTCTTAAGACTAAAACCTAGTCTTGTCTGTAAGGAGCTTAATTTATCTATGGATTAACCTAGAATATTTTACTTAGTTTCTTGGCGAATAAGCGAATGCTTCAATGAACTGTCAATTCGGATTCACAATCCACAGATGTAGAACGCGATTCATATTCGCACGACCAAACATTCGCGAGAGTTTAAATTTGTTTTTTCTTTGGTAAATGACTGGTGGAATGCGCAGATTGCTGTGAATAAAATGTCAAAATCTGCGAATATTCGTTTGTTCGTATTCGCAGGTTAGTGAACTGTGAATGGACCTTTATATAGTTCAGCCGCAACTCAGAACGCGAAATAGTCTCAGTGAACGAAGCAAACAAAATGGCTGCGCCCGTAAGAACTTCCACCGAATAACAATTTAGTTTTCAGCTTGAGGGATCCAAACATCAAATCGACCGAAGATATCTGTCTATATTAAATTTCCTATAGTCATTCTGATCTTATTTTTAAGAAACTCGACGACTAGAGAGCACGATATTCATCTCTATTTTTGAATTCGAATTGGGCTATAGTCGCATCTTATCCAACCACAGTCGTATCTTACGACCACATACATATATACGACTTTGAAATAACTTAATGCGACTGTGTTCGGATTCGACTGTCGTATTCGCGTTCAAGAATTGGGATGAGTGTTCAAATGAAATGGCGCACTATATCGTGTGCTGTCATCTCAAATTTCGATTGCAAGAGCGGTGATGCCAAGTCCTCATTTTTCGATGGCTTATGATTTTCAAATTTCAAATATTTAAAAACAAACTCACCTAATTGTATCCTCTCTTGTTGAAGTTCTCAGTATAGATCCACCGGTGTTTACTTTTCGTTCGTTCTTTCTACGCCCAGAGCTCTGTTTCTGTAAGCTTTCTTCAGAAATTTCATCAAAAGCAGGGGGAGGTGTCGAGCAACAAGAAGGTGTAGTGCCTAGCAATACAATGAAATGAATGTTATCTAACGTATAACAATTGAACTATTTTTATTAGTGATCTTTTGAATATCTATCAAAGTTAAATAAGATGAGCACGTTTAGAAAGCAAAACATAATAAAAAGATGATTTGAGGGATGAATCTTAAGCGGTTATAGGTAAGATACATTTAAACTAATAAATATAGATAGCACTGGACGAAGTTTCTTATATAATTTTCCCACTGGAAGCCATAGATACATTGTCAAAGTTCTTATTATGCAACTCGAATCGCTGCCGAGCTCGAATAAAGTTCGAATTAGGACTCTTTGAGCAGTTTATTCGGTTCAAATGTTTACTTGATCCGTAGCTCTCGATTGTTACGGACGGTGGGTTTTTATTTCTAATTTGATTGCTTATTGGCTCATTACACTGGCTGGGCGTGTGAATTGACTCATTTTCGGTGCTTTCCAGCTTGGGCTTCTGGCGCCTAGGACGTTGATTGTTTTCGATTTCCCGCTTCACTTCGATGAACGTGTGCAATGTCTGCAGAATGTTTTCTTCCTGTTCGTCATTATCGCCAAAGGCCATATCCGCATACTGTATGTACTTCTGCTTGTCTCGCTTCTTTTTCGTTGAGTGAACCTTTCGCTGAGATTGCAAATGTGGCGTCGTATTTTCCGGCTGAATCGGTGGAAAATTTCGAACAATTGAACCGACTGTCGACATGTAACTGTGCGACATGATACTGTTTCGCTTTTTGAAAAGATCTATTTGGTTTAGAGGTTGATGTTGATGGGACCTGACGCTTCTTTCACTGGGAGCAATTGACGTCGTAGCGATATTGGGTTTGGTGGGTATGGGTCTGACAGGCTGATCATCGTCTACGTCAAAAAGATCATGTAATTCCAACCAATCTCTAACGTTACTAGGCGAACGACGTTCGCCAAATTTAGGAATTGGCGCCTCTAGGTGATCTATTTTTTGGGATTTGTTAGCATTACTTATCATAGGAGGTCTACCTGTTGATGAAGCTCGTTGCTGCGATAATATCGATTGTTCCTCGAACACGGAGGTGGCTTTTGGTTGTCGCGATTGTTCTCCTTTCTTATTGCGTGGAGAACCTCTTGGTGGCACTGGCGGTGGTACTTTCGGTTTAATAGTACTTGTTTTTTGTTTACTTTGCGGTCCACTCGAGATTGTGACCATTGCAGTGGTTTTATTCTGGAAAGGTGGCTTAGATGGTTGCGTACTAGATACTTGAGAAAGGCCAGCAGTGTTAGCAGCTGTTCATTCCAAATGAATTCCAATGAAATACACATATCCAATTTAGAGGCATGCAATGAAATGTCAAAAGAGTCATAAGTTAATGGTTGAAAAATATTATAAACAAATTATAAACATTAGCAAAAATGAATAATGAAGCTCTTAAGGTGCCTGTACACTTGAGAGCCCTTTCGCTAGTAGAAAACTCTCGACTAAAATTTGTGTAAGCCATGCTCACGAGTAGCTACTCTCAGAATACGAACTTTGTTTGAAAAGTTGATCTCCGAGAGGAAGATATCATCAGTCTACTAACGATCTATTTTTAAAAGTTTGAAAGCAGAGATTAGTAGACCAGCTCTCTGCGAGTTGCTCTCAGATTACGAAATTTCTCTCGAGAATGGCTTGAGAGCTGCTCGCCCAAATTTTACTCTCAAGTGGACAAACACCTTTAGAGATCTTTCAGCTTCTCGTCAAAATGTCGAGAATTATTTTCAAAAATAAATTATGTGGATGATGATGGAGTTGCTAAATATGTTTAAGTATTTTTAATAAATAACCTTCCTTAGAAAATCATCATATGAAGGGAAAAAAGGATTAATGCCTCATAGTTTTTACTCATTGGCCTTTTGGATAAGTAGTAGTTTCTTCCAAAAGCCCCCTTGGTGCTTATATAGTGAGCAATTAGACTTTTCCCCAGTCATCCCATTTATTTGTACAAAAAGACTATTGTTAAAGGTCGGTGCGGCTGAGAGATTTTACTAAGAACGACTTGGTTTCGAGTAACAGCCTTACCAGATGTTACTTCCTGTGCCATGAAACAGGACAAGGGCTTATTGGTCTGTGGCTTCACAAACTATAATCCTAAATAAACACTGTCATGCTGTGGTACTGTAGACCTGCTTTACAGCAGAATAGCAAAAGTTGTCATCATGTAATGTTCTACTGTGATTGATGTGGCGATAAGGAACATTGATATAGTCATTTAGGCTACGTTCACATACGTCTATTCAGGACTTGGTGAGAATGATGCGAGATAACAATGATGAAGGGCATAACAGCTCTATGGTTAAACACGACAAACAGCGAACATTCAGAAGATTCAGAACTCTTCATTTTGAATGTTCCGACCACTGTTTTCAAGAAAATTACAGTCCTTGGAAATTTCTTCCTTAATGAGCTGGGTGACCTGCCAAAAAGCCACCGAATCAGATCCTGAATTTCATTAGATTGGATGTACAGGCTGCACCTACAGAATGTAGTTAACGCTCTTCTATCTTCCTACTTAGTAACCTTCTGATTTTGGATGCGGACCAGCTCATTACGAGATAATTTCACTAACATGATGGATATTGATGTATTGATTTCCCGGCTGAACTCCAGAGCCAATTATATCGTACTGAATAGACTGGGTTCGGACTTAACTTTAGAGAACATATTTAGACTGATGCTGTGCACATCAGAAGCTTGGTAAGCAGTCAGTGAAACCCTGGCTACTATCATGAAGGAGCAATGAAGACAGGAGCCACAACGAAATGCAGTGCAAGTTGCTGTCAATGCGAACCAGCCGAGTATACATAAAAGGCTGAAGTGTCCCCTTTTGGGGTCGAAAGGTGGGTTTAGTGTGTCCCACACTGTTACTGAGTCCTCCCTCAGACTATAGGCAATTTAAGTAGTAGTAGAAAGATGAACCTTCTAGCTATTTTCAGAACAAAATGCGAGGGGGTACCAAGTTAACTTCTTACACATTGGTAACGTATCAGACGACTTAGGTCTAAAGTGGGGTATCAACGTCAGGGATTCATACTGTCACCGCAGTTGTTTTAAATAGTCATCAGTAATGTACATAGGGCAGCGCTGACGGAAGGTAGTCAATGAACGACTTCATACCTATCGCATTGAATAATGGAACTGATGGTCCACAACCAGGTAAACAAAAGGCCTGACGACTTCGAACTTGAGGAAGTATAGAACAATGACAGCGTTTTATTGAAACTTAGCAGCCAGAAATTCATTTCAACAATTCGCTGTGAGCTATCTTCAGCAGAATTTTTATGTCCTCAAGTTGGTACGTGTGACTTACTTCGATGTTATGACATTAGGTGTCAACAAAATATATTATGTTCGTGAGTTATAACTCTTTTTATGTTTCTTTCGCTTTGCTCTTTGATTCTCCTTCCGCTCTTCTACTGCCGATGAAATCAAGAGTTGTATGGAGGTAGTAGGGTATTGTTTTTATTTAACGTGTAGAATTTGTCTCTACTGGCTGTGGAAATTTCTAAAAAAAAACTTCTATTGTGGACTGAAAGGTATGCTTAATGCACTAGTACCGAACGTACGCAGCGGAATCGGGTAGGTTAAAGCAATTTGGAATGTAGATAGAACTAACACATACAAGCCTCAGATTTTCTTAAATTTAAGTGACATCTTCTGGACCTTATTGACTTATTTGTATTTCCAACGAACAACTCTATTAGAAAAGTGGTTGAGAACCTATAAAACTTCACAGAGAAGAGAATGGCAAGGCAATAGGCGGAATCTACAGACTGAAAAGTGGAACAATAGAAGAGGAATCAAGCTCTTTGATAATAAATTAGAAACAGGTCAACTCCATTGCCGAACTCCAAAAAAGGGCAGCTTTTGCTGACTTCATATGTCCACGAATAGTTGAAAGGATTTAATTAAACTAAGTAAATATTGATAGGACTTATAGCTATAATAAAAAAACTTACATCGAGATTCTGATTCACTTTCAATTGACTTTTGTATGACCCTGGACAAGCTTTTTCTCTTCGATGGGGAATGTTTGAGCGCTGAAATGGAATATGTAAATTTTTTAGTCTTTTTTTTTTCTAAATTATGTGCACTAATTCCTATAAATATTGTTCACTCAATACTAAAGCCTGAACGGTATGTGTGCAGCTGTTCAATCCAAAACAAAAAAAATTTGAATAAAACCAAAAAACAAAAAAAAAAAACAATATTCTCAATATAAAGCAGCATATTTTCAATCATCACCGATTGAAAGCATGCAAAATGTTTCCCAAGAAATCTTCTTTTTAATTTTTTTTTTTATCAAAATTTTCATCCAAAGTTTGTCGTTTTTTTTTTTCTTTAAAAATAAAGTACACATACAATTTTACAAACAATACAGGCTGGATTTTTTTTTATTATTTTTTCTGGTGATTTTACCTATATAACTGGATACCAAGGTACGGAACTTTCTATGGTTTCCCTTAATTTCTGGGAGATCCACTTTGCAATAAAACGAAAAAAATTAACTTTATTATTATTAGCAGGTTACATGGGTGTGATGGTACTACTAAATGGAGTTCACTTTGCGTTTCAACTAGCATTGCGTATGCCGCCTGAACTGGGTACTTACGTGAAGGAATTTTTCGAAAAACTTGCTTTGCCATAAAATTTTGAAAGCGTTGCGCATAAAACGATGGCCGACAAACGGATACGGTTTCCTAAAAAATCAAATAATTTTAAAAATTAAAAGAAAGTTTTTTGTATATAGTATACTAACTCCATCGTGTATTATGGCCTTGAAAGTATGCTCTAACTTCTTTTTTAAGCGATAGGACTGCAAAATATCAATTATTCCGATAAACAAAAGTAATCTCTCTCCCTTTTCACTTCTAGCTGGAATTCCTCCAGGCCTTGAATAAAGTTTATTTAAAAATCCCTTGGAGCATTAGTTAGTTAACTTACGGAACATCATCCTCATCGTCAATAGGTTCACTTTCTGCCTGAATACTCTCCATCGCTGTTGAATGAGCGACTAATCGTTGCCTATTAACAGATCTGTACAACAGGCTATTTTTAGAGTGTATACTTAGAATAGAAGCCAAGAAAATAAGCATATAGTTAAGGGAGGATACCTGTTACGATTGAGGGCATAATTCTCTCGTTCTCGTCCTTCCATTGCAATGCATTGATCCGCCTCGGGAGCATCTTCTAAGTCTGAGTCTTCAGTTCTGGGAAGATTGGCCTTAACATTTGATTTACGGCCATCTTGTTTTTCCTTAGAGGAAAGATCTAAATTATGAACACCAACCAAGAGTGAATAGTCCATTATTTTGAAAGACTCCAAAACAGTGCAATCACGCTGAATTGTCTTGATCAGTGCATTATATGTATCCGCTTCGAGGAGTATACCATTCGGATGATGTTCCATAAAGTCCAAGTCCTTGAATGTAGGCGAAGATTTACTGCGTTCAGCTTTGGATGCTTTTCTCTTGTACGTTGATCCTTTCAAGTCGTACTTTAGATGCATTTTTACAAATGACGGTAATAAATTATTCATAACAACCAAACGAACATTTTTGCTGTTACACTGAAAGCAGTATAAGCCAAAGAATTTCGGCAATAAGGTTCTTGGGTTTTGATTTAAATTCATATAATATCTGTGAAATTATTTTACAGCGGTTATCTATCTACAACAACTAGAAATAAGAGAATTTGTTAAGAACATACCCTGGTAAAAGTTTTTGCAAAAATTCGCCTTCTTTGTGTTGAACGGTTTTAATTATAAATTCATCATCGTCTGTTAAGTAAAATATGGAACCGGACGCACCCGGATTTGACAGTTCTCTTAAGGGCGACGAACACATTGACATCTGAAATTATTGTTTTATTTATTAGATGTTTCTATTAGTTGTGTTTACAATTCTCTTAGTAGATTTACACCCTATCCCTGCTCTTTAGACATCATTACTTGCCTATTAGCTCAAAGTAACATAATAATGAAGCAAAAAGTTATTCGCCGTCTGTGCATAAAGTAATAAACAACTTATTGATTCCTTAAAGACCAACTATTGATTAATGAATAGCGAATTAAGTTCAACTGTCACGTACCAGTTCGTTTGCACGTGGAGAAGTTATGTTTCTAATAAAATTCAGACAGGCTTTTGCAATAAGACTCAAGGACATTGTTTTGGGAAAACTTTATATTAGTTTCGTTAATGTATCTGATTTCGAAATTTAATGGAAAGTAAACCATCCAATTTCGTTAGTATTCCTACGCTTCACGGTTAACGCGTCTGTTTATGAAATTAAATACTTTGGCTTCCAAATTTAAGACACGAAAATGACTCGACTGGTTTGACACAATTTTTCAACGACAATTTTAAACTCAAAGTCTTAGGCCTAAATATTTATTATTTTTCAAAACTTTTTTTTTCGGCGTTAACTCAAAAAAATAAGTACAAAAGCAGTTTGGCTTTTCCAAGGTGCATTCGGCCCAGAGATGACTTAAAGAAGGCAGTCATCTCGTATCCCCACCCATCTCCTAAGATAGGCGGATCCTAAATTGTCCCATTTGCGAACAAATGTGAACTAGCTTTTGACCAGAAGCTGACTATAAACGTTCTTTCCTTTGAACAAAATATTTTCTACAAGTTTCATTCCATTACCAACACAGCATCTACAAAATGGCTGAACAGTGCTGTCAAGCTAGCCGCTGGAATCCTCACTTGTGTGTGTGAGTTGTCACTTAATTTTGGTGGAATGTCAGAATGCAATTATGAAAATCGAGAATTTTTAGGTTGGGGGTGTTTCTGTCAAACGAATGTCAAGTTAAACTAGTCAATCAACCTGTCACTTAAAGTTACACATAATCACATTTATACACAGAAGACAATTTAGACTCGGCTTATTTTAGATTATGTGTGGAAAGCGTCGAGTATAGATAGTCTAGTGTCTAGATAATCAATGCTTCCTTGTGAGTACAGAGACATGCAACATTAACGAACTAACTGGAAGTATTTTAAAAGATTGATTGTTTCTAAACTGAATAAAGCTTAGAAAACAATCAATTTTGACATAAAGAATCGCCGCAGTCGGCCTTTTTGACCACATATTCAACACGTATATCACAGATGTCACAAATTTCTGTGGTGAATTTTTATGATGGCGGATATATTGTTTCTCTTTTTTTAGATAAGGGAACTAGAGATGTCGGAAAAATAAATATTATAAAATTGTGCTAAAAATAGTGAATTCCTGTTCCCGCACGTCAAAGTTTCGTAGTTTTTCACAGCATGTCCTCAACACGTTACCGTAAATTTATGATATTTGCCTTATTCTGAAATAATTTTACCCCGAGAAACACCCTAAAACGAGAGATTGGAAATGCGGTAACTCCAAGGCGCCTAATAGGTTTCATGCTCTCAAGAAGAGAAGCTTGGGTAATTGCTGACAACATTATTGCAAGCATAATGCAGGAGCTACGGCTGGAAAACCAAACAAAAGAGCCAAAGAAAAACAGAACCCTGCAACATAACGAAGAAGACATGACGTCAAAACCTGCCCCTACGAAGGAATGCCTTGATCGGCGGTACCGTAGGGGGCAACAGGACAGTTTTGGGGGGCGGTGGTTTAGCACGTAAACATGCTAGAGCATGGAGTCGGGCATAACTTCGTAGTACGGGCTGCGAGTATCCATAAAGAGTCCATCGCCTGCAATCATAAAAATTTTACAAGCTGCGAATGTGGTGCAGAAAGTTCAGAAACACACCTACATTTCACTAGAAGCCCATAATATTTTGAATAAGTTCATAACGGCAACTTTATGGAAGTAAAGTCATAGTCACCGTGTAAAAATAGCGATCAGATTTTGAACGTGCTCGACCTTCTGCATCAACTTGGGGCACACTCCTTATTTCTGATTTTTCTGACCAAATTTTATTATTATTTACATTTACTAGGCAAAATCTTTTAAGACTAATGACTCCCTTTTTCTGATCAAATTATGCAACTCAGAGGGTCGAAAAATTACTACTTTGATATATGGACAGAATCCAACTTAACTGTTTTAAAATTTTATCTGTCTGATTAAAGATTTAAGGCTCAAAAACCGTCCATCTATCCACAATTTGGGTACTGATTAAATTTTATAAGATTTATTATGTTCAAAATAGATCAAACTTATACATTTATGTGAAAACAAGGTACAATTACTTACCATAAAATCATCTGGTTGGATTCCAAATAAGTCTCTAAAGTAACGGAATGCTATAGGAGCGTAAATCTTAAATCTAAATTCGCTGTAATGGTGTGCAGGTGTTAAACTAGAGCCTTCAGGAGGAAATGATATACTTTCGATCTCCCAAAAATCCATCATCAAAAGATCTCGCTTTGGTTTAGATGCAAGACTTCCAACCTAAAGAATTAATTAAATTATTATTATTTTTTTTTTTTCAATAAATTTAAATTTAAATCTTTACTGTATGCTGTATTCCTAATTGAATAGAGCCCATAATCTGTGAAGTTTGGATTTTTTTGTACGTAATTTCACCACCTTCCCCGACTCGTCGATGGCCGATTTTTCGTTCCTTATCGATTTTTCCATATTTTGCATTTTGTGCTCTTTGACCCTGTAGTTGGAAATATATATGTTTTTTTTAAATAAATATTGAATTTGGTTAAACTTGATCAATGTATTACCTCAGGTGTTGCCACTTGACCCAAGCGGTCTGGAAATAAATAAAAATAATACAAATTAATTTATATTTTAACTCAAATCTTAGGGATACAGATTACTTATCCCCGCTTTAGGAATTTAAAGTCAAATTAAGAATCATCATCCAAGACAGATCTGAATGATGTAACAATTGAAGGCTACACAGATGATTCGGAGAATATTGGAGGGTATAGGATCAGGTATATTCTCCGAAACACATGGGCTAAATTCAGCTCTTCGACTTCCGGAACACTGTAGTATATTTCAAGTGGAGAACCGCCTTTTCGTGAAGCACAATGACGCATCAAGGTTTTACTTCTAGCTGACTAATAATTCTCGCATGTTCAACGGAGCATAGGCAATCGTAAGCAATAAATGGAACATGCTAAAAGGTTACCCTAGTTATGAAGGGTTCGAATGAATCAGTCATTCTATCTCGCCAACACCAACTGCATGAGAGTACTAAGAGTTCGATTGAATCAGTCACTTTAGCACTCTTATGTACCCTTAGGCCACAGGAGCTCCCAATTGGTGTCGGGCACAATAATCTACGCAGCTTGGTTTTGTTGTCAGACGAGCAGCATTTTGACGATCGTGTACACAGCTCTATTGGTTTGTTGTATAGTCCTGGCGTGCGCCCAAATGGGAGCGCAGAAAAAGGAGCTCGTGTGGCATTCGCCTAATACCTTAATGGTCACCTAGACTCTATTACCAGCCAATATAAGTTCCACAACAATACAAAGATTTGGTTGAAGCTTTGACTAACTGAGCCTATTGGTACTGGCCCCTTAGTCACAACTGTTGCCTCCTTAGATAGATAAAGTTTCCTAGTATCCGGTCATTATTTCGTTCTAATCAACATGTGGTATCAGAAAAGACCTACGAGTATCATTGGTCTAAGTGAGTTCTGAATCTTTCCAGGTCAGGCTAATATAAACTTACGTAAACATGTCACATGTCACATGTTTTTTTTGACTCAGGCAAGTTTTTATGCTCTTCTAGTTGATCTAACCAGTAGGTCTTGTCTTGCTGGTCTTACATGAAGGCACCATCCCAGAATCTACCCCATTAGTAAGTCTCTTCTTTTTTTAGTACTTTAAGTACTTTCCAAACTGTTTCTTGCTTCGTCGTTTACATCAACTCCTATTCTGGTACATAATACAGTGTTCGTTTGGCGTGATTTATTTGAAAAAAAGGAACAATTTTAGTATGTCTATTAGTCTGTCCCAGCCCTAGAAAGTATACGTTATGTGGGAGCCTACAGAAGACAATAGCAGCGAATATACGTTTATCAAAAGATGAGTGGTAACACAGCAGGAACAATAATTTTTAATCTGCCTACTGGTTCTATGATACAAATTTCGGAGAAGACCACGATCTACAATCGCTTTAATCATGAGCCATCAACGTTTTGGTTATAATGTTGACCCCATTCATGGTTATCCCACTAGGACATATTAACCAGACAGACCGGACTTCTGAAATACAAAAAAGGAACAAACATCCTTTTCCATGAAAAGATATCCCCATAGGCTAGTCAATCGCCTTTTGCAGAAGCTGTAGCGAAAGATGAGACAATTAGTCACTTTCTATACACATGTCCTGCTAATAGTTCTAAACGATTCCAGTTTTCAACAAAAAGTTCACCCACCTCACACAATAGCTTCTAGTGTATTCTCATGGAGGGCCGGTTGAATCAATCAACAAATGGTAGGGTATACCAAGCTTAGTAAAGTCCAAATGCTAGACAGTGCTGCCGTATTTAAATTCTGTCAGAAGAGGAGATCTACTTTTTGAGTGTCAAAAAGAAGAAGGAGATTCCAAATTTTAATAGAAAAAGCAAATCTCCTGCTTTGAAAGGAGGTTGAACTAGGTACAGAGTATGCAAAGTTTGGTTTGTATTCTCGTATGTATAAACTCTCAACACCACTCCTCTCCACATTGGCTTCAGACATAATGTTTCACATGAAAATAAAATCCCAGTGGGATTCAGCCGCGTACCGGTAAAACTAGAATTTCATCCAAAATCGACCGACTTTACTTTATTGCGCAACTCCTTATTGATAGAAGAAAATGTAAGCCTAAATACACTCGAGAATTGACTCAAGACCTTGCTTTCAGCCATGCTGCTATTGGTTGCCTGCAATCCACAAGCACCTATTCCACTTGCTGATTGTCTCTTAAAGAGATGGCGGATCGATTCAAAATCCAATTTATTTAAGTGCCTGGCCTTAGAGACACACCAAGCAATTGAATGGCCGACCTAGGCGAACTAAAATGCACACTAAACTTTGGGACGTGTGACAGAATCGCTCCTCCAAGCTAAATCCTTCTTCTTCTCTTCTTATTGTATTCAAATGGGAGCTCACAAGGCTCACTCATAAGTAGAGATTTCAGAGGCTTGTTTGACAGTTTTGGGTGCAGCCATTTTGTAGATCCAGTTTGCAAGGATTTTGCTCAAAAGGAATTATAGAGATAACTCAACAAATTTATATTTAGTTCTTGGTCACACGATTGGACTTTTTCGATAAAAAAAAAGTAGTTTCCTGTCGAAACAATAGAAACGGCAGCACTGGTGCTGGATTCACGTAGGAGGAGTTGGATGTCATTTGTTGAATGTCATTTTGAACGAAGTCATGATTTAAACTTAAAAAAATCAAAATTATAATAGCAAGAGTTGTCCTGAGGTGGGAGATTAGGAACATAACACTTTTATGACAGAGATAGAGATGGAGATAGAGCTATAAGGTACAATTCCTCAGTTAGATGAGCTTCAGCGAGAGGCCTGGCGAGCAAAGTCCCATTAGAACAATATTAGCTATGTGCTGCGGATTATGAGAGTTATAGAATAGCATCCTAAAATTCTAGGCCATAAAGTCTAGTGATGCTGCGAGGTTAATAAGAAGAGATCTCACATTTCGAAAGAAAAATGCTGCTGCAAAGACTTTATAATTTCTACAATTTCGGCCAATTTTTTTTGTATTCAAGTCCAAATTAATCTTTCGAAATTCAAATCTGAAGCTGGACCATTTCTTTTGTGAGCTCAAGAAAATTAGTTTTATTTCTTACAAATTGTGGATGCATTAGAGTCTAAACCCGCCCAATTCGGATGACTATTTTATTTCTTAGTCACTTGACTCTGCTCATCGAAAAACATGTACCTAACTTTATTTTCTTCATGTCATTTTTCATAGGTGTGTTGTCCTTAAGATTGAAAAAAAAAAATATCGATTTGACCATCAGAGGAAAGAAAACTATCAACAAGAATTTTTTTCTTGCATGAAGGAGCATCCCTTCGATTCAAGATTTAGAAAAAAAAACCTATAAAGTCCTCCCATTAACTATTTATTTTTCCTTGTCTGTGATTTTTTTTAATTGACTCGCAACTGAAAACCTTTTAAGGATTTTTCAATAGAGATCCTTAGGCAAAATAAAAAGACCTTGTGAGAATTCATAGTTTCAAGTGTTTAAAATATATTCAACACGAAAAAAAAGGACTTGTAGGGCGACAGTACTTTTACAGTATTCATGAAGAAGAAGAAGGAAAAAAAGAAAAAGAAAAAGAAACTGCAAACTTTTCTCGTACATGTGTATTGATTGTAACTTTTGTTATGAGTAAAACGAGGTGACTTAATAGCTAGTATAATATTTTGTCATAATTTTCTGTTCTTTTTGTCTATTTAATTTGTTTACCAAATATATATTATAATTTAATTACCGTCTTTTCCACAACTGGAACTATCCGCGTTTTTCGTATTCGACATAGATGATGACTCCATGTCGATGGAATTAATACCATCAACTGATTCCATTTTAGCGATTTTTTACGATTTAACTTATAGTTTTAATCAGTTTAAGTCATAATTTTTACAATGAAAAACTAACAAAAAAAAAACCTAATACTAAATAATATTTCACGGATAGGAAAATATATCTCCTACACGAGCCCGTTACTTAACCAACCTAAACTGAAATAAGGGGACTATATCGAGTGCATTGCCATGGGAGATGGGTGTATATTAGAGTCCTGCTCCAACTCATTTATGTATATACAAATATTACTCATTTTATTCTCCGCAGACGGATGTGGTACCCTCACTTTTTGTACAAAACATGCCCAGTGAGAGTTTAGCAGACGGAGCAGAATCGAAAAAAGAAAAAATCAAATCAACCCCTAAAACTGAAATTTTTGAATTAATTTGACATTTGTTATCCAGTTGTCAATGTTTCATCGATAATACAGTTGAGGTGTGTTTCATTTGAAGTATTGCAAACGCTGTCAAAATTATTGCACAAAACGAACAGAACAAAGAATATTGAGCAATTCGAATGCAAAGTAACAAAAGTGCGGACAGTAAGTACGTCTTATTTGAAATAAATATTAGGCTGAGCACCAAGGTACAGCTTCTCAGAACTGTATATGGTATAAATTGATGCAGGTACAGAAGGAACCTATAGTGTTATGCCGTATTCGATGGGCAGAGGGATTTCTTTGAGAAGCTTTCTCATGGCAGTAAGACACATTCACAGCTCAGCGACCAGCGAATTTGTGAGTCGCGAAAAAAACACTTTTAGCAAATTTAAAGGGCAAAGAATTGACAAGAAGAGAGCTTAATTTATCTATCGATTTATGTAAATAAAGTTTCTGTGAAGAAATCAACAATTCGCTGGTTTTTTCACGAATAAGCGAATGCTTCTTGCGAACTGTCAAATTTTATTCACATTCCACAGATGTGGAACGCAACCCGCATTCCCACGACCAAAACACATTGATATTCGCGACTAGATTTAAAAGTTGCTGTAAATGAAACTTCAAAATTTTGCGAACATATCCTCGTTCGTATTCGCATGTCGCTGAGCTGTAAATTAAGAGAATTATCTCAACCGTGCGTCGCGTCGTCAGTGGAAGCGGACTGAATATAGGCAATAGAAATTCCAAAGCGAAATCCACGTTCAGAATGTTTTTCAAGGTATTCCGAAGCAGCTTATCCATGCTGTTATATGAATTCAACTCATGAAGACCAAACAAATACATAAAAAATATATAAACCTTACGTGAACAGAAAGGACGAATGATCCAACGACACAACTTTTGCAGCGCATTGATCAGACATTCCGAAAAGGTGACAGTTGGAACTCGTTACTTTTGGGAAAATCAAATCTCTTCTTCTTGTTTACATCCCTGACAGTCCATGTCGATGGAGTTTTCCTTAGATAAATTTTAAATTCTGAAGCTACTTTACGGACACTTTTGAATCCTGTACTAAAACTGCTATTTTCCACTCAGATTTTCGATGTTTTTTCTTAACAGCTACAAAAGAGGACGAATTTTACTGAATTTACTTTTACAGACGTGCAGGGCACGGGCGTTAATTAAATTAGAAGATAAAAGAAGGGATAGAAAAGAGTTGGTGGTGTTATTCAGTTTCCACTCAGCTTGTATTAAATTTCAATCTCTATTGTTGGTATCCAAGTCGACCGGCGAGAGTTGTATTTTATATTTCGCAACCGGTCATACTTCACAGTATTTATTTCGCACTTTTGTTGAAATACACTGAGTGATCAAATTATTAATTTTTGTTTTGACCAATGACTAATCAATGTTCACTTCGGCATTCTGGTACTACTTAGCTTAGATGATGTTTCTCTTCATCTACTTACGAATACTTTCACCTAGAAATTGTACTAGAAGAAACCAAAAAATATTTCATTTGTATTCATATATTTACATACATTTACAAAATAAGCACTTTTAAAAATACGGCAAAACTCTATAAATTTATTAAATAATAGTCATTCATTATTATTTTATATTAATTTAACTAACTGCTTAGAGCTAAGGATGCTATAGACATCACTACGGCTACAGTAGTCCACTTTCTTTGTATGTTGCTTGCTTTATCTGAAATGGAGAGGAGTTTCAAATGTTATTGTTATTCATAAATTATTTAAGCGATAGAATTCTTTAGTAAAATCACAAAATTTTAAAGAACAAACAACAGGAGAAAAATAAATACATATGAAAACTAGTGCTCCTATTTATTGGGAAATAAAACATAACCGCATATGTCGAATTAAGAAGAAATTGAGTCCACAATGTGGGCAAAAACGCAAAGCCAAAATCTTAATTTTCAATCCCTTCGCAGAAAGCCAAAACTTCAAACGCAAAAAATCGACTTAAGCGGTTATGCCTTGTGGCTTCATGCATATACTAATTCCTTCGGGGTGAAATTCGATGACGGCATAACTCAATAGCCGCTGAGCCGATTCTCATGATTCTTTTTTTTTGTTTTGTTTGTATTGATGTATATTTCAGGTTTATGCAGAAAGAACATTCCGGAAAATAAATTTATTCAATTTTTACGATAGGTAGCGTTGGGTGTACCAACATCTGATAATTGATTTTGTCAACGTGCACGACATAAATTCCCTCTGGTGGCCAAAAGTGTTGCGGTTAAAATGGAGTTATGCCGGGTTCATCTAGTAAGAGATATAATCGAAATTAAGCTTAGGTATACAGATAAAAAAGCCAATTCTGTCTGGGACTGATTTCAGTTCACTACTAAATAGCTCTTGAAATAAAAAGAGCGCTGCATAAGATGCACGAGTCATTTTTGAATTTCTGGTAGTTCGAAGAATTTTTTTTTCTATTCTGTTAGTATCCTACTGTGTCTAACCGTTAATGAAAGGCTCTTGGTAGTTTGTCTTTGATAGACTGAGCTTAAGGACCTTTGAAACCTATTTACGTGTTGCAAAAATTAAGTTAAATTAGCTTTGTAAGACCTTTTCGGCTGTGCAAAACGGAGATCTGCCAAAAGTTTAAACAATAGAAAGTTAATACCAGGTGTAAGCTAAGTTGTAGCCGTAGATGCAGTGATTATCGGAGACGCGAAATTTGGCCAATTTTTAACTTGTAGTATGCACAGATGTGAGCATCAAGTGAAACAATCGCAAAAGGGTAAATTTGTTAAATTTCGCGCCAAAAATTGCAAAGGCTCCAAAGTAAGAGCAGTAGAATGGAAATGAATACAATTTACTACTAGAAATTAGACGCCTAAGAGCCTGTTTTGATGATGACTCTTGACTACGTAGTAAAGAGTAATGTCGTGTCTACATGCAATAGTGCTCACTCCTGCACTACTTTGATAAAGTATAGGGGAGGGAATGAGTAAATTGAAACACTTCTGTATTTTTTGTGCGTTCTCTCGTCCAAGTACTCATTTTATGTGCGAACTACCCTCCTCAACGATCGAACTAGAAATGATAAAATGGAATAGGAACGGAACATTTCGGATGTAGAACGCGACTCTCCTCGATTTTTCTATTTTCTTCATGACTCTCCCCCTCTCTTTACCCCTCACTCTTTTTACCTACAAACTAGCGACATAGCCGAGTTTTGAGTCAACATCTAAACAGGCTCTAAGAACATTTTTTCTTAGTTATTTGTAATAGTTTGTTCAGTGTCCGTAAAATGAGAAAAAAGATGCCTTTTTCGTATATTTATCAGAAGGATTTTGGCATTGTGTAAGAGCCTGTTTTGATGATGACTCTCGACTACGTAGTAAAGAGTAATGTCGTGTCTACATGCAATAGTGCTCACTCCTGCACTACTTTGATAAAGTTTAGGGGAGGGAATGAGTAAATTGAAACACTTCTGTATTTTTTGTGTGTTCTCTCGTCCAATTACTCATTTTATGCGCGAACTACCCTCCTCAACGATCGAACTAGAAATGATAAAATGGAATAGGGACGGAACATTTCGGTAATAGAACGCGACTCTCCTCGATTTTTCTATTTTCTTCATGACTCTCCCCCTCTCTTTACCCCTCACTCTTCTTACCCACAAACTACCGACATAGCCGAGTTTTGAGTCAGCATCTAAACAGGCTCTAAAGTTTCCGCGCAGTAAGTGTAGCGCTTACTCGTTGTAGACAAAAAGTTCATTTGAATGAATATTTTTAAAGCTCACACAAACATTTGGTTTTGGAAGTGCAGCAAATTTGTTTGTAGTGATTAACAATTGTAAAGGAAACTTAAATCGTGGACTACAATCCTGACTTTAAATGGTGATCTTATTCCTCGACTGAGATCGTAATTGAGACTGGTTTCTTTATCTACTTTATCGATTCAATTCAACATATTCACTAGTAAATATTCTTGTGACAGTGACACCAGTACGAGCACCAATCAAAATAGCAAAAATAATGCAGACATAAGTTGTTCAGTTCAAAAAGAGACGAATCACTATTTCATGCCGTTCACAGGAATTGGGAGTCTCTAAGTCGAAATTGTGACGAATTTCGCCAAAATTCGCTTACAAAAGTCTAACTTAAGAACTGAAGCCTCTTGATCATTTGAAGCGCCGAAATCTCTCCGATTTGGCTAAGAAAAAGTTTGAAGAAAATCCTGAATTTTATCGAAATATCATCTTGAGTGATGAAGCCTATTTCTGACTTACTGGCTTTACGTGTGGTGTGGATTTCATGCTCGACGTGTTAGACTGTATTTTTGTCAGTGAAAAGGATCCTTATGCCCTGCTGGAAAACTATTTTCAGCCAGAATAAATGGACCTGACATCAGTGGTATGATGTTCAAACAACATACATGCCA
The DNA here is from genome assembly GCA_949716465.1 of Chalcosyrphus nemorum. Classification (NCBI taxonomy): domain Eukaryota; kingdom Metazoa; phylum Arthropoda; class Insecta; order Diptera; family Syrphidae; genus Chalcosyrphus; species Chalcosyrphus nemorum. Next base: position 77,004,249 of record OX454332.1, on the reverse strand, counting down.
CACAGCTCTTGATTTATCAAAGTTGCTGCTGATATATGTGGAAGAGATCAACATAATCTTTCAGAAAAATTAGTCTTCATAATATTCTCTTTGATTTGATGTGTTAATGCCACTTGTCACATGATAGGAAAACAATTTGTTTACCTCAATGCCTCAGAATGTCCACGATGTGAAATTGGTAATATCTTTCTCCCGTAGGCTCGCCATAGCTCTCTACGCCAAATAGTTCAGAAGCTATAAATCTGAGACATTCTGATGAACAGACTCACGATTTAATAAGTGGTCAGCCTTTAAGTTTTAAATCTCTGAACACTGAAAAAAGTAGTTTTGGTAACACTGGAAGCCATTTGTCTCTTCTTCTGTATAATGCTTAATCCTGAATCCACCTTAAGCAAACATTTAATGAATGTATTATTTGAAATGAACTTGAAAACAAAGAAGAGTGGCAGTAAATTTGATGGTGAGTTCTAAATTAGTGATTTATTTTGTTCCAAATTATAGACTCAGATGTAAAATGCCCTCCACTTGCTCTTAAAAAAAAAACCAATCACTAGATCAACAGGTGAGCTCGGCTCAGACGAGAAAGGAAAACTATGATTTCTCTTCCCTCGTCCTTTTGTCACTCATTCTTACATGCGCAAAGCACACAGTGGTTTTGAAGATTACAAAAGCAAAAAAATAAAAAAGTAATAATTTCTAATTTGAAACAAACTACAGCCCACAGTGTTATCTGCACGAAATAAAACACGCAACTCTATAGTTACCAAAACATTCAGGTTTTATAGTTTTTCTTACCTGTACTTACCATAAAAAATAGTTTCTCTTCTTTTGGTATAATTCGTACCAAGTAAGAAAAATGCACATGTGATTGGAGTAGGTGATTCTAGTTTGTTTCTCGGAATTTTCGATTTAACCGTCATACTATATAGACCACTTGGATCCTGCTCCATTTGCGTGAGCACAGATTCCAATCTCCTCGTATTAAAACTACAAATTCAAAATACAAAATATGTAAACAATTTGCATCTTAGTTATTGGAAAAGAATACCTACAGTACGGATAATACCGGCTGTGGGAATACATTCTGAACTGTGCATATAACATCTACATTACTTTCTTCTACGTCTATTCTGGTCTCCAACCCAAATTCGGATTCAGGAACTGTTGATTGACTCATTGTTAACATAATTTAATAGTTTTTATAGATACTTTTACCAATTATTTGTAAGCGAGCACTCCTCTTATCAGTAGATTCGAATGTCTGGACCGAACAAGTGTATTCGCCTGTCATATTCCAATCTGGCTTATTGATCGATATGACACCAGGATTACTTTCCAAAGAAAAAATCTTTGATTTCATTAATCCCTGCCAACGAAAAAACAATATAAATAAATCAACATTTAATCAGAAAAGAGACAATACCATAGAAAATCCTTTGACAGAAGGAATCCACTGATATATCGAATTGTTATTAAAAAGCCATTTGAGTACGAATCCCTTCTCCATTGGCCCCAGGTCATATTCGCAATCCAAAATTAGTGGTTCGGATTCCCCATTGCGCTCCAGTGTATACATTTGTGGCACTTTTAAGTTTGTTATCCTCACCGAATTCGATACTAACAAGACAAAAAAAAAAAAACACCAATTTAAATTTCCATTCCGAATACATACAACACAACTACAAAAAAAAAGGACCAAATTTTGTATGAATGGCGAAAGGACATTATAATTATTTTCTGCCAACTTTTCTAACAATGTTTTTCAATAAAATCACTAAGGAAACGAATTATGTACATTATAAGCTACCCAAAAAAAAAAAAGGACTTACCAGAAAAAAATGTAAACCAAGCTAGTATGAAAATAAATAATGCATTTCTATTTAAAACAATATTCATATTTAAATACAATTTTCCGAGTTGTTGTGTATATTGTTGTTGGTTCTTTTTTTTTTTGTATAAAGAAAAAAAAAAGAAATTTTCTTTTTCGTGTTTTAAATTAGTTGCACTTGCAGGCAACCACTCGATGCGTTAGTGGAATTTACAAAGTTGAAAAATAGCTGCAAACTTTCCCGAAAAAAAATAATATGCATACATAATTGACTGTGCCTTGGAGAAATCATTAGTTAATTTTACGTTTTCGTTACAAAAGTAAGGATATATCACATTTTTCTTTTGTTATTCAATGTTATCGTTGCGTTTTTTCTTTATTAAATTTAATGTTTAGTCACTAATTATAGTTTTCACTGTTCATTGTCTTGTTTTTTCACACGAAAATCGTCTAATTTGCTGCGAGGATATACGAAAATCTCTCCTGTTTTTTTTTTTTTTTCTTATTGAAATGTGATTTTTCCCTTAAAGCTTTGGTGGTGGTGATGGTGCGCATGGCACAAGTGTGAAGAACTTTAATTTTCGAGTAAAAAAGGACTTTTTTTTAGTTTTTGGTTTTTTTTTAAGGAAAGCTTCTCAGCTGAATTTTTATACCTACTTGTCAGTTGAAAGATAAGAATTATTCATGAATATTTACGTAAAGATGTTTAAATATTAAAAAAATGCATTGAATATAAGCTATAGCTTGCATGTGAGTGATTGAGGGATCTAGGACTTGATTCGAATTGGTTTTTGCTTCGAAATTAGGTACTATGAATTGCGTGGACAGGGTGATTCAAATTAATAGATAATACTTTTACACACCCAAAAAAAAATAAGCGCTGTAGATTTTACAATTGAAGGCAGTAGATTTAACAATTCCTTGTAGATTAAATTAACAATTTTTTGTAGATTTTACAGCGAATGCAGTCATTTCTACAGCAAAATTGTTAAATCAACTACAACCCTCAATTGTAAAATCAACAGCGCGTTGTCAATTTCGGCTGTTAAATCTACAGATATGAATTTGTAAAATCTACATCAAAATGTTGTAGAATCTACAGCTATTTACTGTAGTAACTACAGCAGGAGCTGTAGAAATTACAACAAGTTGTAGATTCAGCATCTATTACGAAAACGTAAAAAGTAGATACCATTTGAGAATATTCGCATGGTTATTTTCAGAGGCCATGGCGTTGTGGTAGTGTATGGAGTCGCCGAGTAAGAGGTTCCAAGTTCAACCCCAGCCAGATCCAAACATTTTTCACATTTTGTAAGTAAATTAAATTATATAATTCGGTTTAAACACACACTAAGTATTTCTAGGACAAGAACCGTTTAATTGGATTGTAAAAGCTATTTCCACCCCATTTCTCGCAGCATACCAATAAATTAGAACTTTAAGCTTATGTGGTGCTATGAAAGCGATCTTTTTTTTTTACATGCAAATTGTTGTTGTTTCTACAGCTGTTCTACAGCTGTTCGACGGCAAAGTGCTGTGAAATCTACAATTTAAGCTGTTATTTTCACAACTAGATTGTTAAATTTACAACCACCCCTCTGTAAAATTTACAACGAAAATTGTCGGGTCGATTCTGACAATGAATGCAGTAGAATCTACAGCGTTTTACTCTATTTTTACAGCACCTTTTTTTTGGGTGCAGGTATATTAAATTAAGAAAATTTAGATTTTTTGTTAGAGTTTAAATTTTAATATTAGCTATTAATAAGATTTATATTATTTTGGACCAGAAAAAAGAAAGGTGCAATGTAACTTGAACCATTTGTTTTGTAACTCTTTAATCATCCGACTTCTGTACGTAAATATTAGTACTGTTTTATTATCGCTTATAATTTATATGGATCACTGGTTTCTATGCATTGCAATCCAAAACGAGATCTAGCTTTTCACCTGGATTTATTTTTGTGATCCACTTAAGATACGTCCATTGTCCATTGTGGGTCTGCCTTTAAACCTATCGTTTCTGTTATTGTGTCTTGTTCCTAAATGGTTCTAAAACATTTTGCTGCGGTTGTTAAAGTTGCTGTTGCTGTGGCAGTGTGTTTTTGCTGTGAATGTCGGTGTAATTTTCACTGTATTTTACCACTTAATACGACTAGGTATCGAAATTAATGATTAGTAGCTGACAGATATCTATACTTTATTTTAAATGTTTGTTATTTCTTTCCATTGAAGTTGATTCTTGTTTAAAACTATTTTTATTCGCTTTAATTTTTCAATGTACGAAATGTAATATAAGTACAGGGATGGGATTTTGTTGACCCAAAAAATAAAAAAACTCAAAATAAAACATCCAAATAGGCAAAAAAAAAGGCATTTACTTAAACAAGAGACAATAAAATAAAAACTTAATTATTGTAACATTGAGCAACCATAAGTTATTTTTAAATTTTCAGGCAACAACCGCCTGAGATTGTCCCTTAACAGTGCCTTAAAAGAGCTGAAGGACCTCTCTACATCAGCAGGAACGAGTGGAGCTTAATTAAAACACTCGACATCACCCACTTCAATATTTTCAGGGAGCTCACGATTTGTGTCGCCTTTTAAAGCGCAATTTATTTGCGCCACTATCTCAAGTCCCTTATTCCCAAGTCGGCTTTGACTTTGTCCAAAATCTGCAAGACTTCTCCGATCGTGTGTCCTTAATGTTAATGTTACATAATGTAGATCTATTTGTATTCATTCGAAATTTTTCTGTTGAGCTAAATAGTCAATGCATACAAAAAAGGATGTGGATCCGATGTATGCATTTATGAACATCGAGTAAATATACTTTTTGTTTGTATATTTGAGTCTTCTATATGTATAACTTTGAAAAAGACTTAAAAGAGCGAAAATATGAGAAAAGGCAAAAAAAGGACAAAATAAAATACATATATTTGGCACCAGCAAAAGTCTATAGTGTCATACGATTGCGGAGAAAAAAAAGGCAAAGTGAGCAAAATCCTATCCCTAATCCTAATATACATAATATGAATTCGCATACGAGTCTCGAAAATTTATCAACACTTGGATTCGACTGTGAAACTTATTGGCAGTGGCCACGTTTTTTAAGCAAGAAAATCGCTGGACTCGTTCGCGACAAATCTGCCATCCCGGTGCAAAACTACTGTAGCAGCTAGATTATCGAAGTGCTAAGAAAGCGTTGCGTGATCGGCAGTAAGATGTTGTCTTAGATTTTCTTAGAGCACTTTTACACTTGTGTTACTTGTACATATAAGGCTAATGTTGGCGAATTCAGCCATAATGCGGATAGTCATGAGGCGCTCGTTCCTAAAGCTCAAAACTTCTTGCCTAAGTCTGTGTTCAATGACAAATCCGCACCCCAATAGACGCTGTCCTTGTTGTAGCAGTAGCACTTCTTGGATTGCGGTAATGTCTGCTTTGTGGCATTCTAAGGCTTCCGCAAGTTGCTCGCCTGAACGCGGTTTGTAGAGGAACCTAACATTCCTCGTGCAGACTTGAACATCGTTGTCCTTTTTACGTTAGCTTGGGTCGTCAACAGTAAAATCATCCGTCGGCTGTTGATCGGTCCGCAACTGGTTTTTGTTTTTTCTACGTGGTAAAGAAGGTAACCCTACGACACAAACCCCAACCCGGACGATCACATCTTTGTTTTGCAACCCCTACTTGCATGCTTTTAAGGGTTCAACTATACATAAATCGTCTGACTCAGCTTACGCTCATCGTTAGCTCACTATCAGATAGCTATCCAGCGGGCACCATAAGGAGGTGATGATGCGGTTTTGCCCACCTTTGCTTTCTCTCATCAGCATATTCGATGGTGTACCTGAATTTTAAATATTCCTAAAAAGTTGTCCTCTTTAGATTAGATTATAAGTTTTCAAAGCGGTGAAATCGGGGAGATTATAAAGCGGTGCAGACACCTGATAAGAGCAACTTTATTACTACAACAATCGTTGGCACTCGCAACCTCGTACACCTGAAAATATTGGCAAATTTACCAAAGACTAAGTACAATCTTAGTGTAGTCCATAATAGTGATTTCTTTAGGCACTTAAAAAGTATTTGCACTGTTTTTCGCATCCATCGTAAGTAGCATTTTATTTTCAATAAACCGACGATATTTTCCTAAAAGGAATGCATCTTTCAACACACCAAACACAAACCGTCTACCACATCACAGGGAGTCCGCCGTTTGATGTATTGTAGTAGAATACGCGTTTGTTTTATTCGTATTAACCTAGAATTCTAAATCGTTGTGTGGTGTATCAATTTAAAGTAATATTCGCATCTGATTTTATGCTTACGATAACCAAACGTTCATGTGTGTCAGGAAGGGTCTACTCACTTCAGAAACTTCAGTACCAGAACTATGGTAAGTGCATACTGGTTTTTTTCTTACTACTTTTTTTCCTCAACGTTATAGGTATTTGTAAAGCATTCTTTATGGCTTTTGAACTACATATTATTATATTTGCTGGCCTATTTTCCTGAATTCTTCAAAATCTTCAAAGTAAATCGTGCCATAGGTGTAATGCAATTCTTCTGGGAAAAAAAAAATCAAGAATGATTTTATAATGAATTGTATTATTAATTTTCTCAAAACAATTGACTTTTTTCTTTGGAAAAACTCAAAATGAACTCGCGAAACTTGTCTTGAACTTCCGAACATATTACGTTTTTTTAGAAAACTGAACGTAGGATCTTGAGTCAGCTTCATGTTGCCTTCGATTCTTATAGTTCAGTCCAAAATTTGTCCATGATGAAATGTGAACTAATACTGCCAAAAATGACCATGGAAGTTAACGCGACTCACGAATAATCTTTCTCAAAATCCGCAGATAAAAAAGTACCTCTAAATGAATTACCCCCTATCTTTGTATATCCAAGCCGATCTTTTGAAATATTGCTCCTCCTAAATTCAGAAAATTATTGTAAAAAAAAAAACAATTTTAACTAAAAATAAATTTCACATTTAACACAGTTTCTAAATATATCCATGATTTTATATTTATTTATTTTATATCACATTACACATTGAACAAGTAAAAAAATGTACACATTCAATTATATGTATTTTTAATTAGCAGACATTCTAGTTTCTATTTATGTACATATTGCAGGTAATAAGTAATTCAAAATTAATATTTTATTTTTTTTAGAATTCAAATAGTATTCATCGTTAACAATTATTAAATATTGTCACCTGTATTAAATAATTGAAAAATTGTGAATTTATGTAAAAGTGAAAAAGGAAACGCCAAAGCACGCAAGTGGATTTTGTTTTTAAATAAAGCATGGGCTATGTTGGGTTGCATTTGTGCGTCTGTTCTTTCAAATCAAAACGTAAATCATTTCAAAATTCAACCCTCTTTGCAAATGAATCGACAAAAGTGCAAATCAATTCTATGTCTCGGCTTCATCATCATTTTATCAATAACTTTAAAATAATAATTTTGTTTAAATTATCTTGTAAAATTTAGTTGTTTTTAAATCTAAATGTTTTTGCGCAATTTAAATTTGTTTGTTAAAATATAAACGTAATTTGTTCCTGCCATCGATTTGTTTGTTTTAATTTGAATGTTTTAAGAAGTAGATGTTTTTTTTTTGTTTTTTTGTGAAGTTACATTTTTTTTTTTATAAATATTTACAATTTTTCGAATGCATATTTCCAATAAACGGACGGCTTCTTAAACATGTCGTTTCGAAAAAGCAGGTATTGATTTTATGGATTGGGTTAGTTTTACATATTAAAAATTTCTTTGGTTCTTAGAAAAATATTTTTTTGAAAAAAAGGACTCAATCTTAGTGGGAAATTATTCCTTATTATATTAGTAAGCGATAACTTATGTCATAATAGAACGAAAGATCTGCTCACGCGCTGTCAAAATTGAATCGCACACATAATTGCGTTTAAGAAACTTGACTCTAGATACATATGTTATATCTCTCATGCTATGTAGTCAGCCTCAGCGCTCTTTACGAATAAAACCGCTCTATACGTGTGAAGCCAAAGGGAACGAAAATTCAACGAAACTGAGCGGAAAGGAATTATGGCTGCACTGTACAAAAAAGGGTGAATTTGCCTGACTGCGTCCAAAACCCTAATTTAATTGTGGTTGAGCCTTTAGACTTTTGCAGTATACTCGAATTATTTTTAAAAGAAACTTAAATCTCGGGACTATTATAAACGTTTTTTTTGTCTAGTTTTTGAAGTGACTGTTATCGCGTGCAATACCTGCTTTTTAATCCGCTTGTTGTTCATTAATCTAATTAGGAAAGGTGCATAAAACACATTTATTATACATAAAAAATAATTTCTCACTATATTTACATTTGCAAATTTCTTAAACACTACCTTACGAAAATATTGCAATTAATTTCTTTTTCCTCTTAATTCCTATTAGTTCGATATTAATTCCCTTATGGTTTAACTAATGTTAGAAAAGAACTATGTTTCACTAAATTCCGTGGCGCCTCCAATCAGTGTCTCTATGCTAAAGTCCTTCGAGTGACTGTGCTTTGTTTTGCTGTGATCCAAGTCGAGAGACAAAAGCGTCGGTTTGTAGAGACTTCTGTTCGCTGGCTCCAAGGAACTAAGGATTTTATTGGAGAAATTATCTTCTGGAGTTGTTGAAACGGTTAGAGAGTTCTCCGATATATCGGAATTATCAAACAGCAATACGTATGGGTTTAGATCACTTGAAACCTTGTTGGCCTTTTCGCTGTTTGTAAATTGAAGAGATCTCTTGAGCTTCTTTGGTGTGGGTGATTCTCTGGTCAGATCGGATCGTAATCGATCGATACGAGTGCAAACGATATCGGATGAATCTGATTTATGGGATTCTTCGTGTTCACTTTCGACGTCAATTCTGTCGCAGGATAAATCTTCAATTGGGTTGAAGTTGCCGTCAGAAGTGTGTTGCTCGTTGTTTGTGTAGCCCATGTGTTGGTTATTGTGCTGCGGGTAGTCTCCGACTGTTGGGATTTTCCTGTATATGCTGTTAAAGTCGGAGTTGTTCAAAATATCGCTTGGATTCGTTGTGTCCAAGTTGTCAATGGATGAGTTTGATCTGCGGAATCGAGCTACATTCTGGCGAATCATTTCAATTTTGTCAGTATTGTGGTAGAATGGAGCTTCTAAGTTGGCGAAAAAGTCGAATTTGTTGTTTGGTGATGCTGTAACGTCAATTGCATCATTTTGAGCATTGACTGCTTCAAAGGGATCATGAGTGTTGCCGAAATTTGCAACGTTAAAGTGTACGGGCAACACAGGAACCGGTTTCCTAATCCAAAATGGTGAAAAGGGACCAAAGACCGAGGGGAAGGGGAATCGATGTGTGACAGGAGCTCTTTTATATCGTTTTCGTCGCCGCAGGAAACTACCATTGTCGAACATATCTTCAGCCAGAGGGTCCAAGGTCCAGAAGTTTCCTTTGCCAGGATTTCCCGGTTCACGTGGCACTTTGATGAAGCAATCGTTTAAGCTTAAGTTGTGACGAATGGAGTTTTGCCAGGCTGGAAATTTTTCTTTGTAGTATGCAAACCTAAAATTAAAAGAAAATAGTGCGTTTGTGATTGATTGTTAAAAGTTTTATACGTTTGAAGAAATAATTTACAAGATCAAACACAAAAACATTAACTTTGATTTGGGAAAGGATTATCCGTAGCCGTAACAATCTGTGCAGTTTAATTTTTTAAAACAAAGCTTTTGTATCTGATTTAGCGTTTCGTTAGTGCAGTTTTGGCCAGGTAAGAAACCAGAAAACAAAGGATGTTCTACACTTTGGACAAGTAGTAAGTATGGATGTAAAAAACTCGGCGAAATGGAGCTTCATCAGAAAATCAATCGCGGGGAAGAATACTCGATATTAATAGCTACGTATAGTGAACTATTTTAGTGAAGGGCTTAAGTTATATGTAAGAGAACTCCTTAGGGATCAGTTTTAGCACCGTTATTGTGGAAGACGCAGTTCTACGATTACAGTACCTAAACAGATTCGTGCAGTTTATTCGGCTACAAATGAAGCAATTGTGAAAATTAAGATTTGGCTAGCAGCCATCGGAATAGAACTAGCCTAACATAAAACAGTTGCTGTCTTCATAACCCGTTGTAAAAATGATAGAATCTGCAAACTTCCAGGTTGTTAAACAAACAATCAGGTCCAAAGGAGTGATTAAATACCTTGGAATAATGCTGGACAAAAAACTGCAGTTCACAACAAGCTAAATTGTCAAATGGAGGACGATAATAATCCACACAAGGTTCATCGAATTGGAATACATCCAGATAAAGTCAGTTTTCAGTGTGGGTTTTGGACTGGCGAGATCATCGGTCTATACTTCTTGGAGAACGAATTTGGAAAGGCCATCACCGTCAACGGCGAGGGCTTTCGGTCGATGGTAACCAATATCTTTTGGCCCAAATTGTATGATATGGACAACAAGGACTCGCGGATTCAAAAGGATGGCGCTACGTGCCACACAGCCAAGCGATTTTCAAACATGGTTATCTCACGCGGAGGCGATTTGAGTTGGTCGCCCAGATCGTGTGATTTAACGTAAGGCTTATTCTTGTTTCAGTTTTTCTAAGTCACAGGGATATGCCAATAAACAACCACAGCATTATTGAATTGATGTCGCGGGCAACAACTTATTATCTTGCGGGCCAGTTGTGGCTAGTGGGCCGTTTCTTTGACATGCCTGCTCTGACAAATACTGCTTAACATTGGTGGACCTAGATAAGCAAAAGAGGATCGTCTTCTCCAGAGTCATGGCATCAGCTTTGTTACATACCACCCCAATCTGGACGAAGGAAAGGCAAATGTCCATCTGCCAAACAAACGTGGAGACAAATGCCCAAGATGAAGATGAATATACGGAACGCGCAGTATTTCATTATCCGCACTTTACGGCATTGAGCTCAGTCCATCCCAACTTTTTCTTTTTCATGTGTTGCAATCGGAAGAGGATTGGACAATTGTTAAAACTTAGCAAAGCGAGTTACCGGCTTCTTCGTCTAAGGGAGATAGTGCTGATCTATATCTGAGTTCTAGCAACCACTCTAACCCGCTCTAACATAAGTTTTCGGTTGCTTTTGATCACTTCCGAAAGCGCAAATCAACAACTATCAATGTGCAAAAAGCATTAAATTTAAATTTAAAACAGTCTTAAATGAGTCGTATTAGGACCGTTCGCGTACTTTTTGCACTAAAATTCGTAGATTACCAAATTCGGATGAGTTGGGATAAAATTCTCTTAGAGAAGCTGAAACTACGAAAAAGTAAACGAACGAGTTGAACAAGAAAAAGTTGAAAATACACTGGTTTGACAGCTTTGACAGTTTTCACAAACCAGACCATACAAATTTCTTGTACTAAAATTCGTAGCATGGGGAAATTTTGTACTCTCACTTGAGCGCTCTCTTTTGCGAAAAACTACGAAAATACTCCGTACGCGAACAGCTTTTCGTAGAAATTACCTGCTAAATACACTAAAGCACTTGACTTGATACGATGACAAGGCGAAAACCGGATTAATCGAGCAAATACATGCGGTGGTTGGATTCGTATGTATAAATAAAAAAAAATACATCTTAGCGACTAAATAACGTCTCAAAACAATGAGTTAAAGCTCATAAAACAGGAGACTTGAGTTTGAGCTAAAACGTGTTGACACCCACAACTTCCAGCTTAATTGATAAAAATTAGAGATTTAACGGATAGTGATTTGACGACATACCGGAGACCGGATATTCAGTATATTTTTTAGTCAGATATCCGGCGGCCGAATTCAAATTCCGATGCATCTCTTCCGGACCCAATATTCAAGACAAGTTTCTTAGGGCCGATTCAAATCAAAAAAGACCTTCAGAAAAGTCTGTTGCTGATCTTAGATATGAGCTACGACGATGATTCCACTAGTAGTGTATAGGATTTTTAGTAAGAAAAAATAAAAATCTTTGAATGAATGAGAAATTTATTTTATACCAATAATTTATATTGTTCTTCCATATCTCCGAGGACAACTAAATTCTCTCACAAACATCAGCTGTTTTTTATGCGGATGTCCTTGCGATATTGGGCATTACGTGAGCTGTTTCCTTTCCTAAGTAATCAAATTATCCACAATCTAGGTAGCTGATAAAGAAGGATGCATCCTTGCGTATAATATCAAACCTTTCATAATGGACAAATGCCGAATTTATGCCTATGCTAGGTAATGCTAGGTTTTGTGTCTTTCTTGCCGAACAACGCAATCGGGGATAAGTAATGTCAGAGTTCTGAAACGGCGGATAGAATCATTTTAACATCTGGGCAGGCATTTTAATAACAAGCAGTCTCTGCGAGACATAATTTCAGTCAAGACTCACGACATGACATTAATATATCTCGTGTAGACATCGTTGGGCAACTAAGTCAGCCTTTTTGTCTTGTCTTCCCTGTGGGCATCAACCCTGACTGAAAGTTGACATTTGAAATTTGATTGGTACCTACTTTACAAACGTGTAAAAGTAGCAGATTTTCGACAGAGACAATAGGATTGATTAATTTATACAAAACAGATGTTGTTTTGCTGTTGACATAAGATTTTGCCGGACAAGAAGTCTGACTGAAAACTCTGCCTTTTTCAGGACTCTTGGAGACGCAGTGTAAGGGGCCTGTTACAAACGATAAGTTCCGATGCCAATTCTATATTTGACTCAAGATGGCACTTCTTGTCTTACGTTTAGGTCCAGGATTGAAGCTATCCCTCTCATCAAATAGCATTCCAGCGAAATCTAGAAAATCAACATACATATGTGAGTTTTAATCCCTTTGTAGGGCTTGCATTTGGGCTTGCATTTGGGCTTGTAAATTCTGCTGCTATAGTACTTTTTTAAAAGCACGAATCTAATATTTCAGGGATTGAATTCAGAATTTTATTATATGACATCGGATTTGCTATACTTTAAAAAAAGTTAAAAAAAAAACTAATGAAATTATAGGCTCAAATATTGTTAAATTTTATTGAACACAGTGAAATCCGACGGTCAAAATTACGAATGCTATTTTTAATCCTTTTTGTATCAGTCAATAGAATCACGATTAAGTTAAGAGCCATGCACGTAAGAAATCAGATTGAGGAAGCACAGAATTTAAACATTTGAAATTCCACACGTTCAATAAATTTGTACAAAAATTTAGCGTCCATCTCCGTTTATGTGTACGGGAGAGAGAATGTAATTTATTTTAAAAAGAATTTTTTAGAAACAAATTTGATTTCAATAAGTCTGTCGAAGAAAGATGTGTGCTTTTGGAGGTGTCCACATGCATTTGGATCTCCCCTTGTTTAAAATTCTGAACGTCGGTAAATTTGTACAAAAATTTAGCGTCCATCTCCGTTTATGTGTACGGGAGAGAGAATGTAATTTATTTTAAAAAGAATTTTTTAGAAACAAATTTGATTTCAATAAGTCTGTCGAAGAAAGATGTGTGCTTTTGGAGGTGTCCACATGCATTTGGATCTCCCCTTGTTTAAAATTCTGAACGTCGGTAATAAGCTCCGTCGCTTAAAATATTCAGCGGAATTTAAAACTTTAATTTTCCCCTGCATTGCAATAAAACATTGAAACCAGAAATCTCGCTTTAATTTTTTAATTTAGCAGGGACTTCCACATAAACTGTTCTATACACAAAACAAGGCTTCCCAATTCTTCTAAATCTCGGCAATGTTTTAAATATTCAGATAATAACTCACTATTTTCGCCAATTTATAACCGACGGGGTTTAGTTTCACATTCATTACTCGTTTTAAAACTAAAACTGCACTTTAGGGTAAAACTTAAAAAAATATACATACATAACATATGTACATATGTATGTTTGATTCCGTTAAAAAGTATAAGCTGTTGTATTAAGAGAACGCGTTATGACAATAATTTGTCATACAAAATTAATAAATCGTCTTGACTCACCTTGTCATTATAAAATCACATATTCCACTAAGGGTTAATTTTTTATGCGGCGACTGTAGAATTGCCATGGTAATAAGAGCAATATAGGAATAGGGCGGTTTAACTAAGGGCGCATGAGACTTATCCTCACTTATGTTTGTATTGGTTGACGGCTGAGTGTTCAGGGCGGGCCGTAGATCCAATGGAGGCGGAGATAAGGACGCCGATGAGTGCATTTCAAAGTACTCCAAGGCAAGATACAACTTTTTCTAATCTAAACGGTTTTATATCCAATTTATCGTTGCAATATTAGTATTAAAATAATTAACAATCTGCGTATTATGTAATAGGAACTTGCACACTATTTTTCGTTTTGTTAGTATGTATGTATTTTATGAATTTTTGCTTCACTACACAAAGTTGATATATGTATCTATTTATTTATCACTTTATTAAATTTTTTTTTTTAATTAAAATAAAATTTTATTCAAAGTTGTATATTCCGGACGCGCGGTTAATTAATTCAACACCGCACTGTTAAATTTTGTTGTAGTACATATTTATATTTGTTGTTGTTTTTTTTTTTGTTCCATTTATACACACTGGGCAAAAGTAAGTTACACTAGCGAAATTCTTGCGTCTGATTTAAACAAAATCTTTTTACGAAATGTTCACTGAAATGAAACGAAAATCTCTCGCCCAAAATTTTATTTCTACACAACTCAAACATTTATTTATCGAAACCGCTGTCTGTAGATAAGGAAAGTAGTATTCAGCTAGTAACTGGTGTGAATGAATACAGAGTTGGGTTATTTGAAGGGATGACGTAAACAAAATATTTTAGAGGATGCCATAAAATGGTGTTCTATGAATATAAGATTTGTTTTTCTATTGTACATCAAAAGGGGATGAAATTTTGCTAATGGGTAGGACATGCTATACCTACTTGTTATATACCGCCTCATTCCTCTATGTGGGTTTTTCGTCCTGCAATGGCATCTGTATGTATAGGTGGGTAGGTATAGTGTTGTCTACACATACCACCTATGCCTTACTCTTCCTACATACTTTGCGCCATCAACAACAACAACAACAACAATACAATATTCTCTCCTCTGGTGACAGGAGGAAGATTTCCGTTTTTATTTGTGATTCCGTGACAAGTCCATGTTGCCATTGATGAGCTTATGTGTTTCTCTCTATATCCTAATAGATACTCACATAGATGGACCTATAGTCATCCTGTGCTGTGCTGTGCTGTGCTCTGTGCATGAATGATATTTACTACCTTGGTGTTATATTATTTTTGTTTTCATTCGGTTGGGTATATTGTTGGATCTGCTATATCTATGGGGATAGATAGACTTTGGTATACCTACATGTTACAAAGGGATATGTGTTATGATTTGATTATATGAACACGATACCGTTAAAGTGTGAATTATTAGGTTTGTAAAACGTCAATCGAACAAATAGATGGAATAATCTTCTGTTGAAATGTTTATTCTTCTAAAAAATCCTGTATTTTAACAAAAGTACCGACCTAAAGTTTTTTTCGTTACTTGTGTTAGGAACAAGTGTTGGCTAGAAGAAATCTATTACAAAAAGTTGCGGTAAAACTAGTGGGGTTTAACTTACGCCATCTTGGAAATATTTCGGTAAGTGCGATCCGTTTTTCTTTTCTTGTCAAAATTTTGACAGAATCGACTACTACGTATTACAGTTCGTTACATCTGGATTAGAATACAAGCAAACTTGATCGTATGTGTGCGTGATCGGATATCTGTCCTATTCTAATCGAATTTTTACTTAGACCTACAGCTAACTCTCTTAACTATATCTATTATGTGGTGAGACAGTTTGCCCGGCGGCACGAACCCCAACTTGGACCGTCGGCTCGATGAGTATTCTAGGCAAAAGGAGTGAGCTATCGTGCCCAAATCTGTGGAGGTATTTTCGATAGGCACCAAGTTAGACAGAAACTGCATGAGATGCGTTCTTGTTGCCCAAGTTTCAATGTTGGGAATGAGCATGTGGGTAGATCTACTTTTGGTGGTGTTGTTCCATCTGACCTGGCTTGCCAGTTTGCTGCAAATGTTGCCCTATCTTCCTTCTAGTAAGTCTGGTATCTTGTCGGTTCGCGATGAACCTAGTGAATACCCTCTGCATTTAATTGGCAAGAATGTCGATAGGAACCATACCAACTATAGCACGGTCTGCTTTGTTTGAAATTGTTCGTTGAGAGTGCCGCCGCCCAAATTGGAGGAGCATACAAAAGGATTGAACTTTTCGCTCTGGTTAGCAGAATTTCCCTTGAGATTATTTCATCACCTTGGAACTGAGCCTGTCTTGAAGAATAACTGACAAAAGAATTTGGATTTGGGAATGTGAGCATTTGGGGTTTATCCGCCATTAGTTGTATACAATAAAACTGATGCAGTTACCGACCTGAACTTCGATTGTGTTGAATTAGGTAGTGTACACTTTCTGGATTATCTTAAAAGATATCCGTCTTTAGTCAACCGCTGCTACTTTGATTTGGCAGAACAATATGGTAAATCCGAACTCAACGCACTAATTTATTGCTCTATAGGCTGCTTTCCAGCCTTACCAGTCTGTTTTAAATCTTCATGGAACCATCTATCACGCTGAGTTCCATGAAGTAAGGCTTGCCAAGATAAGGCTCGCTAGGGTCGGACATCGATACAGAAAACGACGTAGACATTCTTTTATGACGGATATTAAGCTTGGTCGCATAGTCTCCTACTGGCCAGTGACAATAATTACAATTCTGTTTCTGTTTAGATTTAGATAATACCTCGTTAGACTAAGGTTTGTTTGTTGAAGATGACGGAAAATTCCGAACCTCAAAACCATGCGATGTCTCGGATACCAGAAAAATTGGTGCTTACAACTGAAAATTGACGGTAGCCTTGTATTCCCTTGCCTTAGAAGTGCCTGTAAGTCTGACCGACTTCTTATGCAAACAATTGTGTTGATCGTTTTTGTGTTCTAACATGGTTTGAATTCAGTGTGTGGGATTCTTCAAACAAAGTAAAAATTTCCAATACCACCAAACAGTACGCCTATCAGACAAGTGCCTATTATCCTCAATCGTACCCGGCTTATCTATGTAGTATCAAGACTTTAAATACCTCCAAAGGGAAAGGTCTAGAGATGTGGTATTACTCGATCTAGGTCCTATCTCAGTGGTCACTGTAGGAAAATTCGGAAAAGTAAAAAAAAAATAACTCTACCTGACTGTAAATAAAAATAAGGCAGATGCAGCGCTCAGCAAAGAATGGAAACAAAATAAAAATTGTGCGCGATGGATATCAAATATATGTACACTTTACGTTCGACAAGCAGGACGACAGAACGAGGGTTTCGAGAATGCCTTGAAAGACCCAGGTTTTTCAACGATGCAAAGATTTTCGTACGGTGCGCACAGGCGAGAATGTGGCTGCGGTAGCCGAGTGTGTGAGACTCAATTCAGGAACATCAACTCGCCATCGATCGCAATCGAGCCTTACAGAGGCATGTTAACTGATTTTTTTTTTACTGAAATTGAAGACATGAACTTGGACGTTTGAACGACTTCTAGTTCATACCGGATGGCGTACCATACAGCATGCGCACCAAATTCCAAGATCGCGTTATCAACCGTCTTTGGACATTTTTTTTCTGAGGAACCATGAAGGACCGATGTTATGCCAACAATCCGGAAAGTGTTCAAGCCAATATCATCCAACCATCCGTGAGCTACAGCCATCAATATGGTCTTGGAAAATTTGGGTGACAGAATGCGCTACTGCGAAGCCAGCCGAGTCAGCCTGTTTGTTTGCTCTTACTAATAGAGCGATAATCTAGATGTATTATATATAAAATTTAATTTTTAAAAAGAAACTTGTATTTGGCCCACCCTGTATATGTATCTTCTCTTGAAATATTGTTTTACCGACTAAGGTGTTCGATTCCCAATACTATATCAGTTCGCATACTACTGATTTTGACAATATCGACGCATTTCTGTATGCAAAGCGAGGTCTTGAATTTACTGTCACTTTTTTAAAATAAATCCCTTTTCACTCTTTTCTTCTTCTGTAATACTTTTGGAAATTACTAGTCTTAAACCAATTTTCGATAGCCACAGGGCTTTTGTGTAAGCACCGAATTGGTTTTTTTTCCTCATCGAAGAATAAGGGCTAGTGACACTTAAATACTCCTGTAGTCCTGTCCCTACCTCCAAACACATCATTAAAATGCACCAGCACTTAATTTTTGTAAACTGATTGTCCTACTGAAAATTAATTGTTAAATTGAATTTGTGTAACACTGTATCGGTCTTCTAAACTCATCTATTATTCGTTTCCAATTTTGCGCAATCATATTCATATGAAGATCTGCGCAGAACGTTGAGGACGTTTCAAGTCCACTTATTGAACTTACCCCCATATACCGTGCTGCTATTTTTTTCCTCGAGTGGCGGTATAAACAAGTGCACTCGCTGCAGAGAACAATTTGCCGATTTGGATTTTTTTTTTCTGTAAACTTCATTATACGGGCTTTGAGTATACTTGCACATCATTGGTATTCCTGAGCCTTGTCATTGGTACCCTTTCATAAACAAGTGTTTCAAGCACTTAAAAACACACAGCAGAGTTCGAATTATTGATGTTTTTTTTCCGTGGAGGTAATGCCTTAAGGACGAAAGAGTGGAAGCTATTATATAGGTGTGTGTAGCGTACATGTGTATTGAGTTTTGAAATGTTTTCGAATACGGAGAGCAGTTTGTTTTTTAGCTGGAAATGGATTTCTTTTTTTAATTTATAACCAATATAGGGAAATGCTTTGTTATTTTATGTGATTGCTAGCAGTAATGTAGGGCAGGAGAAAAACTCTTTGATTTATTCGTCTGAAAGATCTTAACACATAGGGTAGTGTGCAAGATAATAAGTACCCAATGCAAGTTTTTGTTAAGGAACGAGGGCCCTGCAAAAACAAGCATTTCATAGCCAGCGCCGACTGGCTCTCATATTGTGCTATGCTGAGCTTCCAAAGATCCCCAATACGCCGGACCTAATCAGAGTGGAACTCAAGAGTTAGGACACAAAACACAATTCGAATTAATATTTTACAGTATAAATTATAGGACAACTTATAATGTACAAAAGCAGTCTGAAATGTTTTGAGTCTGTATACGAAGATGCAGTTACTTGTCAAATGCACTCTTGTACTATAAGGGTATGTAAGAGCGATTCATTTAGAGGTTCTTTTTTTTATATAATTTTTTTAAGGATGACGCTAACGTGTTAACCTGTCATAATACTTTTATTCAACATTGTTTGACATTTTATCATCATGAACCACTTTGCTCAGTACAGCTCCTAATTGGAGAACATATTCCGTGAACTTAGAGCAACATGATTCGTTATATCATCGAAAAGTTTGAAACCCGTGTGGGTTTTTAAAATGTTTCGTCAATTTATATAACCTGGTAAACTGACCCGAAGTATAGATAAATTGCAATGGAAAATTTGTGCATTATGGCTAAATGAGTTGTAAATATCTTCGGGTGACTTGAAAATGTAAAAGGTCATTCTACCCAGATCATGACTTGAACTCTCTTTTTGATGTGAATTCTTGTAAGAAAAAGCTGCCTCTTAAGAATTCAAAATGTTGAACAAGAGGTTAGGTTTCCAAAAGTTATTCTAGGAAAGGGTATTTTATAAAATTACATTTTGTCGAAGGAAGGATCCAATGCCTACAAGCCATCATCCCACACGCAGATTTTGATTTGCCTATTCAGCTGGCTATATCCAGTTCGGTTCCGCCATCGGTTGAGACAATCCAAAGAATTGGAAACTTTCTGCTCTAGTTGATGAGTTCGGTCTCAGGCTAATCATTTGCTGATCATTTTTGGTTTTGGTGATTTAGTTTTCAGCTCAACAACTTCTGCTTCCCTCTCCGTATTTGCTGCCATTTGGTGAAGGTCTATTATTCTGTGAGGCAGTAGGCAGTCGAGGTGTTTGAGTTCAGATGTAAGAGTTAATCGAATTCCTCCATTTCCTGTTGATAAGGCCGCATTTAGCACGTCACTGAATCATAAATGGAAACAGTATTGGTAAAAGTATGCTGCCTTGCCAAACCCTACTTTGGATTTCGAATTTCTCCAACAGCCTTCTTCTGTGCAAAACGTGATATGTGAGCGATATTCAACATATTGCTCGTTGAAGGTCGGCAGAGTTTGATGCGGTCGAATCCGGGAATCTGCTTGTTTAGCGTCGATTGTGTTCTTTGATTCGCTCCAGGTATTTTCTTGGCCACGGCAGGCAGCACGCTGATATCACTCCGGTTTTTGTACTGCATTAGATTTCCTTTTTAAGGAAGCTTGACGGTCATTCTCTTCTTTCACTCAACCGGATAACTCTTGGCTTTCCATGTGCTCATCTCTTGAGTTGATGCTCATCCGATAAGAGCAACGAACAGTCAAAGGCTTCCACTGGGTGTTGAGTAGAGCTTCAGCCACCTATAAGCTCTTTGGTGATTCTGCTGTAGTACCTTGCTGCTGATTCTTCTGCTTCCGTGGCCAGCGCATTGATATAATTGCTCTTGTAACTTAGATAAGGATGCAAATGCTTGTCTGTTGGAAAAGGAGTAACAGTTCTAGTAATAGTAAGAGTTCTTCGGAGTTTTTTTCTATCCAACTCCCATTTTTGGATATTTAATTCCTCAAAATGTTATCTCTTGTAAGGTAAAGTATTTTCCAAGCTTAAGGCTTTAAGAAGACAAAAAAAAGTTGGGGGAGAACAGCCCTGTCAATGTAACGATTAAAACATATTTTTATCCAAACATTTTTTCCCACACTGCTCATCAAATGTAGTAAGTATTAAGTAGTTAATCTTTCAAAAGAAATCCTTAAATCAAATACTGTCTCTGTTTTCGTGTTTTCGGCTTTTTTTATAAAACTTCCTTTCCGTTGCGTACAGTTTTGATGTTTTGTTTTAAACAAACAAATGTTACAAGTTGATGATGACATCGAATTGCAATTTAAACGACAGCATAAACAAATAATTGTCCTTTTCACAATGGTACTTATTTGTCATCTTTAAATATTTGATTTGTGTTAATCCATTCAACCCTCTTTCAGTCTATGTCGGCTAAGGCCCCCGTATTAGGAATATCTCTTTTGTTTACTAACAAAAGTATAGTGTGCACAAATGTCCCTTTGTTTGCATACGTACGTAGGTATATAAAAAGTACAATATTCATCTGTTTGTTATGCCTCGGGGGTGACGTAGATCTAATCGTCGTAATCAAAATTTCAATGTTCAATGGGTAATGCGATAACTCCGACACTGATGCTGCTTATAGGGTTATTCTTATTATTTACCCACGCAAGTTTGTTCATTAGACATGATAGTGAAAATGATGGGTATGTCCATCAAGACTCGTTTTATTTTTAACTGAAAATCAAAGAATAGATACCAATAAATGAAAAGTTTACTAAATAATCTAAACTTTTGAAAAGCAGAAACTTTTTTAAATGAAAACTAGTCTTTTTTTTGCGCCTATAAGAGTTCATTGCGGGTCCTGAAGTACGCAGGCGTTTATTTTCGGGATGGAGCATTACAATTATAATTTATTTGGTGCTTACCTTCAATCCGTAGTTTGCAAAGGATCAAAATCAAGAAGATCTCTTCATACTGTTCAATACTTACTCCCTTTTCCAGGACTCGACGCCATAGTGATAAGAAGTCTTGAAAAAACAGAACGATAGCAATGGCTAGACAACCACTTCATTTATTGTTGCGTGATATAGCATTCGAATGCAACATGTAGCGATATTCACGTTCAATCGCAGTGTATTGCGAAAAGCACCACTGTGCTGCGCACTTGGTGTGCATGGAAAATCCAAGCTTCACGACGAAAAACTACACTCTGTGCCTTTCCTGTTATCGGCCAACAGCACCTATTGTGAATATAGTTTTCACGTATGCCAGTGGTATTTTAAGGGGATGCGCAGCACATGAGAGAGATTCTCTTTGTTCTTAACGCATTTCGGCCTGAGCGTGATTGTCTCGTTCGATCTTAAAACGCCAGCAGTGCGTAATTGCTTTGGTTCTAGGACAAGTTCTACGGTGTGCTATTTTCAAATCAGGAAAACATATCTTTAAAATTTTAGGTAGGATAGCGGGAGATAGTGATAAAACAAAACATGATCAGGCAATCCTTCTTAAAACTTACTTTTTTATTCAGGCTACTCTCTTCACTAATATATATATTCAGTGAATAGTTCCTCCAGCAAGTTAGCTGCTACATTGAAGTTGCGCACGTGGAATGGACTGACATGGTGCCTTTACAAATGGTGGACAATGTTAACTAGTTCCTTGATGGAAAAGGGATGAAAGGTTGGTCGTCAAAGATCTGATAGTGCGATTGCATTTCATTCCTGGCTCTGATCTTGGCCTAAGCTAGTCCTGAACACTAGGAAAGAATATCTATGAAACATGAGGCGCAAGGCAAGTGTCGCGTAAGTTCATTCAAACCCTAGTGAGAAATATGCCACCATTTAAGACTAGGTTTTGTTAGTGGACCTCATGATATACATAAGTTTTAAGAAAAGATAGACGTAGCAATGCATCTAGAATGAGAGCCGTAACATGTCGTTCTTTGGAGTCTATCGCAAAGACCAGTCACATACCTACGTGAAAGACTGTTCCATTGAACAATCGATGCATAAGCTAGGAATGGTAACAAACCCCATGTCTTGCTGAAAGCACCTTTACACTGCCAGAAGATTGAGAGCGCCTTGGATGTCTTCGACTCGACATGTTTTCACCAAAGAAGTTGCTTATTCAGGATAGCTCCAACTAGCAATTAGATTTTGATGTTTGTTTTCATACCGGTGGGCATGTTGCAATGTCTCTTCAGAGTAACCCCTTGCACATGTATTTCAGCCAGTCCATGCTTTTGAAAAGGAAAGAGGACAGACTAATGGGGGTGATGTTTTTGGAATAGGAGTAGTAACCTTTATCTATTTGTAGTTTAAAGGCCACTTCCGTTCGCCACAGTAAAGGGATATGAGCCTGTTCCAGTTCAGCATTTCAAAGTTGGCG
Organism: Chalcosyrphus nemorum; assembly: GCA_949716465.1. Taxonomy (NCBI): domain Eukaryota; kingdom Metazoa; phylum Arthropoda; class Insecta; order Diptera; family Syrphidae; genus Chalcosyrphus; species Chalcosyrphus nemorum. The sequence continues at coordinate 76,981,343 of OX454332.1, read as the reverse complement.
AGCTATACCCTGTTGCAGCATAGTTGAATATATTGCATCGATACCAGGCGTCTATCAACTATCAAGTTTCCACATTCCACACTGTGTAACAGCGTTTGCAAATTTTTCTTTAGATCACCACAGTCCATGGCAAACGAAATGCAAATATTTCGTCAACAATCTCAGTAGTTGGGCATCTCTGTGACCAGTTTGTGGTAGACTTGGACCTGCATCTCTATAAGATCGCTATGACCCAAGAGTTAAAAAAAACTTGACCCTAAAGCGATAAACGTAATTTCTGGCTCGTCAGATATTGCAACCTTTTCGCATTCAAAAAAATCAACTCGTTAGTGCGTCAATACTAATTCTTTAATTATATATTCATGCAACGCAATGACGCTCAATGAATATTGCTACTGGATCACATAAGATGACTCTTTTGGGGATGAATTGGAAGAGGAAGACTTAGATATGCAGACGGCGCAATGTGGACCACATCATATGGCATACACCAGACTAAACAATCGACTTATGCTCTGATTCACTATGATTAGATGACTACAGAGTCCACCTCGGCAAAGTTGCCGGTATGCAGCTTAATTTATGCAAAGACTCTAGCTGCGGCTAAAGCACTGGCTCTGATCAAAGTCTGAGTTAAGACTCGGCTGCAGTCTAATCTTCACGAATAGTTCTTAAACCGATCAAGGACCATTGAGGAATGCGAAAACATAAGCCTGCAGTGCGTTTAAGGAGACAAGATGCAAGAGTTCTCTGAAGTACATTGCACTATTCATTTTAGTCCCAGGTCACACTGGGAGTCCGAGAAATGAGAGTTCTGGCTCTGGCATTTCCTTTTGCAAAGTATCTTTACTTGCTAGATTGCAGTAGAATCTCTGAGTCGAAATCTGCAGTCACAGGCGCTGAATAACTCAAAGACAAAAGAGATAAGACGGATGAGGAGAAAAGCAGATATAACTACAGACAGACGCTTCACTTTTTCAAGAGATGAAGCACAGGACCCAGTGACTCTCACAGCCAGAGAAGAGATGCTGATGAAGAAACATCGAAAATATGTAGCTAAAATTAAAGACACATGTCCAACCCCACGCCAATCTAGAGACGCTAAGCAAATACCGTGCACTCCAGCCACATCAGGACCAAACCAAACGTCTCCGAAGAACTACCTTCTTCCAGAAAGTAAAGATTGTTGGCATAGTCTAGTGTAATGTTAGTCAGATTTTCCAACCAAGAAGTGAACTTGTATATTGTACTTGTATCTACGAGTATTTGCTGGCGAGAACTACTTAACTACTACCTCATTTCATTAAATTTCCGTCCACAGAAGAAGAATTTAGTGAGCACAAGTTTATAAGGTTGGGTTGCTAGCTTTATTGGGGCAATAAGTTGTAGTCATGTGCGATAGCTGCAGCAATCTGTGGAATATGTGAAACCAACTCGGGAGCAAACAACGACAGGAGATTCAACAAACATGGAATAGGCAGCAGCAGCGCTAAAATTTAGCCCATTTTTTTACTAAACCGGCCGCTGGATTTGAGAGAGCACGGAGACAAAGGCACGATACACTCGAAAGTGAGGGAAACGGAAAGAATGGTAAGAAGTAAAAAATAAAGGTAAGAAGAGGGTAGCCTCTTTCGGGCGGGTAGAAGAATTCGAAAAACTTTTTTGTATTCTTCTATACCGTGTTCGTAATTTTATTCATTTGCCTTGTTTTTGTCTTCTCGGTGTGGAGTTCGTATTATGTAAAAGAATTTTGTTGTGAGTGTGCTTCGTGTACTCTACACACTGTAAAAGTTCATTTACAGCTCAGCGAATATTCGCAAATTTGAACGTTTCTTTGACAGCAATCTGCGAATTTCACTTGTACCAAAGAAAAATAAAGTGTCTCGCGAATGCTTTGGTCGTGTGAATGTGGATTGCGTTCCACATCTGTGGAATGTGGATAAAATTTGACAGTTCGCAAGAAACATTCGATTACTCTCGAAAAAAGCGAATTGTTGATTTTCTAGCAGAAACTAACTAAAATTAAACTTTTTTTTACATAAATCGCTAAATATAATAAATACATTTGGGAATAGTACAATTTTTAATTGCCTACCTTTAAATGTGCTAAAATTTGTAAGTTCGCGCATTCACTGGTCGCTCAGCTGTAAATTAACCTTAAGACTATAACGAAAGGGAGACGTGTAAAAATAACACAGAACACCAAAAGGACATACCGATTTGTCGCGTGTCTTTGTCTCCGCACCTAAAAGTGCTCTTAGTGATAAATCTGTCATCCTGATCAGTGTTGCCGCAAGAGTTTGGAGAAGAGTATCTCCGCAGACAGAAGAAAAGTATCAAAAGGTATCATAATAGGAATAATGAGTAAAACTGCCATTATTATTATTTTGTTATTAATAAAAAAAAGTTAGGACAAGCTACATTGCCTAAAATAACATGAATTTTCTCAAGTCTTTTACAAAAAATCTATCCATCTAAACAGTCGCCAAGTCAACTACAAGAATATTTAAATAAATTATCAAAAAAAAATTACGGAATAATAACTCATAGTTCAGTGAATAAGAGTAATGCCTGGCATATTATAGCATTTTGTTGTCGAAATTAAAAAGTATCAAAATAGGCATTTTACAGAAATCGAAGTATCACGTCGAAATTAAGATTAAAAAGTATCACTTTTGATACCTTGGTATCATTGTGGCAACACTGATCCTGATCCAAAAGTATTCTAGCAGCTAGATTATTGAGAACGCTACGATTGTTCTGACGTTTGGGTTCACAATGACACTAAGTCGATGGTAGATGCAAATGGATAACGATAGTTTAAAGGTGTCCTATTATTTTAGTACTAACTATAAACTAAAGTAAACTAGAGGCGCTACTGTTTTTATTAAAACAATTAATACCTATTCATGCATCTGTTGAATGAAATTAAACCTGCCAAAAAAAAATTTAGCATAATCTCCACAAATTCTCCTTTTTGTCTAAGTTTAATACAAAACATATAAAAAAAGGACACCGCAATTCAAAAAGCAATAAATATAGAAGCTAAAGCGCAACCACGCTATATCCTAGTAGCTATACGGGTATACGAATTTAATAAAATCCTCCTTTTGTCGAAGGTTGAATAATGTTCCTTATTGCAAATTTACACAAAGCAAATAAGAGAACTGACACTTGAATTACTCCAATGCTGCTATTAAGTATACCTACGGTGTAAAGGGACACAACAAGACAAATCTTCCATTCAAAGTCAAAAACAAAAGTCGTTAGCTCAATTTATCGGGGGTGATTTCATTCAAAACTGTCTTTCAGGGTATGTGTAGCACAATGGATGGGCGAATACTTATAATCTTCAAAAAGAACCATACACGAGTACATGCATCGCTCTTCTTCCCGAGTATAACTTGATTTATTATTGTTCTCCTTTTTTTTCTTTATTTTATTTGAATGGGTAGTGGTGAAGCACACAGTCAACATACAATACACAACATACTTAGCGCTTCCCTTCGTATACATACATCCATGCATATATATTTTCGCTTAATCCTTCAATGAAGGTAGACCTATTTGTTGAAAAGAACTTGAATCACACTGAGCCCATCGCAATAAGTACGTATCAAGCAATAATATTTTACGCTCGGTTAATCCCTTTCAGAAAACACCAGCGCAGCGGAGGAATCTTATTGCTTGGCTTGTCAGCAATAATAATTGAGAAAGGACATTTTGCTTGGCTGCTGTAATCCCACCGACCGGAGTCGAGTCGAGCCAGCCCCTCGAATTTGACAGTCCAAGTGTATAAATTAAATAGTTGATACCCGATTAGAGGTACTGAAATGATCAATAAAACGGCTTCACGCAAGCGAAGCTATTAAGCTACCGCTGAGAGAACAAACCCACACATGGCTGCAATTGGCATAGGGTGAGACCTATTATTTGTGGGGTGTATATTTATTTACACTTGATGGTTTAATATCTTATGAACTGAATGGAATCCAAACAAAGGATTAGTTAACCTTACACCACCCGCCCAATAAAATTGGACGCCACAACCGTTTGTTAAAATTCATTAAAAAATATTAAGTCCACTTAAAATTCGTTGATAGCTAGCACAACTGACATCCCGCTGTTTCGTGTTCTTATTCAAATATTAGTATTCACATCAAGCGATATCAGAAATATTTTGAATATTTGCTTTTGCACGTATCGCCTCTATGCACTGGGGTCGCCAATATTGGGGATCATAAAGTAGACCAGTTTTAGTTTAGGTGGTATTCTTATTCCATTCAATATATCATAATCTGAATTTGGGATACGTAAAGTTTTTAATTAAAAGTCAATGCATATGTGTTGCTTGGTTGATGAAGGGAGCTAGGTCTATTTAATTATTCATTCAAAAGTTCAAAAGTCGAAGCACACAAGGAAGACATCCAACAATTTTTTGATTGGCCAACGTCAACCCTGACCACTTTCTTGTTGGAGCTGAATTCAGAACTTGACGTTTCAATGAAAGGAAACTGCTAGCTGTACGTCAGAAGGAACCGACAAAGAACACTCATTGAGCACTTTTAGATAGGAAGACTCCGACTCGAGACTCTCAAAAATAAAGGAGAGAAAGATGAGAAGTTAACAGAATAGTGTTTGTCCCCCTATCTTAACTAACCACTGGCTAAATTGAATACCAGAGGGAGCCCTTAGTATGATGGTGAGTGCGTTAAAAGGAAGAAGATTTACAGAAGATTCACATTAGTGCCAGAATACAGTGGACTGTGGTTAAAGTGGTTGAAGTAGTAGAAAAAGTAGAAGCCGTCAAACAGGTTTAAAGGCTTATAGCACAAGACAAGACTAGCGGAGCACAAAAGCGAAAGAGAAGAGAAAAAAAGGGACCACGAATCTTCCCTGCTCAAGCATTTCGAAGAGTCGAGGGAGCCCAACAACATTCCGAATGTCAGGTGGCTTCAAATCCGGCAAGGCTCTTCGAAATAGTGAAGACAACTTATTCACCAAGGTGCAGAGAATTTTTGATGCATATAAGCAGCACTTGCAGCAATTCCTTAATAGAGAACATACAAAGGATGTGGTACGACGAGAACAGAGTCCACCTTCAGTCAATCACCCCTATTCTTGAACTCGGATACGACAGTCGAATCTGACCATAGTCGCATTAAGTTATTACAAAGTTGTATACAAATTTTATTTGTAATAACTCGGTCGGATTCGAGCTGAAGAGTAGGGGGGTGAAAGATTAACCAAAACCCTGTGCGTATTGAACAAGTTACCGCAACACAAAAAAAAAAAAAAATAAAAATGCAAAACAACAAAACCGCTGGGTCTGACGGCCTTCCAGCTGAGCGGTGATGATGCCTTGGTAGGGTGCATGCATCGTTTCATCAGATAATTATGGGGTAGGGAAGCCTGTTCGACGACTGCAGTATTAGTTCTATATGCCGGAGCTACCGAAGAATATCCCTTTCCAATGCATTGTGCAAATGTATAAAACCTCTAACTAACGAACTAATCAGCTCCTACCAATCCGACTTCTGCCTTAGCAGATCAGAGGTAGAACAAATTTGAAGAGAAAAACCTAAAAAAGGATCAGCGAACATGAAGTCGAAACTCAGGATTTATTTATCGACTTTGGAGGCGCTTTAGAAAGCGTTCAAGCTTCAAGCTAATAAAGGGAACCTTCCTTCAACTTGGATACAGCTCTTTTGTACGCCGAAGTTTGGCAAGCAGGTGTACTGTAGTGTCAAGTCAATTGCAGAGCAAACAAAAATAGTTGATATTTTACCATAAATTACATGCCCAAAACATTAGTCAGAACCGATCTTAGAGCGAACGTAAATTCCACAAATGACACCTTTGATGAGATTGGGCTCATCTTATGAATTGTGCTCTATGGCGGGCCGAGTGATATAAGTAAGAAAACAGAGTAAATATTGGTCACCTTCGAGCAAAAAATACTTCGTCGGATATTTAGTCCTATATGAAAAGAGAGCGAATGAAGAAAGAGGTGCAACTGCGAGCTCTATAAGCTGTGGATGTAGTCCATAAAGCAAAGACACGTCATTTCAACGACTCGTAAGCTTAGATAAGTATCCAGAAAACTTAATACAAATAGGTTAAGATAGTACGATCATGTAATTCATAGAGTCGAAAGTCGTATAAATAGTTTTACGTATACAGAAACCACAAGCAACAAGGGAAAGACCAGAAAGTACTTGGTTGGTACAACTCAGTCATCCAGGACAGAAATTCATTGCGCGTCAGGACAAGGAAGATCGACATCTTTGCGTCTTAGGTACAGTAATCAAGGCTCATATTGCAGCTGCATCAGTAATAGACAAACCCGATTTATCAGCCCAATATTGCGTGCAAAAGACGAAAGTGTGAGACCTGACAAGCGACAGTACATTGATTCACTTGGCTCAAGGGTTAAAGAAGCACTGTGGCAGACAAGGTCATTAACTTCCGAACTCGAATTTCCTAAATTAACGCCGGAGCTTCCAGTGGCCTATTTCACCAACTTACAAATTTGTATGTACAAGCATTTTTTAAGGAAATTTGTAGAATACTCAGGAGATTACGTTTCACTATATTTGTCCTTTACAAACGTTGACTGTGAACCAAGGCCCTAGGTTACAAATTTGTAGTTCAGGTCCAAAAGCACAAATTTGTAGTTGTAAGTTGTAGTTGGTGAAATAGGCCACTGGACTGATCCAAAAAAATTGTCATGTTTTACACAATGATAAAGTATCATAGGTTTCTGAAGTCCCAAGTGGCGTACTTCAAGGTGGCATACTGTCACTACTGGTGTTCTTATTCGGTATTTGTTCCACATTGCCGAAAGCAATCTATGAAATTCGTTGAAATTTATTGATTGAAATTTTATCTTAAACAGCTAGACTACGATGGCAATGTTTGCCTTCTTTCTAGTGACCACTTACATACATAATTAGTCTTGAAAAACAGTCATTGTTCGAACCAAAATTAGGCTCCTCTCAAGCTGCTACCTATCAATCCTGAACTATAAATGAAACTAAAGTAATTCTGAGAAATAAGGATTGAGTCTCAACCCTCTTTCTAAATTATAGTTCATGGGCGCAACACAGCAAGACGGGTGTGGTGACGTGTCGCTAACAAGTCCAGACTTCTATTGAATAGTAGATAGTAGATAGTGTTTCTTTTTAGTTTACAAAACCTAATCCTAAATTGGCTCCAAGAAATAAAGTTAACCAGCTACAAACGTTTGCTATAAAAGTTCAATGTGTAGGACAATTGTGATTCTTTGACGATCCCAATCCATTTGTCAACATATTTAATTATAAGAGATTGCTTCTCATATCGATTTGAAGAACACGTGCATCTGCAAACTAATAAATATGTAATTATCTTCACACCATCAGTACACACCAAGGCTTAGATGGCAAAACTTTTATTAAACATTCCAAACTTAATCTGGGCATCAAAGTATCTCGATTGTTCACACAAGCAAACAACATTACCAGACAACCGATTCAATCAACAAACAATATTTACTTTGGTGTTGTGATCGCACCAATTCTAATAATAAAATATTTGTATACATGGTGTTAAATTAATCGGTTGGCACGTGCGAGCATCCACTTAAGTGCCGGGCAACACGTGTTGCAATGGTTTAACAAATGCCTGGTGATAACAATTGAAATTCCTGTATGCTGATGCTAAATGAGCTCTTTAACAAGAGTGCTTATCACTTTTACTTTTTTTTTATTATTTCTTTAGAAGAGGTTTTGTAGTTATGAATATCTTTTGATAAGAAATGGCATGTAATAGATTTGCTAAGGACAATTGACATGAAGTTTTTTGTTCCCAACACTTGGCTAATTAGATACCTTTGCACCGAATCGAGCGAAAGAATAGAATAATAGAAAATTCCCTAGATTTTAGCGGCTTCTAGCGAGGAACACACTCGCTATAATGTAATAGAATCAATTAATTCTTATGTGAAGCGTAATAAATCAAGTAATCAAGTCAAAAAAATCAGTTCAAACAAAAAGAGCACAAGGAATGTATGCAGAGCTCCACTTCCAAAACAAAGCGAATACAAAGGATTTGTACTGTACGGCCACAATAGCTTTTGGCTTCCATTCGTTAAGTTTTCGGTCACTTTTGGTCACTTCCGAAAGAGCAAATGGATTCGATTGATAGTCAACTGGGGAGAATTCTAAAATGATTTCATAAAGTACAAATGTACATTAAAGAGAAATGCAAATGACTGCACTGAAGAAAACTGAAGGCAGAATTTTGACATTAGCTTCTGTTTCTTCCAAGTTTTTTGGAGATTCAATGCAAGGATTCCTGACAGAAGTTACTGGAAGAACTGAAGGACTAAAAAGAAAAAGAAGTTGGCATTCTATACCGGCAGTTCTAAGATGGACAGTGGTACAGGAGCCGGAGTTTATTGTAAAGCCTCAGGAGTAAATTGCTCCTTTAGAATAAACGACGACTGCAGCGTCTTTCAAGCCGAAGCCACTGCTATTACGCAGGCTGCACTGCCATTAAAGCTCTGGACTCTGCCAAAACTCGGTCGAGGCTGATGAGAACCTGCAAATAACTTTTAAACGAGATATCCAGAGCCAATACGGTGACCTTCAGTTGGTTACCAGGGCATATGGATATCGAAGGTAACGAGAATGCGGATGAGCTTGCTAGGAAGGGGTCGACGCTGCACATATCGCGGGCTCTTCCCTTTGTAGCCTATGGCTCAGTCAGCTCTGTTATGAAAAAAGTAGAAGATGAAGCCATCGACGCTGGCGGCTAGAGCTCTATGGCCGGCCTTTAGCAAAAAGAGATCATCCACTTTGGTTAAACTCAGTCGTCATAACGCACGGATTGTTTCTGGCGTAATTACCGGTCATTGTGTCATTGGCCTTCGCACAGAGAGACTCGGTATGCTGAATAATGACTATTGTAGAAGCTGCAGAGACGAAGAAGAAATCGAATCTATTCGTCACCTAGCTTCGATGTAATAGCCCAGATATCGGCCTAGCTGTCAACGAGGATGGCTATTGTGGATTGCAGTAATGATATTTGCTTGCATAGGCTTCAACCCTCCCCTTCAGCTTAAAAGACGGTGCACGGATCTGGAAGTTGGTAGAATGTAGCGATCTGGTGCGTCCCACGAGTTTTCCGGATTGATTCTAAAAAGTAAGTATTCTATAGGTCTGTTAGCGTACCCTCCTAAAACAGCGAATTTTTACGAAAAGCTGTTCGCGTACGGAGAATTTTCGTAGTTTTTCACAGAAAAGGGGGTTCACGAGAGAGTAAGAAGTTTCCCGACGCTACGAATTTTAGTACAAGAAATTTCTGTGGGCTGATTCATGAAAACTGTCAAAGCTGTCAAACCAGTGTATTTTAAACTTTTTCTTGTTCAACCCGTTCGTTTACTTTTTCGTAGTTTTAGCTCTCTCTGAGAGAATTTTACGCCCACTCTTCGAAATTCGATAATCTACAAATTTTAGTGCAAAAAGTACGCGAACGGACCTTATGTTTTACGAAGTTTTATAATCGAATTCAACTAGATCCCTGTCCGATGCGGGAATATATATGTATATGGAATGAGAGAAGATCAGCTGGCGGTTTTTCCATTCCTCCAATTTCGGTAGGTAGAGCTTATAGGGTTCCCAGTTGTGTCTTGTCCTTCATCCGACAACTTGAAAAATTGGTAACAATTTTCGCAGATCTACACTGATTAAGAATCTACATACGATGTGTCCGAACTTTTTTCAGCACTCAGAGCGTATCTCGTCTGGCCCAATCGCTTTCTATTTTTGCTGACTTCTTCGACAGGAATGTCAGTTAGGAGATTAGGAGAATCTGTCGTTCTAAAATGACGCCTGTGACCATTTGGTTGACGGAATTGAGCTGTGAATTGACGCCAATATTTGAATTGATTTGTTTACACGATTGATACAATCGGGAACAATCTTAGGATCAGGATCATCGGGTGTTGGGAAGAAATTCGATGGAGCATTTTCGCCTAAAATTAAATTTAGTGACGAATCATATTTCCACCTTGATGACTATGTGAACAAACAAAACCTTTATACTTTCACAACGCGTTGTGGTTCGTTGCGGTGTGATTTGACGATATTCGTTTTTGAAATGACCAAAGCCGATATAGTTGAGTGCTATTAGATGGATTTGTTGGTCCAATTTAAAGGTATTTTGAATGGCAGGACGATACATACAACTTGTCACAAAACGAACGAAACATTGGACGTGTTCCTGACCAAGGTTCGTGAATGTGACCTCTTGCAGAAATATAGACAGCAATTGTGACTTGACCACGCTATAACTTTGGAATTTGTGAAGCCAAATATCAATACTCCTTGAAACGTTTCAAAACTGAAAAACAAATTTCGCCTCATCATTGGTAAAATCGAGCCCGGATTGCGAGCAAACGTGATTGAAACGAATTGAACCAAAAGAATACCCGTCTGCAGATACAGGCACTGATTTTGTATTCCACGGAGGTGACATAATACCTAAAATAGTTTCAAATAAACTATGCAAACCTTTCAAACATCTATCCCGTTTAATTCGAAAATTAAATTGCCAACCCGTTGGAACACCCTCTGTCAATATTTAGAGCCGAAGGATATTAAATATTAAAAAACCTACCTACCTACCCAAGTGGTGGATAACTACGCGTTTGTGTTTGTATTTGCATAAAATAGCTGGCTGTTATTATTCAGTAAATCAAACAATTGATTTTATATAATAAATCTGGTTTAGTTTTTCGAAAACAAAAAAGAAAACCTTACCTCATTTTCAATCGAATTGAAATCCCTTCACTGATAACATTTTGCATGTTTGTCTCTTATGTTACTGGTAAGTGGGTATCTGCTTTAACTCTAGGTAGATACATATGTAAAACTTTTTCCCCATCAACAAATACAACAAATAGTCACCGATGATATCCCTTGGAAAATGTTTTTGCAACACACGCATGATTTCTATACAACACAAGATATCAATACAAAGCCGGGGATAAGAACCATTTAATTTTCAAACCTTCCCTTTGTAAACGATTCTGTAAATAGCGTTACACCTCTTAAACGCATTTCTCTTCCGATTGCGCAGATTAATTTATAAAATGAAGTAAAAAAAAAGAAATCAACACACAGCTTGTGTACACCGCAAAATAAACCCATTGACACAATACACAATACACATAAGCAGCAGCAGTAGCAGTAGTGACGTTTACTCAGGATTCAATTTGTATCCTGTTTACTTCAACTAAAGGGGAGGATGTATTCTATGAAATAAAACGCGCTCGCCTGATTGGCTGAACACCAATTGCAGGGGTGGTTCCGAGTGAACACAATGGGGCGTGTCCGTTTTCGGTTAAATAAACTGAGAAATTCGTATGCCAAACAGGCCAAGCGCAAGAATTCCTTACCCCAAGACTGTCAAAACAATGTACGTAGGAACGTACATAATGTAGCTATTTATGAACCCATGTCCAACATCAGCACACAAGATCATAGAGAAGCGCATTTTTTCTATCACGATAGTCATTGTTTATTTCCCTTACGTATACTCTCGTAACATACGAGAGTTTATTCCCTTAGAGAGTGATATAATAAGTGTTTTGTTCTAATTTGTGTTTTAATTAATTCGTAACAAAACTTACACTTTGAACTACCTGATATAGGTAGCCGTTTTTTTGTTTTTTTTTTTTTCATTCTACTACATCTTATTGTGAAAAAATGCAATGGAAAATGAACAGTTGAAAAACAAAAGAGTTTTAACATACACTCAAGATGACCCTGCAAACAACTCTATTGAATATGTTTAAGGATACTTCTAGTTGCTGCGATATGAATTTTATTTTAAATTCCCTTAACTATAAGTAAGTTATACAATATTCTTAAATCAATATACAATATGATGGCCATTTCATTTGAAAATCTGTGATTTATTTCAAAACAATTTTGTTGCATAATTTGTTACTTCTGTCACATTGCACTGACGTTGCTGTCAAAAACCCGGCGGCCAATGGGCTAACTATCCAATTCACGGTTATATGTTGCGCGGTTTTAGGACAAAATGTTTGAACTGGAAAAAGACTGAATATACACACATCTCCTGCCAGAGCCGGGTCAAGTCGTCCCGACTCCTAGGGCAAACATGTACAGTGCTCCGCAAAAGTATGCGTACAGCAATTTAACCCTGAAAAACCTCAAACCTTATTAAAGGTCCATTCATAGCTCAACGATCTGTGAATACAGACAAACGAATATTCGCAAATTTTGACACATGTATAATTTACAACAAATATTTTATATAGTCATAGCAATCGGCGAATTTCACTCGTCATTTACCAAAGCAATAAAGAAAGGTGAGGTTAAACTCTCGCGGATTGCATTTCACATCTGAGGAATGCGAATAAAAAATGAGAGTTCACAATGAGCATTCGCTTATTCGCGGAAAGATCAGCGTATTGTTGATTTCTTCACAGAAACTAATTACAATTTAACTTTTTTTTTTATATAAATCTGTAGTCAAATTAAGTTCTCTTCTTTAACAATAAAAAGATTGTCAATTGTCTACCTTTAAATGTGCTAGAAAGGGTAAGTTCGCGGTTATCCCATTTGCTGGTCTCTAAGCTGTGCATGTAGCTTAAGAAGAGAAAATGTAACACCCTGCCTGAAATTAAGCACAACAATTCTTTGAAATCTGGTATAAAATGGCTAATGCTAGTGTTTTTCCATTTGTGAGATCCGGATGTTTTTTTCTACCTTATTTCGCGATTGTGTAGGACGTTGAGGACAACTGAGCCGATCATACTCTATCTTGTTTGTGATGAGTTTTTTTACATGGAGGCTTCCTTGAATCTTCGAACTTCATATTCTATCCAGCTTGTTAGTCCTTCTATCCTCCGAAGCATCACTTAATACACCAACCCCATAATGGATGTCGTCAGCACAAGTTGCTTTGCTATTGATCATAGATCTCAGATATTTCAACTATTTGCACGCGCATCTCTACTTAATCGAAGAGACCTAAGCCCATATTATCGCTTTCTACTCCTCGGATTGCTTCTTAACAGTTTCTTTGGCGACTGCAGCTTGCATAGCCTAAACAGGAAATAAATGTACTCCTTGGGTATGTGGTTGCTTCCTTGAATTCTGTACCTGGAACAGGACTGTGGGGATCAGAGAACGGTCAGTGCAGCACTCTGTCTTTATTGAACTAATTCGGTACCTATTTCCCTCCAAAACATACACCCATGCATCAAGTGCTCGTTGAAAGGAATCTTTAATCTTCACTTATGATATTGATAGTTCCATCGTCAGCAAAGAATAACTCATACACTTTGAGTTCCGTCACTTTTCCTTAAAAGACTGCAATTAATAGGAAAGGACTTTTGCACTGCGGCCAAGCATCTTACTTTTGTTTTTACTTTGTCATACATACATGTCCATGGCCATCTAAATCTAGGATTCGAACACTCTATAATGTCTTAGCGCCATCCATATCACACCTCTTGGTTCTCTGTGGAATGCATAATATAGCAACTTTTTTTAAGAACACCGTCATTTACTGCTTACGAAGAAGCAAGGAGGTAACGCCTCTCCTAGTAACATGTTTCCTTATAGAGCTACAACCATGGGTGGAATTTTTGTATCCGTTGTTAAGCATTTTGTGAAGTCAGTTGACTGTGCTATTAATATTGAAGAATTTCATTTAATTTTTTACTTAAATATTGTTAAATGCACCTTCAATGTCTAGAAAGTCAGCCAGTACGAATTACTTATAATAAAGGCTACTACATCATGTAAGACCGTCTCGACTGGTTTGCATAGATAGATATAAAAATCCAGAAGTCTTTGGAATGATAAAAGACTAATGGATCTAAAATCTTTTGCCATAGTATGGCTTACTTACGCTCCAAACTATGCTCCACCTACTTCCAACTGACATCGTCAGCAAACAACTGGCTGCCTGCTCAGCAATAAGACTGAGAAGTTCCAAACAATGGAAACAACAACATACCAAATACTGGTCTAAGTGTATCCTCATCGTGGGCCGGTTCCAACCAACCAACCAACCATGGCTTACTGAGCCTTAGGTATGAAAATCACTCGTACTTCCATTCCATGTGTAACATATCGTCAGACATCGTGTGAAAATTTTTCTGAGCCTGGTTGCCGCTTTCCGCAACATGACTAGTAGAATGGTATCACGGCTTCGTCTTTATAGAATCATATAGCCCAGCGCAGACTTTTACTTTCGGCCCAGAAGTCATCCGATTTCCTAATACAACTGGGAACAGCGTTATTCTTGCAAAAGAGCTTACGAAGCCTTTAGGCTTCTGAAATGGATTAGCAATATTTTGTCCCCCTTATTAGGTAGTTAAACCTCCTCTTGCTCTGAATATATTTATCCCAGGTTACAACTTTCGCCCTATTAGGTATAGAAAGTCCTAACCTGCTTCCTTTTCGTGCCTTACTCTTTGTTCCAAGATGGAGGTTTAGTCTTTCTAGCCTTCTTGATTGGACAAACCACCTTACCTACCTTTTTCAATGGCTTGCACAGGTTGTCTACTATTAATATCCTGTTGAGAGCAAATGATATCCCTATGTCTCAAAAAGTGGTACAGCAAACTCTTTGTTTTAAAAGGATTTGTAAATCCTTATTAGGAGTTCCTGAATATTGAAGGTTTTTCATCCGCTTGATTGGCATTCTTCTCCATCCAAATGCACAAAGCTTTTTAAGCTACAATCGATAAAGTTAATTACGTTCAATTGGTTAAGGTGTTGAAACGTTAATTTGCTTATAAAATCCACACAACAAAATATTGTCACGCTATCTTCCATATGACAGCATTCAGTGAGCTGTGGATAAATTCTAGAAAACTTTTTGTTCGATATTTCGTATCCTCTTATTTTTCTTTGTACGACAGATCTTATTTATTTATTAGACTAGTTTATTATTAACTTTAAAAGAATGCCATTTCGATCAAGTTAACCTCCTAAATGATGTACTTCCGCCCAGATGAAAGCGGTTACAAGTATGTTCGTGTACAACAAAGAGAGTTGAATGCAACCCAGACGAATAGACTTTAACTATAAAACGTCTTCCGTCCATTTACACCCTGCACGCGAAAGTTCTCTGAGGAAAAACATCAAGTAACAGCATTGCCTTACCTTGCCGTATTGAATTTAATTTGTTTAATCTTCCTTCACTTCCAATGTAATGTCTCGATATCGATTTTTGAGCATTTGTACGGCTTTTGTGCGGCTTCATAAGAACTCATTGATTTTCACTTTCAACACAGTCGTTTGAAGCTCTTATTTCAATTGTCAGTAATAATAGAATATCTAAACGTGAAACACGTTCCAAAACTACGTTTTATTGCAATACCTACGCAAAAATTGGATTTTTTTTTTTAAAAATTAAAAACTGTTTCATGCTTACCAAAACCGATTGTGATCAAAGAATATTAATTTTTTTTATATAAATCTGACGTAAGGCGGAAATCAATACACTTAGCGGCTGTTGCGTTTATACTACAGAAATGTACTTCAAGTTTATTTGTTCAATTAGTTACAAGGCGGGTCCCGAAGCGTTCGTTTGTTAGACGAATCGCTTGCCATCGGGATTAAAGTAAAATAAAACTATTTGTCTATTCTGACATTATGTTTACTTGAATAAATATATATAAATAAAGAAAAACAATAAAAGTAATCATGGTTCAACAACATTTTGACAGTAATGGTAAGTGCTAACTTAAGTGAATGAGGCTTTGCAAGTTTATATAATACTTAACCATAAAGCAATGACTCTACCATAAGTACATAGATCTAGACAAGGATAAACTGTGCTTCTTCAATAAGTAGTGTCCTTAGACCCTCGATAAAAAAGTCATTCAACCGTTATATGAAGTCAAGATTTCTACATACGTTTAAAAACCTCTATTCAACATTTTACATTCAAGTGATTTGTAAATATACGTGGGCCAACAATACAATAATTTGAATTATAACTTATTTTAACAAAATCAATAGAATATTGAAGTTTAGTCTTTTCTATTTTTGTAATGACGTCAAGTTTGAAAAATAGTTTTTGCGTGGCCGCCATTTTGGTTTTCGGATAACTAGCATTTTATGAGAAAATGATGCATGACTTTTACCTAAGTTTGTCGTGTCAAAGCTGGGACTTAATATTCGTCGTAAGGTCTGAGGAAAGATTGTTAAATCAGCAGAATGTGTCGGGCAACTAATATCTCAATATTTTTATATTATGCGGCCTGAGAACATATGCATGTGTCTCGAAAAATAATCAACACAATTCTGTCTGTATGGGCAGAGAATTATTAATTCCTACCACACCTTAGCGCATTCATCACGGTGACATCTAGGGAGGTTTACACAATGGGTGCGTTGAGTCGTAGTAGGAATTCATACTATGTCTATACCTAGTTAAAAAAAAGTAAAATATATTCGAGTGTTTCTCTATACTTATCCTCAATTACCGTTATTGAAATCATATTTGAGTTTTCAAAGCGCTGTGACATTTTCGTGTGGTTGAAAACCGTAATCCAAAATCGACGCATATGGTGCTAGTTATGCCTTTTGTTTTTTGCACTCTTAGAAATAGTGAAGTGAAGTAGAGCGACTCTGGAAAAAAAAAACAATCGGGAACTGCCAAAATAGTTGCATTCTGAAGGTTGGTTCTTATTTCCTTTTAATTGGCCATTAAGGTTGCTTATTTAAGGTATTTTTTTATTTGTTTTGAAATTTTCGTGTCACAAAACCAACCACAATGCAGGAATATTTTAACTCATAAATTCATCTACCTTTGAATCCGATGAAGAAACTAATTGACAGTGATCGGCGTTAGAATATTGCACTAGATTCACATAAAAACCTCTAGATGTAGCAAAAAGCAGGGGTCATAATATAAAACAAAAGCGCCGCCTTTTATTGGGTTTTGCGATAGATTGAAAGTGCAAACCCTTGCACCTGACACTACGTCAACATTCTTCCATTATGAGCACTGAAGAGCGTTAAGTTTTGACACTAGCTTCCGATTGCTTCAGACTTTTGTAGCTCAGCCTTAAGTTAAGGTATACCAATAATGTTTCAATAATCAGCTTTACACAAATTCACACTTTCCAAGAATCTATTACATTTTCATTGAATGAAGTAAATAACATTGGCCGCGATCCCAACACTTCGCTAATCTAGCTGCTAGAATACTTTTGCACCGGGATGACACATGTTGTACTAGAGGCCGCTAGATTCTCTTGGAAAAAATCTGTCATCCCGGTGCAAAAGTATTCTAGCAGCTAGATTAGCGAGGTGTTGGGAACTCAGCCATTGGTTTAACATTGCGCTGAAATTGTACCCGTTCTCTACACAAGGAATTCGCTGGCCGCTATAATGCCAAAGAATAAAGAGTACTGAACATATCGATCTCTTAAGAGACTGCTTAGATTGATTACTCATAACTCTGCTAGTCTAGGTCCATTACCCATATTCAAAAAAAGTGATCCTATTTTTGTTAAATATCGCATATGTCGCGTAACGCTGGAAAATATGCGATAGTCTGTGCTACTTGAAAACAGGTCTTCTGAGCTCTTCCAAACATCCACCGCGTTTCGGCAAGGAAATGCGTCATGTGATAGTGCGCAGGGGAGGAAGACACTGCCGTTTACAAATCCGTCCAACTTCTGGGATACGCAGATGATAATGATGATTGAGATCATCGAAAGATTGCGGCAAACCATCGAAGAGGTGCTTACGACAATTGGAGAGGTGGCGAAGCGACTTGGTCTTAAAGTGGATGAGGGCAGTAAAAGTAACTTCTGGAAAACATTGAACCGGAACTCCTAACTCCACGGGTCAAATTCATGCTCTGTCGAGCGCTCATCTTCCCAATCTTGTGTATGGAGCCTAGTGCTGAACAATAAATAAGAAAACTAAGCAAATATTGGGCACTCGAACGAAAAGTACTCCGTTGGATATTGGTCTGATATGCGAGAAGGACAAACGGAGGAAAAGATACAACCGCGAACTCTATGAGCTTTACTACGATGTGAATGTAATACATCGAACTAAGGTACAACAATGCTCCAGTCAAGAGGATCTTGGGATCACAGCCCCCAGGTTCGAGACAGTAGGCAGAACCAAACTTCCGGTACAAGGACCAAGTTGTCGTGAATACCAGAAAACTTGGTCTTCATCATTAGAAGCAGCGTGCCCGAGACCGCACAGGCAGGCAAAGACACTTCAAGGGTATATGTATGTTCAAATATAGACATTATTAGTGCTACCTAGTGGAGAAGGTTTTCTGAAAGATAGTCCTTTATAGCTGAAGGTTTCGAGCTGAAATTTTCTAAGCATTTTGTCGCATTTGAAAAATTCAGGGTTATCGACAATTCCGACCGAAACTTTTCCCCAGAACTCTGTATGTTGCTTATATGTTTGGAGCTTTTTCTTTTTGGACTACTCGAAAACTCTGTAGGAAATTTTATTCACGATAGGGCTGATTATATATATATCTACTTTGGTGAGAACATAAACGAATTTCTAATTCATTTTATTTTTTTAGCTCAAACGCATGTTGTTGTTCTAGACAAAACTGGAAGCAAGTCTTTTGGAATATGTATAGTAAGAGGAGAGGTAATTTCTTTTAATCTGCAGCCATGCTCGTATTTTAAAAAGCATTTTTTTGGGTTCAATTATTCTAGGTGAAGGACTCACCAAACTCGAAGACAACTGGAATATTTATCAAAGGAATTGTACCTCAAAGTCCAGCACATACTTGTGGCAAATTGAAGGTAATATGTGTTTTTATTTAGAAGGAGTATGTACTCCGTCTCAAGGCTATTCTAAAACACATTTTCTTAACAATTGTTTAACTTCGAAATCTAGTACTAAACTTTTAACATGCAACCAAATGTCAAATGTAGATCCCTTCCTAAGAGAGTACAATTTTGCAATTAACGCTGTTTTCAAGCTCATATCCCTACTGTCAACTTGACAGCAAATGTAACAAATTCACATTTCAGGTCGGTGATAGGATCCTCTCACTAAATGACAACGATGTGCGGAGTGCAACTGAACAGAACGTTATTGATCTCATTAAAGATGCTGGAATGAAAATCAACTTAGAGGTCCAAACATTTGGCCATGTATGATTATTTCTGTATTTGGAAACATATTCACATTTTATCTTTTTTTGCTTAGAAAAACGATGAAGTTTCCAAAGTAGTGCTTAAGCCAGTTAAGCAAAAATCTATTGAAAATGGAGTCGCTGCAAATAAAAATGAACCCCCACCACCAGGTGTGATGACCTTTTATTTGAGTTTTCAAAGCTCGTTTCACACATTTGTATAGACCTGTCTTACGACAATGGATATTAGACTCCAAATGTATCACATACCACGTTTAAATGGATAGATTGAAACCGGATTCAATTTGGGTTGAGTCCCATATAAACGCAATTGGATTGGATTGGATTGAAACAGGATTGACTCGATTTTTGACACATTTTTCTGCGATCGAGTTGAATTTTTCCACATAAACGTGGATCGAAAGATTGAGTTTGACAGATAGAGTAAAAAAGTGTGTTTTTTGTTTTTTAGTGTCCAGACATTGTGCAGAGTAAATTAGAAAGTAAAAAATGAGTGGCAGAAATATTTGGACGCGTGCAAAGAAATTGGAAAACCAGTGTCAAACTCAATCCCCTTTCAATTTGGTTCTAACTCGATTCCTCAATCCGCGACAAACAGCGAAAACGCGGATTCAAACTCAATTCTTTTTCAATCCGATCATATAAACGTAGTATATGATGCTTGTAAGCAAGATATCCAAAGTTGAATGAGTGGCTACAGATGAGTGAAACGAGCGATGGTCTAGAAGTAAGAATACCATTTTATAGGTCGTCCTCCAAATAAGCCTCTTATGCCAAAGGATTTGATAAAATCATCACCAATGTCAAATACTACCACTACAATTGATGATGACGAGGAGGACACCAGAGATATGATGGGTCGCATGTACACCGAAGCTGGCTTCGAGGTAATACTTGGAGTAGTTGTAGCAAAACTATGGCATCGAGAAACATTCACTTTCAGATTGATAGGTCCTCAGCAGGAAACTGCAAACTGAATAAACTGGAGCAAGAAAAGGACAAGGAAACACCAGATGAATTCGGTTACACTATGGGTAATACTTATCCCCCCTCAATTAGACCCTCGATATTATTATCATCCTCTTTTGTCTATTTTAGCAAAGATAAAGAAACGCTATTCCAACCTGAAAGATCTAAAAAAAGTTGAAATTATACGACCACCGAATACAGACCTAGGTCTAGCCCTAGCTGGTCATAGAGATCGACAGAAGATGGCTTGTTTCGTTGCGGGTCTACACCCTCAAGGCTTGGCGATAAAAACTGAAATGAAACCGGGTGATGAGATACTAGAAGTCAACGGAAATGTCCTACAAAACCGATGCCATTTGAACGCCTCAGTTGTGTTCAAAAATCTCCCTGGCGAAAAGCTTGTCTTTATTTTACACAGGTAATTTGGAAAGCAAATGGTTTATGAATCTACATTTTGAGTCTCATTTTTAGGAGGAAGGCCAACGATGAGGGTATTTCAGTGAAACCAGTGACCAGATTTGCTCCAATAGTGGATGAGGTATTGAACTGCAAATGACGTTTGAAACGCCAAAATTAAGACGACCATTTTTTGTTTGTAGACTGAGTATTTGTTTACGGCGTATAAAAATGTGAGATCAGTTAAAGTCCAAAAATCTGGATGCCTAGGGCTGATGATAATTGAGGGTAAACACGTAGAGGTCGGACGGGGCATATTCATTTCGGATCTTAAGGAAGGCTCAAATGCTGTAGAAGTAAGAAACAGCTTTCAGCTTTTAAGTAAGACCAAAATTGACTTAATATAATTTAGGCTGGATTGAAAGTGGGAGATCTTATATTGGCCATTAATAAGGACGTTGTAGTTGAATCCAGTTACGATGAGGTAAATGCAAAACACTTTTTTGTAGACTATCATCCTTCTAAGTTTCTATAGGCGGCATCACTTCTGAAAAGAGCTGAAGGTATCGTTACGATTGTTATGTGCAGTCTAAAGAGTGAGGAGCAAATTCAAAAGGAAAAACAAGCTGAAAAAGAAAAGGAAGAGAAGAAAGGTAAGCTTGTTAATAAAACTAGAAATACAAAACTTTAATAACTTTTAACCTCAAAGCTAAGGAAGTTAAAGAACCAGAGAAGCCTATAGATCCTTCTGTTGCTGAAATCGTACCAAATACGAAGATAAATATTGAAATTAATGCACAGAAGAAACCACTGGGATGCATTGTGACTGGAGGCAAAAATAATTACGTCAAAGTGAGTATCTTATTTTATCTGTGAACTATGTCAATTGATTGCAGATACTAGGTCTGTTTCCGCACTGACTGAAACTACAAAAGTCTTCAAAAATTTAGGAAAAATAGCGAAATCCTGTTCCCGTGAGTCAAAGTTTCGTAGTTTTTCACAGAAGAGAGAGCTCACAAGAAAGTAAGAAATTTCCCCATGCTCCAAATTTTAATGCAAGAAATTTCGACGGCCAAAAATTCGAATATCGTTCGTCTTTCATGGAGATTTTGGAACCATTTAACATTCACCTCTGTTGGTTGTCAGACCCAAGAACATTTCAAAAAGCTGAAAGACTAAATTTACTAACAGACAGACAGCTACGTACGAGAACTGACCACTCAATCTACTCAATCGTCCCGGACATTATTGTATGTGTTCTCACAGCGCACTGCCTGTTTGGATTACACACTTTATACGCTAGGGCTTCTGAAGTCTCTGAATTGGGTCTGCGTATTCTGTATATGTCACGCCCATCGGCTCACGATTAGATGTATATGCATCATAACTCTCCTGCACCTCTGTAGAGTTTACCGATTTGACCACAAGGAATATTTTCAGGCCTCCCGATTTCAGATTCCTTTGTCATTGAGGCCAATCAAATGTTGCTGAAGTTTTTCTTCTTTCTTACGTCGATTAACACCACCTTGTTGACAGTGCTTGTAGGATCCTTACCTTTGAATACAATACCAAATGAGATGATCGTGCTCCAAACATTCGGCGCTATCCGTCTTTTCTTTTTGAGGAATTTACGAAATCTTGTGCTAATCAGATGGATTATCGGAGTCCAGACTTTGCAGAAGCATCAGTTCAAAGCAGAGCGGAGTTTTCCATTCAGTCCATGGAGAATTAACCACTTAACACATTCTGCAAAGTTTTATAAGTACAGTACAGAATTCATCTACCATCTTCAAGTCTTTTGTTTGCAATTCTTAACCCCTGGCAACCCTACAGACAACTTTAAATCCAATAAATGTTTGCACTCTATCATTAAAAACCATGTTTAAAATTCTTTTCTTTTTCTAGACTGGATGCAACATCACACACATTTATCCTGAAGGTGTCTTCGCTCAAGACAAACGGCTTCAAATATTCGATCAAATTATTGAATTTAACGGTATCCCTGTTAATTGCGCTGAAATGACTACCTTAAAAGTTCATCAACTTTTCCATTTAGCTTATGAAAAGGTAAATATCTCTCAATTTAGTACCAACAAATTTTTTGAACATATTTACAAACTTTTTTAGGTTACAATTTTAGTATGGCGAAACGACCCACCAGAAACGGAAACTTTTAAAATTGAGTTTGTAAAGAAGGCAGGCAAGGAACTGGGTATATCGCTTGCACCAAATGCAAAAGGTGCAACGATTGTCGAAATTGTAAGTTCAAAAAGAAAATAAGAAATGATTTCATTTAATTTTTGAATATTTAAAGACTTCAGCGGGATATGCTGACATTGATAATAAGCTGCAGAGGGGTGACATTATTTCCAAATTTAATGGAGATTCATTGGAAAATAGCACGTTTCAAGAGTGTTATGCTCTTTTCAAGGGAGCAAATGGAAAAATAAGCCTGGAGATTATAAGGCCCAAGCCTAAAGAAAGGCAAAAGTAATATTGTATCTGGCTATTCGTTGATTATTTATTAAAGAGAAGTGAAAACAAACAAAAGTTAAATATAGATTGATGTTTTTTTTTTTTAAGGCAATACCATAATTAACAGTGATAGATTTAAGGGCTTATCTCTAAAACGGCAAAAAAATGCTCATTGTGAGCAAGTATTTAAAATTCTTCTACTGGTCAAGGATCTGGAGCGAACTGCATCAATCATTAGAGAAACAGACATCTTCTGCTTTTTGCACGTTCGCCTTACGGTCACCTTCATCACAAACGGCTACAAACCTTTGGAATAAGCATTTAGGTTGCTCTTAAAAGGAATAGGTTCCAGTCCTGAAAGAGTCCCTCTTTGAGTCTTCTCTAACAATCGCATTCCAGTGTGAGCCTAGTTTAAGAAGCGGACAAGATGGGTAGGCTGAAAAGGTTTAGGAGTAAATCCCAATTGCAACCGCGCATCAGTCACTGGATGTGCATACATACAGCAATCATCAGACCCATCCATAGGTGATTATGGATTTTGTATATGACGAACAGCTTATCTAAATAAACTCTACAAATTGCAAAGACTAACGCTTCTTGGACTTGTTCGTTGGAGGATGTACGTCAAAAAGAACCCTCAAATTGAAGGCATATTCTCATACCCTATGGCCAAAATTGATTAAGTAGCAAACAAAGACCTTGCTGACAATTGATTGTCCCTCTATTCGCGCACTCACTAGAGTAATAATAGGAAATTCTGCCATATCAACTATGCCTCGTAAATGGAATGCAGAGCCCGACAATTTATGCACAAATTGCGGCAATGACAATGAGGTAGAGCCAATCCAACACATGCTACGTCAGTGCTCCGACTTTTATGTACACGACACTTTTGCAATATTTTTCAGTACCTTCGAATTCTCAGTAATACTTTTAAGTACCGTCATGTACATTTACAAAAGTTTTGAGTACTCTGCAGAATTTTTTAGTACTTTGTCAATACTTTCCCACACTGGTGAGTAATTTTCCGTTTCTATTCGGCACTTTTTAGTAATTTCTGCTCTGCCTGCTCTACAGTGCTTTTTATTACCTTCTGGTACATTTCAGTACTTCGTAATAAGCATCAGTTAAATCAGGCCACCAGAAATATTCAGCAAACAGCAGGTAGGTATAACAACTAATTTTGGAACCGATTAATTTTAGCCATAACTATGGTATTTCTGAATGGATTTCGCCAAATGAGGTGTCAAATTCAACGGCATATTTAACAATAGAATTCAAGAAAAACAAATATGGCTGAGACAAAATGGCGTCCATTGTTATAGTTTGTTTTGTGCTCAATGTTTGTTGTCAGATTTTCACGATTGGAGTGTCAAACTCAAGAGCATGTGCTTGACGGTGTGAAATGACATTGACCATGAGACTTAACTCAACCTATGATTCATTGTTCCAATACGCTGCGACTGACTACATTTTCCGCAAATAACAGGTTTTACTGTATACTTACTTTAAGCAACATGCGAATCTGCATAATTACCAACAAACCAAAAAATAAAAAGAATGTTGTTTGTTATATTTGATTTTTATTTCATATATTAGGCGATTGAACTTGCGTTGGATGCGATACGGGGCCACAAATCAGCGCATTCTTTCGCAACTGGGCCTGTGATAGCGGAACCTTTCATTTCACCTTTATTATTCACTATGACCCCAGCATTGTCCTCAAAATATATAAAAACGCCATCCCTCCTTCTAAAGGGCTTCCTCTGCCTTATCACTACAGCAGGCATTACCTGAAAAGAGATGGAAAATATTAGACTTTATGTTTAAGAAATTTATGACAAATGTAATGGATTAATTCGTGATTGCAAACGAGTGAGAAGTGACTGTACTGCACAGTCCAGCAGGCGATTTTCCTTCCCTATTCTTGCGAAATATACTGATTAGATTTTTGTTTTTTCCATCTATTCTGATAGTTTTCACAACTTTGCGCTGCTCTGTGCTGTGCTACTTTTTCAAGTAATGAACAAAGCTTATGTTTCAGAGAAACCAAACTAAATTCTTAAGGACAATATGGCGATTGAAGAAGGTGGGTAAGTGCAGATTATCTTCGCAAATACAGACGCGCTGGCGGAAGAGGACAGATGCCACCTCCAATACGTACGTCCCAGACTTTGTACAAACTTAAAGATGGTCTTCTTCAATTACACGACATGGAACTGACTTGAAGACTTTCATTATTGGAAGAAAACTGAGTTGATGCTCATATGGATGCCTATATCCGCATGAAGAAGAGGATGTGAGTGATAGAGCAACGAAGGTGTTGATGACCCTCGACTGGCTTGCCCCTTACGTCTCTGCTATCAAGTATAAGACTTGAGAACAATGATTTTGCTCAATTAGACTCCTGAAACATGTCCTTCACCATCTCACTTTCAATCAAGACAACGACCTAAGAAGGCAGCAGTGTCTGAGAACTGCAAAAAGGTTTATTGCATGATTGGCTGCACAATGCAAAGAAAAAATCGATAAATAATTCAAGCAAGAGGATACAAATGGAAACCACCAGGAAAGGGCAAGACAAAATGGTCGTCAAATTCTATAAGCGGAATCACACACCGAAGCTGAGGCCAAACAGTAGACACTATCATGGCAAGATTTCAACATATTCCAACAAGGATAGGACAGCGAGTAGAAAAAAAAAAGAATTCGTTTGAGGGGTACAAGTAAAAATTCCATGAGAGGCACATCCAAAAACATCTTCAGTGGGCTTAAGACTGCATGTAGATACTAGTGTTTGGAGGTTTTGTAACAGAGGAATCTCTACACTAACAAGTTAGTCATAATAATCATGTTTTTCAGGACGAGAAATTATTTGATTAACTCATTGTTAACCACAAAGATAGTATGATGGTCCTGTTGGAAAATGCAAGGAGTACAATCAAGATTGGCAGGTCTAATAGGACAAAGCAATTCTAAGTCTCCGCATCCAGTGAAAACAATCAATTGACACAATCACCAGAGTAAGCTACAGAAGATACTTAGGTTTTTTTGAATGGTATTTGGCAACTGATTGGTTCGTTATTCTAAAATCTAGCCTAGTGTTCAGTTGTATGGCTTTTACCCGTCACACGCCCCAGTGCAATTGACACCTTCGACATTCTAAAACCGCCTGACGAAAAAAAATTCACGAGGTAGCTTAAGCACGCGGTGTGTAACAAAAGTAACAATTTGTCATCGCTCTCGACAAGTTTATCTGCACCTAAAAGTCCAAACAATCACCAGATTTTCCCAAAAGTGGCCCCAGAAACGCAGAAATTGCGCCTTGCAAATGACACCACTGTCATGCAGAGCTCTCCGAAATCCTTGTCAAAATGCCCGCTATTTGAGTTGCTACATATCTCTGCATTCTAAAACCGCCTTAGGAAACCGAAAACACTACCTTCCACAGCACGATTCAAGTTCTAGTTAGCTTCCCGCCTTAAAAACGACAATCAAACGCCCGAACTAAACCAAAACATAATGCATTCCACCGGCAATTCGCACAAAACGCCATCCCAACAACTTGTACTCACCTTCTTCCTGAGCTCAGGCTTTCCCTTCTTGACTGTAGCAACAAACATGTCACCGACTCCGGCAGCTGGTAGACGATTCAAGCGACCACGGATTCCGTGCACAGCGATGACATACAAATTCTTGGCTCCTGCAAATCAAATAAACCATTAGTCCATCGTCCAAGGGATTAGTTTCACTAGAAATTGTTACCTGTATTGTCGGCACAATTCATGACAGCCCCGACAGGCATACCAAGGGAAATACGGAATTTCCCTCCAGCGGTTCCACCACGTCCTTTGAAAGAAAAATATTTTCATTAATCGAAAGTTTAACATTTTCCATAGAAGTTAATGTAACAGATGAAAAGAAATTAAAACACAGTGAAAAGATTTGAAAAGATTATATTTTTTTTAGTTTCGGACCTCTCTTCGACATTTTTTCCGCCTGTTCAGTTTACAACGGGAAATCAAAAGAAAGAGACAAATGCCGATTTAGAAACTTCAAAACTCAACATCCGTGCAGGCATACCAACTGATGCGGAAGGGTGTGTTCTGAAAGTGAGTTCTTCAGATCTAAACAATGGAATTTTGATTGTAGTTCTCATAGTCGCATATAGATGTCAAATTGGTGAAGATGAATTTTTCTGATATGAAAATGTTTATTGCATTTTAAATTAAATTGTGTGGAGTTTACAAATAAAATATGAATCAATACCCATAATGCGTATGAACTGCAAACTACTTTCATTATATTGAATTTCCCACCACAAAGTAGATTTAACACAAAAACTAACGCAAAAATAAGCGTGTGTTTTGGACTGAGTCGAGTTAGTCAAGAATTGAGGTAAGTCTAGCCGCGTTTCGTTGAGAACTTCATCCTTAGTCAAGTGAACTTGACTGTGAAGAAGAAAAAAACATGTTCACTGAGTATGGGTTTATCTTTTAATCTAACGCCCAGTCCCCACGAGACCTAATTTCAGTCAAGACTTAAGTCGTGACATTAATATGTCTCGCGTAGACCGCACTTTTACGGCCCTGACTTCTTTGTGGACTGAAATTTGACATTTGAAGTTTTATAAGAAAAAGGTTTGTTGTGATTTATTAGTTCTTTCCAGACGTGTAAAGATGGCAGATTTTTGAATTTTACAAACAGAAACAATAAGTTTGTTAATGTCGAGACTTGAGTCTTGACTAAAATTATGTCTCGTGGAGACTGGGTGTAAGGTCAGTGGTCGAATTACAACAATCGATAACGAGCGAGTGGGCAGAACTCGTGTACTCACATTTTTATTGTTTTGATCGACTATACGACAACACAATTGTCATGCATTGTATCATGAGCATTAATTTAAAATTTCGATAGTAAATGCTAGATTACGAGAGCGGTAATGCCAAATTGCATTGGCCGCAGATCTAGCGATGATAAATGATCTTACGTCATGTGTTTCCTTTGATTGGATCAGCTTAGACGAGTGCCAGAACTATCTTAAAAGAAACAATAAATCTCTAAATTAAAACACATTCAATGCAGTACTACAATTGTTAAATAATAGACAGATATTCGAATACTAGCGAATTTATTAATGAATTTATAACTACATTTTTCAATTTTTGTTTTTCTATTGTTTACCGTTCTGTCAGATGGCAAAAAGCTTTCAGCTCTCATAGATCTGTTCCTGTACTGACTTAAACTACGAAAATCTACTAAATTTTACGAAAAATAATGAATTGCTATTCCCATACGTCAAAGTTTCGTAGTTTTTCGCAGAAGAGAGAGTAGTTAGAAATTTTCTTTATTCTGCGGATTTTAGTCCAACAAATTTGAGTTCTGTCAAATAGTTGTTTTGTTGTGGGCTTTGAAGTGAGTGACGTCTAAAAAGTGGGTAGCTTTTGTTTAACCCGTTCCCGTACTTTTTTTTTTTTTTTAAATATTGTCTTTTTCTGAGAGAGATTTACCCCAACTCTTAGAAATTTGGCAAGCTGCAAATTTTAGTGCAGAGAGTACGGGAACAGACCTGTTATCTAACAAGCACGCTGTTCAGAACGACTCAGATTCATATGAAGACGCACATTCTGTTCGACCCTGGAAATGAAAGGTGTTGTCAAATTATTTGCTTTTTCCGGGCAAAAACCTTTTAAGCCGTATCAAGAGCCGAGATTTTTTGGTCTATTCTTTTCTGTCTTATTTGTTGAAGAAACCTTTTTCAATTTATCCATCAGCGAATCACACATGATAATGTTACATCCGCCTTAAAGCCTTAAAAAAATAATTATCCATCAAAAGCCTGGACACACCCACTATCCGCTATTAACATTTTCTTTTCTTTACATTCTCCGTGTTTTTTCTTTCCTTTACATTTGTTTTCATCTGAAGGAAAAGTTCACTTGTTTGATTACTCCCGTCTGAAATAGAAAAAAACACACAAATAACAGGAAAATGGAAGTGGGATTCCTTCAAGAAACAAAGAGTATCCTAAGGTCCTTAGTATTATCCAGCCCAAATGGGATGACACAGGACCGACTGAATCGTGACTATCGGGAAGTTGTAGGGAGCTGGATTCCTTTCCAAAAACTGGGATTCCCCAATATGGAGATGTTCCTGAGGTCTATACCTGACACTCTAGTGGTAAGACAGTATCCACTTTATCTATGCTTATTATAAACTAAATAGTTTGTTTAATTAGGTGACTGGACATGGGCGAGAAGCAAGAATCGGTTTTGTCTCTAACGAGAAATTGCAACATATGAATGAAATGGTCAGTAGGCAGAAGAACACAACTCGGGACAGGAAATCGGCTGTATTGTAAGTATATTGCTTGTCTAAAAAGAACGCACATTATCTTATGAAGTACCTAATTGCTTCGTTAACGAGAAAAGCCCTATATGGTGAACTCGTTTGTTTATAACTTGGCCTCAGCCAACATTCAAGAAACGTTCAGAACTTTAGTAAGAGAACCTAGTTATAAATTATGTGTCTGCTTAGGACTGAAAGTTTTTCTTTATATCCTTAACTAATTATTTTCCCAATTGCAGGCATGTATCATCCAACAAATCACGCCTGGAAAGTGCACGTCCTTCACCCCCAAGAGCACTTTCCATTCAAGCACCACCGCCAGCAACAACCTACTGCACATTCAACCGCAAGCCACAAGTATACTCGAAATCTAATAATAACTCTTTGTATATATCTGCCGGCCAGAAAAATTTGCCTCAAACGACCAACAAACCAAACAATATGCCACAGGAAAAACCGCAGAATAATAATTTGGCGGCGACAAAAACGAAAGCACAGAAAACCACCGAAACCGAGTACACCAAAAGGAAAGTATTTTATCAGCAGGACAATAAAGATAAACCGAATAACAACTCAAAGATCCCTCAAGACGATCAAGGCGACAGCAAAATCAACAACGCAAGACAGATGTTATCTGAACCAAACATCTCTAAACCGAATGTAGTTGAAAAAGAAAACAACACCAAGAATTGGTTGAACCAAGAGAACAACTCAAAGACTACAAAAAGTTTTCAAGATCAACTAAGTAACTCGAAGAATGTGTTAGAAGAAATTAAATTCCCCTGTAAAGCCAAGTCGCCAGAACAAAAAGATGACACAAAGCCCGTTCAACTTAACACCTCTAAGAAGGGATCAGATCAATTGCCGTCTAATTCAGAAACCCACAACCACTCAAAGAGCTTTTTAGATAAACCAAGTCCATCAAATGAACAAGCGAATAGAATAAAGGCACCTGTGATAAAACACGTAGAATCTAAGACATCCTACAGTCAGAATATTTCAGCTTCGAAAGAAGTGTTCAAACATCCTGCACCGCCGCAAAACACTCAATCAAGAGACTCATCGTTTAACAACAGTGTTGTTAAGAAAAACAATACCCACCCGTTCTTGCAGACTGATTCGAGTGATAATGATATTGATGAGGCTGTTCCAGAATTCGCTGCGGTAAGAATCGAGTTTGTTTTTGTAATTTCTTGTTCAGTTTGCTACAAGGCATTCGATGTAAGTAAATATGCTATTTAAGGTTATGTACTTCTTTCAGAACAATTTGGTGTTTCGAGTTGATTTCCCAGAAAACACTGTTGCATTTGGTAGAAAAATTCCTGATTGCGCACTGCCCAAGGAACTGAAGAAAGGTGCTGTCGTTGGAGTTTTCATTTCAGAGGTAAGATTTGGTGTTTAAGCCTAAATAAATTCAGATTTAGACAAGCGAAACATTTGTTTATGCAGATCCATAGCCCATTCAAATTTTGGTTTCACATCTACAAGGACAACCATGAATTGGATATTCTCATGAATCGAATAGAGTAAGTAAAACATAAACCATAAGTTCAAAAACTGTATGTAATTAAATTCCTTTGAAGATCCTTTTATTCGAGAGTCTATGACAGTGATCTGGTCATTCCGAAGACATGTCTAGCACCTGGCCAAGTATGTGCTGCCTTGTTTAACGACATGTGGCATAGAGCGGAAATTTTAACAAACATATGCAACAACAAAGTCAAGGTAACATTTTTATACCTCATCACAAAGATCAAAGAATTTAAATTTCAATAATATCAGGTTCACTTTGTCGACTATGGAACAGTTTCGGAAATCGAAACTCAAAACATTAAATACCTCCCGACTATATTCGCCAATACACCAGTGCAAGCAATTCGTGGTTCCTTGTCGCATATAAAACCTATATCGCCTTTGTGGCCCAAACGTGCCATAAGAGAATTTCTATCAATGGTCTCTGAAGTCTTACTTTACGCCCAGATAATAGAAGTTGACGAAAAGGTATGTAAAGGAAGTTAAACTAGAAAATTCTCAAATTATAATAACTTGTTTCATTTTATAGGAAAAAACCGCGTATATGGTATTATGCGACACAAATAGTGGTGCGACTGTGCAGATAAATAAGGAACTAGTCGATAGGGGTTTCGCAAAACTCGATAGCGAATGGGACGAAAAGAAAATCGCTAAGGTATGTGTACCTTAAATTTGTTTGTGTTACTAACTTAGTTCGTAAGGCTGTAATAAAACTACTTATCTATCATATTGTGTTGTGTTGAATGTGATGCATGTTTGTTGAATTGTAATTTATTAAAAGACAAAAGTATTTAGTAATGCGCCTCTCATTAATGGGGTGCTTTAACCTACAAAAATATTGTAAATGCCGCATGATAGTCTTGGGATTTTATGGAGGAATATAAAGGGTGCTTAAGTTTTAAGGGCCGATGTTGATTTTGAATAAAACACAAATTATTTAGGAAATTATTGTCATTTCTTTTTATTATGATTGGTATGGTTCAGTTATGTATGGAACAAAATATCGGCACACCTCCATCCGATGGTCCAAATTTTCGATGACACTGAGGCATAATTGAGGTTCTATGCCGTTAATGTGCCGAATTATCTCATCCTTTAGCTCTTGAATTGTTGCTGGCCTATCGACGTACACCTTTTCTTTCAAATAACCCCAAAGAAAGTCCAACGGTGGCAATTCACATGAACTTGGCGGCCAATTTGAGATAACCACCACGTGAGATAACACGGCCAAGAGCCATTGTTTCGTTAGCTGTGTGGCAAGTGGCACCGTCCTGTTGAAACCACATATCGTTCACATCCATATTGTCCAATTCGGGCCATAAAAAGTTCATTCAGCAAGCGTGAGAGGTGCAATTGTTGGGCACGACGACGAGTTGAGGTGGACGGCTCTTCAGCCACACTATCGCGAACAGCAGCAATATTTTGTGCAGTACGAGCTGTACGAGCATGCACTGGTCACATCATCTACAGACCCGGTTTGCTCAAATTTTTGCACGATTTTTCCGATTGTATGCACATTTGGACGATTAAAATGACCGAAAAAATCACGAAGTGCACGATATGCATTTTGATTTGAACGCCCATTTTCATAATAAGTCTGAATAACTTAAACGCGTTGCTCGATTGTGTATCTTTCCATGTTTCAAATTGAGTTAGTTTGAAATTAAGAAATGTCAAATGAAATGCAGAAAACAACTTGACGTTTAGGTGTGGTTCACATTCAACATCGGCCCTTAAAATGTAACCACCCTTTAGTTTATGAGAAAAAGTAATGTACATTTGTGTGTCTGTATTTATTAAACTTCACTTGCACATGATTTGCTTTTGCAATCAGTTAAAGAGTGTATCTCTTCAACTAAATATAAATAAATATTGAGCCATAAGCAGCTTCAGCTGAACTAATGGTCGACTAAAAAAAGTCAGGATGATTAAGCCACTGACTACAACTGATTCTTTGTGGAAAAAAAAACTGTCATGTACTGGATTTTTTGCAAGAATGGCAATGGTTCAGTGGATAGGACATATATCGCAAGTTATCCAATACATTTTTGCATCTTCGACACACAGCGAGGAAACAGCAACGAAGTCATTCAGTCAATCTTAAAAAAGAAAAAATCGAAGACAGAAGAACAGCAGGCAAAAGACTTACTCGATGTAGAAGACGTCGTTGGTTTAAAAATTAACTCGGCAAAAACAAAATGATCAGCCTAGGACCGAACACATCAACTCATATATGCATTGCTGGACAAACACAGTTGAGAGATTAAAGAGTTTCGAATAGAGTGCTGTCTCAACAGATGACGGAACCTAGCTGGTCATAGCCAGCCGAATAAGCAAAGTAAAATATGCGTTTGGGATGATATCCACAGTTTGGCGAAGTAATGCAATGCAATTAGCTAAAACATCAAGCTACGACTGTTTCGTTCCAACGTTGAATCCGTGTTACCTGGAGAATGACCGTTACTATAACGAGGAAACTGCAAACGTTCGTCAATAGGTGCCTACGGTATATCTTAAGGAGTTTCTGGCCAAACCGTGTCTCTAACAAACGGCTTTATCAGAGAACGGACCATGACCCTATAGGCAGAACCATACGACGACGAAAGTGGCAGTGGATTGGTCACACTCTCCGAAAGGGTGACAGGTTCATAGCTAACCACGCGATGCAATGGAACCCGCTTACACAGGGGGGAGGATACGCGGTGGTCCTAGGAGTACGTGACGCAGAACAGCCGAGAAGGAAGCATGGCAACTGTGAAAGACGTCGGGAGATCTGAGGAACATTTCCATAAACCACAGACGATGCCGCGTAGACATTGTAGAGGCCCTAGGACCCACAAGGGGATACAGGACATAAGTAAAGCAAAGCTATAATGAAAATTGGATTTTAACCTTCCATCTAAGTGCACAAAAGACATTCCTCGTAGAACCCTGATTTTCGAAACACAGCTGAATTATCTGCAGACTCTGTGCCGGGATAAATCTCTTCATAATGAAACGCCTAACAATACAGAACCAAAATACCGTGACAGGATACCACGACTCACGCGCCTCCTGTCACAAAATCCAGAGAAAAAAAAGTACTTCTAAATGAATCACCCTTCATAAACTACCTTTCGTCATACTAATAAGAGAACCTCGTAACTCCACTCTTGTCTCACACAATTCGTCTATTGTAAAAATTTCACAACAAAATTAAACTTCTAAATATTTTGAAAGGCCAAATTTTATAGTTCCATTTCTACCATCACTACGGCGATGTTATTCAATTCCCCTTTTACTTTAAAAATTCATTTAACTGAGTGATGAATGAATTTAAAGACAGACATAAAAATATTTCTACATTGTGTGTAATGTATGCGCCACCTTGCACGTTATAAAATAAAAGTAATATTTGCTTTGTCTCGAACTGTTACATCTGCTCAAACAATTGCAAATTAAATTACTTCCAAGTCAACAATACAATTGTAGTTATTTAAAGAACCGTTTGTTAAGTTTTTATGAATATTTTGTTATGTAAAACAACAGTACTCGTGTCCTTTTCAATTTTTTCATTGTGTTTATGAATATATTCGGATGGTTTACTTTTGGGAAATGTAGTCACGCATATGTATAATAACAAATAAAGTCATTCAACGCAGTTCTTGAACTCGAATACGATATTCGACTTTGTAATAACTAAATGCGACTATGATCGGATTCGACTGTCGTATTCGAGTTCAAGAATTTGGGTGATTGGTAGAAGAAGGTATTAACTGACTTTCATATCGCAGAACTCGATTAAATTATGTACTTCTACCAATGGTCTCAATTCCTAGAAAAATTTACAAGTTTAGGATATGTATATCCAAGCAAACTACATACGTAGTACTACTATTTTTTAAAAGACTTATGAATGAGTGCGTTTCACAAAAGAAAAAAAACCTTACATACAGGGTGGGCCAAATAAGACCTAAGATACAACTTTGAAATTCTCCGCAATGTTGTTCTGGACATGCTCAATTGACCCCAACAACGACGAGTTTAGACGAATATATAACACTCTGCCGCACAGCTTCCACATTGTCTTAAGTGCGTATATTTCTATGAGCGTTCCAAAACAGTGAACCACTGAACCCTATTCCTAAAAACAGTTAACCAAATCTATTATAAATTTCCAAGAACTCAATATTATAACCTGCAAAAAGAAACAAACAATTATATTGAAAAATAAAAGAAGTTCTTCGTGTTTAAAATTGCTTGGTCTTATTTGGCCCACCCTGTATTAATTAAGACCAAAATTTTCTGTTATAACCCAACATTTTATGCATAAATTCAATTTCAGAATGGTTATAGAAAACGTCATCCGAGGGAAATTTTTCCAACGTAAATATAAAATTTGTTTAAAACAAAAGCAACAATTTGGCAATTTGCAATTCGTTTTTTTAGGTTTGAAATGTTGGAAACTGGAGAGTATCCAT
The DNA here is from genome assembly GCA_949716465.1 of Chalcosyrphus nemorum. Classification (NCBI taxonomy): domain Eukaryota; kingdom Metazoa; phylum Arthropoda; class Insecta; order Diptera; family Syrphidae; genus Chalcosyrphus; species Chalcosyrphus nemorum. Next base: position 76,945,971 of record OX454332.1, on the reverse strand, counting down.
CTTTGTTTGAATTAGAGCAGTTGTTGGCGCAAGGCATCGACTACGAGAAAATAACTGAGAAAATAATTCTCTCCAAAATCAATAATAGTAATGATTCAGTTGATCCTACACATAAGAATACATTTTCATTTAATCTCTTAGATACTAATCCATTTAAAAGCGATATAATATCGGAAATAGTTTCTTTAAAAATATTTGACGATTAAAGTTAATATTAAAATAAGATATGTATAAGTGTATTTATAACACCCTGTAACTATTCTTCCTTACATCAAAGTCATGTAAATTTTTTCATCGATTAGACAAAAGTAAATACAAATAAGCATACAGTACTAATAGTCTTTTTCTTTTTGGCTTTTGCTACCTACATTGTACTATTTGATTAAAGATTTAAGACTGTATGGATGGTAAACGGTAATAGATTTGTTCTTCTTAAATGAGTGAATAAAATTAAGGTTTGTTTTCTTTCTAGGGGACTTAGACTGACCGATGCCAAAGATGACCTATTTTATACGCTGGACTCAAATTGATCATTGACTTTTGAATTGTATATACAAACATGCATCATCACAAATAAATAATTGCCTATTTGTTTTTAAATTATGTAGTATTTTATTCGTAAAACAAAAGTATTGAAACACCCTGTATTATAAATAAACAGCACTCCTTGTTTCAATATCGATCGAGATTGATTGTCTTGTCACAAATGAATTCACTCAAACCTTGCACCGCTTCAAACGACCATTAAGAAGACTGCAGCGAAAGCTTCAACCTCAATGCCACAATTTTACCCTTTACTTAGCTGGAGACCTGAAGATCTTAGAAAGAACTCCACTGCTTCTCAGAATTCATGGCTAAAAGAATCCATATCTATCACCCTTTTGAGGTCGTACTTCCAGAGCTGGGCTTCTGGGATAATCATCAAAGGTAGGTAATGTAGGAATGGACTGGAGCTAGAATCTCTGGTCCAAACTACAACTACACAAGGTAAAGGTGTTCGCCATCGAGCTCTGCGTCAGATAATGCATTAGAAGAAACCTATGTAGATCACATAGACACATACTATCATATAGACAGGCAGGTCGCAGAAGTCTCATGTCTTTGAAATTTGATTCAAAGATGATCTGGAATTGTCTCCAAACACTCTTGTAGCTCGCTGCACAAAATAAAATCCATGGCAAGGAAGCTACCGATGAGATACTGATGAGATTGGGAGCCCAGTTTTTTGTTCATTGGTTCCCAACCATTAAAGCGTTTACATCGATATCCTCCTCTTCAGCTCAAACAATCTTTAGTTTTATAAATTAACTACACTTCAGCTAGTTAGCTCAACGTAGTTAATCTCATTACACATATTTAAGGAAATAGCAGAAGTGATTACTTATCATTAAGTCTACACTTACCCCCAAATGATTGCTGCATTTTACTAGCTCGTTTAAAAACAAAAATACAAATATGAATAAGTGCATACATACATATGTCGACTGTCCAAAATTAGAAAGATATTATTTTAAAAAAGAACTAACGAAACACGCTGTGTCCAAAAACAAGGCTTTAGTTAATTCTATTCATGCTCATTTGGTAAGCTTTTCACACTAGAAACTCGTCAGAACTTTATTGGGTTAGTGATCTTTAAAGCACACTGCAACTGGTCACCCTATATCCCAAACAGTGTTAAAAAATAAATCTACATCATCTGACGTAAATTCAGCGCTTTGATTCATGTGACCAGCTTTTCTAGAATCAAAGATATCGGCTAAGCTAATTTTACCATAAAAAAATTCAAGAAACAATTTCCTGCAAAACACAAGGACACCAGAAAATTCTCCAAAAACATAATGTACATATCACACCCTCAATACAATAGAGCGAAAAGGACTTTCACGATTTGGGTGTCAAATTGAAAGCGATTTCATTGTAGGTACATAATACAATAGAAGAGTTATACAATAGCTATGTTCGTGTACTTTTTTTTAAAATTCGACGCCCAAAAAAACACTAATACTCTCTTTTGTAAAAAAAGGAAATACGAACATTTTCCGTAAACGCCTATATCAGTACCATAGTCGGGTGTCATCACAGGGCTCTGCATCATTGGGAGGCACGCAATTAAATTTGGTCTCCCTTCAAACGGTTTCTGTAGAAGCTGCATGGACGATGAGGAGGAGGCGATAATACTTCATCTTTTGTGCTGCTTCCATGGTCTCTCAATTCGAAGGAAAATGCATTTAGGTGAACACTTAGACAATCAAGGCAAAATTGCTGGCATAGACGTCGATCACCTCCACCACTTCATAGTAAGCTTTTGCTAGTTTTAATGGGTAGACTGAGGATGTTGTACCACTGTATCGGTATCACTACGGGCATTCCTGGTCGAAGTCCAGCCAGTCAATCTGTCTAACCTAACCTTCTGTAAGCGATCTCTTCTGTCCGTAAGCGAACAGCTTTTCGTAAAAATTCTTAAATTTTCGTAAAAATTCCCTGTTTTAGGAGGTACGCGAACGGTCCTAGTTTTTCTGCGTTCATTTCTTCTGAGTTCATTTCTCATTCTATTTTCGTCTGTTAGTTTTGCTTTCAATGATCAACTCTAACCTCAAAACCTATGTATTTTTGTTGTCATTTCACTGACACAGCCTTCCACTGATAGCAACTGACTAGTCAAAAAAATGAATCCACTGTTCCACTGATTCGTTCCAATTATTCATTTGAGTGATACCTATGCCCCCCGAGGGGTTAAAGGACTCAAACGATACCTATAACTGGCCTCTAAAACAATACAAAAAAGAATGACATCTAAGAAGTGGGCCGTTTTTTTTGTTCAACCCGTTCCCGTACATTCTTGGAGTTGCAGAATTTTAGAGAATTTTATTGCAGAAAGTTCGGGAACAGACCTCTTATGTTTGTGGACCATTTTTTGCTAATTTTTGATTCATAAAATACGACTTACAACATTACTTACGTGAAATTTGCATACTCATTCCATGGCATTGCTGATTTGTTTCAAAAAAATGGAAAAAGATATTGTCCTTCATGTATTTATTGTTTCTATAGTAAAATACCATAATTTTTGTTTTTGTTTTTTTTTTTTTTTTTTTTTTTAACAAATACAACTTGCAAAATGTAATTATTCAACTAAAAAACAAAAAAAATTCAAATTAAAATTAAAATAATAATAAATAAATATTAAACAAAATCTTATAAAAAGACAACATGCTGTACATGAGGTTTAAATATGTTTTAATGAAGGAGATTTGGGGTCTGCACGAGTCGTCATCGTTATAGTATTGCTTGAGTAATGAAATCAATTGAATTTCGTTTCTTATATATAGTCATCACAGTTAGCGGAGCTGAAATCATTTTTCAGTTAGATGAATTGAAAATTGCACTAATAAAATAATCTAACTATTTTTGACGATATTTGTATAGCGAAAATGTAGCAAATTCATGTGTTTCTTAGTGTCATGGAGTATTGCCTTCAAAAAGTGCACGAAATTCACCACTTCTAGGCCTCGGAAGTCCTTTCCTTATAGTTTGAACTGGTTCAATAATGCTCGATTGGGATCCATGTAACAAATTTTCCTTGAGATCGTTATCACTATAAAAATAATAAAATATTACAATTTGACAATTGAAAGTAAAGTGTCAAACGTACTCATCTTTACAGTCGTCGGCCTCAGCAGCTAGTGCATTAACAACAGCAGTTATCGTATTGGACTCAGGGTTATTACTCTGTTCATCCTTCTGTGTCATTATATTTGGATTTTTTCCAATTTTATTAAGACGTTCGGCTGCAACAGTTTCCATCGTTTTACGCATCAAAGGATATTGATCCAGTACGCAATTAAAGTGATCCACACTTAACGAGAATAAGTTACAGTAGGTTTCCGCTCGTACGCTGGCCACGCGTCTTGCATTTGTTAGCAGGCATATTTCACCAAAATATGACCCATCTGATAGTGATGTTGCGACCTTAAGTATTTTTTAAATAAATAAATTGAAAAAAAGTGTGAAATGACAAAAAGAATCTTATTACCTCTCCGTTGGCCATCACAATGTCCACAACACCTTCCTGTATAAAATACATTTTGGTTCCAATAGTGCCTTCTTTTATTATAATATCACCTAAACAAAAACAAATGGATAAAATTAAGTTGTAAAAGAATACGTGTATATGAATACCTGGTTGAAAAACTTCATATTTTAGCTTTGTAACAACATCAGAAACAAAATTGGAGTCAGCATTGGCAAAAAAAGGCACTGACGCAACGAGAGATCTAGGAATAGAAAAGGACATAAGTATTAAATTAAGAAAAACTTTCTTATCTAAAATGCGATCTTAGTTTTTTCTACAACAGTTAACGGTATTTCGAATTCAAGACTATGTTATGGTATGAGGGAAGTACATCTTGGAAGTCTTTTTCTAAGAGTACTGCAAGTATAAAAGATGAAAATGCCATATGACTTGATGGCAATTCCGCTCAGCTTGTTGAGTTTTGCTTAGGCAATGCTATGACTTGTTGGGTGAGCCTTCAAGCGCGAGTGCTTTGCGACGAGTGTGAAAAGTGGGTGATAGTCAGCCGTCCTAAGAGAAACATAAGAAATATACCCAAGAGCTGCTTGAAGCTAGAATTATGTTAGATTCGTTTCAAAGAATACAAAGAACATAAACTTGATGCCGAACAAGTAGGTCTTATCTCTGAACCCTTCTGCGTCGGCTACAATAGGACCGTAAAGCAGTGCATGGAATATTGCTCGGCATTTCACCTGGTATTTATAGATTTAGAAAAGGCGTTAGGTCATCACAATTGGGAATTCATATTGAGAAATATTCCAGAAAAATTATTAGCAATTGCAATTGTGCCTGAAACCTTTTACCAACAGCCGGATTGGCACATATAAGTTTCGGTTCCAGGCCAGGTACGGCCTCCATCGATCAAGTCTTTACGCTTCAACAAATCCTGGAGAAAACCAAAGAAGTCTACATCGATTCTTGTCAGACACTAACCATGCTTGGTTTTGACGTCCCTGCCAAACTTGTCCGTCTATGCAGGACGGCAATGGAGAACGTCGCTGCTCCCTCAAGGTCGGTTATAACCTCACTAATACCTTCGATGTCAAAAAAGGTTAAAGACAAGGTGACGCACTGTCATACGACCTCATCATACTTAAGCGGGTTGCGCGGAACTCAAACCAACACCAATGGCACAATCTGTCAAAAGTTTCTGCTGCTTGCTTACGACGACATAATTGGTAGAGCTCACCGGTGAGTTTGTAAGCATTGAATCAGAAGTGGCCAAAATGGGTACATGCTGTCAACAGGAAGGGACAATAAACACCGACAAATTGGACAAAACGTCATAATGGGTGCTACAACTGCCTTGGCTTCAATTCAGACAATGATACCAGCACAGAAATCAAGCGAAGACTAATTCTTGCCAACCGCTGGGCTAATAAGGCAATTCAACAGTAAAGTCCTAACTCGAAGAACTAAGGAGACTCTGTATAAGACTCTGATCTTTCCTTCCAGTCCTGTTTTAAGGCGCTGAAACATGGACTTTATTGAAAGCGGATGAAGATATCCTTGGTCGCTTCGAAAGAACAATTTTTCGTAAGATTTTCGGTTCCGTTTAAGTGTTTCGGAGGAGAAGATCTAACAGCGAACCATACGCGACATCGACCCAGTCAAAAAAACTGGGTGGACATGTACACCAATGCCTGCAGAATCTTTCAATCAAACCCGGAGGAACGACGCAGTAGAGGGCCTCCTCGCCGTGGTGCGTAAAAGTTCAAGGGACCTTGAGAAAAGGAGGCAATTAGCTAAAGATTGCATTAAGTGAAGAGGCTGGTTAATTGATGTCCAGGTTGACCCCGAACTGTAGAGTCATCTAAGTAAATAAGTATATAATGACAGAAGTTCCAATTGATTGGTCACACTTTCCGAGAAGGAAATGGGTTATACCCTACTATGCGATGCAAACAAAATCCTGCTAACTCAGAATCGCAGGATATGCGGTGATTCAAAAAGTAGATCTAGCGCAGAACATTGCAGAAGGACTATAGAAATCAGGGCTCATCCGTACACAAATTTTATACATTAAACAATCAAATACCACTTACCTACAATTGTAATTTATAACATCTTCTCTGAGTTTTTCACTCAATTCCCCTAATATGCATTCCTCGTCGAAGAATTTTCCTTGATACCTGTGCTCAAAGTATTCTGTTATCCTTTGTCGCATATCTCTAGGCAGTTTACGATATGCCATATATTCTTCCACTTGTTTCACTTTTTCTCTATATTGACGTCTACTGGAGTCCAAACTTTGAATTAAATTCGTAGCATGGCCTAAAAATAAGGCATAACATGTTGCTCCGGATATCATTGAAAGCATTGTCAGCCACATATCCGTCAATGACTGCGGTGGGAATCTACAAAAAACCAAAAATTCATATTAGATTTTTTGAAATTATTATCGAATCATATGTTTGGGGTTGTTTGTTGTTGTTTCTATTCATCGGCATGAAGAGTTCCTGGCTGTTGACAGAGGATCAATACAATTTAAATATAATTAACAAAAACTAATAACTAGAAGGTGCAGTGCCATCCTAAATAAAGCTAATTGTACACTATAATACAAACATCTGATTTAAAATACATATGTGGTATGTACAATAGAATACAATATGTGTTTAGAGAGAGTTCTTACCTTCCGTAACCTATACAAAGCATGTGAGACATCGCTTTAAATAACGCCCAAGAATACTGTTCCAGCCAATATGACTCCTGCAAAATAAAATGCAAAATGTTGTGCAAATTATTAATAAAAATTGATCAAACCAAAATTATGCTGTTTAGTTTGGAAACAAACATATTAACCTAAAGAAACGTTTTACACTAAAATTCGTAGATTATCAAATTTCGAAGAGTGGAAAAAAAACTCTCTTAGAGAGAGCTAAAATTATGAAAAAGTAAACGAACGGGTTGAACAAGAAAAAGTTGAAAATACACTGGTTTGACAGCTTTGACAGTTTTCATAAACCAGGCCACAGAAATTTCTCGCACTAAAATTCGTAGCAATTACTCTCTCGTGAGCGCTCTCTTCTGCAAAAAAAAAACCACAAAAGTTCTCTGTACGCGAACAGCTTTTTGTAGAAATTCTTAAATTTTCGTAAAAATTCACTGTTCGTACGCTAACGGACCTTACGTATAGGTCATCCAACAATAGCTGTCATTTTAAATCAATAAAAAAAACACAAAAATTTTGGGAAAAGTTATTTTAATTTTAATCTAAAGGACTAACTCTGAGACCAGTAATGCAATGCAATATCTGCCAAATTTATGCCTTGGCTCTGCCTCCTTTCAAAGCCATCATTGGCATCATTTTCGAAAAAAATATGGTCGAATGACACCGCCAGGCCAAAGCCCGTCAGTTTTTTGTACTATTTCTCTTGGATTTGCGGAACCACTCGGAAGAAAAAAAATTTATTCTTTTTCCTTTTGTACAACCCATGCCCGCATGCCCGCATGGCGATGCAAGTGCTACCTTAAAGATCTTTTGTATCGAAGGGTTGCAGTTAGCCTTAAACACGTACTACTTCTCTTAGGAAAGATAGTATTTCTTTAGTAATAGAGTTTTAGTTCCACTGAAGTGAGTAGCTCCTTGTGGAGAATACGTTTCTTTAATTGTTCTTAGGACCCACTTCACTTTCATAAAAATTTCACGTAACTCCTTTTCGAATCTTTCCTTCCCCTATCCCTTCATCAAAACTTCCCACTCTCACAACGCGTTGAAATAATAAAAACGGTTCAGGGTGATGAGGGCACCAAGCAATTGTGGGCAACGAATCTGCAGATGAGCTTGCAGGGTCGGCTCTGAATCTGTCTTTATTGGTCTTCAATCAATAAGGCATCAATTGGACATCAACCACAATGCGGATTAATGAATGGGAATGCAAACTCCGTCTAGATCCGGGTATTAGACAAAGATTAATCAAGCCCTACTCCTACGAGGAAATCCTTAACTTAGATAAGGAAAGTATTAAGAAGTTAACGAATTTCTTAACTGGCCATTGTTGCGAGAGATACCACCTAAATCAGTTGAACCTGTACGAGGCAAAGGACTGTAGCTTCTACCTAGAGGAGGATGAAACATCAGCATTTGATATGAGTGCCCAGCACTACATTGGTTACAATGCTTATACAGCCGCAAACTCTCTGCAATTAGATCGAGGCTTATTTCATCTTTATTTTTAGGGTTCTATTTCACAGTTAAAATATTCTTCAACTTCGGGGTTATGTTCTACAACACTGTCTTCCAATTAGTCTCTAAAAAATGAAATTGAAGATGAAGGGTACTCGAGCCCGAGAAAGAAGTTACTGTGTAACTGCCTCTTTATGTATGTGATCGGCAGAAGGTGATGACTATTAGCAACGACTTCACGGAACTGGAGAACTTAAGTAAAGCTAATGTGAGCTTACATTATTATCCAGCAGCTATATCTATTTATCGTGTCAACAAGGTCCTCATCTATCCTGAGCTAAGAATAAAATAAATAAATAAATATCAGGCCGTAAGCAGCCCATAGAGGGTCAAGGCCTAGCTTCTGACAACTGTACATGTTGTGCGATGTATACATTTTCTGCACATACAGCAGCCGTATCCGAAGGGCAGAGGGGTTTTGAGAAGCTTTCTCATGACAGTAATACTTTTGAATGTTTGTCAGACACTCGGAAAAGTTGGGGCCGCGAAAAAACTTTGATGGTATTTTTCTGGATTCGAACTTGGAACCCCTTGTGCAGTAGTCCAACACACTAACCACTGCGCCACGACACCTACATCCTGGGCTAAGAGCATACAGTTTATCTGTCACCTATATGATTTACCTCATGATTCTGTTCCCTATCTAAGTGAAGAACGATACACATGGATCTTGGGTACACCAGACGTGATAGGGCTTTCATATTCCAGCTTGTGGTGGTTGAATGTAGACCAGATTAGACAAGTTGTTCTTGCACCTTTTAAGGAATATTTTGCTGCAACTAAGAATAAGTAACTGAATATGTGTTTCAACACAATGATCAAGACTCGAAAGAGTTTTGTCAAAGACATCTTCATTTAATATCCGTAAAAATTCCACTGAAACATTTAAAAAAAAAAGAGTCTAATTCTGTTGAAAGTATATCGAGCGCAACCATTATTTCTTTTTCTAAAAAAAGGCAAACCATCGACCTTTGGGGAGTTAACGTGATAGAACGCTTCGCTTTTTTATGGAGATACAAATGTTGTATTCCGTGTTCGCTGAGAAAAGCAGAATAGGCAGAAAAGCTTAAGAAATATTTTCAGTGAATAAGAAAACTTTTTCAGAGTAATGGGGGACAAATGATATTAGCTATGGAACGTGGTACCACCTAAAGAAACTATGTCGGATGTAAGAAGAACTCTGCAGAGGATGCGGCGATGAGGAGGTTATAGAGGACACTACCCACTTCCTCTGCCAGTGCCCTGGACTCCAACATTCCAGGTACAAATTCCTCGGCAAACACTTCTTTCAGGATCTAGGAGAACTCTCCAATGCCAATACCGACATGTTACTGAACTTCATCAGAACATCAGGATGGTTTGTATACACTATATCGAGTAAGTACAACCATGGGAAGTTGTTACAGATATTTATGGGTTAAATGGGCAAGGGGTACTTTTTCTTAGCCCCCTTATGGGTAACACAATGGGTCAGTGCTGACCTGAATGCGGCGGAGGTATTTTGTTTCATCTGCCAACCCACAAACCTAACTTAACCTAGCTATCGAACGCTCAATGCGATTGTGGTTGGGCTTAAGTCTGTTCATGATGAACTGTCAAATGATACTGAGCAAAAACATCCTGACGGGTCAACACAACTAACGCTATATCTGTCAAACAAACCCATAGACAAAAAGGGTCTGTAAAGAAATCACGAGAGTATTGATATTCCTTTTTTATGCCAGCGAAGTTACGAGTATAACCTTATTTATGGAAGCACAATTCTTCCACTTTCTTACAATATTCTTACAATATTCATCCTAGAAATTATTAATAGAAAATCTCCCAATTCATTTCATTTACCTGTAACTCATTAATTGATACCCAGGAGTTCGATGGAAATCCTTGAAGCATTGGCACTAAAAACTGCAGACACCCACTCCAATGGCCTATTAGTAGCATCATACAAATTAAATTGAAGATTCGCATAAATACAGATGCCATATTAAGAAACTGCAAGTAAAATCGTTAACACAAAATTGTCAGATTCATTATTTGAATTTATTTAAAGTAACAAAAAGTAAAAACAAAAAAATTATAGCTAACATAGTGTTATTCTACATTGAGCGAACTAAGCAACCAATTATGTAAAAATTATTTATAACAAAAACTAGATTGATTTCAGCTTATAACGCGTGAATTTAGGTGATAATTTAAGTTATATCTTAAAAACACCAGTATTGATTTTTTTTATTTCTTTTTTTTTTTTTTTTTTTCAAAATATAAAAAACAATGCATTTATCACAAAAAAATAAATAAATAAAAGATTATAAGTTGATTTGCAACAATCTGTTCTTGTATCAAAAAAAAAAAAAAAAAAATTGCGTGGACTGAATTATAATCTTCTGATTCGCTACCTCGATATAAATTATACGAAAAAAAAAAATGTTATTTTGATTCTGCAGAATCTATAATAAAATGACTCAATAATATATATAATAATCCAAACACAAACCAAGCAGAACTTAAATAACCCTTAAAACACTAGGTCAGAATCATTTATAAAAAAAAAAAAATAAAACTAGCAAACGGTTGTAATAGAAATTTGAAAGCAAATTTAAAGTTTGAAAAAAGCAGTGGCAGAAGTATAATTTGAAAATCTTTTTAACCAAAAACCAATGCAATATTATAAAGACTAAGTAGTAAAGTATTTACACATGAGAAATATATGTTTTGCTTTGTTATTCTGCAAAGTTAAACGGATAAAAATACTTGGGTTTTTTTTTTATCCAACTAAGTATATAATAGTAACTTTTGCGTCACAAACACGGTGTAAAAAGAGGCAGATGCATAAACAAAACAGAACTAAAAACCGACAAAAAATACAGTAGTAGTAGTCAACAAAATTAGAAAACAAAAAAAACATAAAAGGAAAAAACGTGAAGCAAATTATGTTATGATTTTTTTTTTGTTTTTTTTTTTTTTTAATTTTTTATTTTTTTTTTTTGGAATAGGGTTACCTTCAAAATGAGGTTGCTTTTTGTTAAGCCATCTTTGTCTTTTCTGTGCATTCTCCCTCTTCGATCAGCACTTTTTTTTTGTAGATTCTGCAGAATCTAGAACCATATATTTAAGCCCTGATAAGCTAAATCTGATCTCATAGCTTTAGAATATTCTACAATAGCATTGGAGATATCAATAAAATGTGTGTTTTTTTTTTCAAAATTGAATTAATGTTACTGAATCCGGTTTTTTGTTTTAATTATCGATTTTAAGGGTGTGTTTTGATGGTGGTTCATCATAGGAAGTTATGATAGTAATAATAATAAAAAAAAAAAACACAAAAAAATATTTATTTTTTTTTTTGTAAGAGAAAAAAAAAACTGATACATATCTGATTATTTAGTGTAGAGTATTATGTATTACCTAGCTGCAATATTAGCAAAGCTGTTAGAACAACTGCATTTTTAGACATTGAAATATGTAGAATTTACGCTTAAATCAACAGAGTTTAAACAATTTTAACTTATACAGTACCAAACAGATCAAGTAAAATATATTTTTGTACTTAAAAACTCTGAAAAGTTCTTAGTGAAAAATTTATTTTAATTGATCTGTACGTAGGTAGATTCTTGACTAACATCACGGAGTAGTTTTCTGGCAGATACTTTTTTGTTACGTAGGTATACGGTTGTGAACTTAAAAACAAATATAGCAAATATTCAGAAGAATATATACACTTTACAAACAGTGAATATCTGCTACATTATCCTTACACGCAGTGCTGACCAAAATAACGCAACAATTTTTGAAAAGGTCTTTATAATCGGTACTCTTTTTTATGAAGGAACAGTGAATGGTTGTGGTATCGGACAAGGCTTCGTTCTATGGCCTGCACTTTTTCTGACCCTGGGATTATAGAGCAGTAAGCTTCAAAACATCTATTTAAGGAGCAGACATTCTACATTGTTACAAGCACCAAAGAAGCACTTCGTAGACTTTTTTCTCGTGGAGAGAAAATTATACTGCTCGTTGGCTGTCATACAAACTGAATTAGGGGACAAAAAAGTCCACTAAAATGTAAACGCTGGTCTAGTTTCCACACATTCAGCTAATTATTTCCCTCTTTTGGTGTAGCAAACTGAATAAATTTTTCTGCAGGTATTTTTAGCTGTCAAAATCTACCGGCCTTTTTTGACAGTACGTTTTATATATATGAGAAAGATCGGTGGCATAAACTGCGAAGTTAGGGAAATGTCGTTGAATTATACTTCAGAATAGAATGACTCTCATTTTTAGTCGCCAAATTTAGAGGATAGCCAAATTACGAAGATGTAGAACTGCAAAGACGAACTAAATAGTCAGGCATCTTAGATCGAATTGACGTTTGGTGTTCTAAATAGTAAGCTACCATAGATGTTCAATCAATTCTGACAAACAGCTCAAGCTGCCATTCTAATTCGGCAGCCATTTTGTAGTGTAACTCTGTACATTTTGTTGGTGCCTCCAGAATGGGTTTTGTTCAAAATGAAAGAAAGATCCAGCACGACGTACTTGGTCACACGTTCATTCACATTGATTCAGATATAGAACAATTTAGACTCCAGCTGTTTTAGAATATGTGCGGGCAGAGAAATATAGAGACGACTGTCAAATAAAATCGTCTGTGAAAGTACACTGATTTGATAGTTTGCATAAGCTAATATAGCCCAAAGAAATATTTCAATTTTTACTTTTTAACTTTGTCGTGAGCACTTTCTTTTCTTTGTACATAAACAGAGTTTTATTAATGATTCGTTTAAATTCGCTCTTTTGAGAGGGCATGCGAACAGACCCAATGCATACGAAGCATCTACAAAATGGCCGCATTTTTGTGCTGTCATTCCACCCGCTGACAGTTAAAATGTGTGAATGGAGAAGTGCTGTATATTTCAATAAGGAACGTGAATAAAAAAACTCAATTACTTAGCTATGTTTTCTTAAACTAACTTTTGTGATCTCTGGAGATAAAGTTGTAGATATGGACCGGCAACTTTATAAATCCACCACCGACTGCAGCTCAACGAGAACACCTCGAATAAGACTTTTTCTAAATATTGTTTTTTTAAGGTACTTATTATTTTGGTCACCACTGTATATTCATATATATTAATGCGCAACTTCGAAGAATAGGGACGAATGTACAATTTGAAAGTATCGCTTTCTTACAGCACAATAGGGACATGTTTAAACATTTTTATTTGAATATTTCTACTAATACACATATTCTATAAAATGTTTAAAAATGACCAAAAATTAATCACTACTTTAGTTTGTGCTCTAAAAATGCGATACCATGACCATCTTTTTTTTTCTTATTTTTTTTTTTGTTTGTTGAATTTTTGATAACAAACGATTGTTTTTTTTTTTGGAAACGCATTTAAAATAATAATTAAAAAAAACAATATAACACTAAAACGTAAACTGATTTGTATTTTTCTAATATACATGTGAATATAGCCAGAGTCAAAAATTTGACTTTTATGGTATACATTCAGCACTGTAAATTTTGACTCTGGCTGTTTGTACTGTTTGGATTTTGAAGCATAAATATGTACAACTAATAAAATGCATAAATTCAAAAATAAAGACTGCGGAATCTAGTTCTTATCTAGTTTTGAAGGCACAAGATTGAATGTTTCTAGTTTAAAGAGGAGACTATATGTATTTCAACCTGTATTCTCGCAAAAATGGCTTGTTTTTGTCTAAAAAAAAGAAAACATTTCTCCAAATCTTGTCCTTGAGGATACAAATAAATGAATTACAAACGATCGTTGTCAATTGAAATGATATTCTTTTCAAAAAATCAATCCAAAACTATTTATCATTACCTAAACTATTTTGATTCCACAATATTTTTTTTTCTTTCTACTAATTCGTTTGAAAGATTTTATGTTTTTTTTTTTTAATTTTATGCACAAGTTTTTGTTTTAACTATATAAATAGCAAAATAAAGAAATTAATATCCAAACATTTCTTTTTGGATTTTAAAAAACACAATAAGCGAACGACAACACATAAATGGAAAACAATTTCTTTTTTTTTTTAAATTTGAAGATGTTTTAACAAAATATATTCACATTAAACTTGATGGACTGCTTGTACTACATATATTATGTAATTGTGTATGTTTTAGTCCGGGCGAACTAGCATCCTTCAGCTATATAGTAATTAAAAATGGATTTTTTGTCTTTTTAAACTGGATTGTTGCAGTTGCATTCCTTAACATATTTGAAGTCCTGATCCATGCTCTGTAAATCCGCTATTTTAAAAATAGGGAATCAAGGTATACCTCTTCTAGTTTTTTTTGTTGTTTTTTGTAATTACCTCAGGTATTTGGATAATAATTTGGGATAACACTTAGAAAAAAAATATATACAGTTTCATAAAATATATATGCAACTAGTGTTGGTTTCTTCAGTGTAGTAGGTTACATACGCAAGGGTTATCTAATAGTAATTATAATAAAAGCAAAATATAACACTAAAAACCCGGCACTAATCGGAGATGCTATAATAAATATTGTTTTCATGGATTTGTTGTAATAATATAATTTAAACCTTTATAAATCTTAAATAAAATAAAATCGATAAGTATGTACGTTTTATCTCTCAAGTTAAATTTAAGAAAATATTTTCGTGAAATTCAAATAAAAATGTCCTTATTTGTAGGGATTTTTAAATTGATTAAGAGAAATAAAGAGTTGCACTTGTAGGTATGATTGATCAAATTGCAATGCATTTTCTTATTTTTATGGAAGATCTAGAACCCTTTGGAAAATATATCGGCAACATTTACGAGCAGAAGAATGTTCGGGAAAAAATATCAAATATCGAAAATATATACAAGTACATATGTATGTGTCTCTCTACGTTAAGAGTTATGTACATACTATATATGTATACAATTTCTAGTTAAAAAAGAAATGGTTTTTATTAAAGTTTCTTCATAGCTCCGAGACATGCGAATGCAAACGAGCGAATATTCGCAAATTTTGACATTTCATTTACAGCACCTTTTTTTTTTGCAGCAGCAGATTGTCATTAACCTACTAAAGAAAAATCTGAGGTTAAACTCTTGATAGATAAATTGAGCTCTTTTCTTTAGAAATAGCAAAATTGTCAAATATCTGCCTTTAAATTCGCTTAAAATATTTCGATCGCAGTGCGCTCATTTGCCGAGCAATGAACTGTATATGGACCGTTAGTATACTCTCCATATGTGGTGTCAAAATTATAAGACAGATTTGAACGTGATTTTCATTAACTTCGTAAGATAAGCTAATTTCATAACTTAACGAAAGGCTTTCCTTTAAATTCCTACCGATGATCGTAATAATATTGGCTCCGTTCAGTAATTTTGTGATCACGCAAATGTGTTAGTGAAGACGCAAATGTGACTTGACTTCACGAGTTAGTGACTTGAATTATCAAACCATAAATTCATCGACCACTTTTGATTTTGTATAGAAACATGTCATCTGTCAAATTTACGCGAGGCTCGCTCTATCGCATCGCGTTCGTTTCGAAAAATTGGAAAACTCTCCTGACGTGATGACTTTGTATAGCAGCCAGAAAGAGAAAGATAGTGTTAGGTTGTACAGTTATTTTTGGTGCTTTTTAACATATGTATGTATGCATGTAGGTCATATGAGCTTGTTGTCTTTATTGTGTAGGTACTGTAAGACAAGCATTTCTCATTACGCTCTAGGCTTGTTTTCATGTTGCATTGTGAATCGGACATCACCTGTGAAAATTGGTTTCAAGTTATTGGCAGATTTCAGGGCCTCTTTAAGTTAATTTCGAACCTAAATTTCAAACGTTCTACGGGTCCAAGAGATTTCAAATATTATTCCATTGTTGTGTGTCATACGTTTAACCTATCTTCAGTCTCTTGCTCAGTCTTATGACGATCTGAATCAACTTTGAATTGGTCATAAATTTGAGAGAAAGTTCTTCAATAAGGAATAACTCAAACCAATTCTGACAAGTGAAAGTGAGTGAGTTCTGTTAAGTTATCAATACCATCTTTATGAGAGTCAGCAACTTTTTTGCCTTACAGTTGTAAACAAAATTAAACACAATTTATCTTCAAAGAAAGCTTCAAAGTCACAGCTATCAAGTTGTCGAAAGAAAAACAATCGTGACAGTATCATACTCGTAGAAGTCATTTAAGAAAACATATTGTTGGAAACCGAAACAACTTTTTGTCAATCAGTTGCTTGTTGTATGATGTTCATATTCATGTCTAATTCTTCTTTGGTATTCATTAACTTGTTAGAATTTGTTTTACCAAAATCAATTGGAGATAAGCACAAAACCTTGATTGTGCAGTTGTAATTGGTTGTTTTTGTAGAAACACGGTAGGAAAAGGATAGAAATAAATATCCGTATAAATTGTTACGCATACGCCACAGTGTACTATACATACATAAAAAAGAACTTTGTATTGCTTTTAAAAGTCGAATGAAATGATTTTAAAGAAGAAGACAAGATTGCACATGCTTTTATTTACAGCGTGTAAGTACAGGGATTCTCGATTGAACCTTTTATTTAGAATAGCTCGCTTTTTCTATCTGTCAAATGTTACGTTAGTTAGACAGCGATTATATAAAAACATAATCGTTTACGAAAATGCCGTGCTACACTTTATGGAGAATGATTAATTACGAAGGCCTACAATAAGAATGAAGAAGAAATTCTAAGGATAATTTTGGAACAATAGACAAAACCTCTCATCTATATCTGACATTTTGGGGAACTCTTAACTGCCTGTCAAAATTTAGAGATCTTCTTCGGACTTCGGAGTGGCATAATAGTCTGTCAAGAAATCCTAAACGTTTCTATCAAATTATCAAGAAAAAACCGCCCCGCAAAATATATCACAACATGAGAAGGGGGAATGAAATTTAAAGTCTAAAAAATAAATCTAGGGATTTTTCACAAATGCGTACAAAAATGCACAGTTAGTACGACACTTAAAATGGAATTTCAGGACAGGTACATTTATGTATATTTATATTTTACTATACCAAAGCAAATTGAAAAAATACAATAAAAATATGTAGAACAGAATTTTGACAACATATTTGAACAAAAAAAAAAACAAGAATATTAACGTATTAATGTATGAATATACCTAAAGAGGAAATATTAAACGACATCGATGGATATTAAAGGGATATTTAACAAATCCTAAACGACTGCGGATTGTGAATATATTTACATACATAGTATAATAGAGATGAGGCACATAGTATTAAGTGTTAAAGACTCTAGAACAACCGGTCTCAAATGGTTGTACGCTTAGGTATCTTTTGTAGCACGCAGAGTTTTCAAAGAACCTAAACATGTCGGAGCCAATATTTATATCATCTCACAGAGATTTGTCTATGTGAATACTGGCACTTGCTCATTAATCTATATAAGATACTTAAAATATTTTCATGAAAAAGCATGAACTATAAAATTGCCTACTGGGTTACTCGAACGAATACTTATCAATTTCAGCATTTTATCATTTTAATTGGACTTGTTTCGCAATGAGACGAATTTATCTTAAAAATTGTTTCCTCTATTTACAAGTGCGATAGTGGCTGACATGTGCTATTCATGTTATAGCAAATTCATTTTAATTTTTAAGCGTACTTCCAAATATGTACACTGAAATAAAAAAAAACTGTGGAATGCAATTGAGTGGAAAAATTCCAAATGAATTTTGGACACAAACCATCTAGAGTAAGAGTATATACTGAAACCTAATAGCAACTCAATCTAAAAACTCACTATGGTTTCTCTAAAAGTTGGCAATAGAATCAAAGTAAATGCTGATGAGTGCACCACGAAAAGTATTGACATTTTAAAGGTCTGAAACAAATTTTCAAGGACGTTTTGCCTTCAATAATACGCAGAGGTAGAATATGAGCATAATCTACTAGAAATCAAAAACTTAAGGCTGTCACCTACGGACCACGGTAATGGAAGGGGCTTGTCGGTAAATAATCAAGTCCACCCAGAACAAGAGTTGACAGATGCATACGTCATATCATAAGGATGTTCTGAACAACAACCTCTAGGAGCTGCCGTTGAATTGTACACTAAATGACTTTCCGCTCAGTTTCATCAAGTTTACTTTTGGTTCCAAACGTAGATGGAATGGTTTCATTCGCAGATTACGTACGGATAGCTGAGGGTAACTATGGATGTACATCGTATGAGAACTAGACAAAAACGATATGACATACATACATTTTGAGTAGAAATTTCATTCAATTATGACGCTTAATATAATTATGTTTGAGCCTTTAGAATGTGACTTATGACGTGGCTTATAGAGTGGTAGTATTCTTCTGCGCAAATCAGGATGGCAACAAGGTTGCGGGCAACGAAAAGAGCTAAAAACCAGACAGTCACGATAACCGATAGTTTTGTCAAAAACTGAACAAATAAGTTTGGAAATTTCTAGTTGAGCTCCTTGACAAAGTCTCGCTCGTACTTCTTGAACATAATCAGGATCAACTAATTCGTGTGCTTCTTAATAGCGAAGAGGCACGGACTTTGTAAAAAGAGGATGAGGAAGCCATAAATGACGCGTGGTGGATGACAAATAGTGTATGGCGAGTAGTGGATAGAGCCCAACGTGCGCGCTAGTAAAATCTTCGAATCCAACTCTGATAAACGGCTTACTGAAAAATGGCCTTACAGCAGGCGACACGATGTAGAATAGTAGATTTCAAGCAACTTGACGTGTCCAACTAGAACAAACAGGGTCGTGTACGAACTCTTTGAAGGGGCTTGTTGGTTGAGACAGTTCAAGTTCATCGCGGACTGCAGTGCAACTTAGACAAATAGTCAGGAAGTATGTTCTCTTTAATTAAGCCAAATATTTTCAAAAATATACAAATGGCCAAACCTTTAGTTTTCTTTAATAAAACATATATGGATCTGAAACCCCATTGCTTAAGTCAACACTAAGTATTTGCTAAGTTACTTAACCTTAACTATACGTTAGCTTTTAGAATTAATTTTTAAAAATATATAAACTGTTATATAATTATAATCCTATCTCATTTGCTAATGTAATTTTCAGAGATTTATTGGTGTTTTGGAAAATGGCTTTTTGAAAATAAATACAGTCAAATCTGAATAATTTTATAAATTTTTAACAAAACACACGATATTGCAAAGTCAAGTAATTTCACAAGGCTGTTTGGAGTTCCTAATTTAATAATTTCCAAATTCTTTGCTTGCCAAATTAGTCCGTGATGAATTGTTTAAATTTTAGTAAGGTACCACGCTGATTAATAAGATTATTTAGTTAATTATTTTAAGTGCACAATATTGTTTGCATAAAGGTAGGTAGTAGAAGTGTTGCAAATATTTTCAGAATATGCAGGAAAAAAATTAAGCAATTGAAATTGTGGAGGTATCGATAGCAAATTTAGAGCTTTCAAACTAAATAGATAAATATGTTTTTGCTTTAAATCAGCTTTAAGTAACCTAGTTTAGGCGGAAGAGATAAAGAGGTAATTGTACAAATAAAAGAAGAGCATTTGGAATAAGCGTTTCAACGGTTAACGTATGTATAATACAATCGTTTTTTGTTTTTTTTTTTTTGGTAAACCATAACGAATTTTAAACCTCAAATATGTATCTTTTCTTGTAAATTTAACCAATATAAATTTTTTTTTCTGTAAACCGTGTGTACATTTTGATTGAGATTTGGAAATAAAATAAAAACTAGCGTAGAGAATCAATTCAGTGTTTGATTAAGTTCTATTATGTTGATGATGTGTGGCATGACCTGCTATGCACTTTCTGATTGATTTAATTTGTTGGCATACTGTTTGAGAACATTTTAATTTTATAAGAAACAATAACTCAAATTGAATTTAATATAATGTACGTAACTCAAACAGGAACTGTGTGTTCTTCCTCATGTCAAATAATACTTCATAACTAATGCAATCAGATAGTGTTCAGCAAACTAAAGTTTTATACATAAGAAGGTACATAAATATATAAATATATATTTTAGAGATATTCATACTACTTGTAGAAGAGGCAGATAAAATATTACAAAAAATTTTTTTTTAATTTTCCGAAACAAGAAAACAAGTTTAACTAATCTTTGTATATTATTTTATCTGCCTCGTGAAAATCATTTATAGATATTCCATATATGTATATGAAAGCAAAAATAATAAAAATTTGTATCAAGTATTTAATGCTTACGTATACTTCTTCCCATTGCGATACATATCTGACTAGCCTCGATAGTCTCAACAGTCTAACTAAAGATAAAAGTTTTGCTAAGCGAAGTATTCGTAGCGCTCGGCCGGCATGTAGGATTTGAAATGAGTCCGAGAAATCCTGCAATTTCATAATCTGAATTAAAGAATCGAGATCTGTAAATATTTCCTACTTACTTGGTTAAAAATTAAAAATATGTAATCAAGCGGAATTGATGAAATCAAATCAAGAAAAAACCATGTTTTTAAATAGTGTTTTGCAATGAGCTTGGGGTCCAATATCACCTGTTCCGCGTTGTCTTGTTGCATAATTCCTGCAAAGAAGAAGAAAAAAAAATATTAATTTATTCTTACGGGTAACTGTCTAACGAGGCCTAATACAAGCTAAGAAACTACTGGGATACTCCAGCCGGAAAAGATTCTAATCTTACATCTGTCTTAGCAAGAATTAACTACGAATCCTCACTGGTTTCCTAACGGAATACTGCAAACTGAGGGAGCATCTCCACAAACTAGATGTGTGTAACAATTCAATGAGTCCGAAAAACCTCCTAGAGTCCTTGAAATATTCTTGGCAAGCACCAAATGTCCGCTACGAATTTACCAACCATAGACCTATTCTCAGAAGAAACTGTTCTGGAGAGAGACTTCGAAGAGGAACTACTCTCACCAACCAACGTCAAACAACAGTGTAAGGTCCTCAAATACAAATCCAAAACAATTGTAATACGAAGGGGAACTCTAACGAGGGTACAAACCTCTCCCAGGTTTTAGCAGTGGCACAATAGATCACTAGGTCGCTGTGCAGAATAATAATAAGGCTAACTACAATAGAAAAATTCTAAAAAATTTCCAAGGAACTCTACCTTACTAAAATGCTAAAATGTCAACGCTTAACATCTGAAAGCTAAAAAAGTTTTTGATTTCTTTTTGTTTGGTTAGGAAGAACTTAGTTAGGTCACAAACCCCGATTAGGTCACAAACCCCGATCAGCAAACCCCGTAGTTCTTTACTTTTGAAGACAAAGTAGAGAAATTAATTCCGTTATGAAGAGACATTTGGTGCCAAACAAGCAAGTCCCCGTGATGGATCTTCCTACGTGAACCACATCAACACTATGTGGATCCTATTGAGCCGTGCAATGGTCGTAACTTCACCTTCTGTTTATCGATCTTGAAAAGGCTTTTAATAGTATGAATATGTCAAAAGACTCATACTTAAGTGTCTAATCCAGTTCGTCGATACCTGCAAACAACAAGGTTATAAGTCAGCAATTCTGTGAGGAGTATCAGTACCAAAAATCCGCTCTCTGATCAGGGGAAGGTAGGAATCTCGTAGACACTCCACAGTTTCATAGTCTTTACCTTACTAAGAGACAGCAAGAATGCCGCTCATTTATTGCTGATGACACAATGCAGGCTCAGGCTCAAAGAGATGCTTTAGAACACACCCAAGTTTCAGAGGCTTAGCGACAGAGTTCTGAGAGTTCTTGCGAACTAAAATTTTAAATGGCTAAGCATTACACTAAGTGCAGCTTCAGTTTTCAATGCAGACATAGATGCAACGAGGGTTTTTTTGTTTCTATTTCTTCTACTGTAGCCATTAGGATTGCATATTCCTTCAGTTGGAAAGCAGGTATGTGTTTGTATATGTGTCCTTTATCATTTTCTACTTTTCAATTGCATCGAAGCTGCCCAAAATATGAAACACATAACATGAAACCTAGTCAAAAAGTGTCTTTAAAAACTAAGAGACCTGGAGCGCAGAATAATAAAGATGCATGGATAAACCTTGACATAACTGAAAAGATTTGAGGCAATATAATCTACTGACTGTCGCAATACAAAAAATAGAATAAAATATATTTTCTTTCGAGGACTTTTATGAAAATTTTAATAAAGCTTTCAACAGAATATTATGAAATCATAGTACCTCACTCGCATAACTAATTGTTCCATAATAAAATTCCCTTCAAATTTTCCCAGAAATTGGATCAAGGACTACAGCCAGTATTATACATCAATGAAATTTGGTAGATTGTACTTCGGCATAAACCTGCTTGATGCAGATTTGCAGTAGGTACTTAAAACTCAATTTCAGTTATAAATTTGTTGTTAGTTCCAAGAAATAATAGATATTAGTGAGGTGTAATAGTTTCTGGTTTCCAACGAAAAATCTATATTTATAAAAGTGAACGTATGTTTGCATTTCATATAAGTCCACTCAGTTTGCAATAAGCAAACGAAAATCTGCATACAAATCTTTCGAAACTAGGAAAAAACAGACTTTCGACGGATATCGCTTGTTTGAAATAGTTTCCCATGAAGTTTGGTACTCAGGATAGGCAAAATTATAATTCCAAGATTTCTTGACTCGGTCGACTGAGTGCGCATTTAATCATTTAATTCTTATTATAAAATTAAAAGTGTTTTGTGTAAAATTTCTCATGAGGACAGCGCTGTCTTTTGTAATTTTTATTTGACAGTATATTTCGATTCTGTTCCGCTGTACTGGACAGTGTTCGGCAGTGCGACTGTTTAAATTTTGTTTATGCTTACTTAAGGCAGACACACATTGCCACAACAACAACTGCAACTTTGACAACTGGAGGAAAATTTATAGAACCAATGCTTTTCAGTGGAGCAGAACACAGCCATAGCAATAGCAACTTCAACGTAAGACCTACACCTAAGTCCTGCTGTTCAAGTTGAAGTTGTTGTTGCTGTTACCTTGCTCAAAAATTTTACGAAAAGCTGTAAATGTACGGAGCATTTTCGTAGTTTTCTGTCTCCAAAGCATCCTTATACTACAAATCTTAGAGCAAGAAACTTTTATCTGTCAAATCATAGTGGCTGCATTCAATAACTAATACCGCAATGGCAACCATTTCAAAATACAAACAAAAAAGGTAATGCCAATGCAGATTGTTCCGAAACGAATTGACAGATCCACTGCGCAAGCAAAAGCAAACAGAGCATCGGCAAAGTAACTAAACTAGACAGTCGATTCGGGTCATTTGACAAATTCGCTCTCCCAAGCAAAGAATTCCCGATATTTAATTCTGTATTCAAACGTTCAAGCTAAACAAATGGCAGCTCACAGACCTCACACACACAAGTAGAAATATCAGCGGCTAGCTTAACAGCTCTGCGCGCGGCCATTTTGTAGATCCTGCTTGCATACAATTTGTTGTTAGGTCTTGGTCACACGCTACCTCACATTTCTTCATAAACAGGGAACTTAGGCTCCGCTTGTTTTCGGTCACGAGGAGGGGAAGTTCGAGTTGACAGTATAGTACTAGTTTAGTTAATCTACAACCGTCAAATGTCATAATGCAAAAGTCATTTGAAAAAGCGTCACTGACTGTCACTCGTCACTCCGCCTGTTTTCTGTCACGAGGAGGGGAAATTCGAGTTGACAGTTTAGTACTAGTTTTGTTCATCTATGACCGGCAAATGTCACAATGCAAAAGTCATTTGAAAAAGCGTCACTGACTGTCACTCGTCACTCCGCCTGTTTTCTGTCACGAGGAGGGGAAATTCGAGTTGACAGTTTAGTACTAGTTTTGTTCATCTATGACCGGCAAATGTCACAATGCAAAAGTCATTTGAAAAAGCGTCACTGACTGTCACTCGTCACTCCGCCTGTTTTCGGCCATGACGTTCTTGGAATTCAGCCTGTATTTTCAACTTTTTCTTGGTCACCCCTTCGAGTACAAAATCTTATTAATTTTACCTCTCTCTCTTACAAATTTTTTTCACAATCTACTTAAGGTCTGACAAGTCATCATTCTAACAAAGGCAAAGTTTGTCATATGACTTTTTAAATTTGAAAGGTCATAAAAACTGAACTCAATCAACTTATTTAATCTCAAAATCTCTACAAAATCATTGCACAACTCCGTATTATATTTTAATCTTTAAAGATCTTGAGAGTTCCTATTGACTGTTCCGAAACCTTGATTAAAAATCGCGCTGCCTTATAAAATAACTATTAACAACTATAACCTATAATTTTGAATAATTTACATGCAAGTTAAATATTACGTACCAGTTCTAAAATTGACTACGATGTCTATTAAAAAAATAGTATCACTTAGGCAGTTAAAGGCAATCCATCGTGTGCTCAAATCATCATTAAAGAATGATATAGCAACTGGCAGGATAATAAGATTTGCTACTAGCAGTAGAAGCATACAAAGGTCCCAGTAAAATCTACAAAAAAAAATTATTCAAATAGTTTATTAGGGATATTAAAATGAAATAATAATAATTACCTAAATGAACTGCAGGGGTGAATAACCCAATGTCCGGAGGTCTTTTGTCTTATTCTTTCTTTTACCAATGCTTTTCGGCTGCCAAAAAGTTTCATGGCAAGCCGATTGTCTGTTGGCTGGAACCATGATTGCAATTGACTTTTTAAGAAATTCGCTGATACTTTTTCCGATACTACTGGAATGGAAGGCATTGGCTCCTCTTTAGGGGTCCCATAAAGAGATACGTCGTCAAAGTGCACCTGTTTTAAAACACACACACACACCAAACAAGAAATAATTTAATTTTATGCCATTATTTAGAGTGAGAATAATTAAAAAAAACTCTATACAATAAAATATTTTTGCATACTAATTTATGCATATTAAATAAATTTAACAAATCGAAATTAGTTGATCATTATTTCTTTCTAATCTTTTTTTTTATATTTTTTGAAATAAATTCAATTGAATAAATTATTTGTATGCTTGCATTAAATTAAGTATTTGTTGAATTTATTTTACTATAATAATTCATGCAATGATTTAATAATAAAAATAAATTATTTAGTGAATACGAATATGAATAGGATATCTATATAAACTTAACATTTATGTGATTCGTACACATTGAGAAATAAGTGAAGTAAAATACTTAAATAGATAGATAGACTATGCCAGATATGCTTCTAACATTTTATTAAACTCGCGAGTCAGTCCTAACCTATGGTGGAGACAAGAAGTATAAGATTTGCTGCGGAGTACCACATGGCTCAGTCTTAGTACCTTTATTCTCCAAAATCATATACTAGACGTCCAATATATAATGCAATCGTTATGACTGCCAGGTTACTGGAAGAAGTTGAAGAAGTAAAATGCTCTGCAATCAGAACGACACAACAGCAGAAAAAGTGTGGACACAGTCAAATTTACTCAGGATTTTTACCAGATTTACGTCAGCCATTAATTGAGAACCAGTCAATCAGTGCGGCATTCGATCGTTTACAGATATTTTGGCCATATACCCACAACAGACATCCCGCCATTTCTAGACTTTAAAATGCAAATTACCTCAGCTTATCCAGGCAGAGAGAAATAGAAGAATTGCCCTATTATACCTTACGCCGAATCCATAGCGATGGAATCCATAGATGGAGCAAAAATGGACACCGACGTAAGGTCTGGAACCTTCTCATAATCACTGGAGATAGGTAGATCCAGAGGGCCTGGCAGTGACAGGACATGCCCGTGAGTCTACCATCAGCACCTACTACATTCCTAATCGACAGCCAGGCAGCTAAAAAAGCAATTACTGCTACAGAACTTAAGACAAAGCTTGTGAAGTGCTGTCGCGAAGAGCTTAAGGTTCATGGAAAACATGATAAGGTTCTGCTCTACTGAGTTCCTAGACACGAGTGTGAGCCTGGAAATGAAAAAGCTGATGAACTTGAAGCAGAAAAACTAGCCACAAGAAAAGCACAGTGCAAGATGACTACTGCCATCCTTCGAGAAAGCAAGGATCGAGAGACTTATGCGTAGGCGCAAAAGAACCCTTTCCATTCCCTTTCCATTAACACTCTGCGGTGCCATATGAAGAAGCTATGTCGAACTGAAGAACAACTCTGTAAAGGACAAGGTGTAGAGGACATCACCCACTTCCTTTGGCAATGCCCTGGACCCAATCACTCCAGAAAAAAAATTCTCGACAAATATTTCTTTCACAATCTCGAGGAACTCTCTAGCGCAACATTGATGATATCCTTCAGCAGAGTGGTTTGTATTCTCTGAAAATAATTAAGAACCACAGTAAGTTTTTAGACATTTTAAGGGTTGAATGGGCAAGGGAATACTTCTCTTCCTCCTATGGGTAACACAACGGATCAGCTCTGATCTGAGTGCGGTGGAAGTCTTTTTCTTTTGCGAGCTAAGCTAACCTTACTGAAAGTGGCCACACAATAACATCGAAGAAGTGCCTGATAAGAGGCTCTCTTTCAAACAACACCGCAAGTGCCTGACTTACAAAGCAGCAAATGCCTAAATCGGGGCTGAATGAAGCATGTTCAATACAGGAATTTTAAGGCAGAGTCGAAGACCTTTACGCCCCACCAATGAAGGTAAGAGTAATAACGACTAGAGCAAACATGGTGAATATTGTTTTCATATGTACCACCTCCAGCGACGAAACCAATGTGATAACAAATGCATTCCAAAAGGAATCATGCATTCCAAAAGGCATCTATTTCACCAACTTACAAACGGCTTGCGGTGCAGTGGCAGAAACTGTATGTAAGAGCTTTTAACAAACTAAGGGCACTGGAATGTGAGAGAAGGGAATCTAGCAAGGCTAGCTAGAAAGAAAATGTTAACTTTAACAGAAGATCCTATCATGACAAATCAAGAGGATGATAATGCAGAAAAAAAGGAAAAAAGAGAGAATAAGTTGCAGGACAGATGTTCCATAGAAGAAGAAAATTAGTCCTCTTTAATCTCCATGGGTTAGTGGACATTAGAAGCAATCTTTGTCATTATCGTTATCGAAAACTAGATGCTGACTAAAGTAGACTGTCTGGGAATTCCATAGGTTGGGAATCCCGATATTAAGACAATCATTCCCCTATTAGTGGAGAGCTCTACCTTTCTGGAACGTCAGATGGCTCGGTTGTGTAAGTCTCGTATTTCTATATTTTCGGACAGTAACTAATAACTTAAAGAAAATGTATTTACAACTTTGCAATACACTAGATACCAACAAGTGAAACAAGGTACTACTGTGCAAATTTCCAAAGCAAATCTTATATATAATATAAAATATTATTTACATACGATTATTTCAATTATCATTTCATAAAGGCCTTGAAATTCTCAATAAAATCCTAAAAAAATTGCTCCACTTGAATGCAAAACTTATTTATTATTCGTTACTTAACTTTTGAACAATAAAAATATAAGACTCATCTCGAAAGGGTTATGTAAATAATGCTCCATATATTATCTTTTAACAAAACATCAGCAAAATCGACTGGCATTGTTTGCATTTTTTTTTTTAAACAATAATTTTAGGCATGACTGTCACCGATTACTCACGAAATTTTAAATGGTTTGATCTTCAAAGGAAGGTTTAGTAACAATCGTACAATGCCTTGAACTTCTCGAGCAAAATATTTGACAAAAAGCCTGTGGTGTTCAGTGGAAGTTTACTCTCAGGTACCATGATTAAAACTCATCTCGAAAGAAAGATTTCCGTAGCTTGATGACTGACAGATGATGAGAATTCAATTCTTTTGAGAAAATTAAGTTAGGTGAGGTGGCAATCCTCCAACAGTCAGAA
The DNA here is from genome assembly GCA_949716465.1 of Chalcosyrphus nemorum. Lineage (NCBI taxonomy): Eukaryota > Metazoa > Arthropoda > Insecta > Diptera > Syrphidae > Chalcosyrphus > Chalcosyrphus nemorum. The sequence continues at coordinate 76,917,862 of OX454332.1, read as the reverse complement.
CTCTAATGTTCCTAGAACCAAATTGATTTTTTGATAAATTTACATATTTTATTGAAATCTGAGTTGGAAATATTAGTAAGTTCTTTAAAGAAGTAGGAATTGCGTCCTCGTGGTGGATAAAGCCGAGCAAAGGTAGAAGAAGTGAGAAGGTGATTCCTCTCCACCTCGACGAGGTAAGTGATAGAAGCAGACGATGATGCCTTAACAAAATAAATTTCAAGAAATGATCCAGTGAATATATGGTTTATGGCCATGGTCCTTGCATGTGGAGTCACTGTTCTATTTTGGCAAATCATTGGCATTCAACGATTTGGTCATGTTATTTCAGGTGTATTGCAGGTCTTCCAAAATTGAACTATTCGAATGAGATTTATTAGAACTAGTTTTGGTACCCATTTCTTAGTAATTATTTTCAAATAATAAATCTAATATTATACAGAAAAAATCTTCCTATCTCACTCTAAAAAATCCCCCTTTACTATGATGAACGATGTTTCAGAAGAAGAAAATAATTGAAAACGCCTACTTTATTCAAATCAAGTTTCCATTAATTGTTCTTTCTAGAAAATATTGCTTCCCTGAATATGTGCTCATAATGTGGATTATTTGTGGAAAAATATGAAGTGCGGGTAAGTACGTCGATTACCATATAACTAATATTCAGCGGGGGAAAACCCTAGCTTAGATGATTTGTATATTCAACTTAGTCAACAATGACGTTCAAAAATTCCATCAAGGGTTTGACAAAGAATTCCATTTAAAAAAAAAAAAAAACTTTAAAGCACCTTCTTGATGTAAGCGAAACAGAAACAATAAATATTAGTATCGGGGTTATTACATTTACTACTCTAGTTCTAAATTAAAAATATCCACCGACGGAAACGGTGATTCATTTAGAAATATTCTTTGATCTATGGATTTTTTGACAGAAGACGCGTGAGTCGTGTTGACCTGTCACGTTTGTTGTTAAGTATTATTTGACGTTGAATTCTGAAGAGACGCAGGGTATACAAATAATTAAGAAAGTCTGCTTTCTACAAGAAATCTGTTTCATGCCCTTAATGCAACTTCTGGTTCAACCATGAGGCATATTTCTGGCTTAATTGGTACGTCTATAAGCAAAATTGCTATATCTGAGCTGAAGAGCAACTTAAAGAGGTTGAAAAGCAACCATTATAGCCAGACAAAACATTGGTGTGGTTTATGGACTGGGGTAGTCATCGGTCAATATTTTTTCAAGAACGAGACCGCTAGAGCGTTGCTTTTAATGGTGACTGTTATTGCACCTTAAATTGAAGCCCTTGATGTTTAAACAGGACATTTGGAACCAAAAAGCCCTACAGCCTGTGAAACCATTTGAGAAACAATAAATTCGGCTTTCGGGCGGTGAAACCACCTAGATCGTTTGATATAGACTTTTCCTTTGAGGCTATATAAAGTCAAAATTCTACAAGGATAAGTCCGGTACAATAAAAGAATTGGAATCCAAAAATACTCGCGTTATTTGTCAAATACTACTCGAAATGGTCAGACATATCATTAAAAATTAGAACCTTAGTATCGACCACGTTATTCGCTCTTAGGGCAAATATTTGAAAGAAGCACTTATTGTAAAATAAATGTCAAGAATAGGTCTTTTGCTTGAAAATAAAGATAATCTTATAAAATTTAACTTTTTTATATTTATTTTACTTTAAAAAAAAGTACCTTTAAATGAATCACGCTTTACAACACATGTTAAGATAATGTCATTCGGTGTAAGCCCTACTGTTCGCTCTAGTTTTGGAATATGCCACTATATCAATACGGGAAAATACCGTTACTTTGCGGGTAAGTATCCTTGTCGTCTTACTGGATGGAAAGCGGCGATGGGAGCGTCAAAAACCCACAATACATTTTTTTTTCAATTTTCTTATGTTTGCCTAAAACAAGGTAAAACATGCCGGGCTATGTCTTCGTTTTGAACTTGTTTCTCCAGAGCAACGTCTCGCACTCCATCTATTAAGCCAAAGCTCTGACTCAGAATTAAGTAGCAACAAAATTGGTTTTTTGAACAAAATAATATAACTGAAGACTTATTATTCCCATCCCAAAAGTAAGCATAAAAATATTGTACTTTAACTGACTAAATTCAAAGTATTTATCACTTAAAAATTAAAAGATTCATAAATCAATAAATACCAATTCAAGTTCTTAACACTAAATCCTACTATGAAAAAATAAAATATGACAGTAAATACTTAAACTAAAATTTTGAAATAATATAATTCTTTTTCCGAAATAAACAAATAAACCTTTGTTCTTGCCATTTCGCTTCCTTGGTCGCATATTAGAAGAGCTTCATCATCAAAAGCGGTCACTAAAGAATCAGTGCAAGTATTTTCAAACGATATCCTTAAATCGTTTTCGTTTAGAGTTGAACAATACGAACATCGAACTGATTCTTCACTGTCACCACATAACAATCTAAAATGATAGAAATTTTAATTTATTTTAATTATTTTTTTTTAAGTATAAAATAAATAAACAAGCATTTGTTTAACTGACACCATAATGATAGATTGAAAGATTGAAAGATCCCCCGGTCTTAGAAATTTCTTGATCTTAAATAAATTAAGCTAAAGTAAACTATGTATTCATGTTCAAAAGCGTCTCCTTGAATTTAATTTAAAATAAAGAAGAATAATCTTTGAGAAAAAAGACAAACTCTATATTCAATCTGCACTGGACGATGAAAGAAAATTATGTAATTAATTAAATGCCATTTGTTTTGGCAGTTCCTACCCTAAACTAACGAGAACCGCAACCGACCGCCGACACGACGACGACGACGATGAAGCGCGTTACAAAACGGAGCATATGTTCGAAACGAACGCGCATACATCTTTAATATTTAACGAAGTAAATATTCTTTTTTGTATAGTTAATAAAATAAATAAAAAAAAAAGGCGAAATGCAGAAGCATAGTAAGAGTTTATCAAAACTATCTACTGTCTTGTTATTTTGCTCGTTTTTTTTTTGTTTTGAAGTGGATATCAATCCCAATGCTAAATTGTAAGGTCATTTGTATTCTGGTGGGCTATTTAAAAATTTTAATAACCTGTTTCGACCAGAATTGCCAGAAAACCTGTGGCGCGATTTCTTTCGAGGGGATATAATCTTTCAAATACACTAAATTTTTTATGGAATAAATTATAAAAAAAAGAATTAGGTACCTTTCATTAAGTTTGTAGTTCTTGTGCTTTTTAGTTTTTCGATTGAAACTATTTGTACAGGATGCCGATGACTGCTTAGATGAGGAACAATTTTGTAATGCCTTTATGGAACCCGTAGCAGTTGTTGTTGTCCTGTTGTAATCAGTTGGTGCACTTAATTGCCGATTAAATTCCGCTTTTCGTCTTGTTATATCAGTTAGACAAAGTTTATTAAGATGTCCATTACTTGAGAGCGAATTTTTTGGTGATAAATTCAGATTTGTATTCGTTCGATTGTGTTGTTGTTCACAAGCTAAATTACAGCTTTTGTTGATTTTTGTGCGTTTATTATTCCTGCTTAGAGTTGTTGTATCTTTTGAATCGGTCTTTACACGCGGCCGATATGTTGGATATGTTTTAACAGATCCATTTGCTAATAGTGGCCTTGCCGTCGCCGATAAGGATCCAGTTGATAAGCCGCCAATGCCGCCAATGCCGCCACCGCCACTGCCAATCGATTGTATTGTACCACCATGTGAATGTGAACTACTTTTCTTTTCGTCTAAATATAAATTTAAATATTTATCACTTGGATGTAATGAATTATCCGATACAGCATTCGATTTGACAATTATTTGATTTTTCTTTTTAACATTACCAGCGGCTTTAAGTGAAAAATTGCGTAACTTTTTCGAATGCTCCTTAAATTTATTTGTTTTTAAAAACGATGGACTGTTTGCAATACACTTAAATATATAGGTTTTATTAGAATTAACCAACGGATGATTTTTACTACTTGAACAATTACTACTGTCACTTTTTGTTGTTGTTGTTGTTTGTTGTTGTTGTTGCTGCTTTCCATATATATTACAATCACTGTAATGACTTTTTAACAATAAATGATTATCATCTAAGTGACTATAGCGCGTTATTGGATCTGAATTACTGAAATTATGTGCAACAATTTTTTTAAAACCACTATACGAATAGATATTACTGTCAGTGCCACAATGAAAATCTGGGAAATTTCTTTGATCATCACCAATGACAATAGCCGCACTACTGCCAGTGCCACAACTATTATGACTACTACTATTTACAATGCTTGTGCAGTCCAAGCGATGTTGTTTATTACTACTAGTACTTGATTGGCCATTGTAATAACTATCATATGAATATTGTTTTCCGGTAGTAGCATCGTCCCGAAAAACACAACCACTTGGTAATTCCGAACCGGGGGTATTAGTATTTACGATATGATCGTATAATAGAGATTCACTGTCATCGCCGTCGACGTTTCTTAAACTTATTCGATTGATATTTCTAGCACATTTAAGGGACTCACAGCTGCACGATATTGATTTTTGTAAATTCAATGTTTTACTTATATTACTGATGTTATTGCTATTACTGCTATTGTTGTGTGCGCTAGTGAGGTTAATCAGAGACTGCCGTAGCAAATGATGACTCAAATTTTGCTGCTGCTGATCGTTCGAATTTTCTCCGCTGGAAATATACAGAATAAAAAATAAAAAGAAACGAGAATTGCGCATGAAACTGATTTGTGAGATTCTCTCTATGTATGTTAACATTTTATTGCATATGTATATACTGTATGTGGATCAGCATTCAGCACAGTACATTTGTATGTAAACAAAACGAAATAAAAATGTGTAACAAAGTAAGACTCTACATATGTACATACTCGTAGTATGTAAGTATATTGTTCAATTAAAAATATAATAGTTTCAAATTCCAGGCCGTGCTGTAAATATGATTTCAATAATAATAATAATAATAAAAATGAACAGAATGGTTTTGTGTTATGCAAGCAAAGCTAAATGGTGTGCTAGATACATTTGTCGATCGATGATCGCTGTAAATAATATGATGGCATTCCTTAATACTCAATTGATTACTTAGTACTTATGTTCTCTCAAGAAATCTCCTTTCAAAATGACATCCCCCATACGGAAATAAATTTTTTGAAAAACGTCATTGAACAGTGTGTTGTTGTGTTTTTTTTTTTTTTTTTTTCTAAACAACACTTTTAAAAATGTACTATTTATAGACTTGTTTCGAATACAGGTACTATTCTCATGGGTCATAGAGCTAACTATGTGGACAGTTCTCCACAAGTTCAATTGTGAGCATTTGAAAAAATTATATTACTAGCCATTGAGATCATTTTCTTCGTTGTGTATTCTGTAAGTGTGCAAGGCAAACGAATAGATATTTCGCGCAAGCAAGCCTCTTTCCAACTATTTGGAAATTTTGCACGACAAATTCAAATGATTTCAATTTTTACAAGCTCCTCGATATTTAGAGTGTAGATTTTTTTTTTGCATTAAGCAATTAGTATGCATAAACACTAACTCGTGCTTTGAGGTTTGACATATTTTTAAGGTCGAAACTTTCCGGGAAAAACTACAATATCTATATAGAATGGGGGTTGTGTGGTGTGGATGCTTAATTGAAATATCCGAATACCAAATGGCTTACGGAGACTCAATTTGATTAATTAAAATTTAAATGAATATAATAACGCGGTATCTGGTGTGTTGTATAACGTGTTGATTGTGTGGATCGGCTTTTGTGACACAAATTATTATTACTGATTGAAACTAGAATACAAGTGATCTTTTCTTTTTGTGTAAAGAATAATAAAAGATTTGTTACAATTTTTTTTTTTTTTTTGTGTTCTTTTAATTGATTCATTAATTAATCATGTACCTAGATATAATTGTGTGCTTGGTCATTAGAGAGCGAATTTGTGCGAATGCATGATGGTTAATCAATCAAAAATATCATGGATCATTCTATGGCTTTAAATTGTATGTGGATAGTTACTTTGTGTTTAGATATATCGTTCGGATTCTATAAAAATAAAACCCGAATAGAATGCAATTAATCATGCATAGAGTTTGGGAGGGGTTTTGGTCATATCCGCAAACTGACTTGGAATTTGTGAATTCTATAGCTAAAGTCGAAGATTTATAGCCAAAAATATTCTGTAATTGGGACAAATCGGGTTGAATTTACAAGAGTCGAACTTTGCAGTTTTTATTTTGTGTTCCTTTCTATAAAATTGCTAAAAAACTATTCTATTTGTTAGCAGTTTTAAGTGCTAAATTTCCAACGCTATGAATGAAATAAAGAACTAAATTTTGTCAAAAGATGAGTCTTGCACCAATGGCTTCAGCTTAAATTGATTTTTGATTACATAAGGCTGAAAGATTGAGTTGAATATGAATCGAAACGCGATTGAGTCCAACAGATTCCCAATGCGTAACACTTCTGTAGGAAAATGTACTAAATTTTGAGTTTTCCTGTTTTTAATAAACAGAGAAAGTAAAGTGTGGCCAGATAGCAATGATATTTTTACCAATTGTTAAATTTCAGCAACTGTCAAAATTACCAATGACATACAGCTGTCGAAATGTTCAGTAAGGTATGCTATTTTATCATGCAGCGCTTAGCTAAATGCACAGAAATTAATTTATCGAAATTCCGACGGACTTATGAATACGCAACGTGAAACTCGTCGTGAAGTCAGTCATCATCGTGGCTTCAGTGTTCAGGCAGAATTGTACTGACGCAAGAATTGAAGCCGGACGACCATAGACAATGACGTGAGTTTGTTAATTGAGCGGTGGAAATGTTGGTCGTTGATCCAGACTTTGGCCGAAAACCCATCTTCTCGGACAAGGCGCATTTTTGGCTCAGCGGCGAACAGAACCCACAAGTGTTTGACCAAGCATCAATGCCTTCACAAAGATTGACTGTTTGATGCGGTTTATGGCATGGTGGCATCGGACCTTATCGCTTTCAAAATGAGAAAGGAGACACCATTACAGTCCATGGTCTCAGGTATAGAGCGATGTTAACCGACTTCCTGCGGCCAGAGAATAAAGAAATATCCGAGCTGTGGTTCCAACAAGATGGCGCTATATGCCATACAAGCGACACAGCTCTCGAAGTTCTGAAGGAGAAATGTGGCGACTGGGTCATCCCAATTTCTCTTCCTCGCTTATCTGCTATGAAACTTTTTTTGTTGCACATCTGGAAACAATAATTCAAATTCAATACGAATCGTGTGTGCACATTGAAAATTACAAATAAACAATCTCTTTTATTTGAGTGTCAAAACAAATATAAACATCCCTGGCAATGGAATGTATTCATAAACTCAATGAGTGGTCATCTCAAAATAAGATCTGGGTGAGATGTGCACATATGGACCAAGGGTAATGAAAAGGCGGACTCCCTGGCGAAACAAAGGTCGACCTTGTTGTTCCAATTTGCTGCAATTGGCAGAGGAGTAGTCGAGCATCTGGTTAATGACTGGGTTGCGGTGGAACACCAGAGAAGGTGGTCAACCGGGGAAGTTTGTAGGCAAGCATAAATGAGTATTAAAATGCCGAGCCTGGAATGAGGAACACTGAAATGAATGCTTTAGAAAATGGCTTTCCGGGATGGTGATACCTGTGAACTATACCTGGGGGAGTTAGCAAAAGAAAGGAGTTCTTGAGGTGTCACTTCGTGTTTAGAAAGCGAGAAAGTGAACAAAATTCTAGTGAACAAAATGCTAGTATTGACATCAGGAATCAAACAAAGAGAGGAACTGTGAAGAAAGACAGAGAGTCTCTCGGGCTTAAATGGATCTTGAATGTGAAAGGATCCAACGCTGTGGTCTGTTTCTGAATCTTTCAAAAGAATATGTATATATGTATATAAACGTTCTATGGAACGGTTAAGTGCATTTCAAAACTTATAGTCTCACATAGAAATGAATATAGTTCCCGGGAAAGATTATGAGACATTTATTGAGAAGTTTATGTTCTAATCAAAAGGTAAGTTTGTTACTACATAACGAAAGTTACAAAGGGTAAGTACTTTGGGGCTAGAAGGACCTTACACTTTGAGACATTCTTCGACTTATACAACAGACAATCTTTGGCATTGGCATTACATACAGTTGTTCAGGTTGCCACTACCAAATACCATGAACTGCCGAAATGCTCTTTCAGTCACGCTTTTGAACAGTTTTTAACTGAAGTTTTATTCTAAAGATTTAAGGATTACTTTGAGGGTGCCATGACTCAGTGGTGAGTGCGTTGGATTTATGCGCAAGAGGTTCCAAGCTTGAGTCCAGGAACAGCAACAAAGTCCAAGAGTATTTACGGTCATTAGAAAGCTCTGGCATTCGGGTTCTGTAGGTCTCTTATGTGTGTGCATAAATGTATACCACGCAAAACACGTAAAGTTGTGAGAAGCTGGGCTTTGTCCTTTTGGGTTCCTCATGGCCTAATATTTATTACTTTTTTACCTCTTTGAATGGAATGAATAGTACTGGTTTGATACTTGTCGGTTCCAAGTCCCTCAAAATGCGAACAATATTGTAATTCTTCGAATAAGTTTCCAATTGCAATCAAAAAATGTGTCGGCTCTTAAAATAGCATTTATTCACAGTCTACTGACTTGATTTACTTATTTTTTAGGTCATTAAAACAAATAGATGTGCAGATTTGTTTACCTCTAAAGTAGAATGAGTCTAGACTTCATCTAATTCCACTGCATACTCAAATGTATTTATGTACCTATACACAATATTGACAGCTCAAATCAAATCGATTTCATTTGTCGTCTCTATTCAAAACGACTAACCTAAGCCTTTGACCCGATAAATCTATTAAGATTGAATTAGTTTCATTGAATCTTCCAACATTGGTTGTTTTCAAAACTAGAAACAAAAAAAACATGACAGCTGACAGCTGACAGCTGATGGTGTGACGGTGTATTTTACACAATCTTTTGGTTGGTTGTCAAACAGACATTCATTACAACTGAACAACTAAAGATAAACGGGAAAATAATTTTGTTGGAGAAATGTTCTACAAAAGACTGGAATGAAGAAAAGTATAATTTTTGGTTCACGAATAGAGCAAAACACTGCAAATCATGATCCGTGCTCAAATCGAATAATATTCTTGAAAAACGTGGAAAACCGCTGCTATGAATTCCAGTTTTTTTTTTACATAATATTGTTCGAAACACATAGATTTTTATTAACAAAAGTTTTGTTAAATAATAGCTTTATACTAAACGTGCCCAGACTTAATATATCCAATGCACACCGTAACCGCTTAAATGACCTATTGTAGTACAAAAAACTCTAGATTAAACGCTTTTATCGGAATAAATTAAAATCAAGACAAATACTTCACACTTGCGGTCACAGGCACGTATGAAAAAGTAATCCGAATCAGCAATTCGTGACGCGGGCCATAAGGAATTCTGGGTTTTATAAGCGCTAACTTTTTGTTTTACGGCAACCGAACCTCGAGGATGTTGTAGACTTCCCAAGTGAAAAATAAATAAGATAGAATTATGGCATAAGACTCCATTCAAACTGGTCCTAATCTGGACTGTTCGACGCCTCTATGACACTTTAGTGATATCATAATACAAAGTACTAAACGTATGAGGATAAACTGACGGCAGCTAGTGTAGAAGAAGCTCGAAGATTCGAGAAAGTCCCCATGCAAAAGATTCTTTTAATTTGGAACCCGATTCAATAGTCCAATGCACTAACCATTGGGCCACGAAACCCATTCATTCGGAAAGCACTTAAAATACTGTGAATTACAAACTTACTCAAGAATTACATAGGTATAAGTAGTTCTCTCCAATAATTTGAACACCACCTAGGGAAAATAAATATTAAAAATATTGAAACCCAAAAACCAAGAACTCTCTCTTCTCCTTGCTGGAATCAAGGTCAATTGTGTGTCCTAGAGGCCGCTAGATTCGTTAAATTCGACAAATCTGTCATCCCGGCACAAAAGTATCCTAGCAGCTAGATTAGCCAAGTGTTTCTTGCACTAAAAGATTCATTTTAAAATCTTCTGGCTCAAGATTGTTCCTTTCTACTTGACAGCTGTCAAGAAAAAGTAGCGTGAAATTCAAAATGAAGGTTCTCAGTGGTAGCCTCTGCATTTAGATGCATTTTGTAAAGTTGTAAATAAGCCAAAAGAAGTAGTAAAGGTTGCGCTCCTGCTCGGAAGGTTAATGGATTTTGTCACATTCTTCTTATAAATTAATACGTTCGTTGACCGTGCATTTCAGCGAAATTTGAATTTAGTATTGGCTATAATAAGTTATATAATTTAAATTGGAATTAATCTTATTTCATTAGCTGTCATAAGGTAAAAAAAAAAGTATATAAAGATATTCAAGACCCCCATTTCTCAGAACGCTGTAGGTACTTATCAAGGTGCATTTTAAAAATGTATCTTAACAACACTTATACTCGTTTATTACGCTTAAATTTGTTAAACAAAATCGTGTAGCAACTGAGTGGCGGTCAACTGAATTATTATTATTGAATCGAACCAGTTTATTGGATTTATGGAAAAAAAACATCACTCAATCACATGCACGAGGTGATTCCAGCGGCTTTGGTTAAGGAGGCTCTACTTTAATCAACTTCTCTTTACATATGTAGTTTTTCCCAAAAAAGGAACCAAACAAATGGGGAAGTACAACGAACTAAAAATCTAATTATTCCAAATTTGAACAGTTGGAATGTCGATGAGTTTGCAAAAGCGGATTTTCCGGATTCCAAAGTACACAGTTGGTTCAAGTACCAAAATATTGCCGCTTTCTTAACAAATAATTACATTTTTTTTTCTGTTTACAGGTAAATAGAGATTTTGAGCACGTGATCACAGTGTGTATTGAGATCGTGAGTTATATTTTGTTTTCTTGATTAAAACCGGTCGTTTGGCTTAAAGTTTCGAATGTAAAAAAATTATTATTCAAATAGGCATGCATAATTTCGATGAAATGAATCGTTAGAAGTATTTTGAATGACGTATAATTTCAAGATAAATTCTCAAGTATTTATTGGTTTTGGACAATTAAAATTTTTTATATGATATAGCTAGTGTGCAGGCATCCGTATTGTGTCATAAAGTTCGAATTTTAAACAAGAAGAGGGTTTACAAACTATATTTCGGGGGAATTTCAGTTGAACGCTTAAGGAAATTTCATTTCTTACCTACTCAAGGACATTGTGCGGAATCAAACATTTCTAATTTTAAAAACATTAAGGGTATTCACCCTTTGTTGTGTCAGATCTGGGATCATTCTAAAGAGTCATAGCCAAAGTATAGTAAATATGCTGCCTCCTATTTAGTCACACTTTTACCCTTTAGCTATGTCCGAATCTTTTGTATACATCTTCCCATTGACAAGTTTCAGCAGCTGTCAAAGTTACCAATGACATCCAGCTGTCAAAATGTTCAGTAAGGTATGCCTTTTTGTCATGCATCGTAGTTCACACATACAAGTGCAATTTTGGGTGGCTCAGTTGACAGCACAAAGGTGCGGCCATTTTGTAGATGCTGCGCCTACAATTTTTTGTTGTTATGGAATCAAATCCTCAGAAAATATGTTGTTCAAAATGAGTAAAAGACAAGACAAGAGCTAGGTCGAAGTCATACGTTAGTTCACATGTATTTACGGACAATTTAGGCTCCGCTTATTTTAGGAAATACGCGAGGAGAGGTAATGCGAGTTGACTGTCTAATTTACATTAACAAGCCAATACTACTTTGGACGAGCTTGAAGTCAACCACTTTTGGCGGAATAACCCAATACATATTGGATCGAGTAATCAAAAATTAGGCCGATCGCTAAAAGTACTGTCAGCGAAGCCGAGACGACTATTTGAATCCATAGGCTAAATATTTAATTTCATTCAATCAAAATTGCTGAAATGTACTAGATTTTCCATGAATGACATTGGGGTTTGTTCGATCAAATCACTTCACAATGACACTACAAAGTCGATGGTAGATGTACATAGGCAAAAATGTGTTCATGAAGCTAAAGCCGGCTTCTTACTTTAAGTAAAGTCGACATTAGCCACTAATTTGCGCCAATGTTGCCATAACTAAAAAAAAGCAAACACTCTTTGTAGGAAGAAAATACACTTTTATACTTTCACAAAAATGAATACAACGAAGCGTGAATACCCCTATTGCTCAAATAATTTTACAAAGTTCACAATTGAAAGCCTTTTTTTCTAAAAACCAAAAATCTATTTCCCCAATTTTTTTTTATAAAATTTAAAAGTATTCGCTTCTGCTTACTACTCAACTGACTGAACCAATAATATGATTTCAAGACTAGAAAAACAATGAAAAGCAATACTATCTAAGCCTTATATGTATATACATAACTACAAATCCTGCTACAAGTCACAATATTTCAGAATACAATAGATGTTTAAGTACGTACACTTCACTCTTACGGATAATAGAAAGTTTTCTTCGGATTTTGTGAGACGCATTAAATTGCCATTATATAAGACAATGAATGAACTATTGGTGAAAAGGTGTGTGATGTACAGGTACCCACTTAAACAATAAAGGTTTGTGTGCTATACTGAAGTGAGGGTTCATAAAGTGTTTAAGATTTGGGACACTCTTTGTGATCTATGTTGCCAAAATGTAACTACTGAACTCAATTTGATTTCTCTGACGAAGGTCATTTATTCAATAGCTTGCTTCTTAAGTTTGCTTTTTTTTAAAAAAAAAATATTTTTTTTTATTGATTTTAGATGAATGCTTTTGCGTCTGAAATAAAATACTCACTTGATTCACTGGCATTTATCCATAGTTTTCATTTTATTTTTTTTACATTGGCTTGCATGAGAATAAACGATATATTTTTCATATAGCATAGTTGATAAAACTTTACAATCTCTTTACAGCTAAACACTAAAATCTATTACTGGAAACGACAATGAAAGAAAATTCAACTAATTAAAGTTCACTACTTAAAATTTGGTTACACATTTCGCTATCATTTTGACAATCCCACAGAATCTAATGTCGGTATACTGAATTAGACAGTCCAATTCTAAATGACAACCACAAAATTATGAGTTCTGTCAAATCGTTGAGTTGTTGTTGGTTGACAAAATAATTTGAAGTAAAACAATACAAAAACAGAGCGACGTCTACGTTTTGTTCAACCCGTTCCCATACATATTTGGAGAATTGTCTTTCTCTGAGAAAATTTTACCCCCACGAATTTTAGTAAAGAAAGTGGTCATTTTAAATAAAAAAAAAAGAGATTTGTAGTAAATTTCTTCACCACACGTTTTCTGGAAGTTAAGGAAACAAATTGATTACACTGCGTATGCCTCCTACTAATGACTAGAAGAGCTATGATCTTTCATAGAGTTTACCTCGCATTACGATTCATTTCAGATACATTTTTGAGGCTCTTATGTATATTCTTACGACTTCTTACGACTTACGTCAAAGAAATGAGTTTTGGAATACCTCTATAGCAATTCCAATCCAGTTACACTGAAGAATCCAAGAATGAGTGTTAGCTCTAGAGATGTGACTTCCTTACCTGATAATAGGTACTTGAGCCAATTTTTCCCCATTTTTTAGGTCAATGTTCAAGAAGATCCTATCGCATGTTCGCGCGATCGCTGAATGTGGACAGGCCTTCTTTAGGTGTCTTAGAATACGTAAATTGTTTTTGCTCAGGATGGTGTATATTTCTAACCTTTTTCTATTTCATATTTCTTTTTGCACTGTTGCTGGCCTTGGCCCTGTCTTCTTTAGTAGACGAATTGTTCTTTAATCATTTGTTCTCCTATTCTACAAAATGGTTCAGGACCTTTTAAAATTTCGTTACCGTCTATGCCAATATGGATTTTTTTCTTCTGCCTGGGTTGTTAAGTTTTCTGCAGAGATACATATACTTCGGTTGTAAAGATCGATTTCCCAGTTTCGAAGAGAAAAAATTGTTTCCTGGTGAATTCGAGATAGGAGATTTCAAAGGAGTTCGTTTTCCAGGGGATATTTAGAAATGGGCTGTTATTTTATGCTTCTTCAAATACACCCATCACCAATACTTTGTTGCCAAAAATTAAATCAAAAGTTTCAAATCGACTACCAAATGGGAAAATATTTCAACCGGTTTATGTGTGTTAATCTCTAAGCTAGAATTCGAAAATAAGTTAGCCTCGGTTATAAAAGAACAAGCGAACACGCAATGAAGCCATCGGAATGGTACAGAACTGGCTAGTAAGCATGTACTTACGACTAGGAGAGGAAAAGACAGAGGTAGTACTCATCAGTAGCAGACAGGCTATGGAGACTGTAAGAGTGACGGTTGGCGAACACTCTATAGTGTCTGAACCAGAATTATTGTATTTTGGTTTTACTATAGAGACAATGCTAACTTTTAAGCAGCATCTACAACGGCAGCGGTGAAGGCAGCGAGAACAACGCCTGCCCTGGCAAGGATCATGCCAAATATTGAAGGACCTAAACAATAGAAAAGACTACTCTTGGCAAGAGTAGTGACGTCGATGGCTCCCATTGATCTCATTGGGCATTGATCTGCAAATCAATCCGTATACAGAGTAAATGTATTGAGAGTATGCAGCCCCTTTCGAACAACCTGATACGACGCGTCGTGCGTATTGGATAGAATGGTGCAAATAGACCTCCTCGTTAAAGAAGACGCATGAAAATATAGTGCCAACATAACAACGATGCCAACAGCAACAAGGTAAAGTTATGATGAATTACCACGAAGAACAAACCCGGAAGAATGACATGGATGGAATTCTTCTGACAAAGGTAGATGGACGCAAAGACTGATCCCCAATATCGACATTTGGATCAATAGGAAACATTGAGAGCTGAACTTCTACCTGACGCAGATGCTTACTGGTCATGGATGTTTCAGAGCATGCCTCCACAGATTTGGGCATGAAGACAACCCTTATAGTCCAACGTGCACAGTATCAATGGAAAACGCGGAGCAAATAATGTTCCACTGCCCACGATATCGTGAAGGGCGGAAGCTTTTGGCGAACAGACTAAAAATAAATAAATATTAGGCCGCAAGCAGCCTATAGGGGGCCAAGGCCTAGCTTCTCACAACTGTATATGTTGTGCGTGCTATACATTTCTGTACGTACAGAAGGGACCTACAGTTTCATGCCGTATCCGAAGGAAAGCAGTTATACTCTTGAATGCATGTCAGACACTCGGAAGAGGTGGGCCCGTGAAAAAACTTTTGATGGTATTTTTCTGGATTCGAACTTACAGCCCCTTGCGCAGTAGTCTAACGCACTAATCACTGAGCCACGGCACCCAGACTACATAGGTTTGAACAGACTAAGTGTGAACTTAATCCCAAAGAACATCATCTGACTGATGCTTAACACACCAGAAGCTTGGGAAGTAGTAAGTGAAACCGTGGCTGCTATCATGAAGGAGCAACGAAGACAGGAAGCACAACAACGAAACGCAGTGCAGATAGTTGCAAGTACGAACGAGCTAAATATATAAGGCTGAAGTCCCCCTTGTTTTGTATTGACAAGAGCTTAGTGTATTTTAATATGAGCGCAAAAAATACTGTAAATTCTGAACGAAAGCAAAAAATTTGGACATCACCCATGGAGAATAAATGTTGAAACCAACTCTTGCCAATCCCTTCTACTATCATCCAGTTTGGCCATAACCTGTGCTCCGTATATCAATGTAAGAGCATTCAAATCCTTTTTCGAAGACGCAAATTATGAAACAAAAATTTTAAAAATTAAACATAGAGAAGATATTAAAAACTAAAGCTTTCCTATTCTTAAAATTACATGATTTAAACTGTATCTCCTGAATAATGGCAAAAAGTTTACTACTGTTGCTGTTCCTTTTCACCACAAATGTCGCCATTCCCATCTGAGGTGAGTTGAAGTTAAAGTTGATTGTTATGGACTTATGTATGATATGTATTCTACCATAATTTAGGAGAATAAGTGAATGAATACCGTGGGTGTGTCATGTAACATAGCAGTACTATATCAATACGTGGGCTTGTTCAGTGGGTTCTTTTTTTGGGTGTAGGTAGCGACCCCCCTGGGGTTGCAAAATAAAATAAAGTTTAGTTTTATTTTTCTTTAACAACGCGATGGTTTTTATTTATTTTAGTGAGAGACCTGAATAATTTGTCAAACAGCGAAGTTATTTCGGAAACATAAGCGATTAATGAGAGTCTTTCACTTTGAATTTGTTTGTGGCTTTAGTCATACATACATACGTACATACATAAGACATAAGACATACGTAGATACTTGGTACGAATAACGTGAGAGGAACTTTAACTTCAAGATATGGGTACACCTCTAATCTGCCAAATAAAATGCATTCCATTGTCAAAGAGTTTGACTTTTTTCCTCATTTGATCATGAAAAGATCAACAGAATACACAGACATATTCAAATAACCTGCAGGACGTTTAGTTTGCACTTAGGAGGACCATTCATTCATAGCAACTCATGAAAAAGTTTTATTTGGAGCTGGAAAAATTCGACACGAAAATGTAATCCGAGAATCCCAATTTTGGAACCGACTTAAGTATCCCATACACCTTCGCGACAACGATAACTACCGCCATAATAGTAAGGAACTTAGGGCATCAGCGCAATAGCTACAGAGGTCCTATAATCAGTTTTTATAAATGATCTGTAACTGAAGTGACAAAAGAGATGAATTCAGTACTTTTTTGGACAATTGTTCATAAGATCATCGTTCAATACCCACCATTCTGCGATAAAATGCAGTGCGCAGTGATAGCCTCATTCAACCGCAATGTGTAATGACAAACGCGTTTAAACAAAACAAGTTTAAATAGATTTGATGCAATTGATTACCTACAAAATTGTACTTAGTTTGACAAACTTTTTTCCGGTATAACCTAGATCATTGAATTTAAGCACCGAATGGTGATTCAACGCCCACAGATCCACACTTCAAAGCCTAAAAAATTTCTCATGCTCATAATTGTTTCTTTCAATTATCTTTCCAACCTTGCATCATTAGAATCGTATTGAACTACTTGAATCGTGTTGAAATAATTGAATCGTATTGAACTACTTGAATCGTGTTGAAATAATTGAATCGTATTGAACTACTTGAATAGAATTGAAAAATTGTGTTCTCATAAAATGACAGTATTTATTTTATTACGTACATATTACTGTGCAAATATATTGGAGTTATAAGTTATTTGTTTAAAAAAAAAAATATATATATATAAATTAAATAAATAATTTGATTCTTTTTTCTCAGAATTTAAAGAAAAATAAATTATTAACTTGGAAAAGACCAATACAGAGCCTAAGAAAACCTATGTCTTCAGTATCTGACCAAAAAGAATACCTGTATAGCAATAGGTACATACCCAGCTTGAGTCCTTTTTTATCAACAAAATTTACAACAAATGTATGTAAAATTTTGAATTTTGAATAAAATGTTGCTCCTCCATATTCGACATGAACACCACTTTTTTCCAGCATTTCCAATTATCAATTTAATTTGTTTTCTTTTCTTTTAATTTTATTTAAAATATTTCTATTTTACGTTAATCTCTAAGAAAAGCATTCGTGCTAAGTGTTAAGAAAACTAATGTGATATTTATTATTAAAAATTATTATTAATACAAAGCATTCTATGAGAAGATATAGTTATTACGTTATCATGCAAAAAAGCATAAGTATATTATTGATAATTAGAGCAGGATAAAAGTGTAAATATTGCATAAATTCGGTAGAAAAAAACAATGAAGATATGAAGTGTTTTTTTTTTTTTTTTTTTTGATGAAAGTTATATGCAGTTTTTGTGCATTTAATTTTGTTTGTATAAACTCTAAATTCTAGATTATTTATTCTCACACAATATTATTACTCTTTATGTACTTATAAATTGAAAAGAGATTACAAATGCACATATTATCTAATTGGGTTTAAGTATATTATGTATTGTTATTTTACAGAATTTGTTAAGTAGTGTGTGCGCTATTTTATACTTTAAAAAAAGTTTTTAAAAAAAATTCAGAAATCTGATTTCAAACTGCTGCTCTATACATATCAGGGAAGAACTATAGGAAGTTCAAAAATATGCATAGAAAATGATTATATGATGTAATAAACACAAGCACTTGTGGTTAAACGCATTTAAAAGGAAGATAGCATGTTGCAATTGATAATAATGGGATCAAAAGGGCGATTTAATTTTTTTTTTGTTTAATTAATTTATTAAGTTAGTATAATATGAATAGGAAAAGGAAGTAAGTAGTTTCAAGTGGAGAAAAATGTCCAGAAATTAAATATGTTCGCAATACCTTCACTGGTGGGATGTAGGTATTTCTTCCGTCTGGAAACACGTAAACGGGCAGAAATTATACATTTTTTTCTGTAAAACAAACAAAAATGTTTGTATAAAATACAATTTAATGAATAAAAATACAATATCAGAACAAAAGATTTTAACTAAATTTCAAAATTCAAAAAAAAAAACTTAAGAAAACGAAAACAAAAAACATTTTTCTTAAAGATGTAAGGAAAAAAGCAATTCTGAAGTCATCGTGCTATTTTCATGTGCCACCAAGTAATTGGCGATATTAATGTATTTTATTTGACTGATATAATTGATCGGATTGCATAGAAGCAGAACATTAGGATATGTAGGGCACTGTGCCTTATTGGAGGTATTCGTTGCTTTTAAAAAGGGACTTGGAAAATATATATGTATATAAATTTGCTTACGCCTTAAAGGTATACCAATGAATTTTCCAGATGCACCTACCTGTGAAGTCACTGATATGTTGATGTTATTTATGCTAAAGAATTTTTTTAAACAAAAGATTAAAATTCAAATTTAAAGAACATTTTGTAAAACTATCTAGTTTTGTTCAAAATAAATCATATTAAAAATTTCTGTAACCATCGAAAGGTTCATCTGTTCGAATTACAAAGTTTTTGCTTAATACTTTAACAGAGAAAGAAAAGTCAGATGTGTGAAAACATGATAAAAAATTTTACTACGAGAATACCTACTAGGAAGTCATCACGTATGACAAAAATAATCTCACGATATCGTTTTGGCGATGACGTCTCACGATATCGTTTTGGCGATGACATCTCACGATATCGTTTTGGCGATGACATCTCACGATATCGTTTTGGCGATGACGTCTCACGATATCGTTTTGACCATAGTTTTGCTTCAAAAAGTACTGTTACCTAAAAAGCCAACCATAATGGACTTCAGTGGGATGTCAAAACAGAACTAAAGTCCACTCAATTTCTTTCAACGGCTCTAGTTGCCCATAATTATTTCACGTCAATTACTTGACCAGTCGATCATAGTTCGATCCATTTTAGACATGCAGGCAAAGAGTCGAGTCGAAAATGTGGGAAAGAGAGGTGAGAAGTGAAAAGGGTGTCGGGCAGGTAGAAGGATCTGAAAGACTTTTTCATATTATTTTTCTCGTTGTGACATCTCGGGGAGGATTTTTTTTCCTGCAGATCAATTGAAGGAAGAGGGTAACCCAACCTCCTTTACACATCGGCAGCATAATGGATCAACAATTGTTCTAAGTGCATCCTCATCGAAGGCAGGTTTCAACCAACCAACCAACCAAGTGAAATATGGAGGATAATGTGTGCGTTCCGCATTTTAGGAAACGGTATTCAAAAGTTTTTCATTTGTCGAGAGCTCCGGTTTTTACTGAAAAGTAAGACAATTCTTTTTGAGGTAGTAGACTGAATTTAAAAGAAAGAAAATTCTCTCTCTTACCTCTTAAGTCAATGTGTAAACTGTCCAAAATTCGTTTGCCGTTCCATATGTAAGGACTTGCCTCAAAAATTAAGCCTAGAGTTCGGAACGTGCCCAATGGCAACGCATTTGGCATAAGTTATACCACGCACAAAGAGAGAAGTGTCAAAGTCAATTTTCCCAGCTGCTCTCAAACTTTCAAATAATGAACTATAATGAACCAGTTACAGGGTGCGAACTACCTACGACATCGTTCAGTTGAATCGACTAGACGATTATAGTCTGAAAAGTTTCTTGAATGTGGATTGCCAAAATCTCTAATAATACGACGGGAAAGATCTTGCCAAGTAAAAAACATCTAAAAGGAGGATAATGTCAGATTAGTAACCTAAAGTCCCAATTGCAATGGAAGTCAATTCATGTATACAGAATTTTACACCGCAATATTCATCCAGTAAGACATGAGAGTAAAACATACCCCGGGGTATCAAATCTGCCTTTAGATTGGCTCGCAAACTATAGGCCAGTTTAAGTGGACATAACAAATATTAATCTAAAATTAAAATCTCTTAAAAAGCACAAGACAATGTGCTAAAGCTATATTATTATCACTAGCCCATAAATGGCCACTGCCTAGTTTCTCACTTCTATACGTGTTGTGTGCGGTAAACATTTGTGCACTAAGACACTTTTGTGTCAACCGAAGGGCAAAGGGTCTTTTAAAAGCTCTCTCATGGCAGTTAATACTCTTGAATGGCTCACAAGAGGTGGGTCGTCGGGTGACCTAACTAAGCTTAAGTGGATGAAAAACTTACTCAGTTTAAGGTTTAGGACTTCAATTTCATAGCTTTTCTTCGAGATAAAAAGACCAGTTCTCTGATAACCTGACTTATATCACTTTACAGGAATAGTAGCAGTGAAATTTGTTTCACAAAACTAATCTCATTTCAGCCTCATATGTATGAAATACACGCATCACCACTTGCCAGTGGAAGTTAGAATGAATATTTAAATTTATGTGAACATTTTCCCATTGCTCGTGAAACTACTGATTGTATTGCACAATTGAGTACGTGATATACTTTTTCGTGCTGATCCTCGTTACTTAGGCAGACAATACGATGTGATGTTTCAGGATGATTAATCGCATTTAATTTGTTAATTTCTAGCGATCTACATCTACTCATAGAAAGTAATAAGAGCTTATCTCTCTGTCCGCATTTTTTTTCTTTACAAACTATGACATGACTATATAGAAAGGGGAATAAAAAAAAAAACTAATTAATCGGTTGAATTGCCATATAAATTGTATTTAAAGATGCTCGTCGTCTATGATTATAGTGCTTTTATTCTATGAATTTGTCAGACCATTAAATAGAATCAAACTGGTATTATGAATATCAATTTCCTAGATAACAGCTTTGCAGATAATAACAAACATATTAAGTAGAAGCATGTGAAATTATATATTATATCACATTATGCTGGGGAATCACTGATGTGTAAAATTTAAACGCTTGTCATAATGGAAAACAAAAATTAATTAAATTATGTCTCGCATTTGGATTTAATAGTATAAAAACATAATTAGATTGCGGCATAATCGCAATACATACGAATAAACAATTTATTTAAACTGTTAATCTAATCTAAAACCATTTATTCTTACAGTACTGAGCTTTCAATGTATTTTATGAGTGGTGCGTGATATTTAGAATGTAACAGAAGTGAGCTCTATAGCTCCACTATGACTCGATTCAACAATTGTAGCTACCTTGACCTATCTAGTGGACAAAATCGGAAGAGCTCACAACATGATTCACAAGTAAAGGCCCAACCATAATTGTGTTAAGCTTGCGATAACTTATGTCATATTTCAACGAAAATTCTGCTGTCAAAATCAGAGCACATCTATAATTGCATTATGAAACGTAACCGTATGTCATATTGCTTTTGTCTCTCTCTCCCACTCTTAGTGCTCCAAACGGAATGTGTAAATGAAACGCTCTCTAGGTATAGATGGAGCCAAAATGGGGCGAAAACTCAACGAAACATAGCGAAACGTCATGATGTACAATTTATGTGTATTCGCATGACAAGGTACGGCACTGTCCAGAGCAGTAATTCAATTATGGTTGGGCCTGAATAGAAGTCAAGGGACGAAATACTCTTAGTTATAGGTAGCTCAGGGAGTGAAACATAAATTTGCAGACCAACTCTAAGTGATGTCCAAATCCGTTCAGAAAAAGCAACCAAAGCTTTCTGGGTTTACGCTTAACTTCTTCCGAGAACTAATAGAGACTAAGCTAACAAGACAGACTTCTGTGGTGGAAGCCCATGTACATCTTTATGAAGACTTCTGCAATTATTATTCTAAAGCTTCGTGGAATATGCAACACAGTATGCGTTACAAAATTGACAATCAAACTATATTGTTCAAGTCCCTATATTTCAAATGGTGCCTTAATGGATAACTCTCAACTCATTGAAGAAATTGAAGTTGAACTATAGTTTGAAGAGTACTCGTATTTTCATACATGGCTCAAAAATCTATCAAAGATCATGGCCTGAAGTACTCATCGACCAAGCATACCGCCAAATGGAGGATTTTGCAATTCTAACAGCTGCAGCGTTATATGTTTTCTGAACTCTCTCTCTTGTATATTTTTGTTTCCAATTTAGTTTGCGATACAACACATCAAAGAAATTTGAATTGCTCCACACCCGCTATTTGGCAGTTTAAATGGAATCTTTTGTTTTCTTGTGAAGAGCACTAGTTCCGTTTCTGCGGG
The DNA here is from genome assembly GCA_949716465.1 of Chalcosyrphus nemorum. Lineage (NCBI taxonomy): Eukaryota > Metazoa > Arthropoda > Insecta > Diptera > Syrphidae > Chalcosyrphus > Chalcosyrphus nemorum. The sequence goes on along the minus strand of OX454332.1, from coordinate 76,895,218 downwards.
ATTGACTTAAAGACCGATCAACAGGCTTATAAGTAACTGATCGGCCTTGCGCAGGAGAGCCATCACAGAAAAACTCATAGGCAGCTATTATCAACACTACATTCCAGGGACGTAGGTGTCACATCTTGCGCAATGGTATCAAAAGATGTCAAAACAATTCGAAGGTCAAAATTGGAGCATATCCAAAACAAAAGCCCTAACCACTTCTAACACCAGTTCTTAACTTAACATTACCGAACAGGACGTCGAGAAAGTCGACAATTTTCTATATCTAGAATGTATGGTTTTGACTAACGCTGGTGATACCGAACTGAATATGTGCAGCAGAAGCAGGAAGGTTCAAGCTGCGTTGGGAGTGCTATACACAATCTGGAAAAGTTATATTGACAGCTTTAGAACCAAACTGGAAATGCTCCGCTCCAAAAGGTAGACACTATTTACACACGTACATAGGCTGCAAGTCTTCGTAAATAAATGTTTAAGAATCAATCCTCAAGATGAGGACTAGCCGAATCGTAACTCCAATGGACAGCTTTATATGAGAACAGTGAATTGGACAGGCGCGAAGACAACTCCATTGCGAAAAATGCCATGTAGTGGAATCTAAGAATAGCGAGGAAACGAGCTCTTTACGAATAATTTAGAAATAATTGTGACATGACGCGTCATGCATGAACCAGAACTCTTGCAAATACATGTATTCAAATTCATTAAAAATTGGTGCTTTCTTTTGGCATAAACCTCTTTTCAAAAAAACGCACTGTTTGGGCTACAAAGCACTCACTTTGGAAATAAGTTTTCAATATTTTGCAACGTTGTAAAGCGTAAAGCGACATATTTCGTTCGGCGGAGGTATGATAGTGACTTTCTGTCAAGCAGGAAACAGCTGTCAGTGTCAAAATAATTATGATTTAAAAAGAAACCAATAGATGGCACACCCTTTATAAGGCTAAAACAAAAACTAAAAGTAAAATCGCATCGCTGAACGCGAAGCTTTATACACCACTGTATTATAGGTATTCGCAGTCTAATTTTAACTTTGACCAAATAAAGAAAGTCTTCTGTCTGAAATATATTGCAAATAGGTACTTAATAGACTTTAAAACAACGTACAAGTACCTACGCCATTTTTTTTTAAAATCGCCAATAATAATTAATAAAAAAACGTAGGCATCTGCAAGAGTTCCTGAACTACAAGCGAAAAATAATTATGTACCGATGCTTAAAATTACGTGGCATAAAACACACAGCAATATTTAATATGTTTATAAAACGGTGGGCGCCTTATTTGTACATTAAGTCATTACATTTTGTCTTTTATCTCAGAAGCTATTATACACCTTAGTACTTTTGGATAGAAATTGCTTTGTAAAAAAAAAATAATCAAGTATTTTACTCGGACATTATTAATACAAAGTCTCATCAAACGTGAGCATTTAATAAACAACTTTGTGAATAATTGATTTTTATAGTCCCATAGCTTATAGACATAAAAAAAAAACATAAGGTAAGCAGCGTGGTACTTTAGTTGTAAAAATTAATTGGCAGCCCATCTGCCTTCATTTCCTCCACTAAAGTAAGAGTTGGCAGTTTATTTCGTGCTGCAGTGTTGTTTATACATATTTCAACCGTTAGATTTAAAGCAAACTGTATGCTTATATTCTATGTTTAGTCGCAGGGAATGTGCCATATGTTAGAATTTCGTCCATTTCCATTTAATATTCAAACGTAACAATGAGAATAGGTGAACGCCTACTTTGTAATAAATATTTTAATTTAAGTAGTCAGAAAATGATGAAAACGAATCTTCGTGCGCAATGATGACATACCGCTAAAATAAAAAAAAAATATATAAAAATGAATTAGCCTCTATTTGCCTTTTTTGGCATTCTATTGTCTTTTATTATTTAATTAAAAAAATGCTAAATATATTTTATTAAAAAAAGTAAAAGGCATCATGACAAAAGATTCAATAGAATATTCATATAAACTAATTATATAACAATTTCTTTTGTTAGGATTTTTTTCTTTTTGTTCACTAATGATAATGTGGTTACCTACTTTTGCTTTAGATATGAAACATACGAACTCGTTTAAATTACTATTAATATTACCTTTGTCTTTTTTTAAAAGGAAGAGGAGCTGGGAGAAACATGGTTACCTATCATAAGTAAGCACGGCAACCTAATGAGATCCTTTGTGCTATCCCCTTTATAATTTTGTTATGTGATTTCCCTTCTATCTGAAATCTTATTCTTTAATTGAACTGAAAGTGCTTAAGTCAAATTCGAGCTATGGCCGGACATTAGCACAGTATATGCTGGGCTGTTTTGGTGTCTTCAAGGAAGAGACGGCATATATTCGATTGGATACGGTCCATTTTCTTAAGATGATAGTTGAGAGAGGAGTGTCCTGCCAGAGAGTCAAGTAGGATCCTTACCTTTCTGAGCATGTCATTAACCATTTCGCGAATTTCAGTGAGAAAGCATTTCTGGCGTTCCCATTAAATTGAGCTCTAAGCCATAGAAACGTTCAGGGCCCGTTCATCAGTTTATTCTTTCATCCCCAGGGATCCAAATAAGAGTGACTTAATTGTGTGCAGCAAGCAGAAAGAGTACTTGAGACAGTTTCAAACTAGCTTGAACTCAAAGAACTCAAAGGACAGGAGAGATTCAAAAGCTTCTGTGCTATCTGACATTATATTTCTGCTTGATGTATGGAGGTTTCTTCTTATGCATTCTCTGGCACATAGCTCGTTTGAATACCTAGACCTCTGCTTGGAAGATGATAGTGGATTGTCCAAGTGAAGTGGAAAGATTGTGGTAAGGATCGCGTACACCAGTTCCAGCTTCAGTTGTTGAATTCAGATAGACGTATTTTCTTGTTCCTTGTCCTTTTGTCGTACAGCCGTACAGGTAATTTCATATTTCAAGCTTCTCAAGAGACCTCGGCCAGAAAAAAAGTTACCTAGGAAAGGCAAAAGTATAAAATCGATTTTGAAGTGACCTCATTTGAAACATACTAGTCTTGAACGAACCGTTTCCTGGATTTTTGACGATAATACATCTCGTTCTACATGGTGGTGCTGCTCAGTAAAGCTCATTGATTTCAGAGAGAGAAAGAGGCCATCCTTTTTCTAAGGTCTCTAGCGAAGATGCAGAAGTTCTAGATTGGTGAGCCTACTCCAGTGATGGAGTGAGCAAGCTCGACGCAAAATACAGGACTTCTTAGCCCGCTCATAAGGAAATCATGGACAAAACGACGAATTTCCAAGAGAAGAAATGATACATTTTCAATTTCTCCAGCTTTAGCTAAGTTTTGTTTTTAGGAAAAGCAAGTCCTAGAGCATTGAGGCACAACAGGCCCATTTTACAGGCAGTATCCTGAATTTGATGCACACACACACATTAGGTAGCAAGCGAATACACTATAAGTGCATTTTTTTCATCACGATGACTATTAAGAATCATAATGCAACGATTGAAAGACCATTTATAGTACATGCCAAAAAGGCATACTTCCGCGCTGAATCCTATTCCATCGGCCACTGATACCTGTTCACTGCGCCGTAAATGGACCTTTTCTGATCAAAGTGTAGCATGTATGTCGAACTTTTAAGCTTCCATGGGCCATATTATTATTAGATTTGACACAGTTAAGTTCTTACGTAGATATTGAGTCAGCTCTAGCTAGTTCACCGGCAGTTATGTTGCTTAAGAGTTATGCAATAAAATTCCAAAAACGTTTTGGACTTTTGTATACACTATAGAGGGAGGACATCGTACGACCTGCTAACCCTCGTGATATAGAGTGAAATCCTGTTAAAAAACGAAACTATTAACGCATCTGGGTGGGTTATTGGTATCCGAGCTGTCATTTTTGTTGCACCTTTAATAAAGAGCTATGGTATGGTAGTACAGTCCACATAGGTATACTGTTTATTGACTTCGAAAACATTTTCGACAGCTTGACGCCAGATGTTGCCTTTGGAATAAGAGGCATCCCAATAAAAAGAATATCTATATATTATCCAGGCTACAAACGTTGGAGATACCTTTCATGTCTTACAAAACTCCAAAGTGGGGTACGACAAGGCTGCTTACTGCCACCACTACTTTACAGCAATGTACTCTCTGCAGAATTGACAGATGATAGCCATAAAATTCACTTTGACAGCTGACTTTTAACACTTTGTTTACACCTACTTCCACATCGAATAATGCACATTCAATTACAGTCTCACAATCTAGACTCATTACCAAAACTAAAACCCTTTGGAGTTTCGTGTCTTCTTAGCAAAACCCGACAGAAAGTCAAAATTGTAGGCAACTCTCCATACAAATTGAATCGCAAGCTGATGTCTCATAAAATTCAAAAGACTTTCACAAAGTCTTGACTCAGAAGTGCAATTATTTCGTTGTCTGAAAAATAGTAAATATTTGGCTACAAGGAAGACTTGTATACATTTCTGTATTATGTCATTAAATTTTATGTCGTATCCGGAAGGCAGCAGGTTTTTCAGAAAACAGAAATACGATTCGATGTTTATCAGACGCTTAAAAGAAGTAAATCTCAGTCCAACGCACTAACCACTGACCTACGGCGCTCCTCCCTATTCAAGTGAAGTTCATTCCCTTGGTAGTAAATACCTTTGAATGTCATTAAGAACACCAGCTAATTTTCAACGAAGAAAAGCGAAAGTATCTAATGTACTTAAAAATATAAACCTATTTTCACCAATCGTATTTCAATAAAAATAAGTTGTTGGTATGCCCAAGACATAGTCCAACGTCCGACATGTACACCTGTCTAACTGGAGCAGACAACAATATAGTCAAGGTCAAAAAAAACTCTGCTAAATTTTCTAAAACTTGAAATGAAATATCCTAAAGAAATGTCTTTTATCAAAATTCGAAAATTGTACTCGAAAACTACTCAAACATTCAGCCAGCAAGGACGACAATAAACATCCTATGTATGGAGTGTAAGTGCAGATGCACTTGTCACTCGTTCAGGCAAAAAGGTACATATGAACTTTGAGGTTAAATGAAAGGAAATTAGGGCTTTGGAGAGAATCATAACAAAACTTTTAACAATTAAGTAAGAACTGATACGTTAGAACTTTATTTATAACAAATATTTGTGTATTACTTTGTAAATTATACTGACATCAATATATTCTACAAATTACATAAGCGATTTTTGATTCAAGTTGAAAAAAAATGATACTTCCTAGTTAATTATAAAATCAACCGCAAACTTTTACTACCTGTAATTTAGTAATCTTATTTTGATGTTGTCTCTAAAGGTTAATAGTTTTACTTAGCGGCTTAAACAATTTATGTGTTTTTAGACTACTGTACGTCTGAAACGCAGTTTTCCCCCCATTGTAAAATCATAAACTTAAATTTAATAGCTCAATTTATTGTTAGTTAAAAAGTTCATTAACACCAACCAGTTACCGACTGGGGAAAGCAGAAACACTACCTTAACTTTCATTCATTTTAATCTAGACTTACATTGTATCTATAAAGAGTGTTAGATGACGAAAGCAAATTTATGAAATGTCATTCTAGCCACAAGAATGTGTGTGTTTTTTTTTTTAAGTGTATTCTAACATCATGTACTGAAACATTTATATAATTTAACAAAAATAAGTGTTACACATTGTGTACATAAGTAAATTTATTTTACCAACTGCATTCCCATAAAATAATTTTAATAAACTGTCATATGTATATTCAAACAAAATAAATTAAAAATAAACAAATTAAAATTAAATGCTTACCTCTGCAAAAAAAAAAAAAAAAAATAAAAAATAAAAATAAAAAGAAAATTGAATATCTTGTTACTTAAGTAATCAATGGAATTCAATCATTTAAAGTGAATTGAAAGTTTTTTTTTGTGATGAAAAATACAACGAAAATGCAAGCCAAAAGTGAGAGTCGTTAAGAGGACTTACCACGATTCACTGAAAGTCCCAAAAGCTCCAGGTCCACTGACTCTTCGTTGATAGTTTTTAACATGCATTGCAAAATTGTACTTATTTTGTTATGATTTTTTTTTTTCTTTTTTATAGTTTAGTTAAGTAAATTATAAACTACGTATTTTGCTATGTATATGTAGGTATAACAATTGATCGATTTTCACTATAGGACTCATTTGCGATGTTTGGTGGGCACTCTATATTATAAACTTTTGTTTTTTTTTTGAATTTTTTGCTAAGATCAAGCTAATAAACACTGCTAATGCGGATTATTCTAAGATTATATTCCTTTATGTACATAGAATGCGTAGTGCATAGGCATTACATATTTTGGTCAGCCATAGTTATAATGTAATTGAAATTATATACATATAAATTTTGTTTCTATCACTTATAGGCACAATAAGAGACTTCTTGAACTGTGGAACTTTTTTTTTTTTGCTTCTTTTTTTATTTTGATTATGTACATAAGAACTCAAGTTTTGGAGAGAAAATAAATATAGATATATGTTTTTTTGTTTAAGAATATTTTGCACTAACAAATTAATTTAAAAGACGGATTTCGCTTAAAAATTTCAAGTTCCGCTTGCTGTATTTTGAACTTTTTCCGACAGTACATTGCTCACTATCTCCCAATATATATAAGTATATTTTCAAGTTACATAAGATTTGCTTTTCTTTTCTTTTCTCTTTTTTGTTTATTTAAATAATTTCTTTTAATATTAAATATATTTTGTTTTTTTTTTTTTGTAATTTATTGGTGCATAAATTTATTTACAAAGCGATATTTCTTTTTATTTAATATTACACAGGTACGTTTCGTAGGATTACCCTCAACTGAGTATTACGAATTGTAGTTGATTATGTAATTCCTTTCATTTTCTATTGACCGACATTTTTGTACGAATACATACGTATTATCTCCTTCACTCAATTTTTAAGCGCTGCTGTGAGGATTGTTTCTTCTCGTCACCTACATTTTATATATTTATAATAATTTTTCTTCTTCTTTTACATCACAAATTTTTTTTTTGCACAATTTTTTTTATCTGTTTTGCAAGTCACTTAAGGATTAAATTTTAGAAAGCACCTCTATAAACTATAACTCTACATAACTGTGTTTAACACCAGAAAACAGGATACATCTAAAACATTACATTACATATTATATTTTCTATTATAAGAAGATCGCACATTAGAGATTAGATTTTTTTTATTATTTTTTTGAATTTTTGTTTTGATTACTGTGTGTGAAGTTATTGCGTCACAGGAAAATTCTGATTAAATTGCGTTGAAGGACTTTGATTGGTTTTTAAATGCAAACTTAATATCCGGTGTAGGAATTTCTTGATTTTAAACATCTTAGTTGTAAATTTCTTTTGGGAAAAAACCAAAAAAAAGTCTTTACAGTGTGAAATACACACACAGTTTGAACAGTGAAAGGTTCAATCCTACAAATAAATCAATAAGTTAAGAGCATTTAACGAAGGATTTCTTCCTTAAAAGAGAACTTTGCCAAAGCTTTTATTTTTTGCAGGACCAAAATTGAAACAAATTGAATAGAGGGTTACTACACTCGCAGAACGGGAGAGCTTATGCTTGGAAATTTCCTGTTTTGCACTTAACCTTCCACAATGTGTAAGGATTTACATTATCTAATTGAAAGAAAAACAGGGAACTTTTTTTTTTACTTGTTTGACGAGGAGTAGGATGGAGGATGAAAATGTGTCTGTGCTAGATATTAAGGCTTAAAGGGATTTTCGGAAGTGTGGAGTGGTATTTCAACGACTTGTTTGTTTTGGTTTTTTAGTTTTTTTGAATATAGACTCCAGGGTTTGAAAGCCCCTCAAGTAGGTACTAACTTTTAGACTATGTCATGTAGAAAGCTGATAATTTCGACACTTTACACATCATATGCGGACTTACACAAGATGGCGGTAATGGATTTTACTTCCGGGGCAGTTTGCACACTGTGCCATATTAAATTAAAGACAGTTTGATGTATTTGTCAAACGAAAAATTGGTATGCAAGCTTCTGAAGCACGGCAACTGGGAAAAAAGTTAAGTAGATCTGAGACACATTTCCAGAAACCGCACACGATGGCGCGTATGGAGGCCCTAGGACCGACAAATGAATACAAGACATATGTAGCTTGTGAAGCTTCCCAAGATCAAATTTTCCAAATAGGTTATTGAATTATAGATCTTAGAAAAATATTTGCTTTGAAGCCCTATACTTAGAACACATATGTATGTACTTACACATATGCATGTAGGGACAAACAAGGATTAGACTTAAGGATTACCTTAACAATTTAGGTCCGTTCGCTTATTTTTTGCACTGAAAATCGTAGATTATCAGATTTTAAGAGGAGGGATCAAATTCTCTCTGTGAGATCTAAAATTATGTAAAAGCAAACGAACGGGTTAAAAAGAAAAAGGTGAAAATACACAAGTTAAACGGGTTTGACAGTTTTCAAATGACAGTCTAAAGAAATTTCTTCCACTTAAATTCGTACCACAGGGAGATTTTGTACTTTCTCGTAACCGCTCTCTTCTGTGGAGGGCACACGCGAACGGACCAAATATGTAGGTCTGTTCTCCTACTTTTTGTACAAAATTTCACAGCTTGCCGAATTTCTTAGTATGGGAGTAAAATTCTCACAGAATGACAAATCTTCTAAAATGTACGGGAACGGGTTGAACAAGAAAACTTTCCGTCACTCTATTTTGTAATGTTTTACTTCCAATTATTTTTCCACCCAACAACAACACAAAGATTTGATAGAACTCATAAATTGTCCAAAAGAAATTTCTTGGACTAATAGTAGAAACACATTAAACACAGCAACAGCAACTTCAACGTTAGACATATGAACTAAATCGGCCGTTGAAGTTGAAGATGTTGTTGGTGCTAAGCTCAGTCTTTTGTGTTTCATTTAAAAATACATTGTGTGCTGTTGTCGTTGCTGTGTCAGTATGTTTCTACTATAAAATTCGCAGCTTGTGAAAACTACGAAACTTTGACGTACGGGAACAGGAATGCACTATTTTCTCTTAGTATAGAGTATAAAAAAGGATAAGAAAAAACTTGAGATGATGCAAAATAAAGGTGGTCCATCCAAACTGCTAAAATGATAGAAATGTTTGCCTCATATAAATTCAAAATAGTGAGAAGCCCTAGCCAAACGTGGTGCAGAACCGCCGAGGACAAATCGAGCTCTTTAGGAATAAGCTGGAGAGAGCTCAAACACATTGCAGAGGTACGAACGGCCTATGGCTCTCGAGGGTTAAAGGACTTTATCTTCTTTATCTATCGATTGAAAAGTGTACTATTGACACCTGCTATAGGAAATTTTCCGATTGCATCAAGTAAGGCAAACTGCCAAACACAGAGGATCCAGTCTAATGATCTGAAGCTGTTTTATTGTAAATGGTGGCTTGTTAGTATTTCAGGAAAAATAGATGGAATTGTGCAAAGAGAAACTCTTTAGATCAAATGACGAAATTGTTTTGCATTATCCCAATAACAAAGCAAAAATTATAAGCAAAAAAGAAAATAACTAAATAGCTCGTAAATCAATGCTTCCGGGTAATATATTGATCAGCACAAAGGATTTAAATCCAAGTGTAAAGCTATGGGCTATAGTGAATAGGTCCGTTCGCATAATTTTTGAGCTAAAATTTGTAGATTATCCAATCTCGAAGAGTGGGGGTGGAAATCTCTCAAAGAGAGCTAAAATTTCGAAAAAGTAAACGAACGGGTTGAACAAGAAAAAGTTGAAAATACGCTGGTTTGACAGTTTTGACAATTTTCATAAGCCAGTCCACAGAAATTTCTTGCGCTAAAATTCGTAGCATGGGGAAATTTCTTACTCTCTTGTGAGCGCCCCCTTCTGCAAAAAACTATGCGGAGAACGGACCCAATATGTAGAAGAATGGAAGAGTTCAAATGAGCTCCAATAAAATTGGATCAATTGTCTGTGACTGAAATTGCACAGTCCCCAGTAAAATTATTAAGAGTTTAGTAGAGAATGCCAAAGCAAAACTTAAAATTTAATAACAGACGAGCCAATGTTTTTTTTCAAAACTGGATATATTGACCTCTAAATGAACACTTAAGCACTTTGGTCGGTCTTTTTGCACGACCAGGTTTGTTATTTTCATATAGTGTTTTTTATAAATTGAAAATTAGTCCTAAGGAAGCTAATATGTACTTAAAAAAAAGCACAAAATTTCAGCTTATGCATTCAGTTTTTTGCGCCACTGATATCCAGATTTGACTCTACTAATTTTTGCGAAGTACTGTTCATTTAAAACTTTAAAATATTTTATGTATAAATAGAAACTCACCGGAGGATTGGTATATCACCTTAATCCATCTATTCCAAAATTATTTTTGCAGGACCAATTAAGAGAATGAACAATTTGTCGAGTTTAATTTACTCATTAAAATTTAAAAATTAAGATTCACCAACATTTTACGAATTTAATTTAAGTTTAACCACTAAAATGCACCAAACAGCAATTATGCCACACAAAATGACAGATCAATGATCGACTAATGGCCGATAATGCAGTGTCGATTATACAGTGCGGCACTCTTTCTGATTTGTCTTGTTATATTTTACCGAATTCAAATCAGACGCAAATAAGTTCTAATTTGAATACAACGACATAAATTTGTGTGGTAGATAGACTTAAGTACTTAAGAGAGATGGACAAACCTTAAAATATTCATATGCATAAAAATGTAGTTAGTCTACAGAATGGTGCTAGGTTCAAACTTTGAGCCGGAGTTTTAATTCATTTTGTTTTCGCTTGCTGTGGACTCCATTCGCAGGAAAGACTGCATTATTTAACTAAGAATAAAAATGAGAAGCATTGTTTGACGCCCTATGCCTCCTGAGGTGTTAAAGGATTTATGGTAGTATTTAACAAGAGCGAATCCATTTCGTTGCATTCCATGGGCATCAAACTTTTTCTGATCTCAGACTTTGCTTATTAGATTCTTCAGTGGTCGTCTTCAGACTCTCATCACCGTGCCATCAAGTAAGCGCCTTCTTAGTAGCCCCAGACATATAGTTACAACAATCCATCCTTCTCCCTTGGGTCATTCAAAATGATAAATGATTTTGGCACTTCCTCTTGCTAACAGAAATCAAAATACAAACAAAACTATTCTCTGTTCATACGGTATGCGGTAAGCCAAATCGTTTTATTTACAAAATCAACAATAAACATAGAAAATATTTTTTTATTACTATTACTAACTTATATAAAATGTACAATGTACGCTTTGTTACTGTGATCCGGTCATGATAGCCTTTATATCCTCTGCGTCTAGTGTCTCATATTTCAGTAATGCCTCAGCTAGAGCCTTGTGTTCTTTTGAATGTTTTTTCAGGATGGCTTTTGCTCTTTCATAGCTTTCACTGAGAATTCTCTTTATTTCGGCATCGACTGCTTCCACGGTATAAGGGCCTAATGAATCGCCTTGACCAAGGCCCTTTGGGCCTTCGATTGTACGCAATCCAACTTTATCTGACATACCCCAATCTTTGACCATATGAGTAGCTATAGATGTTGCTTGTTTCAAGTCACTACTGGCACCAGACGTTACTTTATCAGTTCCAAAGATAAGTTCTTCAGCTGCTCGGCCACCCATCATTGTATCCATCATGGCTAATAGTTGGGCTCTTGTCACATGATAGCGTTCCTTTTCTGGTATGTAAGCTGTGTGGCCAAGTGAAGGACCTCTCGGCATAATTGTCACCTTATGTAAGGGATGTGATTCCTGAAATTATCAAAATGATTAAAGTTAAGTAAGCAAGTAAAAATTGAATTTTAATAATAACCCTTGTGTAGTAAGCCACTATGGCATGGCCACCTTCATGATAAGCTGTAATAAGATTCGCTTCTTCGTCGGGAAGTCTTGCCTTGCGCTCTGGACCCATTAGTACTTTATCTCTCGCTGATTCCAAATGCCTCATAGTTACAGATTCTGCGCCATCTATTGCAGCTCTAAATGAATTAAATTAGAAATATTCTTAGAGATTTCTATAGCAGTTTTCCCACCGTAGAGCCGCTTGATTAGTCATATTCTCCAAGTCAGCTCCAGTGAAACCAGAAGTACCTCGAGCTAGCATATCGATATCGATTTCATCGTGCAAAATTTTCGACAAGTAAAGCGATAAAATCTCCTTCCGACCACTAAAGTCAGGAGTCGATACCACCACCTAAAAGGAATACAAAACATTCAAACTTTTTGCCAAACAAAAACGTAATACAACACAACCTCTACATCAAACCGTCCAGGCCGCAAAAGTGCTTGATCAAGATCGTCCCTTCGGTTCGTCGCTCCTAATACTATAACGCCTGCATTCTGATGGAATCCATCCATTTCAGAGAGCAACTGATTGATTGTTTGATTCGCATACGGATGTAGAACGGAGTTCGTTCGCTTGGCTCCAACGGAATCGATTTCATCAATGAATATAACACAAGGCGCCCTTTGTTTTGCAGCTTCTGTAAATTTAGAATTTTAGATGTTAAGTTTGGCACGAAATCTTGTGAGAGACAAATAATAGAGCATATGCTCGTACAGAACAGTTTTATGCCGGATCCGAAGAGCAAAGGGATTTTCTGAGAAGCTATCTCATGACAATAATACTCTTGAATGTTTGTCACACGCTCGCAAGAAGTGAGGCCGTGAACAAATGTTGATGGCACATTCTAAGACTTGAACTTGGAAGCTTATATACAGGAATACGAACACTAACCACTGAGTCATCGGATAGCAGACTAAGTACGCTTGGAAGTTACTTCTTAACTAAGTTGGAAGCTTACGTAACATCGCGCTGAAGGACCTTCGGAGATTATTGCCCTCATTTGTTTGAGGACAAATCAGTGGTTTATCCAGGATAGAAATTATCTTAGGCAAAGACTGACAATTCTACCTAACAAAACCTATCTCTGTAATAGAGAATAGGATAATCGATTTTTACAAAAGTGACTTCTAACCTAAATCATTTGTGCCGACCGATTTGTAGGTGATGAAGGAACCCATTTGCCGCAAGGAATTACAGAACAATAAGTGCAAGCATAGAATGCAATAGTCCATGTAGGAGAAAGGCAGGAAGTTATACTGCCAAGTGGTTTACTAAACAGATTTCCTAATGGCTTACAAGTAAAGGAGGCTGTAAACAATACATAACAAACCAAAAATAAATTCTACTTACTGAATAAATCGCGTACTCTGCGAGCTCCTTGGCCCACTAGCACTTCATCGAACTCCGGCCCTGCAGCATGGAAGAATGGCACATTCGCTTCACCGGCCACCGCACGCGCCAACAATGTCTTGCCAGTGCCAGGAGGTCCAACCAGAAGCACACCCTTTGGAAGCTTTCCACCAAGATTCGAGAACTTTTCGGGATTTTTCAAAAACTCAACGACTTCTTTCAATTCCTGTTTGGCTTCATCACAACCTTTTACATCATCGAAAGTCACATGTATTTCCTCAGGATCCACCTCCACCTGGTTACCCAATTGAATTCTAGAACTTCGAGGTGCTTATTATTTGGAATTCGTAACACAAATCAAACAATACCTGAACATAGATCCACTGGATGATGAGAATAGACTCACAAAGATACCGAGGAAAACAACAATAATAAGAAGCTGTTGGAACACCTAAGGATGTGTTTAATGTACACCACGGTATTTATGAAATCATTAATTGTTTAGTATTTTCTTAAATTACCTTTAAATATTTCATTGTCTTTCCGGATTTGTGACCATCGTCCGAGTTTAAGGCCGCCAAGTAGCCTTCAGCGAATGCTACTTTGATATTTTTCTGCTGCAAATAAATATTGATGTGGGGTTTTAACAATTATGATCTATTTGGCTGGGATGCATGAAGAGGTATAGAAAACTGAACTGACCAACATATTTACTTGAAAAGGAGAAGACTGAATCGATAATAAACGAACTGAAAAATCGATAGTGACCATAACAAACTAGCACTATAACCAATAAAAGTGCCTTTAGGCTGGCGTCGTTCTTAGCTATTGTAAAGAGCTTATTTCAGAACTTGTTTCAACGTCCAATTGATTAGGAAATGCTGCTAGTTTTAACGCAATAAATGCAGCTTTAGCAAGTAATGCAATCATTTCTGCCTCAAGAAAAAGCTATTCAGATTTATAGTGTAGACATAGGTCACACAGGAATCGTGAAGAAACATCTAGGCAATGTATTGCGGACTTCTTGTTAAAAGACCTCTCCGGAGCACCTACCAAGAGAGAAAGAACCCTTTTAATCGATAGTCAGAGCACGATTAACTCTTTTTCTGCTAATGAGGCGATGTTGAGAAGATCTTGAGGTTATTGGCACACTTCCTGAACATAGAAGCGCACCAGATAACAAAAAGGCGAACAAATTGAAAGGGAGACATTCAGCAGGTTGTATAACAAAACCTTAAGTGAACTTTACACCATATGTTTGCAAAAAATATGCTGGCAAATGTTATTAGATGAAACTGTCAAGGAGTGGTTGTTGGTACTTCATTTATACAAGGACAATGGGCTCTTTAGATCAGCAGTTACCAGACGATTCCTCCAAAGTAAGGTTAAAACGAAAAAAAAACCTTGACCCAACAGCAACAACTCACCTCATCTTTCTGCAAAACACCTTCGGTACCGGGCTTCAGTAGCTTTGATAGCGTCTCCGTGTGAGCTGTTATGTTCGGTTCAATTTTGGTCGGTGTTCCACCTACAAGACACGTAATCAGTAAAATTTCTGACGAAATAACAAAACATACTTAAAGCATTCCGTATTCTGCTAGTCAGCGAAGGATTCCTCTTGTTCTCCGCTTCAATAGCTCTGTCGGTCTTAAAGTGTCTCACAAACTTGCTAAAAAAAATTCAATGAAAATTATAATTTCCTATTGGAAAACATTTCAAAATCTAACATTTGATAGTTGGACAGTCCAGAGATACCGCCCTTCCTCGGATTCAGCAGGCACTTCACATCAGAATTATTGGTGCTAATCGTCACAGTCAGCAAGTGTTTTGATTTTTTCCCACTATTGGTGATTTGTTTTGCGAGTACGCTCGCATTCATTTGCCGCAGGGAGTACGTGATTTCATCGAGCGTCTGACTGAGCCTGTCCGTTTCGAAAAAATTTCGCAGACACGCATTATGCATGGCAATTTTCTGCATACTCTTCTGCGAGCTGCTCAACAAAGTGGCCAATTCGTCGAGCATAGACTTCTTGCTGTCGCGGACATTTTTCGCCGGAGTTCGCGAAGAATTTTTGTGGATCGAGTAGTAATGGGATTTACGTCCAATACTTGTTAAATAACACGGTGGCTGGAAGGTAAAATGAATTATGTCGGCTGTGGAACTTGTACTTTTATCTTTGCTAAAGTTACCAATGTATGCGAATAAGCGAAAATCATTTTTTTATATTTTTTTTTTCTTCCCTTTTTGTTCAATAAACACTAGAATTTGTCTTTCAGAAGGCTGCAATAAGTACTATACAACCGCAATGTGACAAATTATATGTCATTTAAGGGGTACAGGCGGTGCAAGTATTTTATTGACAGGTCGACTTTAGTGGGCTTTGTTAGTTGCCTGAACGGAGAATACAACAGTTTCCGAACACTTGGCTAGTGGTTACAGCATTTAGCGCGACAAGGCCTTTAACGGTACCTACGTACAATATTAGAGAAAATAAAATCACTGTCATTTCACTTGACAGAATATTCGAAGCGAATGAAAATTTATCACAAAAGTATCAAAAGTAAAATAAATTTTTACATGAACGGTAAAATAAAATTGGAAAATATCTCGTTGATGTTCTAATTGATGCAGAAATATACTTAATACAACGCATCGGGTTGGTTTAAGGCGCAGCCATAATTGCATTGAGAGTGCGATAGCTAATGTCATAATCGAACGAAAATTCTGCTTGCGCGCTGTCAAAATCTGAGCCATTAAGATCCAATACAAAGTACTACCTCAAATAATTTTCGTTATGACACTTCTCACGAATATGTTCTACCCCAAAAGTAGGTACGACTGTGCAGTACAGAGTTATTGAACAAAAAGAAGGAACTCTCTTGGACGATATTTGTTCTCATTGAACGCAAAAACCTGTAATTTTCACTGAACAAAGGATGTGATATTTTTGGCACCTGAGCTAAAAAAGAAACAGGACGGACTCTGCTCTGAACTAGAAAAGAAAAGATCTTTATATCACATCAGCCAGCTGTCGAATTAAAATGGAGTTGAATACATAATTTTCTGCCATTAGTTCAAATTTTTCGTCCTAGCACGCACGAATATTATTCTAATTCCAATCAGCTAAGTTAAACCAGACAAAAAAAAAAGTGGTAACCCTTCGCAGTTATCGCTGAACTTGTTCAACTGCACATCTCTATCGACATTTCGTTTTGGTTGGTGTGTCCATGAATTCAAAAGAAGAGGTATGTATCGAAATCGCTCTGCACTCTGAATGACTTGGAATTTTATAATGGAAAAGTTTTTAATTGATAAATGCATAATACGCTAATTACATGACCTGAATTATATTAAAAAACCGCGTAACAAATTGACGGCATTAACAATAGAACATTGCCAATTGCAAAGTGCCCACAAAAGAGAGCCTAATAGCCCCGAAAAAAGACCAAACCGCACACACGAGTGACAAAATTTCTATTTGCGTTAAGGAAGACTAATTGGAGTCGGTGAAGTCTCACTCGTTTTCTTTTGGGTAAGTCTCTTTACATTGTTTTCCCGTTTGAATTGCTCTTTTCTTTCTTTCTTTTGATTGTTTGTTTGTTGCATATTAATACACATAGTGTAGTGCCTCGTATTTTGTACAGTATATCCTAAAAAAAAAAAAAAAAATATTCCTACTTATATGTTGATATCACCATAATATTCAGGTTTTGTTGTCATGTTTCCTAGCTATACCTATACACTACCCACTACCTATATAGAGTAGACAAAACGCCCATATAATCCAATGCAAAAAATAAAATAAAAATGTTTACGAAATCTTTTGAATGATGAGTTCTCTTCTCTGTTATGTAGTTTGGTTTTTTTTTGTGAATTTGTTTAAAAAACATGTTTTCTTTTGCATGTTTCACACTAATCAATAGAAACCTATACCTATCGAGTTGTTGTGTTTATCTAAGTCGTCAGCTTAATATTTATAGCCTTTTTGGTTTTTTTTTTGTTAACAAACTTTGCACTTGAGTTTTTTTTTTTTTTAAACAAAAACTTGTATCGATTTTATTATTTTAAACAAACTTTATATCTTATAGAGCGAAAAAAAAGTGTCCTTTTAGAGAGTTATAGTGTTAAATATTCTTCGAGACAGAAAATAAATTTGTCGAATTATGGATCGGAGCGTGGACTCAATTGGAAGCTGTTCACTTGATGTTGACGCTGATTCCTCGGATGTCTCAGGTACCTACCTACTTTAATATTGTAAATTGCAGTGCAGTGTTTTGTCTCTGTCGTGTGAAGTAATCAATTGTTTTTATATTTTCATTTGTAAATACATAGTACCTATTTGTTGAAACACATTGCACCGATTTGCACACAAGACAAAACTTCAATTACGAAACACTTTGACACGGTTAAAGTCTATAAAAGGGTTGTCCACTTTAGCCGGCATTCCATGACCAAATTGAGAACACATTCAATGATCATGTAATAAATATTATGCAACACTTTCTTCTATCCCCACTATTGCTGTTGGATTAGTGGGTGTTGTTGTTACCATTTAATCGACTCAGCAGACACTAGTGGAAAAGGGAATTGCTTTACTTCGCTATGTCCTGGTTCTTTGGTATATTTTGTTGTGTTCTTCTGCTAAATAATGTACTCATGTGATTGTTTTTATTGGAGTCATCTAAGACAGGTGTACACTACGAGCAATAAATAATCATAAACCATTTACACATGTGTGAATAGGGTCTAAACAGCAAACGAAAACCTAAAATAGAGTTCGACTAATGTGACAAAAATGCAATTTATTGTCAAATATGACCTCACAATCTTTGACTTCCTCAAAGTGCGGTATTATGGTCATAACAACCTTGAAATGTTTGACTGGAAAACGAATGTAGTCTAATGTTTTGTTTCTCATTAAAGTGTGGAATTCGGAGAACTTTGAATCCAATGCAAACACATAGATATTGTGACAAGCATTTAACAATCAAATAAGCTTATTCCTTCCATTCAGCTTGGTTTTCTCATAACAAAAATGTATATGTCGCTTTTTACACGTGTACGTGTCACAAACCGGCATAATAGACTGTCTTGTAACACGGCAATACGCATCACGTGTATACACTTACGATTTCAATATGGGTGGCTGCAAAAATATGTTTTAGATCCGAAAGCCCTTTCTAAAGCGTGGAGCTCTTTCTGAAGGTGGCCACATGTTGTCTGTAGTCCGATCGATTCGAGGTAAGTTTTGAAAAGTATATCACAGTTATCTTGGTTCGACGTTGTAGGTATAGTTCTTTGATGTTTAAAATTGAGAGTTCAATCATAAAAAATCATATTCCGATGATGCACCCTATAGTGTCTCTTTCACGCTGTTAACTTAAGTTCTCTTGACAAACTTAGATTGTTGTCTGCACGGTTTGCGGACCGGCAGCTACTGCGTCTCCTAACGTCCAGTGCGATAAGCATTCGTTTCGATGTGTTCACAAGTTCCATTAGGTATTGGCCAACTGTGAAATCTACATAAAAAATTTCTCTTAAGATTGACTGAACTATCACTTTGTATGTAGCGAGTAACTGCCGGCGAGTGCTTTGAGTCATTCGGTGAACGTTATACCAAAAATTAGGGTTATTCATGAGTGCTAATGGTCTATCTGTGTGTACCTAAATCGTAAGTAACTTAAAGGTCTAATATCTCAGCCTCACCACATCCTATGTCATTTGACGAAGCTCCATTATTCTGTGAAAGAGTTATCAGTACAATCCAAGCGTTTGAAGTCAGATGTAAGAGGCCACCAATTCCTGTTGTTCTCGTAGAATTAAATAGAGACTGGAACCTTTCAGAAATATTTAAATTTTCATGGTAAAACCTACAACCAATACATCCGTAGAAAAGGAGAATAATAACTCTAACTTTACTGCATTCCTATTGATCCGTCTGTAAGGTTTGTCGGTTCGACCTCAGGAAGTACAGTCGGTTTCGTATCACTTTGTAACAATAGATGACATTTTCTGTTTGGTGTGGTCCAGTTGTATCTTGGTCTGTCTTTTTATTCAGTGTTGTGTAGGAACATTGATTTCTATGAACATGACAAAACTAGCTTATCTGGTCGTGCTTTATCTTGTTTGTGATGTCTACTTTTACGAGAAGACTTCATGGAATCTTCGAAGTTCTATCAGACTTTGTTACTCCTGCTGTCATGCAAAGCATCTTCATCTCAGCTGCCGTTGATTTACCCTCATACTTTTTGTATATTGGTTTATATTATGAACCGTATGTGACCGCCGGACGTTGAACTGCAGTGTAGAGCCTTACTTTCAGTTTCAGACCGAAGAGCTATTGGAAGCTTTTGAACCGACGAGCTGTGGGGCAAGGGCGAACTCACAGATGTTCTTTTTATTGAGTACTTAGGTATCAATTCCAATTGTACAAAAATCATAATAACAACGACATAACGGTACAACTAATATGTGAATTTTACAATAATAATAATTACAGCAGTATTATCAAATTAATGATCGATATAACAATAAGATGATGATCAAAGAAAAAGCATAAACAAATTAATGCTTTGCATTTTATTAATCGTCTACTTTTAAACAACCCAAAGTTAGTTTAGTTTCTTATTGCACTGGAAAGCTTGTTAAAAAGTCTACGAGCATAAAACTCTTGTACATAAAAGAGATTTAAGCAGCTCATGAACATGCGAAAAGGTAATCTGAAGTCATTGGCCGCCCAGTTGGTGGCATTTCTCCCATACGTATGACAACAATACTTGACGCGGTGTCGTATTTTTAATTCTTTGTTGTTAAGGTAAATAATTACTTTTTCTTTTTTTGTTGTTACAAAAGCTTGTAGAGTGGTTTTTGGCCATATGGCATCAATCGCCTGAAATGGTAGAAAAATGAGGGAAAATTATTTGTTTTTCTTTTATGCTGGATGTGTTATACAATCGAGCAATGTGCCAGAGAAAGCATTAGAAGGAACCTCCGCATATCAAACACAAATCTATCTTTGAGTCCAAGATGGTTTGGAACCGTCTACACGTACTTTTGCTGCTCGCAATGCTCAATAAATTCGGGGTCCCTTATGGAGGAATTCGCGGCAATCCGCTGATGAACTTGCCCAATTAGGAGCCTACACAATCTCTGTTCACGGACCCTGAATTATTCACTAGGAAGAGTGCGTTGTGTTACCACTGGATAAAACTACAGTACTCCATATGGATGTACCCATCAAAGTCAATGCCCTATGTCAAAACAATGTTAATACCCATACCAATAACATTTTTACTCTTACTCAGCAATGTTGTTTCGCAACAGAAGCTAGAACTGCTGATCGTGTGGATTACTAACTTCAACTAGAGACAAAGAATGAGTTGAGAATGAACAGCAAACACTAAACGTTCGTTTAATTAACCGACTTCCGTTTTGATTTTAATTTCTCCACGAAGACGCACTACACAACTGAATTAATAAAGATTTCTCTTAGTCAAATGGACGCAACGGCGTTTGGGATTTGGATTTTCTTTTTGTAGAAAAAATATGAAAATAGGTAACTTCTGCAGAAGCTGCAGAGATGAGGATGAAGCGGAGGACATTCTTCATCTTCTATGTACCTGTACTGCCTGTCAACTGAAAGAGGACTCCACTGGGAATCTCCAGTGCCACATATCGTGAGGTCATTCTCTACTACGCCGTCCATTTGGGGTTGATTCGAAGACGTTCTTAGCTGGAATGTTGGCCTCCATCCGCTCTACATGACCCAACCATCTTATTCCCTGTATGCAAACTCTTTTGGTCAAGTCGATGTTCTTGTTTAGGTCTACAGTTCGGTATTGTTTCTTCTTCGAACATTCATCATGTCGCTCTCCAAAACCAACACTTCTGAGTCGTTTAACATTTTATTTTTAGCTATTATTTATGCGATGCAGTTTGGGTTTTTCTTTATCGAGTGATTCATCCTTTCCGATGCTTATGCGTCACTATTTTTTCTATTCTAACAGCATATGTCAATATAAAGTAAGTCAGCAACAAAACTCTACAAATATACTCTATACACGACCTTCCTTAATCAACTAAGCCTCTTCATGGTTCAGCTTTCAGCATCTTGAAACTTTGAATGTTTATTGACACGCTTGCAATAGATTTTTTATTTTTTTTTTATCATGAATTTTACTGAATAAACATATCAACTGTTCCATTCAGAAGAAACCTCCTTTTATTTACATTTTATTCGCTAGTGTTTCGTTATCGCTGGAAAAGCGCTAAGATGTTTAAATGAGATAATTGTTGCACTATTCTTGGAACTGACCTTGACATTGTTAGTGGTTCCGTATTGCGTAATATGTGTGATTCATTTAACTTTCACTGACTTGTAATAAATCGTTGGTGAATTTGTTGTACTTTGGTTCTTTTAGGCGTGTGGAGCCCAGTAATCACAGTAGTGATTTCCGAACTTTGACAGGTTATTGCCGTCAAGCTACATCTGTCAAATTAACTGTCATTTGCCAAATCAACATGGAGAGCTAAAGCGTTCAACAACATATCCAAATGATTAAATTGTTTTATGAAAGTGGTGGGTCTTCTGCTCAAGCAATATCTCGCCCATTTTGCAGTCGCCCTTCCAAGAGGAGTATTCGCAACGTCAAGTCAACCGGTTCAGTACACAATCTACCAAAACCCGTACGTCAACGAAACGCAAGATCTGCCGAAAATATCGAAGCATCACGGAGTGCGCTCAAGAATTTGGAGCCTACACCCTTACAAGATTCAATTGACCCAGGTTAATGGCCATAGACAACGCCTTTGGTCGCTGACTGGGCTCTCGACCAGCTGGAAGCTGAGCTCATATACACCGAAGAGGTCCATTACTGAATGAATGGCAAGCAAAATTGTAGAATTTGGGACGATAATATTCCACACGAGATCCATTGTACTGCATCCTGAGAAAGTCACTATTTGGTGTTGATTATGGACTGGTGACATCATCGGTCCATACTTCTTTGAGTACGACGTCACCGTGCGTGGCCATCACCGTCAACGGCGAGCGCTATCGTTGGTTAATAACCAATTTTGTTGGTTCATCCTATTGGATGAAAGAGACACCGACGACATATGGTTTCAACAGGATGGAGCTACGTTCCAAACAGCCCGTGCAACAACGAGCGATACCAGAGGATGTGAATTGGCCACCAAGATCGATTTTATCCGGTTCTTCTTCTTCTGGGGTTTTCTTAAGTCACAGAGGTCTATGCCACTAAACCAAAAATCTCCCCTGCTCTGAAAGCCAACATAATCAGTGCCATTGGTCAAATTAGGCGCCAAAGTTATGGAAAAATTGGACGTTTCGGGTGCCCCAAGCCTGCGAAACCGCGGCGGACATTTGAATGCTATTATATCCCATTCATAATGGCATACGTAGACCTTCTAAATAAATAAATAAAATGCAATAATATCTCACTCACAGTTTGTTTTATTCAAATTTAAAGATACGAAACGCTTGATGGAAAACCTTTTACATAGGGGAATTTTAAACTACTCTGCTTGTTGATCCTTTTAAACAAATCTAATTATTTTGTTTGATCTTTCTTACAACGTTTACCTTCACTACACTTTCAATCACCAAGGCTTAAGCTCTCTCTCTCTCTCTATAGTACACTTCTTCTCAAACCAAACTGCAATCATGAAGCGTAATGTAACCCAATACTCTGCTTCTTCTCTCGTACTAATCCCAAAATGATCTCAATTATAAATAAAATTCTAAGCCAATTACTTTCATTTTAGATACCAGTGGAAGCTTAAATTTTGCCACGCCTCTGTCAGCCAAGGATATAACACGAGAATTCACAGCGAAAATTACAGAACGCTGTCAACTCTCACAGAATACAACCACCTATCTTGATCCTGTGTCTGGTCAAATTCACACAATTGTCACCCCATCTGAAACAACGGCTACCAGTCCAGGGAAAAAACCCAGCTACTTAAATTTGGCTTGTTGCGTCAATGGATATTCAAATCTAACAACCTATGACTCGAAAATCAGACAAGACATCAATAAATCACGGGAAGTGTCTCCTATAAGACCCTCCACAAACAGTATTCAACATTGTAAAAAGAACAATTCCTTGGCACCGCCAATTATTATTTCCACCAACAAAAGTCCTAAAAACACCCGAATAACCATGACTTCAAACCAGTATTTAAATGACAGCATTGGAAGCAACGATACAGTTCACAACATGACAGACGTTGTTGTAGATTCACAATATCTACCACAACAGAGTTTTATAAAGCAGCGAGTCGAACGACTTTACGGTCCAGGTGCTCTTGCTCAAGTATTCTACAGTCCAAAGAAAATAAGAGGAAAAAGTAATTCGAACAATTCGATTCTGAATGAGAGATCTTCGAATACCCAAACGGAATTCTGTAGAAAATATCAACAGCTTTCTTCTAGTAGATACAACAGTCAATGTAATAAGAACTCTAGTGAGTCGAACAATACTCCAAACAATACTACAACAGTTGCTAGTACAGATGTTACAGATCATTCGATTAATAATACAATTGATCTTCCAGTATTGAGGCATTTAAGTCAGGAATTTAGGGCACAGCTACCTTCGATTTCGCCAAAACGTTCGTACATCAAAACTTCTTACACTACGCATTTAACTATTGCCAGTACTAATGTTGAGAACAATACCCACGACGCAAATATGGAAAATAAGTCAGCCACGAAAGACGATAGCAGCGGCGAAGCTGTACACGAGAATAAAAGTTCAACAGAAACATCTGCCGAATCATTGGTGTTAGCTCCTGAGAAGACATGCAATGATGCCTCAGCGAACAACAAACAAAAGGATGGAAATTATTTCCTGGAAATCCTAAAGCAAGAGCAAAATCGACTGTTGGAGTTGGCGCATCGAGGGGAGAAATACACCAGCTCATTAACTGTATTATTTAGTTGATTGTTAGTCTTCAGGTCTAATGTGAAAAAAAAAATCTTTTCAGGACAATGACGATGTATCAGAAGAGGTCTTTGGGCTCCTTAGATCAGCTTCCGGCAAGGCACGACTGTTGGTTACACAAAAGATGAAACAATTTGAAGGTAGGGAGCATGTTTTTCTTTTTAAAATAACGTTTAATTTGGGATATCCTTCGTTTTTAAGGACTATGTCATAACAACTTGAATCGATCGCCAGAGGATGCATTTCCCACGACAATTGAAGACTTGCAAGGCTTCTGGGATATGGTTTACTTACAAGTGGAACACATAGACTCCATATTTGAAGAAATCGAAGAACTGAAGAAAAATGACTGGAAATTGGTACGTAGAATTGAATTTCCCCCTCCCTTAAGGTTTAGAGGTTAAAATGGAATGTGCAAACTTTGCAAACTCCGGGTTCAGCTCGAAAACTTGAATCTGTCCTCTCGCAATACAAGGCAGATATTACTGCGATCCCGGAAATGCGATGGATAGGATCAGGTATGCGGAAAAGGTGTAGGTGCGACATTTATTAGAGCTGCCAAAAAAGACTGCACATTTTAGGATGCGGATTGGTCTTGGTAATCCGCATCAAAGCCACTTTTCAAAACATCAGTCTAATATGTGTACACGCCCCTACCGAAGAAGCTGAAGACCCTGTCAAGAAAGAATTTTATGACCTCCTGGACGGAGCCTGTCCGGAGTACGTACTCGGGGACTTCAGTGCCAAAATCGGTAAGGAAAACATCTTTGGAGTCGGTAAACACAGCCTCCACGATACGACAACAGACAACGACTACTCGACTTTGCAGCAGCTCGTAATACGGTGATAAGTAGCACTAGGCTAAGAATCCACACAGCAACCTGGATTTCCTTTGACGGTCGAGCACGCAACCAGATCGATTAGCAAATCGACGCAAAACACGCATCCAACATCTTGGATGTGCGTACCCTTCGACGGGCAAACGTTGACTCTGACTACTATCTTGTTGCAGCTAAATTCATAGCCCGACTGTCCAAAGAGAAGAAGCTGTGAGTCGTCAAGAAAAACAAGCTTAACGTTGGACGCCTTAGCACGTCAGAAGGAGCCAGACCCTAGAAAGATCACCTGGCCGAGAAACTCTCTGCAGTGCATTCACCCACCACAAACGCTAATAACCAGTGGAGCAAATACCGCAACATCATCAAAGAGGTAGCCGTGAGCACCCGCGTACAGAGGACGAGGTTGACAGAAGATGCACACAAGAAAGCGCTGCAGCGAGAATGGAGTACCGGACCAGAGGAAGGGAAGAAACAGAATCCTGCGTAAAAAGAAAAGGGACCACGCAGTTTTCCAGCTCAAGTCTCGCAAGCGCAACAACATCCGGCAATTTTATCGAAAAGCCAAGCAGCTGGCAGCTGGCTACAAGTCCGGAACGCAGGCTCTTCGAAATAGCGAAGGCAACCTAGTCACCGACGGACAGGGAATTGTTGATGTGTTTAAGCAACACTTCCAGCAGTTGCTCAATGGGCAGCAAATAGAGAGAGTGATAGTGCAAGAAGGGAACCACCCACCCACCCAGTAAACGAAATTTTCACACAGGCAAATCCTGGAAAAGACCAACGAATTTCAAGTCGAAAGTCACCACCTTTTTTAAAGCCTACCAGGCGACGGCCCAGTTCGGGATACCGTCAAAACTTATCCAGATGTGTCGCGTGACGCTGGAAAACACGCAATGCTCTATGCAACTTGCAAACAACTCTTCTGAGCTCTTCCAAACTTCAGGCACGAGGTGTGCTGTCATGTGATTTCTTCACTTCACAAGAAACAACCGCGAAGTCTATGAGCTGTACCAGGATGTGAATGTTGTCCAAAAATCTAAGATACGCAGACTATATTGGCTCGGCCACGTTGAGCGAATTTGACAACACCCACAGGTTCGTTTCACACCGAAAAAAAGCGCCGAAATAGTGACGCTGTACGTTGAAAACAATCTTAATTCAACCTGCATATCGTTGAAAATATTGTGGCTGACAAGCTCCGTCTGACAACACTCGTTTGGTGTTAAATTTTGTTGACCACGGGGCAGTTGGAGATCATCGACATGCCGTTCATCAACGCCCAAGACGTTGCATTAAAAATGGTTGAAGTAGGAACACAATCAGTGGAACCACCTTGCGGCTTAGTTTGAAGGAGGATTTGCATTTGTTTCCGTGTAAAGCACAATGGGCTCAAAGAATATTGCCGTCCACATGGATTGAAATAGGGCCAAACAGTCGCACACTGAACTTGATTTTTGGAAACAAATTTTGATGACGCGGCCCATATCACACACTCTTTATCCTTGAAACACCATTTCATGACCGAAAAGTAACTGTCAGAACCATCATTGGGCCATTTTGCTTCAGAGGGCGAAACAGAAGATGGGAATCGATGTTGGTGCACGCTGGCTCATGTGTGACAAAGGTCTGAATTGTTACACGACGATGTGCTACGTCACATTGCAATTTAAAATATGCAGCCTCTGTAATGAATATTCCTTGGATGTGTGTTATCAAACAATGGCGACTTGACTGGCTACCCAGATCTCCAGATTTGTACAGAATCTTTAGTAATCTTTACCCTTTTGAACAGACTCTCCTATTTCCTATCTCCATTGTCTCTTTTTATCATGTTGTCCCTCCTGCTAAACAATAAATAATAAGCTTGTATTTTTTTCCAGAAACAACCTGAAAAGCCACCATCTGCGATAAACTCGACTAAATCAAAATCCTCAAATGTTTCTAAAACAACTGGCTCCAAGCAAAAGACATCCACCATTGTGAACGGATCTAATCATCAAAATGGAAGCGATGCATCCAAACCTATGTCCGCTGCGGCTCTAAAACGCGAAGCCCAAAGAAAACAACTCATGGAAATGAAGCGGAAAAACAAATTGGCGATGAACACAGACAACGTTCGGCCTGCAACAGCAAGTGCTATTGAAATATTTGTCAACGAGAACAATAGTTGATTGTACTGTTTAGTTTATTCTTTCAATATGTAGATAACTAATTTATTGCTAGTCTATTGCAAGAACACTTGTTCTAAAAGAATACCCTACCCAGTAAAATACGGCTTATTAACACATTGCGAACTGCACATTTAAAACGACAATATAAAAAACAAAAAATAATATCCCTCTTCCTGTTCTATGATGCAATGAAAGCTTAAAAGACATTTTTAAACAAAATAATACTTATTAACTGGCAAGATACATGTTCATACGTTCAGTCTTCGGGAATTTAATTAATTAACTATTAGGTAACGAATGAAATTTAACAAAAAAAAATCTCACTACTAGACTAAATTGAAATATTTTTTTTACTGTTGACTCACATCACTAATTACGGATATGTTGTTACGTTTTATATTTTGTACAATATAGTTGATATGTTAAATATGTATGTGCATTTTGTTAACATCGGAAAAAGTAATAAAAATCTCTTAAACTATTAATTTTAAATATTATTTGTTTGTTCTTTTATTTCTGAGAATTTTTCTAGGTCGTGTGGAATTAGAAAGTTGATAACCTGGTTAATAAGCATTCGCCTTTCGCCCTTAATTCGTGCTTTTTGCTTTCATGCAGTGTCCTTCCTTCCGGTTGTTTAAATAGATTGTAAGAGGCGAACATTCGGCTTGGTAGCCTTCATTTGTGAGAGAACTTCGAATTGAGATCATGGACGCTTGCGCTGGAGCCGAAATTCATTTTCTTTGTTCCACTTCATCATTCAAAAGGTAGATGTTTCCATAGCGAATTTCAAATTAAAATAAATATATAATAGGCCGTAAGCAGCCCCTACATGTAAAGAGCAATGAGCGTTAACGATTTGATCCATTAAGCACGATTAACAAGTAAATCTCTTATATAATTTACACGCGGAGCCTAAATTGTCTTATCTGTCAATACATGTGAGCTTCGTGTGACCAAGTCTTTAATATACATTTGTCGTGCTGCTTCCTTCTTTCCTTTCGACCAAAATATTTTTTCTAGGTTATGATTCCTTTGACAACAAATTGTATACACAGCTTCCACAAAATGGCCGCACTCTTGTGTTGTCAACCGATATGCCCAAAATTGCACAAAACAAAAATACATAAGCGATTTTGCGATGTACTATGTTCCGATCGGTCGAAATCAGGTCGATGTATTAGTTGAAAGCAACAAATTTAATTCGGGTGACCGTTCCCAGTTAATTAATCCTCCCCGTCACGCATCATCTCCTTCCTCCTCCACTCATCAGGTGCTCACTTCTACCGCTGTTGCCCGTCCTTTGAACACTAATAATTCTCCTAAACAAAGAACCACTCTTTCTTAGATCCTCTGCTTACTACCAACTCACAAAGCAGCTTACCGATTCAGGTGATGATGGCCTGTATGTTTTTTCACGATTGCGCGATCGCAGGATTTACGATAATGTGCGCCTTTATTTAGCATACCTTCACAATATAGATGACCCCGTTTGTATAGACAGTGTCACCAAAACCAACATTAAGATGTCGCTTCATCAAGAAGGTCTTCCAACTGACCCTGATGAGCTGAAGCAAATTTCCCTCCGCTATCACGAAAGTTTTGATATTCGGCCCACTAGCGTAGCAAACGATGAACTCAAATGCATCTTTCAGCTACAAAGAACTCGTTCCAATTACAAAAACTACGTTCGTTCCTAACCTTTTTTCCAGCACACCATCTAACATAATCACCGTCAAACATTCATCCATTTACTATCCAAAACGTAACGACGACTACGTTCCAAATCTTCCACTGATTTCCTAAACTCTCTTAAGCTTCCCTACGATGTTTTCGCGCTCACCGAAAGTGAGCCTATAACTTTTTCTTTACCTCGGATTTAAATGTCTTTCGTGACGATGGTCTAGAAAAAGACGACGAATCTTCTGGACGAGGGGTTCTCCTAGCTATAGACAACCAATATGACTATAAACTTCATAAAGGTAGCTCGACAACCGCCAATTCAACATAATTTGTTGCTTGAAGATTTACAAAATTGACGTATAGCGACTGACATAAGTGAAACTTTTTATAAAATCTCTCAAGCTAAACAGTCTCGGTTTTCATCCCAGTAAATGGATCCAATTCTACCTTGACAACCGACAATATGATTCTCGTATTTAACACTAGCAAATGTCAATCAATTACATACTGCCGTAAACGCCTCTCTCCACCGTATAGGGATTCCTTTTTCTGCAGCGAACCTGCTCCTTCAGTCTCATCGTTATGTGATTTAGCTGTCATCTACGATACGGAGCTTACATAGCTTCCGATCGCATATTTATAATATTTTGAACAGAGCCAATTCTGGACTGGGTTTTGTGAAACGTTGGTCTAAGAATTTTTCGATCCCTACGTCACCACATCGCTCTAAATCGCCTTCGTAAGACCCGTCCTCGAATATCACAGAAAAGCTTGGTTCCCTCACTATGCTGTCCACGTCAGACGTATTGAAGTCGTCCAAAGGAGGTTTTAACGTTTCGCCCTACGTGGCACTCCTTGGATTTGCCTCCCTACTCCGAACGTCTAAATCTGATTAACCTTCAGTCTCTTGAAAATCGTCACATCACTTAATAACTGGTCACATTGACTTCCTAGCGCTTCTTGCATCGTTTCCTTTTACGCTTCAGACCTCACCTTATGGTTATAACGCATCCTTATCTAGAATGCTTTGTATAGCTAATATTCGTAGTATGGATAAGTTATTTGACTTTCACTGTAGCAGATCCACCCCCTTAAATATCCTTTAGCATTGCTCCAACTCCGCCTAGCCACTCTGCTGCGATTTAAGTCCAAGAAATTTCTTTGAGCAATGGCAAGATAATTTGAAGTAAAGGAATACAGAGGTTTTTTTTTTGAGATTTTTCTCTCTCTGAGATCTACTCCTCCACTCTTAGATATTTGACAAGCTGCGAATTTTAGTGCAGAAAATACGGGAACAGAACTATACATAGTAGTTCAAAAGCCCGGTGATGGCTCGTTTTTCCCGATAATGACTCAATCCAAATGGTATAAAACATGATCCTAGTGCTGGATTTAAGATTTTGTTCGATTTAATGTGACTGAACTTTGATATAAACATTTAAATGACGTGCAAGTTCTTACTTCAAAAATATCCTGATACGAATGAGGATAATATCTAGATTACCGTTAGACTCAATCCCCATGATAGCCTGGCGCTGATTTTGTACCAAATATAAAAATATATTTCACGATTTCAGATTGTAATTTTTATTTCTAAAACGATTATAAATAATCCATAAGTACAAACGTTTTACAACTACCGTAAATAATTTATTAGCCTAAAATTACACAACTTAAAACAATTTGCATTTTTTTTTATAATTATATATAATACATGTGTATTTTTAAATACTTAATTTTGTTTTTTTATTTTAATTTAAATTAACATCTGGGATACATCTCACACACACAGTTCATTTTAGTAGATAATATTTTTTTTTATTCACAATATCGTAATATTACTGGGACTTGTTTTGAATCATATCTAAAATTTAGATAGATTTAAATTTATTTATCTGATACAGAATATTATAATACAAAAAAAAAAAACAACTTCGATTAAATCAAACTAATTTTAATGGTTTTACTAATATTTTTCATTTATGATTTTTTTTATTTCTGGACTTTTGATTACGATGCGAATGCGATAAGATATTTTGTTATTTATATCGCTGCGCGCTGCACCTGATAAAATAACGAGATCTCAAGACTATACAGTAAAGCCCCGAAAATTCGAATAATAATTAAGTATAAATTAAGGAAGGAACATTGGAAACAAATTTTAATGCGCAAACACTTTTAAAACTCATCAATCAAGCACGTGATTAAAAGTTTATACCCTTGGAGAGTATATTTTTCGTGAGTAGTGATGAGTTTTGCATTCGGTTATAGTTCACAGTAGCGTATTATTGGGCGTCGCACAGCTCATCCAACGAGAAAGCTTTTTTTGCAAATGAATTTTCGAGAAAAAAATATGCCAGAAGTCGACTAGAAATAATAAGAAAGTTAAAAAACAAAATATGAGGAACATATTTACATAATGCATATGCCAAACATTTACAAGGTATTTATCTATACACATAATTAGGAAATTAAGTCCACTTTTTGAATAAAGTACAAGCAATCTACAATACAAGTTAAAAACGGACTTTTACCGATGCTTAGTTCACAATACTAGTCATAAGTTAGTGCTAATGATTTCTATGTACAATTATTCGTGATTTACGAGGTTTTACTGCACTTCTTATTCAGATAGAACCTGTATAAATCATAATTTAACATGGTTACGGCTATAATTTAGTTGTTATTCTTGTTTTGCTTCACAAATTGTATAATATAGGTATAAGTCTTTATTTGATTTTTACTCATGTTTTCATGTGCGTTTCTTTTTTTGGTATCTAACATAACCTTAAAGAAAAAAAGTTCACATTTAACATGATCCTAGGCTAGTTCGTGAAAACTGTCAAATCTGTCAAGTCAGCGTATTGTCAACTTTTTCTTGTTTAACCTGTTGGAATACATTTTCGTAATTTTAGCTTTTTGTGAGACAATTTAACCTCCACTCTTCCAAATCTGACATTCTACCAATTTAAGTGCAAAAAGTACGTGAAAGGACTTATTTCAATTGATTCGTTGACGTAACAGGCATTTGCGTGTAATTTGTTGGAAGGATTGAACGCAGATTGGACTGAAATGACAGGTGGAGGAAATGGAACGAAAACGAGTACATATTTTGTTTATGCCATACAGCAAAGCCCGGTTGTTTTTCTAAACTCAAATGACAGTAGGGTCTGGCAAAAAGTTCCTTACATTTTGGCACCAAGAACACCTGATTGCATTGACAACTGTGGTTGATCGCTGGACTAGTTTAAGTTTAGTTTAAGCTTAAATTTATGTGTCGTAAAGTTATGTGCATTTAAAAATGGTGATAAATAATTAGACAAGACAAGGAAGGTGGTGTAGGCGTGTAAGTGAACTTAAGGATGGAACTTTGTCAGAATCTGCCGCGCGGAAATGAGTCACTCGCTTACGTAGTGACAATTTTGGTGCCAAACGAGCAGGCTACTCGCTGCCCGCTGATGGTCCAATCAAAAGCTGATTCTTGAAAACGTCAAACAAGACAGGCATATCACCATTGTGTCGATATTGGTATTGAGATAGGCATTTACCACACAACTGCCTTAAACCATTTATCTGCGACACATTGTTGAAACGCAAGGAACACGAGCCATTCCAAGTCAAAACTAGTGATGAAAAAATATTGGCGTACGAGAATTGGAAGTGTCAAAGATCTTTGTGAGTCGTTACAAGCATTCGCAGAAAGGCGAGGCTAGTTATATTTCTTTAAATAAATAAGCAATAATAAAAAAATAAAAAAAAATTATTTTCGTTAAAAAACACTACAAACTTTTTCCAAACAAAGATGTGAAAAACTTTATTCTCTTTCGACTTTAATCCAACTCGTCGCTGGATTCATATGCTGTATTAGCATTGATTTAAATTAGGCTGGACTCGATCCAATTACAACATTCGTTGCTAACGAGTTGGAAAACAAAACAGACAGACAGTTGCGTACAAAGAAGGAACTGTCAAACTCAATTCTCTTTCAATTCTATTCAAACTCGTTCAGTTTAAGCGATTGAAATCCAATTCATTTTCAATCCGATCTTTACAATCCACCTTATAAATGACATGTTTGATGATTGCAGTCCTCTTGGATGTTCGTCACACGTTTCCAATAGATAGAACTTGCCTTCTACAATTCCTTGAAAGTCTATGATAGGATACCAAAAAAAAATAAAGCACGTCTATTGATAAATTACTCATAATGTATCTATGATAGAATTTTGCACAATCGTGTCAAAACTAATGCTGAGGTAAAAATTGTTTCTGCTTTATCCTTAATCCATATTGTGAGGACTTGATGTCCCACCCAAAATGAATGGTGGACTATGTGCTGAGAAGCTGTCTAGGTCTAAGGGTCCGTCACCCTTATCATTCATAGTAGAGCCATCCTGTTTCATCATCATGCGACGCCATTTGGCTCGTGCATTTTGAAACCAAACCTAAAAGTTAAATAAAATAATGGATTAATTTGTTTCCAAAAAAGGTTTTATTATATTCACCTGAAGTACTCTTTTTGGCAGACCAGTTTTCTGTGACAGTTGCTTAAGATCTTTAGCATCAGGATTATGATTGATGGCGAAATAGGATTTCATTGTTCGCAGTTGATGATGTTTAAATGATGTACGCATCCGTTTTGTGCGCGATGATGAGCTCATATGTGCACCTCGTCCAAAATCCAAATATTCTGAATTTAAATCTGTATTACAAAAACAAAAGTCGAAATGATTATTAAGATTTATGTTGTTAAGTAATAAAAGGGAGATATAGTTCAAATCGAAAAGCGGTCTAGAGACATATTTCCGTCACAACATATCTACAAAAAGGGTGAATCAACTGAGCCCTACAAGAAGCGCTTGAGCGACTGACCCAAATGATTCAAGTGCAGGCTCAGGTCTAGACCTACATTTAAGCTCATAACTGGGCCTCAAGAGAAAACCAACAAGGGGGAGTCTTTGCTCCTCTGCTATTGATTTGGTTGGAAACAAGTTCATTGAAATTAAGACACATCACGTTAAGGTCACATCTCACATTTCTTACGAGAGGGTAGTAGGTAGTAGGTAGGTAGTAGCTCATTATCAGCTACTGTTCACTTCTTGATTGTCGGCGGATCGCAATATAAGACATCAAACAAAAGCCCTAATTGCAGAGACTCCAGCACCAGAGTTGGGGCAGCCAACAACACCGCTCTATGCAGTGAAAGCGTTAGACGACCACATCAAGAGGTGGAGAGTGTTTTGCTACGATTTTGAACAGAGTATTCGCTATTATGCACCAACAAGAAAGAGTGATCATCAACCTCCTACCCAAAAAAAGGAACCTAAGGCTGGATATCCACGATCTCCCATGGATGTCGCTGTCATAAATGTTGGCGGATGGGACTGCGTATCACAGTGGGCAAATGAAGTTCGAAAATATTTTAAATCTGCATTCCTGCGTGACAGTAAGTTGACATGAGTGTTTGGCATTGACAATACCAACGAGAAGCGAGGCGAACTGACGTTTGCGTAATTTCTGTTGCCGAAGCAAAACAGAAGAATGTCTTTCAGAGTGGGTGTGCAAAAATTGTGTCGACTACATAAACACCCTTCCATCGGTATTGTTTTAATTGGTGATTTTTGATGTGCTAAAAGCTCCTTTCCCGACGGCAAATGGGGAACATTCTTATATGTTGGGAGTATTGCCAACATCGGTCGAACTGGATATATTCTGCCGAATCGGAAAAGCAATAAACTTAAACATCAAGCTACTGGTCCGATTAACGTAGAGTTTATACTAATGTCATTGACTAACTAAATTAGACAGTCAACTTCGGGCCATTTGATAGTTTCGCTCCCCACAAGGGTGCTGTCATTTTATAGATTAATGCAAAATAGTGAGATCCGTATGTAGTGGTCGGAGAAGAACATGACGGAGATCTGATCCGATCTGCCACCAAAAATCATCTTGACTACGCAATGGTGCAAGAGTGCTTAATCGAATCTCTATCATTTATAAACAGATGAATTCTACAAAATCTTCCTTTTAAATGTTTGATTCACTTTAAGATCCAGATGAGGCGGCGTAGGTTTATAGATAGTACAAAAATTAAATTGAACCCAGCAAATCTCTGTCCCTATTAAGTTGCCTTAGATATAAAAAAGTTTATAACACGACTATCTATTAAAACAGTGACATCAACCCCATCTATCAATCAATAAACGTTCTTTTAGTTCTATGCTTCGTTACTCACTCTACGAACATAGTTTCGCCGATTCTCCATGATTCATTAAGCTGTAACCAACATGTTAAAGCAACTGCAAGTGTTTTTCATTGCATTAAAAATAAAATTTTATATAAAAAAAAAAAACAAATTCAACCAACTGATCAATTTCGAATTTACTCTCAGATCCAAGAGCAAAAGGAGCAATGCATCTGATGAATTGAGATAAAGTCGTTGAGAGAAAATGTTTCTATCTCTTAGTACATGGCAGTTGAAAATCAAAAATCTTTAAGTGCGGTCGTGTCCGTTCAGAGTAATAAAACTGATTTAGAGAGGCGTTTTATTACGCAGCCGAAAGGAACTGCATGCGAAGAAGTTATCGAATGTTGGTTCGGCTATGTTTGTGTCGTAAATTTTAGTATGCAATGGTATGATCTTCTCGTAGGACATCTGCGGAAGAGGTTTATAGCACTTTTATTGCCCACATTTATGAAGGATTTTTTGTTGTTGTTCTTTGCAATATTGCAGGTAGAATGCGGTGGCGCCATGATGAGCAAAATCGTAAACTTGCAGTAAAAAAGTATCCTCGCCAAAAGCTGTATACGTACGAATACACCCTCTCTCCATATGAAGAGAATCATACTGATCGTTTTTTTATTTTTACAGGGCTAAACAACACACCATCCATAAAAACAAAACAACACTAAAAAATTCATATAAGGAAAACGAAAAAAAAAAACAACAATAACTAGTTTTTAAACGATTTTCTCAAGAATTTAAGGTTATATTCGAAATCTATGAGCTGGTTATCATGTGTAAAATGAATTTAACCATTCAATTCTCACAGCAATGTGCGCATCAATAACATTAAAGTTTTCTTAGCATAAATAGGTAATACCGCTTGTGGAACCCCCTTTAAAAAAAAATACTGTTCTCGGCGTTTTATAGCAATAAAACTACATCGTGGGAACAATAAGTATACTTACGCGTACACAGTTGGTACACAAAGTGTAATAAAAAAGTTTAAAAAGTTTTATGAAAGATAAAATTGCTAACGAACTTAATTAAACGCCCCACGAGAAAGAATTCCTTTTAAACAAGTAAAAAGGGAGAAAAGGTGTTTCTTTTTTGCATTCATTAATCTTTAGAAAAGAAATAGAGGTTATTTATACCGTTATATTTCAAGTGTTACTTACCTATGTTAGCTGTTAGGGAATCAATGTCTTTTGGCTTTCTTTTTCTTGGTCTGCCTTTTTGTCTTGGCGCTTGGGGTAGTCCAGAAATGACATGAGAAGCTGGCACATATAAACCGGCAGGAACAATTCTATTTGGATCATTAGGACTTGATGAATCATTTGGCGGTGAACCAAATTGAGAGACATATGAGCACGAATTAACTAAAGGTGTAGGCGCTGCTTGTGCGTCTAAGGAAATTCCATAATGTAGTCTAAAAAATGATTCAATTGTTAGTAAAAAAAAAACATATACATATATGCACTTTAGCTTTTTATAAAGGTTAACATTTTGACGTAAATGTTCTAGAGCTGTGTGTGATACACCCTGTTTATAGATCCATCTTTCGTTAAGTTTTCGTATCTAAAATCGATATGGGCTTTCGGCTTATTGCTCGCGGATCCACTTTACCTTTCACTGCAACAAATTTAATGTATTCAATGACATTCTAATCCTCATAGATAAAGTCTACATATGAGTGAGGATCTTGTATAATGTTCTTTGAGAAAGGATTATTTGAGTAATAACTCAATTTTTAGCCTCAGGTAGCAGAGCAGAATGATTAAGTTTCTTAAGAGCCCGTCGATCCGCTGTTCCGTCGTTCCGTTGAAAGTTGACATTCAAGTTGACGTATTGCCAGAAAGAACAATCCCAACACATCAATCAGCTGATTGTCAAAGGCGATGACATGACAGTTTCTCTACATTCTCCCTCTGCTTCCACCAATGAAAATGCGTACTTTCAATTTTCTTATGCGTGAACTTTAATATGTGAACTCTATGAATGTGTACTGTCAACGGGTAGACGGATCGACGGATAGAAAAAGTAAAGAGGAAACTGGCTTTATCCGTAGAAGTTCATCCATCCGTTAGTGATTGGGCCAATGCCACAGTACCCCATTCTTAACTCGTATATTATTTTAAGGGTTTATTCACAGTATCAAATTTTGATATTTCCTTCCACAATCTTCACATTTCACTTCTTAGAAAGAAAGAAAGGAAAGAATACTTGTCAGGTTAAACTATCGCGAATGTTTTGGTCGTGCGTGGTCGTGCGTTCCACATCTGTGAAATGTGAATCAAATTTGACAGTTCGCAAGAAGCTTATTCGCGAAAAAATATGCAAATTGTTGATTTCTTCGCAGAAACGAATTAAAATTTAACTTCTTTTGCATAAATTGATGAATAAATTAAGAAAACTTCCTTGGGTGTAGTAAGTTTGTCAAATTCATCCCCTTAGATGTTCTTAAATAGTTGCAGTCCTCCATTTGCCGGTCGCTGAACTGTGCATAAAGCCTAAGACAGTAGTTGTATTTACACAACATTTAGACGATGCTATTATATTGGCAGCATTAACTTATGATTGTCTTCCATAATTTTTTTCTGTCAAATGTTTGCAATAAATTCTGATACATGATACATGTCACTCGTGTAAATCCAGCATGTGAAACATTATGAGTATAATAATATCAATCAATTGTTTAAATTTTACCCTGGATTACAACCCAATTCACACACATCCTCGTAAAGCTTCGTCAGCGAATTAATTTTATCTAAAGCTTCCATAAGAACAAATTATAGATAATTACCTGCAAAAGATTACTGAGTCTCTTATTCCGAATTGATCGCCCTTATTTAAGGGCGTATTGCACATAGCACAGCTGAAGCAATTTACATGGAATACTAAATTTCGCGCACGCATCACTAATTCAGACGAACTGATTGATGCTAAGCATCGGGAACATCTTCTGGTACCAAAAAGTCTGAAAAATAATAAAAAAACAAAAGCCAATATTAATTTCAATCTATTCAATTTGTTTAGACATAATAAAAGATTCATATTTCGAGGCTATTGACACCAAAATAGACTACACGTATTTACATACTTTATGAGAGAAAAAAAAAAAGTTAAGTAAGTCCGAAAAAAATTACATCGATCAAATCGAATGATTCTTCAAAAGTCGTCAAAATTCAACTCAAATTATAGTGTACCGCTAATAATGGCCCAATCGAGAATAATTTAGTGGGTGTGCTGCTGAGCAGAAGTCATTATGTATCGAGTCGCGTCGCGCCGCTACGAGAGTTTGATTTTCTTTCGGAATATGTTCGTGTGGAAATAAACATGATATGCGCACACAGAAGCCAAATTCAAGTCAAATGATAATTATATGTAGAAAAGGATTCGTCGGTTTTGAAAATCGCCGTAAGAAAGAGCAACAAGAAAACACACACATTTATTTCAATTGTTCTTTTATTTATTTTTTGTTTGTTGTTTTGTGATGACTTTTAATGTCATTCGACATTCAATGCAGATTGAAAATTTATGTTGTTTTTTTCGTGAGGTTTCTTGCAGGATATGTGTGTCAGTGGTTAAAAAATAGTCTGGAAGTTCTTCAGCCCGCAGCAATGCAAAAGCATTTGCGGATTGGATTTTACAAATAGAGGTTATAATTTATATCACAGAAGGTCGATAAGGTAGTTTGATACATTAAGAATAGATCCTGCATAAATGTTTTTGAGCAGGGGTGCTAGTGTCTATGTCCATAATTGTGACGCCTACCTTATAAGCATTCATTTAGTGTGTGTTCCGGCAATGGCTACCAGATCACAAGGCCTCATTACCCAGCATGGTGCATCTCTTTCTCTAGCCGCACAACTTGAACATAAAAACATCAAGTCGAGTGGTAGAAGAGTGAAGTATGTATCATGTTCAAGGTTTAGGTTCGACACGTTCTCATAGCCCCCGTTGCGCCTAGAGCCGCCGATCTCTGCACTCTGTTAAAAAGTTTGATATTGATATTGTACTCTTTTCTGACACAGGCCAGCAGACTAGCCGTCAATAGGAAAGACACAACAGCGTTCCACTAAGTTTTCGTCGAGTTTTCGTTCACTTTGGGCTCCATAAGTTCATACATACTTAGAAAGCGGTTTCTTTTGCACGATCCGTAGGGAGAGCTGAGGGCGAATACATCGTTTGACAGCTAGGCAATGTGATTAGATTTTGACAGCACGCGAGCAAAGCTTTCGTTCAATCATGACATAAGCTATCATGCGCTTATTGCAATTATAGATCCGTTCGCGTACCCTCCTAAAACAGCGAATTTTTACGAAAAGCTGTTCGCGTACGGAGAATTTTCGTAGTTTTTCGCAGAAGAGAGCGCTCACGAGAGAGTATGAAATTTTCCCATGCTACGAATTTTAGTGCAAGAAATTTCTGTGGACTGGCTTATGAAAACTGTCAAAGCTGTCAAACCAGTGTATTTTCAACTTTTTCTTGTTCAACCCGTTCGTTTACTTTTTCGTAATTTTAGCTCACTCTGAGAGAATTTTACCCCCACTCTTCGAAATTTGATAATCTACGAATTTTAGTACAAAAAGTACGCGAACGGACCTTATGGTTG
The DNA here is from genome assembly GCA_949716465.1 of Chalcosyrphus nemorum. Lineage (NCBI taxonomy): Eukaryota > Metazoa > Arthropoda > Insecta > Diptera > Syrphidae > Chalcosyrphus > Chalcosyrphus nemorum. The sequence continues at coordinate 76,855,495 of OX454332.1, read as the reverse complement.
GGGCTTAATAGCTCTCTTCTGAATTAACTGTCAAGTAGTTTTGTTGCTCATTTTTGTATTTTTTTCCAAACAAAATTTCATCGTTTTGAGAAAATGAAAATTCAAGACTTTTTGAAAATTCAATTTGATCCATTTTGTAAGTAATAAAACGTTTTTTGAATTTTTGCCCGGTTGACTGTAAAATTTTTTGTTTCGCTCTTTCACAAGAGAGCGAAACTAAAGGAAAACTTAACGAATTGAAGGCAAAAGCTATTAAGGTGACACAACACAAATCATTTATACTCAAATTTTTACTGAAGTGGTCGTACGAAACCATTCATCTATTGTAGTCGAGCCCTTAAGATCCATTTACAGCTCAGCGAATTGGGAAGACGAAATAGCGAATATTTTGATGTTTCATTCACAGCAACAATCGGCGAATTTCATTTGTCATTTACCAAAGTAAAATAAGTTTGTGAGGTTAAACTCTCGCGAATGTTTTGGTCGCGCCAATGTGAATGACGTTCTACATCTGTGGAATGTGAATAAAATTTGACAGTTCGCAAAAAATATTCGTCTATTTGCGGAAAAATCTGCGAATTGTTGATTTCTTGGCAAAAATTTATTACAATTTAGCTTTTTTTCTAAAAAACGATAGATAAATTAAGGTTTCTTCTTTGGGAACAGTAAAGTTGTCAATTGTTTGCCTTTAAATGTGCTGAAAATGGTTTGTTCGCTGAGTTCTGAATGTACCTATGTACATTCGACAGGTCTCGAATTGAATTCTCCTCGCGAAACCAATACATCGCCTTTATAAGAGCAAGTAAAAACAATCGGTGGCTAATTAAAGTAACCCATCCTAGAGATAACACAATCTGATATTCCCAAGACTTATGTCATCGTATGTTCTTCAATATTTGATCACAATTAATAGCAATATGGCCTTAGAATTTTTTGAAGATCTATCGAGATCTCTTTGTAAAGAGATCTAAGTTATGGTGCCAAGTGTAAAACTGAGATTGAACATACATAACTAATAATAGTCCGTTGGGCCAAAAGAATATAAGAAATTAATATAAAATTTTAGTATACTTTTCATTTTTGTTGATTCCCTTTTGCGATAACATTCTTAACTTCAAACAAAATCTCCAGTCGAGATCGTAATTTTCACGATTGTACACTGAAATTCCAAAAAGCAGCAGACGAGGAAAAATGAATTATGATTATTACCATGTAAAAGAGCAAGCGAAATGTCAAAGAGACATGTTTTAATATATGATTATGTTTTTGTGGGCTCGAAATCTGATACGGTCACATGTTTATTATCTTTTTTTCTTAACCGATTTATCATAGAGTGCAGAAGGCAGTGCGTATTCTAGTGTGTCTGTTCTTTTTTCTTATTTTTGTGTCGTTGCTTTTGCTCCTTCCTGTATTCATCACTTGTTATCTTGTAGATGCGGTGAGGAACACGACTGCATGAACAAATACTGATTTTATAGGCGTATATGAGAGTATCTTTTTTCAGACTCAACAGAAAAAATAAAGGAAAAAGTATCTGTGTTTTGCTTTTTCTAAAGTTCACGCCTTAATTGTTACGCGAAGATACAGATGTAACTGAGTATAAAATATTACATCTTTCTCAATGTGATTTTTCTTTTTTGAATTTTTTGAAATTTACGTGCGCATTTTTCCCCTACCTATCGTCGTCTCCTTGACTTGACGAAGAATAAAAGTGGTTGCAGTGTTTTTTTATGCACGCTTGATGCGCTATGAATATTCATATCATTGCATATCTATAACATCGACATACTTTTTTTTTTAAATAGAGATTGTCTATTACGATAGTTCATAAAGCCATGTGCTGGAAATAACAATCACTTTTCAAAAATCCCACAAAAACGTCTTTTGTTTTACTTCCACCGGATATAACGATAAAATTCGCATGAAAATGCAATTCTTGAACGCGATGGATCATCTGAGTGGAGTCATTTAAGTTTAGAGGGCACGTAATTTCGTCATGCCTGCTTATAGAACTCGTGAGTGAATGAAATTGGAGACAAAACTCAAGTATTCGCATTCAGACCTAACAACCTGTTTATACTTTGATCTTACTGATTGAAGATCAAGGATGGATGTAAAAACCTACTGCGAGTAGGTGCACTGATATCCAGAATTTCGGGATCACATTATGTCTTCTCTTCATAAAAATGAAATGAAATATGCAAACAGTCCGTTGCAGGCGTGTTAACCGCGGTGTCCCTCAGGGTGAGGGATTTTCACTCCTTCTTTGGAATATTCTACAAATCTGTTGCTGATTGAAAGACACGCAATGCAAGATGATTGCATGACACTCTGAACAAATTCAGAATTTCTTTTCAGCAAACGACAGTACCAGCCTTGATTCTACTGATAAAGCCCCCACCATAATTGCATTAAGCGAACAAAAGCTAATGTCTTAGTTAAACGAAAATTCTGCTCACACGTTGGCTGTAAAAATTTGAACGCATCCATAATTCCATCGAGGAAACGAGACTCTAGATGTCATATCGAATGAAACCGCTCTCTGCGTATGAAGCCAAAAGTGAACGAAAATTCGACGAGACTAAGTGAAATGTCATTATGTATTTACTACGAACAGCGGCGTCCAGAACCGTAATTCAATGAAGATTGAGCCCCAAAACAAAATTCTGAGCTAGCATGTACTTGCAAAGAAGCCAGTAAGCCTTCGGTTGCTGTTTGGCTTTACACGTCTATTGTGAGACCCGTTCTTTTGTATGGGCTGTACGTATGGTGGGCAGAGCAACTGTTCGAGCAACATATCGCGCACTTCGCTTATTTGACGGTCGCCATAGTCGTCCTTCCGAAAGAACTATTCACAATGTGGTTGATAAATTCAAGTCGACCTTACGTCACTGTTTGGTGTGAATTGTGGACTTGCGGTCAATACTTCCTTGAGAACGACGATGGCCATAACCAATTTTTTTTGGATTGGTCACACTATCCGAAAGGGGGGCCGGTACATAGCTAACAAAGTGATGCAATGGAACCGGATACCTAGGAATACGTAAGGCACAACAACAATAGTTAAGAAGGAAGCACGGCAACTGGGAAGGAGTTGGGAGAGCTGAGAGGTACATTTCTCGAAATAGAGGCCCTAGGACACACAAGGGGATACAGGTCATAAGTAAATAAGTAAGTAAGGATGATATGGACACCGACGACATGTGGTTTCAACAAGATGCCGTTACGTACCACACAGTCCATGGCACAATGGACATTTTGCAAGAGCGATTTACGAACATGGTTATCTCACGTGGAGGCGATATGAATTGGCCACAGAGATTCTGGTGGGGGTCGTGTCAATAAAGTACAAACCAACACTACCCTGAAAGCCAACATAATCAATGCCATTGGTCAAATGCAGCCTGGTTTATGAGTCAGAGTTATAGAAAATTGGACGTTTCGGAAGCGCGCAACACACCAAAGCTGCGGCAAATATATATATTTCATATATAATGGCATATATGAGTCTTTTACATAAATAAAAAATTTTAACGATGTCTTAATCACAATTTGTTTTATTCAAATTTAAAGATATGAAACGCTTAATGGAAAACCATTTATATTATTCGAAGGAGAATCCTTCGTTCTATGGTTTACCACAATATTTGCTCAAATGAAGTTACTTGCAAACTTTAAGTATTGAAAGCATAATCGTTCGTTTACATACATACTATAATTACAGTCTCTCAAAACCCTCTTCGTTTTTAGTTACGCAAGTAGTCGCTTTAAAGTTAGGCTGTAAAGTGAAACTGTCTCGCTTGAAAAAGCATTCATAAAAATCATAAAATAATAGTTTATGCCGCCACATTTCCAAGGATAGTAACTCTGAGACATAAAATCATATTTTTTTTATAGATCCAAGCACTTGCTTCTCATAAGATACTTGTATTTGTGTCTGCACCTTGCAAAATTGATTTCGCTCGCTAATTCAGTATCTTTCGTCAAATGTATGTTTGTTTACCAATTAGTGATAAATGTTCTGGTTACAGCAGTTATTACACGTAACACGAGTTGTTACGAGAAATAGAGATACCCAAAAGATTGATTGATAAGCACTTAAGATACTTTTCTGATTGAGACCTTACCTTTGGAATTAGTCACGCTACCGTGCGAACAAAATGTATTTAAAGCGAATATAAATCAATTAATTGATGAGTTTACCTTAAAATGGTTACAGACATGGTATTAGTTTCTAAATATAGGTGTAGATACATTACATAAGTGCGTATCTTTGTATGAAATCAAACACATAAATAAAAACCTCAAATGCGAATCGCTTGATCAGACATCGAGTTCGAGAGTGTAGAAAGGAACCGAACAACCAACAAAGACGGGTGAAATCAAACACTTTGGTGTCAAAGGAATGCAAACATGATCCCTGCTGCGTTCCCACATATGTTTCCGGACATCCCGCTGTTAGACGCCACATTGATATTTCTGTTTTTTTTTTTTTTGTGTGTAGATTTGTACAATAAATTCACCCCTCTCTACACGTGTGTGCAGAACGTGAAACTCCCTCCTCCTTCGGTATTATTCTTCTGGTTTTTATTTTATTTTAATTATGGTATTGAACTAAAAAGTGACTCACTTTTAAGTATCTCTTGAGAGAAAAAGCTAGTTTTTGTGAGTTAGAATGAATCTATCTAGGCGTCAAATACAATGATGGATACATTCGCATTCGGAATTGTCACCAGGCTCATAATTACATGTTTTTGTGTTTGGAAAACCTAACAACTACGAATTATCTCTGCGGGGGGTTGAGTTGAATAATATTTAATGCAATTGCATTTAGGGTTCCTGCAGAATTTCTCATGGTCCTTAATCCATTTCGCTCGGGGTAGTGAACCTTTGAGTGTGTATGTTTTTGTTTCTTTTTTTTTCAACCTGAATGTGGATTTAACGCAACAAATTGAGATGTAATCCTCAGTTTGAAAGCCGTTGAGTTTTGTGATTTAAATTATTTTCAGTGACCAAGTTCTGAGGAAATTAAGGTAGACCTAGAGGTAGGTAAGTACCCCTTCACTTCGTGTGATTGTGGTTTCAATTGGACTAATTTTGGTGATGATAATACTTACTTACTTACTTACTTCCCTCAGGGGTTTTAGGCATCAGACTGGACTTGGTTGGACAAATTTTTAATGGGGACAATAGACCATTGAACAAACAGGCCATTGGTGAAATTGGTGTTGATTTTAAGCATGAACTGAGGGTTTTCGAAATTCCATAAACTAGACCAAATGACCAGACACTCAAGAAGGAGACAATGATTTGAAATTGAGAACCTGGAACACGCAGCCGTTGTAGAGGCATTTAAGGAGTTCCCCTGCCTTGGAACAAATATAAATCCTACAAATGTCCCTTATGCTAGTAGGTCAAATGGAGGAGAAGACACAACCGCGAACTCTATGAGCTGTACACAGTTCAAAAAGCTAAGATACATACGTCGACTACATTGACGAATGGACTACGAGAGGATCTTCGAATCACGATCCCGAGATTCGGAAGGGCCGGCGAAGAAGACCGAACTTTAAGTAGAAAGACCAAGTTGTTGCGGATGCTAGAAAACCTGGTATTCGCATCTGGAGGCAGCGTGCCAGAGACAGTAGAGAATGGAAGGCACCCGTCTCTCAGGCAGAGAGGGTCAAAAGCAAAGTTAGATGAAATCTATTTTATTAATGAAGCTTTCGAGCTGAAGTCAAAGAGACGCCTTGGTTAAAGTACTTGAGTCTCAGCCGATCTATGGCTAGGCATACGCACAGTATGTAATGGGAAGCTTTAATGTCTTCAAAGCAAGGGATCCATTGAACACACCTTATTTTCTTGAGATGATAAATGAGAGAGTAATGTCCAGTTAGGATGTCTTAATCTTTATGTTTATTTTTGGAAAGGATATCTTTTGACTTATTTTTAAAATTAATAAATATGTTGGTGTTTTTAAGCTAGTTTGTGCATTTTAGTGAGAGAGCATTTCTTAGCGTCCCCAACTTTTAAACCCTTTCTTAGTTTGTAAAGCACAGAATGTTTCGGGACCAATGAAAACAAGCCAATTTGACAAGCTCGTCGACAGCTTAGTTGCTCAGGGACCCACATTAATGTGATATAATTGTGTGCAGCAAGAGTGTTTAGAGACAATTCCAAACCAGCTTTAACTCAAAGTTGTGTTAAACATAACATGAGTGATTACAGCTTCTATCTCTTTGGACATCTTCGAACTGTCATCGTTGAATCAATTTACAGATGTGGTTGCATGAGGAACTTGATGATTGTCGCAAGAACTCTGGTTCATAATTTTCCCCTCAAAAGGATGATATAGAATGATTCTTTTAAGACCTTAAGATCTTCATATGTCCAGCTACGTTACGGGTAGATCTGTTGTATAAAAACTGAAGCTTTAGCATACTAGCAGGTCCCTCCATACCAGCTTTGCATAGGTTATTATCGGAGTGATGAGTGCAGTTGATTATTTTCGGTTTAATCTCCATTTTTACCTAAAGGTCTAGAGCTGACCTAGAAGGCTCTTTGGCTGTCCTGTTTACGTGTGGATTCCAGTTTAACTTATGGTCCAGAATTACCACATAAACTTTGCCTAATTTAACAAAAAACCATCACAGAAATATGGAATTTCCACAACAGCTGGCAACGCCATAAAAAAAAAACTCCAGTATGAGCAAATGATAAATAATACAAAATATTTATTTGAAATATACAATCTAGAGCCTAAAGGTTATAACACCAGCAACATTGAAACTTTTTTTTCCTTCGGTTGTGTAATCCGATTAGAATAAGAAATTCCTTCTTAAGTATAATATAGACGACATAACATACTTAATAACTTCAAAGCGTTAAATAGATTATATTTTCCTCTGCATGATTCAGCATTCCCAGAAGGTAGAAAGTAATACATATGTACATATGAACCTAGTTGAATTATACAATTATAACTAATGAAGGTCGTTCGTCTGTCGGAATAAACCAAAAGGTATTCTTACTGCTTTACGAAGTAGAAATAAATTTTGGGCTTTATAACTAGGTAAATGATGTAAGCTATTGCAATTTGAATTCCTGTGGAATTTCCAAACTGTCAGCCTAATATTCTTCTCTGTCAAGAATAGGTCTGTTCCCGTACTGACTAAATTACTGTTCCCGTACGTCAAAGTTTCGTAGTTTTTCATAAAAGAGAGAGAAAGGAGATAAAATTTCATCATTTTTTCTTTGGGCAAAAATATGAGTTCTGTCAAATGGTTGTAGGTTGGCAAAATAATTTGAAGTAAATCAATACAAAAAAAAGTGATGTCTAAAAAGTGAGCAGCTTTTTTGTTCAACCCGTTTCCGTACTTTTTTTTTTGGAGATTTGTCTTTCTCTGAGGGAATTTCACCTCAACTTTTAGAAATATAAAAAGCTGCGAATTTTAGTGCAGAAAGTAAGAGAACAGACCTAATATTGACGGAAGATCTGCAGTGTTAAACTGGTCCTCACAGGCTGAACGTTTGTTGTCAACCAGTCATTGTGAGTTTTGTGTTAGATAGCCACACGGTCGATGCGAAAAATTCACGAAAACCATTCTTAGGGACAAGTCGTTGAAATCGCCAACAAATTAGGCCCACGGATAATACAATTACGATCCAAGAGATTTCATCAATAATACGCCATAGTTTGGTGTGGATTTGTGGCAGTTAAGGCAATTGAATTGTATTTTAATAAATGGACAAGGTTAGTTAGTGTTAGTGTTGACAATCAACAGCCATCCAGATCGGCATCGAAATGTCAGTTGATGCTGTCAATAAGAATTCCAGACTAGAACCCTCAGCGAGTCCTTTCACTTTCCAGATTAGAGGTGTTAGACTATTGGATAAATCAGGGGAAATAAAGTAAGAAACAGAAACGCAGATAAACTGACGGCAAGGAGGAGCTATCATTCAATTCATAAAAGGCAATAAAATAGAGTATATGAAAAGGGGCGTGGAGTGTATTTATAAACTCAGATGTTAAGGTTTCAGTTTTTACTTCCCATGAATGGTATCCAAACTACGCTGAAGAAAACAGGATTATTAAAAATTCGATTAGCTTACAATATTGCTTCGTGGTCATGCTCTTCATTAAAATTTAGAACTAAGCAATGTGTCTCCAAAGGTAATATCTGCCAAGCGTCTTCATTAGCAAGAAGTTTGGCAATAAATTGCAACAGATATTGGAAGTGGCGACACTGTGTGAGGTACAAAAAATACACACTGATACAAGCCGTAGCCATTAGCCAGTGTCGCTGTCAGTGCTGCCACCCCTTTCATGGTTTTATGTTGCTTTCTTCTGGTATGCATAGCGATCCATAGTGCTGTCACAATACTAATGAGCAAATGGATTTTATGCAACTACGTTGCAAGAAGACTTCAATTACAGCCTTATTTGAAACATGCTAGTGTTATGCTTGTTTATTTAATCGCTCTTCTTTTGCTAATGTGTGGTCAACCTGTAAACGAAGAGCTATAATTGGCATAACTCTTAGAGAACCATGGGCTTTTCTAAAATACTCATTCATTAAACATAATTTTTTCAGATCTCATTAGTACTGCTCATAGAAACTGTCAAAGCATGTTGAAAAGTCCGATCTACCAAAGTCGTGCTGCACTTTCGAGAATTGAATACGTAGAGCAATCTTCTTTTTAGCTGGGTTACCCTGAGTAAAAGGATCACAATCCTCCCACTATATTGTATTCCTACTGGTCTGCCTTTGGTTGCCGGTTTGAGCTCAGAGACCACTTTTCTATTTAAGTAACTGTCTGGAAAGATCAGAGAATGGACAGCACAGTCTTTTTTTAATCAATACAGGACCCATTTCCTTCTAAAATCAAATGCTCGTTACAGGGACGTTTGACTGATGATAGCTCCATCGTTGCGAAGAGCAATATTCCCAATACATCATAAAAATTTACCAGGTGGTCCACAAGTCCCTATTAAGTAGACAGTACTCGTTAAACAAACATTAAACAAACATAGTAGTTCAAGTGGCTGCTTCGGCAGGCTTCACAGTAGCGCATTCTGTCACTCGAATTTTCCTTGTTGATGGTTTCGGGCTGTAGCTCAGGGATTGCTTGGCGGATATTGGCCTCAAATATTCCCACCAAAAAAAAGGTCAAATCGCAGCTCCGATCCGGCTAATTGATATCGCCAAGACGGCTGATAAAACGATTTGGAAATGTGGTGCGCAAAAGATCGAATATGGCATGGGCTGTGTGGCATGGCGCACCATCCTGCATGAACCAGAGGTCGTACAAATCCATGTCTTCAATTTCAGTTAAAAAAAAGTCGGCCAACATGACAACCACATTCTCGTCTGTGCGCACCGTATCACGACGGGGACCTTTAGTTACTTGCGTACAGCTCAGTGGGTGCTTTATTTCGGTCAAAACTTATTTTCAAAAAAGGCCCTGTTTGGGCTACACAGCACTCGCTTTGAAAATTAGTTTTCCATATCTCCCAACTTTATACAAGCGTAAAGCGACACATTTTGTTCCGCGGAGATATGATACTGCCTTTCTGTCAAGATTTTGAGCGGGAAACAGCTGTCAGTGTCAAAATAACCTATGATTTAAAAAGAAACCACTAGATGGCCCAGCCTGTACATCTATTCTAATTCTGTTTACAAATGTCAAAGTTGTAAAGACATTAGACGCCATTTGCAAAAAATGGAGGAATTTTTCCAAGACGGGAGATGGGTTGAAGTTTGTGAGGATGCGGTTTGCCACCGCCAATCTATCAGGAATATATCTATGAGGAGAGAGAGAGAGAGAGAGAGAGAGCTCCGTGCATTCCGAATTCGATACTGAAATTTCCCTTAAAGTCCTCAAAGTGATTAATTCTTCCACAAGCGCCTCTTCCAAAACTATTTCATCTAAAATATTCAACCCAAAGTTGGGTACGACATAATTTATTGCACATTTTTCACTCCTCCACCTAAATTGAATTCGAAAAAAAAAAAAGAAAAAATTCATCAAAAGTACTTAAGACATTTAAGAGCCATTAATTTACGAAGAATAGTCTTTTGACTGTGTACGGTCGGTCGTACCTTTTCTTTTTAGTACAAATATTTGAGAAGTAAAGTCACCGAATAATGTCTTTGATAGTTTGTATCTCTGCATACCTATACTATATACATACAGATAGCCACAATAAAAAATAAAATTATAGCCATGTTTTTGAATCTTTGATTGCTCCACAAGAAGTCTAAAATTAAGATCGCTCCTGATAACGTTTCACCACATTTACGAATTAAAGGCATCTTTTTTTATATTATCGAAGATAACAATCCCAATAAAGGAGAGGAGACCCCATGTTCTTTTATTATGACTGTATACTTCTGAATACATTTTACTGCTTATCGTTTCGTTTCTTCGTTCTTCTTCTTCTTCTTCTTTTTCGTATTCGTATTGACTTCCTCCTGCATGTTTTCACCTGAGTTCTTCCGCAGTTCAGATGCATGTTTATCACACATCTCTTGAGGACACATTATTTCACCAGGCAATAGCAACAGCAGCAGCACGATAGAGATGTCTTTAGGTGGTTGTCGTTGCTTCGTAATGGTGATCAGGATATTTTTTTTTTTTTAACAAATATCGTCTTCAGTAGTTAACACTCTGTGGGTCTATCTGGCAAAGCAAAAAAAAAAAAAAAAAAATCAATCACCACGTAGATACGTAGGTATACACCTTGCGATCTTATTATGACTTTCATATTTTATTGCAATGTTTTGTGTATCGTCTTCTGGAGAAACCAAACACAATTACTATAAAGGCGATTAACCACACTGTAATTATTCGTTGGACTTGTCTTTGATGAGAAGAAACAATTTTATAGATACACAGATACTTTTTTTTTTCCCTTGAAAAGCGTGAATACCTACGTATTTTTTTGTTACTTTTTCTTTAATTTACTTATTGTGACAACCATTGAATGGAAAAGTTTGTTCAATAGATAAATTTTAGATCTGTCATGTGTACATGTCAATTAATTGCTATTGAGCAGCGCGATTTAATCCCCAAAGCGGTCGCTCAACTTGAATTCTTTATTAAGCTATCGATTTCCATGCTTCAAATAGTATCTCTCTTTCTCTCTCTCTCTCTCTCTCGGGGCATCAATAGATGTTTTGTACCTGATCATTAAATGCCAACAGTGTTAACTTACACAGCTACTGGTATTGTGACTTCATTTATTGTATTGATTGTATTTTATTGATATAAAGACGAGTTATAATGATGAAAGGTGGGTTTTATTGATTTTTGGTTTCTTTTTTTAAGTCAAAACTTGAGGAAGGAAAAAATTATTCTATAAATCAATTTTTTTTTTTTACGATTACGATACAAAAAAAAAATACTTGTTTGAATATGATGCTGAGTATAATTAAAATTAATAACTGCATTACATAAAAGATTCCGGTGTAGAATTTATGTTGGCTGGAATTGAGTTTCACGCTTGATATGGGGTAGTGGCGGCGGCGTGTACCAAACCATCTATCATCATGCACATGCGGTATATCATCCGTAGAGCTATGTCTCTTTTTTCAAGTAACCACATCTAATTTTGAAATCAGAGCCGAGTCGAGGAATCTTTTTAAAATGTTAAGCGGAGGGGAGATATGTACTTCTTTTGATAGTATACGATGGTATCGGCTTCTGGTTTTTGAACATCCCTCTGACGCCGGCGTATAACATTTTGATTGATTTTTTTTTTGAAGAACGTCTTATAGAATACTGTGTTTGTTTTAGTTTGTTTTTGAGTGTTGAACCACAGATCTATATCACTTATTTAAAGGATTTTCGCTAGGAATTCCAGGGGTTATTTAGTGTTACTTTAATTTTACGTCCTTATTACGACAGTGTAAACTTGGCATTGTAGCTGGTTTTAGGTGAGCCTTTTTCTCCACTTTTTCCTGTGGGACGTGTGTGGAACGTAAGTTAAATGACACTGAAGGCGGATACTTAAGCGCCAGTAAGCCTCCGTGACTCAAAAATGACAAGAGCTGATCAACTTAAACGTCACTCGTAAAAGCGCTTATAGGTTAGGTTATCATTCAAAATTACATCTGCTTAAAAGAATTAAAAATTGGCACTTAATTAACATTCTTAATGTTGCTGCGCAGGTTAAGTAACAACAAAATCAACAACACATCAGAAATGTCTAGTAACTTTCAGCAGTGTCAAAAGTGACAGAACTGGCCTGCAGATTTCCAAGTGCCGACATGAAGTATTGGAATTCATCTTGGAAACTAAGGGAGATCGGTAAGAAGCTTTGACAGCTGGGCAGCGCGTTCCTTACGCAAGGGATTCGCTGGACGATAGAGTGCTAAAACCTATTAGAATTACAAGTGGTTCGCTGAAATTAAACAAATTTTGGAGAGCCACCTAGAAATATTAAGCAAGCAGAGCTCAGCATACATGCTTTCTGTGCTTTTAGTTTGAACTAATTGTTTTTACTTGCTTACTTGATTTACTACGTTTCATGGAAGTATTAATTGGTTTTATTACATTATAGCGAAGATCTTTTTGAGGGTAAAATCTGGAGTGTATTAGATTGATGGTTTCTTGTTTTGAAAAACGGTGTTAAATCAGTACCGTTTACCGTGAGCGTTGGCCTCCACCAAGGCTGCGTCTTTTCTCCTCTCCTTTTCATTGTATACTTGGACTAGATGTCTATGTCAGTGCAGCCGCGGTGAAGAATTTTCAAATTGGGATTTGCTATCTGCTCTTTGCGGATGACTTTATTATCTCCGGGTGTTCTCAAACCGAACTTGTAAGGCTTGTAGTAGTTTGCGGTGATTCTGGATGGATTATATACGTGAACAAGTCAGAAGTATGTAATAGTCGTTTCTACAACGTAAATTCAATATTCTCGAGCAACTTTATAGTGTAGAATTGGTCAAGCTGAATCAATTTTGAGAGACATTGGTCAATCTGTCATAAGAAAGAACACCGATGGACATAAAGTCTGGGCATTGACCGGATACATGCTGTCGAAATGAGGTTTCTTTTTCGGAGTATACGTAAGGAACTCAGTAATGAGCAACTACTTCTGCGAACGGACCCCAAATCGAATTCCAAGACGTAGCATGGTTGCCGTTATAAGATTAGCGTCGTCTTGGTATGTTGGCGAATGGTTAGGTGAATCAAGTCCGACGACGTCCTCCTGGAGCCCTCTAGAGATTCCTCCTGATGAGTTGAAGTCAATGTACATATTAAGAAAACTGTTTAATAGGATGACTGATTAAAGAGGTCTTCACATGAACTTGAATTTTCACATTTTAAAGCTATCTGCGTCTTGTGTTAGGCATACATTTTACCCAGTCTTATGCCCTGTATCCCCTTTCTCATCAAACTTATGTGGTTCCTGCCAGTTTGCCTTAGTTTTTCGCAACTATCCTCCGAACTTCCCATACGTCCTTCTCAGTGTTCTGTGTCATGTACTTTTCGGAATCACCGAGATATACATACATATATCGCTTCGTTAGCTATAGATCTTTCAACTTTTCAGGAAGTATGATTCCCTGACATTTCCATCGTTACAGGGCTTTGGTCATTTTGTGTTCAGGGTGTCTTGTTGAAATACGGTACGGCATATTGCTAGTAATAGTGCCTTCCAATGTGAAGTCCAATACCCCGTAAGACTTATGTACATCGTTTGGATTTGTTTGCAAGACCTCTATTAAGTTCCATCATTTCTCAAATAATCATCGCTAAAATAATTTGGAAAGCTCTTGGCCACCCAGGCTCCCCTAATAAGTGAAATCAGTAGCTCGGACAATGCCATTGAAGCTGCTCAAAAATTCCATGGCTCCAAGTCATTGGTTGTTAGCGATTTCAACGTTGTCAGCTCATAGGACCTTTTGGGTATAACTCTTTTTCCTACATCGCGGACCCCTTGCTAACCAGCCGATTATTATTCCGCTTATGACATCTGTAATCAGTTTTCATATGTCAAATCACAGATTTCCTATATGATCGAAGTTAGGCGAGTAACCCCAATCCTTTGAACTTGAAACTATCCTTTAGCTTTTCAACTGGTTGGCGTTCTATGCCAATGGCTCTAAGATGAAAATTAGCATGGGAGCCAGAGTTTATTGTGGAGCCTTAGTAATAAACCACTTCCTTAGAATATATAACAACCCCAGTATCCTTGAATACGAGGTCACAGCCATCATACGGGTTGGTGAAATTATACGCGAGAGTAACCTCGTTGGGAAGACGATCACTGCCTATATACACAGTCAGGCAGTCATTAAGGCTTTGGAATCTGCTGGAATTAGGTGAGGCTTGTGAGAATCTTCAAATCAGCTTTAAACGTGTTATCTGGAGCCAATGCGGGGACCATCAGTTTGGTACCAGGGCATATGGATATCGAAGGAAACGAAAAGGCCGACGAGTTTGCTAGGAAAAGTTGACACTGAATTAGTTGAGGAACCTCCCTGTTGTTGTAGTAACCCGAATCAGTTATACATTAAAGAAGATAAAGCCATAGGCCAAGCAAACAGACGCTGTATTCATCTAAGAGTTGAGCAATGGTCAGGGCCCTTTGACTGGCCTCTAGCTAAAAGAGACTCCCGGGTCGTCTCTGACTTAATTATTGGCCATATTTTCGTTCAAGTGGAGCGAATCACTGTGCTGCATAACAACTATTGCAGAAGTTGTAGGGACGAAGAAGAAATTCAATCTGTCCAAAGAGTGAGGACTCTTTATTATCGCTGTCCGGGTGGACTTTCTTTTTACAGTGTTCTGAGCACAATGGACCCAAACTGTTGATGTAAGTGACCGGTGATTATTTTGCCAACCACAAAGCACCTTTCTTCCTAACTTAACCTAACCTAAAGAGTTTTAGTGAATTCCACGTAGAGGCTGATTCATTTAGAAGTACTTTTCTGTCTAGGAATTTTTTGAGAAATTAGTCATCAATGTGTTAATTTTTGATAGGATTTTTATTTAGTGCTGTTTGACATTTTAGCCTGAAAAGACTTAGCTCGGTACATTGTCTACAAACCATTCAGCTGTACAGCGAAAATCAGCATTCTACGAGGAGTCTGAAAATTGGAACTTTAGAATGGGCCATGTTAACCACAGTAACAACCAACTTTTTGAAAGCAAAAGTTTTTTTAAATAATAAATGTCAATAATGGTTCTTTTGTTTGATAACAAAGATAACCCGAAAAATTTGTAATGTTTTTATTTTTATTTACTTTTGATAAAAGTACCTCTAAATGAATCACCCTTTATTATTTTATTAGAACCGAAAGTTTGTACAAACATTTAAAGCATAGATACAGTGACAACCTCAATGCAGCAATAAAGTATCTAAAAGCAAACGAAATTGCTCATCCTACCAAAAAGGACACTTGCAGCAAAAGGGTTCCATTTGCGTTGAATACGTTCCTTCAACTACATATACACCATAGGTGGATTGGATGCCAACTTTAAAGGAATATTATGAAAGTCAGTAGTAAAACGTAAGAAGCAAACGTTTTCGATACCCGTTTCACATAAATCAAGTTGTAGATAAATGTAAGAGACTGCTTGCACCAAAAACAAAAAAAAAAACAAAAAAAAAATAAGACAAGACAAGCAGACGAACAAGCATCATTTCCAGTTTGCGTTTTTAATTAGCTCCCCGTCCTAAAGTATCCCCGACAAAATTTCATGTGCATATATTTGTATATAGATACATTTCCTTCTTTTTTTTTCTCAGTTTTCGAATGAACTTTTCAAGAGGAGGAGAAATAAGAAGAAATATTTTGTGTGTGTCTATCTGTGCCACCTTTCTCTTCATAACATTCACTAAACATCACATCAATTATCTTCTGTACTCCGCAATGAACTTCTAACATAAATTTACACGACACAATGTCATATGTGACATACCGGGCATAAATCATTGGCCATGGCACTCTCGCTCACTCTCTGTATATGGGGATCTTGTGCTCTGTTATATTTAGTGAAGAATTCAGTCCTTCGACCCATATGTCGGTTGAGGGCATCATCATAATGGAAATGTTGTTTTATTTTTTAAGAAGGAAATAAGATACATAAAGCACCAATTTCAGTGGAAAAAAAACCGTATCTATGACCTCGATTAGAGTTTGTAATTTGCAATAAACAATGGAAATTTCAGACAATTATAAATACTTGAATAAAATAGGTATAGCGTGTCCAGAATGCAATCAAAATGTATATTATAAGGTGAAGCACTAGTTACACTAGATACATTCCCAACTTTGTCTCAGAGAGAGAGACCAAAAGATTATTCGTTTTCCGACAGTGTTGCGTGTCAGAAAACTATTTTCTGTGCTTCGTAGACTTGAACATTGCACACATTATTATGCATGTATTCTAGCGAAGCAGCAGCGGCGCAAAAACCCAGAAAAGAAGTGTAATTAGTACGACATGTAGTAGGGAATTTCTTGGCACTTCTTGCTCTCGTCTAGGTAGTCTTTTAATTTAGAAGCCACGGCAAATAAGATTTTTTACTCTCAGATAACATATTTTATAAGTATAA